>OY998113.1:4989586-6351661 GCA_963921955.1 Aleiodes alternator
GGGAACATATACGGAGAGTCTTCTCGAAAAATAATTTCTGTTCATTTGTGGCGAGATGACAAGACATTCAAATGAGGGAAACGGACACTTACACAGAGATAAATGTTTTCTTAATTTAAGAATGTGCAGTCACTTAATTTAAGTGACCTGCCATTCTTAAATTAAGTGACTTTTCTCACTTAAATCAAGTGACATTTCTCACTTAAGTCAAGTGACTTTTCTCACTTAAGTCAAGTGACTTTTCTCACTTAAGTCAAGTGACTTTCCTCACTTAAATCAAGTAGATATTTCTTTCTTAATTTAAGAAAGTAAAAATCACTTAAATTAAGTGACTTTTCTCACTTAAATCAAGTGACATTTCTCACTTAAGTCAAGTGACTTTTCTCACTTAAGTCAAGTGACTTTTCTCACTTAAATCAAGTAACTATTTCTTTCTTAATTTAAGAAAGTAAAAATCACTTAAATTAAGTGACTTTTCTCACTTAAATCAAGTGACATTTCTCACTTAAGTCAAGTGACTTTTCTCACTTAAGTCAAGTGACTTTTCTCACTTAAATCAAGTAACTATTTCTTTCTTAATTTAAGAAAGTAAAAATCACTTAAATTAAGTGACTTTTCTCACTTAAATCAAGTGACATTTCTCACTTAAGTCAAGTGACTTTTCTCACTTAAGTCAAGTGACTTTTCTCACTTAAATCAAGTAACTATTTCTTTCTTAATTTAAGAAAGTAAAAATCACTTAAATTAAGTGACTTTTCTCACTTAAATCAAGTGAGTTTTTCTTTCTTAATTTAAGAAAGTAAAACTCACTTAAATCAAGTGAGTTTTCTCACTTAAATCAAGTGAGTTCTTCTTTCTTAATTTAAGTGACCTGGACATTCTTAAATTAAGTGACTGCACATTCTTAAATTGAGAAGACCTTTTTCTCTGTGTAGAGAGCGTCAACTGTACTACTATTCAGGTCCTCACCAAATTTCCCCGAAACCCCGAATATCCTCAACTTTATTCGTTTCCGACCAAAATTATTAGACACTTACAGGACATCACCATAAGCATAATCACAAATCATCTCCTAAGAATCATCCTTTCAAAACTTTCAAACAATATGAAGATTATCAATTGTATAATCGAGCTACCCAATGAAAATGCAAGTTTTCGTAGAGCCATAAACGCCAATCGCACGACAGTAGGCACTGGTTTTGATATCGTCCTTGTCATCCTGTTTCAGCAGTATGAAGGCAGTAGATACAGGCAAATGTGACTATTAAATCGGTGTACTGGTGTGTATATCCGGTTCTTCAATTGCGTATCGCGTAGGAGCTAACTGAAACCCACCCAGAATACACACACACACACATACATACATACATAAACGTACACATGAACAAATACCGCCCATTGCCATCACCTTTTCCGTGCAACAGTGAACTTGTGTATTTGAATATACGCGCGTTTCGAGCAGAGGAATCCCATACAATTACGAATGTCCCTAATACATTTGAAATGCATTTACAACTGTGGTAGCTTCCAATACGAATACACTAACGAGATGCGATTCAACACACGTGAGTGTACACTAGCTTCGAATGAAGTAAGTCCACTCCTGCGTTAATTTACTCGTTTAGGTATTCATTGTATTTAATTTTAAGATAATTGATTGGAAAGGACATATCGAGGATTTTCTCCGTTGAATACTCAACTGCAGTAGACTTTGTAAGGGCTCTTTATATCCACGACAGCTGAAACTCGTTGGGCTCGAGATATTCCAAACAATTGCCACTTAACGAATCGTAAATACTTCATTTCATTCAAATCTCTTCGAACGAAGAAAATTCATAGGATTCAGTTTAAAATGTGAGTACTTAAATAAAGAGACGAGTAGGCCCATTTTCACCTGATTGGTTCATAATAATTGGCGCTGTATCACTGCGTCAAAAGCACACAGACAATTTTAACAGACATAATGAAATTTTCTGAGCGAATAATCATCAATTTGGAAGGAAGAAGTTGTCAACATGAGACTTTGACAATCGTTTAATAACATTGGATAATTGGTAATAATTGAGGAAATAATAATGTTAAAATGGATTTGTATGAATTTCTCAGAATCTATAATAATGAAAACTGATTATTCGGCTACTTGAGAGTTACTTTATGCAGAATTAATTGCTCAAACCGTGAGAATTTGCGTAGGTTCCGTAAGAGTGGTTTTTTTGTATACTTCGAAGAAAGAAAAAGGTTAAGAAGATGCGGTGCTAGACCGCAATTCTCAGACACACTCTATAGTTCATCAACAATTACTCAGTTGTAAATCTGCTGATTCTTAATGCTTCTCAAATTATGTAAACCATGAGACTTCCAATGCCTCAGTTGGTAGAGCATAAGACCGATAATGTGAAAGCCGCGAGTTCAAACTTCACATAGGTATTTCGTATTTGTACTGAAATTAATTAAATTTAATTTAATATATTGAGCGGAAATTACACAGAGAAAAATGTTTTCTTAATTTAAGAATGTGGAGTCACTTAATTTAAGAATGTGCAGTTCACTTAAATTAAGAAAGAAAAGTCACTTGATTTAAGTGAGAAAAGTCACTTGATTTAAGTTAGAAAAGTCACTTAATTTTAGAATGGCATATCACTTAAATTAAGTGACTGCACATTCTTAAATTAAGATAAAATTTTTCTCTGTGTATGTATAGGTAAAAATATACTTTCAACATATAATATAATTGTATGTTTTGAAAATATATTGAGTCATACATTAAGTATCATATATTCTTTTATATTCATAGTTATATATAAATGATTATATGTATGTTATACATATAAGCTCAGCAACTGACGTTCGTAATTTATTGAAAGCACGATCTCTTCAAAGTTCTGAAAAACAAATGAACATCTAAATGCCATTGTGTTAGTGTTAGCTGAATTACAAAACTATTTAACTGATTCTGTGGATAAAGGAGATGGGTAAAGAGAACGAGAAATCTGTTTTTGTTAAGTGTATTAGCGAAGAGAACAGCAATCAATGAACGCCCAGTATTCCTCTTGAATCTACACGTGATTTCGATTATAAGAATTTCAATGTTAATTGTGAAGATAATGACATTTCTTACGTCGTTGAGTAGCGTAAAAGCGAACAAGCAGGAGCTCCTCCACCGCTTGTGAGAAATTTGAGCATCGTACATCTGATATTCTGCCAATGCAATCGGCAGCAAGCATCCGAATGGATTTTTGAATTTCAAATTTACCATCATCGATCTGTGCTAGAAACGGGAGAACCAAAATGGGCCTCAGAAGGTTAAACTCATCCCAAATATGATCAATTGAATAGTTTTAAAGATATAGCTTTTTCAGATATTTCTATGCTAATATTTAAGAAACTACTGGACCGATTCCGATCAGTTTCAATACCAAACTTTGTGGTCATCAGATGTATAACCTCACAAAATTTGAAGTCTCTAGCTCAATTATTTATTAAATTATCGTGGAATCAAGATTTTTACGAAAAATTTTTCCAAAGTTTTATACTGGATAAACTAAAAATCTGAACTCCCACCACCTGGGAGGTCAAAGATGACGCAGACTGGACGCTGTGATTCCATCTTCCACCGAGAAAAGTCGAAGAAACGATATTTCGACACTTTCCGAAGAACTATCCGGCCGATTTAGCTGAAATTTTTGCGGAAGCTTGGGGCACGCATGGCAAACTTATGGTAAAATTTTCAGATCGCTAGCTAGCCCCATCTCAGAGTCAAGCGGAAAATTTGCCATCACACACACCCACATACATACATACAGACATTTTTTAAAAACGGCGGTTCTTGACGTTTTGGGTCATTTGCAGTCATATTATGATGAAATCTCAAACTCGAAAAAAATTATGATTCCAAAGCTTCCATTCGGAAGCAAAATTGGTGGAAAAGGATGAATTGGCGTACTAGATGCGAACAGATTGGCTGAATTTGGTGATGAATACAAGAATGTACGAATTGAATGAAGAAGTTGAAGAACATATAGAGATAGGTCAAATCGGGTTTTCGAATATTGTTTTCCAATGAAAATAGCACATAATAGCATATAATGAGTTGCCATGAAAAAGTGGAGTGGAAGAGAAATACTCCGATTTTATCCATTCATCAATTTCATTTTGCAGTGTATAAGCCATAGGTTATCTACGGAATCTGTCGAAAGGCATGAGCCTACGATACAGTTACATAGATGTCATCTTTTCATTGATGAGCTGTCGGCTGTTCATCAGCGTCAGTCTCAACACATAATTTGGAGCTAAAGCACTACCGTGTGTACATCGCAACCCTGCCAGCATGCATTGAGTGTAGCACATCGTGGGCAGAGTCATGCATGTCACATTTAGCAGCTCTGATGGATTTGATCGAATCCTTCGAATAACAATCTAGCTAGCTAGAATAATAGTTCAATGGTATTCAAAATGTGCGGTTAGCACCATTAATTCTATCTAATTCATGAGAACGAATTTATAGAAATTCTCCTACAATAGGAACACACTGCAACATTTTTGCAATTATTTCGCAAATTTTCTTAGGAAGATGTCCATCCCGAAGAAAATCCAGTTAATTGATAATCAATTATATACTTTCGCATTTTCTATGTATTTTTGTTGTATGAAAAGTATATCATTTATATGGTGAAGGAATCTCTCTTCGCATCATAAATACATATTTTCTCCTCAAAATTCGATCTCATCGCGGTAAAGACCCAAAAATTCAGAAAAATTCGACTATTTGTTTTCAATTTTTTTGAAGCCTCCGGCGTTTATCAATTCCCCTAAAAAACAATTAACTCCAACCCTCCTCATAAGCCCTCACCTCATGGAAATTGGAGCACAACAGCTCCACCCAGACAAATAAACCGAAATAAACTCTAAAATTGAGTCATTAATGTGAATGTGAAAAAATTTCCGAGTCACAAACTTTGAAAAGCCATAGACCACAAAATAAATTTACAAAAAAAAATAATTGAAGGAACAAGTGCAGTTGCGCTGTGTATTTACTACATTCAAATCAACTGGTTTCCATGAAAGTTTTTAATTTGAATTTTTTTCCCCCTTTCCCTTAACTTTTCAACTTTAATAATAAATTGCACTTTTTTTCTCCATTCATTTCTCCCTTTAACTGGATGTTTGAGCGGCCGAACCACGCCTATGCTAGAAATCTTGTTTCTTTCATTTTTTTTTTCTTTTTTTTCTTTCTTCAATCGAAGAAGGTACTTCCGATATAGGTGTGCCACACTGCCACCCATTAATATTGATCGGTAGTACGCGCTGTATGACCCTGGCCCAACCTCCAATACCGAGATTACTTCCCAACAGGAATTACCGACGTGGAGAACTTTGTCGACGCTATTTTAAAGAGTTACGAAACTTCACGCGGGTGACGATATAGTCCAGGGGTCAGGTGTCGCCTCTACCACCACAGACGACGACGTTAACTGCCACCTTCTCCCCCCTTCTCCTTTTGGTAGCTCCTTTCTCCTGCCTTACCACACGCCACATCACAACCACCTTCGTCCATTTCTCTGCCGTTTTTTTCCTACACTCTTTTTCTCTTCTTCTGCCTCTGTGTGTTAAGGAGGGAAGAGGAGCTAGGAGAGGGGGGAGGGGGGGTCTCCGTTCCTTCGCTCAACTCGACGAAAGAGTTTGGCGCGTGTCGAACGTTACCAAGTTGTACCAGCATCCCAAAGTCAGTTGCACGCGTGCTATGAAACTCGTTCGCCAAACTGTAATCCATTGGATGACTTTTTCTTTTGATATTATTTTTGTGTTTTTTTTTCTCTCACCGGAAAAAAAAAATCTTTTCTATAGAATAGAAGGAAAAATGAGGAGAAATCATCGCTTGCCACATACATGTGACATTGTGAAAATGAAAATTTGCAGGAAAGTTTTTGGGGTTGGGAGAATTCAGAAAAGTTGAGGTTTTGATTTTTTTTCATTTATTCAGTTAGGGCTTTGGCTAGTGGAGCTGCAAATTTTCCGCGGTTTTCCATTTGAAGGAGGTGGCCTTTTAGCTCTCTGCTAAATGATTTGAATTATACTAATTTCATTCTTGTGCCGATGTTTTGACTTTTTTCATGAAGTTCTGCGCGAAGTACTATTTTTAACCAAACAGAAATATTTTCATATTATGACGTAGACCATGAAGTTTCACGTCTAAAAAAGTCTGGTGAAGTTGCTAAGCAGCCAAAGTTTACAAATATTGTGAAATGGAACAGGTCATCATAAAAACGTCAAACAGGCGCTCTGAAGGTTTCTATTAAATTGGGGGAATTATGAGTTGTACTTTTGGGAACATCTTAAGGTGTACCTTCAAGTACATCGTGAGGTGCGCTTTCAGGGACACCTTGAGGTGCATTCTCAGGACCAGCTTAAGGTATACTTCCGGGGATATTTTTAGATTCACTTTCAACGAAAATCTAAGACGACCCCAAAATTTTCTCGGAAGTACACTTCAAAATGTCTTTAGAAGTGCACCCCAAGATGTTCCTAGAGGTGCACCTCAAGGTATCCTCAAAAATGTACCGCAAACCCCCTCCTCAAACGTCATTTTTGACGTTTTTATGATAGAACCGTTTCGTTTTGCAATATTTACAGATTTTGGTTGCTTAGCAACCATACCAGACTTTCTGAGACGTGAAAGTTCACGGCCTTAATTATAAATCACAATCAATTATGATGTTCATTTCCATGTTAATAATATAATTGCTTTAATGTATCATTGGAAATTAGAAGGGTTTTTGAATTCGCACTTAGTTAATCGACAATCTTTTAGTATTGTATTTCAAAAAACCTTCCAATTTCACATAACACTTTAAATCAATTTTCATTATCATCGCAGTGTGTGTAGCTCAGATGTTACTCCACTTGTGTCGAATACATCTAGTATACAAGTAGAGTAACATTCGAGCTACACACACTGTAATGTTATTAACAATATTTCTGCATGGATTTCAATTCCCGATTGAATATAATTATCTTCATATTGACTGTATACTAATGCTGTCAAGAACCTGGAGAAGCTTGAAAAAAACGGACGAAACGTCGTTTATTTGACGATTAATCAGTATCATTGAATTTAATCATTCCGACATAACCATTTATCAGTATTAGATAATTCGGATATTTCAGCTCAATGATTAATTATATTATCGGAGCAAAATATATCTATGTAGTTTTCCTTCATTGCACTCATTGCAACAGACCGAGAATGGCCAATTTCAGTAAATTAATATTAAAAAACGGTCAGGAAAAACTAATATAACTCAATAATTGAGAATTCAAAAAAATTCTCCTCTGTTTTTCTCTTTAAAATTTTCAAATTCGGAGGGAGGTATAAATATTTCAGAAATGTGAATTTTTCCGTGAATTCTATGATGTGATTAATGACTAGAGGTGAAGTTGGAAATTTTATTTGATGATTATCAAGTGAATTTTTGATAGAAAACTTTCATGAAACTCGAGATTAAGTGACATTTTAGTAGCGAAGAGGTAAAACAGGATGAATATATTTTTCATCATCATTCATTATTTTGAGGATATCTAGAAACTAAGCGAGATGGAAGAAGTCTGTCCTTTATTCCTTTTCGTGGCTCTTGAAATACTCTACCGAACGAGATTAGAACATAAAGATTGTTTCTCCATCAGTTTCCAAAATATTTATTTTTTTATTCATTTTTCTTAGATTATTTATTCTGTTACGAATAATCACACACTAAGAAAAAAAAGTGCTGAAAACAATCAAATATTGAAGCAAATGGTCCTTAGCAATTTTTTTTTTTTTTTTGAATAGAAAAGTTGGTGAATTTACTGAATTTAGTCAATTGAAACAGATCAATTAAATTGAATAAATTCAGTAAATGCAACAGCTGTTTTTAATTATTCCAAAATTTTTATTTGCTCAGGACGAATGTCATCAATTTTTCGTTGTCTTGGAAACCGAAGGGCATAAGTGCTATTTTTTTATACCGCACTCCCCCCCCCTTCGTTTCTAAGGCAACAATTTGATTGTTTTAACTAGTATTTTTTTCTCAATGCAAGGATGAGTTGATTGAACCTTTTCGAACTTTTTATCTTGTGACAGGATGAATAAGAGAGTCGATTACCACCGTCATTTGACAACTGATTATCACTATATAACATAAATGACGAGGATCATAGAATTTGGAATTTCATTAATTTCCGCGCTGTCGAAGTGAAGCGCTCTCGTAACAGCAAGAGCGCCATGATACATATCACAGTTTCTATTGACGAAACACAACCAACAGAAGCCGCTCGGTGAGACACAGAAGACATATTCCTGTTTCGTAAGCGAACGGTCTCACTTGTAATTTTATTGTAAAAAATTTTTTAAGTGTTTTAT
Organism: Aleiodes alternator; assembly: GCA_963921955.1. Lineage (NCBI taxonomy): Eukaryota > Metazoa > Arthropoda > Insecta > Hymenoptera > Braconidae > Aleiodes > Aleiodes alternator. Next base: position 4,997,982 of record OY998113.1, read on the forward strand.
CTATTGAATTTACTTGAATTAAAAATACTGTATAAATCCAGAATTAATGACATTGAATTAAAAGCATTTATATTAGTTGTGAAACTATCATCTAAAACTAATTGGGATAGAATAATTTCGACGATATGGCAAGTATTCTTCTGCATTTTTCGTCTATTTTCACTTGTTTTATCTTGAGAATTCAATCTTCTCATGGGTCATCTCAACCGAATCTAAATCCTTTCAGTTTATCGAATTCAGTCAATTACACAGAGAAAAATGTTTTCTTAATTTAAGAATGTGCAGTCACTTAATTTAAGAATGTGCAGGTCACTCAAATTGAAAAAGAAAAGTCACTTGATTTAAGTGAGTTTTACTTTCTTAAATTAAGAAAGAAAAAGTCACTTGATTTAAGTGAGAAAAGTCACTTAATTTAAGTGACCTGCCATTCTTAAATTAAGAAAACATTTTTCTCTGTGTATGATCTGATGGATTTATCAAAACACTGCAAGCGTTACTCAAGTCTAAAGAGGACTGCGATACAAGTTTTGAGCTTCCAAAACTACCAAACCAGATTATTACGTTTTCTTGAGAACAAAGTAGTACTAAAAATTTAACTCGCGATGCTGAAGCATTTGCTCATTTTTTCAGAATTTTCCATAGAACTCTCTACTCCGAGTAAGAAGCGAGTTAATTTTTCCCCAATTTACCCTAATTGTAATTTTCTTCTCTGAATCTCTTGCATTAAGAATATCAGAAGAAGCAGCAGAGAATTATGAAAGATTGATACAGTTTAATTTCAATGTTATAAATTACTGAAGAATTTCGTGAAGGCCAAAGTGACTAATCAACACAGTCATGTAACGTAGTAAGAGCTATGAATTTTCCTTGCTGTTCCGTTTTCACCCATCGAGGTTGTACAAGAAACTACAAGAGAGAGAGATAGAGCAAGTAGTTGGAGGGAGTTTGGTCCTCGCGAGTTAAAATGGCGTTATCAGGCCAGCACCGACATGGAAAGAGCCGAGGACGGGGGCTCTCGAGAGCGAAAGAGAGTAGTCAAGTAAGAAAGAGAGAGAGAGGGGGGGAGTGGGGGGTATAGTCGGCTCGTAATTTTGCATATTACACCCTTCGTTATTTATTTTGCAACAATATTTCAAGCAAACGACTCTCACACGCGCCGTCTTCGTATTTGCATCTTGCCGTGGGCTTGTACGGTTATTCTCTCCGCTTGCCTTAACCGGGGAAAAGCGTCGTAAGAGTCGTCTCTGCTAACGGCACAAGGGGTATAACAGAAATGTGCAGGGAGGGAGGGGGGGGGGTGAAGGGGTAGTACGTAGAAGTGAAAAAAAGTATGAGAGAGAGAAAGAAAAAGCATTTGGGTAAAAGTAGGACGGCAATATGGCGGACGAGTAGTAGCGCGAGTGGGACAGTTTGAGGGTTGATTTAGTGGCATTTTCCCGGGAATACTCGCGCGATAATTCAGGAGGACGCGCCACGAATACTTACCATCCCTCGTGAGGAGCTCTTTCTCTCTCTTTATTTTTTTTTACTCTTTTTGCTCTTCTCCTTCTTCTTCTTGCTACAGTTCTTCTTCCCGTTCCAGTCTCGACTTGCCATTATTTTTCTCACTCGCTAGTTCTCAGCTTCTTTTTGCCTGTAGCATCATCCTCACGCAAAGTCCTCAACATTTACTCGTGGAAATTAGGCAACTATAATCTACGTACTTTTGGATGCATCAATAAATTGAAGAGGAAGACTGTTGCAAAATAGACCTGTGGTACGAAATGATTGGGGATTTTTCTTTAGATTGAAGGCTTCTACCAAACAAATTGAAAAAATTATCCAATAATTTAGACGTGTTAAAGTATTTTTTCGAATTTTTTCAGAATTTTTCACGGAGTATTTCACTTTAATAAAAATTCCTGTATCATGTTGCCTCAAAGTCTATTTTGCCCCGTCTTCTCCTACCTATATTATGTCCTCTGTATGATTCGCGACGCTCACTACACTTTTATTCACGTACTATATGAGGCAAGTGACCTGGATGTACTCTACGATGAAATCCGCACACTTCGCATGAATTTTAAACAGAACTGCACTGAAACGCCAATCAGGAGTAGTGAATCGTCCGGGTACATTTAATCCATCATCTTGTCTATCCTGTGCGGGTTTGCGGAAAAGTGCATAATTTGTCGGGATATATGTTGTAGGGAGACATATGAATGTTCTTCGGTATCAGGTATCTGCAAGATTTTTCGTCCCACAAATTTAATCCGCTGGCAATAAAGTGTCCAATGAATGCGAGAATTGGTACACTGGAAGGCTCGATTTATTGATCGGAAGTTAAATCAAGGAATTATTTCAATTGATTTTTCCTCTATTTGGCTGTAATGATTTATAATTACCGCCATCGGAATCATTAGAAATTAATTTACAGGATGGCGCAATTATCAAACCAGAAAATTTGGGACATCGCCGGGTACAGGAGAGGGTGAATAACTCACTCGTTACTTGGACACTGAGGTGTCAAGACGGTCGACCATCTATCTTCTTCTCTTTCTTCTATCGAGTACGAGCTATTTTAAATTACAAGAAAATGTATTGAAAAATTCATCCTCTTGTCTCACGAGATTTTTCTGTGATATTTGTTTTATTTTACACAATTAAATATTAAATGACTACGAAATCTTCACTAGTAAAGGAGACGAACTGACGAAGCAATTTATTTGTTCATTAAAAATAATAAAATAAAAATAAAAATTTAATAATTGTATGCATAAAACAATACGAGAGTAAACGACATTTGGCATGTATGGATGAATGTGTGTTAGCTGGTGAGGAATTAAATTGAAAACATTCAGATAAATTTTATGGTATTATTTTTAAATTAATAAGCAAAACATTTAAATCGTGCGAAGAAAAGAAAAATACCCTCATGTTAGATAGAAGGCCGATTCGCATTAAATTTATGACTAAATTTCCATCTTGACTATTCTCTTCTATTATTTTTTTTTTGCATGATAATTTCATTTAACATATTTTTGCTTGATGCTTTACTCGTTGATAAAATTAATATTCCTGTGTCCTTTTATTCTGCCATTTCTAATTACTACGATTGCTTTATTCCTAATTTTTCATATCTTCCTATTCATACTGCAGAATAGAATTCAATATTTAATTTGCGTAATGTAATAGAATTCGATATCTCATCACATGACATTAACTCTGTGACTTTCAACGACCAAGTATTCTTCTTGTGCTAATGAAATTATTTACACTTCCTTCTTGAAGAAAATACTGAGATATACTTAAAATAAACTTTTCGATTCCATTTTTGAGCTCATGAATCAATTTATTGATTAAAGGAGATTGGAACGAAACGAATCTGCCAGTCTAAATGGATTAGAATTTTTTTCTTCGAATGAAAGGCTTTACTAAAAAATCAGAGAAAAATTGTGGAGATGCTCCAGTTTCTCTAAATTGTCGAAATTTTTTTTCAAATTTTTCTCTTTCTGCTATCACTCCTAAGAAAAATCCTGATCCACTTTAGCCCATAGGTCCGTTTTAACATGGTCCTCTCTGCTACTGTATAGTGGTATTCAAATCCGCAGTAGTCACCTGCGGTACCTGAAGGAGATTCTACAATGACCACGTGTCGTAAGATCGTAATGCGCTGCTGAGGTGATCAATAGGCCTACCCCTATTGCCTTCGATGGATATTGATGGGTTGATTACCTTGGCAACGTAATGCGGCTTAATGACGCATTATTGGGGAATCATCTTAGGTGATCCGCAATTAATGCGACTGTAATGCAATGTAAGGGCGTTGTTACATAGAAGACATCCTTGCGGTCGTCAGAACGTAAATTTGAATCATCATATTATATTACGAAAACTGAAGAAAAACGAACACTGTAGGCCAAGATAAACCGAATTATTTTTTTCAGGATCGAAACCTCAATCAGAACTTCAGAGAAAAATTGAGAAAATGTTCTAGCTTGATGAAAATTCGGTTCATTATGTCTGGAAGGTTGATATTGTATGAACCTACCCAGTCTTCGCTATCTTTCAAAATAGTATTGAGATCATCAAGTAAAGCCTCATAGATTCTCAAAAGCATAAACCTCCACTTCTATTACAATTCGTGTCAGAAATGGGACTCAAACCAATACCCACAAAAATATATATCATAATGATATTATTATATTATTGTAATTCTTCTTTAAATAATCACAAACTCTAATGAAATAATGAACGATTTATCCACACAAGAGAGCTTTTGATGTTTACACGTTGATTCTTCTATTAAAAGTGAAGGCCCTTCTAATTGAAATAAAAGAAGTTCGCTGCTATGGCATATCTTCTTTGAATTTGAATTTGAATTGATTTATTTAACATGAATATGTGTGGTTACAGTGTTTATATGCAGTTTCCAATTATTTACATTGTTTTACATAGCGTCAGCCCTCAGGCTCTTACTTATCTTTAAGTGTTTTTTATGGGAGATGCATCAGGATTTGGGGGGGTTGAGGAGGAGATCTGGGATAGGGAAAAGTTATAGGAAAAAACCCTATAATATAGGAAAAAACCCTATAATGGCATATCTTCTTACTTTTTTGTATAAATTTCAAAATTGGAGAGGGAATACGCTGCATTATATATGATACTAAAAATATAAATGATCAGTGACAAGAAAAGTTTTCATGTATTTTTTCAGAAGGAGCCAATCAATATTAAACTATTACATCTTTCAATACAGCTTTCATGATGCTGATTTTTAATTGATACTCTTTCTCCACTTGAAACATGAATAAATAAAAAGATTGATGCTGCACTATGTCATGTATTGATAGAATTTTAGTTTATCGTGATATCGCCCTAACTGAATAAGCAAAATGCGTCTTTCCCTAACGTTTTCAGAATGTCTCGAACTGCAATAATATTCCATACATTTCAATGGTATGCCATGTGGATGGTTTATGTAATACTATGTATCATCCAAAGCACATCGTTGCAACATTTTTGCGGGGTGTATTGATATATCCCAATAAACTTCCGTATGCATTCTATGCAATCCCTACGGCAATTCCAAATGCATTTTATATGATTCGTACGGCAATTTCGTCGTATCTGCAGCACAATTATATTATACGCTATTAATTATTAGGGTCAGTCATGCAGTGACCTGAAAGATTGATAAATTTGGGTTGAATATAAGAGTTGTTCATGCGATATTGGAAAGACGTGATCCGTTAAATTGGAAACTTGGGAATTTGTCGATTATATAAGCTCAATTGTACGAGAAATGATCAGTTTATTGTATTCGATGAAACAAAATTGAGTTTTTGTTAATACTCTTAAATGTCGAATGTTTGGAAGATATTTTAGGATTGATTCGATCAAAATTCATTCCTTTCAAAGGAATAATTTAGAGCAAGATATCGCAGCAAATGATCGATATTTTGAAATAACCGGAAGTTGATGTGATAACGTCTTTTTCATGTAAATTCTCCTTAAAGTACAGCAAATGTAGAGCAAATATCCCCTGAACGAAAAGTGCTGAAATAGAATTATCGAATGGAGTGCGATATTTCGAATTCAATGCGAAGTATCGCATCGATTAATCGATGTTTGAGAATGATCGATTGGAAGTTGATGCGATATTGTATTTTTATGTCATCAAATTATGTTAAAATGTGAATTCTTTTCTTGGACACTATTCGTGAGCGAAATCGATGTGAGTGCGTAGCACGCTATTAATTCCTCATTGTATAGAAAATGAATAAAAAATTGGTTTTTCAACATTTGAAGAACTCTTTGACATAATTGACATTTGTACGTAACTATTGTGATTCTGATTTCTTGTACATCTCATCGTACACCTTAAATTGTGAAATCCAATTTTCTCAATTTTTCCGCTAACTCCATTACAAAAAAATGTCGAAGACACCCAATTAGTCTCATCACTGTGTTCTTATTGGCGTAATAAGTGATGCGATGTGTGGTATCTGTGAAGTGCCTGGTATTTTATGTGGGTCGGGACCTGACAGTTCAAAGGTTGGCATTGTCAGCTACCAGACTGTACTCACGCCAAGTTACCTCTTCTTTCTCTCTCTCTCTCTCTCCCTCTCTCTTCTTTTCCCCTTTGACTCTTTCTATCCGTTCAGCATGCCGACGAACGAACAACGACGACTTGTTGATCAGTCTGAATTCGAAGTCACTGCCAAATTTACCTCTCCCTTCTTCCATCCTCCCTTTCTCCTCATTAAACTCCCCCTTCTCCCTCCTCTGCAGTTACACTATTTTCACCTTTTCAATTGAGATGATACCCGAGTAGAAAAATAAGTCATCACTAAATTTCATTGTGTCTTCCTTGACGACAATTTTTTTATTTTCCAACTTTTTTTGAGTAGTCTTTAAAGAATTTACTAATTTTGGAGGAATACGAAAGTCGTCAAAGTTCAGAACAAAAAATCGACAAGAACGACAAAAGTAGTTGACTAGTTGTTGCAGATCATCTTTAAGTTGTAAAATTCGGAATAATAGTGGCACCAGTCAAAACGCATTCGTTTTATTGTTTGCAGGGTTTTTTTTTTTTTTTTTTTTTATTGTTTGGAGGGTTCTCGCCATTTTCATGACAAGCCATATCCTATTTGAGAAACTACATACACATAAATGAACATCGCGAGAGTCAAAACGCGTAAGACTAATTCCTTATTGGTCAAAAACAAGCGAATGAACATCGTAAGAGTCGAAATACTATAGCGAAACACGTGAAAGTGATCCCTCATCAATCAATTAGGTTAAGCAGAACAAATCAGAAAAAATGTAAACTGTCATATTGAAGTATCAAACGTGATATCGATCTCGTTGAAGATGAAAGAAGATTTTTTTCAAAATCGGTTGTCCTTTTTTTTAATAACTACCACTCCAGAACGATTCTTTGACAATCAAAATTTTCGATAATTCTATATTTTTTACCAAAAGAAACAACGTTTATTGTTACGTGTGGTTTTCTTTAGTATTGAACGTGAAGATCTATTAATTGAAGTTCCTGAAGTTCTAAAGTTCGTTCTCTTCCTTTTGAATACCCATGTTAATTATTCGTTTTCCAGCTTTATAAATCATTTTGTATACTATTGACATTTAGTCACTATTTTCTATATTGTTGTCATCGTATGTAATTATCACTTCAAATCCTATTATTGTCCTCTGCTGTTGGATTGTTGTTCTCAATAAATGAACAATTTATCCATTCGCGTCCATCATATTCCTGATACATGATATCAATTGATGCTTCCTCGACTAGCTGAATTGAAGAGAGCTGACGGGTGGATGGACACGTTATTTCGGAATTTTGAAGGAATATCATGGAATCACTCACAAGTCATAATCGATGTTATGCTGGATTGAGTGATACAATGTTCAAGGATAGTAATAATAATACGAGGGTTAGCTGAGTCTGGACGTGGAGCTAATCTAATTCGTGACGTGCTTGCTTTGAACTCAATCTGTGGGCTGCCCAGTAGACACTGGAAGGTAGCCACTGGTCGATGGTAGTCCACCAAGAAACTACATTTCGTTGTTTCAGTCACATCATAACCCAAAATTGCTGGATAAGCATTTCCACGCTTGGGCTAGTCTTTCACATAAAAAGATGGACAAAGCGGATCCTCAAAGTCAAACACTTCTGCGTTTTTTTTATCATTTTCTCAAACAAAAATCTCTTATTTCATTCCTCTCATATTCAACCCTCGGAGTAAGACCTCTGAACAAACCTTCAAAGCACACACAGCGTCAAATAGATGGCACTCCATTTTTTAAGGATTATATGTCTAGAACTATGGATATTCTTTTGCCAAATCACAGGTTATAACAGCTTCTGCAGATGAAACGATGGATTTCCAAATGCAAATCATCATTAATTCAGAATAACTCGCTTTTGGTGTTAAAAATTGATCAAAATTGAACCGTTCTCCTGAAATGAGGTGTTTTGAATAGGAAACTGTATAAACGTCGAGACTGGTTGCCTCGAATAATTCTATGCATTTAATCATGCTTCAAGGCAGAAGGATTTCTGGGGTCCAATTGACCTTTGGTTTCGAGGGATAGTGAAATGTCAAGTGAGGAAAATATGTGACGAATAATTTCTTCATATGTAATGGAAGATTTCTATCATCGCTAGTATTTTTCGAGTCATTACAACTTCAAGATGATTCTTTGAAAATCAAAATTTTCAATAATTTTATGTTTTTCAGCAGAACAACTACACTTATCTTGACGTTTTTGAGAATCTTCACAATATTCTTGGAAACAAAATGGAGGATTTTGAAGACAAAATGACGACTTATGGACACTTATTTTTCAACTTGGATAGTTATAGTCGAAACTATCGCAAATCTCATCCAGCATTTAGATACAGGAGACGACAGCAAAATGCCCGAACATTGATGGGATTGAGGGGTGGCAAGGAGTGGGAGTTTGGAAATGCGATTAATTCGGGAAATTGCGGTAGCACAATATGCTGTTCGGATTACAAACTTCGTTGCGCAATGTACCCTCTGCGCGTTGGCACGCGGTATAGGCATAGGGAGTGTGAGAGAGAGTAAGACAGAGAAGTGGGCGATGGAGTGGAGGGGGGAAGGGGTGAAGTATGTTGGGCAACACACTGGTAATAATAGGATCATTGTTACTCTTTTGTTATAATCCCGGCATTTAACTAATTGAATCTACTAGTGCAGGAAATTCTGTATTTTTCCTCGTTGAATAGAGCATAATAATGAAAAAAGGATAGAGAGGCAAAATGACGGAGAAAAGCACAATCGAGATGAGTTTCTGGTTTGAAACAAGAGGTAGAGAAAGAAAAATGTTGAAAAAATGAATAATAATAGAGAAAAAAAAAATGAGACGAGTCAAAAAGCACCAGAGGCCAAAGTCTACTGAGCGCCTGGCGTTCTGCCAGTTTGTATCGAATTTCGGGGATTCGGACTTGAATTCTCATTCTGAATTTGTCTGGGTTTGAATATAAAAGCGCGAGTAGAAGAAAATCATTTGGGGCGTGTCATTTGAATTTTTTTCACATATTCTTGAAATGAGGGCTCTATTGATAAATTATTATTAATTCAATTGCTAATTTTGTACTTGAATATCAATGAGAATTGTTTAGGGCAGTTATTTTGAGGGTTGATATTTCTAGTTGAATAATGGGTTTATTGTGCAGACTCACCAAATTTCTAATTAAATTTAGCTTCAGTTTAGTTGGTTATTGTTGAAATATTGACTGGAATTTACCTGAAACAGATAAAATTACCAACATTAACAAAGCTTATTATTTCTGCTAATGGGCTTGAGGTTTCGTAAATGAGGAGGATACTTCGATTAATTAGACTCTTCGAGTGATTCACTTTGCCCCATTAATTCACTCCATTTGCATTTCTAGTGTAGAAAAGAAATCGACAAATTTGACCTTGAAATCAGTTTTTTCCTTAGATCTCAAAATCTATGGGAGGTAGATTAATTTTGCTAATACACTGAGGGGATTTTTTCCTACTAGCATGACTATCCTTAAAAGTGAAAATGAACTATTCCAAATTGATAATCGCACCTAAAATTATAGCTAAATCAGCTAAATTATAGTTATGTGTACTATTTGATAGCTGTACTTGATAAAAATCCGTTTGCTGTTAATATATTTCATAGTCAAGGGTTTTTCCTGCTATATTTTTAGTTCTACAGTTTTAGCTTTGTCTTTTTTCTACAAAAATTTTCATATCTCCAACCGATTCCAATATACAGTGCACGTCTCGAATAAGGCGTGTAAGAGTCTTGTAGGGGAAGGCGATTCCTGGAATCGTCGTTCCCCCACTCCTGTTGCCAAATCAACGCGCAGTGTTTTGGGTCGGGCTGTCTGCAATAAGGCATTCGGTTAAAGGAATTAAAAACTGGACATAGAAATCATTGCTCAAGTGGAGGCTATGAATGAGCTTTCGGACAGGTGCAATGAAAGTAATTTGATCTCTGCAAGCCTTGATAAGACGTATTTCGCGCCTGATCTTCATGGTATCCCTGATGAAACTTGTAACAATGGTATTATCTCTGATGAAATAAACAATAATGGTAAAACAAAAGATCCATCAATTTCAGTCAATTTGTTAACAGATTCTTTGAATATTTTGTATGATATGTGAGAAAAAAAATATTAAACTATTATTTTCTTATTTTTGTTAAAAGTTAAAAATGAAACCAAAGTTGAAAGAAAGTTTAATAATAGATAAATTATTCAGAAATAATTTTATTTTTCCTTTTTCTCGCTAACGCTTTATTCAAAACATCGGGACCTGAAGAACAGCGCTGGAGGAGAAGTCCGATTGTAGGGGAATTAACTCATTGCGAATATAAACATTGTGCCTTATTCGAAGACGCCTTATTCGGGACGTGCACTGTAATCCAAAGAACATAAGCGCAGTCTACAACTGCTGCATCTCGGCGAAACACAATTAAAATAGTTGCAACAAGCCAAATAAAACTGCAACTATGCATACCACTTATAAGTGTGAACTGCATTTTTCCAGATGACGGAATAGTACAGAAAAAAAAACGAAATTCTTGAAGGATTTTATAATGCCACAGCATATTTCGCGGGTGAGTGAGTTCTAGCTCTCACTCCTCCTCGACAATATACGCTTTGTTACCTCCATCACGAGACCTGCAGATAGGGTGGGATGAGACGCAGAGAGAGAAAAAAAGAGTCGCGTGTGCTCTCTCTTGCTTCTTCATGGGCCAACGGAGTTGCACAGGGCGGCGCCCTTGCCATGTTGTTGGGAACCCGGCCAAGTGGGTTTCGTGTACAATTTTTTTCTCTCTTTCTCTTCCCTTGATGCTTAGTGGCAGCACTACGAGAGGTGACGCTTCTATTCAATAGTACTTCAATATAAATTCATGAGTGTCATGTGTTTTCTCAGAAGAAAATATGAAAATTCATGTTTATTCTGTTTTTTCCTCTTTCTCAGTTGAAGAGGAAAAAAAAATTTACATTCTCGAAATAAAGCAACCAAGTGAAAATTTAATTCTAATTCAACAAGAGTAGATTATGTACTATATTTCGTGCTTTTTCAGTAAATTCTGTCGTAAGTTCGCCAGTGGAAAAATTGTCTCATGGGTCGGGCCATCGTTCCAAAGAGTTTTGTGGCTAAATTCTGATAAAAGGAAGTTCAAAATTTTCCAAGGAAATTCGAGAGTTTTTTTTCGGGATCATTCTCAATTACAACATGGCAGTAAAATGCTCTAGTTTGGCGGTTTTAGTTTACTTGCAATATCATTGAGCTATAGGAAAGCAAAATATTGCTTGATTGCGGTGATACTGGAATAAACAGGGACAAAAAATTGGGGTTAATTCCGTTTATTCATTTATACATGTCTTTTCGCTTCTCTCGCAGCTATTTATTTGACTTTCTTCTCTTCTTTTTCAGTTGACTTCACAATTATCATTCATTCCTAAAGAGGAAGGAGATTGGAACTCCATAATTCCGCAATACTATGTTTCATTTTTTGAATTTTTCAAATCATTTTCCTCATTATTTTACTATTGCTATTGTTGTTATTTCTCTCTTTTTTTAAACACAATGGAATTTTCATTTGATTTTCTTACAAAAGCTGCTGACATTGCTTTACTTTCTTCACAATTTAGTCCAATTTTGTTCTCTTTTTTTTTCATTTACTCTATCTTCTATCATTTTTGATTATTTAAATACTTTGTACAACATAATGGGTATCACGTAATAATGTATCAACGACAAAATACCCTCGGGAAATAATTAGCGTCAAAATATTTTTTTCAATAATTATTCATGATAAAATGTCTCCAGAAATGATAATTCACGACAAAATATCACAAAAAATGATAATTCCCGATAAAATATTTCTTTAAAAAATGACGAGCGACAGAATATTTCAAAAAAAAAAATCAGTTCTTCAATAATTCAGAAAATATCAATTCTTTTTTGCCAAAATAATTCCTTCCTTTTCTAACAAAATAATTCACATTTAAATTGTAATTATAGATGTTATCCCTTCCAGATGCTCTTCCATATTGATGTCATTGTTGTAAGTTTCTACAATGTTCTTCAATTGTTCATCATAATCACGATAGACTCCTTTATTTATTCATATAACGACTACTTATTATTCACTGATAATCAAATTCTGTTTTTTTTCTTCCATTATTTGGCGGCAGATTCAAATGTCAATACATGTTTTTTTTCATTATTCTGTTGCTCTTTTTTTTTGGTTATTTTTACGTTAATTATTGTTTATGAAACATTTTGTCGTGGTTGTATTATTACATGGAACCACATAATGGACACAAATAATCAATGGAGATACGCCCCTTTCTGTCCCGAACCTTCTGTATAGAGAATTCCAGCAGCTGCAAAAAAACACAGGACCAAAAGGGCGCAACTCCATCTGTTTCCTAGATATTCTCAAAAAAGTAAAAAAAAACGGTTTTTTCTTTTTTTTTAATTAACTGGAGCATTGAATATAAATATTCGCAGATTAATAAAGTGTTTACGAAATCACTAGGGAACGAGAAAAAAAAGAGATTTGGTTATTGGCGATTTGTCGTCTGATACGAGTACAATCGGTATCCACTGTAGGAATGATTCGATTTATAACCTCCTTCAGGACATTTCGGAGCCGCCATTTTTCTCATCCTCTTTTACCACGTATATTCAGTGAATACAAGAGAGTAAGGGATAGTAGAACAAAGAGAAATGGCTGAGAGAAGCGTGTCCATCAGGGATCGTAATGGGTTTCTATCTGGAGCCAAACACAGATAGCCAATGCACAGTGTAGTAAACCGATATTTGTCTTATGCACCGTTATTTCTGCATCAGGATTTTATATCCTCATGGAGATTTAACATCGTAAATTTTATTTTACATGTATATATAGAGACTGGAGTATGTTGCAAGTGTCATACGGTGAGGTATTGATTCAACTGAATTTTATTCTGCAAAGTTATTGAGGTGATTGAGGCAAAATGAACCTGCGAGACAAAATGATTTGGGGATTTTTTTCCGAAGAGGGAAGGCTTTGACAGAAAAATCTGAAAAAATTCCACAACAATGGAGACTTATTCGAGGATATTCTCAAATTTTTTGAGTCTTTTTGAGAATGTAGTTCACTTTGAAATACACAGAGAAAAATGTTTTCTTAATTTGAGAATGTGCAGTCACTTAATTTAAAAATGTGCAGGTCACTTAAATTAAGAAAGAAAAGTCACTTGATTTAAGTGAATGTTACTTTCTTAAATTAATAAAGAAGAAGTCACTTAATTTAAGTGAGTAAAGTCACTTAATTTAAGTGAGTAAAGTCACTTAATTTAAGTGACTGTTACTTTCTGAAATTAAGAAAGAAAAAGTTACTTGATTTAAGTGAGAAAAGTCACTTGATTTAAGTGAGTGTTACTTTCTTAAATTAAGAAAGAAGAAGTCACTTATTTTACGTGAGAAAAGTCACTTAAATTAAGTGATTGAACATTCTTAAATTAAGAAAACATTTTTTTCAGTGTAAAATCGTGGATGCTTTTGTTTTGGAGATCCATTTTTTCCTGGCTTCTTTTATTCAATTTCCTCAGGAAAGTTTCCATCATTTTAAAGAAAATACCAATTTCTCGTTAATGCAAACCGGACGGAATTAAATAATTGGATAGAGCTGGAAGACGAAGTTGAAGAAAAAATGAAATAGATACTTTGGCATTCGTTTTGTACTTACGGAAATAAAAATTACGATATACTCGAATTTTTCGGTAAATTATTTGTTTCTTTTTTAGAGGAAAATTAAGTTGATACAATTCTTTGCCAAGAGTACTTTTTTTGAATTTCTTTCTATCGGTACATTTTGCAGTATTTGCCAGAATTCCTCATTCTTTTAACTTCGAATCACTTCCGGCTGGATGACGCGTGAAATTTTTTTTTTTCATTAACATATTATTTGTTCCAAAAAATCAAAGTTTTCAATTATTAGGTAATTCAGAGGAAAAAGGACTAACGGAGTGAACTGAATTAGGATTTTTTTCTGACGGTAAAGGCATTCATGCAAGAATGTGAAAAAATTACGCAACAATGTAGACATGTTGAAGCTTCTTCTCAATTATTTTCAGATTTTTTTTCGGAGTCATTCACTCCAGAACAAATTCTTGAATCATTCTTCCCTGGAGGTCCATCTTACGCTGATCTTCACGATAATAGTTTGCTAAACATGTTCTCAGAATTTTTTTACCTCTAGAAATTCTCAATTTACTCTAATTTAGACGAAGGAGGGTAGGCGGAGATGAAACTATGAAGATCGAAATTTGATTGGAGAGTATGAAAACTCTCAGTAGCTCAGTTGGAAGAGTAGCAGACTGTTAATCTGAAAATCGCAGTTTCGAATGCCGCTCGTGTATTCCCGACTTTTCCAAATTTCTTTCTTTTGAAAATCCGCAATTATCTTAAAAACGACCTGTGAAGAAGCTTCACTTTAAGAATAAAAACGGCGGAGCACGGAAAATCACTCATGAAGAGACCATTTGAAGGTTAAACCATTTGGAATACAGTAGACTTCCAATGAAGTTCCTTTTTTGATCAAGTTCTTAGAGTTCTTCCATTAAAGTTCTCCGTTGCAGGATTCCCAACGTACTTTTGGACATATTTTCATATTCTGCGCATTGGACTGCGCATAGGGGCGTTCCCCTCTGCGCAATCAGCTGCGCCGAAAATCTGCTGCGAAAATCTGCTGAAAATCGTAAAAAAAATTTCCTCTTAGGAATAAGTACATGAATTCACGGATAAATCCGAAGCGAGAGAAAAAAAGATATTAATGAAGGATATCTAAAATAAAATTTGAATTCATGAGGTAGCCTCCGCCAGAGGGCATTACCATACACATTGGAATACAGTTATTCAGAGAAGAATTGATATTTGCCTCTCTCATGGAGGATATAACCTTAAGGAATAGAAGGAGAAGAAGATTTCGGACAAACAGGTGAACTTATTTGGAAGTCTACACTGTTAGAAGAAAACTGAAATTTTGTAGGGAATTCGATGAAAATTTCAATAAACGTGATACTGAATATTTTTTAATGGGAAAATGCTTATGAAATCTGTGAGTTTCCGAAGATATTCAGAGGAATTTGAGTTTTAAGTAGAATTGAGACGAAAATTCTACATCTCACTTGAATTTTCAACTGAACATGGATATTCAGAATCAAAATAACTTGAAATTTCAATTTTTTCTTGAATTTTTCCTATTTTTTCAAAAAATAATTGAACTGATATTTACAAATTTCATTGACATTTAGGCCTGAAATTAGTTGAAAATCGATGATTTGCTCATTTCTCAATGACGTGATTATCTGAAATTTCAGTAGAAATATAACTTGTTTGAGATTTCGATGATTTTGCACAAAAAATTCAGACAGAAATTTTTAACAGTGTACTGTACTCCACTGGACTTTTTTTTCTCCCAAATTCGCATAAGATTGAACGAAAATACCTCTGAAGTAGCAGACAGTAAGTAAACAATGCGAATGGACTGAGTCCAGTAGTGGCAAAGTAAATTTCAAGTCACGGCCAGTGCATTAATCATTCGTTTTGAATGCTGAATGTCTGAAAGAAGTAAGAAAAATATAAGTGAGTAAAGAAAGGAGAAGCAAAGCATCAGGCCATCACGTCGTGCATCAAGTAGAATAAGATTCTTTCGATTTTACCATCATATTCCAATCCTCACTCACTTTTTTTCTCATCCTCGCTTCTCTCTGATACACTTGGTTTTTTGTATTTTTACGTCTGCTTTTCCTATATTATACTATTGCACATTTCATAAGGAACCTCGTTCAATCTACTTCTATAGACATGTACAAACGAAACGAATAATGTTTTTTTTTATTACTATTCTATTGAATGATGAAATATACAGGATGCACTGAAGCTTCACTGTCTGAGTGCTTCATTATGGAATGCAGATGACTTTCGATATTTTTTCAATGAAAATGTAGAATTTTTATTTCTTAAATTCATGAGGTGATGCTGAAAGTTCGATAACTCAATTATTCACTGCTCTTACGATGAAAAATGTTGAGGCATATCTCGTGATTTTTCATCTTCTGAATATTTATTGTTATTATTTAATAAAGAAGTGAGGCTGATTGGCACTTGCCGGATTTATTCGCTCATTTTGAAATTTTAGATAGAAAATACGTGGTAAAATTTGTTATTCCTATTTTTTCATGAATTTACGAATTTTAAGAAATTATTTAAATTAGAGGAAAAAGTTTCCACACTTTTTTTTAGAAAATTGTTTCTCTATAAAACGAGGCTCTTGATAAATTTTTGGAAACTTTTCATTCTGGAATGATTAATTTCCATTAGGTTGGAGTGGAAAGTAAAGTCAAATGGATGGATTAGGGTATTTATATGAGATACAATTTTTTTTCAGGAATTCATTAAAATAAAACTTGGAGGGAAATGGGGCGAAAGGGACCTTTAGAGCTGGATGTTGAAAAAAAATCTGAGAATGAAGGACTCCATGCGAAATTCCGAAAAAATGCAAGGAAATGCTTATAATGTTGGTGAATTTCTGCAAACTTTTCGTAGAGGATTGCACTTTTAATAAAATTTTTGATCATTCTGTCTTGCAGATCTATTTTACATCCCTTCTCTCTGTGCATCAGATCTAAAATTGGTGGATTCTCCGCAAATTCTACGAATTTAATGAAACATTGGGACTTATTCCCATTTTCAAACATTTTAATCTAAAAAAAATTGAAAGTGGCAAATTCCAATTTTTTCTTCAATTATTCCTAATTCAATGTCAGGGATACGACAGAAAATGAACTTTTATTGAACCCAGATTTTTTATGAATAAGTTGAATTTTCCTAAAATTTCAGGTCCAAAATTTTCGCCCAAAATATTCAAATCCCGAGAAAATACTTGAAAAAAGCTTTGATTCATGTTCTTTCTCTAGAATGTCCAATAAAATCATCGAAAAAAAAAAACTGCAAATGTTCCATTGGAATTCCCATTTCCCTCTGATAAATTAAATGAGAAAAACTCGAAAAACTTGGCAAACTCTTTCTCTCGGTTGAAGTCAAACGGAAAAGCAGAGAAATTAATGTTCGAAGTGAACAATTTCTGTAATAAAATGTTGCTAAGTGGAGAGAAGAGTTTTCGGTATTCTGGCATTTTATTTTTTGCATATATATATCTCCCTAAAGCGTAAATGTCGGGATTATTCATTTAAACCGTACTCTTTGCAATGAATAATCCCCAAATTTTCGTTCCACTTCAAAACATGAATTTCTCCCAATAATTATTAATAACTGTCTCAACTTCATTCAAACCTTTCAATTCCCATTAAAAAAAAGGAACAACAATGAAGAATGCAAAAACTTTTCTTCTCTGTCACATAAAGGACGCATTTCATTCCTTTTTATAAAAATAGAAACAAGTAAATAATAGAAAAAAAAACAAAAAAAAAACAAAAAGTACGTAATTAAAGCAATTAAGCTGAACTTAACACTGCAAAGATCGTGATACACGAGGCACAGTGAAATAAAGAGCACAAACAGCACAAGAACAAAAACAAAAGTGAGAGAGTGAGAGTGAAAGAGGAACAGGGGGGAGGGGAGGGGGAGTCATGCAAAAACGGATAAAGAAAATAAAAAATGAGTGAAACGTAAAAAGGAAAAGAAAAAGAACGATTGTGTGTGTGTGTGTACGAGTTAATGCAAAATGGAGACACGCGAGGAGTCGCACGAGCCGACGACCACCGCCAGTTTTAGAATATAAATTCGCTAAACGAGTAACCAAGTTTGGTAGTTAAAAAACTTTTTTATGGCGCAAAATACTATTTAGAAAAATAATGTTTAAAAGTTTCTTTGACTCTGAAAATAATTTATCACTCGTTTTCATAATATTCAACTGACGAATCTTCCTGTTGATCTTAACTTTATTAACGTACAGTGAAGGAGGAAAAAAAAAGATTTGAATATTTAATTATTCTGAAAAATACAAGAGAGAGAAAGAATAATGCAATAATGTCGAGTGGAAAATTTACGTTTCTTTTTTTTTGTATTAAAGAGAATGAAATAAAGCGATCAGAAATAACTTTTTTGTGCATCAATCATTCGACCAGGATCGAATAATTTTTGTCGCGAGTCTAATGCGAAAACCCCGAAAAATAATGGGCTTCTAGGGGTGGTAAAGAAGACGGGCGGATCTTTTTCCAAGAAGGAGGAACAGTTTATCAGGAAAACGTTAGCCAGCACTTTCTTCTTCTTCTTCTCTTTTTCTTCTCTTCCTCGTTCTAGCAGCGGAAAGAGCAGCCCCTCGACAGGGCCACGAGAGGCAAAAACGTTTCTCGCTATAGCATCCTGCTATTCGACGCGCGGTTTTTCCTTTTCCTCATCTTCCCCTTCTCCTTCCAATCTTTCTCTCTCTCTCTCTTTCCTCTCTCTTTTGCTCTCATTTCCAGTGAAGTTAACGAGCTACCAGGATTTATTTAAAAAGTAAATTAGCTCCGGCGTGCCACGATAATAACACCGATGTGCCGCGAGTCTTTTCCACTTCTTCTCATCTTACTCAACCATATCCCACTTCTTCTCCGTTTTTTTTTTCCATCAAATTGAATTATCGAGAGTTGGAGATGATCAATACGAGATTTCTCACTTTTTTTTCGAGTGAATTTAACAAAAGAAAACGAAATTTCCCCCTGACACATTGAGAAAAAAGAATTTTTAGTCTCCAATAAATATATTTCTGCAGAAATAAATGTGGAAAGTTGTTCTCGAAAAAGCACTGCTCATCTATGTCTATATTCATAGAAAATCAGTATATTCACTTGTGTTAAATATATACACTGTTAGAAAAAAATGGAAATTTTATAGAAAATTTGATGGAAATTTTCATAAACGTGATATTGAAGTTTTTTCAATTGTAAGATGATTGTGAAATCTGTTAGTTTCAGAGGGAATTCAAAAGGATCTATAAGTCTTGAGTAGAATTGAGACGGAAATTCTATAACTTACTTGAATTTTCAAATGAACATGAATATTCAGAATCAAAATGACTTGATTTTTCAATTTTTTCTTGAATTTTTCCCACTTTTACTAAATTTTCATAAAACAATTAAACTGAAATTCGTAAAATTGATCTCCAAGTGTGAAATTATTTGAAAATTCATGATGTATCCATTTTTCAATGACGTAATTATCTGAAATTTCAGTAGAAATGCGACTGGTTTGAAATTCCAGGATTATTCAGGGAAAAGTTCAGACAGTAATTTTTAACAGTGTATTTATTTGAGACCAGAATTATTTTTCATGTTAGTGCACATGAAATGGTGAAACTCGTTATCTCTGGAGTGTAAATTTTTTTCTACTTGCAGGAACGGAGGAAAAAAATTGGGGCACAGGTCAAAGTACCTAAGACACATAGGACAACAAAGAGCTTTCACTAAGTTGACTCAGGACATAATGAACAAGTTACAAAGCCACAAACTCACGTTGAAAATTTTCACTCTGTCTATTGCCACAAATTTCTACATTTCTAAGAGACCACGACAGCATCCAGTTGTTATAATAATCGTGTGTCCTTTACTCTCCGGTTTTCTCTCAGTGTTTCTATGCGAACTCTACAAGCACATAATCTCCGGTAGCTTCTTCCTTCACAAGTAACGACACTTGCCGCAAGTACACGAAACGTTACATGCACTCAAGCTGCGTGATATCTACAGTTGTTTTCTCTACCAATACAACACTCTGAGGGATTTTCAGTCCATACATTGTCTCCTTCATTTTTGTTCCTCTCTCTCTCTATCTACAAAACTGAAACTTTGCATTTCTCAAGTATTTCACGAGTATTGACATGAAGTACTGTGAGATATTCCCCTCCATTTTCTTATCTGACGTCAAAGCATTCATCTTATCTTGAGTTTTTTTTTCGAACTAAAACATCTCACTGAATTCGTTGCAAAATTCCTCGGAAATTTTCGTAAAGATAACGTTGCAGCGATTAAAGTTATCAAAATTCATCAAGACACCTTTTTTGTAGGAAATTTTGTGGGAAACATAAAAAGGTTCCTTAACAAATTTCTGTAAGCCCGATGCTTTTAGGAATACCGTCAAATGAATCGAAGTCAGATTTGAACCTAAAAGAAACCTGAAGACGAATCTATAGTTTCGCGCCCTTAAGGACATCCAAGTAGTTCAATAATCTTTTTGTCTGTTTCAATTTTGGTATTTTTCGATGGAGTAGAATGAGGAGATTTTCTTGAAATTTTACTTTACATCAGGTTATCCGACAAATTGAGGCAAAAATAATTTTGGAAAAAAAATAAATTAACATTAGAACTTCATAAGCGAGATTCAGTTTCAGTTCCACTGCAACAATATATGTTCACAGACCTATTTTTTCCTCATATAACTATAGTTAGAAGAACATGTATAAGAGCACCTGACATGTAATCAGAGGGTCGCTCAGAGTTCGAACCTCGCTTGTGCATTCCCTATTTTTTCCGAAATTTGATTCTGTGTTTTCAAATTTGATAAAAAAGGCCCCTAATCTAGATATTTACCGTTAATTAAATTCGCAACAATATTGGACGTTTATAATATTATTTAATAACAATTTATTACTGTGATCATGGTTTTAATATCAGTAGAATGATACGAAATAGGAATAATCAAAATATTTATGATAGCTTAGAAAAATCAGAAACAAAAATCGATCATTCGGACTTGCCACTTGGATTTCCTTGAAATGTCCTGTGCTAATGAGGCAATCGATGGGTCCACTCGCACTGCGGTCAATGATTGTATACACTGATTGCCTCAGTAAGTGACCGCAATTTAATGACACATATTCGGTGTGAAATCACCTTAATATCATCATCACAAGCTGACCTAAAAGCGAAGTTAAAGATGATCATAACAGACAGAGTTCCGAAAATTCAACAGCTTTCTTACTGACTGACCACCCTTGTTAGCGTCTTCTCACGTTCGCCATTGCCAAAATGTCGTTTTCTTTCCCTCATTTACTCAGAATTTGCGGCAGTGCGTGTCATTCATGACATCACTGAATTCGTGGAGAAATTCGAACTGAAATGAGGGGTAATTTAATGACTCTGTCAGTTAATACTGTCATGAAAATTTTATCCTTCTCACCAGAGGAATGAGAGGAGCTTTTTTTTGTTTATTATCATTAGATTATTTCGAAAGATGAGGAAGATGAAGGAGTTTTATTTTCTAGATAAAAAGAATAGTCAGGCATTTCCCAAGATGGACTAGGACTTGTTTTCACTGTGAAATACTTCAAAAAATTTGTGAAAAAAAAATTGTGGAGGTGCTCCAATATATCTAGATTGTTGGATAATTTTTTCAATATTTTTCATAAACGCATATAATGATAATAATTAATTCAGTAACAAAATGTAGAGCAGGAGTCGATTTTGTCTTCCAATGATTTTCTGAGGACAGCTGAAAAATGGAGCGAGATCGGGCAATTTCATCGAAAAGAAAACGAAATTGAAGACAAAAGGGCGTATCTTCATTACTTTCAGCAATATCAAAGAACTTTCGACTATCGCATCGGGAAACCTCCATTTATTATCGATCATTACGATGAAATAAGTAGGAGAAATGAGGAAAATGATTGTTTCCATCTAGTGAAGTAGCGAGAAGTTTCAAAAGTTCCAAGGTCACGAAAGATTCCATTTGCTGATTTCCATAATGTGAAAATTATCAGAAAACCATCAGCTTTTCAAAACCTTGAACTCCATTATCTCTGAATATCCTTTTTTTTTTTAAAAAAAATTGTCGTCGCCCTATCTCCCTAATTCTGCATCTCCACTGTGTCCCCAATTATTCACCTCCCCACCCAGACCTCCAATTTTCTATATGTATACAAACAAACGGCACTTGCTATCTCTGCGCATGCACCAATGAAACTAGTATCAACCAAGTGAGACAGAGGAAGAAGGAAGACGAGAGCCGTGCAAATAGTGTAGATTACCTTGATTAGTTTGCCCTACCCGTACCCTTTGTCCAAGGGAGAAAGCGAAATTGAGAGGGAAATACGAGTCCCCTGGACCAACTGTGGGATTGGATGTTTACGGAAGATTTTTTTCCTCCATCAAACGAATGAAAGTAAAAAAAAAAAAAAGAAGAGGAAATAACGAGAATAAAGAATAAAAATTGTACCTTCCATCCAGAGTAGAAGAGACTTTTTAATTTATCTGTCCTGAAAATATGACTCAAGATGAAATTGGAACATCTTCAGTAATGGTCATAAATCGATTCTTATTTTTTCTTCTTTACCTCGAAAAAGCTAAAAGATCACGTAGACAAATTGAATTTGATGCTCAGTACATTCATGGGAAGAAGACTGTAACACATGTGGTCAAAATACTTTCTTTTTCCCCTTTTCCCTCATATGTGGAAGATTCTTGTGTGATTTTACGGAATCTTATTACAGTAGCTTGTGTCTTCTACGTGTTTTGTTGTCTTACAGAAGGTAAAAATACATTTTTTTCGCTTCCAAATGTCTCTCTGCGTCTCTCTGTACCATCTTACTTGAATTATTTCCCTCACTATTTCTCTCTCTCCCCCTTTCTTTTTTTGCCCTGTTCCTCCACCCTTATATCGTTGGCATAACCCTCCCCCATAAGTTCGTTAGGTCCCTTCTACCAATTTTCACTTTGGCCAGAATTTACGAGCATCTAAAAGGCCGTTGAGCTGCTTCCGCTTTCTCGAGCTATCGCTCTCTTCTCCAATGCCTATCCTATCTTCTTTTCTCTCATGGACCTCACGATAACACTGGGAAATATTTTTTTTTTCTTTCCTTACCTCCTACTATTTTATCAGCATCCAAAAAGCATTATTGTAGGCATCATAAATAATTCGGTGAATTAATTTTAACTTGGGTTATATCTTTTCATTTTAAAATTATCAAGAAACTGAAAATATCCATGGTGAGACAGAGGTCTAAGATTTGGTCAAACAGGCTGACTCGACATCTTGCATAGGTACTGACAATCAATTGGTCAAAGCTGAAATGAGCGTATAGGCCCAATTATCGATCGAGGGGCTAGCTCGATCGCCTCATTATCGTCTTTTCTCGCTGAAGTGGTTCAGCAGTATTATTCAGTACGAATAAACTTTCATCCCGTATGGAAAAAAATATATGTCAAAAATATGTCAAAACATATTCATAAAATATAACGAATATAAGTGGTATGTATAAGTGATAAGGCAGAGCACAGCTATCCCCGAATTAAAAATTGATTTTTTATGGACTCAACTGAAATTTTGTAGAGCACACATACTACTCAATAAAATACTTTGTCTTTTTGCATTTTATTCCAATCTGTTGAAGTGCATCATTTATCTAATAATGATCTCTTCTGCATATTCATTAATCTGCCTGGCTAACAGTTAATTTCCTCTCAGGATTTAACATTATCAAATCCATTATTATTTTGGTTATTCTCCAACTTTTATATTGAAATCTACTTCTGAAATGGTTTTTGTGGGAGAGTCTTCGTTTGGTAATTAATTTTTAAATAAAACCCTGGATCAACTGTAAGTAAAAGTGTAATTACTTTCCATCTCATTAGCTCTGCAATTTCCATAATTTTCAGGTCATCTGAACCGAACCCAATCCTTCCGACTTCTTCATAGTTTTGCGCGTTGATCGACGCATACTGTACACATTTTCCTGTTTGGTGAGGTTTATTAGTTTTCCACAGAACTAATTGGCACCCAACTTATTGCATTAATTATTTCGTTTGACCAATAAAGAGCAGCCGTTGGCCCAGGCCGCACTTCGGTGAAGACTTCAACAAGTTTCTGATTTTTTTTTGAAATGAATAATTTTATTGAATAAATTGAATACTTGAGCAATAATTCATGAAATTTATCAAAATCCAAAGAAGTCTGTCTCAATGAAGTTACTTAATGATAGACAGGCATGAATCAGGACAATAGCATTAGGGCTAGAGAAACTCTGCACTTGATTAACCCAAAACATTGTGGTAATTAGTGCATGCAGATAGTGAAAATACTATTAGGCTTATTTGCACCAGTGAATACCTGACTCGGGTGACAAAATGTTGTCATTCAGAGGCTTATCCTTCGGCTCACTCAATGAATTCGAAATCTCCTATCCACGAAATTTTCAAAAGGGGGGGGGGGTGTGTTCCTATTTCCGACACACGGAATTTTCCCATGGAATTCGCCAACAATTTCTGGATCTACTGGGGCTCGCTCAACTGATTAATGTCATGAATCATTGGAGATGAAGTTTTGGAATTTATGGGCTTAACTTTTCGCACGAGGAATTGTACTTCCAAGCTTTGACCGACGGTTAGACGAATTGTTTTGATTAATTGGAGGAGGTTTGGAATTTGTTCGATCGGAGTAAATACTTTTTCATATAGCATGGGTCCTGCTTTTCTTGGATATGTCCTAATTACTGATCATTTCAGAGATTTCAAGAAATCTTTAAAGGTAGATTTTTTTTTTAGTGTTAGGCTGTGCTAAAAAATCTGAAAAAAATTGGAAAGACCCTTTAGCATATCCATATCATTGGGTAATTTTTTCAAAAAAATGTGGGAAGGCCTTCAGTAAAAAAAAAATCCAAAGCAAAACTAAACTAGACCGAAAATCAAATTTTCGAAAATGGACTCTAAATTAGAAAAAGACTTTGACACCAAAAAATAAGAGAATTGAAGGAATAATTTAGACCAAAAATATCGTTGTTCTTGAGTATAACAAGTGGCTAGTGTCTTTCATAAAAAAAACAGTCCATTTCATCGGAAATTCCCTTGACTTTTCAATGAAATTACAGCAAATTGACAAATCCATCAATTTTATTATCACTCGAGAGACTAAATTGAAGAGCTCCATGGTTATTAATCATTCTTCGAGAAGTGAATGAGAAAATCTCTCGAATGAAACAACCAGGACGTACTGAACAAGAACCGGCGACAATGACAGCTCTAATGTTCTGCTTTGCTTCATTCACAGTCGCGTCATTTATCATTCAAAAGAGAATGGAAGGTTTTTTTTTTACAGTACGAAAAGTATGAGTAACAATAGATGAAAACTGTTGCTCTACTGAAATCCATCGTTTCGGATATTGCGAATTCTACTATTTTCTCCATTTTCTCTCATCCGTGAAAGAATAATTTATGGTGTACCATTCGAGTGATTACGTGTTTGACAGAGAAAGAGTTCAACGATTTGTTGAAATTACACTGACATGTCAATACGCTTTTTCAATGTGATGTATTGTGAGAATTTCAATCATTTTTAGGTACAAATTGTCAATGGAATTTTATCAATGTTCATCGTTAAACTTTGATTTCATTCATGCTCAATGAATTCTTTATGGGACAAGAAATACAGTGTTGGTGAGAGTAATGAGTTGATACTGGTAAAGGGTGACATAATATTAACCCACGCGCACCGATAATATACATGTGACATAATTTATCGATATTTGCAGGGTAAGGCTGATTGTACACGGGGAAAACCACACGCTCATTAAAGCAATTATTAGGTCATTCATTATCGTTTCAACCTGCAACAAAATTATCTTTATTTTTTCGCGATTTTTATCTCTTTTTGCTGAAGATAATCTTGTCGTTTTTTCGTTTGAAATTTGAGCAATTAAAGGCTTCTGCGAAACGATTCTTGAAAAAATTACACAACACTGTAGACATATTGCAGCATCTTCCTAATTTTTTTCAGATTTTTTCATGGAGTCCTTTATATAGAAAAAAATTCCTGAATTATTTTAGTCACATAAGAAATGTTTTAAAGAACAATATTTTTTATAGAATTAATCCGATATTCATATTTATTGAATTTATGAGATTTTATTCAATTTCAATGTTGACTTGGAGAAGAAGGAATCAAAGTCGTTAATCAAATTCAATTATTTATTCCAAGAGAGAGGAAGGGACTTGGAAATAAATAATTTTATTTTACTTTTTTTTCAAATTTGAGTAATTAAAGGCTTTCACAAAACAACTTATTAAAAAAATACTAAACAATCTAGACATAGTGGAGCATCTACCTAAATTTTTTCAGATTTTTTCATAGAGTCCTTCACATTGCAAAAAATTCCTGGACTGTGTTGAAAAAAAAATCCGAAGAATTCCGTTGATATTTACATTTAGAAATGTGCAACAGAGAAAACCTTTGAATTTATCAGATCTCCGTTAATTCCACCATTAACTTAAAGGTAAAATGCTGAAAATTATTCATAGAATTTATTATTTCTCACAAAGTCTAAGAAAAGAACACATTTTCAAATTAATGTTTCCCCAAACTCTAAATTTTCATTATAAATTCCATTAATCATTAATCCAAGAGAAAAACTTTCCAAAATCTTATTAATAAACACTGTTGAAGTAAAAGAAATACCTTGAACTCTTTGAATGTAGGTAAAAAACCCTTCTCCACATTTCTAATACTAGTAAAAGAAAAAATAAGAAACACAGTTACCCGGAAAACTTGGTAACTCCATCAACATTCTTCTGCATCAATTCAAAAGTGAAGAAGCAAACTTTTTGAATTGTTATTTCGTGGCTACTCCCAACACAGTATTTTAATTAATTAACGGAGGCAAAAGAGAAAGATAGAGGAAGGAAAAAAGAATTTAAAAGACTGTTGCAATTTACAAATGAAGAACAGCGAGATATCTGGCAGTTGAGAAACAACTAGATGGATAAACGTAAATTCAGAGAAAGTAAGCCAAAAGAAAATCCACAATGAACACTGAAAAAGCTACAATTTCAAGGCAAAAACAGCGGAAATAGAGGCGGAGAGGGGGAAAGAGGGATGGAAGCTTCAGTGTGGGGAAAGTGAATGTTGTGAAATTGTTCTTCCGTTACCAAGTTGGCCGCCTCCAACTTCACACCCCAAGTACTTTGAGGTGAGCACAAAACTAATTCGAAATTCCAGAGGATCCCGGTGCTCTGTAACAGAGAGTGGCTCCTTATTTTCAGCGTGAATATGAGTGTGAAGATACTGAGTGCCGTTTGGTACTCAATGAATACTGTATCGTGGGTAGATAATCAAAGCCGAGTGGAAATTCCAGAGGAAATTACGAAAATTGGTTTTACTGCAGAAAAATTCGAAAAAATTAATGGAATAAAGGGTTTGAAATAATTATGAAAAATATTCGGAATTCTGAGAATTTTGTGAAATAATTCATTAGTCTGTTTGTTATCAGAAAGAAGCAAATTGTTTTATACTTTTCTGAAAACAACTTGAATTTGAAAAAAAAGGTCAATCAGTTTAATCTCAAATAATTTGAGATCTACCCAGGAATCTCGGAATATTCCTTATATAAGGAGATTATATAAGGAGATTTCGAGATTTTTGGTAAATCCACTATTTTTCCAAATTTTTCTCGAAAATTCTCTGAAATCTAAGGCCCGAAAACTTCTTTTGCCACTTGAAAACCTAAAAAATCAAGTAAAAGTTTCGATACTTTTAAAGAAATTCTGTTTCCTTTTCCTCTTCGTCATTTTCATAAATCAAAAAATTTAGGAAATATTCTTGGAAAATAATCTAATAGTAAAGACTCTCCTAGTCATTTTCCAAAATCAAAATTTCCAACTCATTCATTTTTAAAAAAAAGTGAATAAATGCATTTTTTTTGACAATATTTTATATTGTTTTTCCTGGAGCCGTTACTTTTTTCAGATTTTTATCGTACTTCTGAGTATTAATCGGTCCTTTCAACCCTGAATGCATGAGAAAAAAAAATGAAAAAAAAACTCCATTAAAATTTACATAAAACTTAACTACAAACTCAATTGCTAATTAATCACAACTACCACTTTCCAAAATAAACACTGTAATGACAACGTGGCTGAAGATAATTCCATGAAAATTTTCGGATTAAACTGTAGAGGAACATTGGGTTGTAAATGGTTGAGAAATAAATATGAGCCGGAATCTTGAGTTGCACTTAGACGGAAATAATCTCCGTGCGAGTCGGCAATTGAGCGCGCTCGCGTTCATGTTAGAAAGGACCGGGGAAGAGGACGAAGGAAGAGATGAAGAGGAGGATGGTGTTTTTGAGTGGAAGGAGGGGGTAGGGATAAGAGAAGTAAGGAGGTATATACAGTGAAACGAGGCAACGGAACGCGCCTCGGTTAGAAGCAACTGCAACAACTTGTATTAGCATAAAGCCTCTCTATGGAGGGCCGCAGACGTTACTACTGTAGCCCTCTCCTTTCCCTTTCGACTTGCTTCACCCAACTAAACTATCAACCTTATATGCTCGTCTTCCGTACCATTTGCTTCTGATATTCCTAATACTAACTGGAGAAACATATGAATTTTTATTATTTCTTTTTTTGAGAATTATCTGAATGCGAGGTTTGTGTTTCGCTTGATGTCTTCAAAATTTCTCGGAGAATTATATTTTCATGAAATGAACATAGCTGTGAAAAAGAAGATGGTTAACATCGACTGATCCTTTTCTGATGCTAAAAATGACATTGAATGTCAAAGCTCTGAGAAGAATCATTTAATTAAATAGTGGATTTATTAGGTCTCTGCCGCGTTGGAATCCGCAGGGAAGGAATATATATATACAACATATATAAAAATCATACGACATATATGTACTTGAAAAAATGTCATAATTGACATATATTCAACATATATATTCAGAAAATTATTTTGCGATTTATACATGTCATTTATCTATTACCTATATGTGAAATATACGTGAAAGATATTTGTTATACATATTGTTGCGAAATTATGGATTCATTAAGAAAAAAATTAATGAATAAAAAGAATTGAAAACAAAAAAAATTGAGTATTTAGAACCGTAGGAAGTTAGATAGTGAATATAGGTCTTATATTGCAGTCACATTCGGAAGTGGAGACTCATTGCCTTTAAAAACAAAAGTGAGAATTTAATGTGTGCAGAGGAAATTCGTTTGTTTAGATTCAATGGGAGTTACTGGGATATAAAAAAATAGAGAACAGGAAAATGGAATGAATTCGTACAAGAAGAAGAATACGGACCAATCAGTGAAAGCATGAAATCAAAGTTTCAATCAAAATGTCAAAAATGTATGACTTAATCTGAATGACTGCCAGACGTTCGATGGATTTTTTGAGAAGTTATCGGGACGATAACTTTACGAAGGGAAATAGTGTTGCAGAATTATGGACTTCCAATCACCTTCATCCCTAAAAATGAATTTTAAATTCAAGACTTCAAGAAGAATCACATTCTTGTGAATCTATATCTAGTCGAATTCCCAAATCTTGAGAGTCCTTCAAAATAAATGAATTTTTGCAGGATGTTTCAAGATGGCTTCAATCAAAATAATTTTTTTTTTGCATAAAATTACAACAACTATCAATATCAAAAGCTTTTAGAAACCTTTTGGACGAGGATAAAAATTTGCGACTCACATGACATCTCGATACATGCTCGCAGAACTCGGAAATTTCAATTTCCACAAAATATTCACAGACTGAAATCAGTTGCCATTGCTCGTCGCCAAGACCAAACTTTTTAGACAATCCTCTCCTAACTCTAATGATTATAAAATTTCAACTCATAACTAGATTGCTGTTAACATTCCAAGGACTCTCGAGTTTCAACGAGCAGAAAAAAAAAAGGTTTTCGGAGAGTGCTTACTTGACAGTCGTCCAAAAGGGTCAGTTTGGTCCAGAGTAGATGGCTTGGAATCCCTAGATGACATTGTAAATGTGGAAAGAGGAATGAAAACCAAGGAGTTGGCGCACTTTACTTTGAGTATTTGGGTATAACAGTGTCTAGCACGTTCCAACGTTCTCTAGAATCGGAACAGCTACCATTTATCGCTACCCCAAAACTAACCTACCCAAGTTCTTACGAGTCTAAATCCTCCCACCTCATTTTCTACACACTTCTATTCTATGTTCATGTATACATAGATGGAAAATTCACACATACTCGTTTTTTCTTTCTTCTTGTGGGTAGGATTTTGCTATATGGCGTTAACATTTGGCGATTACACTCACTACGGTAAATTGAAGAAAGGCGAGAGTTCAAATTCGTTGAGCGAATTGAGAGGCAATATGGTCATGGTTAACACTTGAATAGAAGGAATTGTATAAAGGGCACTTTATTGCATCGAATCGTTGAATTCCTTTTACCAAATCAATTCCAACGGCCCGTGATAATACTTTTTTATTTTGTAATTTGTATTCGAATAAATTTTAGAATACTTTGAGGAAATTCGTGGGGTTCTTTGGGAGTATTGAAGTGATTGGAAGGTAATATTTGTGATTTTTTTAAGACTTCTAAGATTTCATTATTGATAGAAAAAATCCTATAGTTTTCTTAAAGAAAGGCATCTGCACGGAAAAATTTGAAAACATTACCCAACAATGTAGATGTTGCGAGCTACAACCCGAAAAACACGTGGCTTTGAATAATATTTTAATGAAGAAAATAGTAGATTATTCGTAATAATGACGGTTGCGGTTGTGCCCAAAATAAAAATAAGGGAACGGTTTACCGCGGTAAAACACTAAAGTGTACCGATGTCTAAAGGACAGAGTTTTTCGAACAAAATAAGTTTATTCAAAAATAAATGGTTTAATTTGTATATTTTCAACTAACACTAAATAATTTATTTGAGGATAAATCAAACGTCTAATCTGAGTCAATATGATAGAGAAAATTGTAATCCCTTCAGCGCAAAATTGAAATTACAGTTGGAATTGAAAGGAACTAACAACGGTTTATGGTTGAAGTTGAACTGTTGGAATTGTAGTGGGTGTTGCTGGCGATGTAGATGACTCTCTCGTTGTGCAATTGGCCTGATGCAGGATACTGGATCCTGATAGATGCAGCTCAGAATGTTCGGACGATGGTTGTTGGTTCATCGTAGAATGACTCAAACGTTTCTTCTTAAAAATGCTTCTACTTCACTTTGAACTAAAGACTTGAACTTTACTCCGAAAATATGAATACCTTAGTTGATCGATTAGATTTTGAGTAGAGCAACATTCTAGATAGAAGATTAGTTGCTGGAGATGTTAACTCGGACAGAGTAACACTACTGAGTGCGTACTTGTTACTGCAGGTGCTGATTCTTCTGTAGATCACTTGTTATAAAGAAAAAAAGTGAGAATTGATAGAGATGTCGGACTGTTTCATCTTCAGTAATTTCGGGCGGGCCGATGCCTTTTTTCTCTTTTCTTTATTTTTCTGAATCTGCACGCGCCTCTGTTGACATGATGATGCTAATTCGGATCAACTAGGGATTACTCGAGTTTTAGTTCTGACTAATTCCGCC
Source organism: Aleiodes alternator (assembly GCA_963921955.1). NCBI lineage: Eukaryota > Metazoa > Arthropoda > Insecta > Hymenoptera > Braconidae > Aleiodes > Aleiodes alternator. The sequence goes on from OY998113.1 coordinate 5,029,330, forward strand.
GCCTCGGAATTGAGAGAAAAATGAGAAATTCGAGGTAAAATGTTTTTTAAATGTGGCACGTGCGTGACCTCTCTTTGGTGTTCCGCCTCGCAGGTGTTTCTTAGATGCACCGACGTCTTTTCTCTCTTTCTTCTAGCCACGCTGTCTTATGTCACTCTATTTGAGTGGGTTGAACTCGGCATGTCAATGTTTTTAACTATTTCCATTGTAATGACTTCGGTCAATCATAGTTTCTAGGGTTTTTTAGAAGTTCACCGATTTCAGGGCTAGCAACGTAGATGTTCTGTGGCATTTTGAGGAAGTCCTTCACTCCGAAAAAAATCCTGTTGCATTTTGCCCGTTTCTTCTTGGATACATCTAGAGGAAGCCGGGATGAAACGAGTCTGGTTGTTTTTAGGGAGTGAAGGTCTCTGCAGAAAAATTTGAAAAAATTACCCAAGAATGTAGACATGCTGGATTACTCTCTCAATTTTTTCCAAAATTTTTTGCTCATTTTCTCCTTCTGAAAAAATTTATCTTGTTGGCTTATTTTTTTCTACAAGGAGGATTATCCCGAAAAATCCAACAAAAATCACAAAAATTGAAAAAATGAGCAATACGCAACCATTCACTCGTCACATCCCCCTCAAGCCAGCTGAAAAGTTTCAAACGTCATTCAACCACTGGATGATATTATTGAAGCTGCAGTAACTTGAATATGTGCATCATGAAATTCTCAGGAGAGGTAAATATTCTTAAATAAAAGATGAAACATGAAATATAGAGACATTGAAAACTAACGGTGTATGGTAGAGTACTGTGGATAATCCAACTTCATAAATTTCCACGGCCGATAATAATTTTATCAGTGCGACCACTCTCGTGGCCTCTTCTGGGTATATAGCACACACAACGTTCGGAAAATATCCTTTAGCTAGCTCCGGTATCACGACGGGAGTCACATGAGCCACGGGACTCCCAGGGTCATGAATCATATTATAATGCGCCCGCGGGCGTATGGTACTCTCTCTCGTCTGGCCTGTGTGGTATATCTTTCTGTTCAAAATATCACACACAACCCCTTTAGAAAATCATAATAATATTGTTCACATATGACAGTGGAGTTTATATTTGCGAGGTTTAATGCTGTTGAAAAATATGGTGTTAAGGGTAGGTGAAAGAGGATCAACCCTTTCTTGCCCCTTTTGAGTTGATAATTATTTTCATGAGGGAACGAAATATGTTTTATTTTAAATTATTCTACGAGGAAGAGTTGACTTAATTGTTAGAGAAAATTATGTAGATAAAAAGAGGTTCTTTTTTGGGGAATTAAGAAAAAAATTTGAGGTTTTTTTGATGAAAATTTCGATCGGGAGGAAAAAATGATTCCAAGGACTTTCTAGGTCTGAAAATTTGACGCAGAATAGCGCACCTAATTACCGCAGCTGATCGAGGCTAATCGTGAATGAGTGAGATAATTTCCCATCGATTTCACTTAAATCGAATGAATTTTCAATCATAATTAACGAAGATATCGTAAATCATGTGAAAATCACTTTTTAGACACGAACTTTCTAAATTGTCTTTGAAAATCAATTCGATTTAAGGGAAATCGATGGAAAATGCTCTGAAAAAGGCCTTGAAAAAGAAAACACTTTCCTGCACTTTCTGACAAAAACTGCTCAACAATTGAGTTTAAAAAAATGTGGAACAGAAAAATTCCATTTTTTTCTGCCTATAGTTTTTTTTGAAAATATCTCAGAAAATAAGTGAAATTTCGAAAATCGTGTAGAGATCTTTTTTAACGCTCTCAAAATTTTCGAAAAGAAAGGATTTATCCAAAATTACCCTATCTCGCTTAGTTACCGAGAGTCTTTTAGACAAAGAATCTCGGAAGAGATCGACTCATCCATTTTTTTACTTTTCCCCAGAATTAAAATTATTCTCGATGATTCACTACAATTATTTAATAATACAATAATCACTCCACTTTTTTCCACATTATTGTTGCAATTTTCGCAGCTGAAAGATACCATCATCATAATTCACCTCTAACGTTTGTTAAAACAACTGCCTTTTTTTCTTTCTCCTACCTTGAAAAATGACACAATTGTTCTTTATCATCGTCTTCCAGAGTGCTTCATGAGATTTAACCGACCTAAATTCCCACCTAGCTGACGTAGGTTGAATGTAAATATGAATTAAAGGCCAGACGAAAAGTATGCAAATTTGTGAATTACTCTGCAGCCAAAAAACTTTGTGAGAGCGTGACTTGAACCTAAATCATTGGGAAAAAAAACTCGAGAAATTAGGACATTAGGAGATTCTCCTCTTTCTCTAATTATTCTCTAACTTTCTGCAATAGTTGATGAATACAGTAGACATTCTCTACAGAGCCACGCAGGTCTTTCCCTCTCCCTTTCTTCTGCACTTCTGGCTGTGAAGATAAGACATTTGGCAAAAACAATTTAGTAGTGAAGAGGTAAAATAGGATAAGTCGATGTTTATCATCAATTTTTTGCGGAGAGAATTTCGGAAACGAAGAGAGATAGAGTGATTTTGGTTCAATTCTTTTTTTGCAGAAAATTCGCTCGATCTCGCTTAGATTCCGAGATATTTTTTTTTTAATCAAGTTATCCATTTTCATCGGTTTTCTACAGAATTTTTCCCTTGGAATTATTCCTGTTTCTTGGAATTGTAACAGGTGAAACGAAACTATCGAACCGAATGCGATATCTCGAATTCGATGCGAGACATTGGATCGATCAATCGAGAGGGTGGAATGATCGATTGGAAGCTGATGTTCCAAAGGAAAGCTTCTTCTTTTTGAATTAAAATAGGTGCAACAAAATTATCGAATACTATGCGATATCTCGAGATTGATGTGCGATATCGTAGCGATTAATCGATTTCTACACAATAATCGATCGGAGTACTATCTTCAGAAAGAAGGAATTTTGATACAGGTGCGAATGGCTCGCTCTCAATTATGTTAGTTGCTTCAAACTAAAACAGGTGAAACGGGAATATCGAATGGAATGCGATATCTCGAATTCCAAGCGAGATACCCAGGTAGAAATGTATCTTGCATCTGCGAGACTCAACATTGGCGCAAGGTGGATAACGCAATGTTGTGAAATACAAGCTTGGCGCAACCATGGTTCCTCCGTGCGCCGTTAGATTAGCTACGAACATGTTTGGGTAACCTTGCTACAGGGTTGCGCTAGAGCAGCGCACCCAAGGCTTACTTTTGACTGGCAATTCTAGCTTGGGCCAAGCTAATTCGTGTCAGAAATGATAATCCAATAAAGAGGAGTTCTACTTTTTCACTCGTATACCAGCTCAATTTTTTTTTTGAATAAATGGATTTCGATCCATATTTCAACTATCTTTGATTGGAAAATCCTGAAAGGGTGGCAAAGGAGTAAAAAAATCAAACCACCCCAAAAATGACGTTTTTGCCAATATCTCGGAAATGGCGAATAATATGAAAACAAGTTTCGAACAAACGTTGAAGATATTAAAACTATCCACACAATTGTTAGTATACACTTTTTCCGTTTTTGCAAAATTAACCGAGGTATTGACAGTTTGAAAATTTATTTATACAGCTTAGCCACGGGAAAAATCCTAAAAGCCTCAAAAAATCGGATAAATACAAAAAATCAATATTTCTGAATTTTTTTTCCAATATATCTACAAAATACGGAGAATGATTCCAAAGGAACCAAGTTTTTGTTCAGCGACTCATTCAAAAGTTGCTAAAGAATTAATTCTTTAAACTTATCATTTTACTATTCAAATGGTCTGTTTTCTGTAAATTCTCCAAATATAATAAATCCAAAATTGAAAAATATTGAAAAATTCTGAAAAATGAGAAAATTGGGTATTTTCCAAAACTACAATAAGTGGAGGTAGTACAATGGATGTCCCTCTTCCTCGTCCAGGTATTCCTGAGTAATAAAACACCACATGTTGTGTCCGGCAGGGTTCGTTCTCTACTCAGAAGGGTTCTCTCTCACACAATTTTTTTTGAATGGTTTGATGAACTTTCTTTCTTTCTCTTCGTCACTTTCCAGCTCTCTGTTGAGATTTTACAGAAAATATTTTCAGTGTCACGTTGACCATCGACTGACGTACTTCATTTTTAGATTCCAAGTATTATTCAGTGACGATTCAGTTCACGTGAAGCTTACAAATTATTTGTTATTCTAATATTCAGATATTTGTATGAAAACTCTATTAGTATTACATGTTAGTGATCAGTTCCGTTCGTTAGTGTTTAAAACAATTCAAATTTAGAACAATATTAATTTATCTTGAGCATTATGTAGCTTTTTTAGAAATAAAATAAATTAAAATGGAATGTACAGATGTAATGTTTTTATCCATAATTTTATTTATCAAAAAGAGTAGAAATTCAAAAACCTGGGCTCTTCATTGTAGTGCAGCCTTGCGCCAAGATTGCACGCAAGCTGGCCACGCACGCAGGGGCCCAGTTGGTTACGCGTTACAGAAATGCCGCGCGCCATCTCAGTTCTTGTAACATTGCGCCCAGTTTGAATCGTGCGAGGCAGCCTCGCGCCAAGCTAACCGCAAGGCACTTTTTCTACCTGGGTATCGCATCCATTAATTGAAATTTTGGAATTAATCAGGAAGCTGATCCCCGTCAACTAAAAACGGATCTATCGAATAGAATGTGATATCTCGGATACACTGGAAGATATCGCATCGATTAATCGAAACTGATCGATCAGAAGTTGACCTGAAACTGTTCTTTTTGAGTTATTAGATTAGAAAATGTCAAAAATTATGCAGGCGCACTTTTAATTGCTATTTAAGAACCATAAAAAAAAATTCAGACAAAATCGCTCTAACTCGCTTAGTTTCCGAAATATTCTCAAAAAAATTGACTTATCTCGTTTCACCGCCTCACTATTGACTCCTCCTGGAGCAACAAGATTCTGCCAAAAACTGAGATCAAAATTTACAAAAAAAAAAAAAAGAATAAAAAACTGTCAAAAAGGTCGATCACAGACAAGCGATATCACTAGTATTCTAAAGCACTCGTTGCATAGCGATGAGAATGAAAGAGATGAGCATTGAGTTTACATAGATGGAAGGAGGAAGGACGGGCTCACTGGTGTTATCGTTTGGACTTTACGAGGCAACGTGGCCCTTCTCTCGCACAACTCGTTTTAGAATTTCTCGATGCTCCTACGCTCCTCTCACTATTTCGAATTATCGATGATTCTCGTAGCGAACAGGAAACTTCCTCTACATCTTCCCTACTCATCCGCATCGTCCGTTCGATATTCCAGTGTCGATAAGGCACGGGATCCTCTGCTACTCTACCTATACCCTTGATTTTTTTTTCTCCCCTCCTTTTTTTTTCAATGAATTTCTTTTTTTTTGCCTCGACAGGAAACTTTTATATCGATACCACGATGCAGCCCTACCAAGTTTTGCAAAACTCGGAGAATCTCAGGCACGCATGAAATTCTAAGGTTTTTTCTCCCCCCCCCCCCTCCTCCCCTTTCTTCTTCTCTCTCGCTCAAGTTTCCCCTGATGAATACTTGAAAAGTCACTTTTAGAAAATAAAGAAAATCTGAAGGGAAAAAAAGAAGAGAGAAAAAACTACTTAGTTTAATGTAAAATTTTTTAACTTTCACGAATATTCAGAAGTTGAGGAATGAAAAAGTTGATAAGTACGTGAAGTGAAGGGAAATATTGTAATATCAATAGTAATCATTTTGTAGCAATATGGTTTTAATAATTCAATTTCAATGGATAGAGTTTTAGGATTTTGAAAAATTAATGAACATTGAAATTTCAATAATTCGATTTTCCAATTCCGAGGGGAGAATTAAATTTCATAATAATAATTACTAATTGAAATTAATAATTAATGAAAAGTGAATCACTTTTTTCTTGTATTCTCATGGTCTAAAATTTCATTTATTCACAAAATAATCCGTTTTAAATTAAAAAAATTCCCAATTTAATGGAAAATTAATCCACAACCGGTGATGGAATTTCGAATTTCATTGAATTATTCTCATAATAAATGAATTCGCAAAAAAAATTACAAATTTTCAATTTATCCAAAATTTGACAAGAGAAGACAAGGAAAAAATGTACCGGATTTTTTTTTTTAATGAAGAGCTCAAAAAAAATACTTGAAAAAATGACAAAATAATGTGCACATGCTGGAGCATCTTCTCAAATTTTTTAGATTTTTTTTTGAAGTCCTTCATTCTGAAAAAAATTCTGAATAATTTTGTCTCAGTTTCTGTTCCTGAGTCAGCTCGATCCAGCATTTTTTTCAAAATGAAGAACTTTGAGGAAAAATCTGAAAAAAATTGAGAAGATGCTCCAACATATCCCTATTGTTGCCTAATTTTTTCAAAATTTTCCATCGAGGCTTTCAACCTCAAAAAAAATGCCAACTAATTTTGCCTCAGTCTTACCTATTTCAAATTCAAGAAACTTTCATCTAAGATAAAATACAAAAGAAATGTAATTTTATTCTATTTGCGAGTAATTGTAGCATTCTGAAAAATGTACCATTTATTAAATTTCATATGTAACTTTTTTCTTTATTTCCTGCAATTTCTGTTGACTGTTGGGATATAACCCGTGAGGCAATTGTTTCACCTTGTTTTTCCTTTAATTTTTTTTTATTTTTTTACCCTGTAGATTTAATACTTGAAAAGACCGTAAGTCGCCTCCCACGAGCACCAACTACCAACGGACACGCGAGAGACCGAGCTCGCGAGAAAAGGATCGTATAATCCCCAAGAATCGTCCCTCGGGTATATTTTACGAGGGGTATTTTCACTTATACCCATTACTTGTAAACGCTAGTTTGTCAAAACTTCTGTCAACTCATTTTGCTCTAGTGCAATTATTATTACCAAGAACATTCTTAATGCTCTAGATAATTTTAAAATTTACGTAAGTATTTTTAACTTCTTTGTACTTGATATCACAAAAAATTTGAGCCTTCAAGGTAATTCGAGTAGTTCCGACAATTTATTTTTTCTTTTCAATTTAAGTCACGTTCAACAGAAAAAAATCAGTTTTATCCTAATATTTGAGATTTTTTGAAATTTTTGTGAAATTTTTATGAATCTTTGATTAAACAATTTTTGTTTGAACTTTTCTCGGATAGTTTCTCAAATTGAACTCCGGCAACCTCTCTTTGCCCATATACATTTCTAAAATCAGTTTCATTCTAATATGTGAGATTTTTCAGAATTTCCGGAATTTTTATGATAGAATAGTATGAGGAGATTTTTTTAAAATTTAGTTCACCCCACGTTACCGGATAAATAAAGCCAAAATTAATTTGACGAAAAAAATAAATTAACATTGGAATTCCATAAGCAAGGTTCATTTTCAGTTTCATTGCAACAATTCATGGTCACAGACCTATTTTTTCTTTATATAACCATACATATTCTTGCTCGTCAGAATTTCTATTAATTTTTAAATACATAAAAATGCATATTACTGGAAATATAGTGACAATTAATTCAATTAATTACATGAAAACAACAATAGCGCTCATATTGATACTTGAAATCCGAGTATCCTCCAATCCCAATCCTCGATGCTAGGACAACGTGAGTCAAATTCGGAACAATATTGCATATTTATAATATTATTCAATAATGATTCACTATTGCGGATATCGGTTTAATAATGGTGAAATGTTATAAAATCGAAATATTTAGAATATTTATGATGACTAGGGCCGGAGACTTCATTTAATGTTCGAAACTGGCGCTAAAATCCTGAGTGATCAGGTGGGGTTCGAGCCGAAAAGTCTCGAATCAAGGCATTTCGAATTACCCCCCTCCTACAGTCAAAATAACAGTCTTCATCGGATAATCATCGAGAAAGCATCTCTTCTAAGATGCTCTCAACGGTCTATCGCGAGTTTTCCATGGTTATGGACCGGTCAACGACACTCATCTCATTAAACAGTGGTTTTTTCAACGAATGCATTGTTAATGAATTCGGTCATTTATCGGATTCTCATTAAGTATAACAGACTTATACATGGGATATCACGAGCACGCATCTTGCCTTTTCGGCACCTTTTCAACATAGCTATATACTTGGGTTTCAAGGTTACACCGCCAGTGCAGTGCTTTAGTGAATTATCACTGTTTTCGGGGATCAACTTTCAAGGACAATTAACGGACAATTAGCATTTGTGAATTAACGATCAATTCAACGACTCAATCCTTTTTTGCCAATTCTTGATACGCGAACAATAACTTTATTGTAATAACGATTCTCTTTTTTGAGGGATTAAATTTGACCATCAACGGCAATTGTGTTCACAGATTATTTTCCCAGAAATTCTCAATCCCAATTCCAGAAGTTCCAGTCCTCTAGAGAAAATCAACGAGTTCTCGAACATTTAAATTCAAGTCTCACTAAGTTGCTAAGTAACTAGGATACTCGAATCAATAAATAAATTTGATGATTGAATGATATTTTAAATGTGAAAGTGACATCTGTGAGAGTTTCTGCGCGTTTGAATTTTGAGGCGACCTCTGAGCGGAACTCCGAGGGGATTTCTGAACGGAACTCTGAGCAGAACTCGCGGCGAACTTTGAAAAGCTTCAAAACTCACAAATATCACTTTGACATTCCAAACTTCATTCAATCATCAAATTTATTCATTGATTCGAGGATCCTAGTTGCTTAGGAATTTAGTGAGACTCAAATTTAAATGAAGTCTCTGGACCTAATGATTACTTGAAAAAATAGAAAACAAAAATGGATGATTTGGATTTGCTACTAGGATGACCTTAATTCCAGCATTTCGCATCAACTATTTGTCATCGAGATTAACTCACGTTACTCGAATGTCGAAGTTCAAGTTAATCAACAGTAATCACCAAATCTTTCTCAACTTCACTGAGGTTATATGTCTATTTAACTGTTCGAAGTTCAACAAGAAAATTAAACACAAACAAGTTAAAACACTCACTGGAAAAATGGGAGAATCGATAAATCGATTGATGAACTCAGATAGGTTGTAAAAAAGTTGTGTTTGAGTATATCTCAGTGTTTTGTTGGAGAAGGAAAAAAATGTAAATTTCTTCAATACCACAAAAAAAGACTAAATTGAAATCCAAATTATTCTACGTTATTAAATCCGGAATTATCAATTGAATAAAATTGTCATCCATTGATTAAAGATAAATAAATAAACAATTCATCTATTTATTTTTCAAATCTCTGATAGCCCATTAAACATTTCAATGAATGAAATCATTTTTTTTTCTCAGAATACCTCCACTTTTGACTAATTGATCTTCAGAAAATGAAACTTTCAAATTAAAAAAAAAATGACACTTTAACATCAAAAAAATTCGATCGAAATCACCGACACTGTAAGTTTCAAATAAAAGATAAAATCCGAAGAGACCGATAAACCACAATAAACCGACGTATATTGGACGTTGTAATGCGTTCCTGTCCACCCTCATCCCCCTCCCCCCCCCCCCCCACTCTTCATTTCCAAAGGCTCATTCTCTCTTATATCGTTGCACACGAGCGTAACTCCGTTATTTCTCATTGTGTATCCGTCGAGTCTGTGTGTTGATATGAAACGAACACCAGAGCGGATTCTGAACCCGTTGGGCAAAGTGCTCTAATAACTTCCTCCCCCCCCCCCCCCCTCCTCTTCCTCTGTAGCCGCTGCAAGACAGTATCGTACACAAACTTGTATTCCTCAAACCTTCTCATTCTTCCGCGCCCAAGTTATAACGCAATATCATTGCTTTTCACTCACACACAAAAATAGCCATTTTTTTTTGTTTTTCACTCGAAATGTCCTTCTCCTGCCTCTTTCTCAAACTACTAGAGAGTTTTACTCGTACTCTTCTGACTCTCTGTTTCATTGGATTTTCCCCATATTCCACTGTTTCCCTTTATCTCGCTTAAACCACTATACACAACGCGTTTCGCGTACCCAAGGGAATTTTCAGAAGAGAGAGAAAAGTACAGTACTCGGTGCTACTATTTTCCCCTGTAGTTCTTGGCAGGTTCACGCTCGACTACGTCTCCAGAGAGCCGAACTGAGACAGAGAATATATATATATATGTATGTGTGTGTGTTGAATAAGAGAAGGGGGATGGAGAGGAGGTAAAAAAAGGACAGTAATAAAAATAAAACGAGAAATCACAAAAGAGGGAGAAAAAATAAACGAAAAAAGAAAGATTGAGAAATAGAAATACAGGAAGTATCGAGAATGAACGAAAGAAAAGGAAAAAAAAAAAGAAAAGGAAAACTCCGGAACTAACCAGTTTCCACATCCGAGATGGTGGCTTTTCTTGAGGCTTCCGAGAGGACATCGATGGTAGCAACAATTTACTTCCGGATTCTTTACGGGGAAGAACAATTCATTTTGTTGGCCGATGAATTGCTGCAGATACGGTTTATCATGGATTATTTCAGTGAAATATTGTTATTTTGGGGAATGATAAAACAGGAAAATAAAATTGTTTTGAGAAATCAGTTTGCGTATGGATTTTGATGAAGGAAAGAAGAGAAATATCAGTCTATCCAGCATGGTAAAAGAATATATAGCTATGAATATATCTGATAATATCGGGTTAATAACGGATGATATAATGCGGCAAAAATATGTATAATGTAGAGTATATTATGAAATTATATACATAGTTATGCTATTCCATTTACATAGATTTTGATATTTTATCATGTAAATTTCTACGTTTGAGTCATTTGATATTGGAGAATATATTTTTTTATCAGTGATTCATCGTATAATAATGACAGTATACTTTATAGTGTTTTCCGGTTTTACATGGAAATAATTATAATTTTAATCTTATATTTGATCATATATTTTGTTAAAAATTAAATCTATCATATTCCATTTTATATTGCTGCACTTTATGGTAACTAGATAGTTTGTACGGTACAAACTATCTAGTTACCCTAATGCGAACTCACTGCGATATATATCGTCAATAATTCCAAATGTTCTGATGAGCCATTTAGATATTGTGGAGAGTATGTTGCGTAGAGAATCTTCTCTATACAGTAAATTAAATATTTTTTTGTCTCAAAATTTCAAAATTATATTCTTTCTTGGAATTTGATGATTCTCACAGACTATCTTAAACTAATATTTTTTTTTATACAACAGGTGAACAACAGGCGAACGGGTGAACAGGTGAACTCACTGGCAAACGGCAGCATCCCAGATGCTCTGTGGAACCTCGATGACCCCCTAATTTGGGTTTTGGTAATTGAATTTGTTTATTTTTGGCGAGAGTATTTATGTAAGTTCAGATATATATATTTCAGGGAAATTGGTGCAACTGACTTCCTCGTGACCTTGTCAATGTACTTGAGAAGTGCAGTATGAGGGGAGAATAGGGCAAAATGCATCTACAGAGCAAAAAGCACTGGATTTTTTTTGACAGTGAAGGTCTTGATGGAAAAAATTCAAGAAAATCTCTCAACAATATGAACTTGCTAGGACATCTCAATTCTTCACAGATTTCTTTGTAGATGTATCTGTCTGAAAAAATCCTAGTTCATTTTCCCCCGCAGATAAATTTTGCCCTTCTCCCCCTCCCCCCTCTTTCTATCCCATGGAATTCTATCTAGGGCATAATAGACCCAATAATCTAAGAACGACGTAATTCCAAAAATTCCCTATTCGTCAAAAATAATAGTCCCTTTATTTTCATCAAGAAAATAAGAAAATGAAATATTGATGTTAACCATTGATGCTGTGCTATGAAAATATATATTGTTTGTTGGATTAAACGTAAATATGTGACAGTACAACAAGAATGAAAGGAGTCATATAAGGAAGAATGAGGAAGAAAGTCAATGTTCAACTCCATAAGGAAAGCTTACGAACCCTCTAGTATTATTATCTTCTTTCTTGGGTGAGATATAAAAATAGAATTAGAGAAGCAAAAGAATGAGAGAGAATGGGGCAAAAATAGAGGAGGTGAAAGTATAAAGAGAGTGAAGGAGAACAACAACCAATGGGTGGTAAGGAGAATAAGGGCGAGGAGGGGGGGAGGGGTGGGGATATACAGAGAGTTGGTGACGTCTAATTTGAGGGATAAAGCCTCGAGTTATTGGTCATTCCAGGTTCACATTGAAGGGAGACGAGAGTACATAAATATAAAAAGTTGGAAGTGAAAAGAGAGAGGAGTATAGTAAGACACTTTTTTTTTCTTATATACGTATATATAAAACTATATCTCGTCAGAGAATAAGAGGTACAGTTTGATACATCGTATTTTCTTTCTTACATTTTGCTTTGATTCAACAGATAATAAAGTAACGCTATTTGCTCCTTTTTTCTGCGAACAAATTGGAGATTCTCTGCTTTGAGAGAAATTGAGTGCTTCCTGTTTTTTTTTTGTATGAATTTAATGCAACTGGTAAAGCACTAGTACAAATAGGGAATAGACAACGTAAGGAATTATTGTGGAGGATACTTTGTGAAAAAACAACTGAATCTCTCACGATTTGCCTCAATATCCGGGATTGAGAAAAGCACCCAGGGACTTTCGTCCCTCGATATTTTTTTTTTCACACTGAATTGTGAAGTGATAGTATCCTGTGAGGATCCAAGTGAAGAAATAAAAAAGCAAATAGAATCGAATTCTTGAGTCTTGATGCGATTGAAACGGGACAATACACTTGAGTCGCTTCTTTGAACTTTGATGTGGATTTCTCAAAAGGTTCTATATAAATTGATGCGATAGAGATAATCGGTGGATAAGCTTTGCATTGAGAGGTCAATTCACTTGTTTGCAGTTGGAAAGGAGGAAAAAGTTTCAACGTTTTCAGCGTTTATGGGCTTAGATGTATCGGCAATGGATCGGTGCTGGACGCATATTGGACTGACGCCACGTTCTATTTTATGCGCATGCGCAGGAGATCAGATACGAATTCCATTTGAAATAATGAAGAATTTTGATTTTCTGTTCATTGCGCAGAGATGGCGTCAACAAAGGCATTTTCAAAAATCAAGATCATTGACCCCGAAATAAACGAGTTTATGAAGATCATGTATTCTTCCTTATTCTTCGCTATAGCGAATATATACACCTGTCCCACACTTGAGTGAGTTTAGAGCAAAAGCCCAGAGGTCTGCAATCCTTTCTTCCATCTTTTATTCTTTCCCTGAGAAAAAAAAGAGCACAACTGTATATATAAATATATATAACTATATATGTAACGGATATCGCAGTAGGACGGCGATAAAGGTGCATTATTTAGGTGAGATGCTAGGCTCGTCGGGTCGCGTTGGCGTTGCAATTTTTATTTGCACCTCCGACTGTCGGATGAAGGAGGAAAAAAAAGTTAAAAAATAAATAAAGCAAAGACGGAAATAAGAAAAAGGTGAGAAGAATGAGAACGAAAAATACAGTGAAACACGAGAGAGAGAGAGGGCAAGGGCAATGCGGATGTTACATCCGAGGATGTTGAGGCTACCATTTGCTATGCATTGAATTGAATTCCGTAGGACTCTACTCAACTTTTTCTACATCTTCTTTTTTTTTTTACTCTTATTTACTCTTTCATTCCTGCTTATTTTCGTTTTTTCATCGCCAAACTGGTGGATTTCACGAAGCTGGAGGATACAGCATGGGATAGTTGAAATAATTAAAGGCAAATGAATAACTGAACGGTGGAAATACCTGGTGAAACGTGCTTTGTCTTCGTTAGAAACAAAGGAATACAGAAAAAAAAAAGATAATCAACTAATTTGAGGGCTTGTCAGGCCATCTGCATTTAGCAATACGAGTTGCAGGGAAAAATTGTGCCACGTGTCGATTAATGACTGCGAGATGTGCAAATAGTAGTGGCACATGTCATAGATAAAACAATGAAACTCAGGGATAATCACAGTGCGTTATTACATGTCAGTGCAGACGGAGCATCGGATTTCTTTTATTTCAGGGAAACAAGAAACTTTCTCGGGCTGATGGAAATGGAAATATCTGGAATTAATTCGATATATGCGAATTTTTGGGAACTTGGGAAAACCGGGAATATCAAAGGGTCAAGAATAATTTGGGATTTATTGGATCAGAGTCAATGCCTTTTTACATGGGATGAACGTTTTCGTTTTTCCAGCAAAATTGAACTTACTGTCCATTCCAGGGGTTTTTGGGAGTTTTTAGGATCGGAATCAAAAGCTGGAAGGAAAAGTTCTGTCCTGCGTAAGAAAATTGGTAATTTGTTGTATTGGAGAGAAATGTTGAGAGATGATAGTAATATATCACCATGTATAGACATTGTACTACATTTTTGGAAATATGTTAAATTTGAAGAAAGATGGAAATTTTGGTGAATTTACCCGAATTTTGGCAGTTAATGGCAAAATTTGATGAATTTTCAAAAATGTAAAATTGTGGTAAATCTCAGTAAATTCTGTAAAATATAGTCAATTTTTGAGAACATGGACATTTCGGAAATTTTTGGTCAATTCCGATGAATATTGGAATTTTCTTAAATTATAGCAAATTTAGGAATTATTCGTAAATTAAAAAAAAATGAATTTCTTTGTAAATTTTGATGAATTTTGGTAAATTGTAATGAATTCTGGCAATTTTCGGCAATTTTCAAAATATCTGAAATTTTTCATAAATTTTGGTAAATTACAAAGAATATGGAAATTCTCGTAGATTCCCGTCAAGTTGGCGACATTAATTCATTTCAGTTTTCCAAAAAATATCCAAATTCATGAAAAATTAGAGAAAGATGTCATGAACTATTTTATCTCAAGAAAATAAGAAAATCTTCACCAAAGAAAATTCAAAAATTCGCCATTATTATAGACATGCTCTAGCATTTTCCCGATTTGTCCGATCTTTTTGTGAATGTCTGTACTCCAAAAAAGAAAATTCTGATTCACTTCACCTCATCAGCCTGTTCTACCCCTTTTTTCTTAATTTGAAATTCCACTCAAAATTGTAAGCACAAAAATAATTAATCACTCGTGATTTATTCCAAGGAAAACAATGAGACTATTATGCTCATAAAAGAAATTCCCATGAAGTTATTAAATTGAAGAATATAAAGTGGAAGCTTGTGGAGGTAAAAATATCCACTGAAAAAATAAGATGAAGTGATCTGGCTTTATTAGACAACTCTCAAGCTCCAAGTATTTGTAATAGAATGTAATATTCAATCGACATTGTTTTCTCCTTTTTTTAATCTTTTATCCTTCATAATATAATCCGCTCTCTGGAATGAAGCACAGAGAGTACTGTATTCACATAAAAGGAATGGAATGACAAGAAGAAGAAAATGATAGAGCCTTTGAATATGAAGTCATGACGTGAAGATCTTGAGTTTTTTTGCGACGTTGGAACTGAGAATGCGTCAAGTTCTCGATGACACGTTGACGCACAACCTCACAGAAAATTGCAGTTAGCGAAGGGAAATAAGAATACTTGAAAAGTACTTACTTCATGGTTAATGATTTCAATGAGAATCTCAGACGAATTTAGCGAGTTTAATTTAATAGCGAAGTAGTGAGAGGAGATGAGCCGATTTTTATATAATTGTCGTTTATAATTTTGAATAAGAGATAATTAAAAATAAAGAGCCATGAAGATGAGTACCTCTCTCAATTAAATAAAGAATTGACTTGAATAGTACATTGCCTAACAACACTGTTAGAAAAAAAAGGAAATTTCATGAACGATTTGATGGCAATTTTCATAAACGTGATATTGAATTTTCTTCAATGGGAAGATGGTTATGAAATCTGTGAGTTTCAGAGGAAATTCAAAGGAATCTATGAGGAGTCTTGAGTAGAATTGAGACGGAAACTCTACAACTCACTTGGATTTTCAACTGAACATTAATATCCAGAATCAGAATGACTCGAATTTTCAATTTTTTTTTGAATTTTTCCCATTCTTACTAAATGTTCAAGAAACAATTGAACTGAAATTTACGAATTTCATTGATATCCAGACATGAAATTATTTGAAAATAGATGATGTGTTCATTTTTCAATGACGTAATTATCTGGAATTTCAGTAGAAATAGGAATTGTTAGAAATTTATGAGGTTTTACATGGGTAATTCAGAAGGAAATTTTTAACAGCAGAGTGCGGTAACGTTTTCTGACGAGTGTAAGGTTGCAAAACCAGCCGAAGACGAGCTTTGTAATCACAAGAATCTGAAAATTTTCACCGCACGTATAATGTACATTTTTTTTTATGTAGAACGTGTAGAAAAACTAATTCAACACCAATTGCAGAGTTATTGGCGGGACAAGAAGGGAATAATGAATCTCTATATCACTTTTTGGAGAATTATTTTGGGAATCGAGTGAATTCTCAATTTCAAGGGAAATTTTCTTGTGAATCGTCTTTTCACAAGAACACTGAAGTTACCAAAAAAGTTAATTATGAAAATAATACTATCGCTGCTGCATAATTATGGAGAATCTCCAAATTTCCATCAATTTAATGCTCGGAAGTGCGTAAAGTGTGAAATAGAAAATTTATTTTGAAGGAAAAGCCTTCACTAGAAAAAATTTGAAAAAATTAATGAATTATCTAGACATATTGGAGCAGTTTTCTGATGTTATTCAGATTTTCAATTCACCCAAATTGGCATCAATTTCCTTTTCAAAAAATCTCAAAAAAACAAGTAATAACGTTTTTTCAAAATATCTCCTGAAAAACGAGGCTGCGGAAAATTTGGCAAGAGATCTTTTTTGTAGCTCATGACATTCTCTCCCAAGGAAAGTTCTCTGCCATTTTATCTTAAGCCTTCTCATTCTAAAGATATCTTTTTTTTCCTCTTTTGGTTTTGGTTTATTGACCATGTCCTAGTGTCTTTCTATGCAGTTCTTGTTCTATGCTTGAGTTGGTTATTTTCTCTTTTCTTCTTGTGTTGGTGACCTCTCTTCCTCCTGCTCTTTCTGTTTTCAGAGGGAGGGGGGGGGGGGTCATTTCCTTCTGTCTGGATGTGTCTCGATAGGTGGAGTTGCCCATTCCGGTTTGCCACTTCGGTTTAAAATGACTCTTCTCTCCAAAAATATTTTCAAAACAAACCACATTGCATTCATAACCCCCAAAATACGCGTCTACACAGAGAAAAATGTTTTCTTAATTTAAGAATGTGCAGTCACTTAATTTAAGTGATTTGCCATTCTTAAATTAAGTGACTTTTCTCACTTAAATCAAGTAACTATTTCTTTCTTAATTTAAGAAAGTAAAAGTCACTTAAATTAAGTGACTTTTCTCCCTTAAATCAAGTGACTTTTCTCACTTAAATTAAGTAACTATTTCTTTCTTAATTTAAGAAAATAAAAGTCACTTAAATTAAGTGACTTTTCCCACTTAAATCAAGTGACTTTTTCATTCTTAATTTAAGAAAGTAAAACTCACTTAAATCAAGTGAGTTTTCTCACTTAAATCAAGTGACTTTTCTTTTTTAATTTAAGTGACCTGCACATTGTTAAATTAAGAAAACGTTTCTCTCTGTGTAATGGCGCCCACTTGCGTCAACTAACTGCAATCCGAATATATCGAACCACGGATTTTCCTGCAAACTCGAGACTCAGTGATAACAGGAGACCGTAATACGTAAAGCAATATCCCCCCCCCCCCCTCGTCTCATAATTTTTCCAATTTTTTCCTCCTTTTATCCGTCGTCAGAGGTACAGGTAAAGTCCAACGTGGTCGCCCTCGCGACGTTTATGGTGTTTATCGTGTTTATGGGACATAACACGGCGGGTATTTCCTCTCGTCGCAATGGGAGTTACTTGCCAACACTCTACTAAAATTAAGAGACTGAAAGCTCTTGGAAACGTTTCACCAAACGACACTCCCGTGACTCTCCCTCTTCTGCCTTTCACCCCCTCCCTCCTCCTTTTCCCATCACCCGCTGCGTTCAGATGGCATTCCTAGAGGGTAACGGTGTGACTCTCAATGCCATTGTAATAAGCTATGCATGCAGGAGTAAAAAATAACGAGAACATTGTAAATAAAGAAAGGGGAAAAGCGTAAAAAAAAAAGAGAGACGATACCAAAAATTTAATCTATTTTATCGTAAAATATTTCGAAAATCAGCTCAATTTTCACCCCTTTATTTTCTTCACATTTGCCCAAACTTTGTAGATAGAAAAATCGAAAAAATACACAAAATTCAGTAGATTCACGAGAATTACTCAGAAAATAAAACGAAACTTTTTTTTTAAGTAAACAAAAATAAATTTCTTCAAGCCCATAACAATTGAATAATCTGGAGTAACTTGAAATGGTGGAAAAAAAAAATCGGTATCGATGAAAAACTTGTTACGCGATAAAAATATTGAAGTGAAAAAAAAAAAGTGAATAATATCTTCACATTTTTTTTTTTTCAAAACCCCTCGAACTTTTTAAATTTTAGAATGAAAATAGGAGAAAGGGAGAAATATCGAATGTATGGTGAATACGTAAATAGAATAAATGTAATACTTTCTTTGCAAGAAGAGAATGGAAAATAGTGTGCAATGGAAGAATCGTGGAAAATTGTATGGCCATGTTTTTCTTTTTTTTTTCAAACAGTGAAGTGAAAAAACTTTAGACCATTTGGCCCGTGTACGAAAGCGCACCACACGTGCCACACTATACCACTGTTTTCAACCCCCCTCCCCCCCTGAGTTCGTCCTCTTACATTTCTCTGTCAGTACTGACTTATTTCTGCGTGTGGCGAAGAGTAAGGAAATAAGAAAAAAAAAAAAGGAAAAAAAAATAAGAAGCATGGAGCAAGTGGAAGAGACCTTCTTGATTGAATTGCAAAATAAATTTACAAGTGGTGAGTCCTGGGTACGAATTGAATAGGTTTGAAGGAGTTAACTCACACACATTCACTACTAGTTTTGTGATACACCGATTCACATGTGTGTGTGTGTACTATCGAGTATACGAGAAAAGAAAACGTACTTCAAGAAACTTAACCCGAGGGCTTTCTGCCCCTCTGTACATAATGCATGGGCCTCTTTCTATGTGTTAGAGGTTTTCTTCTTTTTTATTTTTTCTCTTTATTTTATTCATATGTATGTAGTTCTTTAATGGAGTGCATTCAATCGTAGCAATTTCATTGTTATGCAAATTCTGAGTGGAGTGTAAGACTATTTCAAGAATTTTTCTTGTGAGTGAAAGATATTGACTCAGTTTCATAGCTTAAGTCGAGTGTTGAGGATTGTGATGAAAAGGAGGAGAAAAAGATTTGGAAGTGTTGAATAATAAGGGGAGGGGGGAGGGGAACGGCTCTTTGGAGTGGAATGAACGTTTCTTTTTTTTCGAGTGAAAGGATTCATGGGAAAATGTGGAAAAAATTGAGAAGATGCCTCAGCCTGTCAACATTGTTACGTAATTTTTTCCAATATTTTTACCGAAGATCTTCACTCTGAAAAGAAATTGATATGACTCTCACTTGGGGCAGTTTTGAGGATCTGACTAGCGCCTCTCTAGACCCACCAAATTCAATACAATCTCGACATTAGCGGAATTCTGTGGAAAGCCTGATATTTTCGTAATAAGACCAGCCTTGGTTGGATTGTAATGAAATTAATAAATCAATCAAAGTGGAAAAATGCTCTGTTCACTTAATTTTCTTTCTGGGTACAGCTAAACCTTAGTACAGCTCTAGTCAAGTCCTCCATGGAACAAAGCAAAAAATTGCTCAGAATACCTCCTCCACTCTCCTAATCCCCTACCACCCCAAAACTCCCCTCATTACCCCATTCACGTCTAGATGACGTCATCACATCGTCTTCTAAACTGAAATTGGCGTAATTCTTACACTCATCCATAGCACTTACTCCACTTTCTTCCTAAGCCAACCACATGATTCCCAAATTCCACAAAATACCAAATTGTCCCAAAATTACGTGACACTACTGGAAAATTCCATTATCTCTCTATCATCCTCGAATAAACACTGAACCGAACAGAACTGAGCAAACATTCAACCATAACACATGTACCAATTAGAATAATTCGTGTGGTCACATGATCGAACAAAGTAAAAAAAAGAAGAACCATAAAAAATAAACCAAAAAAGTTTAACCAAGTTGAAACAGAACATTTGGCTGAGATTACATTCCAGATCGACAAATCGTTATTCGAATGGGTAAAAGCCTGGTTTTAAAGCAAAAGGTAAGCGATTAACATGGAACGATTGGTGCGGTGGACGATCGGTCGTTAGGTTTTCGGCTGACCCGGCGATATACTCCTCTCCACAGACTCCATTGTCTAGTTTCTCCTCCATCTTCAATTCTCCATCTCTCTCTTGCTCTATCTCTCTCTTTCCGTTTTCTAGTATACTTGGTTCGAAATTTTTTTTTTCCCTTCCTTTTCTCGTTTTCCCAGAGTGTACGTGAGCAATTACGTTGCCATAGAGGAGAAACAGTCTTCACGAAGGATATACGGAGCAATTCCAAGCGTGTCGTATCGGACGGGTAACGAGGAGGCCCACTGCCTCCTCCTTACTCCATCCACATTTACCTTGTTTTTTTTTTCCTTCGTCTTCTCTTTTTTTTTCTCTTGCTCTATCATTCTCAACTGTACTGACCGCCCTTCGAGAATGCCTTCGGGGAATCGTCTCGACTACGATAAATTCGTAGTTGACTCGCGTACTTTCGGGTTTGCTGGTCCATCGTCCACTGGGCTCGATTGGGAAAACACCCGATGATCGTCAAAAATGTGGATGTTTAGGGGAAGGGAAGAACAAGAAAGAAACGATTCGTCTGTGTCGGATAGTTTAGTTTCGTATACCCCTGGCTTTATTAAGCAGATTGATCCCATTGGTGAGGACAAAGTGCTGCAGGACGCATCATTCGAATTTAATGGATTCATGAGATTTTTTTTTCCTCTCGCTCCCTGCTTCATTTACGGGATGAATGAATATTCAGTCACTTTCAGCGTCAAATTAGATGGATTTCTCGGGTAAATAAATTCATTATGATTGGAATCTTCAGAGCTCTTTATTATGAGCTCATTTGGGACTTAGGTTGTTTTCGAGAGGTGGGGTGATGGTGATAATTTCTTCATCTGGAGGAAGGAAAAGAGACTCGAAAACAGTCGGAATAACTTTTTTCTTAGTTTTTTGGGAATTCATATCTTTTTGAAAAAAAGGGAAGACTTGGGGTAGAATACACTGGAATTTTCTTAGTGAAGGACCTAACCAAAAAATTTGAAAAAATTACCTAATAATGTAGACATGTTGAAGCGTCTTCTCTATTTTTTCAAATTTTTACACGACTTCCTTCATTGCAAAAAAAAAATGGCTAGTTTTTTTCAATAATATGTGGAATATTAATTTTATATTTGAAAAATATGATCCTAGTGTATTTGTTGGAATATGATAATACAAATCTTCATGAACACATACGTCCCTATAGTTATAATTGCGATTCAGTATTGACGTTTAATAGAGATTCAATAATTAAGATTAAGATTGAACTGACTATAGTATACTAAAATTAAAATTAAAGTTAAAATGTAAAAATGTAAAGAGAGAAGGATGTAAAACATGGAAAATGTAACATCAAAGAAATAAATTCTATTCTATTCTATTCATACGTCCCTATGAATTGGTACCACTTGTGGTCAAGAGAAGTGCTAATTAACCGTGCTCCGTCTACTTCGAAATACGCTATACACCAATCAATCCGTTATTAATTACATAACGCAATACCTGTCATTTTGAATATTCTATCACTTCATTTCATATTTCTATCTTCTCAATT
The DNA here is from genome assembly GCA_963921955.1 of Aleiodes alternator. Taxonomy (NCBI): domain Eukaryota; kingdom Metazoa; phylum Arthropoda; class Insecta; order Hymenoptera; family Braconidae; genus Aleiodes; species Aleiodes alternator. The sequence continues at coordinate 5,051,103 of OY998113.1, forward strand.
GAACTCCTATTTTCATGATAATCCATTCGCATCAATACCTATAATGTAATGAAAATATTGAATACATTGAATAAATATAAGCAGGTTATTTATTCGTATTGATAAACCAAGTATAATTTGAATATTATAAAAATATAAACAAATATAAAAATAAAAATAGTGCGATTCTCCACCTCAATTTGTTGTATGAATTGAATCGTCCAAAATTATATAATTAAAATATATTTCATTCATATCTAGCACACATAATGAGATACATTTTTTTTCAAATTTGAAATATTTAAATTTTTTACATTTACAATCTTTTGAATCTCATTATCACGATAATTAACTCATTTCATTTTGCCTCTATCAATTACTCCCATTGAATTTTAAAATGCTCTCAATTGTGACCTCATTAAAATCGCAATTCTCCATGAATTCACCAAATCAAAATGGCTACCACTGAATCTCTTTTCCACTGAATAAGCAATAATTTTTACACAAGATATCGATCGAGTGAAATCTCTGGTGTACACTCTCTGTAGAAGCATTTATTAGAAAAGTTGTACTACAGGCCCTCATACCAAAAGGTAAGTAGGAACTTGCAAATTGGAAAGTCTCTCTCTCTCACTCTCTTACTCGGCAAAAGTAAGTTGAAAGTAGCTAAACCGAGCTCCAACTGCCCTAACCAGTGATTCTTCTCTCACTATTCGTGAAATAATTTCAACTTGTTCGATATTTCGAATGTTTTGATTTAATTGAAATTTAATTGAGCTTTTACATTGCCTGTAAAAACGTTTCCTTCAAGAATGTTGACTACAAATTGGCTGAGGCTAATTGGCTGAAACTTTTTTACTGCGATATAGTCACTGTGGAAAGCTATGCAGAGATGAATCTTCTAACAATTTGGTTGCAAAAATGTAATAAACAGGATGTCTCGATTTTTTCAATCATTTCTTCAGAACGTCTTGAAAAATAAGTGAAATAATGCGATTTTACTGGGATCTTTTTTGTAGTTTCAAAATTCTCTACAAAGAAGGATTCTAGTACACTGAGGAAAAAAAAGGTGGTAAAAACAATCGAATATTGATGGTATGGTATTGGTGCGAAGCGAATGTTTGTTCAAAATAATTTAAAAAGGTCTTGAATTTACTGAATTACGTCAATTCGAACAGATTCGTTGTTTACATTAACTAAATTCAGTAAATTCAAAGACATTTTTAATTATTTTGAAAAAAAAAATTGCTTAAGACCAATAGTATCAATATTTGATTGTTTTTACTACTTATTTTTTTCCAGTCTGAAATAACGCTATCCCGTTTAGTTTTTGGGATATTCTCTAAGAAAGATAGACAAAATAATTGATTAATCCGGAGAAATAATTTCTGTAATTGCTTCTTCACTGCTAAATATTTCAGAAACTCACAGAGATGCGTCATTTTTACCCTGATTTTTTTTTTTAGAGAAAAAATGGGCGTATTGCCATTGATTTCCAAGATATTCTTGAAAGAAGTTTTTAAGAAAATCTCATTTAAGAGTAAGGTTCATAAAACAGGAAAAAATGAGGATTCGTAGGCTAGTTTCCAATTAATTGCTGATGATTCGGAAAACGTCCTCTAATTTATCCGAAGAGTGATTGAACTATTCGAAGGTCGTGTAGTTTCAGCTTGTGAACATAATTCGTTTTTGTTTCTCGATTTTTCTTTAAATTGCTAATGTCCTGTCACATGCATAAGATAGAGAAGCAAATAGTTACAACTATTTTGTAATTAAAATTTCTCAATAACTATACGGTTAATTGAATATTTTTTTCTTTCATTATTTAGTTAAAATACTGTTCTCTTCACCAACAGTTTGTAAATAATGAGTCAACCCTGTGCTTTCTGAGCAATTTTATTATTTCTTCCCGATTTAAAGCTTTTCATCCTTACCGCGGCTATGTTCAGTAACTTTGATAATTCATATGTCATGAACTGCATGAACAAAAATTATGAAAAATTCAGAAAAATATTAAAAAATATCATCTTTGATACGGCATCAAAAAATAAGGGATAACTGTCCTAAAGTTCGCTGTTATACCACCTTAATTCTCTATTTTTCTTCTCTCTCCACCCGAATATTCTTAATGCGATACGAAAAGTTATAAAGTAAATTGGCTCCAATAATTTTACACACAACTATTTTGAACGTTAGAATTGACCGGATGTTACGGACGTGAAGTGAATTACATGATTGTCCGTCGTGTCGCTTTTCTTTCGTTCACCGAAAACGTTGGAAAAAAAAACGAATATATATAAAGTTTTACGTGAAAATAATTGATAAATGTTGTTCATTCTATATATACAGACCTTGAGTCTTCGCAAGTGCGAGTGAGACAGAGCGAGTGGAAAAAGAGTTAAACAGTTGTGTCTAGGTGAGGGTAGGAAGGGATGAGAGAAACGGGGAAGTGATTTACAACTCACAGGAAGAGAGGGAATGAGGCAAAAGCTGTTGTCACGGTTGCTGTTACGAAGAGCTAGAGAGAGAGAGAGAGAAAATACCTCGCATGATACTACAATAAGAGAAAAATAAAGTAAAACGAAACATTCTATCCTAGAAAATCTACGATGTGAGAGAATGAAAGAGAGAGATAGAGAGTGAATGAAGCAAGTGAGCGTAAAAATTGTGTTTGAGTTCAGCTGGAAAACGTGAAAAATTTTCACCTGCAGGCTAAAATATTGCAGACATATTCTGTCAATTCATTTCATTTTTTTTTCCTTTGTTTTTCTTTCTTTTTTTATTAGTGGAAACGATTACTGTTTATGATACTGAATTTGATTCAAATGAATTGAAGAGGGAAGAGATAAAACAAACCGATTTATCTTTGCAATTATTCTCAATAAAATATATTGTAGAGAATACCGAAGAACGATTAAAAAAATTGAGGTGAAACGGTCTTGTTTCGCTTATTTTCCGAGATGTTCTCAACAAAATGACGAAAAAGTAGACTCATCTTGTGTTTAAAATATTTCGAAAATCAATGGAAATGCACCTTCTTTACACAAATATTTTCCTGTAGCTCTTGAAATTCTCTGCAAATAAGGATTAGAACAAAATCGCCTCATCTCATTCATTTTTCAAAATATCAAAGAAAAACATTGGAAGAGAAAATCAATCTAAATGTAAACTAAAGGAGAATGTGGCAAAATGGACGTTCATGGCAACATGATCCAGGAATTTTTTTTGAGTGAAGCACATCAGAAAAAAATCTGAAAAAATTTGAGAAAATGTTCTAATATATGGACATTGTTGCTAAATTTTTCCAAATTTTTTGGTAGACTCCTTCATTCTCAAAAAAAATCCCAAATAATTTTCAAATGCCGGCCCATTTCGCCCCGATCTTCCTTTTAAATATTTCTGAAGAATATCAAAAATTGAGATTAAATGGTATTTTTTTTTTGGTTCATCTATTTATTACTTGATTGTTATAAAAATTCAATTGTTGTTTGAATAATCGCACTTTCCTAGACTTTCCCCGGGATTATGATAATTTAATATTAATTCACTTTTTCGATACTGAGAATCTCATTGAAATGGATTGTAAAAGGTATTCTCGGTGCTCTCAGGTTAAGCCGTGTCGTTAGTCTTCAACCATTATATTATCTAATTGTTATTGCTACGACAGAGAGACTGGGTGTCCACGGTTTACTCTGTAGTAACGATGCGATGGACTCGTTAACCGAGTGGCCATTTACTTGCACGTGACAGGCCTTACGATTATTGGCTGAAACACAAACCTGTATTCAGCCGGTTAACTGTATCTCGTTGTATCGAAAATTGTTTAATAATTTTGTTATTTCGTCAATTACAGGGAAATTACGGGAACTATCGGTGTGACAATGGTCTGACTATACGCGCGGATTAACTACTTTGGCGTTGAAGAATACATTGTTGCAGCTCTCAGCGTAATTTTGATTATGAAAAAATTCCGAGGATTTTTTTTTAATTTTTGGAATTATGATTATTCAAATTTCGTTTCACTCGAATTTCGCTTCTTTAGGTCATTTAATTCATCTGAAAATATAGAAGAAGTTTGCATAATTTAATAGGATAATGACATTTCAGATTTCTTTGGGTAGTGAACATTATTCAGGATTCTCACATTATCTCTTAGGAAAATGAACGAATTTTTAAACCATCGTCCATTAAAATGACGGTAATGATTCTATATTTATCGTTGAAATGACTCGAATTCTCCAGAATTTTGAAAATGATCCAGAATTTTATTTGGAATGAAGGACCTCGCGAAAAAATCTGGGAAAAATTGGGAGACAGACGTCCGAGATTTGGTCAAATAGGTTGCCTCGACATCTCGCGTACTTATTGTCAATTAATTGGTCAAAGTTGATAAGAGTCTATAGGCCCAATTATCGATCGAGAGGTCAAGTGAACTACGTCGATGCGGCAGCAACCGACGCGAATCACTCGTTGTTCGTGCGTCGTTGCGGCCGCCACGTGTTTTGGCACTACGCAATTAAATTATCAAGTCCATTATTATTATATTACCTATTTTCGTTTATTGTTTGATTTTTGTATTACAATATACTTTTGGAACAATTGAGGAGGACTCTCTGATTATTAACCGAATTTTGAATAAATCACTGAATCAATTGTAAGTAAAAGTGTAATTACTTTTCATCTCCTCAACTCTGCAATTTCTCATTATTTCTGGGTCACCCAAATCGAACCCAATTTATTCGTAATTTTCCGCTTTGATCGACGTGCATTGGACATAATCATCTTGTTCTAAGGTTCATTAGTAATAAGTTTTCCCTAAAACTAATTGGCACCCAACATTATTGTTAAATTATTCATTTTGACCAATAGAGCCCGAGCAGACATTGACCCAGGCCACGCTCGGTGAAGGCTTCAATTTTATTCTTTCACTTAATTTTTTTATTTTCAATTTCAATTCAATATTATTCGTTTCAGATCAAAATTCAGCTGATCAATAAATTAAAAGTATTTAAATATAAAAGAAGTCTGTTTCAATTGAAGAAATGCTCCAACATGGCTACAATGTCGAGAATTTTTTCCGCTGAAGTCTTACTCGCACAAGAATCCAAATCCCCAAATCCTCCATTAATTCTCAAATTCCCAAATTTTAATGAATTTTTGCAATGATCCCCCGAACAATCCATTCACTCCCATCAATTTTCCACCCCCCCCCCCCCCCCCCCCACCTCACTATTCTCTTGTAGACTATCCTCGACCTATCATTTTGGAAAATTGCAGTGAAAGAAATAGTAGCTTCGATGATCTCTTTCGTTTGACTCACAAAAACTTTAAACCGGTTATCCAATGATAAATTGCTACGTAAAAACTTTTGACAGCCAAGTGCGCATATCCACTGCTACTTTTGGTAGGGTATCGGTATCCCAAGAGTTTACAGCTCAAAACCACACTCTGGTAGAAGCATATTCTAAGCTCTGTCACAGTAGTTTGTTTTCGAGGTCACGCCCCATATAAATTCATGTGAATTATGGACTAGTGATATGTACAGTTTATCGATAAAAAAAAATATTCTCTTGTTTTTCTTTAAAGAAAATTAGAGAAATGTTTTATCACTGGACAGAAATTCTACTGATAAAAAATTCATGTAATTCTAGAGGAAATAGCCAATTAAATGCATCCAGTTATTTCTGGTGATAATTCAAATGTCATTGAATAAATCAATAATATGAAGAGCTTCATTCACGAACTCTGCATTAACCTATTATTAAATCAAACTTATCTCAGCTAAATTTAAAGATTCGACGCTTAGCTTCGACTCCTACTTCACTCTGCTCCGATAAGTTTCGTGCTTGAGGGATAGGCCATTATGAAGTGTTGGAGATAAAAGCTAAATGATCAAACTAACCTCTACGGTGCAAGAAATCAATATAATGGGCTATCGATAATTTGAAATAATGGCGCAAGCAATTTTGAAAGAGAAAATATTGTGAAAGCTAAACACACAAGTTATTGATAGTGATTTAGACTCGAGAGATATGTGCTGGGCTGAGCAATGGGATTTTAGGATCACTGGAGAATCGAGAAGGTTGATTAATTGAAATTGCTATGGAAAGAAATGAATTTTGATGTATTGAACCGTTTCTTGATTGAGGTCGTGATTGCCGTTCAGAGAAAAGTGGAAAAATGATGAGAAATTGATGGAATTGCATGGACTTTGTTCTTAACATCGTTCAAAATATTTTGAAAGCGTTGTTCAAGACCGAAATTCTATTTACACAATCTCGTCTCTATCGACTGTATCATCATCGGCCTTTTAATAGAAACACTTACCTAAATTTTTCATTTTTCTTCTGAAAATGTGAAGACATTTACTAATTTTTTCTACAGCTATTCGTAATTAGTCTTCAATAAATATTTCGGAAATTAAGCAGGATGGACAGATTTTCGTAATGACCTTGTTTAAAACGTAACCAAATTCTCAATGGTCACCTGAAAGAGGGAGAGGGGGGTAGTGACACCTCAGTCCTCGGCTAAAAGACGGAATCTTCCTCCTCCAACTAACACTTGCGTATGAACGTTCAATCAAGACGCATCAACTAATTTATTAATCGTGATGAAAGCTTTATAATTGTGTCAAGTGTATTCTCTATCTTCTCAAAGTTTTGTCTCAAGTGTAGTTGAATTCAACTAGTTTGTTCAACTATTGTATAAAAGTCAACTATTTGTCTATTCATTCAGCTTGTACATTATCCATCGACGAGCGAGTTTTTTTTCGAATAAAACGAGTTTGCCTTGCGGCTCAGTGTAATCCAGCTCTTACTTCATTCTCACTATCATTAGCCGCCTTCTGCAATCCACCCTGAAAATCCACGAATAACATCAACACGCTAAAAAAAAAACTGTTTTTGCATGTCTGATTTTCTTCTTCAAGAAAGGTCGACAAAAATTTCGCAACCTCCTTTATTTTCTGAGATATTTCTCTAGAAATATCAGTAAAATACTCTACTTATTCTGCTCCATCTCTTCACCATACAGAGAAAAATTTCAGTCACAAGTTATCCTGGTAAATCCTGGAACCCAAAATCCCAATGAAATAATGGAATTATGGAAACACTGTTGTTTTCAGTCAATTGATCACCCAACATTTATCCAAAAACAAGTGTTAGCTACTTGAGTTTAAAGTACATCTTCACTCTTGATAGTGAAGGAGAATGGTTACATCTCCGTGAACACATTATTGTATGTGAACTGAGATACGAGTTGTGCTATTTCACCGCCAAGCTCTACGCCAGTTAGTCTTCCCTGTTCATGGTGTGTCTTGCATATAACGGTGAGAAAGCAGCTGAACGTCTCAGTGCACACCAACCACCTCAGAGCTTCTAGAATATGTCTAGTATATGCTGGAAATCGTAAATCTCACTGGGTCGAGCCTCTTCAACTAACCCAAACTCACAATTTTCTCCCTATCTCACGTTTCACATTTCACACCAACACATTTAAACTTGACCTCTGCATTTTTACTGGGAAAAAAAAGAGAAGAATTATATGGTAAATTTTATGCTACGTTGAAAATCGAGACTGGTTAATATTTGATCATTGATAGAAGAAGTGTTGGAGTGAAGTCATACTTCTTCTTTATTTGGGCGAATGATCAATAGCATACGTGCTTTCATGGTAACTCATGAACCAGAATATATACGTTATTTTCATGCAAGTTTGATATTTGAATTTCCCGCCACTATGTATGAGTGAAGGTAGGCACAATTGTTCCTCACGAAAGTTCCTATTATTTACATCTCACTTCATTCTATTGTTTACATCATTAATTTTTTGATTAATAACAATAATAATTTGTTCCATGAACATTCTTGTGATTTGTAGAATATGAAAATAGTGAATAATCACTCGAGATATCAAATATTCGCAGAAAAAGTAATTTATTCGAATTCACCAAAACAGCTGGTGAGGTTAGAATTCTTCGACTTCCATGAGTGGGAATATCAGAGAAGATGACACAGACGAAATAATGAATTGTATTGACATTAAAACTCATTCAAAAAATCGAAATGTTAACGACATTTGATTATTCGATTATTGATATTTTTCTGAATTTTTTGTTTCCAGCACTTCATGGATTCTCCGTAAGTGGAATGCTTCGCATCTACCATAAACGTACTGACATTCAAAAACAGTAGACATTCTGTGGAAACTAATAAACTTGAGCATAATCTCCTAGCCGTTTATTGAATTTTCGGGACAGATTAATGATGTTCATCACGTGAGTATGAATTCATCCGAAAATTCCTAGATTCTGTTCTAGGTTAGGAGAAGTTTTGTTTAACAGGAAATCTGACGTTGAAAACTGTTGAATCTCTCCCACATGAAGCACATTTACATTATTTCCCAGGAAAATCAGAGAATTCTTCTGTCTCTAAGCATATAACAGCCGTTCGTCGATAATGCTTCTGACCAAGTATATCAAACGGAATTTGTGATTGGACTAAGCTGATGGAGGACATGACCCAAACAGTATGTTTTGGGGAATGAGGAATTATGATTTGGATGATGTTCAATTTTCTCAGTATTTTTAGAACTCGAGGAGTATCATCCGGCTTTTGTATTGAATCAAAGACGCATATGTTGGCGAAATTTACTAGTATCTAATTGGATGCCTTTTATTACTCTTCGGAGAATAAATAGAGGGGAGAGAAGAATCTACTTTATTACGATGATGAATACTTGATTGATAAGTTTACGACCACTAAGTTCCATCTCATCTCCATCAATCCAGATTGGGCGAATAATTCATTTGTTTGTGGAAAAGGTGGTGTATAATCGGAATATTAGATTTGAATTGGAATTTCATGCAATGAATAGAATTTCTCGAAGAATCATCATTAAATGCAATTGTTTCGTGGAATTTTTTAAGAAATTCTTCTAGCTAATAGTTGAGAATTCACCTTTCAGGATATATTTCAGTAGTGAAAAGATAAAATAAGGATGGATCCATTTTTTTAACCGATCCTTTTTTCAGGATATCTCGAAAATGAACGAAGATAGAAAGAATCAGGGCAAAAAAGGCGTTCCTCCATTAGTTGCTGAGAAATTCTAAAAAGAAGATTCAGAAATTCATGTTTTAGCATAATTCCGATGCATTGTGAGGATTATCGTCACGTGAGAAAATGAACACTGTATTTTTTAATTAGAAAATAATATTCCCAACTGGATTATATTTCTTCAAGGAAATTCCACAAAAAAATTTCTGAATGACATCATTTTTTATCCTCGAGTTCTTCATCCACTCCATTTATCATTAGAATCATATTTTTCTCTGACTGCACTGAAGCACTTTTCCAAATAAATCCACCGAAAAATCAAGGATTTTCATTGCAGAAAGCGCCTGATATTGCGCCTGCAATAAATGGTAGAATAGGAGGCCAGAGTCTAGTATTTCATTAAAACGATCAAAGCACTCATTCCAAGTATCGTGACCAGTATCTATATAAAATGGATGCAATACTATCATCATTGCAGTAGTATTGCTCAGTTGGTGGTTTATTTGCGGCAAGCCAAAGAGCAACCGACGAGTGATAACTTGGTGCATTGGTTTGACTTGGTTATGTGATAGATTTTGAAGGCCTCCAAAGACCACTCTAACGTCCCCGATTTTCAAGTGCTTCATATTTCGGTCCAATCGCACAGATGACCACACACAGTCAACATAGAATTACTCCAGGGAGTCATATCCCAAACCAACTTGACCCACTATTTAACAAAAAAAAATATATATATATAGATATAAAGGAGACAAACTTTTTTGCTTCCAATGTCCCATCTTCTTTCTCTGTCATGTTTTCACTTACGTCTAACCTTTAGTCATTTATCTCTGCCGCTTCATCCGAGCAAACTTTTTGACCATTCTCTCCTCCTCCCTAAAGGATAAAAAAAGAAACGCGTCCCATTGTGTCCCTCATGACGCGATGAGAATAAATTCTGATACGATTTTACGATAAGGGATGACTTGAGAAAGATGAAAAAGGAAGTAAAAAAAAAGTTACTTATGGATTTTTGTGAATCGCACGTGGCAGAGGAAAGATACTGTGTGATTGAATTATAAATTGAAAAACATTAACTTTGACACGATCCAAGGCGTCAGGATAATTCATTTTATTTAGTTGAAGATGAGGGTTTCTATTATTGAAAACTAGAGCAGTATATATTGTTGGAAATTGGGGAATTCAGTTTTTCAATTAAATATTTTTAATATTCGTGAAGAATTTTATTCAAATATGATCATTTCTCGAATTCGATTATTTGAAATTCTGATAAATTGCAAATATAGTCATTCAATTGCGGGTAAAAGGGGGATAAGGAATGAAATGTGGTTAGATTTTAGTTTTGATGTTTTGTGTCATAGAAATGATCAAAAATCAGTGAAAATATTGGAAATAGGTTTTTTTCTGATGATTACCTTAGAACTGAAGAAATTTCCGTTAGAAAACATACCGCAAAATACATCTTTGATAATTTTTGGAAACTACGACCGTTTTAGCCTTGAATCAAGGATTAAAAGATTTTACTTCTTTTTCGATATCGCTGGTTCGATTGGTCGTAGCAGCTTAAGACTGATCTTGAATGGAAAGCGAAATCACTCACCATCATTTTGGAGAATACTGAAGAATTTTCATCAGTTTCTAAAGATGATATTTCAAAAAAAAAAACTCTTTAAAAAGAATGATCTATAAGTCCCTCAGAAATAAAAAAAAAAATCCTGGCACCACATCATTCCAGATATTCTCAAAAATATAAGAATTTCCGGAAACCAAAAGGGCTTGATCTCCATTCGTACTTGAATTTTCAAATTCCGAAAGAAAACCCATAAAATCAATCTTACCACATATTTTATATCGGAAATGTTTTCAGTTTCTGAATGGAACTGTCGAAAAAGAAAATGGTACATTTTAAGCCGTTTTCTATGTAATGGATCAGAATTTCATTTCTGTCATTCAATGTTTTTCACCTGAAATCAAGGAACTGTCTGAAATTCTTCAGGGGAAATTAAATTCTAATTAATGAAAATTCCATAAATCTCAAATTCCAGCAGAACATTCGTTGAAAATTTACTGCAACAATTTTCAAAAGGAAACTCTCAGAATAATTGATTTTCAACAGTGACTAATTGGCAAATTGGTTCGATGTTGAAGTTCTGTGATAGACAAGTTCGACGGTTACTTTGATAGTTTGATCCGAGACCTGGAATTCACAGGTATTCAGAATTACTCATCAGACTATCAGTCGCTCGTGTGTTAAATCAGTTTACACTCTCTGTGTCGATCAATTATTATTATTATCAGTCAAATTAACGTGAAAATGTATGTGCATGAGAATCACTCTGGTTCACTCAGTGTCACGTACTATGGCAATGGATAAATTTTGTAATCCATCCCCACTCCTAATTCCCCTTTGCCAGTGTAACGCGTAGTGCGTTCAGTAATACTACAACGATACACTGAATTATTTAAGGAATTAACGTCACGCCTCGGTGAAGATCGAGTGAGGGATAACGTTGCATTAATAATTTATTGTCAACTGGATGTACTTGAGGATGAGTGAGGTTACAGAGAATACAATCCATCTCTAAGACCAACTGCGAGTGATGTTTGTTGCATCCTCATTTCAATTTTCGGAGATTTTCTCAATTATTTGATGAAGACGTACGATGTTCGATTTTCTGCGCATCTTCTTTGGAGAGTATTTCGGAAACAAAGCAATATCTTGATAGTCTGGTTCAGCCTGTTACCTTTTTTCTTACAAAATTTTGCGTCCTACAAAGAAAGATCAGCAAGGAAGGCTCGCTATCTCACTTAGTGTCTTAGAGAAAAAAATGAATAAGAAAAATCGAATTCTCTCATTTCACCTCTTCGCTACTAAATTATTCCGGTATAGTCAAGCGGTAGGATATCTTTTCATTTACTCACAAGAGTTCGATTTTTTTAAACATAAAAACCTATGTTGTAGGGGAAACTGAAGCAAATTGTTGTTGAAAGAATATATATTTAACTGCAAATTTTGCTTCAATGGTACATGATATTTAAATAGAAGAATTCTTTCCATATCTTCATATACGAGTTTTCGTTATCAAAACTTTCTGAATCTTCAACAAATTTCTGTAATGACAAACCCAATCCATCAATCTCCATCAATCTTCCATAATTCCTGAGTTACTCACTCAACAATCTCAAAATTCCAATGAATGTAAAATCACATAAATAATAAAGTATAGGAAGTTCCTAAAGAAAGTGAATTTATTTATTCACTCTTGCTGTTGTCGTAAAATTTTAAAAACTACCACAACCATCAATTATTCATGCTCTCGGGTTCTCGTCGAATGGATTTTTATACGTTATTCGCGTTGAATTTTATCGCCTACGAAACGACGCTCGTGTGCAACGATCAGGGAAAAACGGCGAATCTCCATACATACACACACGCACACTCTCACATAATAAAACGAATGATAAAAGAAGGATGAGAAAAACTACAAGATTGAACGTAATGACACTTATTTTCTAAGTGCAGAGAGAATCCTTACCACGATTTTCAGATAAAATAGATGAAAAGTGCTAGTTATTGGGTTGAGCCCAACTACTGAATTTATTGTTAATTTCATAGAATTAAGGAGGATCGATCATGACCTTTTTTCGATGGATAAAAATCTAATTTTTCATATAATGTAAATGAATCTATCCTGAGTTACTGGTAAAAAATTTGAGTGTAGCTCACCGAAGAAATTCTTCATTATTTAATTATTTTCTTTGATAGAAAAATACATTGGCTCTCATGGACATCCGTGAAAAAAATTTGTTCTGTTATTTTCGCGGTAGATGAAAATTCGTTTGTCCTTTAATAATAAAATTTGAGCTTCATTAAATTGGAAAATATCGAATTTTGGAGTTAAGTGGGATGTTGGATAGAAGAATAAATAGTAGAAGTCAGACTTCACATTTATTTCCTAAAATCGCGACGTTTTGCTTCTGATTAGAAGCTTCTTCCATGGACCGCACCTAGGCAGTAGTCTATTCTTAATCTAATAGCCTCCCACCATCGCGATCGAACTTCCTTAATAATTGCGACCAGGTGATTTCCTCCTCAAGCTCTTGTCTGCAAAATTTCTCCCACACAGTATTTTTGAGTGAGAAAATTAGAACAGTGTGTGAGAGGTACTTATCGACAGTTCGGCTCCATGTGGTCTCAAGAATCTACCAGGCTAATCAGTAAAGAGACACGAAAAGTGACTGCTACTTCGGTGCGCGACCGTTTCGCTTGCGGTTCGAACAACAAATTGAGCGGAAGGTGCGCGTGCAAGGAGGCCAATGTGCCTTTCTCTCCAACGGCAGAAATGTAGAATAAGGCTCCATATAATGAACCGCCTGTACACTAAGAGGGTTGAGGTCACATTAATCAAAGGGGAAATGGCAGAATAGGAAACTGTGCGAAAAAAACGTCCTATCAGTAATTCGGCCGAAAATTTTCTTGTTGAATAGATAATGGACCGAATAATATATTTCAGATTTTTCGAAGGAGAGAAGAATTAATATCCCCAATGTTGGTTAAGAGGACTAATTTATTTACAGAAACCATGTATTGCTTGAAAGAAATAAATTGACAATAAGAAAAATAGAGAATGTATGCCTTTTCGAATTTGTTTCTTTCCGAATTATAATCACTCAAAAATGGAGATAGCCCGATAAATTTTTTTTCAGAATTATTCATTGAACGAATGAATATCTGACGTAATATTCATTTGTCAAAATTATTGAATTTCCAAAAACACCATGCATGAGAATAGAAAATTGTAGGAAAAGAGCGATAATCCAAAAAATATCTATCACCTAGGATTATGAAAGGAAGAAATAAATTTCGAAAGTTATTGATTTAGGAATTAAATTACAAGATGAATGAGTATCCATGGGGAAACTAATCTTCACCTAATAACTATTTTTCGAATGAATTTCATTGCGATTATTTTTTCGGGAGGATTGGAATTTGTCCGACAATTTCTTGTTTTTTTATTGTCCAACAATTTCAGTGATAAAATTCCCTTCCTTACCGGATGGCTAGCGGAGGAGCCCTTGAAGAGAAGCTGTATGAAGAGTAGCTCCGCGAAGAGCAGTTTTTGGAGAATAACTGGTATTTTTTCACCAATTTTTTACAATTTTTCGTGCTTACCAGTTGTCGATAAAAGAATGAATTCCATGAATGTGGCAAATAAAATTTTCGGACAAATTTCAATTCTTCCGAAAATATGATAGCACTAAAATCCATTCGAAAAATAGTTATTAGGTAAAAATTAGTTTTCCTATGAATACTCATCCATCTGTAATTCAATTCCTAAATCAATAACTTTCGAAATTAATTTTTCCTTTCATAACCCTAGGTGATACATATTTTCTCGGATTATCGCTCTTTCCTTACAATTTTCTATTCTCATACATTGTGTTATCGGAAAATCAATAATTTCGACAAATGAATATTACGTCACATATACATTCGTTCAATGAATAATTCCAACAGAAATTTATCGCACTATCTCCATTTCGGAGTGATTATAATCCGGAAAGAAACAAATTCGAAAAGGCATACATTCTCCATTTTTATCATTGTAAATTTATTTCTTTCAAGCCATATATGGTTTCTGTAAATAAATTATTCCTCCCAACCAACATTCGGAATATCAATCATACTGCTTCTAAAACATTCTTAAGTACATCATTTTCGGCCCAATTACTAATAGGACATTTTCCGCACAGTTTCCTATTTTACCATTTTCCCTTTGGCTAATGTGATCTCAACCCTGCTAAGAGAAAGAAGTTCTCTCAATATAATTAGTATATTTATACAAGTGAACATTCTATTTTTCTATAAACATACACGGAGAGAAATATTGATGAAAAATTACCCCGCTAGAAGGTGATGCGTGGGCCGAATTGTCAGTTAATCAGAAATTACCCGACGGTCGATAAAAAAGTTACAAACGCTGGATAATTTTTAAACCGTTGGCAGGGTAATTTTTATGCAACTCAACAATTGTCCCGCTGGCATTGGTAAAAACCCGCAGGGAAGTGTATGAAAAGTTCCGTGCTTGGGTGAATTTTTACCCTGCAACGGGGCAATTTTTAAAGGGCCCTTCGTAGCATCGGCTCTCGTCATAGCCGATGGCAACCAACAATACCCGACTTATTGAGGCACAGTTGGGTAATTTTTTACGGTGCTGCCACTTGGGCCCACGTTTGGCTCTGGCAGGGCACTTTTTCATCCACTCTTTAGGCAGAAATTCAACGAATTTTCTCTCCGTGTAGATATAAATGATCAATGCTTTTTTGAGAAAACTTTTCATATTTATTTTCGCAAAATACATTTATTTGAGATCAGAATTTTATTTCTTAGAGTACCGATTACGGTTTCCAATGGTTTTCGCTGGATTTAGACGAATATGGTACAGTAGTAGAAGTCGAGCCATGGCATCGCGAAAGGCGAAGGGAGGGGGGAGGTTATTCCCATTAATAAGAGAAGGGATTGAAAGAATTGTAGAAGACTGAGAGGCCATAAAATAAAAAATCGAGGAAACGACTAAATATATAAATAAATAATAGAATTTCAAAGCAAGTAGAGGACGATTCACTAATACAAGAAAAGATCAAAGTTATTGACAAGAGAATGGAAGAGAATACACTTGATAAAAGTGAAGTTTTATTATTTCATTACGAGAGGGGGGATACACTATAATATTGTATGTTTGAAATTACCATCAACCCAGTCAGCTCATTACTCGATAATTCAACTTGTGTTGCATACCCGTAAATTTTACATAACACTGTCTCACACCTTTTACAATACCATCTCATCCAACAGATTTAACGTTGTATTTACACTGAAATATACGAGAGATTTCCGCGTAGCGACTTCGACGCTTGTCACAACGCCCCGTTTGCGGAACCCGCACTCACTCCTGCACACCCTCCCCCTCTTCTCTCTCTCTCACTCAAGTGACTCAAACCACCCCGGCTTGTATTCACTTTACAATGTCATACATGCGTGTGAGTTTCTACCCCTTGAGTAATAAAATTTACGAGCCTTCTCCCACACTAGTGGAAATAATAAAGAACTCAAGGTTACTTTTATTTTCACTTCTTCTCTCGTTTCATTAGTGGCGGTGTATCGATGCAGTATTCAATTGAAATTCAATTCTCAGGGGTTTGAAGAGGGGGGGGGGGGGTAACCTACTTCTCGAATGGAGCTTCACAATGATTTTTTTTAATATTTGCGGTTTTCTTCAGAATTCGATAGTGGATAGGTAAAACAGAACAAGTCGATTTCTTTTCTGTGAAGGGATACGGCTTTTTCATCTTAATCACTTTTTGAAGAAATTAACGAAAATCTTTGTCAATAAGTTTTCCTTTGAACAATAAAATTGTAATTTTTCAAAAATCTGGGATAAAATGAATTGAGAATTTTTTTTGAATGGAGGCTTTCACCGAAAAATCCGCAAAAATTCCAGAGAATGCTCTAGTATGTTTCCGTTGTTGCATATTTTTTTTGTATTTTTCTCACACAGACTTTCACTCAAAAAAAAAAATTATAAGCTGCTTTTTGTAATCCTATCACATAAAATGTTACTTAACCAATAACCCAAAGAAACTTCATCTTAACTGCTAAGTGACCAGCGCTTTGATAGTTGAGATTCGATTGTTTCAGCCCTCATAGTATTTGACACAATCAAAATTTACTGCCAGGACCATCGGATTACCTCAGCACTTTACCTCACGCCCATCTCAAACCCCCGTATTTTTTACCATTTCTTCATGCACGTGTTCTCTATTTTATTTTTTTTTCACAGCAATTCCTCAGTCTGACAGGTATATATAGTAGGATGCTCCAAGAAAGAGCTTAAGTCTTCGTCTAGTCTTCGTATGAGAAGAGAGGGGGATGGGGTGGGAGGAGAGGGTGGATAAGTCTTGACGCATAGAATCGAGTGGCGAAAGAGTGCACTGAATATTTTATGTGGCATTCTCTTCTTACGTCATTCGTTGGAATGAATAAAAAGGGGCCTCACGTCCTCCAAGTTACAGTCTAACGTATATCTATGCATTATGCTAGACGTGAAACATAACCCGCTCGTGCCCAAATTTCTTCTTCCAAGTCAATATTACTTTGGCCCTTATTTTTCCACTTTTTGTTTTTTTTTTCCTCTTATTCTGAATTTTTCATTTTCTTTTATTCCTTGAGATTGACCAGAAGAATTTTATCCTTGTAAATTGTAAAATTTATCTTTACTACTTCATGATCCTCTTCAAATATGATTGGAATATAAAAAATGCAGAGCATTGAGATCTGACAGTTTTCGGGAAGAAAAACGTGACTTTTCTGAACTCATTATACTATTTTTTTTTCTTCTTTTCTATTCGAGATTTTTCTCGCCTCGAATAAATTTTACTGTGCACAATTTTTTTCTTTTTCATGTAAAAAATCTAAACGTGACTGAAACGTGTTTACTGGTGATCGTGTAATCATCAAAATGTAATGCGAAAATTGTATCGAACATTTTTCACATAAATCCTGGCATCTGCGAGGAAAATGGAAAATCTTTCGCTTTATTTTCCTATTTTTTTTTTTTTTTTTTTTTCCTAGACTTCATCGTACTCGACAATCTTAATCTCAAATTTATTACATCGTTGGGATCTTAGTGTAACGGGGAAAATAGAAACCTGCTCTATCTGCTTTGTGAGCTTTGACCCTAAATAAACTAATAAAAGAATGCCACACAGCGTAGAAAATTGAAGCTAGAGTGGTAAATCTTTTACACAATGATTACAAGTTCTTTTCAATATTTCAGGGAATACGCGGTTTACTCCAGGGATTTATCCGCTACCAAGTTTACAATCTCTACCTGGTGAAGAAGAAAGAAAGAGAAAAAAGTTATTTTTCTCAACTGAAATTGAGACAAAGAGGAAGAAATAACATGTAGTGCAGAAAATCAATGGATCTCGTGGGATTTCACGTTTGCTGTGTCTCTCAAATTTTCCACGAAATTGGAAAATTACTTTCTTCGTTATTTCACTTCATTTCTTGAACTTTAATGATTTATTTAAAAAAATTATCTCCTTTTCAATTCAATGAATGTAAGAAGGACAAAGTGAACCCAATTTTTTTAGGAACGAAGGACTTCCTGAAAAAATTTGAAAAAATTCCACAACAATATAGATATACTGGAGCATGCTCTTGATTTTTTCCAGATTTTTTCGTGGAGGTCTCCACTCTTTCAAAAAATCAGGATCGAAAGAGATTGAAAAATTTTTATAGAAAAAATCAAATCATTAATTGATTATTGAAATTCCAAAAAAAGAAAAAAAAAGTTTCTAATGATGAAATTTTTTTGTTGTTGTGACTTCAAATGTGCCATCTAAAAATAAATAAATTCTACCACCCACCTGGTTTAATAATTTCCGAATGATTTGTTAACTGACAGATAATTACAAATTCATTAATTCAACGTGTCAAATGTCATTCTAAAATCACTTGTAATCTGACATTAATTATCATTAATCTCAGAATGGACTATAGCCATTTCATATTCTCTAAAACTTTTACTATTCTACATATCACGAGAAAAACCCAAGAATACAGCACATTTTGCACAACTCACAGTTTGTGAACCACTTGGCTCACATTTGCCGTCAATAAATTTACCAGAGACACGCACACATGAAATTGAAGGAAATAAACCGGACACTGTCCAATGACAAGAAAAAAAGTGGAGAAAATTGTAAAGAGAATTTGTGTTTCTTGAAACTCTGCCATTTCATGCTGAAAACTACTCTGCAGAAAATCCTTGTTATTGTTTTATTTTCCGTTTTTCACATTTTCAAACCAACACTGCATAATGGTCAATAAAATTCAATTTTTTCCTTCTCTGTCTCTAGACGCCTTTAACAGCTTGAGTGCTTTACATCTCTAAAGTTGGAAACTTTATGTCTCTCAGTTTCTTCGAATTTTATGTCAAAATAAAAGTATTGATTTTTGGAATTCCAAAAGGTTCTCTAGTTCATCTCAGGAACTAGTAAATTTGAGAATTTGATCATTTAATTTTTTGATCCAATTTTTCTGGAGAATATCTCGTAAACTAATGAAGATACGCCCCTTTGGTCACCATATTTTTTTTATAGACAGCTTGAAGAGCTAAATAAAAGATTTGAGCAGTATTTGGATATACGACCTTCAATTTATAATCAGTATTTTTGGTGGCCTATTAGGTCTCTGCACAGGTTACTTTTAATTAAAAATTATAAAAATTGATGAATAAACAAAAGTGACAGTTTACAGCAAAATGTCAAATAATTTACAAGAAATATTGTCAATTTCTCATACAACAACAATAAGTCTGAACGGATATAGACAGTAAAATGTTCAATTGATGTGATAGTATAATCAATTTATTAATAATGACAACTATACAATTAATAATGATAACAGAAAAATTATCGTCATTATTGACGGTTAAACTAGAAATTAAAAGACAGCAAAAATCACAGAATGAGCAATAATATTAACTAATTTTTAAAGGCAAATAAATGATTGTATCTTCAAGAGGGTTTCACATTGAAAGCGAATCGTTGATATATAATATCATAACTTTTATAATTTTTAGTTAAAAGTAACCTCTGCAGAGACCTAAAAGACCACCAAAAATACTGATTATGATTTGAGCAGAATCACACTATTTTGCTTGATCTTCGGAGGACCGCCATCTTTTTTGATGACTTTTTCAGTTTGAAAACTAGAATTTTCATAGTATGCTATACAAATTGTATACTAGAAAAAATGGCTCTGCTGCCACACTAATATAGTGACTCCTGGTCGCAAACAAAAAATACCAACTTTTTCACAGGAAGAATGATTAGAAGTATGTTTTCTCATTGAAAATACACTGAAACGAAAATGTTAAATTTTTTTTTTCAATATTTTCATCTATATCTATTTTTTTAAAAATGCCATGAAACTTAGGGAACGTCATATTGAAGTTTGGAGCATTGTTATTTCCTCTGCCAGTGTCATACATAATTCGTCAATTCATTTTGTTTCTCTGCATTTTGAAAATGTGATGAAATTAAGCCTGCACTATTGTATCAATTATTGCCACCATTTGTGTTCACTATCAAATGTAAGTGCTAATGACAAATTATGTACCTCCACTATCATAAGGAAATGATCCTATGAGACAGTTATCTGAAATAAATAAAAATATTTTGAAATTTTTATTCAATTTTTCATCACTGAAGAAAAATTGAAAAAATGAAAGAAAAATTCATAAACTCAGTCGCATTTATAACTTCATTCCCCCAAATATTAGCGTGAATTCATGAAAAAAATTACAAAAATTGTTGAAAGCCACTAAAGAGTCTCCCAATACTCTAAATATAAATTTCTGAAATATTCTCATAAAATGAAAAGCAAAAGCCTTATAAATGTATCTTTTTTCTTTTCAACTTTATTCATCAATCTAAATGATCAATTTCAAATTAATGACCAAATAAAACCGAAAAGACAGCAATAAATAAACGGACATTTGAGTCACGTAGTTTATTTTTATTTTTGAATATGAAACTGAATGAAACGTTACAGTACTCTGAAAGTGAGAAATATGCCTAAAAAAAAAACAAAATAAATAAAAAAAAAGCAAAAAGTACGTGAATATACTCTCACTCTCGCTTTTCATGTATAATAAACTTTGTACCCTATGTAATCCAAGCGTACGCGTCTGTATGGCCCATGTGGGTGCGATGGAAATAGTCATGTATATTGAAAAACGTAATGCGAAACTGGGAAACGTTCCACGAGAGACAGAAAGAGAAAGAGAGAGAGAAAAAAAAGATACACGTAGCCTATTCCATTTGGTAAAAGCTGGAAATTGCTGGGTGGTCATCAAATAGTCGTGTTAAAAAAAAGGGATCTATATTTTACCAGGAAGTGCAAAAAATAATTGATTAATAGCTTATCAGTATTTTTCACGTGCTTCAGAGTCTCGATTTTCTCGTGCAAAAAAAATTTACTCTCTTGTTTTCTGATATTAGAACTTTACAAATTGTCGCGAAAGTTTTTAGACTACTTGAGAGAAGTTAGAGAGACAGTGAGACGATGGAAATGCGCGGTCCTTCAACACTTTCAGTCGAGTGCAAGGGGAAAAAAAGAAGAAAAAAACGGTGTAGAATGAAGAAGAAAAAGTGGAGGGAGAATTGAGGAGCTTCTTTGCTACGGTCGAACCTTCAGTTTCATCCAAATATTATTCTTTCTTAACGAACTAGCCTGCAGTGAATATACACTTCTTAGGTTTTATTTAAGGAACTTCAGTGGCCAATGGGAAAATGCACGGAGACAGGATTGAGTGACGGAGTGACACGAGAGAAAAGTTGCATGGATGAACGGTTTTTACGTAACACCGTTTGGAATGAGTGGTGGAATAAAAAAGTTTTTGGAACTTGTTCATGTTAAAAATGGAAAAATTTAGCTCAATAGTATCTTGATGAAGTCTTTTTTTGGAGTCTCTGTTTGCGGAGATGGAAGGTTAGCGAAAAATAGAGTAGTTACTAATTTTGTAGAGATATTTCCACTCTGATGCAAAATTTTTCTCGAGAAACAGATTTCTTAAATTTTTTTTTTTTTTTTTTATTTATTTCTTAAATTCTTGATTGAAAAAAAACAGAGACAAGAAGAAATACATAAAGACCATTTTTCCAGAATAAATATAAAAAATCTCCTTAAAATAAAACTGAACTATGGCCAAACGGCACTATGGAATGAAATGTGATGACCCCCCCCCCTCTCCGCAATCTAATGCGAAATATCGTATCGATTAATCGAAATTGTGAATTCCCTCAAAGTTTAATTGTTCCTCGTTCGAGGCTTCAATTAAAACTTGATCGATTTGAAAAATCGATTAATCGAACTTTGACATTGATGAACCGAATTTTTTAAATTGATTGATTGGAAACTGTTCCCATTAAACTAAAGGAGGTAAAACGGAAATATCGAATGATCGGCGATATCTCGAATTTAATGCGAGATATTGCATCGATTGATCGACATTCGAGAATAATCGATCCGGAACTGCTGTTTTTGGAAGGAATATTGAAGCAAACGTGGATATTACACTATTAATTGCTTCTTTTTTTTGTCATAAAATCTCGAATCAAATACGAGATATCCCATCGATTAATCGATATTCGCAAATAATCGATTGGAAGCTTTCGTGATATTGTTCTTTTACCCTTACTGAAATGAGTGAAACAAAAGTATCGACTGCTATGCAATATCTTGAATTTGTGATGTGACATATCGGATTGATTAATTGATATATGAAAATAATCGATTGGAAGCTCTTGTGGTATTGTTTCTTTGTCATTAAAGATTTCATCAAGAATTAATTACACGATCCTATTACATAATTTTCAAAAAATAATTTGTTGAGGAAATGTAACTGAATGGTGTAAAAGGAATACAGAATTGTAAAATGATAAAATCCACTCGAAAATTTAGCAAATCTTATGGAGTTATCAGGATATGAATTGGACACATTGATGAAACTATTAGAGATATGTCTAGGAGTTTTAGTTTATTATGTTAATTTTTCAAGTAATAAAGACGAGGATATTTCTTCAGTGATTAACAAGTTCTTTATGACTGTAATTTGTAATTTAAGAAAGTTTACCATGTGTACAAAAGTTCTGACTCCATTTCCATGTTTCCGAGCTGGGGTCAAATTAAACAGATAAGGAATTGTGAAATCTACCAAGTTACGAATATGATTAATATGTGGTAAAGTTAGTTGGTGAATATTTGGTAATAGGATAATTGGTACTAAGTACTTGGAAGTATGGGGATTATTAGTCAATT
Organism: Aleiodes alternator; assembly: GCA_963921955.1. NCBI lineage: Eukaryota > Metazoa > Arthropoda > Insecta > Hymenoptera > Braconidae > Aleiodes > Aleiodes alternator. The sequence continues at coordinate 5,074,026 of OY998113.1, forward strand.
ACACTGTGAGATGAATTTTCTTGTTCTTCGATTTTGAAAAAATATCTTAGAACCTGAGCATAATAGCAAAACTTTTGTAGCTCTCATTTTTCTTTACGAAGAATAGTTCAATAAAAATTTCACTATCTTGATTAATTTTCGAGATTTACCCTGAAAGGAATAACAAGGAATTGAAACTCATTTGAGACCCAATGTTAAAAAATGTTTTTTTATTTTGGAAGATTTCGAGATCTTTCGAGATTTTTGGTAAATTCACTATTTTTCCGAATTTTCATCGTAAGTCCCCTGAAATTTAATTCCGGCTACCTTCCTCTGCCATTTAAAAAATTGAAATCAGTTTATTCTCAAATAATTTAAAATTGAATTAGAAATCTCGAAATGGGGGATCTTTCGAGATTTTTTGAAATTTTTCGAAATTTTAGGTAAATTCACTCTTTTTCTGAATTATTTCCAATTGGTGTAGGATTGCGATAAACGACTGCTTGAGACTTTGTACATCACACGAAGATTGAGATGATGTCATCGTAAGATGACATCATTTTCCACCTTGACATTGATCTTGAGGAGTAGACATTTAGGATTTACAGTAGGTTAGTAAACAGCTTAAGTACACGGAGAAAAATGTTTTCTTAATTTAAGAATGTGCAGTCACTTAATTTAAGTGACTTGCCATTCTTAACTTAAGTGACTTTTCTCACTTAAATCAAGTAACTATTTCTTTCTCAATTTGAGAAAGTAAAACTCACTTAAATTAAGTGACTTTTATCACTTAAATCAAGTAACTATTTCTTTCTTAATTTAAGAAAGTAAAACTCACTTAAATCAAGTGAGTTTTCTCACTTAAATCCAGCGACTTTTCTTTCTTAATTTAAGTGACTGCACATTCTTAAATTAAGAAAACATTTTTCTCTGTGTATGGTCCCTCAAAAAACAAAAGGACGTAAGTGCTATCCTTGTACAGAGTACTCACACCTATTCGTTTTTAAGGCAACGATATAATTTTTTACAGTGGTGCATGTATCAATTGGCGAGGCTCAAATCAAATTGAAAACCTCTCGGTTATAAATCTACCGCTCTAAAACTACACAATTGTCCTTAAAATTTTTTTCTGTTTTCGACTCTAATAAAAAAAATTCATCCATTACCCTAAAAACCATTAAAACGTTCAAAAAAATTGCGCGATTCTCCTCTAGAACACTACCCCATGGCCTCAGAACTCCTTTCCCCCAAGATCCCCTATAATCACCGAGTTTCTTTCCCCATAAACCGTGATCATCGTTAGTCCAAATTGAGGCCCAGGGCCTGATAACACCAGGACGCCAGAAATTGAGCGTTATTGCCCACCTGGGGTATACCAATCGCCATAGTACACACAAAGAAGCCAACACGTCTCCAGTATTCTCTTCATTTCTTAGATAATACCCAAGGGTTGTCCCAACGCAAAAGAAAAAAAAAATATTACACATTAAAAAGAATATATAATACACTGTAGCGCACTTAATTTCCTTAACGTTTATACTTTTTTTTTTTCCTAAAAAATTATTCGTAGCTGAACAGGCCGGAAGCTCAAATTTTCGAGACAACTGTTATTCTCTCTATTTTCGCCCATCAGTGGTAAATCCACTGGCGCAATTCTCATTCCCCTTGTGTCTTTCCTAAATACACCGGCATAACACAACTCCTTATCGGACCAGCGGCGACACACGCACAAGTCGCCTCTTTTGTTCCTCCGTCTAAACAGTGATTGCGAAATAAGGAGAGCACCTGCTCTCCCTATCGCCCAATGCTCCCCCCCCCCTTCTCCCTCATTTATCCCATTCGGCCCACTACTTCTCATTGCTGGATGAGGGCGGAATGGAAGTGTTGCGAGTTAGTGAAGAAGAAGAAGCTGGCAAAAAAAAGTAAGCACGTAAAAAAATATAGAACGAAATACACGAGACATTGGGAAATGCCAGGGCTTGGCAATATTTGAACGTGTGTGTATATGTGTGTGTATGTGTCTGTTCGTGGATCCTTGGCCACCCACTCTTTGCCGCCCTCCTCTGTAACAGAAGCACTGGGGTAGAAGCCGAATAACATTTTGCCTCACGAAGTCAAGACACGTACAACGACATCGCTATATATGTTTGCGTCGGGTTCAGTAAGAGGAGGAGGAGAAGAAGGGGGAAGGGATGCAGGAACTCGCCTTTCTACTTGCGTCTTGCTTGTGCTTCTTCGTATGTCTTGGGTTGAAAAGGAGGAGAGGAGGCCGCGACATACCATCTTCTTCACTACTCCTTATTCTCTCGTTCCAACCCCCAAAATCATTCACTGTCTTTCTCTTGTCCCCTTTCTGCTACGAGAATCTCTTCCTCACTCTTGAGTCACCCATTTGCGCGTTCTATCTAGTCGGTTTTCTCTTTTTTTTTTTTACTAGTCTTTTTGGAACACGGGAGAATACGTGGTGGGCCAGAAGAATGCGCACACGAGTGTACATGAGTGAAGGTATTTTTTTTTGTAGTGTATCAGTAAAACGCGTTCTTGTAGAACACATCGGAGTCTTGCTCTCCGTTTTTACCTTGTGGTTGATATTTTTTTTTCTATTCAGAAGCTCCGCTTTATTTTCTTCTTTCGAGATATAGATTTGAGGGGGGGGGGGGGGAATTATTGAAGGGGTCAATTATCGAAGCGGTGGCGATTCTTTGCTCATTCTCATTAGGTCTTCGTGAACACACACGTGGAGGATTCTTTGGGGCTGGATGAATAGCGTGGGACAACGCTTAGAAACTTTAATAACGGAGAGAGACGTTTTTCAAGGACGAAATATGTGACTCTTTCATTTCTTTCTTTTCTCTTCATTTTCACTGGTTTTCACGGTGCAATATGTCATTGAATCTTCTCTAACGCCTGAGGGGGGATGAAAAATGATGAAAAATTGATGAAACTGTGGGGATTATGGGTGATGTCATTAAAAAAATTCAGTCATTTTTTGGAGAGTTTTTCTGAGGACAATAATTTATTTGAAGAATTTTTCATTGAGAATACAGGGAAAATGAGGATTCTGTTGTAGTCAAAAGTTCTGTCTTAATTGAGAAGATTTTTTCGTTATTGATAAATGAATTCCTCCTATTTTTAAATTAACGGATTTATCGAAAAAGATGAAAGTGGAGTTGAAATGACTGGAGTTGGTGGAAATGACAGCGAAATGGATCCGTATTTTTTTAGGAGTAAGGCATCTGCGAAAAAAATTGTAGAGATGTTTTAGCATGGCTACGTTCTTGCCTAATTTTTTTTACATTTTTTACAGAAGCGTTTTCTGGCAAAAAATTCTGATAGCTTTAATTGTATTTATCATAGATAACCGAAGTAAAATGAAATTAAAAAATCCCTCGAGCAATGTTGAAACAAATTGAATAACTTTCTAGGTTTGATCTGACCAAATATTGAAAATATCAAGGTAATTTTTCATTGATTTTTAAATGTGGACAATCGTGATTTTGAGAATAATTTTTGGAGGTTTTTTTAGAAGAAGTGAGATTAAATTTACTAGCTCAAATGTTTATGTTATTATGTAATTCTGTATGAATGTAAAGAAGTGAATAATTTGTAATTTCGTCTTCAAAAGCTAAAGGAAGCTTGAGGAAGCTTAAATAATAAGCGAAACGTCGCAAATCGACAATCATTTAGTACCGTCAATGACCCAATTAATGCCACCAAGAGACCTATTCCGCCGCATATCTTTCATAGAAAAATTATATCTTATCATAAATTAAAATTTGATTTTTCCTCGAAGGAATTTAGGGTCTGGACTATCATTTACATTAATTATTTTCCTGAATTAATGATAAAAATTATTTAATTTATATTTTTGAAAATATTTAGCCCATGGCCCGATTTCTGCCATAAAGGGTCCCAATAATTGCCATCAATTAATTTCCATCACTGGTCGTTATTTTTAAATTATTCGTCAATTTATCTGAAAGTCTAATGGTTTTGTTAACAATCAATACAATTTTCGATTTATTAAATACTTAAATTTTCTCAATATCACACATTGAACTGATGATGCACTCTAACTCCACATGAAGAGCTTTAGGGCTTTATCTTGCTGAGCACGCTGGTCGCATTTAATGGATTACTTTTAGAAATAGGGGAGAGTAGGGCAAAATGGACCTTCATAGTAACATGATTAAAGAATTTTTTTCGGAATGAAGGACTCGACGAAAAAATGTGAAAAAATTTGAGAAAATCTTCCAACATATGTATATTGTTTGTGAATTTTTTCAGATTTTTCGGAGCAACCGCGGCTTTTTAAAAAATCTCGAGTCATCTCATCTTTTAAGTCCATTTTGCCCCACTCTCCCCTGTATCTAGTAGAAAAATATCGGATATTTTGATTGTCCGGTGTCTTCGGAATTTTTTTCTAGCCACTGTTATCAATTACTTAAAGTTGAGAATTCGAATAAGTTCAATAATCACGAAAATGTATGAAAAGTGGCATCAATTGGGCCGATGGCATTAATTGGGCCATTGACGGTATTGTTGTTTATAACCTTTCAATCTCCCATGAAATTTTGAGAAAATTAATTACGGATATGGAAATGAATCAACCCCTTAATAACTTGAATATTCATTGAAAAACTCAAGTACGTGACATTGAGAATTAAAGTAAATTTATCTCTTCATGTCCCTAATAGTCACGATAAAATATTTTTTATTACATTGTTGAATAATGTAACTGTGAAGAACTGAATCTTATGAAATGGACACGGGTGATCGGTGGGCACTCGGTAAATACGTACATCACGTAGAAGTGAAGCAAAAGGTTCGTCTCTCCAGAACGAAAAGATCAGTTGGAAAACGAGAGCAAAAAAAGGAGAAAGAGTTTTCTTGCGTTGGAAAAACGTTTTTCGTTGAACGACAGGGCTATATAAAAATGTCGAGTTTATCGGCACTTGACCGTACACCGGAGTGAATATAAAATGCGTCATTCCCATGGGAGACATTGGACTTTTCGTTTGCTAAAAATATGCAGGAAACGTAGGAAATAAATGACTTTCAAGAGAAACAGCATTGGTTAATAATTCTGTCAATCGTAAATGAATAAAAAGTAGTGTCGTTTGATGTCAGAGGAGTTGGAGAGAATCATTAATCTATCTCTAAACTCTTAGGGATAAGAGTTAATTCATGTTGCAGCTTGACATTTAGCCCTGAATAGAAATAATTATCAATTATCTAAAAGTATGCACTAAATAATTTTTTTTTAAATCAATTTCGATTTACAAAGACTCTCGCTATTGCTTGATAATTTTTTTTAAATGGTGGAATCCCAGAGTTGAATAAAAGAAATATTCAGGTAAAGGAAGAAGAAAAAACAGAATAATTCAATTTTTCTTCTGAGGAACTGAGAAAAATAATTATTTGCGGAAACTAGACGAGATAGCGCAGTTTTTTAATGAAGCATTTTCTAAAGAACTCTCCATCTCTATTAGTTTTCGAAATATTCTTGAAAAATTGATTTTCGAAAAAAGAATGAACGTATTCAAATTTTTGAAGAAAATGGTCGGGCCTATGTTCACGCGTGGACTAGGTTACGACAAATTTGTAGGAGCACAAAGTTTTAGGCCACGCTCATCTCCAATAATACGGAGATAAGACATCCCAGACGCTGTCTCATTGCCCCGAAATGAAATTTCCTCGGGAAAAACTAATTCAGGTACAAACGAAATTCCGACTACTCTCAGTCACTCCACCACATCAAAATTTGCTTGCCGCTGCTGTTTTACTCCTTCATGCTCACGAATACTGCACTGTAGTCACAGCCATTATAGTAGCGAACGAATAGAAGACTAAGCAACTTACGGCCACTCATGCTAACTCAATCTTTTAATAAGATCTCTTAATATTCCATCTTGCTGTTGTACTGAGAAGGCTTTTCATCAAGATTTTCGGGCAATGAGACTCTGAATCGAGAGAAGACGAATTTTGACTATTGGAGTGAGATATTTTTCAATGTCACTATTAGAAAAGTAGGAAAATTATTGATAAATATAATGAGAATATTGAATTTTTCTATTCAAGTTTTCTCTTTAACCATTAGTTCGAATAGTTTGTTTGGAAATCGGCCATTGTTGTCACTTCCAAAATAAAAATTGATAAACTTCAAAAATTTGTTGCAAAAGCACGGAATTTTCGAAATTTTTTCGTACATCAGAATTTCAAAAAATTCAGTGGATATCTCGATTCAAACAGCAATAGAAGTGTTTTTTTCGAATGATAAATATGGCAAAAGAAGAAATTCCGAGGTCTTCTATGAAATTGGTTTGAAAAAATCAAAAAATCATTGATGAAAGTTTTTAAATTTCACACATTATTTTTTATTCATTTATCAATTCTTCATTAATACTAAATTTACAATATTAACTATTTTTATTTTCATAACAATAATAATAATGGAGTCATAGCCCAGAACTTCATCGGTTGATTTGTAAATAATTAGAACAATAATATTTATTTTATATTGATATAATTATTAATCAAATCTTCATTAATCTGATCAAGAAGACATGTTCTTCCGAAAATTCGTGATTTATTCTCTCCGTGCAAAAATTTTATCTCCAGAACAACTTATTACAATTTTCGTTAGCTAAATGCCTTCATGTTCATAATAATTATACCCATTCATCAAAGTTAAATGTCAAATTGTGATAAGCATTCACCGCAAACTATCGTGCCTACGTTCATTCATGTATCAAGTAGCAGAGAATTTGTGAAATCACGAAGTTCCAGGCCTTAAATATAGTTTCAATGTGTCCTCCCATTACAGATAGGAGAAGTACACACTGAGAAAAAAAGTTTCTGGTCTCAAAGAAATGTATTTTGTCCAAGTAAATGAACTAATTTCCTATAGATAGGATATAGATGATCAATGCTTATTTAAGAAGAATTGTTCATAATTACTTGCACGGAATACATCTCTTTGGGACCAGAATTTTTTTTTCTCCTAGTGCACTAGGGTTCCGAAAGAAAATAATTAGATATGAATATAAATGCTATTATGAGGTTAACGCTAAAGGTAATCTTGCTAAGAGTCCTTCAGGATTTCTTCAATTTCGGCTTGCAATCCTTCAAAAGTTTCGTCTTGGGATTTTTCTTCTGCTGACTTTTTCGATATTTCCTCCGTTTCGTCCATTTCAGGTGGCATGGGAATACATTTACCATTGATGCAATGCTTCCAAGAGAAACAAAAAGTTGTTATAATTGTCAACAAGTTCGAGAAGTGACAAATATAAACACTTACGTGGTCAGGTTTGCATTTGGTTCCGTCTAGGACTATTCCAAAGTCTACGCAGTCATAATAAGTTTTTCTACGATATTTTCTAGAGGTTGCCTCACGGCAGTAGAGATGACAATCAGTACTGTAGGATTCTAAAATATATGAAATGAAGAAATGAGAAATTATGGTTCCAGCAATGATTGAAAAGAATTTGATAATCAACAAATTTTAACGGAATCATCATTTTCAGTAGCTTTTGTAGATCAAATCCCAGATGAACCAGATTTTTTTTTGAGTAAGAATTTACACGAAAAGTTTGCATAGGAGGAGTCAGCAATGTTCGCTAATTGCAATTTATTTCAGTGTTTTTTGTACTGTTCTTCATTTTCAAAAAAGTTCTGGTTCATTTTGTCCCAGTCTCGTCTAATTTTTGATGATATTTTGATGAATTACCGCGAGTAGGAAGTCGTTTGTTCAGCTTTCTTCTCGAACTTTTTCGAAGTTTTTCTCCTGGCTCACAGGATCTTGTCAGTTCTTTAGATTGACACTGTTTATCAAGAGATATACTTTGACCAGGTAATGGTATACACATTCTTTTTCCACGTGGTTTCTCAGTAAAATTCATGCATGATGATCCCCTTCGTTTTTCAGCAGATTCTCGAATCTTCTTAATGCTGCAGCCAGACCATTCATTGGAGGTTTTCGAAATATTCAAACCGGCTCCATTAACAAACATCACATTCCTCTTTTCGCTGGATCCACAAGATGAATCATCATGACAGGCTCCCAATCTGGAAAATCAGGGATTTTTGAATCGAGTAGCAACTGATAACTTGCTTCAAGTAAAAAATCCTACACATGGCCCATCTCATGGGCTGCTGTCAATAGTCCTTCGTATTGGAATCCCCAGTGCTGTATTGTTGAATAAAAAGCTATACTCCAAGGAACAGTTTCGGAAAGACGTTTACATTTTTCTACGGTTATCGTCAATCCTGTGTTAAAAAATAGCATACTGTGTGAATAATTAGTTCTACATTTGTAACAGTCAACGCTAGATGGTCACCAGCATCGAGAAAATTGATGATGAAAATTCTAAATTCTTCAAATTTTATTGAAGAACCAAGAAGAATGAGTCCACTTCCACTTTGACTTGTTCACTGAGAGAAAAAAATTTTTGTAGCTAGAAAATTGTCTTGTAGCAAGAAAATTCAAAATTTTCCTTCACAATTTCTATATCTATATATATTGAAATTTTCTTGAGTGAAGTAGATTTTCTTTAACTAAGTAGATTTCCTCACAACAAAAAATTTTTTTTTCTCAGTGCTCTAAGAAATTAATCCCGACCCTACCGTTGCATTAGAATCAAAATGGCGTCAGTACTTTGCTTATACTGAGTACTTACGCTGATTTGATTCTAAAGCGACGACATTCGAAGCTAGAAAATGACATAATTTCCTCACCGTTCACAGGTAGATACCAATTTCTATTTGTTACTGACTGATATAGATCCAAACTAAAAGAACAAAAAAAATTATTTTTACACCAATGACATGTGTGAATTAGACATTACCCGACCATAGCGAAAACTACGTTGGACGGTGCTTCTTCAAAAATCGGTAAAAGTTCAGGATTCGTCACAGGATCCCCGTAATAAAGCCTCATTTTAGCGTTTATCTTCATGATATCGACTCCCTTTTTATCGAGAGGAAGTCTATAATCTTCTTTCAGGATACTCTTCATGATTATGGGGGAGTTTCTGTACTTCTATAAATTGAAATCGAATTGATGTTCAGAACCTGGAATTCAATGCCCTACAAATTTTCTGCCACTCGATGTATGAATGCCATCACCGGAAATGTAAATTAATTGCATTGAAAAATTTTATAATCAGCAATTTTCCAAATGGAATCGAGGGATCACTTTCACTTAATCCGACTTGAAAGATCCAAATTAATTTGATCCAGCAGAATTGGTCCGTCCAAATTTGGTCCCCTCAACGAATAATCCTAATTATACATTGAGAGGACCAAATATGATCGAGGATCAATTTTTTGAGGATTAATTTTCAGGAGCAATTTCAGGAGGATCAATTGTTATCGGATGAAGTGAGAGGTTACCGAAATGGAGGAAAGAAAACGATGACAATAGACTGAAAGAAATAATTTTTGATCATTTTTTCATTGATAATGCTCAGAAGTCATGAATTTGTTCAAGTAAATTCATTTTATCACCTCAGAAACAAAGAGGCGTGAGTACTATATAATATTGAATATATAGCTTTGACTCTAGGGCGAATTTTCATATTATTTTCAAAATAACGATCTCTCTGAAATCAGTTCTGAAGTGAAGGGATCGTGCCTCTGGTCACATATGTATCAGGTGACAAAAAAACTCATAGAACCAAGCAGTTTCAATTCTCTGAATAGTGGAGCGCCTTTGAATCCAATGCGACTCTCTTCGCATTTTCTCTTATAGTTCCTGACAAATATTCATTTTAAGAAAATTCTACCTACCGGTTCGATAATTATTCCTGAAATATGGAGACGTATTTTTGGCGATTCGAATGAACGGAACTTCATATCAACTGTTGCCCAATAAGTCAACAAATAGAGAATGAAATTATCGATCTCTGGATCATGGATACTCCTGCATTGAACCAAAAGTTTATAAAGATTACCCGGGAAATTTTTCTTTCATGTAATTTGATACAACTACATCTAATTCTATTGAATTACATAGAATTAGATTTGATTAGATCTGCAGTCATATCTCGGTAGATAGAATGTCATAACTGCGGAGATATAGGCAGGTATGCTAGTAGATCTGACCCAATCTGATAAGATCCGATAACCTGACAACGTAACGACGCAGATCTGCATCAAATACAATTATATATATTTAGATCTACCCACATGAAAAAAATATATACGCGAACATATCTGTGACATTTATATATGTCATACGACATATCTGTGCGGCAAAGAATTTCATGATCGACATATATACAATATCTATGTTCAGAAAAATATTTTGCAATGTATAAATATATGTCATTTATGTATTATATAAATGTGCATATATGTGAAATATTCTTCCCATACATAAAATGTACATAAATAAATTTCCGTGCGGGTTGGCAGATCTGTAATTTGTTAGAATTGGATCTGATCAAATCTGAATGTGTGAGAACATTTTCATACCGACCTGAAGCTGTCATAATGACAATGTGTGACTAATAGGATTCTCGGGTATATGATTTCAGGAACCTCAGAGAGTTCACGTTTGTTTCTGCCACCAACGTTCGGTTCATCTCCAATAATATCTGGAGAAGACGATTGTGAAATTTAGAATATCCGGAAAAAATTATAGTTAATCATAGGAATTCTATCCTCACCAGTATAGGTGAGATTTTTCTCTGAGGAATTTCTATAGTGGACGATATGGAACTCCGTAGATATGAAATTGTCATTCAAATATTCACTATAGTAATCATCTTCATTAATACTCCTCTTCGCTCTCTTCAGTCTATTATGGACAGGTGACGGTAACGACTGTATTGCCAAATCACCAATGACTCCATTCTTAGCAACAGATTTTTAAAATGCGATAAGTATTCGTGGAAGTTCGTTCGATAATGACGAAACAATTAGGTATACATACGATTTTAATCTCTTCGGTCATTTTCAGAACGTCAGTGATAACAAAACACGAGCCATCAGCGGAAGAATAAGCCTTCAAGGAATTTCTAACCGCCTGAAAGATGATTGGAACTATAAAATTTTTGGAATATCATCTATTGAGAGAACTCGGAACTTTGTGCTGCTATGGAGTTCCAGGCAGTGAATTTAGGCAGGATAATTCGCAGCAACTAACGGAGCTGCATGGAGTCTAAATTCGTAGAGGCAATTCATCAGGATCATTCACAGGTTCATCTTCATTATTGTCAACAGAACTTCTAAAGTTTTTCTCATGAATTTGACACACAGGAGCGTTGTTTCAATTTTTTTGGTGATTCCTCCGCGGGGATCTTCACACTGGTAAAATGGGGTTCTTTCAGCTCTGCAGGTCCGTTTTGTTTAATTCTTCCATAATGGATAAAAACAAACAAGTGTCTCCATGTTTTTTCATCAATTTCACACTAAGAACTGTGATGTTACGAATCCGATCAATTCAATTTGAACTGCGTCATGAATTTTACGGGGAAACTATCATGCCTATGTTCAAGCATATACTGGGTAGTGAAAAATTCATACACTGACCAAAAGAAATTCTGGTACCAAAAACATGTATTCCGTGCATGGAAATATGATAAGTTTGTCTCAAAAAAGCATTGATCATTTATACTATAAATATAGTTATAGTAGATTAGTATATTTACCTGCGCGAATTACATCTCTTGAATACCAGTAATTTTTTTTGAGTGTAGTAGCACAAAGCTCCGCATTCATCAATACTATTTCAGGAATTACTCACAAAATCATCAGCTTTTTGAAATGTGTATTGCCCGCGTTTCAACCAAACTGGTGTATTTTCCGTGATAAAATACTCCTCTTCATGTAATTGTAATTTAACAGTTACTGTTTTGTTGAATGCTTTGAAATTTAATCCGAGCTGACTATCGTTGGTGCTCTTATCAGTGAAGATTTTCACAACGTCGTGATCTTTGTCTGTTCAATGTATATTTTCAATTAAATGCATATTAACGTGAAATTCTTGAATCATCTAGTGAAGTTCTAAAGATTTTATTCAAAATATACGTGGCATGTTGAATATTTCCTTTTATTTCTTATCATGCTGAACATTCCAAAGAAATTTTTATCATTGCGATTCGAGATCGCGGAAATATTTTTCATATCTCGTCACCACTTGGTTTTTCCAACAAAATGTGATACTTTATCTATAAATTCTTCCTTGTTTTAATTTTCCGGCTTTCTCAAGGATGAGTCACTTATATTCCATGAATATATTTCTCACCAGTTAAATAGGATCAGTCAATTAATACAGGGAAGACTGGGACGAAACAGGCTAGTAGGATAAAATTACCTAGATTTCCTTTCGGGGGGGGGGGGGGGGGGGGGAGGCCTTGGCGAAAATTTTTTTAAAAAATTGGCAATAATGTGAATATACTCAAGTACTTCCCAGAAATTTTTCCAGATTTTTATACAAACGTTTACTTTGCAAAAAAAATCTAGTTTACCCCTACGAAAAAAATTCTATCCTGAAATGAAGCCGAAAACATGCATTTTGGCCCATACGACCTTCTGCTTCTAGACCCTCGATATTCTCGAATATGACTAAAGATAGATTTTAGATTATAAGAAGGAATAACTCCGAAATATGCGATATTTTGCCATTTTCTTATATTTCTAGGATATAATTTGGTCTTCTCATCTGGATTCTAAGACTGAAATCACAATTTTTCATTATGATTTCTATCATAAATTCTGAAACTAAAACTGAGCCTCAAACCGAGACTGACTCAGTCAGAGAATAATCTCAGTTATCACTACCAAAATATAATTTTGTTTCCAAAACAATGAGAAATTTTGGTTTATCACATTTGTTTGGTAGCAATTATAATAATACAATTATTGTATACCCTTCTGAGACGCTTCCCTATTGCTTCGTGACCTGAAATACCTATTTTTTTCGCATGAAAATCCTACCGACCTAGAGGATTCAAACGCTTGACCCTACGACTAGTAAACCTACGCTTTGTACCACAGAGCTACACACGCCAATCTAATTTCGATGACATGGACTGCCTACATGAACATAATTTTTCAGAAGTTCATTATTTGATTATGGTGAATCACAAAAGAGAGCTGTATTCATGCTGAATAACTTTATGAAAAAATGACAGATATTATTATTGTAATCCTGAAGATTCATCTGAATATATAATTGAATTTCAACTCTCAAACATATCGCAGTATATGTATTTTCATAACTCCCTTTATATTCTGTACATCTATCTGTGGTTATATTCCAATTATGAATAATCTATACATCTTAGCATCTATATTTTTATCATTTCGTTTATAGCGAGAAGATTTAACCAAGGTTATAATTTAATTATCATGAGCAGGCATATTCCATCCCATATCATTATAAGTTCTGGGATATATCATCAAAGACACACATGAGGATATATCTAGTTGTTATAATTTCAATTATATTAAAATATAACTCTTATTATATCTAGATAGATGATTCGAGGAATATAATTTGAAAAATATAACTGCTCAGATTATAAGAATATAAGTAATTATGAGAAATTATATCTGCTCACATTTTGGAATAGAACTTTTTTTGTGGGGGTGTTTCATCCCGATTTCCCCTGATAAAATATAATTAGACTACCATTAAACAGGCGCAGATGTTAAGCTTTAAGATTCCAAAATACTGTGTACTTACTGTCTTCTCCACCAGATTCCAAATAATGTTCTGCATTTTCAGATTTGAATGCTTCTTCAATAATCGATCGTTTAAATATTCTACAATTCACGCTGCAGCTTGTAAAAACAATAAAAAATAAGTATGAAAGAACGAAGTGCTGGAAAAGCATCTCGAATTTCGATAAATTTATTGACTATCACAAATTAACTGAAATGTGTCTTTGTGTCGCATTGAATATCAGAATAGGTTCGGATCGAAAATCGTCAATAATCTGAATCCTAGTTTTCTATGTTTATATAGACGTATTTATCTCTGTATCGTCACGGCCGCACAGAAATGTCTTCCACGCGCTACACGAAATTCATAAAATTTTTATTTTCATGAAGAATGTTTTTATAGCTTTCAATATCAGAAGGCATTGCATAGTTAAATCCTTTATCATGAAGACAAAATTCTTAAGGATGTTCTACAGGTACCATCAGCGAGGATTGTGCAGCATGAGAGTATAGGCTTCGAACATTAGTGAAACTTGATTCTTTTTTGACGAAATCGGTTGGAAAAATAAAAAAATCATTGATGAAGGTTTTTGGATTCTAGATATTATTTACCATTTATTTATGAATTCTTCATTAATATTTAGCTCTTACTTATTTAAATACATGGTCTCTTAGCCTTACACATTAGCTTATCCAATCCCTATCTATTCGGTATCCACCCGTCTAACCTTTTCGTGACTCCATGGGTCGACCTCTATGACTGCACAACATTTGTCCAGTACCAGGAGAAACCATGGAAAATCCTGATCGGTGCAGGCAGTCGATTATGTGGGGCCTCAATGTACCTCTCACTCCTGCTTACGAGAAAAGGACACTACCCTGATGGATCTGGCGATTGCATATCGATTACAAATCGATCAGACAGTCGATGTGACCACGATGTGACTGTGTTGCGACTGCTATGCAGTCGCATCGTGATCGAATCACGGTCGATTTCGTGAAAAAATTGACTGCCCGGCTGCATGATCCATCAGAGTAATTTCCTTGCATTTATTTCTGCCGCTCAGTTACTAGTTTGATGCATAAGTGGGCGAATAGTCACCCATCTAAGTAGTAACCAAATATTCAAATGCTCGATTCGGTGAAAACCGCATGCCCGCACGCAAACCAAATAGCTAAACTGTCGGTTGATTCTTCATTAATGCTAAATTTACAATATTATTTTCAAATTTTTAATTTCTACAATATTATCTATGCTTATAGCTATTTTCATAATGATATTGATATGATCATAGCCCAGAAATCCAGTATGGCAATTCTATAGTGGTATTGGAATACATCTGCCATTGATGCAGTGCTGCCGGAAAAAAAGAAAAAATTGTGATAGTTATTATTGAAGTCAAGGAGTATCAAATAGAAACGCTTACATAGTCAAGTCTGCATGGGGAGCCGTCTAGGACTAATCCTAAGTCTCGGCATTTTCTGGGAGTGGATGCTTTAGATTTTTCGAGACGACAATGGAGACGACAGTCAGAACCGTAGAAGTCTACAATGTAGGAACGGAAAAGCAAAAAAAATTACGGTTTCGACAATGATCGAGAATCATTCAGTTCTCAATTTATTTCTACTGATGAGTATCAAATTTTCATTCAGAAAGGAATTTCAACAAAATCATCAATCTCATTAGTTTTTATAGATCAACCCTTAAATGAACCAGATGTGTTCTTGGAATGAAGGACTGCCTGAGAAAAATTAGAATGAATCATCCAACAATTTTGGAATTCCCCTATTTTTTTCTTATTTTTCTGTAGAGGTTCTCATTCTGAAAAACGTTCTGAGGACTTATTCTTGACGCGTGGGAAACTGTTTTTGTTGACTAAATGACATTCGTGAACGAATGAGACAATTCGCGCATCAAATTTCGTTAATGGACTTACGATTGCCTCACGAAATGGAAGTTCTCACATAAAGAGTTCACATGATCTATTTGTTAGTGACTGAAAATGAAGATATTAATTACGCCAGAGCGCCATCAAAACTTTTGTGCGTTAAATATGAATCAGGTGAATCTTGTCACCTGGTAAATCTTAAACTTATGGGAAATGTGTAGCTGTTCGGTGGACAGAATCATCGACCACGTTTCACGAGGAACTGACATCCAGAAACTAATCGAAAAACCGATTAGTCAAAGAATCTTCTCCGTGTGAGATTATGTCCCGTCAGCGGAATGGTCGCGAACAAAAATTCAATTTTCGTTCACGAATTTTGTTCCCATGAGCCGAGAATAGGACCCCTGGTTCATTTTGTCTCAGTTCCCACTGAATATTGATCAGGTTTTGATAAATTACCGTTGTCAACAACAATGTCTCTCTTCTTCCTTTCATAGTGTGTTTGATCTTGTTCTCTTGGATCGCAGGATTGGAGCTGAGAGAATTTGGATTGACACTGTTCGTCTAGAGAGATACTTTGACCAGGTAATGGTATGTACATTCTTTCTCCACGTGGTTTTTGAGTGAAATCCTTGCATAATGATCCCTTTCGTTTCTCAGCAGTCTTTCGAATGCTCTCAATACTGCAAGAGGACCATTCATGCGAAGTTTGAGATATATTCAGGCCGGCTCCACTCTTATACATCATGTACCTCTCGTCAGTGGATCCACAAGATGTATTATCATGATTGGCTCCCAATCTAAAAACCGAGTATTTTTAAATCGAAGCGCAATTGATGATTTGGTTCAAGGAAAAGTCTTACACATGGCCCATCTCATGGGCTGCTGTCAATAGTCCTTCGTAATGGAATCCCCAGTGCTGTATTACCGTATATATAGTTACACTCCAAGGACCAGTTTCGGACAAACGATGACATTTTTTAGTCTCTATCGTTACTCCTATATTAGAAAATAGCGTATTGTGTAAATAGTTAGCTCTAAATTTGCCACAGTCCAGGCTAGATGGACATTGTCATGGAGAAAATCGATGATGAAAATGTAAATTTCTCTGAATTTTTTGGAGCTCGTAACAATCACTACAATACATAAATGTAGGCAAGAAGACATGTGTTACGTCCAGTTAACGCCTGAACACGAGAAAGAACACTCGAAGACAAAAATGTAACAATCTGTAAACTTTTAAAATCATTCTGAAAATATCGGCAACTATAATTCGTACTTTTTCTTGCATTTGTATAAAATATAAAGGCCTGAGGAAGCTTGTCAGCATATTCTCCACAGCATGACGCAAAAACGTTGACTATCGAGTCATGAAAACGCTAACTCTCTTCTTGACGCCTATATAAATCAGAAAATCTTATAATAAAACGTCCATTCATATTTTGTAATTTGTCATGTTCATTTTTGTCATCTACATAAAAATGGAGTCAAACGTACAACCACTCACTTCATCCGCCAAACGTGCAATAAACAAGTAATCCGCTAATTAAATAACAATAATGGCGAATCCCCCTCCCGGTTCTGTCGAACTCCAAATATCGGATAAAATCAGTTAAACACCTAAGGATAATAAACGATTGGATCTATCATCCCTAGGACGTAACACATGCAAATGTTACGAGCCCTGAAATCGATGAACTTCTAAAAACCCTAGACTTTACGATTGACGGGAGTCATTATAATGGAAACAATAAAAAACATTAACATGCCGAGTTCAACGCACTTGAATAGAGTGATATAAGGCAATGTGGCTAGGAGAGAGAGAGAAAAGACGTCGGTGCATCTAAGAAACACCGTGAGGTGGAACACCTGAGAGGGGACACGCACATGCCAAACTTAAAGTTCACTTTTACCTCTGATTTTGATTTTTCTTTCAATTGCGAGGCGCAGAATTAGTCAGAACAATAAAACCGACTAATCCCTAGCTGACCTGAATTAGCATCATCATGTCAACAGAGGCGCGGGCGGATTAGGAAAAGTAAAGAAAGAAGGAAAGAGGCGGCGGCCCGCCCGAAATTAAACAGTCCGACATCTCTATTAATTCCCACTTTTTTTTTCCTTTATAAGAAGTGATTTACAGAAGAATCTCGCTGGCAGTAACAAATACGCACTCAGTAATGTTACTCTGTCCGAGTGAACATCGCTGGCAGTAACAAATACGCACTCAGTAGTGTTACTCTGTCCGACTGAACATCGCCAGTAACTAGTCTTCTATCGAGAATGTTACTCTACTCAAAATCTACTCGATCAACTAAAGTATTCATACTTTCGGAGTAAAGTTCAAGTCTTTAGTTTAAAGGAAAGTAGAAGCATTTTCAAGAAGAAACGTTTTGAGTCATTCTACGATGAACCAACAACCATCGTTCGAGCATTCTGAGCTGCATCTATCAGAATCCAGTATCCTGCATCAGCCGAATTGCACAACAAGAGAGTCATCTGCATCGCCAGCAACATCCACTAGAATTCCAATAGTTCAACTTCAACCATAAACCGTTGTTAGTTTCTTTCAATTCCAACTGTAAGTTCAATTTTGCGCTGAAGCGATTACAATTTTCTCTATTATTTTGACTCAAATTAGACGTTTGATTTATCCTCAAATAAATTATTTGGTGTTAGTTGAAAATATACAAATTATAGCATTTATTTTTGAATAAACTTATTTTGTCCGAAAACCTCTGTCCTTCAGACATCGGTACACTTCAGTGTTTTACCGCGGCAAACCGTTCCCTTATTTTTATTTTTTGGGCACAACTGCAACCGTGATTACTACGAATAATCTACTATTTTCTTGATTAAAATATTATTCAAATCTACGTGTTTTTCGGGTTGTAGCCCGCAACATTTTGGTGACAGCGGTGGGATACGTTTGTCAATAAATAGGACGATGTCTCACGAAAACGGGCAAAATAAAATAACTACACGAAGCATCAATGCAATGCATAAAAATTTTCTAATATCTGAGATGAATCGAATTCCTCACCAAGGAATAGACTCACTCAAAACACCAACGTCATTAAACGTCGAAATGAATTTTGCTAACACCGCTATACGGGAAAATAATTTATCAATACATGAAACGCAGGGAACGTTCAATCAAGAACGATTATTTAATATACCGGATACGCGTTCTACAGCTACAATTGTTACTGTTGGTCAAGCAACTTTTATTAATTCGGAATCAAACCCTTTTCCTCATTTGAAAGGGACTATCTCAACGCCAAGAATAATTAGCAACGAAATCGTGAATGGGAATATAAGATTAAATCGTTCGCAAATTGATCCGCAAGTTATTCAACAATTAAAAGAGAAACAGAATATTCCTCACTGGCAACTAGGATTTATAAAATATTTACTTGAAAATGATACAAGTGCTATCAACCAAGTAGAACAAGCCGGAATTGTTGAAGAGATCTATCGACAAATGATGATATTATTTCCAAATTCTAAATCAGTCGGTATTTTACATGCTAAACTGAGCAAACGTTCACTCGATTTTTTAGGAGTATCGTCTGAACAATTCAATATTAGCACTGCGAGTTGTCAATCTAATGCACCAACGTGTTCTAATTATCAATCGATTAATCGTATGTCCGAATTTTCTAGCATGTCTTCAATTCCCACAAATTTTAATCAACGGAGTGTTCATAATATTAATCAACGAAGTTTCGATAATATTACTCAACGGAGTTTTGATAATATTAATACAATGCGAAACGTTCCGAGCAGCAATGACATATTTTTGACTCCTCATTCGAGAGAAAATATTAATGTTTCAAAAACTTACTTTCTTGACAAAAACAATGTCAATAATAATGATAATATAACGAATGATCCGACGGGATATAAAATTCAAGAAAAATTCAGTCAAGAAAATCATTTTACTAGTAGTCATAGATACGTTATGCCGAACACGGGCAATACCCAAGGAACTTTTCAGTCTCTAAATCCGTCGATGTCTACTGTCTACGCCTACCCAATAGGCACGACAGTGTCACTTCAAGACGCATTATTAGCGATACCTGAATTCGATGGTTTCCATCCCCCTTTCCGCACTTTCGTGGACGGATGTATTGAAGCTAAGAATATGATAACTCCTTCCGCTGAACTTAATTTAATTCGACTAATAAAGAATAAACTTCGCGGAGCAGCCAAAGATTCTATCCAAGGTAGAATATTCAATTCGATCGAAGAATTGATTCGATTCTTAGAAAGTTTTTTTTCACCTCTCCAATCACTCTCTCAATTACAAGGGGAATTGGGTCGTTTAGTGCAAGATAAAAGCGAAACCATGATTGAATACGGAAATCGGGCGCGTCAACTCATGTTAGCAATTTTTGATACATATTTACGAATGGGAGGAACTCAACCAAATTTTCAAATAGAGACAGAACGAGAAGTTATTCGTTGTTTTTGCCGAGGGCTCCAACAAGAAATACATGAAAATCCTATGACATATGGCTCATTGGATACATTGATAATGGCTGCAGTACAATTAGAAGCAGAAAAACGCGCCAGAGACGAGCTTCACAGATATCAATCTGTGGAGGAAAATCCAGCTAACAATGATCTGAGAATTGGATCAATTAAACTCAAATATTCACATTGTAAAAAATTGAATCATGAAGAAAAAGATTGTTGGAAGAAATACAGAATACGTGACGAATATAAATCTCGCCCATATTGTAAATTTGATGGAAATACAACCGATAAGTGTAGAAAAATGAAATATCAAAAAAATAAAAAATTGAAAGAGCAACAAGAATCGAAGCACGCAAACTTATCGCGATTCAGGAAACGACAAATGCCTCCTCAAGGCCAACGTGACTTAAGAGGAGTAGGCACAAATACGCGTTATGACACTCGGGTCAAGCGAAAAGATAACCAATGCTCAGGAAGAGAGCATAGGCTGCATGTTCTAAATAATAAATTAACGCCAACAATTATTCTCAAGCGTGGCAAAGATCAAAAACCATTTACACTTATGATAGACACGGGAGCGGAAATTAATATAATTAAAGAAAAGGCATTATTAGATACTGACAAAATAGATACCACTCAAACATGCCTTATAACGGGCGTAGCGAATGATAAAGCGCGCACACTTGGACAAATATCAATAAAATTATTTAATTTAGATATTCTATTTCACGTAGTGGACAACCATGTACCCATCTCTCAAGACGCTATTTTAGGAACACCGTTTCTAAAGACACACGGGGCTATGATAGATTACGCGAACAATGAAATGCATGTAAAAAATATTGTTATTCCTTTTTATATGAAAAACATAGTCGTGCTAGCACCAAGAAGTAGGAATGCTATCTCACTTGCTCTCACCTCAGATTCACCAACTGAAGGTTATTTACCCAAGTTATTTTGGGGAGACAAAGTACACGTGGAAGAAGCACTAGTCAGTAATCGAAACAATAGAGCATATGTTTACGCAATTAACACGTCTGATAAAACTATAATGGTTCAATACCCAGCTATTCGGTTGCAAAAACATGAACTAGTGACTGGAGATGTACCAAGCTATCGAATCTTCACATTAAAAATTGACACGACGACAGAACGATACGAAAAACTCGTCCCACTCTTGAAATTAGAAAATTCAAACACAGAGGAAAAGCTAGAAGTGTCATCATTCATAGATGAAACCCGCAATAGTTTGCATTTATTAAACGGAAAACTCCAAGTAACTAGTGCTATGACTCATAAAATTCCAACCACTGATAATTTGCCAATATGTACTGAACAGTGTAGATATTCACTTTCGCATAAAGAACAGATCAATGAAGGAATTAATGGAATGTTGGAGTCAGGAATAATGTCTCACTCCACTTCACCTTATAATTTCCCTCTTTTGATCGTCCCGAATAATAAATTAATCATTGACTTCCACGTACTAAACGAAAAAGCTAACGGTGATGAATATCTCATCTCAACGAATAATGAAATCTTAGAACAGCTCAGTCGTACAAAATATTTTTCAATATTCAATCTTGAATCGGGATTTTATCAAATTCCAATTGATGCAAATGCTAAGAGAAAAACTGCATTTTCTACCCAACATGGTCGTTACGAATATAACAGGATCCATCCTGAATTAAGAAACGTACCTGCAACGTTTCAACGATCAATGCATCGAGTTCTAACGAGATTACTAGGGAATGAACTATTTGTATGTTTAGAAGATGTAATGATTTACGCGAGATCTGTGCGGAAACATAAAATAAAATTCAACAAATTAATTGATCGTTTGAGAACCGCGATTGTAAAATTGCAGCCTGATGAATGTGAATTTTTGAAGAAAGAAATAGTTCATTATGGACATAGGTTCAGTAAAGACGGTGCCAGGCCTAATCCGAATAAAATTACGGCAATAAGAAAATTTTCTTCAGTCATTAATAATCGACCATTAATGTGGCTACGAAACGTCAAAGATCCTAACTCTAGAATTCAACGACGGGAAATGAAACTGAAAGAATCCGAGTATGAAACATTTTATAAACAAGGTAGAATAAATTTAAATGCAGACGGGTTGTCTCAAAATTTGATGAATAACAGATTAATCGAGGGAACTCACCTAATTAATACAAATCGAGTCGTGGAAGAAAATCATAAATTAGAGAAAACGTCAAAGCAACCAAT
Source organism: Aleiodes alternator (assembly GCA_963921955.1). Lineage (NCBI taxonomy): Eukaryota > Metazoa > Arthropoda > Insecta > Hymenoptera > Braconidae > Aleiodes > Aleiodes alternator. Next base: position 5,096,276 of record OY998113.1, read on the forward strand.
ACCATTGCGATTCAGACCGCGAGTAAAAAAAAAAAAAATAATAATAATAATAATAATAATAAATGAATAAATTTTTTTTTTCCAAATCGATAAATAAAAAAAAATGTTAACAGTACGAAAGAGATATTAAAAGAAGTGAGAGGAACAGTAGAAATGAAACACACACCGTTAAAATGAAAATAACACTAAAAATGCCATATACTCTTCCATCTCTTAAATAAATCAATTGTCTAATAATGGGTCAAACTGTAAAGAAAATTTTTTCTCTTTATTTATAGCCTCCTATCACTAAGAAGATTTTTTTTTGGTTACATACATTTTGATCAATTTCATTTTAGTATGACAATGAGAATTGAAGGAAACCCAACAGAAAAATGTATTAATAAACCAACGATTACCTTTCTGAACGAAATGTATGCATTAATAATATTGTTCAAAAATTCAACAATAAGAGCAACTACCAAGGCTCTATACAAAATACACGAAGTTACCAACCTTTCCACATTTCGTGATAAGAGTTTTCTCATTTAAAATACAAAATTATATATGTATATATATATTTCTGTACAAATAAAAAAAAATTTATTTCATATAAGGAAAAAATGTCTTGAAACCAAGAAAAATCAGGAAATATTAGTTATAGAAAATTCTGTACTGAAAGTAATGATGCGTGACTTGCAACAAAAAATACTTGAATTAGAATGAACTCATTTATTCATTAAAGAAAAACAATTTAAGAGTTGGCAAATTAATCATCAAATCATTAATTGTGAAAAAAAAACAAAAGAAGTAAAAAAAAAAAAAAAATTTTTATATCATATCGAGATAAAAGTTTATACATTAATCAATCAATTAATTGAAAAAAAACTTTGAGTTGAACTAAACTGTCAATGACTATTGATAATTATTTAACTATTTTTTTTCTCTTTTTCAATACTAATACGAATTTTCTAATAGTTTCTTGTTCTGACTATATAGAAACTAATATTTTTGTTCATAACGAAAGAGAAAGAAGAAATCGTTCTATTATCATTGTTTTTGGTAAAAGAATGATACGAGGCAAGAGAGAAAAAATTTATCAATATTAAATTGCGTCTAATGAACTACATGTAAATGAGAAAAAATAAGCGAAAATGATAAGAATAATAACACATAGGAATATGTGTCTGAAGACATAACACATGTATCTTTTATTTTTTTTTTCTAAGAGCAATTTCTAGATGTAACTGAAACAATGTGAAGAATATGAATTGAACACTTGTCAATTTAAGTTTACACATGTATGGTAAAAATAATTTTATGACCAAAAATGTAATGATAATATTCAACAGAAATTGTAACGAGGATAAGTCAAATGTTGAAAAAATTAGTTTTGATGATTTTTGAATAGAAAAAAAAAGGAACTGACATGGATTGGGAAAATTGATTTCATCAATGGAGAATATCATCAACCAAAAAACAACGAGGACGTTGTTTGATCGTCAGCCGGGGAGGTGTTACGAGCCCTGAAATCGATGAACTTCTAAAAACCCTAGACTTTACGATTGACGGGAGTCATTATAATGGAAACAATAAAAAACATTAACATGCCGAGTTCAACGCACTTGAATAGAGTGATATAAGGCAATGTGGCTAGGAGAGAGAGAGAAAAGACGTCGGTGCATCTAAGAAACACCGTGAGGTGGAACACCTGAGAGGGGACACGCACATGCCAAACTTAAAGTTCACTTTTACCTCTGATTTTGATTTTTCTTTCAATTGCGAGGCGCAGAATTAGTCAGAACAATAAAACCGACTAATCCCTAGCTGACCTGAATTAGCATCATCATGTCAACAGAGGCGCGGGCGGATTAGGAAAAGTAAAGAAAGAAGGAAAGAGGCGGCGGCCCGCCCGAAATTAAACAGTCCGACATCTCTATTAATTCCCACTTTTTTTTTCCTTTATAAGAAGTGATTTACAGAAGAATCTCGCTGGCAGTAACAAATACGCACTCAGTAATGTTACTCTGTCCGAGTGAACATCGCTGGCAGTAACAAATACGCACTCAGTAGTGTTACTCTGTCCGACTGAACATCGCCAGTAACTAGTCTTCTATCGAGAATGTTACTCTACTCAAAATCTACTCGATCAACTAAAGTATTCATACTTTCGGAGTAAAGTTCAAGTCTTTAGTTTAAAGGAAAGTAGAAGCATTTTCAAGAAGAAACGTTTTGAGTCATTCTACGATGAACCAACAACCATCGTTCGAGCATTCTGAGCTGCATCTATCAGAATCCAGTATCCTGCATCAGCCGAATTGCACAACAAGAGAGTCATCTGCATCGCCAGCAACATCCACTAGAATTCCAATAGTTCAACTTCAACCATAAACCGTTGTTAGTTTCTTTCAATTCCAACTGTAAGTTCAATTTTGCGCTGAAGCGATTACAATTTTCTCTATTATTTTGACTCAAATTAGACGTTTGATTTATCCTCAAATAAATTATTTGGTGTTAGTTGAAAATATACAAATTATAGCATTTATTTTTGAATAAACTTATTTTGTCCGAAAACCTCTGTCCTTCAGACATCGGTACACTTCAGTGTTTTACCGCGGCAAACCGTTCCCTTATTTTTATTTTTTGGGCACAACTGCAACCGTGATTACTACGAATAATCTACTATTTTCTTGATTAAAATATTATTCAAATCTACGTGTTTTTCGGGTTGTAGCCCGCAACACAAAGAATAATACTCGCACGGTATCAATCTGAAATTAATCTTTTCGAATTAACTTATTCTTTTGTCCATACTCATAGCTCCCTATATCATTTAATACGAGAAAACAGACCAAGACGAATTGTCAACTAGAACACCTCGTTTCGAGTTATATCAATTTTGTATATATTTCATCCGACAAGACACGCTTCAAAGTAGATCCATCATTAATATACCAATTTTATTCGTCAGTAATTGTTATTCATTTCTCGAATATCTCAATCACTACGAGCTCCAGAAAAATGAGTTTATTCATGCTTCTAAAGACTCAATTTCGATGATATCGTTGCCTTATAATCAAAAAGGCTTAAGCTGAAGTGGCTTAAGTATGATGCTTATAGAAAGCACTTACGTTAATCTGATTTCAAGGTAACGATATATTCGAGACTTAAAATGACACCGTGATTTTCTCACCATTAGCAGGAGCATACCGGTCTTTATCCGTTACTGCCTGATATAAATCTAAGCTAAAAAAGGAAAAATGGTTATTCTTACACAAATTACGTGTGTGAATTAGAAATTACCCGATCATAGCGACAACTACGTTGGACGGTGCTTCTGTGAAAATCGGTAGAAGCTCAGGATTTTTCACAGAATTCTTGTAATAAAGCTTCATTTTATATGCTATTTTCATGATATCAACACCTCTGTCAACAAGAGGAAGTTCAGAATCTTCTTCTAGTAAACTCTCCATGATTATAGAGGATTTGTTGTACTTCTAGAAATTAAAATATCATCAATAACTAGAACCTGAAACTTCGTACCATCAAAATTCTTCACCACCCAATGTATGAGGGTAATTATAAGAAAGATAAATTAATTGAGTTGATCAAATTTATAATCATTAATGTTAAAGTGAAGAAAAATGATGAGAATGATAATGCTAATAGACAGAGTCTGATTTCGAGTCATCTATTTGGTCAATCAAATTAATTTTATCACTTTTGAACCAAAGGGCGTAAGTGCACTCACACCACCCTGACTCTAAGGTGAACATTCATATTAGTTCGAATATGATAATCTTTCTGAGTTCAATCACAGAGTGAAAATACACAGAGAAAAATGTTTTCTTAATTTAAGAATGTGCAGTCACTTAATTTAAGAATGTGCAGGTCACTTGAATTAAGAAAGAAAAGTCACTTGATTTAAGTGAGAAAACTCACTTGATTTAAGTGAGTTTTACTTTCTTAAATTAAGAAAAAAGAAGTCACTTGATTTAAGTAAGAAAAGTCACTCAATTTAACTGACTTTCACTGTCTTAAATTAAGAAAGAAAAAGTTGCTTGATTTAAGTGAGAAAAATCACTTGATTTAAGTGAAAAAAGTCACTTAATTTGAGTGAGTTTTACTTTCTTAAATTAAGAAAGAAAAAATCACTTGATTTAAGTGAGAAAAGTCACTTAATTTAAGAGACCTGCCATTCTTGAATTAAGTGACTGCACATTCTTAAATTAAGAAAACATTTTTTTCTGTGTATTGTGCCTGTGTTCCCACATGTATTAGGTGCATGAAAAGTTTTTTGTAGAACCACGGAGTTCCGATCTTTCGAATGACTTAACTCCTCTGATTTTGATACAACTGTGTTCACATTTTCTCTTATAACTTCTGACTGATATTCGTTGCGAGGAGATTTTACGTACCGTTTCGATAATTATTCCTGAAATATGAAGACGTATTTTTGGTGATTCAAATGAACGGAACTTCATATCAACTGTTGCCCACAGTGTTAATAAATATAGAATGAAATTTTCGATCTCTGGGTCATCAATGCTCCTGCATAGAACCAAAAATTCAAGATTAGTTCAATTGAAATGAAAAAAAGAATTTCAATACCGACCTAAAGCCATTATTACAATGTGTGACTAATAGAATTCTGGGATATATAATTTCAGGTACACCAGACAGTTCACGTTTGCTGCTGGCACTCAATTTTTCGTCGCTCGTAATATTGTCTGGAGTAAAGAATTATAGAATTCAGAATGGCAAAAAATTGTAGTTAATGGAAAAATCCAATCCTTACCGGCATGAGTGAGGTTTTTTCCTGATAGATCTCTCTTGTGGACGATATGAAACCCAGTAGATATGAAATTATCATTCAAATATTCATTATAATAGTCACGTTCATCAATACTCCTTTTCGATCGTTGAAGTTTATCATGAACACGTGATGATAACGACCGTATTACCAAATCCCCAATCACTCCGTTCTTTGTAATAAATTTTTCAAATGCGATAAGTATTCGTGAAACTTTGTTTGTTAATCAAGAAAAAATTTTGTATACATACGATTTTAATATCTCCATTTTCACTCATTTTCAGGACATCAGTGATAACAAAACACGAGCCATCAGCAGAAGAATAAGCCTTCAAAGAATTTCTAATCGACTGAAATATGGATAGAACTATTAAAATTCTGAAGTATCATCTATCAAAAGGACTAGGAACTTTGCGCTTCTATGGAGTTCTGAGCAGTGAATTTAGACAGGATAGCTTATGTCAAATCCATGTCGCAGTAACTAATATAAATGCATTGAGTATAAATTTGAGGAGGTAATTGATTAAGATCATTCATAAGTTCATCTTTATCATCGTCAGCTCAGCTCCTAGAATTCCTTTATGAATTCTATTGGGGTCCATATGAGGACAGATTAAAAAGCGATTTTTGGATGATTTCTTGTATTACGATAATCGTTTTTTGATTTATTTAAGGAAGACGGCGACAAGAAGACCCTGGCGTGCACAACAAACAAATTTTTGTTCCGAGTGAAAGCTTTACGAAGAAGTTCCAAAGATTTACCGAGCAATATAGATATGCTGGAACATCTTTACACTAATATTCGGATTTTTTCATAAAGATCTTCAAGCTGTGAAAAAATCAGGTCCACTTAGTCCCACAGGTGTGTTTTCTTCTGGTCTCTTCTAATAGATTAAAAAATAACTGTTGTGATTCGCTCTTCATCAATTTCATCTCAAGGGTGTTGTATTATGGATTCGGTCAATTCAAATAGAAATGCGTTATGATTTTGCATCGGAACTATCCTGTCGATGTTCACGCATGTATTGGATAGAAGGAATTCGTAGTAGCACAAAGTTCGGCATCCACCCAGGTAGGAAAAGACCACTGGCACAACAGTGGACCAGCTCCGTTTCAGGCCTGTCGGAGTTCGGAGTATTGGAGAAGCACTGGATATCAATACAGTTCCAATACTGATATCATACACGTGTGATAACATCTATGATCCAGGGCGGAAACTTCTGTTAGTATGATCCTGGATCGAGAAATCCTGCAGCGCCATTGTATATCCACCACTATAGTCTCAACAGCGTCCTACTATGACTTGTGACTTACATGATCAAGTATTGGGCTACGACTGAATTTACGGTCGAGTCAGTATCGGACCACTGCGTATTCACGGTATACTGGGACACTGTCTTGCATCATACGTGACCAAATCGTCAACGATTGGCAATTCCCACCTGGGCATCAATTGTATCTCAAAAGTTACTTACAAAATTATGAGCTTTTACATATCTGTGATGTCCCGTTTTCAACCAAACTGGTGTATCTTCAGTGATGAAGTATTCTTCTTCATGTAGTTGCAATGTTACACTTAATGTTTTGTTGAATGCCTTGAAATGTAAGCCAAGTTGCCTGTCGTTGGTGCTTTTATTGGTGAAGATTTTCACAACATCGTGATCTTCGTCTGTTCAATTAGTGATAAAATTTAATCAAATGTGTATTGGTGTGGATAATTCTTAATCATCTCACAAAACTTCGGAAATTTTTCTTAAAAAAAATGCGAGGAATTCTGGATATTTTTTTTATTCTTATCGTGTTAAACATGCCATAGAATTTTTCATCATTGTCACCAGGAAATACCGGAGTATTTTTCATGCCTCGTCACTAATTGCTTCTCAAACAGAAGATTAAACTTTATCTACGGATGTTTCCTTGGGTTAATTTTGTAATTCCCTGTGATAAATTCACTTTTATTTTCAATGTAGAAGTACTCGAAGATCTATTCATATTGCTCAATCGAATAACACGAAAGGAGAGGTAAATCTCGAAGTAAGAAAAAATAAGCTGAAAATTAGTTTTGGTATTTTATAAGCCGTCTCAACAGTCTTATAGAATCGTATGTATACGTCTTAAGATATTTGGGGTCAAAGGTCGGAAAAATCATCATTTCTGAAAATATCTAGTTTCCTCTGATCTGAATTCCATTTTGAGTTATCATGAAGATTATAGAGCATGAAGTGATTCATAAATTTGATTCTAAGTGATTTCTGATGAGTTAAATCATTTAATTGTTGAGATAGAGTGCGAAGAAGGGGGAGTTCTCAGCCGTATCGTATGATAACGCCACATGGATAGTGAAATACAATATACAGTAACGTTTATTAAGTTGATCATTTACTAAAAAATAGCATAATTATAGTGGAAGCCTGATTCATTGATTAATTATATTCATAGGTATTGTTAATCAATGAGAGATTCGTTTAATAATATTAAGTTTATTCATATTGATGATCAAATATAGAAACGAAATAGTTCAGATGTATTTTCAGAATATTTTTATCTATACTAATAAAAAAAAAGCACTCTTAAATGTATTGAGAAGTATTTCAACTATTCTGTTTTCATGGTTCAACATGGATACAAAGAAATCGAAAATATCTTAGTAGTTAATAGGACCTATAAATATCATTTATTCGTTGAAAAATAACGAATCTTTCTTCACTATCATGATATTTTTAGTGAATAATCAACGTAATAAACGATACTACATATTGTAATCCACCGTCCACGGAGCGTTATCATAGATATGGCTCAACGCTCCCCGCTCTACGGAGAACTCTAACGATCACTTATTTCATTTCAATTGCTCATTTCAATTATTATGTCGTGGATTATTGAATTCCAATTGCTACCTTTTTTCCCTTCTAATTTTCTTATTTCAAGGTTTTACAATGTATTTTTTCAGATATTCATATAGAGCTTACTGCTAGCTTACTTCACCATGGTTTTCCCTAATAAGAGATTATTAAGCTTTAAGATTCAAAAGTGAGTTGTACTTACTTTCTCCTCCACCAGATTTCAAATAATCTTCTGCATTTTCAGATTTAAGCACTTGCTCAACAGTCGATCGTCTGAATATTCTACAATTCACGGTGTAACTAGTCAAAAAAATAAAAAATAGGTATGAAAGAATGAAGTGCTGGACGAGCATTTCGAATTTCGATGAATTCTTTGATTATTGTGGAGTAACCGAAATTTGTCTTTGTATCAGTGCCTCGAATATCAGAATAGGTTCAGATGGAAAATCGTGAATGATCCGAACCCCAGTTTTTCGTGTTTATATAGACGCAGTCATCTCTGTCTCCTCATAGCCACGCTGGAATATTTCCCACACTCCATAGTACACATAGGCATAGTATGGAAGGTCAATCATTTGTGCTGCTATCTAGGCCAGGTAAATTATATTACAACATATGGGTACACGTAGGCACTAAAAAGACGGAAGAACTCTGAGAGCTGGTATTTGAACGATAAAACCTATACACCTAAGGCGCATCGTATGGGAGATAAGACATGTGACATTGAGAATTTAATCACACGGAAATAATTCAATTATTCAAATCACTGATACCATCAACAGCAAACGTTTAATATCCCGAGTGGAAATTCTGGTAAGCTTATGATCCGGCAAAACTGATTTGAAATCAGTTACTGATCAGGCTATCAGATCAGTTACTTATCAGGGCTGTAACGCTGTTTTGGATACTTTCAGGATCAGGAATCCTCATCCTAATAGTGTCAGGCATCCGCATGCTCATAGCATCAGGTATGCGGATACTACCAGTATCCAATATCCGGATAAGATACTGATCACAGATGTAACGCTGTTTCAAATGCTATCAGTATCAGTGTATCCTGATGCTAATAGTATCAGGTAACCTTATTATTAACTGATTTGGCTCAAGAAACTGTAAATATTAATTAATTAACTGAAAAATCAAAAAATGATTTCATTAATTATCTTAACGATATTTATATGCTATATTTGAACATTAGGGGTCATTTTTTTACTGAAATTGAAGATTTTAAATTATGAAATTAATTTGCACTTGGGTGGACTCGATCCTGGAACCTTCCGCATACTAAGTCGTCACGCTAACCACTGGACCACTGCTTGGCTATAGTAACGGGTGGTTTCATGATCTATATTAACCTCTTCGATAGAAAAAGTATTGATAAATACTTGGCATTAGAATATAAGATCCTAATTCTTGATTTGGAATAGAATATTAAAAGTTTATAACAAAATTAATGAAAATAAGTAAACATTCGGGGAACCGGATAATATCCTGATCACTTCCAGATCAGGATGAACTGATCGGACTTGAAGTTTTTCATCATAATGAGAGTTATCATAATCAGGCAACTCTAATGCGAAACTGATAAGTTTCTCATCAGTACAGCCTAACTAACGATAACCTCGTTTCGATTTTCTTTAATACTCTTCTAGTAAGTTTTTCTGGATACGAATAGGATCTGGTTCTAATCCGCATTTCCCTATTAATGAAAACCTGATCTGAAACTGATAAGTTTCTGATTAGTAAGGTCTGACTAAGAAATACCTTCTTTTTATTTCTCCAAGCATTATAATAATCAGTTTTTTTTTATAAGAATAGCATCCGTTTTCAATCCGTATTCCTCCTTCAATGAGAACCTGATATGAAACTGATAAGTTCCTGATCAGTAAAGCTTGGCTAGGAAATACCTTGTTTTAATTCATCTCAGTAATATAGAATTCGGGTTCGTCGGACAAGAATAGGATCCGTATCCAATCCGCATTTCCTTATCGATGGGAACCTAATATGAAACTGATAAGTTTATGATCAGTAAGACCTGACTAAAAAATTCCTTATTTTGACTCCTCCAAGTACTATAATATTCAGTTTATCTGGATGAGTATCGCATCCGTATTCCCCTATTAACGAGAACCTGATATGAAACTTATAAGTTTCTGATCAGTGAGACCTGATTAAGAAATTTCTTATTTTGATTCCTTAAAGTACTGTAATATTCCGTTTTTCCGGATGAGTATAGGATCCGTATCCAATCCACATTTCTCTATTAATGAAAACCTGATGTAAAACTGATAAGTTTCTGATCAGTAAGGCCTGAATGACGAATATCGTATTTCGGCTTCTCCAAAAAAATAATACTCAGCTTTTCCGGATAAGGATAGGATCCGTATTTCCCTATCATGGGAAGCCCGATGTGGAACTGATAAGTTTTTGATCAGTGAGGCCTGATCAACGAGAACCTCACTATGACTTCTCTAAATATTACAATATTCAGTTTTTTCGGATGAGAATAGTATCCGTATTTGATCAGTATTTCCCTATTAAGGACAGCCTGACGTGGAACTGATAAGTTTTAGTCAGTACTACCTGAATAGGGTTGGACTTACTTCGTACTAATCCTAAACTGATACTACATCAAGCTATCCCTGACAAATTTCCACTCGGGCACCTTGACTTGCCAAAATACTATAATGTTCAGTTTTTCCGGATGAGAATAGGATCCGTGTTCGATCAGTATCCCCGTATCAGCGAAGCCCTGGTGCGAAACTGATAAGTTTCTCATCAGGGTTCCTTGACGAAGGAGAACCTCACCTCGACTTGCCAAAATACTATGATATTCAGTTTTTCCGGATAAGAATAGGATCCGTGTTCGATCAGTATCCCCGTATCAAGGAAGCCCTCATGCGAGACTGATCATTTTTTCATCAGGGTACCCTGACTAAGGAGAACCTCACCTTGACTTGCCAAAATACTATGATATTCAGTTTCCCGGATAAGAACCGGATCTGTATTCGATCAGTATCTCCGTATCAAAGGAGCCCTGGTCCGGAACTGATAAGTTTCTCATCAGGGTTTCCTGACTAAGGAGAACCTCACCTTGACTTGTCGAAACACTATTACATTCAGTTTTTCCAGATAAGAATAGGATCCGTCTTTGATCAGCCTCCCCATGTTGAGGAAATCCTGGTGCGAAAATGATAAGGTTTGGATCAGGGTACCCTGAATAGGGTGGACCTTATTCCTACTGATCCTAAACTGATACTAAATCAGGCAAGCCCTACCAAATTTCCACTCGGGATATGCAGCATTATTTTTGTAATGGTTGGGATATTTCTAGAATCTCAATCAGAACTCCCAATAAATAATACCCAATAAATATCCCAATATACGACGAATACAGAAAAAATACAAAAAAATACCAATGGCTCACAAGCGCAGAGCAAGAATAACAAAAATAAGATGGGAATTAAATTTAAAAAAAAAATATACCACAGCAATGAGAATAATAATAATAATAAAATACATACAAGAAATACACACAAAAATAATCAATCGAGAGAAGGCATAATGACCTAGAAGAAGTGTAAATATGTAAATATGTATATAAACATACATATAGATATAAATATTTAAAAAAAAAATTATATATATAGATATATTAAAATAAAGAAACAGCCCTCTTCCCCTTATTCCCCTTGTTAATTAGTTTTAAGTTTAAAATAAGTCCTATATGAAGAGCCCAAGAGCAAAGAAACTTTAGAAATGGTTTTAAGAAGCCTTTCCATTTCGAAATGTATAAAAAAAATATATGTAGCACGTAATTATACTAATAAACGCCAAAAAGCCAGCAATAGATAATAATAATAAATACATTAATACCGAAACTGTCTTAACAAAGCATGTCGTATACCGACTTTTTTGTAAATCTGCAATTTTCATATTTTATCCTTCGTTTATTGACGAGATGAAATTCTCTACACTGTACTCATGGCCTCACGAATAAATAAACATTAAAAAAAAAAAAAAAATAAAATCTATACACATAAGGCGCATCGTATGGGAGATAAGACATGTGACATTGAGAATTTAATCACACGGAAATAATTCAATTATCCAAATCACTGATACCATCAACAGCAAGCGTTTAATATATGCAGCATTATTTTGGTAATAGTTGGGATATTTCTAGAATCTCAATCAGAACTCCCAATAAATAATTGAAGATTCTGATCAACTGAATAATATTAATTCTGATTAACTAATTAATATTAAAATGTAATAATAGATGACAATTCAAATAGGATTAGCAAAGCAATTCCATAAGTAGGTGACATATATGTTGTTCATTTTAGGAAATAACATAATTGAAGTCATGTAATCTTATTGATCATTGACAAGTAATCATCAAGAGATGAGAAATCTATATCTACAAACAAGTAGGCAATATCAATTGAATTAAACAATGTTAAAGGATACAATAGAGTGGCGTATTATATAATGAGCACGTGCATCATAGAGCACCAATCAAATTCGCATCTTCAAACTGGATGAACTCTTCACCATATAGCACCGTATAGTTCTTACAGTACAGTCGTGTGAGTGAATCAATTTAATATAAGATTAGTGTGTAAGGATAAAATTCAAGGATTTTTCCATTGATTTTTTCATTATAACTTCTAAATAAATGTATTGGTAGAATAAAGTTTTAGTAATTTTTTTTCTATAGTAATTTTGGTATTTTTATTGACACAGAAAAATATCTGTTGACCAGAGATGGATGTCAATCGTTTGAATGGATCAATTGAATAATAGCTGATTCACGAAGTTGAGTCCAATACGCAATAAAATATTGAAAGAATATTTACCACATATTTTTTACGATCACAATTTTCATGACAGATATTTTCATAGTTTTCAATATCACATGGTCGCCCATAGGGATGACCTTCCGTATTAAGAGCAAATTCATGAGCTTCTTTCTAACATCCACTTTTGGCTTCGGTATGAAAGCTATGCACCCGTAACTTTCTTTGATGTTGAGATTTTATCATAATACGACTGCAAAAAAGTGCAAAGAAAAATTCGAAATTCCAGATCTGGCCCAATCCAATTCTATCACATTTCAAATCTGATCAGATGCAATTATATTAAATTTTAGATTTGCCAAGATCTAAATTCATCTCATCATAGGAGAGACCGGGGCAAAATGGGGTACGGGGGCGTGTGCTTCAAAGTACCCCATTTTGCCCCGGTCCCCCCATCGGATGTTGATCTAAGCCGTTACTACTGTGAGGTTGTTAGATCTCACCAGATCTGGTCAGATCTACTCGCATATCTGCCTATATCTCCACAGATGTCTATCTAATTAGATCGAATTCTATCGAATTTTATCAAATTCTATCTAATCAGATAGAATTAAATCAGAAAAAATAATTTCCGGGAACTTTCCCATGTAGAAAATTTGCGAAATTCTTACCAATAGATATCAGCATAAGGTTTTCGATTTTTTGTCCAAAGACTACTAACTTTTAAAAATCCCATCGATATAATTTGAATAAGAATTGCGAACGCTCTATGAAGTTTTCAATACACATCAGCAAAAGACTGATAGAATTTTTAAAGCAAATATGTCAAGAAAAAAATTTTGAATTTTTTTGCGCGTGGAAATAAAAAATTTCAACTTTATAATTTTATTCTCTCTAAAGTTCATCGGCATCACCAGAAACGAGCATGAAGAACCTGTCGAACGACAGGAATAAGAAAAGCCGATGGAAATAAGACAGAAAGGATGAGAAGAAAAAAATAGAGGTAATAGAAAACGATGAAACGAGAAAGAATGGGTATGGTATGTATCGACGGCAAGTCTAAGAACCCTTTCAGACAGCTTGGATCTTATTTAAATAAAAGCATCGATTCCCGACTCGTTTCGTGCGTATACATCAAGCTCCTATCGTTGGTGCATGAGAAAAAGAAAAAAACGGAAGAAAGGAGAGAAAAAAAATACCTCAGAAACATTCTAGTAAAGAGCGAATGCGAGAAATGATAAATTGAAAAGTTCTACAGCTCAACAATTTCAATTGTATTTCGGAAGTCTACTTGATTCTTAATCTCCATTCGCAATCGTTGACTCATTAGAAAAACACAATTTTTTGAGGAGTAAAGTATTCTACGAAAAAAATTGAAAAGAATACTTAATAATGGAGACATGCTGGAACATTTTTCCAATTTTCTTCAATTTTTTCCAAAGAAGGATTCACTTTGGGAAAAATCCTGAACGAAAAAACCAGAAATTCTTATAAATCCGGTCGATTTTCTTGCCGCTATTTTTCAACAATTTTTTCATAAACTAAGCGGGATACGACAACTTTTGAACAATCCTTTTTCTTAAAAAATTTTAAGATCTACGAAGAAAATGGGAGTGGAATTATCCTATTCCACTTAGTTCCCGAGATCTTCCTAATAAATGATTGACTCAATAGAATTTAAAATACAACAACAAAGAATGCAAACATCGAAATGGACTATTCACGTAATCCCGTTGCACTGCATCATTCGGAGAAAAGGAGAAACAAGTGTATTAAAGAGATTCAATTCTCTCTGTTCTTATTTCCTTTTCCTAACAAAGTAAATGTAAGCGATCTCCATGACAAAACGATCCTCCATAACCCAGAGTAAACGAAACATGATCCTTCTTTACATTTTCCTTCTATTGCTCTCAAGTTGTATCGGATTATTCAGAAAAATACGAAATTTCAAGTGAATTATAGAGAATCAATACGACAAATACAATGAACGTTGAATGGAAGAAGGAAATTAAAGATACGAGAGAAATGTAAAGAAGGAAAAATAAAAAAAAAAGATGTGATATTGCTTGTAGTAGTTTGAAACAGAAGAATTGATGATTAAAAAAAAAGGAGCAAATCTTTGCTTGAGGGAGCAATTACTCGAAGAATTGTAAACATTGTGTCGCTAGTTTCCTTCCTTCACAAGAATACGATTCGTCCTATCATCCTTTTTCCTTCTAAAAATTCCAAGAAAGTAGGAAAATGAACCAGGATTTTTTGTTTAAGTGAAGGGATCCACAGAAAAATTCTGGAAAAATTCAGAAGGATGCACTGACATACCTCCATTATTATGTGATTTTTTCAAGATTTTCCGTAAATACCTTCTTTCCGAAAAAATCGTGGAATCTCACTTTAATTAGACTCCTATTTTTTTATCGCGATTCTTTCCCCCTCAATTTCATCAATATGTAATCGATTCCCGCACCCTCATTATATCACTCAGCCTGCCCCTCATTCGCTCGATTACAGAAACCAAAGATTAATGACAAAACTAAGAATAGCTTCTGAGGTTATACACATTCACTTCGTAATCCTCAAGGTAAAATATTGATAATATCGTTATCTTTGAGACAGAGTGACGTGAGTGCTCTGTATAAGCAAAGTACTTACACCCCTTTGTTCCTAAGGTAACGGTGTAGCGACTACTACAATCAGACGTTTAGCCAAGGAGGTGGAACCGATGCCAAAATGCTCGCAATTCCCGCGACTGGCCAATTCTCTCTCTAACTCATTGAAATGCCTATGTTCGTCGATTCCTCTCTACGTGGATATTCGTAGACGTACAATACGATTCGCAGTACATCTTCAATCGTTCCCGGAATCACATGTTGATATACAACTTTACTCTTGTGTATAGCTGACAGGATTGTTAATAAACGTATTTAGTTGTTAATATATTCGTTAGTAATTATTACTTATTTCCCAATATACATAATCACTACATCGATACGTTAATTATAATTAACATGTGTTCGCAATAATTTCGTACTATCTTGGAAGAATTGTAGTAATTGAATTATATCATCGTCTTAGAAATAAAGAGGCGTAAGTGTCATGCTTATGCATAGTACTTCCGCCACTTTGTTTCTATGGTGACGATCAAAGCCAAGAACTCCGTGCTTCTACGATTCATTCGTCACCTGGTCTATGCGTGAAGGTAGTTACAATAATTTGTCGGTTGGAATGCACATAGCAATTGACAGTTAGACTCGTGTCATGTGAGTGTGATAGTGACATATGAATGCCGATAAATGAAGAAATTGATTCATTAATTCGAGAATAAACTAATAAATGAATTAAGTGAAACTGGAGGATTTTGATAGTTTTGTTGCACCTGTTTAGTTTGAGGGAATATTTTGAATTTGCAATTAATACAGGAAAATGACGTGGACTTCATTTTGAAATGTTTTTAAGAGTATTCCTTCCTTCAGCACTATCAACAAGAGTCTTAACAAGATCCTTTCCAGGACTTAGGATGGTTCCAGGATCTTAGCAGGATTCCCTCAAGAAGTATCAGAAGGAATCTCAACAGGATTCTCACCAGCTCTATCAGAAGGACTCTTAACAGGATTCTGATTAGCGCTGTTAAGGAAATTCTCATGAATAGTCTAAAACTATGCGCTCCCGGGTCATTTCTGGAAATAAAGTCCTCGGGTTTATTTGGAATTACGAAATAGAATATTCCCGCAAACTTGAGCAGATGCGATGATACTATTGGAACTATCCACTTCCACTTAATTTCTTCATTGACTTAATTTTTGCATCCATTTACTAATCAATTTAGTCATTATGTATTTATTTATTCATATTAAAGTATAACACTTACGTGTCACGACTCTGTCAAATTATTTTGCACAACTTAACCCAGCAACTATTCTGCCTATTTTCACCCATATACCGTGACGATATACAGGGTGTATCTGAAAAAGTGTACTTTTAGTGACTAGGCGATAGAAGAAATTCCTCTGAATACTGGAAAAATAATTAAAAAATCACCACGATGCCCAGCAAGATCATCAGCGCGATATCCAGCAAGATCACCAGCGCGATGTTCAGCAAGATCATCAGCACGATTTTCACCAAGATCATCAGTGCGACGTTCTGCAAAACTTTCTACAAAATGGTTGAGCAATTTTTTAATTATGTTTCCAGTATTCAGAGGAATTTCTTCTATCGCATACTCACTGTAAGTACACTTTTTCAGATACACCCTGTAGAAGAATGTTTGCCTTTCGTATCGTCGCCTTAGAAACAAAGGGACGCAAGTCTCGCGTTTAAGAATAGCACTTAAGTCTCTTTGTTTCTAAGGGGGCGACATGCATAAATATTAACAGTCAGAAGAGAGATTCCCAAAAGAGCCGAAACATCGAATTTTGAGAATTTTCATTCAAATTTGTCAACTCGTCAGAGACCAAGAAGCCGCCTTCCAACACATTAATTTAATTAAGATCGTATATCTATATATTCGAATCCAAAAACATTTCCCAAAAGTTTTCTTATCTTCTGCACATTAACCTCTCGATACACCTTCTCTATATTATCATTTTTCCCCAAACATTTCTACTTCTGCTGATTCGTACAAGTTACTCCTTATCGTATTTCCTTATGATCTGAGAACATTCACTTAATTAACCTTTATCTTCATCAGTTTATTAGCCCCCCATTGAAAGTTTTATTCTGATAATAATGTTTCATCTAATCCAGGGAGGTTTAATCAAGAATAATTTAATTGATTGCAGTTTCTCATGAGAGCTTAAAATCAATTGACTGAATTATCACCAGTGCTTGGAACTTGATACAAACTAAAATAATCATGAAACCGTAGCTAATACTATAATTATGCGATTGAATAAACAGCAAAATTTGTTTTTTTAATGTAAGTGTATAAAATCAATAGAGTTACTCCAAATAATTGGAATCAGTAGTGAAGAAGGAAAACAAAAATCGTCTTTTTTTTAAACTCATCCTTATTGAAGAATATTTTGGCAACTAAGCGAGATAGGAAAGTTTTGTTAAAGTCTATTTTCGTGGAATTTTTCAAGTCTCATAAAGAAAGATCCAAGAAAATTGGCTCTATATCACTTGATTTCCAAAATATTCTAACAGAACGATAACCATGAACATTGACTTGATTCCATTCATATTTTGTAATAGCACGAAAATCACGCGAAAATTTTATTTTCCAAGATTTAAATAAGCGCGCCAGATCAGTGATTCTCAACTCATGTGCAAGGCATTAAACTTGATTAATCACATAGCTGATCCATTTCCACCAATGGGGATTGAGGAAAATTCAAGTCAATTTAATTCTTTATTACTTCGTTCAGAAAATACATTCTTGTACAAAGATGAAGTTCCGAGGGGGGGGGGGGGGGATTGGAAGAAACTGGTGAGAATACACTTCCATACAGGAAGGGGTGAACAGCGTTCGTTAAATTGAATCAAGGAGAATCTGCAAAAGACCCTCGAAGGATTGCAATAATTATCAATGGGAAATTCATCGTTAGAAATTTCGCTGATATTTTTAGATCAATTTCAAGATTAGCTGTGAAGTTTCAAGGAAAGTCATCCTACCAATTCTGAGTAATTAATTGGCAAAATTTTCTATTTAACATGAGTTCTTGTTTATCACCATTTATGCGTTTACCTGTTCCAGCTTCGGAATGCAAAAATCGTATCAAATTTTTGATATCTATATCACCTTGATGTGAAGACAATGGATGTATAAAATTTGATGAACTTTCATAAAGCCAGTTTCCAATCATTGAAAAAAAAAAAAAAACCTTTCGGTGGGTCTCTATCTACTGAAGTTCCGCCTGAAGAAAAAAATTTGTCAGATTTAAGCTGTCATTGCGTGAAATATTTAAACTGTTCAATTACACTGCTGATTTTAAAAAAGAGAGAAAATCTTGTCAAGAATTGAATTGATGAGTAAACTTGTATTCTTCTCTCCATTCGACTGTGGCTACTCTAAACTGTAAAAACAATTACCTCAACTTGAGACATCACTTAGAGAAAAATATCTTAAAATCGAAAAACATGTTAAGGTATTCCACTTACGAGGGATCGCAGCTCTGTAGGCACTCTAAGTGGGGTTAATTTTGAGTTAGAATTGAAGCTCGATTGAAGATGTTATCGGTTGCAAATTAATATTAAAGTGATTAGTTAAAGGAGTGAATGTTTTCTTTCGACTCATCTATTTAATTAATTAAATTAAAAATCATAGATTTATCGGGCACCCATTGCAGAATAAACCCGGAATTCCATTTGTCCCTGGCTAAAATGCTTCAGTTTTGTATGCATGAAATGGCACTCGAAAGCATGGCAACCTCTACGTATACGTATATGAGTACGCACACATACACGTATGTATATACATTGAGCCACAGTTCAGTAGGCTGCTACGTCATCGTGAGACAATGTTGTCACAGTTGTGTCAGATGCTTTCTTCACTATCATTCTCACTCAAACTTCAACTCAATAAATGTTTGTTACTAATCAGACGATCATCTCGAAATTTCTTGCAGATGTTCATAACATAGTTAGTTAGATTGTGCAGTTATTTTTAGAATTTTTGCTCGAGGCGTTCATTTGCCATACGGAAAATAGTGCGAAATCATACGGGTTTGGTGCGTAATTCCTATACCTCTGTATATTTTCCCTCATATTGAAGTACATCAAACTCAGTTACTAAACCATGGAAATTCTGAAATCATTTACAAGTGTCAGTTGATAACTCATCGACGTCCTGTATGAATTTCAGGAATTTCTGTCGAGAATCGCTTCACAAGTGGAATACCTTAAAACTGCCATTCACTAGCAAAAGCTCTTCCAAAGTGTTTTAAAAGGGTCTACAAAAGTATCTTAATTTCGAACATTTGTTTGTACAGTGTACGTGTCATCTATTTTTTTATTTTTTATTTATTTCCTTTGGTATTACCATATCGGTTTTATACCCTCCCCTTTCATCTGCCTTTTGCCTTTCTGCCACCTGCCTTCCCTATTTACGAGAGCAATGGATCGACTTTTCTATTACTGCCCGCATTTGCCGTGGACAGGGGGAAACTCTGGAAAACCCTGATCAGTGCAGTCGGATTCGTAGAGAGCCTTAATGTGCCTTTCTGTCACGCTGACGAGAGAGGCACACTAATTCTCTATAGTCATACCTCACCATTCAGTTTGTTGTTCGAATTTGTGTACGGCAAGCGGCTACCCATCCAAGTAGTAACCAGACGCAATGCTGCTTAGCCTGGTAGATCCGCCGAGTTGTACACAGACCGAACAGCCAACTGTCGGTCTAAATGTCAGCTATTTTGGATCATTCAATCGAACTTCCTTCTTTTGATGTTCAGTTTTGTATTCATCTTTCATAAGGAGGTTCATCAGTTCTGTCAATTTGAAGGGAATTAACTGGTGCCCAACTAAAGTAAAATTTCTTGAAGAAGTCAGCTTGAGCCTCGACAGCCTCTGATCCAGACCACATCAAATGACAAGTTCAAAATATTTATCTTTTCAGAGTATGAAACTTGATAAAAGAAGAGCTCTATCTCAATTTAATTATTCCAAATTCTTCACTCATCTCTTCCCTCTCACTTACTTCAAGATCAAATCCATCTCCTCCCCCCTACCATTGAAAAATCCCACCATGGAAAAAAAATAAAGATCCATTTGTAAACTATCAAACCCAACCTTACCCAGTATTCACATGAATCTAGACCCCAGAAGTTTTCCAAGCACTGATGCGATTTACATTTGTTAGCGAATGAGTAATGAAGATTTTTGCGTCCTTATTAGAAGTGCAAGGATATAAGAGAGACTACCCAAGAGCAAGAGCTGAAGAAGAAAAAGCCCATCAGACTGTGCAAGCGCAAGTGAGAAAGATTGCAGAAGAAGGGTGTCCCAGGACCGAAGTAGTAAAGCAGAGTGAACGCAAGAGGTAGGAAAGAACGTTGCGCGGAGAGGGCTGGCCTCGAGGTGATAACTCCTGATTTACGTTCTCCCCCTCCCCTCCCTTCTCTTTCCCACCAAACTTCCTCTGCTGCTACTTCGGCCACGTTTCTTCATCTATCTCCCTCCCTTTCTCACTCTATCTTCCATCAGCGATCGTACCCTCACCCACACACATACATTCATGATTCTCATTTTCTCACAATCCCCGACACCTTGCCTACCTCCCCCCTCTCTCTGGCAATGGTACCTTCTTCTTCTTCTCTTACCCATGGCCCACCTCCACCAACCGGGTGCTTCGCAAAGAGGGCTTCTACTCCAATTAACTTTTAATGGTGCAGATAGGGAAACGTATGCCTTGGACCCCTAGCCCACTCCCTCTACAATTTCTCCTTTCCCACCTTCACCATTTCCCCTCTTTTTCTTCTTTACCAGATGGCGTCTCTCTCATTTCAACCCATTGTCCATCCTCCGTTTACTCTAGCAACTTACGAATCTTCTAGGCAATCCCTCCTGTCTCTCTTTTCCCCCAAGTCATTCTAGCAGTGTTTCAGGTGACGCTGTAGTTTTATTCCATCTTCTCCATTGCATGCTGCATTTATTCGCACTATCTCTATCTTTTAGCTCACACTCTGTCCGCAAAGAAGGGGCGAAAGAGAAAGAGGTGAAGAATAGTCATCCCCACTGGATTCTCTCCCGAGGCACCCGACAACTTGTTAAGTAATTAAGTGTCGTTCTAAGTTTCCGTTTAATAATAATTCTGTGACATTTACAAAGCACCACTACTCTGTCTTTCTATATTTCTTGTAGTATTATGGTATTTTTGGTGCTTTTGGGGAGAATCAGAATGAGTGACTTCTTCATTAACATCTTTCGAGACTGGTTATGTTGATGATGATTATAGCATTTCGGTTGAATTCTACTGGGTGCTAACGGATTCAACTCTGAGAAATTGGCGGATGGTGGAAGAGATCATCTGTCGGGTTTTTTATGTTAGAAAAGGAATCATCCAATTGTGTATTGAATGAATTCCAATGCAGAACTTTTTGAATGTCATTCTTCTGAAATTCAGTAGCGAAGAGGTAAGACAGGCTGAGTCGTTTTTTGTACAAATTTTTCTTAGAGAATATCTCAAAAGTTAAGGGAAATAATGGAATTTTATTTCAATTTTTCCTAATTGGGAATTCAGAGCTATTAAGAAAGATTCGGACAACATTACCCTATTTCGCTTAATTTCCGAGATGTTCTTCAAAAGCTAATTGCAGAAAAATGAATCTACCCTTTTTCACTTCTTCACTGCTAAATTATAAATGAATGTAAAAATTCCTTTTTCAATGTCATAATCTCCGTTTCTTGGTGATATTTAACGAATAATCTCCAAATTCCTAGATGCATTATACGGGGAAAACATTTCGTAGACATATTATGGTGGAATCTTGCATTCGTCTGGAACCGGTGGTTTGGATGACGGACTTTGGTTTATTGGGAAACTTCATTGGACCTTTCGAAGCCACTAGATAGAAATCGGGATATCAAATACGGATCTGGTGAAGTCCCATCAGTTGGTCCTTCAATTGAGCCATCGAGCGCTACGCCGACTCGATTCGTTCCGTAGATTGTTTCCGTGGAGCACGATTTTGGTTGGTTCTGTTTGGAAATGGTTCTGACCGTGTCATTCCGCATGGTTAGGGACCGCTTTTGGTCGAGCGAGTCGATGAGTTTGATTGAGGTCATCTTCATACATGGAGATAACTTCAATCGAACTCTAGGATTCTGCTCATGAATTAGTAGTTCAGATTTAGTAGCAAAGAGGGCAACCAGCACTGCACGAACAGATGTTTCAAATTAAGACATTTTTGTAGACATCTCTAAAACACTTTGGAGATGAAGTTACTAGTCAATGGCAATTTTAATGTATTAATTTATTTTAAGTTATTTTTCTCTAACTGATATCTTAAGTGAAGACACTCATCTTTACATTGAGGATAGTTCCATTTTCTTCTGAAAAATATCTCGGAAACTAAGGGAGATACTAATTCCTTTTTCAACTGCATCCTTCCCATAGAGAATTTGAAGAGCCACAAAAAATGTTTCTACGGAAATAACCCAAAAATAGTAAGAAAAATAGTTTTCTGGTGTTCCTTTTCGTTACTGAAGTATTTTAGAAGAGGATCCAGAGAGAATTATTCTGCCAGATAGAAGGCTCTCCGAGTATCGCTGCCTTAATTACGAGTGAATTAAAAAGTTTCCGTAGTTTTTTATGTATTTTTTATTCATCATCCATAATTTATTAAAATTTGATTTTGGGAGAAAACGAAGGAATTTTTTTTTATTGAAAGCTTCTGCAGAAACTCTTGAAAAAATGCATCAGCAATGCGGACATATTGCACCATCTTCAGGATTCTTTCCAAATTTTTCCATTGAGTCCATCATTGAAGAAAATAAAATGGAATGAATGTTGATAAAAAAATCTGCAACAATTCAAGTAAGAGAAATTGAACGGGTCAGACTACTGACCTTGGCTCAAGTCTACTCTTGGTGCACCACTCTAGGCCGAAGCTCAGCCGCTCCGTCAGTATTGGCGTTTCTTACCTGAGAATTCCAAACTTTTTCCAACATAAATCGCGTTCCGAAAATTGACTTTGAAAAAAACATCTCAATTAGTTGATCAACAAGTCCCGAAATATGCATTAAAATGCGTCCATAAAAACCACCAAAGCAATGAAATTAATTTGATTTCCGTATTACCAGGGAGCCTAGTGGACAGAGCAAACTCGTGAAATATATGAAAGGAATAAAAAGAATAAAGTATGCAGAGAGGAGGTAGAGAGATGCTGAAAAACGAGGAGAACGTGATGCGTAGCAAGGACCACTTGTGGAGTGCAGCACGTACACCCTAATAATATTTTGCCACCGGGCTTTTGGTCCCTGTGTCGTCGTGCCAGAGGCAGGGTGTAAGCTTACACAATTCATCCCTTTTCTCCGTCTCGATTCACCAACAAGCCAATTGGCAGTCGCATTGAAATCCGCAAAATTCATATTGTCTAATTAGACACAAAATTGGCTTGAGTGCCATTTTTTCCTATTTCTTTTGAAAAAAATCAAATGGCGTGTGACCTTTCCATTGGATCCAATCGTGTTTTCTCGGTATTTGATGCACTAGTGAGGAAAAACAAAAAATATAACATATAGTTGGGAGTGTCGACTGCTACGAACAAAATGACATATCTTTGGCACTTACGTAAAGAAAAAAAATTATTTTATATTGATTTTGGAAAGAGATACTTTATGCACTTTGTGCTTAAAAATTAGCACTTTTTTTCTGTCAATTACTTGAATATCTCGCGTGGAACAATATCAACCCCAATTTGGTGGCACGTCTAAATATTACAGTAAGTAATATTACCTGTCAAAATGTTACAAAAAGAAATTACTGTCAAAAATATTATTGTACAACAATATTATTGGGGAAAAATATTATTGGAAATAATAAATATTATAAATATAGTATAATAATATATTATTTAATATATTATTAATTTTCTCCACCATAATGGATATAGTCCTCGGTTTTCTCAAGAATTTCAAAATTTGAGATGAAATAGTCATTTTAGAAATTTGCTACTGTGAAGGTGTAGCGGTGAGAGAGAAAGAGAGAGAGAGACTAAGAGATATCTTTAACAGAATTGTGAAATAAAGATGTTTCTTGATCAATATGAGTTAATTTGCATATAATACGATATATCGCATAGAAAAAATCAAGATTTCTCAAGAATTTCAAAATTTGAGATGAAATAGTCATTGTTTTTTTTTTTTAATTGAAAAATACCTTGAAAAATTTAATTATTTAAATATTTTGCCGTTGTAATATTTTTTCATGTGTTTTTTTTCAATTGTGATTTTATTTCATGTGATATTGTGACGCTGAAATTTTTTTGTTCCGTGTTTTTTTGCCCAGTAATATTTTGACGCAAGTTTTTTTGACGTAATATTTTGACGCGTAATATTTAGACATGCAACCCCCCAATTTTATATCATACTGAATCAAAAAAAGAGAAAAATGTTTATAATTCTGATACAAATTAGTGGAAAATTCAGAAATACGTCCTTATGTTTCAGGTTCTTTATTCGATCGTTTCTGCAACAAAATGGCGTAAGTTCTATGCTCATAAGAATACTAACTTCGATTCGAGAGACGTATCTCCAGTTTCTCCAAATCTCGTGAAGAACAGCTTTTTTTTCTTCTTTTAAATAACCATTCAGATCTTTATTTCTAAGGTGATGTTATATATTCCTCTTATTTCTTTCCATATTCATAAACAAAATACAATAAAATGTCAGTTACTCTAATCAACTCAACGCTAGATGGAGAGAGACAAAAAAAATGCAGACACCGTAACGGAACGTCTCTCGTCAAGCTGTCAACGTCTAGGACATTTTTTTCCTCTTTCGTTTCACGCAGCTCTCTCAAAGTCTCCAGACACTAGTGAGAAGTAAGGGGAAAAAGGGAAATTACAAAGTATGACTACCGTTGACCTGTGACATACGAAATTCTCTCGCGTTTAACATTAGTCATTTGTCACTCTGTCTTGGGGCTGTCGTTCAATTTATTTTTGAAGTAAATACACCAACATTGCGCGTCACTTTTGAAAGTACTAAATTTTCATTTACTCTGAGAAGTTTGGAGATCTTTTATTTTTCTGAAGAATCTTGAGAAAAATAAAACTTACAAAAATATTAAATTTACATTAATTTCAATGGTTTTATCATTTTAATTCAATAAAAATTTCTCAAAATCAGTGGAAATAGGGTTTTTCATGGTTAATGCATGGAAAAGTATGTCAAAATTCATTCTTCAAATTTTTTCGAGAATTTCAATTTTTGGAAAAAAAAATTTTAATTTTCATTTGTTCGGAGATCTTGAATGATAGATAAGATCATTTGCCATCAATTAAGATTATAATTGAAAAAAAAAATTAGACAAGGCCTCAACAATAATCAGACATTTTTGCGAAGGTCTTTACCCCTCAAAAAATCCAGTTTCATTATATCTCAGTCCCAATTCCAAAAAATTTTCTCAAAATTCTCAAATAAATTGAGTAGAATTAAAAAAAAGCATTTATCATTGACTCGGACAATTTGAAACGAAGTTCACCGAGAAATTCTCAATTTTCATCTGGCATTGGACACGCACGTGATCAGAATACACTAGTCTCGTAAGACTTTACGAGAACAGTGTGAGTAAAATGGGGAAAAAGGCGGATGAGGAAAGGAGCAAGTGGAGGAAAGACGGTCATTGATGAAATGGGTATAAGTAAAGCAAGTAGAAGAGGACAAGTTTCGGAAAAGTGGGAATATCCGGGAGCAGCCACCTCAAACTTTAGAAGTAGAGAGGAAGAGGAATGAGAGAATATTCCGCGTAGTGGTTGAGAAGTCGATCGTTTGTTAGAGAAATTCAATAATGCGACCGTCGGGTGACGGGAGACCCATGACGCCTGGCATCCCGAGGGAGACCATCTCGTCATCGTTTATCAATCAATCGGTTATTTTTCACCGTTTACCAACACTATACTGTCAGTGTGACTGAGCACGGGTATATCTGTATATACAGCCTTTTGAAATGTCGGGCGAATCACTACGAGGCTTTTTTTTTTTACTTGAAGCTGTCGTTGCTCGGAAAAAGCTCTTACAAAATCCATTGCAACGTTCTACGAGTAAATTTTGCTTTTTTTCCTTCGGCTATCAGATTGACTTTTTAGATAAGTCTAGAAATCACGTGTAGCTTATTTTGAGAATATCTCGTGAAAAAAAGTTTCAGAGGATTTTACGCAAAAGCTTTGTTGTTGATCATGGAACTTTCTACAAGACATGTTTCTTGATATTTTTCGATAAGCGTACTGGTTTTAAAAATAATTGTGGAAGAAGCTACCCGTGATCTTTTGCTTTTCCCATTTTATTATTATTCGTGAACGATTTTTCAGTACTTCTTGCCTGACTCAGGTGTTTATCTATAATACTATAATCTTATATCTATGATTTGCATAGTCTTCCTTCATACATTTACTGACTAACTTGTAAAGAACCTCGTTTTCGAGGAATTCCGTTTTTCATTGATGGGGTTTTCTAACTTTCACCTGTAGAGGAGTTCTCGCAAGATGAAAATGGGGAATTCCATATATTCAATGAATCATTCAAAACTTTAAATTAACAAAAAAACAGAGCTGTTCTCTATAATTCCAAAAAAATATGCAATAGAGAAAAAAATGCACTCTAAAAAGCTGTATCAACGATTATGCAAAAAAAATAAGGAGCTTTATCATTATTATTATTATTCTGTCATTTTGGCGAGGAATTAATGTTTGATGAGTATGAAAAAAAATTGGGTCAAATTTATAAATCAGGATGTGTAGATATCTTTGCAAATTGATAAATCAAAAAAATACACAAGACATTGAATACATCGTGATACATTGGAACTTGAATTTTGAAGAATATTAGAAAAAAGTCGTTTAAAAAATGCTTTCATCACTCTATCAATTCGCTTCAAGTGAAGAGAATCTTTCACGTCATGTAAAAATATCCGAGAAAAGCTGAAATCTTCATTTTTCTATGTATGTTCGTCTGATATCTGCGACGGTCTGATTGAAGTATTCCTATATTCTATTAAAATATCATGTGTCCAATTATTGATGTCGAATAATCGAGATTAGTTGTCATTGAACATGCCAGCGATCAATAGCTTTTTTCAGAAATATCTCAAGAGATATAGTAACATGAAAATCTTTCTCTCTCATGATTAAATGAGCTGTGTGAGTCTGGGCGAAGGCTTTCAAAAGTGCCCTTCTAATTCCCTTTTTTTCATCGAAGAATAAAGATGAGATTAGAACGGAAAAAGAATGGTTTCAAGTAATTAAGTGCAATTTTATCCAACAGCTTCATTGTAGAGATTTCCAAGCCTTACAAGCAAGAGTTCGGACAAAAAACCCATCATTACGCTATTTCCCTTAGTTTCCAAAATATTCTTGAAAGATAATTTACGAAAAACATAAATATTTTTTGTAGAAAATTGTTCAACAAGAATTTCCTCCAGAAAAATCGAGAAAGAAATTCCAAATTTCTGAATGATGTTATAAACATAATCCACTTGTTCTCACAAATTTGTCATAATTTCTCCGCTCTTCGTTGAACGTCCCCAATTAAAGTCTAAGTTGCACTTATTACGAATCTCGATTGAGTCATTAATATTTCGAAAAAATCTGTAGTTAATTCTCCTCCGAAACTCATAAATGCTCGTCCAATAATAATCCAAACGCAATCAACTTGTTTGTAATAGATAATAATTGGCAAACAGTTATAATTAACTTCACCACTGTTATAATTGTGAACTCATCGATTTTCTGTTAAGTTACTCAAATAACTCGATCATCTTAACAAAACATGAAAATCACTGTCTACATTCGCCAGAATAACTTAATTTCTCGCGAGTTTAATGAACCATGAGATTTTTCATGAGAAAATACTTTGGGTATAAGCCTCACACACTCATACACACACACACTTATATATATATTCAGTAGGACGCTAGGGAAAGATAGGGAAAGTGGTGGAGATGTAGGAGAAAGGTGAAGGAACGGAGCCAGGAATTTCATTAGCGGTTCAAGACGAAGGGGTCCTCGGTATTCACGCGATTTCTCTGTTTCTGTCCTTGCCTATTCTTTTCGAATCCCCTCGAATCTCTCATTCTACATCGCATCTTTTATTCTGCTCAACAATTTTCACAAACTCTCTCACCAAAAATCCATTATTTCCGCACAAATACTTTCTTTACATTCCGAATGACCGGTTACACTTTTGCTCCATTGGCAGAATTATCAAATGGACATTTGGCCGAATTTTTGAGAAGGAAAAAAGCATTTTAACTCGAATTCACTTTAATTTATTGGGTATAGCTCAAGATATAACTGAGCTATGACTTTTTCGGTGAGGAATTTTTTTATTGGTCTCATTTTGCTTTACGAACAAAGTAATCATGGTCGAAGCTGCTTATGCCTGCTCAAGTCTGCTCAAATCTATCGAATGTCATCTCCGAGTAATTTCAAACTGACGAAGTGTTTTTTATTGGTTGAGTTTTATCACATCTGGCCTAAATATTTTTAAATCTGGTGGAGCCCTTCGAATCCAGTGAAATCTGTTTAAGTCTGCACAAATCTGCACAGAGAAAAATGTTTTCTTAATTTAAGAATGTGCAGTCACTTAATTTAAGTGACCTGTCATTCTTGAATTAAGTGACTTTTCTCACTTGAATCAAGTGACTTTTTCATTCTTAATGTAAGAAAGTAAAACTCACTTAAATTAAGTGAATTTTCTCACTTAAATCAAGTGACTTTTCTCACTTAAATCAAGTGACTTTTCTCACTTAAATCAAGTGACTTTTCTCACTTAAATCAAGTGAGTTTTCTCACTTAAATCAAGTGACTCTTCTTTCTTAATTTAAGTGACCTGCACATTCTTAAATTAAGAAAACATTTTTCTCTGTGTACTATTTCTTTTTCGGTAATTACTCAAAAAATACAAAAAACTTTGTTTCAATGATCCAACTCCATTCTTACACTCTAAAAAAAATATACTAGTGACAAGTACAAGCTGGTACTTGAGTACAGTACACTTGTGAGAAGTATAAAAAAATACTGGCGATGAGTATAATGTAGTACTCACCATGAGTACAACGGCCACACATGAAGTATAAAAAATACTTGTGACAAGTATAAAAAATACTTGTGACAAGTATAAAAAATACTTGTGACGAGTATTGCCTTGTACTTGTCACGAGTACTTTCTTATACTTGTAACAAGTACTGTCTGGTACTTGTCACGAGTACTTTTTTGTACTTGTCACAAGTACTTTTTTGTACTTATCCCAAGTACTTTTTGTACTTATCACAAGTACTTCTTTATACTTGTGACAAGTACTGTCTCGCACACGGTAAATGAGCGAAATAGACGTTGATATGGGATCAAGAAGGAGTTTTGACAGTTTTTCGTGATTATGTTGGTGAATAAATGAGATAGAGCGAAATGGATCTTTATATGGGATGATCGGGGAGTTTTTCTAGTTTTTCGTGATTATCTCGGTGAATGAACGAGATAGAGCGGAATGGATGTTAATATGGGAGCAGGAGGGAGTTTTTCCAGTCCTTCGTGATTATCTCGGTGAATAAGCGAGATAGAACGAAATAAATATCATTATTGAATCAGGAGAGAGTTTTTTCAATTTTTTGCTAACATCTCGGTGAATAAGTGAGATAGAGCGAAATGGACATTAATATGGGATCACCGGGGAGTTTTTTCAGTTTTTCGCTATCACTCGGTGAATAAGTGAGATAGAGCGAAATCGACGTTAATTCTGGAGAAAGAGAAAGTTTTTCCAGTTTTTCCCGATTATCTTTGCGAATAAGGGAGAGAGAGCGGCATGGAGATGAATATGGGAGCAGGAGGGAGTTTTTCCAGTTTTTCGTGATTATTTCGGTGGATAAGCGAGATGGAGTGAAATGGACGTTAATAGGGGATCAGGAGGTAGTCTCCTCAACTTTCGCAATCAACTCTGTAATTAAGCGGGAGAAGGTGAAATGGACGTTAATTTAGTATCAGGTGGGAGTTTTTTGAGATCGGTGAATAAACAAGATAGAGCGAAGTACACATATGGAATTATGAGGAAGTTTTCAGATGAAATAATATTCTCTTGATCCCGAATTAACGTCCATTTCGCTCTATTTCACTTATTTGCCGCTACAGTCGCAAAAAATCTAATCAACTGCCTCTCGATCCCAAATTAACATACGCTGTATCTCGCTTATTCGCCAAGATAATCACGGAAAACTCGAAGAAATCTCCGGTGATCCCATATTAACATCCATTTCGCTCTATCTCGCTTATTTACCGAGATGATAGCGAAAAACTGAAAAAACTCCCCGGTAATCCCATAATGATGTCCATTTTGGTCTATCTCACTTAGTCACCGAGATTTTAGTGAAGAACCGAAAAAACTCTCTCTTGATTCAATATTGATATCTATTTCGCTCTATCTCGCTTATTCACCAAGATAATCGTGATAAGCTGAAGAAACTCCCTCCTGATCCCAAATTGACGTCCATTTCGCTCTATCTCGCTAATTTACCGAGATGATAGCGAAAAACGGAAAAAAACTCCCCGGTGATCCCATATCATCGTCCATTTCATGCTATCTCACTTATTCACCGAGATTTTAATGAAAACCTGAAAAAACTCTCTCCTGATTCAATATTGATATCTATTTCGCTCTATCTCGTTTATTCACCAAGATAATCCCGAAAAACTGCAAAAACTCCTTCTTGATTCCATATCAATGCAAAATGCTGGAGATATGCCTTTGTTATTTCAAGAAAAGACAGAAGAAATGGAACTTACGCCCTTTCACCTCTAAGTCCTTGCACTTGAAAGCGGCAAATATTAAAATATGAAAAATTCTCGCTGGGAGTATTTTTCGGACTTGCATCAAGTACATTCGATACTTAGAATAAATTTAAAAAAAAACTCCATATGAGTACTACTTATACTTGAGTCAAGTATCTTTAGTACTACTCTCTAGTACATTTAGTACTACTCTCCAGTACATTTAGTACTACTCCCAAGTATATTTGATGATGATCGAATATACTTACCACCAGTCCTCTCTGAGCTTGTAGCAAGTATCAAGATGATGCCAGCTCAAGAATTAGTTAGGTACTTGTCACAAGTATAAAGTATACTAGCACTGAGTATACTTTATACTTCCCATGAGTATATTCGGGATCAAGCTGATATACTTATGAGGAGCCTATTTTATACTCGTAACGAGTAAAAACATTTACTCAATCCAAGATTTTCCGATGTACTGGCTGCAAGTACTATTTTTACTTGCCATGAGTATATTTTTTTTAGAGTGTAACTCTTCTCAAAACATCCAAATCTAATCACATCTGTCCAACACTGCTTGAATCTATGCTGCTCTTTATAAGCTGATTCAAACATTATGAGAAAGTATGTTTTGGTCCTATTTAGATGCATTGAGTTTCCTTAGATCTGCTCAGAAGTCCGCCACATCTGCCTCAAACTTTCAAATCTAGTGGAATCTGTTCCGATCTACTCTACCTTTCCTGTAATCACTCAAAAATTACAGAAAAAGGTGCTTTAGTAATTGACCCTTATCCAGACTGATCCTAATTCTCTGGAATCTCCTCAAAACGTTCAAATCTGGTTAAATCTATCCAAATCTGCTTACCTTGCTATCTATTCTGCTCTCCTTGTACTCATTTCGAAATGACTGAAAAATTCATTTCAGAGATCAAGTTCGATCCCGATTTTGCCCAATTCGATCGAAATATCTTCGAATCTGCTTAAATCTGCCCGACATTTACATTGTTCATAAGATGTGAGAATCAAAAATTCGATGGTAAATATAGTAACTCGCAATAGCTCAGCGGTAGAGCACCTGACATGTAATCAGAGGGTCGTGGGTTCAAATCCTGCTTGCACATTACATATTTTTTCCGGAATTTGATTCTCTTAAAAATTTATTAATAAAAATTAATTTATTAATAAATTTATTTGTTTAATGGCCATTCCGGTCATTCCATAGGTCATTCCGGTTCGCGAAGATATTAGCAAAAAAAAATTCACGTCACATGAACATCAGGGGCAAAATGAGAAGACCAAAAGTTTCCGGAATAGAATCTTTTTACCGATTTAACTTGACTTCTGAGGAAATCTCCGAAGAGATATCGAAATTGATTTTTAAGGATTGTCTGGAGGATTTAGCTGTTTCTGACGAATATTGAAGAGTAATGTAGCGTAGTAACGTGTTCTGCTCCGACTGGAAGATTAATATAGATATTAATTAAAGCCGAATGTAGAGTAAGTCCAAGCTCAGCTGTTGGCCACCAGGCGGTCGCACTTAGTGACGTCAGCGTGACGTCAATCGTGACGCAATTCACGTAATCGACTCACTAATATCTCTTTGACCCAACTTAGGAATTCCCATACAAGTTTTTCATAAAAATGTCTGATTTATCCCAATTTTCTATTTTTTAGGAAAATAATTTAATATTTAATAAAGTGAAATTTTAATAGAGTAAGATTAATTTAATAAAATAAAATAATCGTGATTGTTAGAATCCTCGAAATGAGGGAAATAGTAAGTTCCAATGATTAATTAAGTTGAACCAGTCAAAGGGCTCCGGCAAACCTACTCTAACTGCCTCTTCTCTATCACTGAAAAACACTGGTTCAGCTCTTACCTCGAAAGAATTTTCCATGAAAAGTACACTCGGAAGCAATTCAAGTATACCTATTTTCGTGAGTGCACTCGACTCGTTGCACTGAATGTCATTTTGGCTTTTGCACTCACGGGAATACCACGATTGTATTGAAGACATGATCTCATTTCACATGACAACTACCCAATTTCCACGATACATATCTAAATTTTCCAAGAGTCACTTAGAATTTCAACTTAAATTTCATAAAGTAATTAAAAGTTTTCATCACTTTTTTTAGTAAAATAATCAGTTCATTATTCACGAGCTCATTAGCACAGAAGAATGTAGTCATGAATAATTTTGTAGAACACTTACTTCTTATTTTTACGAATGAAAATTTCTCGGAATCTCTAGTATATTTACTTGAATTGATGGAAATGAGTTGTTAGAGTTATTATTTCGTGAAACTTACCAATTTCTCGGCTGGGAAGAGAAAATAAGAAATGGAGCGAAAATGAACTACAGATTGCGATGGAATTTCTCGAAAATTGCATGAACGTAAAAATATTAGCGTATCCTAATAGTTAAGTTGTAGCAACCGCTACAGTACGCGTGTACTTGAAGAGCACAAATAATATTTTCCGTGTGTTTTTACCAAGTTTTGCTAGCACATTGCTGAGCACCCAAAAGACGTTGTGCTGTGCGAGCATCAAAACAAAAGACTTCTAACGCTTCTACCGATTAAATTTTATTTTTATTTCAAAATTAATTCTTTCAATGCAAAATAAAATTTATCACGTGACAATGCTGATGTTTTAATGATGGTGATTGTCGTTTTCTGATCTGGCGGAGTGGTTTTCGACGCTGGGATCCGTGACAATGCTGATGTTTTAATGATGTTTTTTCCAACAAAAGGAAATTGAAAAGAATACGCGTTACAATGGTCAAGAGCGAGACAGGTATAATTAACATGAGATAGAAAATATTATTTGTGCTCTTCAAGTACACGCGTACTGTAGCGGTTGCTACAAAGTCTCTTTTAAAATTGCCTGGCGTGACATGTGATGTCAAAAAGTATGTACTTGAAATTATAACTTTGGGTGTGATCACCCGCCTCCTTCTCTCTTTCTTTCACTCGTGCAATAGCTAATGAATAATCTCACTCAATTAGATCAATAAATCAGCCATTATCACGAACATTTTCTTCTTTTTTTCTTCATTCATTTAAAGTTGTCATCTTTACGCTAACTAAGATTATGCCTCACTAAGATTATGACAATAAATGACGGGTAATCATGATTACTGACATTTTAACTAGTCATTAATTAACTAACCCATTAACAATTACCAAACATAACAAAATGACTAGATTTTCTCCAAATCTGCTGAAATATTTCTCAATCTGGCAAAATCTGTTCAAATCTGCTTTACCCTTTCTGCACTATCTTAGAAATTACCAAAACGTTTGTTTTATGTTCTTGATCCCATCCAGATTCACTCGAATCTGTTCAAATCTGCTGAAAAGTCATTCGGTGACAAAGCTTCTCAGCTCTCAAATCTATTCACACAGAGTCATTCATTGACACCGTTTGCCCAAGTTTCCAATACATCGGTTTCATTACTTATTGATCTTTCTCTAAGAAACATAAGAGGACGTGTTTAACGTTTTATACTGTAGGAAGAAGTCTCTCCGTTATGTCAGAGGTCAGAACGAATAGAACATCACAAATTTAGGAGCTTCCACAGTTAGGGCAACACTCAGTGAGCACGGTGGCATAAGCCACGTACGAAAGGATCCACCTAAAAAGGTAAGTGAAGGGAATGGGGAAAGATAGAAAACAACGTTTAGGAATGAACCCAGGTGAGTCTCTGGCATGTGGTTTGTGGATGCTTGCTGAGGTCGATTCGTTTAATTTTAGAGAGCGTGGTAGATGTGCAAGCACATGGGTGCCAACAACTCCCTCTTTTACCGCAGTACAAAGGCAGTGCAATACCATTAAGCTAGTGTTGTGGCACGACCTAGATCAGGTACTGTTGCCATCTAGTTACTGGTATAGCGTTCTTTGCTTTCGAAAAACAAAGAAATATAGGAAAGACAAAACAGAACTATTCATTACTTTGTTAAGCTTCCTGTATTCATCATTATCTTAACCTTTTAGTATGTTTGATTTTTTTTCAAGTTAATTCTTCGTTATTCTGTGAAATTAGTGCTATTTTATAAAAGTATCATTGACTTCGTAATTATTCCATTCGAAAACTTGAAAATAGCAAACGTCTTGAATTCTTCGTAGGATTCCAAAGTTCTTTCGTGAATGGGTTGGTTAAGCGGCTTACTATTCTCAGAGAGACCTCATTGTTGAAGTTGCTACGATAAGAGGCAAATTAAGGAGAAAACTCGGATGAGAATTGTCCTTTGAATGTACCATTTTTTATAATTGATAAAATCCTGGTGAATTTTATTCTTTCTGTGTTCCGAATTATGTCCGTTGGCTGTAAAAAGTGAAAAGGCCACGGCAATATAGCAACTCTGCTTCGTGAAAAACTGTGGGGAAATGCTTGGATAGGTTTTGCGAAAGAACTCAGGGCTACAGAAAAAGGAGCAATTAGATGATTTTGTCAAATCAAAAATGTTGAATTAATCGGTTTTCTTCGGATTTTGTTGCTGGTTTTAGGTACATATAATTATGCTTAGTCTTAATGAAATCTTCTAATAATAACCGAACAATGAATTAGTTGCAAAAAAAATGGAGCAGCATCACTGCATCCTTATCATTCTCATATATCTAATCTTATGTTCTTTCTAATTTTTTGAATTCCTTATTATTTATTTTCAGTCCTATTCATTTTTCGTCAAGTCTCATTATTTATTTTTGACTCTAATCTATGGAAAAATATTGTCCTATCCGAGCCATTAAACCCACATCATTATTTCATTACCTAACTCAAATTTAACCTGATGTTCTGATTCTATTCTTTTAGAACAAAATTCCCGCATGGAAATTCAGATAGGTACAATTTATATATGCTAAATATATATCACACATATGAGCACAAATATATAATTTATGGATGGCGTATAAATGACATATTTATATCGCAAAATATATTTCTGAATATATAGGTTGAATACATGTCGATTATTGCATTTTTTCCGCACATATATGTCGTATGATTTTTTATAAATGTCACATATATGTTCGCATATATTTCATTTTCCATGCGAGATTGGACCTACAGGAACTTATGTTTTCAATCTTCCTCAGATATTCCCCGAAAAATTGATGTCAAGTTGAAAGTATCTTGGAATTAGTAATTTAAAGCATCCAACAGAAACTTGAGAATTGAAGTTCAGTCATTCTTGCAAGCCATACTTAATCCGAACTATGTAGATAGCAACATAAACAGCATATTTCGTGGTAAATTCAAGTAAACAGCAATTCAGGAGCCACATGGGAGATACGGTTTGTGTTGTATAATGTAGAAACACGTGGAATACAAAAGGATTGGCGAATGACGACACTGTGATAAGAGCATTGTACAAAGGGATAGAGATACTTTTGGATAAGATGTAAAATTATGTAGTCCGTTCCACAACACACTGTACATTAATATAATTAAATTTAACAAATGAAAAATTTCAAATCAAATTATTTGTATTCATCGAAATCCAAATGCTTCTTTCCATTAATTTTCTTTCAACTCTATTGTAACGGCCAATTTTACCAGCTGCAACGATCTGTAGAGTTGGTACATTGGCCCATGGAAACTCTCAACGTAAACGAAATGGCTTCTCACTGGCACTCAAATGGATATTAGCTCCCTAACGCGACTACGGATAACGTCCGGACTATTCGAACTTGCTTCAGTTATATACTCCACTAGTTTCAACGACACGACACACGACCTCTACAGCGTTATGTCTTTGATCCTCACTGAGAGATAGTCATGCATCTACACTTGCCCACCCCTCCCCAACCCCGATTCGCCTCCTCCTCTTTCGGCTTCTTCATATGATGAATTTATCCATGCGAAATGTTTGGAACTACATGCGGAGAAAATCGGGGTGAAATGGACCTGCAAGGCAAAATGAAAGGGATTTTTTTTTTGAGTGAATGACTCGATGAGAAAATTCGAAAAAATTCTCCAACATTATGGACATGCTGAAGCAACTGCTCAAATTTTTTTGGATTTTTCTGTTGAGTTTTTCATCATGAAAAAAATTCATGTTCATTTTTTGAAGAAGATCGGTTCTGTTTTTCAGTTTTTTTCTACTTGTGGATTCATGAATTTATTGCTTTTTACCTATCGGAATCGATGAAAAGTTTCCGTCGCGTATTGAGAATGGAGTAACTGTCTGAGAATGACCAAAAGCTCACAATCTTCATGAAGTTTTTTAAAGTTTTGGAAAAGTAGTTTGTACTTGATCCAGAGGAATGGAGTACTTTGGCTGAAGTTTGTTCGAGGAGCTGAGAATAATTTAGATGTTGGTAGTATCGCTCTGCCTGTTTCACTTCGTATATCACTTTGATAATTTTTGAAAAATTATGGATGTTGTCAAAGGAGTGGAAAAGTTATAAAATATTGATAAAATGAAATGGACAAAACGAATTTGGCAGTGGATTTTTTTCGGAATGAAGTCCCTCTTCAAAAGAATCAAAAAAATTACCTAATAATAAAAACTTTGTGATAAGACGGCTAAATATGAGACTAAACGCCAATCCCCACTCTCATTACTTCTCGTACCCATTAGGAAAAATGATTAGAGAAGGGATGCCGGCACCAGAAGAACATTTGGAAAGAGGCATTGCCCTCTCTTCTTACCGAGCATTTAAAGAGATGAGTAGCCCTAATTCTCTTATCGGTTTTTGTAAAGACATTTTCATTATTCGAGCGTTAATTTAATTCTATTTTTTTTTAACAAATAATTCATTTGTAATTTGTATTATCGACGAAAGTTATTTTAACTTCATATCATTATTAATTTTAATATCAATGAAATTATCATACTAGATCTGACGTGAAACAAAAATTCAAGCCAAAAAAAAAATTAAGAAAAATCAAATCCATATTAATTTATATGCTTCTTGTGAATGTTGGAATGAATTTTGTCATAAATCATAGATAAAAAAATATCGGCAACAAATGATAAAGTTCTTGTTAAATAATAATTGAAAATATAAATTTATACATGTTAATTTTGAAACGAAATATCACAACTTGCTGTAAAATTTTCACGAATGTCTTCTGAATATTTCACAAAGCGTTTCATTTTGAAAAAAAACAAGATATTGGGATCTTGAGATTGAGAAAAACAATAATGTCAGCCGGAGATACGCCCTTTTCTATATTGATAACGTAGACGCACGCTTATTTATTACCGAAACATATACTTGAGCTAAAAGGGACTCACGCCCTTTTGATACTCAAAATAATCTGGAAAATGGCAATGAAGCCCTTTTAACTCTAAGACAATATCATCATCAAAAAATGCATTCAAATTATTGGAGAAATGTAAAAAAAAATTTTTTTTTGAATGAATAAAAATTTAGAGAATGGAATTATCTTCAAAAAAATTTAAAATCTGTCAATTTTAGTCAATTATATACCGAACGAAAAATTGCAATTACAGCAAACTTGATGTAGTTTCAATGAAACACGAGAGCATACACAAAAATAATTCATCGGAATTCATATAATTTAAATACCACAATTTGGCAACAGTGAGATAGCCAACGAGAAATATGAACATAACAAAAACGGAAATTGCAATAAAAACGTCAGATATAAGATTTCCACATATCTACTACACATTTACGAAATATGAAATTTTCTTTAAAGACGAAAAATCTCATCTTTACTTCATGCTAAAAGGCATCTACTAGCCGTTTACTCTACTCATATAAAAGCCTAACAGTCAGACCAATTTGTCACAATGGAACAAACCATTATTTCGTTGTCTCGTAAAAAATTCGCGATGGAAGAGAACAAAGCAGTGGGAGCAGTGATAGAAGCAAGAAAAATCGCTCGTCCACGGATGATTTAAATAGCCCGATTTGGCAGTAAAACCATGTGACACTGTACTCTTCGCCCATTTGTACTCAGTTATTTCAGGCCATTGTGCTATTTTTTGTGTTTTTTTTGCATTTTTTCTATGTTCTTCTTGTTCACTATCAAGCGACATAAGGCTGCATATTCTTCTTTCTCATTCCAACAATCACACATCCAATTTGGCAGCATATGTCTGCCTTGTGGATGATTCATTTCACTTGTAATGTACCAGTGGATTGTAGTCTCGAGTGGCTACGAGAAATTCAGGAAAATAAAGACTCCAACGGTTCTTTACATGTCAAAGACGATGTGAAGAATCATTTAAACTTGATATTTAATTTCCCAGAATGTCTCAAAATCGTCTACCGCTTGTGGATTTTGAGACATTTTGGAAAAACTGAGATAGGAAATTCGGTAATTGGATAGTATAGCTCTGCCAACTGAAAAATAGGAACATTAAGGTTTCTTGTTCGATTTTTTTTGACTAGGCTGGTTCTTTGGATAGTTTCTGGGTTCGCATTCGAATTTGTTTGGTGAAATTCTAAAAAATTATAAATGTTTGA
This sequence comes from Aleiodes alternator, assembly GCA_963921955.1. Taxonomy (NCBI): domain Eukaryota; kingdom Metazoa; phylum Arthropoda; class Insecta; order Hymenoptera; family Braconidae; genus Aleiodes; species Aleiodes alternator. The sequence goes on from OY998113.1 coordinate 5,135,582, forward strand.
TAGCTGACATCTTATTCAATCAAATACCGTACTCTAACGCTCAGAATGAGGTATGACGAGGTTTGTCAATTATTGATATCTCGACGTTTTCATCCGTTTTTTTCAAATATTTTGGAATTCTATAGAGGTAGGAGGAAAATTATGAGAACAGGGTCTTGTTCATTCATTTATCTGTAATCGTGTAGTTTATTCGATAATTTATTTATTTATTCAATAACTGTTTAACCGGACTTGTTGCGATGGAGAATTTTAAGGTCTATTCATGGCTCCTTATTGTGGAAAGTAAGTTTAAATCAATGAAATATCAATAAAGTCAAGAGCCTGAAGGAGCTGGAATTGTCCACCGAAATTTTCCCATATCCCTATAAACTATTATGAGATAATAAGAACAGTTCTTGAAAAGCAAAGTCAGAACTACAAAAAAAAATTCGTAGAGAAATTTGGTTATTTTTATAATATTTCGAGATATTTCCAGAAAACAGTATGTAATTTTTTTTTGCGATACTTCTTTCATTACTAATGTCCTCGAGAAGAAATTTGTGAAACAAAACTACCGAGTGATCCCTAAATACTAAAAGAGGTGCAACGGTAGTTGCGATATATCGAATTTAAATGCGATTAATCGAATATGTGAAAAAATGACGATCGGAACTTGTTTTTGCAAGAATAAGCTAGATTATGCTTTCTGCGATATTAATCGGGCATTTAATGCGAGTTATCGAATCGATTAATCGATATTTGCAGATGATCGATTGGAAGTTGCTGTTTTTTGAAAATAGAAATATTGATGCAGGCCCTTAATTTTGCTTGAACCAATAACTGAAGAATGAGTAAAAATTTTCAACCACTAATTTCATCATAAAGCTTTTATTATCGACCTCAAGACATTCCACCGCGATCACAATTTATCACCAATCAAATCTAAATATCAATATGTCATAAAAAATCCTGACAAAAATCTGGATTCTTAATAGTTACCTAAAAAAAAATACATTGAGCAAAAAAAATTTTTGTAGCAGGAAAATTGCGTTCCGACAAAATTTCCCTTCACAATTTCTTTATATAAATATCGAAATTTTTTGGAGTGAAATAAATTTTTTTCATATAAATCAATTTTCTTACAACAAAATTTGTTTTTCTGTGTAGGGATAGAACTGCAGTACTAATGCCTCCAATTATCTCAATATTAAATTGAAGAATTAATGAGCAAGAGTCCCGTGAAAATAGCAATAATCATTCATCAAGAATAATATAATTATTATTGTTAAAGACAACCCGAGATTCATTTTCATTTACAAAGCTCACCGATAGGATGGAGAGTCCTTGCCTAAGAAGTGCAAAGGACAGGAGAGGGGATGGTTTTGAAATTGAAGAACACTGGTACGTAGACTGTTGAATGGTAGGAACTATACAGGATTTCAAGATCCGATAGAAACGTCACGAACCCCTTGGGCCATTCGTAATCACTCGGAGAAATTGAGAAAGTGGAAGAGGCAGAGTCTGAATGCGATTGGTCGAGTTGAAAGGTAAACGGTACTGGGTAAAAAAAAAGAAAAAAACGAAGCGAAAGGAGGATAGTAGATTGAAGAAGGCCAAGATGCAGAGTGACAGAAAACAATGAAGAGAGGAGCAAAAAAACAAGAAACAAAGATTAATAACAAAAAAAGGAGAGACTAGGCTCGAAGAAAATGGGGAGAAGAAGAGAAACCAACACAGTAAAAGGGAGGGGGAAGAGAAAAAAATGAGAGAAAAATGGGAGAAAAGAGAGGCGTCTTCACTTTATCGTGAGCGTGTTTAATGAATTCAAAAGCATGTTAACGCGAATGCCAAAGAGCCTCGTGAATATGCAAGCCACGCCGTAAGTTATTTTTTAATTGCGGTTCTCTCTCCTTTATTTTATTTTTCCTCACTTTATATTGTCATTCTACTCATTCAGTTATAAGAAAGTAAAATTTCAACCTGAGAGTTGATGAGAATATTTTAATTTTTTTCCAATCGATGAAAACCGAAGTGATAAAACGTGAGGATTAAGTTCGTGTGACCTTGAAATTGTTTTTTATAAGATATCTCAGAAACTAAACGAGATAGAGAATCTTATGTGTAAACCTTTTTTGGAGCTCGTGGTCTGCTCTATACCGGAGGTTTCTTCCAAAATTTTCCTATCTCGCTTAATTTCCGAGATCCTTTCAGTAAATGCGGGGAAAAACTCGAATGTGGAAAAAAGGGACGAAGAAAATTATGAAAAAGAGAGAAAAAAAAATCTTATAAAATTCCATTCCCCTTCTAGAAGATGGCATCTCACTGGCTGAATGCTCTCCCCTTTGATAGCCAGACATGCCGATTGCGTTTGGAGGAAAGCTCCTATACACGTGCGCCATTCGCATCCAAATGCAAATTTACTCGCGGTCCCAACGATCTCTTTCTCTCTCTCTTTCTCTTCCTTCTCTCAACTCTCTAGCCCTGCCAGGTATATCTCCATTGGGTACAACGCAACTGAGGGCATTCTGGAATATATATTGTTGAGTATCTACATGGGGAAAATGGCTATTACTGAGAGAATGAAGGCAAAGTCACGAGACTGAAGTATCTGAGTCATTTTCCAGTGGGGAATGAAGTTTCTATCAATTTTATTTTCTTTTTGCCTTTTTCTCTTTTTTCAAATCAATTGCAGAAGGAAAAAAATTGCATTTTCTCTTGAATAATACTGGGCATTGAAGGGACCATTAATTTCCATCCCAAGAAACTTTGATTTTCCAGCGTTGTAATTCACAGGAGATGAGAAAATTGATGAAAAAGTAATTCAAAAAAATTGTAGAGATATATTACTGAAAATATCTCTGTAACGAGTTCAGAGGGAGATGTCAAGAAACATTTTTAGTAGAAAATCTTATGATCTGCAAAAACGTTATCCTGATGAATTTTCGTGAACCATTGTAAGCAATGGTTTCCGAGATATTTTTGCAATTATATGAAAACAAGTTGATGGTAAAGAAATCAGTGGTAAAATGATGGATAAATTTCTTATAGATTCGATTCAACGATCACGCTATGAGACTTTTTCTCACACATTTTTTGAAATTACCTTCAAAAATGAGTGAAAAATCTCGACTTTTTTTGTATTTGTCAAAAAACTATTCTACTTTATTATGCTGATCGCAAAATTTAAAAAATTATTTCTTCTTTTGGAAAAAAAATTTTTCCTTCCGTGTCATCGAGCAGCGTGAGACTTTCTCTCATCGCGCGCCTAATGTGGTCGGTGGGTAAGCGTGGCTCAGTCGTTGTAGATAGCATTGATCATATCCCCTTCTCAATCTGATCCTTCTTTCTGAAATATTTCTTTGTAAACGGAACTGAATCCATCAAAAATACGAAAAATTTTCAGATAAATCCATTTAATTTTGCCATCAGTTTTTTGTTAATTTCCCGAAAACTAAGCGAGATACGGCAATTATGCTAGAATCCTTTTTTTGTAAAGGATGTCAGGCTCTACAAAAAAGGATAAGAACAAAATTACTTTATCTCGCTTGGTTCTCGAGATAGTCAGGTGTGAGAGAATCTCTCATTGCGCCCCTAGAGACCGTTGGCGAGCTAGCGCGCCTGCTGACGGGTTAAAAGCATCCTCGAGCTGGGTTTAGAAGAAATTTACAAGAGACCTTTTCCGTGGAGAATTTTGTGGGCTACAAAAAAGATTCCTTGATGATCTATCCTAAATCCAACGGTTTTCGATATACTTTTTCATTTCTCCGCAAAAATCTCAACTTCGAGTGATGATTATCGAAATAATTCCAAGAAAAAACGTTCATCCAATCAGAATACGGACAGAAGTCAACAAGAGAACGATTTCTCATTACTCATTTACGCCCATAACAATCGAGAAGCACGAATTCGGTTGCGTGCAAATAGCAACACGTGAGCAGTTGCACGAAAACGTGACAATTTTTTTTTTAGGTTAATTCTTCCGTTTTTTAATCTTCGGATAACTCGAGCCAGAATGTTAGTTTTGTTTGTTGAAAACGAGGCGACACGGAGCTAAGTAGTTTTAACTATCACGAGCCATGTAGACCCAGTTATAATCCCTGACTATTACAGTCAGTCCGACCAAATGGGGCACCTAACTACTTATTTCCACTGATGCAATACTTTAGCCGCGTTCTCATGGCCCCAACACGCGATGCTTTTTTTTCTTTTTTTTTTTGGAAAAAAAGGAGCAGTACAGCAGCTAAGTATCCAGTTAAGTATTCATATTTCTTCGTTCTTTATTATTTCCTGGACAATGTCTACGTAATGCCACAATTACCCTCGTAAAGTAATGAAATTGGTGGGTTGGAAAAAAAATTCCAAATTTGCTGCACATTTAGCCGGTTTTCTCATGATTTTAATGGAAATTAGGGGGAGAATATGCTTGAGCCACTTGTCCCAGTGGAAATTGATCGTTTGTCTTGAGGCAAATGAAGAATAAAAGAATGAAAGAAATATAACAAAAATGAAAATTTTCAGAAGTTGATTATTATTAAGTTTTTTTTAGGAATTTAATTCAAATTCCAACTTTTGATTTATGCATTTTGAGTCTTAGCATCGGCTAATCGATCATGAGAGTCGTTTCTTTCGATTCTTAAATTCGAAATTAATTCCAATTGAGAAAAATTAGAATTATCCAATAAGTAAAGTTGTAGAAAACAATTTTTTCGCAATTAAAACAGCTCAAGGAGGTAAAACAATAATGCGTGCCAAATATTCGCGCCAAAGTTCAAGTCAGAGTTACATTCAGATAATCCTGATTTGGCAATCTAATTTTGTTATCAATACAAATATCTATTGACTATTTTAAATTAGACTCCAGTCGTGAAATTTTTTCGAAAATCAATCAAAACTATCGAATGGGATGCGATATCTCGGATTTGATGTGAGATACCGCATCGATTAATCGATTATTTGAAAATGACCATCGGATTATTGTTTCCTAGAAGAAAAATTGATGCCGGCGCGCTTCTAATTGCTACTATTCCTAATAAGAATCCCCCCCCCCATTTAGGCATCGAGAAACATTATTCTTCTCCTCAACGCACACAAAGTTTCATCGTTCCCTTGAATTGTTGGTAAGCGTTAGTAACTGGCAGTTTGTACCGAGCTAGACTAGAATGAAGAGACAGGTGAAACACAGTATTCCTCGTTGTGCGTCCAACTGGTAGGAGGCACTGGGTCCACGCGCTATCCCTTAGTCTCTATAAAGCTGAGAGCGATACAAACACGGAGTTGGAGCGGTAGCGGGGAGCCATTACAGTAAATCCTACTTTGCGCGTGAAAACACAGACGCTAAAGCGATTAAATTATTAGGGGGTAGAGAAGGGCCGAGCGGGGGAGTGGAGAAATGGTTTCGGAGTGCTTCTGTGTGTGTGTGTATGGGTGTGAGATGGGCTGGAACTATCCGATGGAGAAAGATGAAGATAGAAAAGGCGCGGGACAAAAGAGAGGGAGAGAGAGGGCAACAAAGTGAGAGCACAATGTTATTTGATTGTGTATACACTCGAGGGATGAGTTCGTGTGGATGCAGGAAACTCATCCCCCAACTATTGCCGAGTCTGTGTTAATAGTTATAGGACTGAACTACGGGGGTTGGCTGCACGCTATAATACCCAACTAACCATCGACCTCGACGATACCGTTCCACGTATTTTCAAGCGTCCGAGTGTGTTAACTTGTTGTTGCACTCGTTTCTTATACGCCTTATGTCTTTTTCCGCTCTCCGTCTTTAGAGCTCAATGCAACTGTAATGATGAGGCTTTTTTCTATTAGAATAGATGATAAAATTTATGTCATTTCTTTTTTTTTCGTGCTGGTCTAAATAGCATATGTGAATGTAAATGTTAACACTGTAAAATTCAACATTAATTTCGACATTTTATCATCCAAAATTTGCATTTAGAACTTTTTATAAATAGACATTTTGGTTTACAACATCGTAAACCAAAAATTATCTTTTCTCTCGGCAAAGGAGAATTCAATATTCCTTTGAAATGAGATAACTAGCGTGTATTTGATATATTATTGTGTTAGGGTCAAATTTTACCCTAACGCTGCTACCGATTGAATGATTTAGTGAGATCTTCGGATTGGTGTGTGGCAATATTTCGACATTGCCGACGTTGCTGGGAAGATGACCAGACTTGATCATTTAGAGGCAGTAAAAGTCGTAATGAAATTTCCGTAAGTGAATCTGCGGGAGGATCATTGACGTGTTTATCAAAATGCATAATATTTTTTTTATATACTCATTTAACGTTGCCATTGTTTTGATAAGCTTATGCCAATCAGCAGTGGAGGTTCTGTGGACAAAACACTTGTCAATAATTTTACAGTGGTGCTTGTATCATTCAGCAGAGACTAGGATATGAACTCGGACCTTCAAGTTGGCAATCCGATACTCTACCGAACGAGCCACCGTTCACTTCGAAATGTATAATACTGATGCATAAAAACTTTAAACAAATAAGAGAAAGCATGATTCAATATGTTTGTTGACCGAGCAATGTTTTTTTAGTGAAATATTGTCATAGAAATTTCGATATCATAGATATATGTATATGTATAGATGTAAAGTATAAATGTCACTTAAGTGGTTACTCGCTTATTTTTTGAAATTACTTTTTTTTAATTCTTCACTACAAAATTAAGGAAATTCGGAATTTTTGAAAAATTGAACGTTCCGTTTTACAAATGAGGGATGAAATGGAATAGCTTCATATTCGCCCCTCAAAAACATTCCTAAAATCCACAATCTTGATGTTTTTTTCCTTCCACAGAATTTCTACAAATGAACATTAACGAATTTTCCTTTTCCCCCCATATTCTTCCTTTTCATCCACAATATTCTCTCCAACTCCACCCGACATTCGCCTCTTTTTCACTGGAATTCCCAGCCACAAGGCATTGCTCCCTCGGGAAGACATTTCTACCCATTTTCTCTCGACATCTCCTCCACCCCCTCTTCTCTCTCCACCACGTGAAATTTCATTCTCTTTTTTTTCCTCCAAAAAATATTCATTCTCTATTATCTCTCCGCAAATGTTTTTAAAGCGATAATAATTCGCTATTAAATTCCCATATTTCATGAAATACACATTAACAAATACATAAACGTGTGATTTATCATTAAATTAAATGCCATACATCTACTGCCAAATAAACATCGTGATAATTCTCTCGAATATTGACAATACATATAAAACAATGTTAAAGTATCTTCAAAAGCCTTTTACCATATGTATACAAATTCGATTACGATAAATCAGATGGATGCCTATGAAAAGCCCGAAACTACATACATATGTGGCTCTATGTGTGTGTGTGTGGGTGTATATTGTAACCATCGCCACCAGCGCCCTATCGGCCATTATGCTCGTTGTCGTGATAAGCATCGATAATTTGAGTCGACTACGATGACCACCGCGTTCCCCGATTTCACGTACAGCATTGAAGGGAATGAGAGATCAATGGACAAACTCAAATCTCCCACTCTAGAGTTCAAACTGTCTCTGTCTCTCTTTGCCTCTATCCCCTCTAGGCCCGAGTGAGCTTCGGGGGAGCAATGCGATTACAGGATTTCCCTGTTGCTCCACTCACAACGTGCGTTCACGAATGTTCACCTGGCGGGTATACGAGAGAATTCGAGATATATGCCCGTTAAAATTTCGTGATTCGATCTCTATGGATTGGATTAACAATCGATTTTTCTTCGGGGGTTGTTTTTTTGCTATTCAATGTTTAGCAGCGATGGCCTCCGTTTATCAGACGTGTGCACTTTTTTTTTGCACGGGTATTATTAGAGAATATCGGAGAATTGAATTTTATTTGATTATTGAATTATTTCAGGGGTGAAAAATTATTTTTGGTATATATCGAATAAGCGAGTGGATTCAGAGGAGAATGTCAAGAAACTTTTTTTGTAGCTTTTGAAATTCTGCAAAACAGGTCTCCTGATATTTCTCTGTAAACTCAGTCCTTCACGAGATAATTTTTGAATAAAGTCACAAGAAATTTTTTTTACAATTTCACTCCTGATTTTTCGTATTATTAACTGTTTACCATTGTCCTAAGAATACTCGGGAAACTGTTGGACTTAGAAGAATTTAGACAAATTTTTTCCTATCCCTCTTTTTTTTGAGATATTAATACAAAACTACTCGAGCAAATATTCCAATTTCTTATTGAAATTTTATTAATTCAATAAATTTTATATTTTCGTATCGCATTCCATTCTGGACACTGCAACTAGATTCCGGTGAGATTATTCAGAATTTTGGGCAGAACGCCCAAAAATTTTCCACTTCCCCTCTTTCCCTGTCCATTATACAATGTGCAATATCATTGATATAAATTATCTGTCATATCGGCATTTCATTCGTTTCTGTTTGTACATAGTATTTTCACAGATATTGATAGATTGATGATGATGATTAAAATTGAAGCTAAACGAATGCACTCAATATCAATACAAAACTGATAATAATACTTTTACATATACAGTTAATTATACACGAGTACAAAATAATAAAAAAGTCAAAAATTCATGGAAATATATTGATAAGAGTCTGATTTTTCAATTAAATGAAAAATTATTATATAATGTTTCGTGTGCATGATACAGTATGATATTTTCATTTTTGACCCTTTCGAAAATAGCGTTACAACGATGGGTAATAATCGTTATCACGTAGGCAACACGAGATACTGTGAGGAGAAATAAAAAAAATGTTCATAATGGAAAAAAGGGGGAAGAGGCAGAAAATGTTGATGCAGTAATCCTGGCCTGACTGCAGTTTGGTTTGTACTACTGAAGAGGGGAGAAAAATGTATTTACGATGTGAAATGTTGACACTCAATGATGATCATAAAATCTAAGTATGTAAAACGTGTTTTTACGGATAATTAAGGACTTAATTGAATTCAAATGTGAATTATTTTTGGGGACAAATGAGCGAAATCAATTAATTTATGGGAAAATGCCAAAAAGATTTTTCGCGGCTGTTTTCAGGGCTATGGAGAAGGGTTTTTAATACTTCTCACTAAATCCATTCATTTTGCTAATATTCTGCAAATAAACTCCATTTAGTTTCGAAATTGCAATAGATGCAATTAATCTCTAAAAAAAATTTAAGAAATTGTTCTACAAGTATCTCTGAAACGAGTTGATTTAAAGGAAACTCTCAAGGAACCTTTTTTATAGGAAAATTAATCATCTACTTAAAGTAGTTCCTGATAAATTCTCGTAAACCCCATAGTTTCTGAGATTTTTACAAAAATATTCACATCCAATTTCTACATTCAATTTAAACACAAAAATTGAGGAGAAATTGATCAAATTATTTCATTAAAAAAATTCCTTAATTGCGTAAATTGAAAACTATTCTTTTGCTCTTGGGGAAAATTGAAAAAAAACTAATTGCATTTGACTCTGAAAATTTTGAATTGTTTATACGCACTCATTTCATTATCCAATTTTTTTAATTAACTACTTTCTTCCTCTCTCTCTCTCTTTTCTTTTCGAAATGAAAAAATATAAATATGTTCATTGTATTCATACAGCCGTTATAGCTCATTTTCTTTCTCCCCGTTTACTTGCCACAAGGCATAATGAATCCTCGCATACTGGCGACTAATTCGCAACGATGAATAATCCCCCGGGGTTTTATACTCCACCAGAGAGTGAGAGAGAAAGAAGGGTTGGGAGGGGAGGGATTTATACCGTCGACGGTTCATCAAGCCCATTAAAGAGGCGGTCGGTTAAATCCGTCGGATTAATTATCTCGTCGACTGACCAGGAAAACATATAGTAACCATGAAATTCATCGTTGATCCAATTCAAATAAATCAATTTTTTTAATTCAATTATTAAAGTTTCCAATTTTGAATTGATATCTTCAAAAAATGGGGCCAGAATGGGAAGGGGGGAACTGTTATGACAATATTCCCATGCAAAATCCAGGCGTCTTTGATGGAAATTACGCGGGAAATTCGATTTTCGAGAAATTCAGTTTTTTGAGAATATCTCTGGTTCTAATGGAAGCTGAGAACATTTTGCATTTTTTTTCTTTTTTTTTCTCATCAATTTCTGATGAAAATTGATCGAAATATCTCCAATTTTCTGAAAATCACGTTCTGCTCCATATCTCCGTTAATTTTTATCTAAAATTAATCCTCAAAGACAGAAATCGATGTGAAATTTACTCAGCTTTAATCTCCCATCATCGACAATGCGTTATGGAAGTCAAAAACCTAAGATCTCAAAATCTTTTTAGAATTGAAATTTCCCAATTTTTTGCTCTCAATTTGTCCTGAAAATAAAAATATGTAACTTAATAAATTGCTTACCTTTCTAGCTGCATAAACAGATGTTCCAGCACGAGCCAAAGAACAACAATGCAGGTCACCAAAAAAGTTTATGCAAATTCACGTTTTGTTTCCAGTCTTTTTCCGCGGAATGCACAAAATATTATTTACTAAATATCAGTGACTTTCGTAAGAATCGATTTAAATGCCAAAAACTTTTGACCCAACTGAGACAGTCAAATTCTCTATCTATCCTTCTCTCTCTCTTTCTCCCACTCCTCTCTATATACCTGTATTTGTTTTCTCAACCGGTAAACTTGCGGCACACTGCTCTCTTCGACTACTGGTTTTCGAAACTTCGCGAGAACAACCACCACTACCAAATAATCCCCCTCCCAAAACACCCAAACTCTTCTCCTCTCTCTCTCTGGGTTTATTTCTCCAAGAAGTTATTGCTTTTCCGGCACTGATCTGCAACACCACAAAACATATTACTCAATTTCAATTTCTCTTATTAAATTCAACAGTAAATAGCAGAAAGAAGGTGAAGAAAAAAATTCAGAAATAAAAAAAAAAAGAAGATCAGTTAATTTACAGTTGGATTGATTAAAAAACTTTTTTGTCAACATAATTAGCATAAATTTAATTACAGAGTTTACTCAATTTACGTACATTTTTTTCGCTTCTCTTCTTGCAATTTCACGTAATATGAGTTTTGTTAATTCTTTTTTGTTCCCCCAATTTATGAATTAATATTATTATGTAATATAACACAAGCGCAATAGATTTCACTCGTTGCACTTGTTAACGCGTTTTGTATTTTCCTTTACCCCTTTTTTTCTTCTCCTCGCGTTTCTTTTGGCTCTATTTTCGATAAACGTTAAGTTGAAATTGAGTGACTCGAGCACGAGGAAAAAACGTGGAATAAAGGCTATCAATGCGAAAATATCAGCTGAGGTGTCGAGGCGGTTAGGCTGCAGCTCAGGCGACTGGCGAATGGTGAGTGGAGACTGAGCTTCACTCTCTGGCTTCACCTCTAGCTCTGTCTCACTCACGCTTTTACCCTACCACCTTACTAGCAAGTGAGTTCACACAGTTGGAATCCTCGAGAATCTCTGTCTCTTTTTATTCCCTCAGTTGTGGGCTCTTTTTTAACTTACTATTCTCTCTAGTTCTCATTTTCTATCCACGCTATCACTCTATACCCTCGGTCTCTGTTCCTCAAATCCTTCGGCGGCTTGTTTTTTTTTTAGACTCTTTTTTGGGCTTCACGTACATTTCATTTTCTTGCGGAATGGAGATACGAGATGCGGAAGAGGGAAAGCTCCATTTGGTGGCTATTGATTTCATCGATTTATTAGTTTCTTCGTTTTTTTTTACAGAATATCTTTGGAAGCGAATGAGATAAAGGATTTTTCATAGGAACCTTTTTTGTAGAGCGGAATGTGGGCTATGAGGAAGACTATCGAAAATTTTTGTACTTTGAGTAGTTTTCGAGAGAAATTCATAAGAAGGCAGATTTTTGGGAGTTTCCAAATAAACACGTGGAAACGGTTTGTAGTGCAGACGCCTGCTATGAATTTATCCCGCAAATGAGGTCCCCGGGAAAACTTAACATTTATAGACTAGTTTGGGGTCGTAGATTACGAATCTCGTGATTATCTTTCTCTCCAAATGGGCCTTCATATTGTTATTAACAATTTAATCGTTTAAATCATTGTAACGCTTTAGTTATTCCGAGTAGGAATTTCATAGAGCAGCTCCGACTTTACAACAGGAATTCATGAGGTCGTGCCTAGTCGGGAGTTCCCCGAAGCATCTAATATCGGGAAACACTGAGGTTTACCTGATTGGGGTTTCAGCTGACAACCCCATTACTAGGAACTCATAGAGTAATCCCCTTTGTATTCCCGATCGGGTGCTCCAGATGGAACCTTCGTTAGGAAGCAATCAGGATAATCCGAGCATCAAGAGAGTACTTAGTTCTACAATTCATCGCTATGTGGCGTCCTGTAGCGATTTTGCTCCTAAGTGAAGTTTGGTCCCAAAGACCATAAATTCCAGCGAGGTGGCGGGCTTCAGTACTTCGCACATTTAAAGAAGAATTGACCATTGCAATTTTATTTTCAGCAATCAAAAAACGAGAATCATTGAATGAGAAAACTTAAAACATAACAAACTAAATCAATTAATTTAATTTTTCATGTATGAAAATTTCCTTAACTGATTTGAGGAAATTTAGTAATTGAATGTAATAAATGCAGTACAAGTGGAATATTGCAACTGGATGAAAATTGATAAAAAAGGCTCATCACAAATTGCAAAAGAAAGATAATAATAATAGTCAAATTCTTCCCTTGATATTCAACGAAGGTTGAACAAAGCCATTGAGAAGTAAACAATAACGGTAGAATATTCGATGAAGAGCCATTAATTCATACTCAATGTTGAGTGATGTTTTTCATGGCGAATAATGAATTATTATCGTTATAAATTTAAGCGAATTGATTTTTAGAGATCAGGTAGTTATGAGCCGTAGTTGTAATGTCCCGATAAGGTGGCCCTGTCAGGCTCATCACGGGGTGACTGCGTGACGATCCTGGTGATTTCTTTACGAAGTCCCTATGATGTCCCTATAGGTACGCGGGACAAACTTCATCAAGAACTTTTCATGTCCTTACTGAATTTCCTACTCGGGATGATACTTAGCGAGAAATTGATCGAACAAAAGCTATTTATCTTTTTGAAATGAAAAAAAAAGTCTTTTTGTAGTGACATCTTGACTTTTTTCGATTTCTCAATTATTAACAAAGTTATATTGAAGTACCTCGGTATACCGGTCTGGACCCTCGAAAGGGGGTCCAGTTCTGGCGGTTGAGCTATCGACCGAGGCGCGTCCCCAGGTGGCGGATAGGGGAGAGTAGCCAGCACTAGTAGGAGGAGCCGGGAGGGAACCAGCTGGGAACAGCCCCGGTCACCAGCAGGGCCCCGCCAAGGAACCTCCGGAAATGCTGGCGAAGTGACGGTACAATAAGGGAGACGACGGAGGTAAAAGCCCGGGCAGTCGAACGAAGGCCGTCACCGCGGACCAGCTCCCCCAAGCTAAAGGTGTAAACCATCGTGCCGAAGGCTGAATGACACAGGGGTGACACAGGGTGGATGAAACTCTGGGTCAATGTGTCGGAACGATGTCCTTGGGGCACCAGGTCGCACCCCATTGTATTCCAGACCTTACTCTCACAAACCGGGCTTGTGGGAGTGGACCTTTTGCCCCGGACATACGATGCAAGATGGCAGGATGGGCAAATGTAGGGGGAGTGGGACTCTGAGAACCACACTCCTGTGATGGGACCTCATAACCACACTTCTGTGATGGGGCTCTGAGAACCACACCTATACTTGCTTTGATGGCCTTCTTGGACCTGAAGACGCCACATCTAGTGGCAATGAAGGCAGCCAAGGGCTCTCCGATGAGATTCTGGGAGGACTCGACCTTCATGCATGCGTCACTGACTCGGACGGAGGAATGAAAAGTTACTCTGGCTGAGCGGCAATGTGTGTGGGGGGTCGAGGGTTTTCACCAGGAGTTTTGAAGTCGTGAGACCGAGGAGAGAGGAATGGGTTCTGGAAATAGACCCTTCCTTCAGCCTAAGGGCCCAGTTTGGTACACTGACGGCCCTAAGAAGTTCTATGGACAAATGTGGGATGGAGGCGGGTAACGTCCACCACTTATTGACGAGATGCAGTGGATTAGAAGGAGAGAGATGGGAGGCCTTCTTATCCACTGGTATCTCGGAACTAACGGTAACAGGGGATCAGGTTGGGCAGTTACTTCACTTGCTAGGCTTACCAACCTTCTTGAACCCTGGAACCAGGGTGGTCGCCATTAGGCGGGCGTATAATAGTTATACTCAATATGCCCTTTCGGCCACCAAACACTAAATCATACAAAATCATACATATATTGAAGTAACACTCACAGAAAAACTGTTAAAACAAAAGTGGTTCATTTCTTCAAAATGAAGAAAAAATATCTTTTGACTTTCTTCAATATCTCAATTTTCACCAGAGTTATGTCCAAATAACTTCTCGACAAACGAGATAGGGAAAGAACATGTGCGGCAAGCGCGACTACTGCTCTGTAGGCTTCTACCGCGTTATGTTCTGATTGCCGTAACTTCCTTAATAATGAAGACATCAAGAAAACTCAGAAGATATTTTTTCTGTATTCTAAGGAGACAAACCACTTTTGTTCGAACAAAAACTTCTCAACTCATGAAGACGAATCTTTTGAGTTCCGTTCCGATGAAATCGGGTGACTAGTTTAGAAAATACAGCCTATTTTCGAAAAAAATTCAATTTAAAATATCTCGAGAACCGTTCAGCTGATATGCCTCAGATTCAATCCCAACCATCTTAATCAGAAACTACACATACAAAAAAAATTTGAAGTCTTTAAGTCAATGATTCATTAAGCTATGGTCGTAAAACCGAGTTTTAGAAAAAAAAAGCACAAAAAAATTAATAACTAATAGAATAATGGGATTAAATTCATGGAAATTCGCTAGAAGCTGGATATTATGGTTGCGAATCTTGAGTAAAATTTTGAACGGTATTCGTTTCACGCAAGTTGAGAAATTTTGAAACATACGATTTTTAAAAAATTGCTATATCTCAAAAACCATTGAACCGAACTTGCAGAAATTTTTATGGAACATACACTTCATTAAAACTGATATTCTGCCGAAATTTCAGATTTTCATCTCTCACCGTTCTTGAGTAATAGAGAGTCGTAAAGTCGTACATACCGACACACATACGAACATGTCTACTTTTTTTCTCATTATGATTTCTCGACGTTTTCGATCATTTTGAGTCGTTTCCAATGAAAATTGACATTTCGAAAAAAATTGCGAAGATGAAGCTTCCATTTGGAAGCAAAGAACTTTTCAATGTAATAAGAGGAGAACTTCATCTTAAAATCCCAAAAATAGAGGGTTTGTTCAGCTCATGAAGACGACTCTTTCGAGATCCGTCCCAATAAAATCGGATGAGTAGTTTGGAAGATACAGCTTATTTTCGGAAAAAGTCCAATTCAAAATATCTCGAAAACCGTTCAGCCGATATGCCTCAGATCCAATCCCAAACATCTTTATCAGAAACTACATATACAGTGAAAATTTGAAGTATTCAAGTCAATTATTCATTGAGCTATGGTCGTAAAACCGAGTTTTTGAAAAAAAAAAAAAAAAACAAAACGCAAAAAAATTAATAACTAATAGGATAATGGGATTAAATTCATAAAAATTCACCAAAAGTTAGATATCATGGTTCCGAATCTTGAGTATAATTTTCAACGGAATTTCGTCTCACGCAAATTGAAAAATTTTGGAAGATACGATTTTTAAATAATTGTTATATGTCAGAAACCATTGGACCGATCTTGCTGAAATTTTCATGGGACATACACTTCATCCAAAACTGATATCTTGCCGAAATTTCAGATTTTCATCTTTCACCGTTCTCGAGTAATAGAGAGTTGTAAAGTCGTACATACAGACACATACATACATGTCTACTTTTTTTCTCATTATGATTTCTCGACGTTTTGGATCATTTTGAGGCATTTCCAATGAAAATTGGCGTTTTGAAAAAAATTGCGGAAACAAAGCTTCCATGCGGAAGCAAAAGATGACAAAAATCTCAATGAATTTAATACAGATTCAATGAAATTTTGAAATTCTCATGTGAAGTTTGGATTTTCCAAGGAAATTCACACACAGTGGTGGCAACTGACTTTTAATACAAGACACACAGTTTTGATGTTTCACTGCAGACAACCAAAATTATAATGCCTTAGAGAGGGCTCAAGTGGTTGATTTATCAAATTTACCGTTTCCCTGAGATCATTGGTCTCTGTTTATCATTGTATTTTCACACCAGCTGTCTTTGTCAGGAAGATATTGATTATTTCATTGCTTCTTCACCTCTCATCAAGTTCCCTCTCTCTTTATTCGATCAAAACGATGGTACTGTATTCAAATTAAATAATTATTCTTCTTATATTTCAGAAGTTAAAATTTGAAAAATGTTGAAATTTATTCATTGATTTGTTGAAACCAACGAAATTACTTCAAGTTATTTAACTGGAAGCAAAATATTCAACAATCATATTTCAAATTTTGTAAAATCAAACTTCCATATCATTATAGTTAATGCGACAGTTGAGACTAGGTATGGCTGGGAAATGATCAACGAATTCGGATTTTAAATTTTGAAAATAAATACTTTCAGTTGGCTGAGTTCTACTTCCCATTTACCGACGTTTTTTACGTTCAATTGGAAGATCTTGATGTACGAACCGGATGGGCTTAGATTACGCCTTAAAGATCGTGATTCAAGACCAGTGTTTTCTGTGTGTTGAAAAGCACTCCGAATGACCTCAACGTATTTGAGAGGTTGCGCACGGCCATGCCGAGGGGCCGTCTGCAGGCCCCTCGCCGTATTGTTCATCGGAATTTTGGACAATACGGTGGTTCTATATTATGTGAGCTGTGACATATATGAACTGTGACAAGCAGAACCCAAAATATCTTTTAAAAAAATAAAAATTCCCACAAATCGAAAAAAACGAATTTTCGATTTCGAGGTTACCTCGGAGTCTAAGAAAAAAACAAAAAAGTTACATTTCGCAATGTTTCAATTACGTACCCACTTCACTAAATAACCGGAAGTAAAAAGAAGGTAAACTAACAGTAATTAATTATTTTCCTTGACATCGCGAGAATTGAGGTTATGGATAACTCAGTCGTCTCGTGGGAAAAACCGTGGGATGGCGCTACCAAATAATTCCAAATTCTAAAGGTAGAAACAATCGAAGCAATATCTCATCCAGTACTTTGTTCACCTCACTTCCCCAAAGCCGAGTCCAGTAGCAATTTCATACGTTCAATTCTCTCGGGAGAACCGCAGAGAATCAACTAATTATCGCCCCACGTTCTTTCCTCAATTAACCATATGAACTTCCCAATGAAAAAATATGAGAGAGAGCTGAAGGAAAGATTTATATATATATATTGTTTCGTCTCGTCGGACTCCCTAATGAAATCCAGTACACAGATTACAATTAAAGAAAAATGAAAAAAATAAATAAATTAACAGGAAAAAAAAAATTAAATAAAACGACCAAGAGGATGTGAGAATCGCGAAGCAATTTTACCGAGTGAATGGTCCTCAGTTTTTAATTGTGTTCGTTAGCGAGAATAGTGTGCCGTAACGTTCGTCATTATAGAGTAGAGACCAGGAGGACTTGAGCCCAGAGAGTGTACCAGCTGTTTCTCGAGTGCCAAACGTTTTCAACTAGAGAGATATACACGAGTAACGTTTGGAATCTGTTGATGAAAACGAAAAAAAAAAAGGATCAAAAGTTTCGAGAAAAAGTGGAATTTTTAAATTGTGAATTGAAAGCTTTTTGACAGTGAGGGTTTTTGAGCCTCCGTTGACGCGCAGTTTTTTCACTAATTGATGAGAAATTGAGAGAAATTCATGAATTTTACGAGGAATTTTGTTTTTTGAAAATATCTCGAAATGTAGCAGAAATACAGAATCTTCCATTAGACCTTTTTTGCAGTTTTCACTCTTTTCTACAAGAAAGATTCCGATAATTTTTCTCTATCTTTCTCAGATTCCGAGATATTTTAGAAAAACAGATGGAAGCTTGGGGATTATTCCATTCTGTTTTCTGTAATATCTCGGAACCTATGACAGGGAAATCTATGAGGATCTTTTTTGAAAAGAAAAAATAGATTCACAACCAACGTCCTCAACAAAAATGCTCGATCTGCATCAGATTCCAAGATATTGCAGGACCAAAATAATGCAGTCAACGCAATCAATTTGACCTTAAAATCACTTCTTCCCAAATATCTAAAAATTGAAACAAGATGGAGAAATTTTGATGAGGATCTTTTTTTGTAGCGCTTATCTTCTTTGACGAAAAAAGTTCTCATAGAAAACTTGCAATCGCCCTCAGATTCAGAGATATTTTGGAAGAACTAAGGTCCCCTCATTCAGTACCCTCCAAGACTTCTTTAGCAAAGAAAAGGAATCTAAATTCAGGTAAATATATTATTTTTTAATTCAAGGTTTGGGGCAGTTCAGTCAATTTATTTCAATTACAACGACGTGTCCAGTTCAAAGGATGGCGTCAATCTAATCTTATTCTTTCTTCCTCTTTTCCACGTGAATTTCGATGTTCTACTTTTAAGAAGGTGAATAAACTCCAATATTCTATACTGCATCTCATTCCACCCATTCGGAATAATTCGAACCTCATTAATTTGTAATCTCAAAAATATCGCTGAGTCATCCACAATTCTCTTTATGGAATGTATCCGTAAGACACCAACAGTTAAATAAAAATATAGACAGTTCTGTAATATCTCTGAATGTCTTCGACAGAAACGATTCCATTCGTTTTATGTGCCTAACCCCCGCATACAAGAACGAGATGTATCCCGTAAAGTGACACCGTACACCGGCTGAAACACGTCCTTGGCCCAAGACTCATTTCATATCGTTCCAATATGGAGACACTCCGAATATTTTAGAGCCCAAAATGTCATATTGAAAAGAAAAACGAAAATTATGATGGAAACTGAATTGACTCTGCGTTATGGTTACTACATAATCATTCAAAATTTACGATTTTCCCTTTTTTTCTACCTCAGAGCCATTTCTCTATTTCTGCCTTGAGTGAATACTCTTCAAGATGTATTCATACAAAATGTTGCAGGGACGGAAATGAAGCGGGGAGAGAAAATGTAATTGACCCGAATATTTCACTATGAATATTCTCAACCGGAGATGAGAAGTTAAGTCAGCAGGAATTTCAGTATAATAGTAGAGTAGTTTTTTCTTTTGAATGAGACACATCTTGAGGCTGGGAGGGGGGGGGGGGGGGCTCACTTCCGGGGAAACAAGGATTCACATTCCGGCGTTTGGACACCAGACGTTAGTACATCTTCACTTTTTTTTAGAGTCGTAAAATGCATATTTAATAAACTCCGAAAACTTGTCAGTCAATTGAACAGTTAGACTATTGATACTACAACAGAGATGATTGAAATCAAATTTTCCGTCTATCAATTCTTTCAAATCTTATACAGGTGTATTCAGAGATACAGCGTGTGATGATGCTTACTCCTGAGCAACACACTTGAATGTCAATAAAAATACTTCTGCATGGATTGAATTGACGATTGGATACAATTAATTTTATATTGACTATATGCTAATGATGTCGAGAAGTTGAGGAAGCTTCAATAAGATAAGTGAAACGTCGTTAACTAAACAATGAATTATTATTAATAAATTAATTTTTTCCAACATCTCATGATTCCCACATGATAATTTATAAACATGTAAATGCAAAACACAATTGATAATATTTACATGCAGCATAGCTAGATTACAATGTTTCACTTTTTGTCGAAATTGTATATGATATTGAGTGCTTCAGTTCAGGATTTTTCTAAGAGAGACATATTATAAGAACCTATTATTTTGATTTTTCATCCATCATTGAACATTATTTCTCTGTTGAATGTGTATAGAGGGCTTTGCCAATTGATAAACACTTTCATACAAAATGAAGAAAGCCATTAAATTATACCATATCCTCCCACAAAATGCAGTTTCCTAGGAATCTCTGCAATTGACCCATATTGACATGTGAATATCTCGGTAACTTTTGGATTTACAATAATTCATCAGGAAACCGTTTTTATAGATCTCAAATTTTCGCGCAAAGAATGTCTCTTGCTAATTTTTGTTAAACCCCTCCGCTTAGAACACATTCGCTTTTTAAGCGATCCATCAATACTTCCTTGCTCCAAATCACGCAAAACTATTGACGAGAAAATTTCAAAAAAAATTTATAGAATGAAATAAATGTACAGATGGACAAATGTCGAAGCTGATTCGACTTTAATCGAGTTTGTACGTAACAACGTAACGATAGGGAATAGGCAGTGGCGTCATAACGGCCGAGAACAGTTTAATTAGGAAGCTGGAAGTGAAATAACAGCCCACCCATTTGGGAAGGAGAGGGGGGAGAGTGGGAGTACTACACAAAACTTTCTTCCCCTGTTCCCTTTATCCTTAGCTTGGCAAAACCCTCTAGCTGTTGTAAGGTAAGATGCCAAGTATTTCATGTTAACCTCCAGGCCCTCGACCTCTTTCTATCTCTTTTTCTCTTGCAGTTAGCTTATAAGATTCTTACACAAGCCGCAGTCGAATGTAGCCATCACTGAACTACGCGTGGTTTAATAAGCAAAGTTTTAAGGAGCAAGAGAAACGTCCGAGAAGAGAGTAACACTAACCATTTTCATCTGTCTTGAAATTTCTAGTTTTCATCTTTCATTTCAGAACTTAATTCACATGACGAATAACTTATCAACGCCTGAAATATATTAAAACAGTGGAGTTTTCATTAATTCGCTTGAATTATGACGTTGAATGACAGTTTCAATGCTGTTTTGGATTATATCTCTCTGTTTTATCTCTTATTGTAATATATATCATTTGATGGAAGAATTAGCTTCATCTCTGCAATAAGGTGGAGAGATGAATTCCATTGGGTCGGGGAATTCTAGGAAATTATTGGGTTTAGGAAGATTTGTCCATTTTTTGAGAGCAAATGAATGCTCCAAAAAAGGAAACCTCCAAAGAAAATCGATCTTTTCTTATTGATATTCATTTGCGAATATATCTGAAATGAAGGTGTTGAGAGGAAATTGTTTAGGGACTTTCCTGATAGGAAATCAAATTATTTACGGAGAAGGCTTCTCGATAAGTTCGTTTAATTGCAGTAATTTTGAAGTAATTAAATAAAAAACTCCTACAAAAAGTTTCAAACTAAGGAATTTTTGGGAATTCTTGAGTTAAGGGGAATTTAGCAGAGTTTCTTCGAAAGCAATTGAATTCTGAAAAAAAAGTCTAAATTTTTTTTTTCTTTATAGTCAGTTGCAAATATCTCTCATATAAATGGAGGGGAATATATCTAGGGAATTTTCTCATACAAAATTCAATTTTCTACAAAATAGGTCTCTCGATAATTTTTCCAAGGCCCCTCATTTTTCAGATCTTAGTAAGAGAATTTCTTCAGAAAACTGGGGAATTCTAGGGAAATAATGGGCTCAAGACAATTCAGCAGAAGGCCTCTTTTGGTGGAATTTGAATTCCCTAGGAAGAAGATTATAGAAAAAATTGATTTGTTTCCTTATTGTTTATTTTTTATTTATTCAAAAAGGCCCCAGGCTCGAATGCCTATCAGCGTCAATGAAACTGAAAAATATACAAAAAATAATCATATAGAATTTTGGGTAATTCCGTAGTATAGCTCTGCCAACTGAAAATGAGTGTTTTGAACGTTTTCTTTCAAATTTTTCTCGTCCACCGTGCTCAATGCGCCTATTCTAGGCTCGCATCGAGTTCGGTTTTTGAAAATTTTCTTTTTATAATTTTTTTTTGCAAAATAAGTTGGGTTGTTGATTTCGTGTCGAAAAACTTGAATTAATTCACTGTGTTCAACAACTCAATGAATTTAACATTCAAACTTCATTAAAATTTCATAACACAGTAATATGGAAACGAAATAATAAATTCAATAGAGTAGAGTTTAATTTTTTGATCGAGAGGAGAGGGGGCAGGGTGAGAGGTGTGACAGTCATGAAATTGTCGATTTCATCCTGACAAAGACAGTTGATGCGAAAAACACAAGATAGACAAAGACCAATGGTCTAAGGAGATGGTAAAATTGGGAAATCAATCTCTTGAGCCTTTTCTTGGCCAGTATAATTATGGTTGTCTGAAGTAATGCATCAAAACTGTGAGTTTTGTGTCAGAAGTTTGTTGTCACCACTGGTTGTTGTTTTTATTGGAAATTCAGCTAGGGATGAGTATCCATGATTTTTTCATCCAATCTGTATTAAATTTAGTCAATTAATTTTTTTGTTTTCTTTCCGTTTCAATTTGTATGTGATATCTTTAGATTGAAATCATTCCACGCGAAGTGTACAAATTATTGACAAAATAGAAAAAAGTACATTTAAAAGCACAATGTGCACCAAGTACTTGTTTTCATAGTAATATAAAAATTCAATTTTTATGCCCAATGGAGGAGGGCGGAGTTTGTTTTCAATATATTCTTCATCAAAAGATGTGCGGTTCCGCAAAACGTGATGATAATCTCAATTACAATTTTTTATTTTTTTTTGGTTCAATTGGTTAGTAACTTCCAACAAAAGTTAGTTGTTTTTGGTCAAAATTTAATTAGGATTCGGTCTGTCTGCCTTGAAATCTTGTCACCGGCCTCTGCTACATCAAAAAACATCAATTTAATTTGAACAACTTGGTAAAATTATTGGAAATTTTATAATATTTGGCAGAGTGAAACTGGGGAATTACCGAATTTTGCATCAAAGTGAATTCATAAATAATTAATAATTGCACTATAATCAAAAATCAAGCTATCAATTTTCTTCATATTAATCTGCTGATATTTCTGAAACGAGTGGCTTCAGAGGGAAATGTTCGAAAATATCTCGTGTAGGAAATCCGAGTCTTCATGAAAAACGTTTTCTTGATGAATTCTCCTGAATCCACTCATTTCAGAGATATCAACAAAAGAATCCCTCAAAAAATTTCCAAGTCATCACAATTATTCCGGAGGCCCTCAAGTCTAGGAAAAAAAACCTCCCAAAAAATTCCCTAGACCCATTACCAAAAGACCCGCAAGATACTCCCCCATAACTCTACTCAATTTCCTCAAGAGCAATGAAACTCTAATGTTAAACTCTTCTTCCGCAATTTCAATTCATCCAAACATTCAATAGCATTAATCAGCATCAATTCACATAATGTAGACATAATTCACTTATTCACAATAAATTGATACTGCAAAAATTTCCTACGTGAGCTGCATGGTAAAACTCATTCACTTCATTCTCGACAAAAAAAAAAAAAAGGAAAATCTCCATTCGATCCAATGGATATACCATTTTTTTCCTCCCAGATAATCGTATCGTTATTCAGCCTAGTGGGTTCTCATTTCACCGTAACTTTCCATCGACAAAGTGTGATCGTATTACACAGAACATTACATACATGAGCCTCAAAAATTGGAATTATGTTATCTCCCCATAAAGCGTATTTTCCACCCCTCACTAAAAGTGAGGCGGCAAATTTAAATGTCCACGAAATTAATTATCCTGGTGAATCAATTTCTCCCCTCCAAAACTCATCAAGCGAAATATTAGTGATAATTCATTTTTTTTTATTATTGAAATAGAGGAAAAAAATCAAATTTCTTCTGGTATTGAATAAAATCAATCATCCCTAATCATATTAATGATGAGATTTTTATTCAATATTAAATTTACGAAAAAAAATTGATCTGACCTTGAAATAAATTCTTCCATAATACCTTGGAATTTAAGAGAGATAGAAGAATTTTTATAGAAACCGTTTCAGTGGCAAAAAATGAGAGCTACAACAAAGACTCTCCCTAGAATCACTCTATCCCTCTTAAATTCCAAAATGTCTTTTAAGAATGAAAAAAGCTAAAAACTTGCCAATTTTAATCAACTCAAAGAAAAAGCAAGAAAAAACAGCAAATTCAAATGTCCCCCCAATTATTTCAAGATCTAAATCCTTTCCCGAGAACCTCATCAAACGAACTGTAGAGAGTAATTAATAATAGTAATTTGCAGAATAAAAAAAATTGGAAACATCTTTCGCGGGCTTTTCCGCAGGATACTGATACGAGATTTATCGTTCCTCGTTGAGCCAATTTATCGCCACTGGACTGCAATCATTACCAGTGAGTAAACACAACACAAACATACTCAGCTATACATCCATACAAATACAGCAGTAGAGAAGGGGGGCAAAAGTGATGGGCACAAACTGCCTGCATAACCCATACGTATATACATGTGTTGCATGCCAACGTCACTGTTGTACGTACATGTTATTTATGTACTCTTCCACGAATTTATGCCCCCACCGAAATCTCTCCACCCCCCTTTTCTGCCCCCCCCCCCCCCAAAAAAAAAACTCTTTTTCTAGGTAGAATCAACGTGACGAATTTACATACGCTACTTTACTTTCGCATACACTGGAAACTCAGTGGAAAATAACATCGTCACCATTGCCGTTGTTCACCTCCGCCTACTCAGGTGAAGTCTCCCGGCCCCCCTCCTCTTCTCTCTCCTCATTCTTTTCCCGCCATGTTTCTGCAAATTCGCATCCACTGGTGGAGGTAGAAAAAAAAGCCGCTCGCCCATGTGGAGGAATGAGAGGAGATGGAGCAGAAGAGGGAGGATAACAGCGGAGTCGTAAAAGTAGTGTGTGGCCGCCACCGCAGTGTGTGCGACAACGAGCCTCACCCAACAGAATACAAATTGAACTCGAAATAATACATGAACTTCACCATCCCTATTCTCGTGGAGTTTTTTTTTCTATTTTTTTTCACCTACTGCCTCTACTTTCTAACAGTCACTGTAGCTGGGGGTGGCCTCTTGAATCGGAAGCTGTTTTTCAGAGGTAAATTGCGATGGAAATTATTTCTGCTTACTCGGAAAATAGGCTTCGGTTGCTGAGGCAAAAGTGGAGTTTTTTGGGTTTTTCTGTGGGGTATGGATATCTTGGGAATGGAGGGGTCTTGGGGAAATGCGGAAGAGAGCGTTTTTTGTACAATAGGGGGGAAGGGGGTAGGTTGTTTTGAAAGCTGCAGAGGAGATCTGTTGATAAGTTCGGATTTTCTTCATAGTTTTGGAGGTATTCGAAGAATTTTCCCCAAAAATTTCAAGAAATTGGGCTGTTCTTATGGAATTCAACATGAGTATATGGGGAATGAACGGGTATTGGGAGGAAAGGCTAGGCATAAAATAACTTTAGAATAGTTGGTTTGAAAACTGAGCATTTATTTTAATCTACTTGTCGGTACGAAGTATCGCCAAAGACTGACTTTCTTAACAAACAAATTTTTATTGCCATGATTCTCCTTTCTCCTATGCTTTACATGACGTCATTTGTAACATAAACAGATATTGGAGCCTATGCATCGGGCACAAAGAAGATTCCAATAACGAACTTAGCAAATTTTTGGAAGAGCCTTTTTTTAGCCCATCAAATTTACTACAAAAGAAGGCAGAATGAAATTTTTCAACAAATTTGAGAATTTCAATCCTATTTTTTGAGTTTTTTTTAGCTCTGATTATGTCGATAATCACTCTATTTCTCTTTTGAAACCAAAAAAAAAACATTTTTTTTTGAATTGTTGAACTCGGAAACAGTCAAAACATTTCAAAGAGACAAATGATATTTGATATTCATTGATAAGACTTCAGGCTAGAAAGCCTATGGGAGCAAGCTAAACAGTAGAAATTACATTGAATACAAAAATAATCACATTGAGCTTGCATGAAAGAATGAATTATATGAATTGCGTTGAGCTTCAAATAAAATACAAAGAGACGAAGAGATATCACAGATGAAATATCAGTCATTCTGCACAAAGTTAATTCAATTTGGATTGAAACTTTTCATGAAATGATATCTTTTGCTAACCACAATAATGGTTGATTAATCAATTAATCACAGCACTATTAATGTTCTTTTCAGGAAAAACTGTAAGTAAAGCTTCTTGGAAAGCTCCATTGACTGTGCAGAAGTAACATCTTGTGACAAGTCGGTCCAGAAGAATGATACTGAAAATAGCAGCCACTTGATAATTCTCACTTTTTCCTTTTTCTAACAGATGAATTATTTGAAAAAAGTTAAAAATATGCACCCGTAGAAAATTCACAAAAAAATAAGTGCAAATTCTTCAAATATTTTCATTATTATTATTATTTATTTGTTTCATAAAAATGTCATTTGTATGCTCATTTCATGATCATCCAGCAAAGCGTTGGAATTACAATGAGAGACTCCTGATTCGATAATAATCTCGATAAATAAAATGTGAATCATCTTGAGGAAGTATTTTATTATCTCCGGAACATCACTTTAACGGCAATATCGATCATAGAAGCTTTCGTTCATGAGAATTTCAGGTGAACTTGAATAGAGATACGTCTCAAATTTGCTTCAGTCTAACTTTTAACCTATTCAGGTGATATTAGTTGAAACTCATATTATCGCGTAATTATGGAAATTAAAGAATTTAATCGATTGAAACAATTAAAATTCACAAGTTTTTAAACAATTTTGGAGGTGCTCAGGATCGATCTCGAGTTTATAATAATTTTTCGAGGAACCTTTTTCGTAGCGCGTCAATTTTCTGGCAAAAAAGTTCTCTAATCTCCTTAAACCCAATATTTCCCTACATATCCCCAAAAAACCTTTCCACCAATGTTTTTTTTCGCGATCTCTGACTACCACAGCTGCAAACATCTCCAAAACTACTAGATTAACCGAAATTTTTGAGGGGATCTCCTTTATAGGCCATAAAAATTCCCTATAAAAAAGGCCTCTACATAAATTACCCTAAAGCCAATAGTTTTCTCGACATTCATAAAACACAAAAAATAATAAATTTACCCCAGTACCAGTAAATCATGACCCAATAGATTCCAAAAGGTCACGAGTGATAATCAAATTCGGAGAAAACCACCAAGGTCACAATTTGCAATAGGAAAATTGGCTCAACCAATTCATTCACTCCAATCAGTGTCTAATTCCATTTTGACACTGTCTCTATTCTCTCTCTCTCTTTTTTCCCTCCCCCTTCTCCACTTTTCATCCATTTTAATTCCCACAAACATACACACATGCAAAGTGGAGAGAGCCAGTGGCGTTAATTTTCTAACTTTGTCCCTCTCATTGTTTCATCTCGCATTACTCCCATTACCTTTCTCTATTCACAGTAGCAAAAGCGTGGATCGAAGTAACTGGGCGTCCATGCGGCGCCCGCGGTCCGACTTGTTGGCGCCTATGTGAAGTAAAGCACACATACAAACACAATATAGCTAAAGCCCCAGCGCCATACCGACCTGGCGACTAGTGAGGCTCTCGAGCGAAACAACTTGCCGCAACGTACGTACTTCTCTCCCCTTGTTTTCTGTAAAATGTGCGTACCCATTACTTTTACCAAAATTATTATTCCAGAAATTTTTTTTTTTAGTCTCATTGCGTAAACAAATGAATATGTTTTGACTGTCAAAATGAATTCTTGTACAATAAGTTGGATTAAATATATTTCCGGAAATTTTTTATTGAATATTTTATTTGATGACAAGATTAATAGGCTTTAATCAATTGATTTCATCATGAGAATTATTTCTCGGAGATCTAGAAATTTTTTTTGTTCAGGGGCAAGAGGGTTTGATAATTACTGCAGAAAAGATTATTATAAAAAACTCCGCCTCTCAGATTTTTTTACAATTAATTTTTTTACATAATTTCTTTTCATTGGATATTTCTGGATTTGAGAGAAGTAATCAGAAAGAAAATGTCATAATCGGGAAAACAATAAAGAAAAATCACCACTGAAATTTCTCAAATCAACTAAATAGCCCGAAAACTAAAAAAGATACGAAAATTTCGCTAATATTTTTTTTCGGCAGCTCTTCAATCTCTACAGAAAATGTCTCCTCAGAAATTCTTCTATCTCCCATCGATTTCGAGATATTCTCGAAAAAGACATCTCAAAGAATCCTCTTTTCCACTGAATTTTCATGCCCATAATCTCACCTGATATTCTCATAAAATCCTCGCAATTTTCTTCATAACAAAACGAATACTCTATTATTCAATAAATTAACCCAAACAAATTCAATTGAAAATCTATGTATTATCCTCAGAATTCAACACGATGCTATTTCCAAAGGCAATCTTGTACAGTAATAGTGAAGCCTAACATTGTTACCTCTTACACACCATATCTACCATCCGAGAAAACATCGACGACACTGCGTTTACAGTCTCTCCCCCCTCACTTCGTCTCCCACGATATAATCGCAACCAAATTCAATCAATTTGTTCGCAAGATTCTCGAGAAAATTGGCTTCGATCGTCGCAAAATATGAGATGTGATAAAAAAGAGAGAGAGAGAGGGAGCGAAAAAAAACGCCTTCGTCTCACTACTTCCGCATTATTATTTTTCCCCTTTTAACAACGGTATAAAAAGAAAAGAAAAAAAAAATATATATATATATAAGTTGCGTCCTCACTTGCAGTGTAATAGTATCATCGCAAAAAAAGTAATTTCATCCCAACACTGAGGACCATAAGTCCCTGCCTCTATTTTTCCTGCTCTCTCTCTCCTTTTCTTTCTCTCTCTCAGCAAGAAAGTAATACAATAAAATGGAAAAAGTAAGGAAAAAGAGTAAAAACCGAAGGGGGCCTAGTGTAACAATGGCTCGTAAACGCTAAAATTGCCAAGAGTCCATTACAAAACAATATTCGGCACTCTGATCCTCTCTATTTCACCTATGTTCTTAGCTTACTTATTTTTTTTCCTCTTTTTCCTTCTCCTCTCATGTGTTTTTGTCGTCTTCACACGAGCAAGTTGGCCTGGTTTATGACTGCACGTATCCATACACGTACCATACACAAATCCCCATGGAACCCATGAAAAAACCGTCCTCGTGTCTACTCGCGCGATTTCGTCATCCGTTGATATCCTCCTTGGGGAAAAAAAGGAGGAAAAAAAACAGCAGCAGAAGGATAATACATGAATTTTCGTGGAAAATTCATCTGGAATCGTAAAAAAAGGAGGTTGGGGAATTTTATTTTGAGGGGAAGGACGAGAGACTCGCATCGATCAAAGACGAGAATCTCATAAAATTAGCGAGGTAGAAGATATCGTTTAGCCATGTGAATACGTGCGTTTACCAATATTCGGAACGAGAGAAATTGAGGAAAAGGCGGAGAACACGATGATTTCTTTCGATAGTGGAGAGTGCAGAGTTTGCAGGCAGTGGAACATATGGGCGGTGTGGAGAGGAAGGTAGGGGGGATGTTGAGTGGGTTGGACTGACCCGAGTCAGTACATTCGGGTGGTGATACTTTCTTTTTTTATTCGTGGAATTCTTCGAGTGAATTTAGTGTATTTGGGTGAATTTTTGGAGAATATCGATTCGATTTTCGTGGAATCAATGGG
The DNA here is from genome assembly GCA_963921955.1 of Aleiodes alternator. NCBI lineage: Eukaryota > Metazoa > Arthropoda > Insecta > Hymenoptera > Braconidae > Aleiodes > Aleiodes alternator. The sequence continues at coordinate 5,165,079 of OY998113.1, forward strand.
GAATGAACTCAGCTTTTATTTTCGAGAAACCGTAACATGCAACGGCAATTAGGACCAAAAATATTTTGCGAAAAAAAAAAAAAAACATAATTTGAGAGAAAACAAGGATTTACAGAAATAAATTACGAAAAGCCCATTTTAGTGTAAATTTCAATAGAAAATTCACTGTCTGAGAATCCCATGTCCAGGAGCATTGCTAAATACCCCATTTCACCCCATCTATCCCGATAAATCTTTAAAAAAAAAACCGTAGAAATAAAAATTTCACATAAATTCGAGAAAATTCTCATTTTTTCAATGATGGAATCGACAAAACGCATTGGAAACTCTAAAAAATTAGTGTCGAAGAAGAATAATTTTCCTCCAAAACCGTTCAAAAATCGATCACATTATTCAATTCTCCGTCTAGAATTCCCTAATCCCCTGAAAATCTCCGGAATTCGCTAATTTTTCTCGATTATCCGCAAATAAAAAAAAATCCTTCAGCAAACACCAACTAATACCCCAAGAATTGGAGTGACTCAATCCTCCCCTCCCTCCCTCCCCCTCGGGTCAATGACTCACATGCGTTTCTTCGCATTTTTGGAATTTTTTAGATTCATTTATTGATTCACAGACAATTTGGGGTGACTTTTTTGAGGTTTTTTTTGGGATATCTCGAGTTTGAATCGGTGGAACAGGCTGCAGGTGGTCGCAAAGGGAAGGTGAGATCATTCTGCATCGATTTCATGGAGGCGTATTAATTCTTGAGGGGAACTGAAAGAGTTTTTTTCAGCAAAAAGTGATTTTAATGGATTTTAATGCAATTCATGCCATTTGTCTCGAAAATTATGGAGATATCTTGGCTATATTTTTTTTTTTTGACCACCTGAGAGAGAGAAGAGTATTCTGATAAAGAGTTAATTTTCTGTCTTCGAAAAACTAGTCTTTTGAGGAATTTCTATAAAACTAACAGTTTCAGAGTTATTCAGCAAAAAAAAATTTTATCCAATAATTTAAAATAATTTTCGACTTCAATTATGAAGTACTGAATTAATTCGTTATGAAGTGAATAATCACATTGTGCATGCGCCTGATTATTCAAGTAAATTGAAAAATATCTCGTCCATCTCTTTTGTCGGGAAAGCATTCATTTCCTCATTTTATTAATTTCTAAAAAGTAAAAAAAAAATTACGGATACAAATACGAATTTCTTAAAAATATCTCGGAAACTATTAGGTTTATGTTGGATAATTAGCAGAACTCTGAGGATGTCAGGGATAGTGTGTATGCGATGGGAGTGAAAGAATTAAACCTCAGCACGATCTGTTTAACTCTAAGTATATTTTGCGACTGAATAAATGTTTGAATAGTACAAAAGAATCTGGTCAAAGTGTACGTGTGTGTGTGAGTGTAAGTGTGAATGATAATAGAAAGAATGTGTTAGTGTGCCTAAATACAATAGAATAAATTGTACTCAACACTTCCCCTCAATCTTATTCTCATAATTTTACACAAGTTAACAATTCAAATCCTTATTTTTTTTTTTGTTGTCTAATCGTTTGCCCATCACCCTTTAAATTGAACAATTCAATTTTTTCCGTCCACAGTTTCAAATTGATGCACTCGGAAAACCAGGTTCAAATTTCACCAGGTTCAAATTCTTCCGGCCTACTTTTCTTTTTTTGGGCAGTCACTTTCAGATGAATCAGTGGTATAGTCTGAACTGTTCCTTTCTTGTCGCAAATCATGTCTAGACCTTTTTCTTTGAGGATGATGTCTCGTACTGATTGTCATCTTGACGTAGTCCAATGTCTTCATTATTTTGACCCCAGTTCAAGTTAGGTGGTAGATGCTCAATTTTGTCGTCATCTGTAACAACGTTAAATGGAACATAAATAATTTCATCTTTCTTATCCCACGTTGACTTATTCCTTTCTCTTTTATTTTGGCTTCTTGTTTTCAGTGTCTTTGGTTTGTCGATTTCATCGAGTTCAAAAATATTAGTGAGTCTCTCCCCACTTCTCTCATGCTCGATAAATTTAACGTCTCGACTCGTAATAATTTTATTTGTCTCTCTTTCAAGAAGACGATAGGCCTTCGATTCACTTGAATACCCTATCATGATGCATTCTCGAGTTTTCTCATCTAGTTTCTTTCCTTTATTTTTAGGAATATTGGTTTTAATTTCCGATTCTTTAGGAAAAAATCGACGCATCAATTTTCCACGGATGCAATTTTCGCAGTAACACTCTATTTTACAGGCGGAAATTTTAATACCATTGGCTAAATCTTTATCAACCAAATCTCTAATTGCTTTAGGGTCTCTGTGACCGAATCTTTGATGCCAGATGTGTATACAATCATCGGCGTGCTCCATTGATGCACTCAATGCTTGATCAGGTACTCGCAATATATATAATTCGTCTTGGATATCAGAAGTGGCTATCTCTTTTTCTCCTTTATAAATGCGCATGTTGTCCTTCTCTACAACAACGCGATAGCCTTCTTTGTCCAATGCCCTCACCGATATCAAGCCTGAATCAAAACAAGGTACGTATAATACATCATTAATTTTTAATTTATTTACTTCTCCAGTCTTTGTCACACATTTAATTTCTCCCGAACCGATACCGTAAACATCACACGTTTCTTGATTGGCTACTCTAACTTTAGATTTATATTGGATGTCCAATTTATCAAAGAAATTAATATTGTTTGTCATATGGCTGGTCGCACCAGAGTCCAAACACCAAAACAACGGTCCCTTTGCTCCCCTCGACTCAACTTTGTATGCGAATTCTTGATAGCATTTATTTGCCCCTTCCTCATCATCATCATCATCACTCTCTTCATCTCTTTCGCACGATAGTGAAGCGAGCGCTCCTTTTGACGATTTGCTTCTCTCTTTATTTTTAAGCCACCTTTTGAATTTCTCACAATTTGCCTTAATATGTCCCTCATTATTACAAAAGAAACATTTTACTTTATTCCCTGAATTGTTGCCTCTATTGTCTCGTTCGTATCGATTGGTCTTCAAGGCAGACTCAAAGTTTTCTTCGGTGATCTCATCATTTAATAATCTTTTATATTCGTTTACTAATTTATTTGTAACCAAATCTAATGTTAATTCTGTATCGGGCCTTGCATCTAACGCTGTAACTACTGGCCTGTATGCTCTTGGAAGACTCGATAAAATTACTGCAACAATTTGGTCTTCTTTTAATTCTCGACCCATATTTTTCAATCTATGAGCTAAATCTACTATTTTACAGATGTGAGCCTCCATGTCACCATTTTCAGCTAAACGAATTGTGTTCATTTCTCGCAACAACGCTGATTTGTTGTTCAATGATGCCTTCTCATGATATGCTGTCAATGCTACCCACATATCTTTGGCTGTAGTTAAACCCCTTATGACACTTACTTGATTCTGATCCACCAGTAACTTAATCGTCCCTCTTGCCTTGATATTTCGCTGATTCCACGCTGAACTTGGTTCGTCTGGTACATCTTCCTCAATAACGTCCCAAAGCCCTTCTCTTTCTAAAAGTCCCTGCGTCCGGAATTTCCATAATTCCCAATTTGTGGATGTTAATCTTGGGATCCCATACAATGCACCTTCAGCCGCAGTCATTGTTTTTTTTTTTTTTTTTTTTTTTTAATTACTTCAAATGCCACACAGGACTAGAACTTGATTCGATTACGTATTATAATCACTCTTCAAAATAACACACAACTCAATATCTCTCCCAAAGCATACTGCTGATTAGAAAACCTTGACTCCTAATTCCTAGCGGTTCTGGGCCCATAACCTGTTGGATAATTAGCAGAACTCTGAGGATGTCAGGGATAGTGTGTATGCGATGGGAGTGAAAGAATTAAACCTCAGCACGATCTGTTTAACTCTAAGTATATTTTGCGACTGAATAAATGTTTGAATAGTACAAAAGAATCTGGTCAAAGTGTACGTGTGTGTGTGAGTGTAAGTGTGAATGATAATAGAAAGAATGTGTTAGTGTGCCTAAATACAATAGAATAAATTGTACTCAACAGTTTACGAAAATTAGGCAGGAGACCTTTTTTGCAGTCTGAAAACTCTTCTATAAAAAAGCTCTCTTTCAAAAACCCTTTAAACCCACTCATTCCAAAGATATTTTCAAAAATAAACTTCACGAAGTTGCTTCGTTTATCTGAATTTTCAACTTCACATTAGAAATGACAAATTAATTGGCCTCGTGTAAATAATTGCCGTCATAAAATGGAACGACTCGCATTACAATCATGTCACGTGATCGTGAATAAGAATTGCCCATTAAATGCCTCAAAACCCATTACAATTACAATTGAAATGAAAAAAAAAAGAAAAAAACATTTTTAAGATCAATCTTAAAAACTTCAAAAAAATGCGTTAGTATGCTTGAGCACCTGATCGTGAAAGCAATTCAGTGGAGGACCAATTATGTCCCTCCCATGGGACGAGCCCTGAGGGGGTTTATATATGGCCGAGACACACGGATACCAAGAATTAAATATTCATAATTCGATTGAACCAATTAGTTCCCCCGAGGCAGTTTCATTTTTATATATTTTCCCTACCTCTTTTGATGAGACACTCTCTCTGACATCATACTATCGAGGGTCACTCACTAAGAACACGAGTCATATGATGCATAAAAAAGGGGGAGAAAAGATTACGAGGAATTCTCCCCCTTTTTCGATTCTTGGAAAAAAATTAGTAGTAAAGTGCAATTCTAATCAATTCTCGTTTTTCCTTCACTTTTCTCGGAATATCTTGGAATTTAAGTGAGATAGAGCAATTTTGTCGGAGAGCTTTTGTTGTGTCCCAAAATATTATATATTAAAAAAAATATATTTAACCTCGTTAAATATTTCTCAATGCTAATTATTTGCATCATCTGTGAAGAAGTTACATCTACTTTACATTTTATGGAAAAATCAGCATTTTTACACATTTCATCGGGTGAAAATATGACACCAATAATTTTTAGCATTACAAAAATAGGCATAATAATATAAATTTTAAACAAATAAAAATAACATACATCGTGCAGAATAATTTTATTAAACTCCGTATCATTGAAATTTATTATTCTTTATAATTATTGGAGAATGTGATATTAATCCTTATTCGACATGTCTATTTTGTTTAGTTATTGATACGTACCTCACTCACATTCAATCTCACTCATCTCAACCAATTATATATTATATAAATATATGTAAATAAACCAAGTTATAAATAAGCAAATGATTATTTCGAAAATAGCTCTTGCTCCTTTTATAATTTCTCTATTAAATGAGAATATCAAATAATTGATTTTAATATAGTTAAGTTCGATGTGATAATCATGTCATTTAACTACATAAAATTTGACGAAATATAAAAGAATGTGCACCGTACAAGAGACCAGAAGCAAGAGGCCGAGAAATTAATTGGGACCTCGTCTCTTGGATTGAGAGTCACGATTCGTCCCTTTCCCTTCGATGATTACGTAAGTCCCCCACAGATGATACTTGTAATACCTTTACAAATTCAATAGAAATATCAGACTCAGCAGTATTCGGGAGTTTAGTTGTTGAAAATCATTATAAGCTATTGAATAATTCTGTATTAATTAAGTGTGTAATTCTTTACTGAAAATGGAAACATTTTGATAATGAAGATACCAACTCATATTTATTAATTCAGCAAGTTAGAGTATTCTATCCACTTTGGAGGGAGATCTCTATAGATTGACCCTACTCAAATACCTTCATAACTAAACAGGTCTAACACCTTTTTTAAAGATTTTATTTTTCTCTACGAAAAAGGATTTCACAGAGAATATTCCATCTCTCTTAGATTCCGAATTATCTAAGTTCCAAAATTTCTCAAAAAATTCAAGTTTATCCGGCCTTAAAATTGATTTTCAGCAAATTACAGGAGAGCACGAGAATTCGGACAAATAAGAATCAGGGACATCTGAAATTCTGAAAAAAAGAGGATTTTAACAACAACTGAAGTGTCCCACGTCCAACTGTCACTACGACGTAAAACTTGTATATTTTCTCGTGAATATCCATTCTCCTAAACTGCCCTGGAGTCGTTTCTTATCTATTCGCAGCCATTCAGCCCATATATATTTATATACCTCTTTGAGGTATAGTTTCTTCGGTTCTTCACTGCACTTTGTCTACGTTAACATCGACCTCACGTAAGCACAAAGTGGAGTATTTGTCATTCACCATGACTCTCCATTCACTTGAATAAACATAAACTTTTATAGATTCTCCCCATTTTTTTTCTTCTTTTTTTCACATAAATTTTATCGTTTAATTGAAATAATATAGAATCAAATGGCTCCTTAAACCCCCTGCCCCTCCCCTGGGCGACATAAAATACGGAAATTCATGTGACATTTGAGTAGAGTGGAAGCTGTTGCATATTCCTAAAATTCCACCCCTCTCCCCTCCCGCCCCACTTCGCCACTTTCCCCTCTTCTCATTTTCCCTTATTTTAGGTGTGGACGAACCTCACGACGGTTTTACCCCGATAAAGGTATAAGTAGTAGCATATTCCACGTGCTCCTTTTCCCGTCATAAAATCTACCCTCTCATGCTCATGGATAGACCGCAGGACCCTCATTTCGTTACCTGCAGTGTGTGTAACGCTCATTCCTTCCCCCACTACCACCACTACAAATTTATCCTGATAAAAAAAAAGAAGAGTTTTCTCCTTTCGAAGGCATTTTTTTGCGCCACGTCAATCTATCTTGGAGGAGGTTCTCCGGTGTACTGACCCCTCTGGCGACGAATTTTTCCATCAGCATTTTACCGCTCCTCCATCAGTTACACGAAATGAATAGAGAGTAAATAGATCCGTGACGTTCTTTTTTTTTCGTTTCCTTTGGGTTATAAATTATTTTTTTGAAGGCTCCATCAGGGAGAAACAATTTTTTCGGGGGAAAATGGTAATTTTTATGGGAGTTGGAGGGGCAGAATAGGATAGTCGGATTGGTTGAATAATTGGATTCTTTGGGAGTTTTGAGATTTTTAGTTTTTTTGAGAAATTTCCAAAAGATTCTCACAGTTTTTGGGCTATTTTCTGTGGTTTAAAGGTCAGGGGGCCGCGGAGGCGGGGGAAATCCACGAAAGGAAGCTGGAATCATTTTCCATCAGTTTTATAAGAGTTAGATCAACTTTTGAAGATTTTTAAAGAATTGACTGTATTTTGCTAAATTTTTGTAAAAACTTGATTTGATTCCAGTGAAATCTATGAGAAATGAGCTCTGCATTCATTCAAAAAAAAACCACAACACGCGACGACGGTCGAAATAAAAAATATTCGCAAAAAAAAACAAAATTTAGAATTAAAAAAAATTAATTTCAGGAAAAATAGCCCCTTTTTCATTCGATTTTCAACAGAAATTGCTCTGATTAGAATTTTTATGCTAGAAGCATTATTCTATACTCTATTTTACCCCACAATCCCCAAAGAATCATTTTAAAAACCTATAAAAGTCCAAAATTGCCACAAATCGTATTAAAAACTTTTGAATATTCCTGCTGAAAAGATTAGATTTACCCCTTGGAATTCCCTCTACCCAAAAAATCATGCATTCATCTCTATTATCCCCAAACAAATAAAAAATCCCTCAGCAAAGACGAGCCAATACCTCAAGAATCGAAGTGAATCAATCTCCTGCGCCTTCCACCAAATGATTCATATTTATCTTTAAAATGATGTATTATTACCGAAGACAATCGCTCCTATTCAAAAACTTTCCCTATCTACCTCATGCCTCATAATCTCCCACGTATTTCCGTAAAACGATACGAAACCAATGCAGACAACTCATCGTATTTTTCTTAACTTTTTATTTCTCCTTTCTTTCCTTTAATGCATATATACACAGTACAATCACCAGGGGGGGCTACGTTACTGTATTCAGACCAGGCACAGTGGCGTCTCACGCGACTTTCCAGACACCTAGGCGCCGTAGTATTTCCGCATTGGCCCGTTTCGTCCTCGTGTTGCACTCGGTCGATGCATCCTATTTCGTTGGGCTCCCTCCACCTCCCTCCTTCTCTAAATTTACCTATCAACAAAATACAACACATATATTATTAGTGAAAGAAAAAAACAGAACGGATACAGTGTTTGTGATTCCGTTCAGTGGACACTGTTGCGCGATTTATCTCTATTTCACATATATATGTCTGTCCCTCTTGGTCGCTCAGTTCGCATTCCCGGGGAGTATGAAAATCTGGCCAAGCCAGAAATAAACTCACCAATTTTCCGACTCACGTTTCACCACATCCGGCAAATATAAATCCGCTCATGGAATATTTTTTTTTTTCTATTATTATTGTGCTTTTTTTGGTTTATTTAGACGTTTTTTTTGGGGAATTATCTGAAAATCGGATTTTAGGAGAGTCTATATGTAATCGTGCAGCCATGCTCTATTCATCTCTTGTGTACATAATCCGCAGTTGATTGACAAATAATTGCATCATGCAATTCTCGTGCTCTGGGAAACCGGCGTTTTTTGGGGGTCGAATTCGAGGTTTTTCAGAGGTTTTTGAGAAGAATTTGGGAAGAAAGCTTTTTCCAAAAAGATTGAAATTTTCCGATCATCATATTGAATTTCGGTTCCGATCTTCGAATTTTTATCTCAATGAAATTAGATTCTTTTTCGCCTTTTCGGACAGATTTGCGTATTGTTGCAAATATCTTGGCAATTATTGGGTCTAGGAGAATTTTGCAAGAGAACTTTTTCGGTCTCTTAACGAACTATTTTATTTCGTGGCATCAGCTCACGGAAAATAATCTCATAATTTTTGTGTTCAAATTGATTTTTTCAATCTTCGCGATGACGATTCTTGGAGTTAAACTGAAGACCACTACCAATGATTGATAATAACTTAAAAAAATTGTTTCATCCTTGATTTCTATTTTGTTTTTTGAATCAAGCGCACAATTTTGGTCAACCAATGAGAAATGAGGAATGGACCTAACAGTTTCAACATTATATTTTATGAGATGAAACTTATATCATCAAGTGAATGATGGAAAATCGAAGAATTAAATAAATTAAATTTATTCAGTAAATAAATTGTTCGTCCATTGACGAATTTTCTTCAATTCACTTCTTCTGGAAATTTCGTGATTACTTATCTCATTTGATTATTTGTACATTTAGAGCAAGTACACGGAGAGAAATATTGATGAAAAATTACCCCGCTAGAAGGTGATGCGTGGGCCGAATTGTCAGTTAATCAGAAATTACCCGACGGTCGATAAAAAAGTTACAAACGCTGGATAATTTTTAAACCGTTGGCAGGGTAATTTTTATGCAACTCAACAACTGTCCCGCTGGCATTGGTAAAAACCCACAGGGAAGTGTATGAAAAGTTCCGTGCTTGGGTGAATTTTTACCCTGCAACGGGGCAATTTTTAAAGGGCCCTTCGTAGCATCGGCTTTCGTCATAGCCGATGACAACCGACAATACCCGACTTATTGAGGCAAAGCTGGGTAATTTTTTACGGTGCTGCCACTTGGGCCCACGTTTGGCCTCTGGCAGGGCACTTTTTCATCCACTCTTTAGGCAGAAATTCAACGAATTTTCTCTCCGTGTATCAATCATCGGGAATTGTCAGTTTGAAAACCTCAATAAAACTCTGAGTGTTAGTAAAAAAAAGAGGAGAATTGTGATATGTTTTTCGTTGAGCCTTATGCACTACTACGTCCTCGTCGTGGCCTTGGGTTATGCAAAACTTGGTGATAATCTCAATCGCAACATAGTTTTCTCTCATTTCGATTGTTTCAATTTCCGAAAAGAGATATTCTGTTAGAATGAAACTTTTTTTCACGTTTCAAAGGCTTTTATTGCACTCAATTACTTTCATATTACAGAAGAGTATTGATAAAAATACATTATGTGGTGATATTTGATTTCCGCCCTGCAAGATCAGCTCAAATTTTGAAAATGGAATTAATTGGTGATTACAATAGATTTTTTTTGTCTGGCGGTTGTACATGAATTTTTCAGAAAAATCTCGAAAGGTGAAATTTAATTCGTAATTTTTAACAGAAGTTCAATTAGAATTTACTCTATTGGCTGAAAACTGGGTTACGGCTCCGAACCAATGGGATCACTCAAAACTTTTACAAAAATACAAAAAAAAACAGTGAGTTATGGAATGATTTACTGAGGTGTCCCCAGAGTAACACTGTACCTCACTCATTTATTGAAATTATATTTTCTTGAAGATTCGAATGAACAGAAAGTGTTTTGTGAATATCTCAAACAATTTCAGGTTCACGGAAATTCAAGAGACCTCTTTCATTAAGAGTGGAACTCTCCAAAGAAAGCGTCTCTCAACAAATTTCCGCTAAATCAACTGATTTTCAAGATATCCGCAAAAAAATATCTGAAAAAAAAATTCCCCAAAATTCATTCCAATCTCCCACTCGAAAATTCCTCTTCTCATCCTTCCATCAAAACAAAAAAAAACTCTATCACAAAACTGCTTCCATATTCATCCAAACGACAAAACTAAACCGACACGCTCCTATTGAACTTGAAATATTCATAAAAAACAATTTTATTTTTACTACCATCCCCCTCAATATCGCGTGTAAAAATAAACAATGAATTTTTAAAGTGCACCAAAAAGCCTTCAAAAAAAAACTGCCCAATAAATTCCCCGTCCTGCCCCTATCCGATTAATTTCATTAATTGAGCAAGAAAAAAAGACTGGGAGAAATCATCAAAAATTTTTGGAACACAATCTAATAGAAAAAAAAACAAACAATTAAACTACCAAGAAGAAAAAGCCTTACAATTCAATTTTAATTTGCATCAACCATTCATCACCATTGCAGTATATTGAATTTAAAATTAAAAAAAAAATAACGATAAACATGTAGAATATACCGAGGGTTGAAAAAGCCTCATTTTTATATATTTTTTTTGCGCTATTTCGTGGTGAAAGGGAAGGAAGAATAAAATTGTACGTGTTTCCCATGAGTATTCTCGACCGTCTGGTTGTCATGGCCTTCATCCTCGCGTAGCTTACGTACCACCAGTGTGCGCATAGGTCACTTGCATATATCGGAACGACCTGGGCTTATTCCCTCGAGTACACGACACGACCTCACTGTCTATCTCTCTTTCTCTCACACTCTCTCTCTCACTCTGTTCTCCCATCTCCTCTTTATATACACACATTGTAGGGATAGTCTCTCCCGGCACATCCCAGAATGCACGCATACCCTTGGCTCGCTTTAATAAATTTACAAAATACACCCCATATTCGCTGAATTATTTTATCTCACATACACATAGTCCTATCTCTCTCATCTCTTTTTATCATTCGTGCATGGCGTTATATTACAGACCCTCGGAGTTAAGGACAGTCTTGTGAAACAAAAAAAAGTGTTGTTGTTTTTTCTCACTCTGTTTTCTGTCCTCATTGGGAATGGTTGTGGAGGAGCTGTGGGACTTGATAGAGAAGTTAGGAATTTTAGGGGTTCTGACCTTGAAATACGTTTTCTTTGGTTATTTCGGAATTAGTGGGAAGTAGAGAAAAATTTTTTAAATATCTTTTTTCTTAACCTTTTTTTCTACGAAGAAGATTATTATGAGGATTCCTCTATCAGTCTTAGCTGCTGATATTTTTGATGAAACTGGAAAATCAAATTTTTCAAGGTTTATACTGTTTTTTTTTTTAATTTCTTGGAGTTTATAAGGGAAATTTAGTACGATAGTTTTATATATTCAGAATTGAGGGCTATGGGAAGAATTTTTAAGAGAATTTCTCTGTCTTCTTTCTCACACATTGAGATATCTAAAAAAAACAGTCAACAATTCCATTTTTAAAAGTGTAATGAAATCACAAATATCATTTTCCCCACCTTGGTAATCATTGAAGGGAGGGGGAGGACACGTGACTCAATAATCGGTGAGACGAGGTCCCGATGAATTTTAGACTCTCCTGCTTCTCGTCTTTTGTACTGTGCACAGTCTTTATATTTCATATAATTTCGTAAAATTAATTCACGTGAATATTCATTCGAATTTCGTTATATTTGAATATAATATTCAATATTTGTCATTAATATATAAATCTTATAGGGAACAAGAGTTATTTTGAATTAATTATTTAATTATTAACGAATTGACGACTTTATATATATTGAACTATTTTTGGTTTGTATGCGTGAGATTGAATGCTGAGTGAGGTACGTACCGACAATTAAATAGAATTGAAATAAAAAAAAAGGAATAAAAAGAGCCACTTGTAAAATAACGATTAATCAAATTTCTTTTATAATTATAATTTTTATATAAACATATTTATATTCTTCTGCTCCAGAAAATTATGTTAAATTCATAAATTTAATGATACGGAATATAATAAAATTCTTTTGCACGATATATTTTATATTAATTTTTTTATTGTTTCTATTGCTATGCATATTTGCTCGAATTTTGATTTATATAACATTGAATAATTTCTTAAAGTTTCTATGACGTTATAAAAGATACCTCGGAATCGGTTGAAAAATTCATTGAAGAATTAATTGTCGATTCCGTTTATTATTTCACAAATCTCGATTCTTAGTATCGATTAATCGACCATAAGAGTCAATTGTCTCAATTCTCATCGATTCCTCAATTGGAAATTAATTTTAATTGAGAAAAAGTATAATTGTCTAATAAGTGAAGCTTTGAAAAATAATTTTCCTCCAATCAAAACAGCTCAAAAAGGTAAAACAATAATAGATGCAAAATATTTACGCCAAAATTGAAGTGGAAGTAATATTTAGATAGTTTTCTAATTTGAAATAGTACATTATGACCAGGGTCCGAAAAATCGTACATCTAAAAATATTGCCAGCCGTAGCTGATACCTTGGTTACGAGAGTAAACAAATTTTAGAGTGTCACTTTCAGTGCAAATTTCATTCAAATTTGTATTGCACGATACGGGATTCTTTAATTGATCAGACTAGTGATATGTGTGCAAATGTGACTCGGTACTTCTGAGTAAAATGATGCAGTGGGTGTTAGAGAAGAATAAATTCGAGGAAGCTCCATCAATTACCAAGAAAATGTAGCCAAAACACATGAAGAAGAAAAAAAATGATAATAAAGAACTGAAGTAGAAAAAAAAATCTTTTCTCGAGAATTGACTTTAGAAGGGATTTTTGATATCTTAGGTTTTCATTATTATTTTTCCCTCCTCTTCATGTGTCTTGGCTGCCTTGACCACTGTTGATCAATTAATGAATTCCCTCAATTCAAATTGCTCATGTATGACTCATGAGTGACTGTGGATGCATGTACATGACTAGTACAAAATTTATAAATGAATCACAAAGTCCAATATTGAAAATCGTTTTTTGATCGACTTTGAAAATGAAGAGTCTCTTCTTAATAATCGTTTATTTCGAAGGAAAACATGATTCTCAATTAGAATCGCAGTCGATTCTGTCGTCTCCACAAAAAAGATATCTCTACAAAAGTGACGAAAAATAAAAACTCGAATAATTTCGTGATTTTTTTCTCAAATAACGCATTGTCTCACAGCATCAATTGAATGAAGACATTCACAAATTTTTGGGATTATCAGAGTATAAAGCTCGAACATTCTCGTGATAAACAGCCGAGATCCATGGAATGGCTACTGAAGCAATGCTTTTCGAATCAAAGAAACTCGCACTGTTCTCTCTTCTGATTCTAATGAAAGCTTTCAGAATGAGGTGGATTCTAATTTTCTCTCAACGTTCTTGTACACGTAGACACAGTACAAAGAGTTTTCAAACTCCACTGAGCCCTGTATATACAATTGTGTGCCAATTGCCTTACTGTAAGTGCAGAATACAACAGACAGTTCAAGTGCAATTTAAACTTCAAAAATATACGAAGCAAGTAACATTGCTTACTTTAATCGTTTGTTAAATATTATGAAAGTTTTTCATGCAGAAAATTGTCGTTTGAATACACGTAGAGATAGTTTTAGTGGGAAAAAAACCGTTGAATATCGTTACACTGTTGAGTTCATGAAGATAATTTTGCAGTGAGAAGACAATGTTTCATTAATGAACGTTAAAGTACATGTAATTTCGACTTTGAGAGTTCCGCGCTGAATTGGTAATTGATTTCAGGGGAATGGAGGAGAATTAGAGGGAAAAATGGGGAAAACCATTATCAATGTGAGAATTTGAGAGTTGAGAAAATTCGTCAAGAAAACTGGATAGAAAACATCATGTTTTTTATAAAAACTATTTCTTTTGTATTTTCAAAGTTCCCAGTTTTTCGAGAATATCTCCGATTATTATTGGCGCAGAGCTTTGGGGTTAATCGGAAATGAAAGCTGAGATCATCTTCCACCGGCTTTCACGGTAATCGAATTAATTATCAGCGTAAATCGCATAAGATACATTCAGTTCTTTGAAAGTCAGTCTTTTGGTCATATCTCACTTACTTTCCGTCGAAAATCAATTTGATTTAAGTGACATTGATGAATTATCATCTCAGCTTTCATGTACAGGCGCCTCCAGTACGCTGCGACCCTTAGATCCTAAAACATTTAAAAAAAAAAGGGAACTTTCAAGATGCAAAAAAAACGAATCAAAAAAAATTCAGGAAACCAAGTTTTTCACGCGATTTTCATCAGAAATTCTACATGAACAACATGAAGATCATTCTTCTGGAATTAATTTCATTAATGAAAACACGTGACCAAAATAAATCCCATAATCTCTAAATCTGAATTTAACAACCTGTGAAAAATCTTTACGCGCTTAACCAGCATTACCAGTGAATTATGTTGAAGGCATGTGAATTCCATTCTACCGAATGTCTGGGCAATATAAGTTTCCACTTTGCTGCAAGAACTCGGCTCACTGATGTACGGATAACTCAATGCCAAATAGGGTGGGTACTTGGATCGTGCACTTCGGCCGTATACACTGAAATATGCTAGTCATCGGGATTGTGTGATAGGACAATGCCCAGAGGCCAGTTCGTCCTCGATATCTCAAAAGTATTGATTATTGCCTGTAATAATTCAGATGCTAACGATTCGTCTTCAGTTGAAGATGAGATAAAAAAAATATTTTTTTTTCCGAAATATCTGAAGTTATAGATTTTTAGAATTTCGTCACATTTATTCAGAAAATTAACAAATTTACGCTGGAAAATGATTCAACAAATCATAGAATGTTCATGATGCAAATATTCATTTTCCAGCACGAAAACATCAATATTTCCGAAATCATCGAAACTCGATGTTCCAAGCCACCTCATACTTCATTCCGGTATAGTCCAGCGGTCAGGATATTCCAAATGAAATCCTGATAGGGAATCAAACTGTGCATCTCTTTTCACCACAACATTGAAAAACATTCCCATCTGATTCTTTTCGCAATCCGTTCATATCTCTTTATTTTTTAATCATTTTGGAAATTATGACTACGAACAACCGTATTATACTTTTTCCAACGGAAATTTTTAGATCATCATCAATGTTCGATGCTGGGATTCAATCTTGAATTTTTCTTTCTTCGATTATCAATAATGATGATTGCGTCTAATTTCAGTACGTAATGGAATGGCTGAATGTATTTCATTACTTTTAGGTATCAAATTAGTCATTATATGCCGAACTATTCAATAAAAAAATTAATCCATCATTTCCTTAATTTTCCTCATTTTCAATCATCCCAAAAATTCCAGCTAAAAGAGCAAGTGAATCATAATATCATCCATTTCGAATTTCCCGCTCCATTCCTTGGAATTTTCACAATTTTCTAATCATCTAAACAATGCAGCCTTTAGAAACGTCTGAATTATGTACTTTTCCAGCCTAAATTCCTTCTCCCAAATTTTTAAAATCTCAAAAATCTATTGATTCTAATCAATCCGAAATCTCCTGGATTCACAGTTACTCCGTTGAAATCCCTGGAAAATTATTTTTAAAAAACGCTGATCAATCAATATTATGTGTTATTCAATGACAATGCAGATACATTGATAACTGATTACATTTATGAGAGCTCTGTCTAATTCTGATAAGCCAGTGCTAACACACATGATACATGAATAGACTATTGCTATTGTATTACGTCACAGTTTAACAGAGAGGAGTAGGGGGGTATAGTCTGTGTTGGCCAATGTGGATCAAGCAACTACGGTCGATTGAATCTCGAGGTTTAGTGCGAGGGACGACGTGGTCAGCCAGAATGGGTGGGGGAGGGGGGGCGGGATTGGTGGATTCGCGAGCGTCATTGAGGCATTGTCATTTCACCCGCGGGCTGTTTCAGACCCAAACAGGGCAAGTGCTGCTTTGGAAATGGTTCATCAAGCGATTCTAACGGACACTACAAAACGGCTCGAGGGCACTATTTTCATGCTGTCGCGTTCACAAGGAGAGTACAGAGTGCTGCGTTAACTGTGTGAAGAGGACAATTAATCCTTTGAGAAAACTCTAATCAATCGATTAATTGATTAATGAATTTCCCGCTCTCAATAGAATTCATTAGACAAAAGTAGAACAGAATAAGTATTTTTTTTGTCATTTGATTTGAAAAATATCTGAAAAACCAAGCGAGGTAGCGGAATTTTCGAAGACAACCTTTTTCGTGAATAATTCCAATTGCTACAAAGATTTTCTAGAAAAAAATGCACTATCTCGCTTAGTTCCTGAGATATTCATCAAAAATGCTTGTTTTTCCACTCATTTTCAAGTTTTCGTTATTTAGTAAAAATTCATCATAATTTTCGAAATCAATAAAACTTGATGTTCTAAGGCACCTCCAACATCATTCCGGTATAGTCCAGTGGACAGGATATTCAAAATGAATTCCTGATGAGAAGCCAAATTCTCTTCCCACCACAACATCAAAAAAATTGACACACATAACAGAGCTGGCGGATACTGGAAATTCTTCTAGTTTCATCGAATTTCATTGGAAAAATTGATTTTTTTCTGCTGAAAGATTAACAATTTCCAATATCCCCTAAGGATAATAAAACTCCATGAAATCCATAATCGCCCAAAAAGACGGATACCTCACGCCCCAAATTTTCATGCCAACTAAATCACTCACACACTATACTACGGAAATGACGAAATCACATGAAGACCCCTCACGTTTCATAATGACACACCAGCATTATGAAATTGCACTATAAAAGTATAAATAAATAAATAAACAGGTCAATTTTCTGAGGTATTATAAATGTTTAATGGTATCCAGAGGCTTTCACAAAGATTGCAAGAAAATCTCAGAGTGTCGAGTCTTGGGGACCATTAGAGTTGTGTGTTACCCTCTTCCTTCACTGTCATTGGCCGTGCGTATAATCCACCTATACCCCCTCTCTTCCTTCCCCCCTCCCCCTTCTTTTTCATGTCTCGTATAAGAAGGTGAATCTTACGTTGAATTTGAGAGAGAATGAGACAGATGGACGGACATAGGAGCAAACTATCTCATCCACAGTATTACTAGCGCTACGCTTACTTGTCGCGCTAACCCAAGCCAGGCTGAGGCTGCTGCTGCCGCACATATCCGGTTGGTCGTAAAGTCCGAACCCAATTTCTACCGGATACCATTAGCGGGGCCCATTAAACATTAAACGACAGGGAAAATGTAACTTGAATCTCACCAAACGAGCCACCAAGAGACCAGGACCATCGCACCAACCACTCCCCCCCCCCTTCCTCCCCCTCTTTTGGTCACCGTCCCTTCTTAACCATTACGTCGTTAGTCGTTTCGTAACTTCACGTATCGCAATTAAGGTATTAAATAATTAAGTGTTCCTATCCAACCACTGGTTATTTAACGTTATTTTTAGGTTTTTTAACAGTTTTTATTGTTGTCATAAAATTGGCGGTTGTGTTGGTGAGATTGTGTATGAGTAATTGCCGCTTCTGCCTCGTTCTTTCAGCGCTTTGGAAATAATTTTGGTGGAGTTGTAAAAGAATTGATGAGACTTTTCATGGATTATCTTGGAATCTGCAGGAAATAGAGGAGTTTTAGTGGAAACCTTTTTTCGCGAGGGGAGGGGGGGGAGGGGGTTATGAAATAGGTTATTAGGGAAATTATGGTATTTTGATTGCTTCTCGAGATATGGGGGATTAAGGGATTTCAAGGACACGTATGACCTATTCTTACTATTGAACTAGAATTCAGTATGAGTTGATGTTATTAGAGTTTCGGAACTGGCTAAACGCTTTTTACTTGAAGGGAGTTAAGAGGTGCGAGTGATACGTGAAAATCAACTCCTGAAGACGTAAGTGGAACAGTCCACTCAGTCTTAATTTGCTGCAATTCTTTCGATGTGATAATCGTTGCTTGAATGAATTCCGAATCAATTCGACAATTGCGGTGACTTTTATTTTGGATCTGAAAGCAAGAATAAGTTGACAAATTTAGTTGGGAAGTTAAGTTTATTGAAGTACAATCGCTGCTCATGTTCAATGAACATTATTAGATAATAATGAAACCAACTACATTTTCATTATTTCAATTTAATTTAATTTTGTTTTTATTAATAGTTCGAGTCGTTATTTATACTATGGCAAAATTTTGATTCACCTTTAAAATTTTTCAATTGAATTTTAGAAAATTTGCATCTTCTACAGTTCAATGAAAGATGATGATCTTGACACTTTTCTCTCAATTATACTACCATTTGTTGATTAGATGAGCTTGAAAAAAAAATTAACTGAAATAACAAAAAAATCGTGAATTTTCTTTAATTTTTTAACATTCAATACTCAAAAATTTACACGGTATTATTGAAAAAATATATAAAAAAATTGCACATATAGATTTTTGAATTGTCAATATATGCATATTTTCCATTTTTTAAAATAATTTATTTGCTGGAAGAATAAAAAATGTCGAAATTGTCAGATGTCTGCTATCTTTAGTCCTATCGAGAGCTATCACAAAAAAAATGATTTTCATTTCATTATCTATATAAATTTATTTAACATGTGCAGTGATCAGACCTTCTCAATGCTAGAGTCAATGATGCACGACTCCAATACTCACTCCGCCATCTATTGCATAAACTCGGAAGTACAGTGAATTCCCGAGGCTTTTAATTGTATTCATAGATATCGTCGAGTAACTGCAGTCGACAGTACTTTTATACATTTATAAACAAGTTGACATTATTTTCTTTTTTGAGTATAAAAAATGAAATTGGCGAATGGAGTGAGAGAGATAATCATAAAACTTTTGAGATTTTTTTAGTATTTCGTTTGAAGTGGTTTAATGAATTTTTTTTGAAAGAAAATTGTGAATGACAATTTTCATTAACAGTGGATCAAAATTATTCGCGTTGTACTTCATACAGAAGACTTTTTTATGGTTTATTAATTCGGTGGAATTAATCAGAGAGTTGTCAAAAGAATATATTTTGAGTGACATTTTTCATTAATCCAGAAGATAATAGAATTTATCAATTGAGAGACACTTCTTGAATTATTCAAACTTTTGCGAATTACGGTAATAAAAATTAATTCGGAAAAGAGAAAATTTTATTTTTTCAGTATTAATTGATAATACGTGTTTTTTATTGGAGCCAAGACTCGTAATTTCTCCGTGATCTACAGCAATAATTAATTAACCTCATCAAAGCTTAACACTTACAATCAAACAACGTGGATTCCAAGAAATGTCGGGAGAACAGTCTCGAACGTCAAGAGCAATTAAGCAGGTTATTAAGTGGAATATTGACGCAAGAGTAATTCTGATGCTCCGAATTCCACCTGATTGACCCAGTTATTTCATACCTATGTAACCGCTCCAATTTCATCAAAATAGGTGAAACACTTCAGCATACACAAAATCTTTGATGTTCGTCTTGTTTGAAATATTTCAAGGGTTCACGAAGTTTGAATGGTTACATGAAAAGTAATGAATTTTTCTCTTCAATCTAGGAATGGAAAAACTGAAAAAAAAATTGAATAAAAGTTAAATGCAAGGAAGTTTTGTAAACGACGAGACTTAGGGAATTTTATAAAAAAAAACCTATTGTGTAGAGAATTTCATGAACAAATGGAAGTAGTAACGTGAATTTTTTGATCCATCTCCACGTTTGTATTCTCCAGCCCAAAATCATCAAAATCTCGAGAGTCACTGAAACACAAAGTTCCAAGCCACCTCCAACTTCATTCTGGTATAGTCAAGTGGTCAGGATATTCAAAATGAATCCCTGATGAGAATTCAAAGTGTGCGCCTTTTCCTGTCAATTCACTTCAACATCGAAATTACATTATATGGAATTGTTCACCTTTTCCAGAAAGCGAATGGAACATGGCGAAAGCCCTACCCAAAGAAAGGACATAACAACAACAACCTCCTTTAGAACAAAGAGAATCCATGGTAACACAGCTGAATACCAACACTTGAGTACCAAGCATAGCGCAAGATCGGAGAGATTGGGGCCACAATGAGCTTTATAATTCATGAATTTGTTGAAAAATTGTAATATTAGAGTATATGAGTGATTCTTGGAGTGTGAGCAAACTGTCTTGATTTTCAGGACATGGAAATGTATGAGCATGCAGGATGAGTTGAGTCGTACTCATCCAGTGATGGAACTATTTAATATATTTATCCTGGAAAGAATGGGTAATTGAGCGTAACATCATTTTCATAATCTTCAAAATACAATATAATGTTCATCAACTCAAATCAGTCACTATAAAGCTGATCAATATATCAGTATTCATTGAATTTTTTATGTTCGATCACTGGTGTTTCACGAGGCTCATCCATTCAACCACTGGACCACTCACTCTAGATAACTTGCTAGGATTTCTCGTGACAAAAAAATTTTAATGTATTCAGTTTCCAACCCGAAATCTTCAAAATCATCGAAACTCAAAGTTCCAAGCCATCTCTAACGGCAATTGATTCTATGATATGGTGGCCTTTTAGCTCTTTGCTGCGTTTGAAGAAAACTGCGATGCTGTTAAATTTTGGTATCGACGTTTCGGCTTCTTTGTGGAGCCTTCATCAGGATACTCATTCCTTATTCTTAATTATTATAATAGTTGATAAACAATCTCCACCTTTATCTCCAACTCCATTCCGGTATAGTCCAGTGATTAGGATATTCGAAATGAATTCTTGATGCGCCCCCAAGTCGTGAGTCTTTCCTTGCCCGTCATCCACAACATCAACAAAAAAAATTCCACCCAATTCTCTTCTCGAGAATTAGCTCAACACATTTTCAAATATTTAACTTTTACTTCGAATATCTTCATTTCCTTATTCTCTATTTATCTTATTTTTCCACAACTTCCTTTGCCCCACTGCCTTGGCATTCTTACCCTCCTTCTGTATGCGTACATGTGCAAAGCCCTCTTTTGCTTCCATGGGTCTGGTTGTTCGTGCTTCGAATCCGTTTAGGCGATATTGAAAAAAATCTTCTCGATTTTCCCAAAGAGGAGTAGAGGGAAGGAATACGGGAGGCTACTACCCCCCCCCCCTCCTCCTCTTGTCCCTCCTTTACCAAGAGTGGTAAGAATATGTTGAGAATATGTGTAAATAAAAAAGAGATGCACAAGGGGTAAAGCAGGAAAAAAGGAAGTAGAATAGAAAAGAGAAAGAAGTTTCGCATGTTCTCTCTTGTTGCGTACATGACACGAGTAGAAAATTCACTGAAAAAGCGAATGTGGAGAGGGGACAGCGTGTACGAGGAAGGTGTTGTCATTTCTACACGTAGTCACCAATGCTGTGGAAAGGGGAGGAGAGGGGGAGGAGAGGTACGGAAAAAAGAAAATTCTCCGAATGGAAATTTTGCGTTCGTTCTCTCAGGCGATATTAAAAAATATTTGCATTGCCAAGCGTTCGAATCGTTCATCTTCTTCTTTCATACATAAAAATTGTTTTTTTTTTATCTTCAGCTTTTTAAATTCATATTGACTTGGAAAATAAAATCCATTCTCTCGAGAATAATGGGAGAGAAAGAGAGGGAGAATATTTTCAAGTCTTAATTTGAGATAATGAAATTCTCGTTGGCTAATTTTCTTCTTATTTCTTTTTGTTAAATTCATGGAAATTGGGAAAACCAGGAAAGAATGGACTTATGCGGCGAAACGGACCACGATTTTTCTCAATGTGAACGACTCTAGGAAAAAAAACTAAGAAAATTCCGGAAGATGCTCGAGTATATTCGCATTATCGAGTGATTCCCTGAAAAAAATCAATCCATGTTTTGACGAAAAAACATAATTCTGAATTGAGATAAAAATTCTCGATTAATTGAATTCAAGACTTGATTTAAGAAAATTAATTTAATAATGGAACTGATTTTGTCATCCACTTCCCTCTCTCATAATCATTTTTAAATTCAGATTGACTTTATGAATGAAATTCATTTTTTAGAAAACTGCTGAGAGAGGGAGAGAGAGATAGAAGTTTAAGTGTGCGTTGTTGCGACGTTAACAATGTCAATTATGGTAATGAATTGTTAGACGCCTGGAGGGGAAAGGGGTGGAGGGGTGTGTGTACAGCAGTTAAGTTAAAATACGATAGTACGAGAGACAAGGAGGCGTGGACCGGTGAGAGAAGGTGGTGGTGATGTAATATGTAACCGATTATGTGCAAACCGTGTTAATTAGGTGATACTTTAAAGTTTAATGTTTATATTGTATTACGCAGTGTTCTAAATTTTCTCAGAAATGTCTCGTATGTTTGCTAACGCAGGAGAAATAGGACTTTGAAGAAGTGAGATGAGTGAAATGAGTCGTCTGTGCTAATTAGTAATAATGATAAAAACGGTAGCGGGAAATTTAAAAATTGAGGGAAGTGTAAAGAATGGTCTAGCAGAGATCATTGTAGGTCGAGAACAATTTTGAAAAAAAAAATTTCCTAATCATTTTTTCGGGAATCCAACAATTTTGGAGATTTTTACGAAAAACTGAAAATTTTCGAATCAAGCAAATCGAGAAATTTTGGAATTTATCACAGAATATTTGTGAATAATAGGAATCAGATAATTCTCAGAATTGAGGAAGTTCAAGAAAACAGGATTTCAAATGGGGAAATATTTTTTTCGCACTCTCTATGCATAACAAGATGAAAAATTCGTTGGTATACAGTGAGAATTCTCGGATAACTAAGAATCTTGTCCTTTGAGAAATCAAAGGATATATTTTTCGTATAAATTTTACACGCAGATGGCAAATCAATGATCACAGACTGAATATTTATTAGTATCAGGATTGAATAAGAAAAAGTCAACACTCGAGATTTCTCAAGAGAAATTATTCATCCAATGGAAAACAGAGAAGCCAATTTCTGAAAAATTCTTCGAGGGGAATCTTATCTATTCGTGGACCAGTGGTTTATGCTTTATCGTGTGGTTCTTTGATTGGTAGAGAAGTGGAACTCATTCGCAAAAATGATGAAAAGGAAATTATGTCAATTTCCCTGGAAAATAATAATTGCCTGACTATTATCTGACTTTTCTACTTAAATCGCCGAAACACGTTCTCCCACATATTTTGGAATCAAAAAGAGAATTTTAGAGAAATCAAGAAAAATTTTTAGTCTGACTTATTTTGCAGAGTACAATTAGAACTATAAAGAATTTTAAACGGGAATCTTTCTATCTCTCTTAAATTCCAAAATATTAAAAAAAAAAAAGTATTTTGCAGATATTAATTTCTCCGTTTTCATAAAAAAGCTCCGAATTTAAGAGAGATAGAGAAATCTTCCAGAGAACCTCTTTATAGTTCTCTTTTTTTATATCACCTTCAGATTCCGAGATATTCTACAAAAACAGAATTCTTCAATTTCCCTCGAAAAAAAAATTGTAAAAAATCCTGAAATCCAAACGGAATTGGAAAATTTCTGAATGGCACATGTGATGTAAAAAATAAAATCCTCAAAAACCGTTGCTCCAGGAATTTTCTCTTCCTCTCCGCCAAAATATTACAAAAGCCCACAAATTTTTCGAGTCATCTTAATGTCTTCATTTTCCACTGCGAAACCATGAACATCACACAATCACCGAAACTCAAAGAGTTCCGAGCCACCTCCAACGTCATTCCGGTATAGTCCAGTGGTTAGGATATTCAACATGAATTCCCGATAAGTCTCCAACCTCTCTCCTCAAGAATCAACTCATCATATTTCCAAATATTTAACTTTTCCTTCTTCATTTCCTTATTCTCGACACCTCCAAAGCCTCAATACCCATCACCCCCCTCCCCCCCCCCCCCCACCCCCACAGGAACTGCCATAAATTTACTCTCCCCAAAAAATGTAAACTTCTCCTGGAATTCCTACCGAAAAAGAAACAAACTGGATATCGCCAAACGTTTCCCGAAGAAAATATTCCCATTGGTTTATACCAGAAACGTGAATTATTGGGCTCAGGTGGCCCTAGTAATTCTGACCTTCCAAGAAATTGTAGAAAATACCTGGTCTCAGCTTGTGGTATAGAACAAGATAGAGAATTAAAGAGTGAGCGAGAGAGAAAGAGAGAAGGATCCACTCAAGACAGTCCAGGCAGTTACGTTACAAGAGAGGTCCCAGCTCGACCGTCCTAACTCAAACAGATCTACGGCTTTCCTGTAACATAGATTCGCGTTTGCCGCAATAGTATAGCACTGACTAGACGCGTGCCCTCGACTCCTTACCAAAAACCCCTCTTTCTCTCTCTCACTCTCTTATCTCTCTCTTTTCTCCACTTGATTTTCCTCGTTCTCTTTTGCACACTAATACTATCCGTTGCGCTTCCCCGAGCGAAACCTCAAACGAGACCGCGTGGGACCTTCGTGCACGATCTACGAAAAGCATCCGGCGGACTGCGTGGCGCCTCGTTATTTTACGTTCCTTGACAATTACGTACTGACTGAGGACTGAGCTTTCGAGGGTTTTTTTTGCTCTTAAAAAAAAATCCAAAAATGGAAACCACTCAAGGTTTTATTAATCTACGATAATTTCGGGAAATAATGGAAATAGGGGAAAAGATCTAGGGACTTTTTTTGTGGGGAATTTCGTTTCCTCTAAAAAAGGTCTCTTGATAAATTTCCGTAAAGATGATACCTTTGGAGATATCTGGGGAAGAGTGAAATGATGAGACATGGTGAACTTTTAGAGGAACTTTTAGGGGTGAAACAGTTTTTGGAGAGTATTTCGGAAACCGTTGGATTTGAAGGAAAATGTCAAGAGATCTTATTTGTAGAGATTTCTGTACTAAATACTTACAGAGAAAAAGATTTCTCGACATTTTTTTCTAAGGGCAATAGTTTCAGCGATAGAAGGGTACACAGAAAACATACGGCGGACTCTGTGGCGCCTCGTTATTTCACGTGCTCCGACAATTACGGGCGAACTGAGGACCGAGCTCTCTACAATTTTTTTGTCTCCTCCCCCTTTCTATTTCTGGAGAATGTCATTCGTTCTTTTTTTTCCTGCCCCAATGTCATCGGAGAATTTGCAATGCCTTCATTGTTTCCAACATTTGAATGAGAATGGAGTACAGGGAAGTCGAGTATTTTCAAGATAATTTGCAGTCATAAATAACAATGGAATTTTTATATGGAAATTCCGTGGTAAAAAAGGAAAAACGTCATGGAGTGAATTAACAAGTTGTGAGAAGTTTCGAATGAGTGAAGTACATGACCAAGTTCTCGAGAATTTGAAATTCTCTTCAGGACAGAGTTATGATTTATTGGATTTTCTTGGACAATTTGGAATTTTTATTCACGAGGGATGAACAATCTTGGAAAATGATTAACGATAGCGGAAATTTTATGATCATCATGATCGATATGATTCCGAATTGAAGGAAAATGAATAATAAATGGATTCCACATTGAAAAAAATGAAATTTGGAAAACCTGTTTGACCTTGAAATCAGTTTTTCAGGAATATCTCGAAATCTATGGGGAATATTGAAATTTTTTAAATGACTTTTTTTGTAGCTCTCATTTCCGTCTAAAAAAAAGGTCGATTACAAAATTTTGCTAAATCCACTCTTTTCCGAAATATTGTGAAAAGAAAACGAAATCTGAATTCCCAATAAAATCAGGTATCTTCGAATATCTCGAAACCCGTTCGAGATATCGAAATGTTCTTGGCATGTTTTTTGTTTTCTTTAAACAGGTGATTACCAAAACTTCGATATTTCGAATAAACTTCAATATATTTGACAAAAACTGATTTTTTTGAGAGTTCGCTCTTTTTTTCGCTTTGAGAATATCTCGGAGACAAGTGGATTTAGCGGAATTTCGTCAGAAATTTTTCATGTAGCTTCCATTTTCCTCCATAAAGAAGTTTATCACCGAAATTTCGATATCTCGAATGGATTCCAAGATATTTTAAGAAATCAAAAACAGAACAATTCCGCGTCAGTGACCTCTTCTTCCCATTTCTATCGTCTCTTTTCGAAAACAATGGTTTTCTAAAAAAAAAAATTCACGTTCGATCATAATGCAATTGACGCCTACATTTTCTCAACTTCCGTGTAACACTACCAAAAAAAAAAAAAAAAACGTGACTTTCTGTGTTGGCACCCTTACATCTCGGCAAATCGTCTGACTGAGAAAGGAGCATGAAGCACGATATTCTCGTGAGACTTTTAGCAACTGAGTGAAGGTAGATAGAGGCACCAAGGTGAAACGAGAAAGGAACAAAAAAAAGGTGGAGAAAAAGAAAAGAAAAGAAACATATAATTTAGCTATCCTGAGGGTTACCCCAGCGTGCCCTCTTGAATCCTCCGAACCGCATTACCTTTTTCCACCACTTTTCTCTCACTGTTCCAGCCCTCACCTCCTTCTTTTCCTCTTCGTTCACTCCGTATTTCTCATTCTCACACTGCTGTGGCTTTTCAAAAACCGACTGACGCAGTTATATGAACGTTAACAGTAGGAAAAGAAAAAAAAATCATGAGTGAGAGGAGGCAAAAGAAAAGGTCATAAAGCAAAATACGTGTGACCCGTCAAAACTACAAATGAAAAAAAAGGTGGGGTGGGTGGGATCGTGCAATGAGAAGGGAAAAGTTTTGTGTTTAAAAATGAGGGGTGAGAATCAAATCAAAAAGTTGAATGAAATGGAAAAATATTTTATTTGAATTCTTTCTTTAGGTACGATAATTTCATGTGAGAATATCTTTGAAATAAGTTGACTTAGAGGAAAATATAAAGAAACCTTTTTTATAGAAAATTTTATGGGCTACAAAAAAGGTTTCTTTATAAATCCTCGTAAACCCGACGATTTTCGACATTCTTCCCAAGTAGTGAGAAAAAGTAGATAATTCAAAAAATAATAGTAAAATTCTGCTGTAAATTGCCTTAAAAATATCTCCGAAAGTACTGAGGTTATCAAAAATTTGTAGAAAACCTTTTCCATGAAAAATTTAATTTTCCACAAAAAAGGTCTCTTCATAAACTTTCTTAAACTCAATAGTTTTCAAAATATTAAAAAAATAATGAAAAATTCCAATTTATCTTCTCTCATCTCATCGAATTCCTTTTTCCCCACGATTTAATTGAGGATAAAAAAATTTAGATTCTGTAATGGTGAATACTGTCCTTACACCCGAGAAGTTTGCCCCTGGAAGTCCCTCATCTGCGCTTTGTATTCAAGGCAACATATTGTCCTTTGGAACAATTGAGTTAACGTTACTTCTCGAGTCTAGGTACATACCCATCATTAGCTTAAAACCAAACTGGCGTAAGTGCTATGTATAAGCACAGTACTCAGGCCACTTTGTCTCTAAGGCAATAGACAGGAAAAGATTCTCTTACTTATCTACTCTTTCTTTATATATTTTCTCTTTTTTTGTACTCTACTTTAACTTTGTCATTCTCCGAGTGGCGCATTGGATGAAGAGAGACAAATCTAAGGTGAAAATGTGTCCTTTCTCTTTGTACACAGTAAATTCAAAGGAGAAAAACGTGGAATTCTTCTGTGATGTTACATAATGTAGCTTATATTTTCGTCAGATGAGGCAATGTAATTACGCGGATACCGTCAGGAGTTACTGTCGTGAAGATCAAATTAAAGTATGACACAATGTTGTGTACTTCATCGTAATAGGTTACTTCGTATTTCTTTCTTGTGTGGTAATGAAGTCTGAGGTGGTAATTAAGTTGTGAAATAAAAAAGTTGATTTAAGTCGATTAGTTTTTGGAGAATATCTCGAGAAGTAAAGAAGATGGAGGAATTTTTGTGGAAACCTTCTTTTCAGATCCAATTTTCCTCTACGAAAAAAGCCCTCCAAAATGAATTACAATTCAATCTCTAATCTTCAAATTTCTTAAGATATATTGGTTTTTTCTATGTGATATATCGTATTGAATGCAAATTTTCTCATATGTATCAAGAAACATCTTTATTTTTTAATACTGTTAAAAATCTCTCAGTGAAATTCCTCTATCAGAGAGCGTCTATATGTTGGATATGATGGGTTGAATGAGAATATTGGTAACTGTACGTTTAAGGCACATTTTGCCGAGTGCGGTTTATAAAACGAACCAGAAATATTCAGACGATACCTGTGGTCAATGTGCATGTAATGATTGATTGTGTGTGTGTGTGTGTGTGTGTATGTGTGTAAGTGTATGTTTGTACTGTACTCATCAGCATGGTACTATTGCTAATTCCAATATTATTCCTGTGAGTGTTCGAGATATTTTTGATCCTACTATATAGAAGTCATGGCATGTTACCTCGAATTGAACAGCGCCCTCTTGAAAAATTGAACTTACGTCAACAATTAAGATTAGAACATTGCCATCTTGAAAAATCGAATTTGACTACGCTGAACATAGCAAAAAAAGGAACATCAACGACACGGCCGTCCATGTAGGAAACCGAAATAGGCCCACAATTCGGGGCAATCTTGAACTGCCGAGTTTCGATATAGGGAAACTATATTGGTTGGAACTCCTAGCCAATGATGGTATGTCACAGCGGCACGAAATCGGAAACTAAATCGGGCGTCAATCACATCCGATTTCGACCCAATATAGGGTTTTGAGTTAAACCCGAACGTCGGGCTGAAGTCTATGTGACGAATCTCGACTTAGCGCTTTGATATACACCCAGCATTCAGCCCAAATTGGAAAAAGAATTTTTAAACATGAAATAAGAAGAAAATCATTATTTCTTATTTTCAGCATACCATAATTCTTCATCTTTATTATTTATATTTCAATTTTATTTATTTCAAAGTCATTTTTGTAATTACAAATTTCAGTTTTCACAGGCGGATCTGAACCCTCGATCGTCGGATGCAGTTGAATATTATCCAATTATCTTTTCAGAAATATTTCTGGAACTTAAGGCAGATAGAGAAGTTTTAGGAATTCAGAAGAGAATTTTTGTTTTTGATTAATTCGAAGAGTTGAATTTACTTTTTTGGAAGTATCTAGGAATTTAGGCGCGATAGATAAATTTTCGAAAATACCTTCCTTGTGAAGCGGAATCGGAGCTAAGAAAATACTATTAATTTCCTCTATCTCCCTCAGATCCCGAGATATCCTCAAAGAACTCTACTCCACAAACTCTTACCGAAAAAGTCCTCAAAACGATCTCAGAAAAATCGACTGAAATCCCTCCGAAAAAAGCGTATAAAGGCCAATTATCTCTTCCCAAGCCGAAGGTGACAACTTGCGACATCTATTTATATCTGAAACAAGAATAAACGTAAAAAGAATCCACCTTAAACCAGAGACAGCATCGTAAGCAAAAACGAAGATGACTGATCACTCGGTTGCGTGCGTTCCGCAGACTCTGGAGCCAACAGCGTGAAATTAAAAGTTCCGTCTAGTCCCGCGAGGCACTCTCCTCTCCCAGTATGCAAGGAAAAAAGAGACAGTAAATAGAAAAGGAGGGAAAAAGAGAAAATTCAGGAGTGAAGCAGAGAGAAAAAAAATTAGAGAAATAAAGAAAATGATGGAGAAGACAAGGAGATGGTTTCTCGAAGGAGATGAAAGAACTGTGCCCCTCATCGATCTTCCTACTCTTACAGAGGCATCATCTCCCTTTTCCCTCACTGACTCAACTATATAACCATTCGGAGACGCCCAGGTACATCAACACACACGGTAAAGCTAGTAAATACCTTTGGCAGAATGACAAAATGTCCCTAATCCACCGTAAGCCTCAGACCCTCCGGCTTCTATCCCCCTATTTTGGGGAGATTTCTATGGATCCTTGGTCAGGATTTCCATTGTTCACAGTCCTTCTATACGATGAAGCACTTCTATATTATTATTCTATTATTTTTCTCTCCTCGAAGTTTATCTTACTGTAAAAAATGTTTATATATTTTTTCAATATCGCATAATTTGTCATTTTTTCATTTCGTTGGACAGAACGGGAAATTTTACCTTGGGAGATACTATGATGCGATCAGTTGAGTATGCAGTTTTCGAGATACTCAACTAAGAGGTTAACCTCTCAAGTACGGAGTCCATGCGTCGTATAGACCCCCCTACCCGTTCCATCGCTTGGATCCCTGCATCGTCTGGACCCTGGCCACAACAAAAAAATTCATCGACAATAAAAAATTCAGTTCTCTGAATACTATCAGAAACATTGACACGAAGAAAATGGACACGAATAGAGGATGATACCATTTTTCAGGAACTTCCCGTCTGGTGGGAACAGATCGCGGCGTCTCGGCCCCGTACTTGAGGGATTAAAAACTAAGTTTCACGTATTTTTTTTTAAAAAAGATTAACTATTTCGAGAACTGTTGGTTCAAAAGCAATTGTATTGTGGTACTTTTCGGCTGAGAATTCTCCGTTCTTCCCGATGAAAAAGAGAAAATGCCATAATTTTATGAACTTCGGAGGATAAAAGAGATTTTTCAATTTGTACATTTTTTTGTGCTGGCATCCAGCACTTCTGCGTTATTATTCAATTATTCTTCTTTCCGAAGCTTATGTTATTATTAATAATATTGTTCTGCCTTCTTATCTGCTTGTATTATGAGGGAAATATTCTTCGGATTATGAGCATTAATCCCCATGTGTCTGACACCACTCGGACCCTCACTACTTACAGTCTTCCAGAAGCGTAAGCATGATGACCACAGCCTTGAAACCAGTGAGCTATTACACAGAGAAAAATGTTTTCTTAATTTAAGAATGTGCAGTCACTTAATTTTAGTGACCTGCCATTCTTAAATTAAGTGACTTTTTTCACTTATATCAAGTGATTTTTCTCACTTAAATCGAGTGACTTTTTCTTTCTTAGTTTGAGAAAGTAACACTCACTTAAATTAAGTGACTTTTCTCACTTAAATCAAGTGATTTTTCTTACTTGAATCAAGTGACTTTTTCTTTCTTAATTTAAGAAAGTAAAACTCACTCAAATCAAGTGACTTTTCTTTCTTAATTTAAGTGACCTGCACATTCTTAAATTAAGACCCCTTGTGAACGAACGCCAGTGCTAACACTTCGGGCTCATTACTCGAAAACTTTCTTTCCTCCTCACCAGCTCATCTCATTGCTCCTTCTGAACCAACGCATTACCCATGCTCTAGGAAAACCTCCAGCAACATCGATCTCCTAATCACAAACTCCCTCGAACTCATAAATGATTTCAAGGTCATCAACGAATGACCCTCTGACCATCTTCCTCTACCCTTCAACCTACCGTCCAGATCCATTTGTAACCCTTTCCTTGTCTAAGTTTTCGAATCGCTCCCCCCACAATCGCGTTGCCTGACGCGTTATCCTTGCCACAGGGTTTGGGAGTTTCGCATTTTCACTCTCTCCCCGTTCCCGATTTTGACCTCCCCTTCCTCCGGTTGGGGCGCCATTCCGATGTTCTCGACCTTGGTGACCTTCCTCGCGCGGAGGTGGTATCTGGCTGTTCTAGGAGCTGTTCTATCGGAAGAACTCCAGCCACTACGCATAGTGAATCGAAAGATGCAGTTCGGTATGAACACGTAACGCTTATTAACGCCGATCGCTGTATAGCGCGGAGTGCGCGAAGATCATGCTCATCACATCGGTCTGCCCATGCAACAGCCGTGTAAAATGCTACGGCTTCGAGCACACCACGTTACACTGTTCGGAGGGCCCGACATTTTATCCCCCAGTTCTTTCTCGCAAGCCGCCGCAATGTACCGAACAGTTTCACGGTTTTCTTCCGTATGAGGGCTACGTGGGATCTGACCTTCATCCCTTTATTGGAGTGTACGCCCAACTAGCGTACACTTTCGCGGAATTTGATTTTCTTCCCTGCGATCCTAATCATTTTTGGGTTGAAGTCAAGTGTCGCTTTCTTCTGCGCTTGGCGTTTACGATCGGGTCTTGCGCCCTCCTTCTGCCCATTGGAGCCCTCCTTATCCAAATGCTTTTCAGGATAATTGCCTCTGTCTTGCTTTTGGATAATTGGAGTTTGGCCGAATCGCACCAGAATACTATGAAGTCGACGACTTCCTGTCCTACTCGCTCCAACTCTTCTCGTGACTTCCCCGGTATGACCGTTATGGGGTCGTCCGCGGACACGACTGCTATATCCTCGAATCTATCCTGGAGCCCCCTAAAAAGATGGTCAAACACGAGCTTCCAGAATTCGGGTCCCAGCACAGATCCTTGGGGACATCCCCTCGATGCCTGTTTCGCAGCCTCTTCCTGGTCCCAGGTGATCTTGACCCTCCTGTTCTCAAAGTAGTTTTTAAGTACTTTGTGAACGATCTTTGGGCATTCTCGATCGGCTAGTGCCTGGAGTGCAAGTGGCCACCGAACATTGTCGAAGGCCCCTGAGATATCGAAGGGTATGCCGATTACATACTTCTCAGGTCGCTCTTCTACCACTCTGCGCATTTCAGCGACTGCATCGTCCGTCGATTTCCCGGGAACGAACCCGTATTGGCGCGCAGATACCTTCTCTGGGGTAAGCACCGTAGCTGCTAATCGATGATTGAGAAGTTTTTCGAATAGTTTCCCGACAACTGAAAGAAGACAGATTGGCCTATACGATTTGGGATCGCTTGGGTCTTTGCCTGCGCTTTTCAGGAGGTTTAGTAGTAAGCCCTCCTTTCAGGCTGCAGGGAAGACACCATGCTCCGAGCACGCATTGAAAAGGGCCACGAAGCATCCGGGGAGGGTTCGAATTGCCTGCTTCAGCACGTGGGCTTCTACGCGATCGCACCTTGGGGCCTTCCCGTTCAACATGCTAGCAACCGCGATATTAATTTCAATTGCCGTAAAGGGCACCACGTCCTCGGTTACTAATTCTAGATCGCAGATTCGCTCTCTTATTACTCGCTGTTCGGGGTTGTCTTGCCCTGGGTCATCGTCTGGGACATGAGTATCTAAAAGCCGTTTGGCTGTTTCGCGCATGCTCGTTGTTAAGGTGCCATCTCCGTTCCGCGGAGAGCTCAACACCGTACTCGCTTTCACTTTATGCGCCGCAATTCGATAAGCAGGGCTCCAGGGGTTCTGGTTGTCTTCCACCGATATGAAGCGCTTCCAGCTACCAGATCTCGATTTGCGGATAATGTATTTATACCTATTCGAGGTCTTCCGAAGGCTCGTTTTCGCGTGCACTTTTCTCTCTGGGATCGTCTCCTGCTGGTGACGTTTGCGCAGAGTGGCCACCACTTTGCGTGACCTAGAGACTTCAGGGGACCCCCACAGGTTGGGTCTGCGGTGATGGCGTTCGGTCGGCATTAAATCATTACAGGCCTTTATCAGCACCCGCGTGAGACTCTGCCCAGTTTTCAACATCCTGTGCAGAGTCCAGTGGGAGGTAATCGAGCTCAGCCGAGTACTTCCCGACAGATACAGCAAATTGCCCCCAGTCAGCCGAACGTTCGTTGAATCTGAGAGGATGCGCTGCGTCCCTTGGGCTATCATCCCCGCCTGAAGCTCTTCGCTCTCCCAGTCTCCTCTTGAACAGCGAGAAGGCTTTCGACTCCGTGTGGCACAACGGTCACATACAGCATGGGATCCCCCTGCACCTATATAAAATTCTGCACTCATATCTAGCTGGTCGCCGCATTTGAGTACGAATCGCCTCCTCACTATGCAAACCAGAAGATATCGTGGCTGGCGTTCCCCAGGGCTCAGTGCTTGCTCCCACTCTATTGAACCTGTACATCATTGCCCTCTTTAAAGATATTCCCAAGAGAGTCCACATTGCTGGTTTTGCGGACGACATCACTCTATGCACTTCCAGCACCTCCCAAAACTAGGCTGCCAAATTCCCAATAATAGCCGCAGAACTCTCAATCGTCAAGCTCGAAGCCCTAAAAATAAAAGTCAACGAAGGGAGAACTGAATGTATCTTCTTCTCTACTGCCGGAATATTCATAAAATCACACTGTATAAGCAACAATTACATTGATTTCACTCCCACGGTCAAGTACCTAGGGGTTACCCTCGAGAACAGATTGACTTCGTGCAACCATATCAATTAGGCAATACAAAAAAGTAGGACGATCCTGGGTACGCTTTACCACCTATTTAAAACTGAAGCCCTATCCAAAAACATTAAAATAAAGATGTACAAAGCACTTGTGTGCCCAGTCCTCACGTATGCTGCTCCCATATGGCACACTGCCGTAGCCACTCGTATACAAAAGCTACCAGTAGCCCAGAACAAATACCTCAGCGTGATAAATAGTGCCCGGCGCAGGACCAACATTAGTCTACCGCACAAAATGTCTAAAGTGGAGTACATCTCCGAATCTACAAATAAAATAACAACTTATTTTGCAATGAACCTATCAAATCACCCAAACATCCTCATCAACAAATTGCACTCCTGCACAATATCCAGGTCGTCAAATCGACCGCGATAGTTAGACCTTTAAGTGTTACTTGTTATGTGTGTTTAAAAATATATATATATATGTACAAAATATAATAATATACCACCCGCCTGATATAGCGTTTTTTTTACCAACTTTTCCCTATCTCATAGTTCCTTCATGAATTCCCACATTTCGTTACCCCTCTCACAAATACCTGTTAGATATAAGTAAAAGCCTCTCGGTTGACGCAATGTATTTCAAGTGTATTGAACCTTTGAAATAGCCATGGGTCCGGCTCATTTATGTTAATAAAGTGCACTTTGAACTTGAACTTAGAGGAATTTATTACATCATAGAGTTTTTTCTTTTTTTAAACTTTCCCCTATTACAAATTTCCTTCTTCTTAGCACCCCACACTAGCCACACAAAAAACCACAAGACCACTTAAATATAAGTAAAAGCCCATGGGCTAAAACTATGTAAATATTCGTCCAGCTGTAACTGTAAATAATACATGTTGACCAGTTTTGTATTATATGTTGATAAAATCGCTTGAACTGGAACTTGAAGGAATTCAATACCTTGGTAATTATTGATCCAAAATAAATTGTATTATGGTAGTTTTTCGGGTAGAATTCTCCTTTTTTTTATAGGGAATCAAGTCGAAAAACAATGGGAAGAAAAATTGGGAATGATGAAAAAAAAACTATCAAAAGATGTTCAGAGATATTTTATGAAAGAAAAATTTAACTTCCTCAACAGCGGTGTACCCAACGGGTGCAAAAGGTTATTTGCATGTAACTGCCATTCCCTGCACGTTCGCGACTGGCCGCCATCTTGCATCACTTTACTTTGATCTCACCCGAGGACTAATATCGTGGTTAAGTCCATGCCGCTGTGAAGAACGGACTCACCTTTCTACTCTCGATAGCTGTACCGTGCTTTCGTGCGTGTATCTTAGCATGTGTGGGTGAGTGTGCAAGCTGAGTAACGTGATAATTAGTATCCTCGAAGTGAGATTACTTGCGAATTTCCTCAGGCGTTTTTTTCAGAGTAATTTTGAACACTTTAAGAAGAGGTCTCAATTAGAGATAATGAGATTGAGGAAATTTTGGGGTTATTTTGAGATTTCAGTGGAAAGAACCGAAAATTCTGCCTTGGAAAGTAGCATAATGCAATTTATTTTTGACCAATGGTTTCGGAGTTATTTAAAAAATCGTTTCCTCGCGGTTTGTGAAGGATTCTGTATCTTGGGAACTACTAATTCTTAAGCAATTATATAGTATTCTCCGCACAGAGAGAAAAATATGATTTTAGCAACAATAAAATTTTGAGAATATAAAAATTCTTGATAAGGAGACTAATCATTTGAAAAGAAATTATAGTGAAATAATCCAAATTTATTCATGTAATACTGTTGATTGCAAAACCAACAGGGAGAATTTAAATTGCTTATATTCAGGTCTGATTGAGAAGTTTGAATTATCTGGGAACACACGCGCCACCTAAGTGGGATATCGGTTTTTTTGTTGGTCGGAACTCATCGTTCAGTTTCAATTAGTAAGGAACGGCCGGATGACCAAATGGTCGGAGCCAGAACAGAGAAGAAGAAGGGAACGACAGGAGCCTCGTATCTATTTTTGAGGTTTTGATTGATGATTGTTAAATTCTCAATAATAAAATGAAAATCATTTTATTAGACTCTGAGTTATTTGACTTATAAATGTCAGACGTAATAATTTTATTTATGACTATGTGTATATTGTTTCGAGGTATATTTATTTATAATTACTTATAGTAATTGGTATGCTTATATATCTTCTTGCAAATCACATATGTTGCCTGATGATGTCAGATAATACTGACGAAACGTCACATGTGATTGGAATTCAAATCCTCCAGAAAAATGCAATTAATTTTGGTGTACAACACCCTGAGCATTTATTTATTCAGTAATAAAATTATAGTTCAGAAAGACGTCAACCATTGAGATTTGGTGATCCTAACTTTAGACATGAAAAGTTAGTATCATCACGTCGAAGGTCTAAAAGCAGAAGGTCGTATATGCCAAAAATCGGTCTCCGTGCTGAAGAACATCATAAGGTCGTGAGTAGGATATACGACCTTTTGCCGGAAAAACATCCATTTTGGCCCATACGACCTTCTGCTTTTAGACCCTCGATGTCAAGTAGTAAATCAAACCATATGAATCTACTGCAGCAGAAGAGGATGATCACAATTCAGTGATTACAATTTTCCGCATTCGAAGAAATGGTTTTCAGAGGGCCTTTCCATTTCGAACCACTATCTCCCAAAAAAAACCAGATAATCAATCGTTAGCAACCCCAAACAATAGCAGTGTAAAAACATTTCAACCAACAACGCTAGAGTCTTAGCAATACATGTCGGGAAGCGACTTTTTTGTAAATTAGCAACTGTTATAAAATCTTTTGTTTATTGTGGATATTGTATCTCATAACTGTACACTGGCCTTTTTAAATAAACAATTAATAAAAAAAAAAAAAACAATTTTCCGCATAGCGAAAGTATCAGTATGATCATTTCTCAATTATAGAAATTTTTATACTGAATAGATTCACGAAAATAATAACAAACGAATTGGGTTATTTCTGCAGAGGAAAATCTAATATCTTGACGCTACTGAAAATACTAAAATTTCAAGAACATTAATTTAGTCGTAGTGATATTGGCCATTGCTGTTCTTACGAATCAACGTTCCCGCAAAGGTACTTGGTGACATCCACTAAACATTTAGTACTCTATACTAGGATCAATTGAGATGATTACGGAAGTGATCTCAACACTAGTATTTTAGTTAGGTGTACATACGAAATTTCCTTCTGCCTGGGGTATAATTTTTCACTCTTTTCGATGAACTCAAGAGAAATTCAAGATTTCATGGATTCCGATTTTGGATTACGCATCGATAGGCAAAATTGATGATCACCAAAGCCGGTCAGATGTCTTTTCATCTTGGACGAAGAACGAAAAAGCCGTATGGTATATATTGGTTTAAGATATTCCACGCGCCGGGTGTTTGAGAAGTAATAAAAAGCCCGGCGCTCGGCGTCATTACGTTCATCCAGACAAACGAGGTGCCGGCGTGACTGGGATGTCGACGCCCCGGAAGATGAATGCCCAACGTCAAAGAGAGAATCGAAAACTTATTCAAACGCGCGCGAGCTCAGAGAAACCGAGAGGTGAGGACAGGGGATCAGTATTGCTTGGGATGTCCTATTGATTTGGCTAAAGACATTTCGTATTGGACTCAAACGATTTTTTTTCATTAAAATCTTCGAGAACTTCAAAATCGGAAAATCATGTGCCTTCTTGTATTAATATCTTCGGAATGTGCAATTGCATAGAAAAAATGACAGACATTTAAAAAAAAAAAAAAAAACAAATTTCCCACAAAACGATCTCCATCCGAAGTTTTTTCAAATCCAATATTTTCCGAGAAATCGTTGAGAATCTCAAACGTTCAAAAAAAATTATTGAAAACATTAAATAGGAAAAATCACATTTTTTTCCAAATATCTCCGAAACTAGTGCCTTTGCAGAAATTCACCAAGAAACCTTCTTCGTATAGAATAAAGTTCCCCAAAACCCCATAAAAGAAAGCTCCAATCAAAAAAATTTTCAACTCCAAAGTTTCCCGAGATATCTTTCAAAAAATAGAACTCAAGCCTCTCGTGAATGAATGAGTAATGTCTTTTTTATTCCGAAACAATATAAGATATGATAATATTTTTTTTACTCCTCATAACAATTTTTCATTCTCCAAAAAACTTCCGAGAGTTGTCATTTGGTGTCCGTCTCTTTTTTTCCTCATTCCATCCAAAAAACGTTTACAAGAAAACTTCACAGAATGACGAATGATAGCGTTGACGATGTGCTGGACGAGATTTTCCATGCCAGGACTTAATGCCCCACCACACAGCGTGAATATTTTATCCACGCATTTTCCCTCTCCATTACAAAAAAAACAG
Organism: Aleiodes alternator; assembly: GCA_963921955.1. Classification (NCBI taxonomy): domain Eukaryota; kingdom Metazoa; phylum Arthropoda; class Insecta; order Hymenoptera; family Braconidae; genus Aleiodes; species Aleiodes alternator. The sequence goes on from OY998113.1 coordinate 5,203,841, forward strand.
ATCAAATCGGAAGTTCTCTATTTTCTTCAGTAAAAGACAAAAAAATAAGAAATTCTTTCTCTACATACGTGGCACGTTGACTTATCTCAACGAAATCTCCTGAGAGACTCTTGAGATTTGCTGGACACAGAGAGATGATACGTGATAGGATGAACCTTAGACGAGTTTCGTTAGGTTAAAACTATATATCTAAAAAGCACAGACATCTTGCCCCCAAACTCTGTGAGTTTTTCCAAATGTTACGTTTGTAAAGTATAAAGAGGAATTTAAAAAACTTTCTTTGAGCCATCTCTTCGAGTTGACACTTGCGTTCTCTGAATTTTAAAATATTTTCATACTTTAAAAAAAAAATAGGGTAAAGTCGGTCTTAAAAACGAAATGATTCAGGATTTTTTTTCTTAATGAAAGGAATCAGGAAAAAATCTGAAAAAATTCAGGAAAGCGCTGCAAAGTATCTTGCTTGCTGCGGAATTTTTTTAGAATTTTTTGTTAAAAAATTCATGCAAAAAATGAATTTGGGGCCATGTCAGCATCAAAGTCCGTTTTCTTCTATTTTCCTCTGCACATACATTTTTAATTCTCAAGTTTGTGGGGAAAAAGAAGTTATTTCATTCGTCTTCTCTCATCTCATTACTAACGTCTCGTATTCACAGTGACACGTGCACGTTTGACTATAAATTACGAGTTATTTCACCTGCGAAATAAAAAAGAAAGAAGTTAATATAACTTTTGTCATAACTGGCGCATGCTTTTTATTTTTTCATTTTTTTTTTGTGCAGAAGCATTGCGGAGGCGGTGTTTGTAAAGTCGAAAAGTGGAGGCTATAAAAATTCGTGGAGGTGAAAAGAATTTCGATCGTTAAAAGGGAAAACAATAAAATGTTTTATTAAAATTGAGGGGGGAGGGGCATTTGTGGGATAGCTAAGGGAGCTTTTTTGTGAAGCTGGTTCCGGGTTACAAAAGAAGTTATTAGAAACATTTTGATAAGCTAGTTATTTGGTGAGATATTCTTTAAGAAATGATGGATTTGAGGGGATAAAGGGAATTAAGGGCTAAATTCAGTTTTTATAGAATATTTAAGAATTTAGGAGAAATAGAAAAATATTTGTAACTCTGGTTCTTTTCTATGAAAAAAAAAGATAATTATGCAATAATTGCCATTCAGGGAAATGAGTCAATTTCGAGTTTTAATCAGTTTTTGAAGATTATGCGGAACATAAAGGGATTTTGGAAATTCTTATAGAGACATTTTTGTAGAGAGAAATGGGATTTACAAAAATGGTAATGACAAAAATTTTCAAAACTCACAGAGATTCCGAAATATTCTATAAAAACTGATATGAAAAAAATTTTTTGTATTTTTTCGGAATATTTCGAAATCTGTGAGAGATGGAGCAATTTATGTAGTAACCTTTTTCGTAGCTCTTATAGTTTCCTACAAAAAAGAAACTGACTAAAATCTCTAGACAATGCACTAAAATCACTCTTTCTCCTTCATAATCACTTTTTTCTGATTATCTTGAAACCTAAAAAGATAAAAGAATTTTCATGGAAACCTTTTTTGTAAAGGAAAAACACAACCATGAAAAACGTGATCACGAAGATTTTTCTGTCTCACTTAGATTCCGAAACATTCCACAGAAACTCAGGTAAGATAGTATCCTAGCGAACTTCAATGCAGTCAACCGCTTATTTTTTTGATGCTCTATCGAAGACAATATTATTTTACATTTTTCTGAATTTCTTCATAATTTTTGTCCATGTAATTTATAAGATATGAATTATCAAAGTTCCTGAAATAGCGATGATGGGGATAAAATGCCCTCAATCGGACAGAAATACCAAAATTACTGGAGAATCACACAATAGGGAACTTGCACATTTTTTTTTAATTTTTTTTTCTTAAAGATTATCATATCATGAAACGAAATTGAATGAAAAAAAAATTATTTGGTCATTAATTTGTTAATAATGGCCTGTTAAAAATTAGCATTTTCAAACGCTTCTAAATCGGCAATGACGTCAGAACACTATATTCAGCCTCAGAGACGCCTGGTGACCGTAACTCACACTTTCATTCAATACAATTTGAGCTCTATTATAACCTCCTTAACCAATCAGAACATCTCAACTGCTATTGCAGCGCTAGCTACCGTCATCGATAGAAAACACATTTAGTGAAGTGACGTCACTACCGTTTAGAATCCGTTCAAAAATTATCAATTTTTAATGCATTAATTATCATCAATTAATGACTTTTTTTCAAGTTTCATATTTTTTTATCATCTAACCCAGCCTAATTAATAGCTCCAAGGCAAAAAAAAATTTAAAAAAAAAATGCAAGTTCCCTATTGATTCATTATTTAAAAACAATTGGAGAAAGGCGCTTCACATTTTACCTAAATAATAGAAGAAAGAAAATATTTAATTCACCGTACAGTTATTGAGAAATTTCAATTAGAAGATAGTCGTAGCTACAGTCGAACCTGGATAAGCGAGAGATGAAGGGGACGGGAAATTTTTCTCTCTCATAGAGGTTTGTCACTCATCCAAGTTTCTCACTTACAGAGGTATGAAGAAATGAGAGTGCCAAATATGTCAATAAAACGTAAATCAATTTTTTATTTGTCCTGTAAGTACATACAGAATCTACATAAACGAGTATTTTTATCATAGTTATTCATTTAAGGTAGTTGACTCCCTAATGACAGAGTTCAAGAGAACGATGAGAACGATGGTCCACAGTATATATGAGATAATTGAAATTAAAATCGCCGTTTTTGTACAGGCAGTATGAGAGAAGCGTGGAAAAACTACTAATTTTTTTTTTTTCACGTTGAAAAAAAAACGCCATCGTTATGGAAAACTAACACTTATCAGAACTATACATCTAGAATTATTTTAAAAAATATGAAGATCATTGACTACATGGTTTCGGTGAATAATTAAAAATAAAACCGAAATTTTGACGAAATTCTCAGTGGAAGGGGTATTAAGACGGTCGCGCAAACGTGTTGTGGGAGCACATTTTACAGTTGTGTGTATTCATATCGAGGATACTACTGTGTGAGTGTACAGTCAAATTGAAAATATATAGGTTCATAGTAGTACATTATCAATACATAGAGTGGCGTCTCAGAGCCAAAACTTTTTAACTGGACGGTAGGGAGTCAACTACGTTAAACTATTCTCAATGTGTCAAAAATCTGTATTTTTATCACTTAAGAAAAAATCTGTCATTTTTTCTGAAATCTCTCTGCTATCATTTGGTAGATGCTCTCGAATTCATAAATCTTATCAAAAATGATTTTATCAACATCTGCTGAAGACTCAAAACATCAGTGGAGCGTCTCTAGTGCATTCAGAGCTCCTTGCTTTGAGTTTATCATTCAATGAATGTGCTCAAATTTTGTGTTTTGGCACTTCAATAACGTGACAACCTTCCTCAGCGAATGATACTCAGTCATGTAATGAGTAATCAATAACTTACCAAATAAACTACTATACACATTGAGTCCATGAAATTTAAGAGACATTGCAAGCAAAAGAAAACTAATACATTCGACTCTCACTTATAGAGATAGAGGGCGAGGGGTAGTCTCAGTTATAGAGGTTCGGATATGGAAAATGACTCTCTCATAAAAAGGTTTTCATTTCTTACTTAAAGAGATTTTCGTGGGTGAAAATGAAGGGACCTGTTAATCATTCTAACTTATCCAGTTTTCTCGCTTACTAGAATTGGGACGCGCACTTCGCGTGCGTGTCGAGCTTTATTGGGTGTTTAAGTATGAATATGTTTATACTATACCATTTACCAAAAAATGTATTTCTTCATAGAAATACCGAAGGGGCATGAGTGTGGAGATACGTTCCTTTCATTTTAAGATTGGTAGTTACGCCACTTTGTTATTTCAATTTTCAATTACCTAAATGATGTGGCAGAGACCATAAAAAATATTTCGGAGCAATAAGTGGACATACGCTCCTTCCACACCAGAATTTCGTATTTTTAGCACTTAGGCCCCTTTCACTTTAAGGTGACGATATATAAGAGTGTGAAGTTTGCTCAATTCACTTATATTTTTTTTTTGTTATCCATCTATTTGTCATTCGACATTCATTTATTTAATCTGTCATTTTCATTCATTTCTCCGATAAATCTTCAGCGACATCATTTTGTTTCACTGACATTTTATCTTCATTAATTTACTAAATTCTTGTTTGAAATTTCGCATTATGTTTCTATCTGTGAAATAGCTATTCTAGCTATACTATAGTATAACTATTCTAGCTATACTATAGAATAGCTATACTATTCTATACTAGCTATTCTATACTATATTATCTATACTAATATAGTATGCCTATGGTATAGCTAGGTTTAAGGAAAATAAAACGGTGACAAAAAACGTTTCATGCTTTATTTTTAAGGGATCAAGTTCTCGCTTATCCAGGTTTGACTGTATTTGCCTCTCTTTCTCTACCTCATGCATGTAATAGTAGATTAGTCATGCGAAAAAATTCGAGAAACAAAAGAAAATTATATTCACAAGCTGAAGGTGTGACTACCGAATAGTTTAATCACTTTTTCGGGTAAACTAAAGCACGTTTTTCCGAATTATCAGCAATTAATTGGAAGCCAACCTACAAATTATCATTTTCTCCTGTTTTATCGACCGTACTCTTGAATACTACCTTAAATCAGTATATTTCATCATTATTTTTTAAGTATCTCACAACCTACGAGAAATGAAGAAATTTGCATGATAACTTATGCTATAGAAAAGGAATTTTCTCGACCAAAAATATCTATAGCAAAATCTTCTTATCCCTCACTTTTTGCAAGATATTCCCCAGTAACTTCATGGATTCTCAGCCACGATCAGAAGAAATCACAGAATTCGGTCACATGAGAATAAAAAAATGATAATGCACAACAAAACACGATTTTTTTTGCTTTCCCTCCAGGAAGAAGACATTACCGGCATACGTGGCCCAATGTATGTGAAGAAGTGGAGGCGATTGGGAAGATGCGGAAAAAAAAAGAGAGGATAACAAGTAGAGAGAGCCATAGACAACACACGGTGTACAGGCAGGCATCACTGAGGGGCTTTAAGGTAAACCAGTATATTCTCTACATATTTCGCTTTTTTTCTTTGTTACTATCTCTCTCTTGCTCTTGCTCTTTCCGGAGAACGTTACGGCAAGCCGATATCTAATACTGTCGCTCAGCTACCGAATCCCAGATGCAGCGACCCTAAGTGATACACGTCTTATTTATTATTATTGCTACCCGAGGGTCGACATGATAGTCTCTTCAATATACAGAGAGTCAAGGAAACGCATAAAATTTGGAGAAAAAATAGTAATTTTTGAATTTTATTTCTGTAATAATAAAATGTTTAGGCAATGTGGTGGGATAAAATGGGGTGGACTGGAAGGGTTGGCTGAATTTGTTCGAGGTTTGCAGAAGATAGGAAATTTTGCATGAATAAAATAGGAAAATGAGTTTTCTAAATTTTTATTAGGAATTTTTTGGGTTTTTTAAGGGTTGAAATTTCTTAAGAATTCTTAATACAAGTTGAAAAATTTTAAATATGGTAATTCTCGGAAAATTTTGCGAAATTGTGATTTTCTAAAATATTTGAAAAATAGTAATTTTTTGCAAAATTATGCTAAAATTTCCAGAAGAAATGAATGGAAATCTTTTTTTTTTTGTATTATTTCTATCGGAAATTACGATCTTCGAAATTCCAGTGAATGGAAGATCTTGCATAAAAATGGAATGAAACTGAGTTTTCTCAAGTTCTGTTATGAAAATTCTTGTTCTTCGGGTGACTCCAATTTCGGAAAAATTTCTACAAAATGAAAATTTTCGGAAAATTCCTAAAAATGAAGAATCTCAAAAAAAAATTTTCTATGAATTTGGAAGGAATTGTGTTTTTCCGAAAATTTTCAAGAATCATGAATCTCTAAAAATTTCAAAAAATTGTAATTTTCAAAAAATTACAGAAAATGTCAATTTCTACAATATTTCGAAGAAAAATTTAAGATTATTTTTCTCCGAAATTTAGATTTATTTCTACTGAGATCATTGCCAAATTTATCAGTCAATTTTCCGTGAAATTTTCATCGCAAAAAAAACAAAATTTCTTCTTTTATCGCCTCTTCTTTTCTGTAGCTATTTTTGTAGATTTTCATTCACTCGGATTATTAATTTTTCAAGTGAAAAACACGGTAGTCATAAAATTAAGTAAACTGGAGGGAAAAGAAGAAGGCATTGTTATTCGAGGAGGCAACGAGACGGGTGCAATGCGAGGGCTGTGTTGTGTGAAATATGCAAGTGATTGCAGGAAAAGGAGGAGGAACTCTGGAGAAAAAGAAATGAATATGAACGAGGGTGAAAAAATAAAGGAATTTCATATGAATTTCTTTTCTTTTTTTTCCTACATTTTTAGAGGTTTTTAAGGAATTTAAAGGTATTGTTCCGAAGATTACATGAGAGATTTATTTCGTTATTCTTTTTTACACTCGAGTGAAAACTGTTTATGGCGTATGAAAATGCAATTTTTCGATGGTAAAGTGGTTTTATATTTTTTATGATAATCTTTTTTGTAAAATAATTGACAATTGTATTTTATCGTACGATTTTTATCAATTAATTCGTGAAATGAGAAAAAAATTGAAATTGGAATTTTCCAAAAGTACGAAAAACAGAATACTAAATTTTACGAAATATCAATCTTATTGAAAAATGTAAATTTCCTGAAAATTGAGAAAAAATCGAGAATTTTCAAAACTGGATAAAAATAATTTTTGTCATTTAAAATTTTTTTAAAAATTGGCGAATGCCATTTTACAGAAAATTTGAGGAATAAAGGAAAATGGTTCTCGTTTATCTCTCGAATCCTCGAACATTACATATTTTCCAACAAAAAAATCTCTAAAAAAGTTCGAAAATTGAAGAATCGCGACGAAAAAAAATCAACAAAAATAAAAAAAAAACAAAATTTCAAATTCACAAAAAACTCTTAAAACCCCCGAATTATTTCCCGCCAATCCCACGCCTCTCCCCCCCCCCCCCCCCTCCAGGCCTCCAAAAACTCGAATCACCAAATTCACCTGACTCTCGTTTGCCAAATAAAATTTTCATTTCACGCTCCAATAAATAATGACTTTGTTCACGTGACCCCGTCACCGATTTTCTCTTTTTCTCCCCCCCCCCCCCCCCCCTCCCCCACTCCAGGGATTTGCCTACACCGATTAAAACATCTCCTCCCCCTCTATCACGTGTTAAAGATCTCCTGCTGAGCATAAACACCGAAAAAAAAAGAGTCGAACATCCCCACAGATATAATTTCACGCTCTATTCGTCGTTGCCATCCGTAAAAACTAATCCACGTTACGACCTAATCCCCAACGTAATCGAGCCAACAGTGGGATCGATTCGGGTCGCGTCTCGTCTCATCGACGCTCGATTCGCGCGAGAAAGGAAGCCGATACGTGTCCTGAATAAACTATTATATATATATACTGAGCCTTATACACAGCTACGTTCCTAAAACGGACGTGTCAAAGGACACGAACCTGGATAAAAGTGGGGGATAGAATGGTAGTCTTCACTGTCTTTGAAACTACCAATACTCATATGAAGGGGGACACATTTACTTGGGTCATCGCGATCGAACATTAGAGCGAGGAAAAAGCGATGTCGCGTGACGATGAAAGGAGGATAAAAATCTCATGGATGTGTAAGGGGCTGCTAACGAGAATTCAAAGGAGGGGGGGGGAGCTCATCGAATAACCATGCAAATGACTCTTATTCAGCGTCTATTTATATTTCACACCTCCGTACACTCTCGTTTCATCAGGTGAAAACAATCTCGACAGTTTTTATGCTTTTTGTTCTTCTGGATAGGGGGGAAGGGTATTCAGTGAGACTATCAAAGGATTGAGAAAATGAGGGGAAGTGAGTTATCGAATTTTTACGAAATTTGATGTAATTGGAATTTTCTTGAAACTTGATGCATCACTCATTTTGTGCACGGAGAGAAAAATTCATGAAAAATTACTGGACCAGTCCGGTAATCGTGGGACATAGAGGCTCGTAAGTGAAGACGTCCTCCTACAGGAATGAAAAAGTGAGAAACGTCTCATAATATGTACCAAATGAGTGAATGCATTTTACTGGACTGGTCGGTAATTTTTCCCTAACTGTGCCTACCTTCATGAAATTTCTTCTTGTATCCCACAAAATTTGTTGTGAAAAACGTATAAATTGCGGACTAGGACGTTAATTTTTTCGTCCTCGGGATACTTTTTACCGGACTGAGTAGTAATTTCTATCGCACTCGTCCGTCAATCGATTCAATTCGGGTCTTTTCGGATTTGATCGCGTATCGCAAAGACTTATGGGAAATTTGGAAGAATCGCCATATTGGATCTGTCATCGTGATAGCCATGAACCACAGTTCTATGAAATCAAGTTTTTAAATGTATCAAACAGTGAAATAATTGTTATTGCAAAAAATTTAATTCTCTTATACTACATCAGCATACTAGATCAGCACACAGGATATTATGAAATTTATGATTTGAATAACTATTCTTGGGAATTTTTTGGAGGACTCCGAATTTCTGTCGACCATTGTAACTCATAAGACAATAATCTCTGCAAGAGTCTTCATTGCTAAAAATGGATGTAAAATAAATTTATTTTCAGGATAAAAAATGAATAAGAATAATGGAGAACTAATAATAATTAGGATAATCAATATAATAATACACGTCTCAATACATTTTCATTCGAAAGAACTGAATTCTTATTCACTGAGACTGAAATTTTTACTGGAACCCATCAGTGTCAAATTTTACCGGACTGGCTTCGCATTTTTTCATAGTAAGGCACTATCTCCCACGGTTACTGCTCAGTCCGGTAATTTTTCTGGAACTTTCACCATAAATTTTCATGGATTTTTTTCTCCGTATGAAATTACTAGCAATGGAAGGTTCACATCAATACTTCTTTCTTCCAGAAACAGCGACTCGTGATCGATAATTTACAAATATCGATGTGATATGTCACGTTAAATTCGAGATATCGTGTATTATTCGATAGTTCCATTTCACCAGTTTTAGTTGAAGGGGATTAATTGAAGGGGATGAGTGATCGAAAGTGCCTGCCTCAATTTTTCGAACAGGAACCACGTCTGATCGTCATTTTCACATATTCGAATAATCAGTGCAATATTTCGCAGTGTATTCAAGACATCTCATATCATTTAATATTTTCTCCACCTGGTTTTGTTACAATCAATGACTCATTATTGTGAATTTTACTTGGAATTTTTTTTTGTATATAATGTCAATAATTACTAATGAAAAATCAAGGAGATTATTTGGCAGTTTTCGTATCGAAAGAAAATCCAAAAAAATATGCTCTACATGAGATGCTTGAGAAAGATAAAATTTTTGTTTTTTCCATTTAAAAAAGCGAAGATTTTGAAAATTGTTTAAAATTCGAGAAAACTGCAAAAATTGAAACTATCCAGAAAATTGATGCAAATTGGAAGAGAAAATTCAACTTGAAAGACTTACCAATTCTAGGAAAACGCCATTTTTCACATTTTTCCATTGATCTTCTCGAAGAAAATCGGAAGAATGCGGAAAATTCCGAAACTCTAAAATTACCCCACAAATCAAAATCCCCTAAAAATGTTCCATTATTATCCCATTTCCTCAAAAATGATTGCACTTAAAAAAATTAATCAAGAGACTTTCTTGATAATTCATAAAATTCCTTTCAAAGGTCTCACCCCAAATTCACCTAAGCCCATTCCTCCCTCTCTGCCGCAACTTTCCTATTTATAAGAACATCAAAATCTTTTAATTTCCATTAAAAAAAACACCCCGAACCCCAACAGCCTCCGACATTCACCGCGAGAATAATTATTTCATCGAATTATATGTAATACAGTAAAAAAAAAAGCGAAGTGAGTAAACTAAAGAAACATTACAACTCATAATAAAAAGAGAAATCTCATTCATAACTTTCCCTTTTAATGCATACGAAATTATGTTGGTTGTCGGCATGATCTTCTTCTCCCTCTCCACTCCCCCCTCCACTTCTTTTCTCCCCTTGTATAATTACCCCCACTCTTCCCCCTCCAGTACTCTACATTCGGAGCAGAGAGAATATGAAATTGAAGACAGTGAAGATTTTTCCAACTGCAAAGAGGACAGTGGGAGTGAAGGGGGGGGGGGGGAGTGAGGAGGCAAAAAAGCTCAATCCTATATTAACATTCCATCCAAGAGAAAACCAAGAGGTGCTGCAGTAGTTTTGTACAAAATTTCTCTGTGTTGAGGTATATATCTTGGTTCTTATATTAGCATTCAGTAATAGGCCTGTCACTATTCACTACCTCGCTGGCAATCAAAATCCCAGCCCTCAACGAGTTTCTACAACTCTTTAGTTTACTCCCTCCTTTCCTCAACGCAATTCCCCTTCTTCCTCCCACCCCGCACTTCAACGCCGAGAGCCTGACGCCATTACTGCGTTAGATAAGTGAGGTTAGGAGCCGCCGGAGTGCGAAGAGAGGGAGAAACCTGAAATTTCATTTGAAATGCAATTATTAATTTTTTTTTATCAATATTATTAATAATTCGATGAGAACAATGGGGAGGGGGGAGGGAAAACAAGATCTTTGGTGGACATTCTTTCGTTGATATCTTCAATACGAGTGGACTTAGAGAAAAATATCAAGAAAGATTCTTTTCATAAAAAACAAAAAAAAATTTTGTGAAGAATTTTATGAGCTATAAAAAAGATACCCTGAAAAATTCTCCCAACTATCATTTCTTCTGATATATTTGTGGAATCATAAACACAGTAATCTTATCCTACTTCACATAATTCTTTTCTAATTCCTCAGGAGCTCTCACATTTTTTGTAGAAATTCCCGAAAGTTGAAAGAATAGTGAAAATCATTTTCCTATTTTTTTTTGAATTTTTACCTTTTTTTAGTGATAAATCCTACGAAAATCAGAAAAAGGCCATTCTTGTCTCCCGCATCTTTCCCCCACTCCTCCACTAGCAGTTAGGTGATGCCCCCCCAGTCCAATTCCACTCGTTCCGAATGAAAAATAATATTCACCCACTTACATAACCTCTCCCCCTCTTTTCATTCACATTGAGTAAAAGTTTTTTGGCGGAATTTGTTTTTCAACAACACCCTCCTCTCATTTTCACTTCTATTTCATTTATTTCGTTTATTTCATTCACAAGGCGAAGAAGAGCCTGAATAATTCTCGTTGAATGGGTGTGAGTGGGTGAGAGTCTCAAAAGGGATTCATTTTCTTCTGGCACCACTCTTAACGCCTCTTTACCCCTCTTGCAGCCCTAAAAACGTGGTAACATTGTTTAAGAAGTGAAATAGAAGATTTCTCATATCGGACGAGGCAGAAATTTTACTATATTTTCAGCAAAGTGCAAAACTCAAGCAGCCATTACCAACCCTCCCTGGTTATTGAGGTAATTACGTAATTTGTGAGTTCTTAGGCTGTATTTCTCTCTTGGGATGGAAAATTTTCAAGCCACTGTCTTATTAATGTTACCGAGATATATTTTCTGCATTTCTTTTATTCATTACACGTTTTTGCATCCGAATGGAAGCATTGTAAACGCGATTTTTTTCGATTTCGAGATTTCATCGGAATATGACTCAGAATGATCCAAAACGCCGAGAAATTACATTTTTTAAGAATGTCTGCATTTATGTGTGTGTGTGTATGTCTGACAGATATCAGCTCATTGCTCCGTAACGGTAATACTTGGTGAGCTGAAAATTTAACAGTACTTTCCCTCTCCATGCAAATTGCTGTCAGTGAAATTTGAGCGAAATCGGTTGAGTACTTTTCGAGAAAACTCAAATTTTCGAAAAATCGTTTTCTCGATTTTTCTCCGCGAAAAATTGATTCACAGCCCCCACTCTCAGCGATGAAATATATCTCATTTGAACTCACAATTTTCACTCGGGGCAGATTTTGCTGAGATTTTTCGTTTGCAGATAATTTCAATTATAGTGTTTTTTATTCTGAATTTACTATACACGATAGCTCAAAAACTATTTGAGTTAGAGACTTTAAATTCCCTCAGTTTGTGCATCTAATGAACGAAAAGTTTGGTATTAAAATTGGGCGAAATCGCTCCAGTAGTTTCTGAGATATTGGCCAATTGATTGTTCAATTACTCCTTCTAATTCTGTAATTGAAAAATGAACAATTTTTTTGAGGAGGAATTCCCGATTGCAGAATTAGAGGGAGTAATTGAACAACCTTTCGGTTGATCAAGATTCTGCTAGGTGAGCTATACAATTAAGAAGAATCTCGAAAAAGCCTTCGAGATAGCGAAAACTCTGGAGATATTGGAAAACTCTACGATAGCGAAATTTCCAGATGTCTGGTTTGATCTTAAATTTTGAAATTCTTGAGAAGTCTTGTTTTATGCGATATATCATATTATATGCGTATTATCTCATATTCATTATTCGATTTTCGAACTTTGATTTGTTTTTCGGTTATATAAATAGTTTTTCCATTCAATATCACTGAGAAATAATTTCAAAGCTTTCTAATGCAACTGGTTGAAACCCCATTCTACGTTCTTTGCGTCACGCACGAGCTCTAACACCATGGGCCATCTTCGCACAGCCGAATCTTCGAAACTATCAGCTGATTCGAAATAAATGATTGAACTTTTTTTATGGCGAATTTCATGTGGAAACTTTTCTGATTCGATATTTTTTTCGATTCAGTCCATATTTTCAGAGATATTTGGAAATAAATCGGGAGAAACACGAAAATTTCCATTTTATTTATTTAAACCAATGTTCCCGACCAAATTTTTGGGCACATTTTTGAAATTTGGTTCACTACACATGAAACTAACGATAGAAACCGTAAAACCTTCTCTAGGAATTTTTTCATCCATTCATCAATTATGAGTCTCTGACGCTTGGGCTACTCTGCAATATTTCTTTAAAACTGCTTCTACTAATTTAGGTTAAGTACACAGTTTTCCACAGATTCCAACGTCTTATGGTCAAGCAAAGAATTAAGCCTGCTGGATAAACTTTATATGAGCCACAAAACGAGGTAAAAAAAACGAGCCAACTCATTCCACATATATATACTCATTCATTTTCATTTCTCATTTTTTTTCTTCCTTTTTACGTGTAAACCACCTGGACATGAGCAAATGGTTGGACACAGTGATGTGATCGTAAAAGTGTAGAAGACCCTCCAAACAAAATCGAAAACGTTGAGGTAAAGAAGAAATGTGTAAAAACCCATGACGGCATTAAATTTAAGACTTCAGGCCATAGCAGTAAGCCGAAGTAAATCCTTGATTCAATGGATAATACGCTGAGTCTGTCAACGTTGTTGTATTTTTTATTTTAGTTTTTTTTTTACACATTTAATACTCTTATGGTTTTTTTACACTGGAAAAAATATTAAGGGCAAACATAATGTTGGAGTCTTGTGTAAATAATTTTTTTACGGCGTCGAGCACTTTCACCAGGTAATTCGGCTCTGTTTCAAAATCTTTGTGCGGTTAAAGTGGCTGTTTTATTGCCGGAAATTGGTTGGGGGAATCCCCTTGATCAGAAAAGTGTTATTTCAAGAATATCTCGGGAACTATTGAAATTAACAATATTTCTCAAGAGACTTATTTTGTAGAGAATATGCTAATCTATAAAAAAGATTTCCTGATGAGTTCTCATAAATTCAATATTTTCGGAGAAAATCATTCAAGAATTGTTACTGCACTTTTTTCATTTTTTTTTTTTATTAAGCTTTAGAAGCCGAGTCTCAGAGCTTATTAGCTGCTCTGCTCTCTACATCATTTTATACATACATTCATTATTTTATATTTGTCATTCACATTTTTTGAAAATTTTAGATATTGCTCTGATTATTGTGTAGTTCAGAGATTTTAACACACTTTCTATACTGATAGGTAGGTATTGGTCCTTGCTCATTTCTTTAACTAGTAGGATTCTTTGGTCATCATATTTGAGACATTGCCAGATGACATGATTTATGTCCTCCTCACGATATCCGCAGGAGCATGACTGGTTCGTGACTACAGTGCACGTCTCGAATAAGGCGTCTAAGAGTCTTGTAGGGGAAGGCGATTCCTGGAATCGTCGTTCCCCCACTCCTGTTGCCAAATCAACGCGCAGTGTTTTGGGTCTGGCTGTCCGCAATAAGGCGTTCGGTTGAAAGAATTAAAAACTGAACATTTTGTACAATTAAAATTACAATTAAACTTTTTTTTAATCAAGATAGTGACAAATACACGTTGAAGAAAGTAAGTATTTTTTTAATTAGTATAAATGATAGAAATTTCGTTGAAAAAAAAAATAGGTATCCCTGATGGAACTTGGCACAATGGTATTATCCCTGATGAAATGAACAATAATGGTAGAACAAAAGATCCATTAATGTCAGTCAATTTTTTAACAGATTCTTTGAATATTTTGTATGATATGTAAGAAAAAAAATATTTAACTATCATTTTCTTATTTTTGTTAAAAATTAAGAATTAAACCAAAGCTGAAAGAAAGTTCAATAATAGATGAATTATCCAAAAATAATTTGATTTTTCCTTTTTCTCGCTAACGCTTTATTCAAAACATCGGGATCTAAAGAACAGCGCTGGAGGAGAAGCCCGATGGTGGGGGAACCAACTTATCACGAATATAAACATTGCGCCTTATTCGAAGACTCCTTATTCGGGACGTGCACTGTATTCCTATTTTGTGCAGAGATTTTGCCAGGTTATAGTGGTTGGCTCTCATTTTTCCTTTTTTTTATTTTTTCTTTTTTTCGGAATTATGTTAATTCGTAGATATCTCTGAAAGTATTGAGTTGAAGAGAATCCATCACGAAATCTTCTTTGTAGGAAATTGAATTCTCTACAAGAAAGGTTGGTTCATAAATTCCTCGATACCCAACCAGTTCTCAAGATATCATTAATCAAATAAACAACAATCATATATCTAAAACGAGCAATCAATTGATGATTGATCATTCACTTGTTCAAATTGATCATTAAACATTCAATTAAACATAGTTTATGAATAGCAAGGAAAAACATAAAAACGTTGAATAATACTGAAATACCTAGAATCACATTCCTAACCGATTAACACCATGTGGAATTTTTTTTTTCTTATTCAACATTCCAAACATTCTTTCGTTCCCGTCAACATCCGTCAATCTTTCAAACTCAATTATCTCCTCTTTATCCATTCGTTATTTGCATAAGCAAATTATTCACTTGGGAATGTTTTCCACTTGTTCCTTCCATTCATTTAAAAAAAAAAAAAAAATGGGGAATCCCTTGAATTCATTAATCTCCAAATATTCTTGATCCTATTGAATTAATTCTGAAATTCGTAAATTATTACATATTCTAAATTGAATTATTTACAGGAAAATCCAGAGTTATTCAAGAAATAACAATACATCTTCACCTGTCGTGAGCTCTTACTTGTGATTGGGTGTAATAATCTAGCGCCTCACTGACTGTCTCCATTGAATTCAATTATGAGGTAAGTTGAATGCTCGAGGTCACGTGAGACATTTGCAAATAGTCATAAAATATTGATTTTTTTCTCTTTAATTAATTAATTCTTCATATAAAAAAGATAATACATTGTTACCTGGGTTTAAAATTGAATAATTAATTTTTTCTGTAATTTATTCGACGAAAACTAAATTTTTAATTAAATGGTCATCCAACATCATTTTTTCGGAAAATAGGATGTCCATTTTACTAATCTTCCCTCAATGAATTATACATAATTATAATTCAGTATAGAAGCTGCTAAAAAATGTGACCCGAGCGAAGCGAGGGTAGGAAAGCTAGTCATCAAATAAAAAAATTACTTGATTTTAAATGAATTGATTTTTCATTCGGAAAATAAAAATATATATGTTCTCAATTTAAAAAATTGACTAATCAATATTTTTCCATAATTTATCGAGAGTAAATAAATGTTTTTTTTTCATCGGGGTCAATAGGACAAATTCATGGGAAAATTGAATATATACGATTGCTTCCTACCTTCAGTTTTTTCACTGTGTCGACTTCATTCGTGTCAAGGACCAAAGCACTTCAGTCATCTTCAAACCGCAGAATTTCATTCCTCTAATGGGATACTAGACATTGAAATTGAATCACGAGAATTCTCTGATGAATGGAGCCATGAAGGAATTTTTCATTTTTCGGGTGATAAAATAGCGAGTTTTTTAATTTATGTGATTTGAGAGAGTAGAAGAGGAAATTCATGCTGAAAATTGTAATGGAATGCTTGTTAAGCCAATGAGTCTATGAGATAATAAGAAAAATTATGAATAATTTGAAGAATGAAGGAAAAATCACTAAAATGAGAATTTGCAGGAAGTACAAATCAGTGATCAGCCAGAAGAAATCTATCTACTTTCATCACCTAATTTTTTTGGAAAATTAGCAATTTGCCAACAAGAATTACTAATTTTCGACACTTTCCGTTAATATAGAAATGTACCGTGTACCAACACCATTGTTGTTGACTTTAGTCAATTGACTTCAAATACGATCGACTGCTTAATCCCACTACTCATATTAGCTTTCAAAACATTCTACTCAATGTAACTGAGAGAGAAAAAGCATGATAAAGGAATCTGGAAATAGAATAAAAACAAAAGGGAAATAATGCCAATTTATCAAGCGGGTACATGTATCAACATTCTTATGGAACGCTTCCCCGAATGTGACCTTATCAATGACTCTGTTGATAAGATTGCCCTCAAATGCATTGATGTATTGAAATCGATGATGAAAAATCTATAAATCTTTGTTATGTACTTATAAGCTACCAATTGTTCAGTATTCTATATCATTCATCGCAATGTTGTTAATTTTTCGCTAAAAAAAGCCTGTTAATAATCGCCTGTAGCGACTCTGTAATTGGCTTCGGCTGTTGAGTTGCAGTATTTCCTCAAATAAATAAATAAATATTGACAACTTTTCAGATAAAAATAATTAATACTAACAAACTGTTCAGGAAAATTATTGTTTTTTTTTGTTCAATTACTAATTTTATGGAATTTTTGGAAGCAATTAGCAATTTTTCTCACGATTACTAATTTTTTAAAGTAATTAGAAATATTTTCTTACTAATTAATAATTTCCTGTGAAAATTAATTATTTTTTTTGGCTAATTACTAATTTCCATGAGAAATTAGTAATAATCGAAATAATTGACAAAAAAATCGATGATGCCGATGACTGGTACAAATTAGTTTTTACTGAATATCTTGGAATATAAACGAGATGAGGGAATATTTGTGATGGTCTTTGCCGTAGAAGAGAAAGAGAGTTACAACAAGAGTTCCTTCCAAAAATTTCTCTATCTCTTTTAGTTTTTGAGATATTTCAATAATTATATATCATCTTCGAGTAGAAGCGATGTAAGTGCCACGGTTAAACATAGCACTTACTTTTTATTGTTTCTAAAGGTGACGATATATATATATTGAGCATGACATATATGTTATGAGGTTCTGATGGTCAGCTGGACTACACTACAGTAAGGATGAACGATATTAATCGATTCAGCGAATTTTTAGATTATTGTTTCCGCATGGAAGCTTTATGATCGTAATTTTTTTTCGAGTTTGAGATTTCATTATAATATGACTGCCGATGATCCAAAGCGTCAAGAACCACCGCCCTTAGGAAATGTCTGCGTGTATGTATGTATGCGGATGTGTATGTGTGTGTGTGTATGTGTGTGATGAAGCATTTTCCGCTTTACTCTGAAACGGGGCTAGCTAGCGATCTAAAAATTTCACCACATGTTTGCCATGCCTGCCCAAAGCTCTCACAAACATTCCAACTGCATCGGCTGGATAGTTCTTAAGAAAAATGAATTGGCTCGATAAAAAATGAAATTACAGCGTCTACTCTCAGCGTGGAAATGCAGGCTTATAAGCTGCATCTTTGACCACTGAGGTGGTGAGAGCTCAGATTTTTAGTTTATCCAGTGTAAAACTTTTGAGAAGTTCTTCGTGGAAAATCTTGATTCCTCTATTACTCAATGAATGATTGAAACCGAGCGAAATCGGTCCAGCAGTTTCTTAGATATTTGCATAGAAACATCCAAAAAAGCAAGCTATATCTTCAAAACTATTCAACAAGTTATGTTTGGGATGAGCTTAACCGTCTGAGGCCTATTTTGGTTTCATAAATTATAAAATCAATAAATCAAATTTCACTGTATAAGAGTAGCTTTGAAAGAATTTTCAATGATCTATTGTCGATCATCCAATTCTGTTGATCTTTTCAGTCAGTTTTTCCAAAATCTAGCAGAATAGGGATTTTATTAAAATGAATGAAAGCAGATAATCAATTCTCGAGCCGTAGAATAAACTTTGAATGAGCTTCAAATTATCCATAATCAATTATTCAATTCTGCTGATGTTTCCAGCCAGGTTATTGCCTAGGTTAAAACCTAGCAGAAAACAGTTTAAAAAAATTAACAGCAAATAAGTAATTTTCAGTGTATAAAATTAGCTTTACATTAGCTTCTAACTATCCATAATTGATTATCCAATTCAGCCCATGTTTCTGCCAGGTTATTAAAAACCTAGCAGAAAACAGTTTTCCAGAAAAAAAGTACAAGCTGAAAATCAATTTTCAATGTATAAAATCAGCTTTGTATAAGCTTCAAATTATCCATAATGAATCATTCCATTCTGCCATTTTTTATGGCCAAGTTTACGTACGTGATCAATAAGGCCAAGCCGCTGGCGTACGGTTTGATCTAGGGATGGAAAGATTCATCGAAGAATCGATTCTCGATTCCGATTCTCCTTTCAATCCTTTCGATTCTCAGAATCGATTAATCGACTACGAGAATCGAGTCTTTCGATTCTAATCGATTCCTGAGCTCAAGATTGATTTCAATCGAGGAAAATTATAATCATTGTAATTTAAGAGAACCAAGCGGGGTAAAGCAATAGTACATCAGGAATACATGATTTTTAGTCATTTTTATTATAAACTTTCAATAATATCCATTTAGAAATCCAACGAAATAATGTTAAGAACAAAAAGTCAACGGAAAAATTATAGTTACCACATGTTTTGTGGAACTGATCTCAGAAAAAGCAACATATTCAGATGATCGGGCGTTAGTCTACTTCGAAGCTGATTTGCAATCAGATCGGTATGTGAAATCAGCTGCTCACATGGAGTTGACGTTGCCACAATCGTTAAATATTTTTTAGATATTGCTGAGAGGTGTAGGTATCCATGTTTGAGGGAACCTCCAGATAATAATGGGATCTGAATTAATCTTTCTGGCAACTGATGGCCAATCGATGAAT
Organism: Aleiodes alternator; assembly: GCA_963921955.1. NCBI lineage: Eukaryota > Metazoa > Arthropoda > Insecta > Hymenoptera > Braconidae > Aleiodes > Aleiodes alternator. The sequence goes on from OY998113.1 coordinate 5,223,281, forward strand.
TGCCCCAATTCAATGGGTGACCCGCCTGCTTCGTCACTATTATATTATTGATTATTTTGCAAAAGAGTGACGTGGAGAGTGAGGAAGCTTTCATTTACTCTTCTGGTTCTGATCAATAGCATCTATGATGTTTCTATAGGGCACTATGCCATTGGTTGCAGCCAGAAGAATAAGAGGAAGCACCGTGGAGAGGGGATTCGGTTACCAACGATCTCCATGCTCACTCTTTCGCCAGTACGGCAATATGGTGAAACTGCTGGAAAGTGCTGCCCATGTCGATTCCACCTCCGACGTCAAAAAATCGAAGACTTAGAATCGATTCTTGATCGATTCTGGACATTGAGAATCGATTCCAAATAATCGATTCTTTCAACGAAAGAATCGATTCTCGAGTAGAATCGGTATCCATTTTACCATCCCTAGTAACCCCTGCTGCCTGAATTCCTCAATAAAACGATTTAAAGAAGGAGAAAACACGAAATTTAAGTATTTAAGCCATAAAAGACTGAAAAAAAAGACAAAATATTCACTATTATTTTCGTAGAGGAACGTTCGATTTCATTTGGGGTGGATTAGAAAAACTGCGCTTCGTGCAATAAAGTTACAACTGTCTGGCAATTTTTGGTACTTTAGAGGGGGAAAAACCCTGGGATAAATTTGAGTGGGAAAAACACTTAAATTGCAATAGGAACATTAAAATTGAGGAAAAATTCATTCGGAAATTATTCTGATATCAATTACGTAGTTCAGCACGTAACAATTTGAGTTGAAATAGACCACGACTATAAATATATATACACTATAGCTATTAGGTAGTTACTAGAAATTATTGTTCTGTCAATCAAATACCAGAATTCAATTGAGCGCCAGCGAATAGCTCTATTCCCTAAATTCTCATTGCTTAGTTTCCTATGACAATCGATAGGTATACGCACATCCCACTCTTTTTCGCGATGAACTTATCTTTCACTGATTGCTGTGAACAATTTTGTGAAAGAAAAAGTAAAAAATATTAATTAATTCATTTTTTTGGAACATTTCTTCAGCTTTTTCCCACTCATCCAACCTACCTACTCTGTTTCTCATTCAACTAATCGACCAAGTACATTTAATTCATTCCTAAACGCTGAAGAAAACGCAATGTTTAATGCATCAAGGGAGGATTTGAACCTAAGCTCGCCAGAACGCGGAACCAGACATGCTACCTAATGACTTTAATTTTTCACGTTTCTTACTCAATTTTCTACCCAAACTCTAAGAGAATTGAAATTTTTGTAAAAATCTAGCATAGTTTAAGGTTGGAGATTAATCATAATTATAAAGCAATAGGTCCGAATTTTCCCAATTTCACCCGTAAGTCACTTGAATAATTTAAAAATTCAGTTGAGATTAGATGAGAAGCTTAATACATACATGAACTTCTGATTTTCCCTAAAATGCAATTCAGTTCCGCAATATTAAAAATTACTTTGATTTATTGTGTATTACATCACATATTGCCTATTCGAAAATAGTTAATATTATTAAACGAATTGTGGTTTGAAGAAAATCGAAAAAATTATACTGCCAATTGCAATGAACTTACATGTACCGTATCATGTAAGTGGACGAATTTCTCGTGATGGAAGATTATATAACTAACAGAGAAAGCGAGGATCTGAATTAGAGTGAGCGTGATAATACTTCACATGCCTGTGAACGCGAAAGCTGTAATGTATTGGATGGTGACAATGGTTTTATTTCACTCCGAATATATTGAATCAAATATGCTCAACAGCTTATGGATTTCCATGTACCTGATGAAGAAAACAGGATTATTCAATCATACGAGATGTTCTTCACATCATATTAATGAATCTATTTTCACCCCCGACAGCAACGCAGAGGGGTATAAGCGTTTGGCATGGAATGCATTGGTATTACAACGCGTTTGTAACGCCTTATCTTATTGAAAACGAATTGAAAAATATGGACTTCTCGACTCAAAATGTAAGGATTTGTCCAGAGATGGTTTCAAGCACATATTAATGAAGATTACGATTCATATTTTTCTGAGAATTGCAAAAAAAGAAATGATTTTTCAGAAAACAGTAACTTAGATTGAAATTTTCCACGCAAATAAAAAAATAATGAGTTGGTACCCTTGCGGTTTCGTGCTAACATTGAAGATACGTCTTTTAAACGGGAAAAGTTTTTGTGTACAAATGATCAAGAGAGAGAAAATACATTATTAAAAAATCTTAAAATAAGAAAGAAAGGAAAAATAAAAATTGACATTTAATAACCCTCGACAAGAAGAATAAAATAAAAAATTTCAATTAAAATCTGAAATAATCAATAAAAGTTATATTTGGAGAACAGGGCACGTAGAAATATTCTGATGGTGGCCACCGTGGCGCCAGTCATGACGGCCACCATCACAAATATGCCGCTTTCCATGGAGTTCTTTCCCATGGCGATTCTTTCCATGGCGATTGTTTCATGACTTTTTCATAAATTTTTCACGACTTTCATGAATTCATAGTTATAGCAGACTCTCCATCGCGAATTTCGTATTGACAAATCCCGTCATGGAGACTATGCAATGGAAAGAAACGTCATGGAAAGAATCACCATGGAAAGAATCACCATGGAAAACGAACACCATAGAAAAAAATCCCATGAAAAGGGAAGCTATGGAATAAAAGCCATGGGAAAAAAATGGAAAGAGTCACCATGAGAAGAAAAGCCTGTAAAAAACCGTCATGGATAGAATTCCCATGAAAAAATTGCCATGGGGAAAAACTCCATGGAAAGCGGCAAATTTGTAATGGCGGCCGTCATGACCAACGCCATGGCCCGCGCCATGGCGGCCGCTATCAGAATTTTTCTACGTGGGAAGTCGGGAGACGTCCAGATTTCTTCATAAAATATGCTCTGGATGTCCCCCGACTTCCCTGTTCTTCCAATATAACTTTTATTCATAACTTCAGATTTTTATTTGAATTTTTTATTTTAATCTTTTTGTCGAGGGTTTTCAAATGTCAATTTTCACTTTTCCTTTCTTTTCTCTTTCTTTTTAGGATATCAAAGAAAGTAAAAAATATTCTTCTCTAATTCTTCTATTTGTATTTTCAGAAACACTCAATTGTAGAGTTCAATGAACCTTCTTAATGCGACATCTCATTACTTCTTATCTCAATTTATTCTGGTCTGTTTGCGATGTAGAAGACAGACGGAGTGATTTACTTTCTAGCAAATTTGGAAACCAATGTAGAAATCGAGCATTTAGTAATGTCAATATAAACAGTGGAACGGACCTAGATTATTCATTTGAATTGTCCTCCAACTAGTTTAACGATAAAACTCGAACAGTAGAGTTCTCAATATTGTATTAGGCATGAAAATGTTCAAGGGACAGCTCTTAATACTTCTCATAGTCTACATACATAGTTCATCGTGTGCCATTGATGCTATCTATGATACAGGTAATAATGGAAAATCCATTGATTGATGAATAACATTAACTTACCTCTATATACTCGGCAGACGGAAAAGTCTTTTTTATTTGGGATTCGGCCCATTCCTTTGGGAATCAATTGGGGAAATTTGAGAAAAAACTTTCAGAATTTAGGAAACAATAATTAATTGATTACGAATTTGTAATTTTCAAGCGTTTAGTTAGCAGACAGGCGATGGGAAAAAAATTAAAAATAGTGTAAATGATGCAGAATCGTTAAGGGAATGCACTTGTATAATTCATTTCATTTGGAGAAAATTCTAATTATTATCGAAAATAAAATTCTTTCAACGCCTCCCGACGGTATAACAGGTTATATACTAGTACGTATACTATAACGAGAAAAAATACTTAGCACGTTGCGACGTTTCTTGACTCATGCCACGAAGGTCCTATGTTCGAACGCCAGTACTCTTGATTCTTTTCTTGAGAGAATAGCTATTTTCGAATTTAGCGCAAGTTCAGCTTCTCCATTTTACAGGAAAACTATTCTTTTGGAAATTTTTCTGAGAATGCCTAGGGAGCTGAACGAGATGGCGCGTTCCAATCTGAAACATTTTTGGTAGAGAATTTCGAGAGCTGCAATAAAGACTGAAAATTATTCTATTCTATCTCTTCGGTACTGAATCACCTTCGGAGCAATAGCACGATCGTTTGCATCTGAATTGAATTTGTGCATAACTCACAGCATGAAATCAAGAGTTGCAAAAAAAAATAATCAGACGATGTTAATTAGTCTCTAGGGGAAGAATTTGATGAGAAAATAAGGAAGAATGGCAGAGACACACTGCCTTTTCTACTATTTTTTTAATTTTTTTCTCCAATTCTTTCCTCGCCTTGATGCATTCCCCTCTCTTCAACAACGATGAAAATTTGGAAACGAGAGAAAAACGGCCATTCTGGTCACTCCAAAAAAAAATTTTCACAACTCAAATTTTCAAAATTTTTCACCAACGTTTCGTCTGCTATATGCAGACCTCTTCAGGGCGCGTTTATTAATACTGGAAACATTATGAATTTGCAATTATCTATTCATTATAAGCAGAACATATTTCTTATTTTTTTTTTACCTGTGTTTTTATCATTATAAAGTTTTTCTAAATTTTTACATTTTCTTTAAAAATATTTTTCTATAAAATCTCTCAATTTTCAAGTCTCTTTTTAATTGCATTGTTTATTATATCACAGATGAATTCTAAATTAATTAGTCAGAGAATAAAAATGGAACATTAACAAATTGTTTTTTTGCAAATGTTATTAGTTCTTAAATTGAAATTTGGAATTAATAATTATCCAAATTCACCTGAGTATTTTTTGACATGTGTCATTGTAGAGAGGTTATTCACACATTGAGTATTGATATCTTGAATGTGTTCTCAAACATGAGTCATGAGTTCCCTTTGAAATGAATTAAATTGAAAGTAGTGTCAATAATTCGGAACAAACTTTTCACAATACAGTTTTACAAAAATAATTAATTAATTATTGAGTCATAAACGCTGTCTAGTTTTTTGCTATCTGTTATATAATTCACTGTTGAGTTCCCATATTTTCTTATGTAAAACATTTCTAGAATGTCTCTGCAATATTTATTTTCTGATTCATCAAGAGAAGTTGCAGAATCAAAAGCAAAGTTATGCTTCAATTGAGTTGCATGATCTGCAAGTGCCGAATGATAGTTCCCTCCACCTTTACTACTTCTTTCATGTTCTTTTTTTTTCTATAAATAATCTTTTTGTTTGGCCAATGTAACATTTCTCACAATCACTGCATGGTATTTCGTATATTATATTTGCTCTATCTTCAATAATAATTTTGTCTTTAGAATTACCAAAAATTTCTTTTAATTTGTTGCCAACTGTACATACTATTCGTTGGTTGTATTTTTTGTATAAATTTTTTAATGATCTAGTTAATTTCTCTGAGAAAGGTAATATCAGGGTATTTTTGAAATCTAATTTTGAATTGTTCAACTGATTATTAGTAACAATATCATGTGAATTTATTCCATGTTCGGCTCTTTCATTAATTTCTTTGATTCTATTTTGTATGATGTCTCTAAGAAAACCTAAGGGATATTCATTATAGACCAGAATGTTTGTCATGAATGATAAATTTTTGTTTATGAATTTCTTGTCTGAGAGTTTGATGATTCGATCAACTGAATTTTTGATGATGGCAATTTTTTGACTATGTGGATGATTCGACTTGAAATTTAAGAATCTACCTGACCAAGTTGGTTTTCTAAACCAATCAAGAGACGATTTGTCATTTTCTCTGATAATTAGTAGATCTAGAAAGGCCAAACTGTGTGAGGATTCCAATTCATATGTGAATTTTAGTCTTGGGTGATAAGTATTGAAAATCTCAAGAACATGTTGAACTTTGTCTTTAGGAACACATGTACAAATATCATCAACGTATCTCTTATAAAATGGAATTTCAAAATCTTATTTTTCTGAACATTTTTCCTCATGAATTTGCATAACTAGGTTTGCACATATTGGAGCCAACGGAGATCCCATTGGTAAGCCGAATATTTGTTTGTAAAAATTATTGTTGAACATGAAAAAGGAGTTATTCATAATCAGGTCAGTTGCTCTAATAATTTCTGTGTAAGGAATTATAGTTTTTAATTCTTCTTTCTTTTGAATAATTGCATCAACTACTAGTTCGATGGGAATATTTGTGAATAAGGCTGTTACATCAAGTGAAATAAGGATGTAATCTTGAGGAATTTTTATGTCTCTAATTTCTTTCTTGAATTCTATACTATTTTTAAGTGATGAAAAATGATTTTTGATTAATGGAAGTAAAATATCTTGTATTCTTCTTCCTAGTTTGTGTAAAGGTCCATTAATTGAAGAAACTATAGGTCTGAAAGATAATTGTGGTTTGTGGATCTTTGGTAGAAGATATGCTCTTGGCATATTGCTAGTATTAATGACCAAATTTTCAGCAGATTCTTTACTAATGTACTTTTTCCTCAGCCACGAATCAATCAATAAATTTTTAGCTTTTTGTGTACGAACATTATCAATAATCGGAGATTTGTAATAAGTAGAAGGATCTTCAAACATTCTCATTCCAACATCAAAATCATCATTTCTATTGAGAGCAACTGTTATTTGGCCCTTATCTGCTCTAGTTATTAATAAATTTTTGTTACTATGTAGGAACATCTTTAATTTTTGAATATCTTTATCTTGTTTTTGATTTTTAAGGTAATTGAGGTGGTTCTCAATCAGAGGTGTTGCATTGGATTTTACTGATTTTCTTTTTTCTTCGGGAACTCTATGTATGGTCATCTCAATCTCAGTGATGTATTTCTGAGTTGGGGAATTCTTGAAAATTTTCATTTATACTGAAATTATGACCTAATTGAAAGAACTTTTTGATATTTTCTGGTATTTCGATGTTTGAGAGGTTTTCAAGCCAACTTTCTACAACTTCTTTCTTTTCCTCAGGGTTTATATTAATTTTTGGATGTTTCTCCGGAACATCATCACAGTTCACACTCAAATTATTATTATTTTTATAATTGTTAGTAAATAATCTCTCGAATTTAATTTCTCTTAATCTATTGATTTTTTTACTGAGGCTTAGTGTGTTAACCTTGAATATTCTATTTATTGCAATAAATTGTTTAGTAATGAAGTTTTGCATTAAAGCAATAGGAATTAAAGTTTCTAATTTTATTTTTATGTCGAAGATTTCACTTCTTGTTCTCTGTAATGACCTAATATTATCTGTAATTGTTAAATTAAGGATTCTTCTTTGAAATTTGTTGTTTGACTCTTGAAATTGTTCAGAGATTTTGAAATTAGAAAAGGTTATATTACATTTGTACTTAGACTGAATGAAATTTGGAATTAGTTCTTTTCGGCAATCCATTAAGAAATTCCTTTGCCAAGTCCATTTAGCTTCCTCCCCCATTTTGTTCTTAAGAATTTTGATGTAGAACAATGCTTGTGAACCATATTCGTTGTTTATATATTGAAAAAAACGATGGAAATCATTGCTGAAGAGAGGAAAACGGTCAAATCGCAGGAAACAATCTGAAAAAAATTTAATGGCTGAGTCTCAAGCCCGTTTCTACTATGGCAAAAAAAATTAACTCTTTTCTCGCTTTGTCGACTTGTTTCGAGTTTTTTATTTCTGAATATTCTGTAGTTAGCTCGGAATGCTGTTTTTGGTTCTCTAAGTTGTTTATTCATATGGTATTTGAGTCTCATCTCAGGTAGTCAAATTCAACGCCGAGGTATGTAGTAACGATCAGGACAGATACGTCTTCGTTTCCTCCATCAGTCTGCTTGACAGCAGGTTTAAATAGTTCGAGATCCTTGACTGTGCTGAAAAACATTTGGTTGACTGTTTTACTGAATAAAATACTTTCGCTTCTAGTTGGCTTAATTTCTAAATTCCAATCCCTATAGTAGCTGTTCACATCATTTACCAATTTGTTAAGTTTTTCGTCCGTTGCGTTAACTTTGTTATCTGCTGTATATATCACTAGATCGAAAGCATATGCAATTGAATGTGCTCTGTTTCCACTGTTCATGCCGAACAGGTTCAGTATTTCAGCATTGGATGAGATGAACAGCCTTGGGGAAGTTCTATCCCCCTGCTGTAGCTACTGTTCTATTTTGAACTTCAGGGTAGAGATGTCTGTGTCGTCCCAAGTGATGAACGATTTTCCATATACTATATCTGTGCTGAGATGCACCAGCGGATTGGGTGGATCATAGTCGACCATTTTGGCTACCAATCCCTTCAGCCATACGGAATCAAAAGCTTTTTCCAGGTCCAGTAGCAGAGCACCTCCAAGTTTACTATCTAATAAATAGTTGTTCACATCTGAGGAAAAATTAGTTATGGCGTGGACTATGGGGTGTTCCTCCTGAAGCCGTATTGATTAGTTGGCAGTAGATTTCTCTCAATCATTGCTGCGTCCAGGTTATTGCTTATTAATTTTTCAAAGAGTTTCCTTGCATTGGAGGTCAAGCTGATCGGCCTATAGTTTCCAGGGTCGGAACGTATTTTGCCCTTTTTCCGGATTGGCTGGACCTTCACCTCTTTCCAGGTGACCGGGTAGTATGTATTATTATGAGTACGGTAACGACCGCGCGCTGACGCGCGCGTTGATCTGAACTGTCAGTATATCGTCCTTCTAACTCACGTTAAACTTCTAGAGTGAATTTTCAATGATGACGATGATTTCTATTGGTTGTTTGTGTTTTCTGCTTTCGAATGGAAGCTTTGGAATCGTAATTTTTTTCCGATTTTGAGATTTCATCATAATATGACTGCAATGACCCAAATCGTCCAGAACTGCCGTTTTTGAAAAATGTGTGTGTGTTGTGTGATGACGCATTTTCCGCTTTATGCTGAAATGGGGCTAGCTAGCAAGTAGTATAGCTGTGGGGGTTCTGGACCAACATTCCGGAAATGACGTCATAGGAATGGCGGGAAATTCAAATGTCGCTTAAAACGGATGTGACGTCACGCAAATGTGGCGCCATCTAGTGGATTTGACCACAGCGCCACCTAGTGGTCTCGACTACAGCGCCACTTAGTGGTTCTGAGATTGACTGCAGCGCCACCTATTGGTTCTGAGCGTGACTACAGCGCCACCTAGTGGTTTTGGCGGGGAGAAATTTCAAAAAGTGTAAGTGATGTCAAAAGTGGCACCACCCAGTGGCTTTGATCGCAACGCCACCTAGTGGAGATAATTCAAAATATGTATTGCATCTGAACCGGCAGATTGGGGAACGCGGACTCGAACGAATGGTCCAGGAGAAATCCCCGATTTTCATAATTGAAAAATTCTGTTTTATCGACCTCAGTCGATAAAATGAATTTTGCATGATTCTCATTTAGAAAAATTCTCATTGTATGAGAGATATACGTGCAAGCAGTATTCTTCATGACGCTTAATGCGCACATGCGAATGAGCTCAAGTATCATTGGAAATGCTAGAAATTGATTGCTTTACATTTGATAAGTTCTGTTGTAACATGATCATAGCAAACATCGAGCGGTATTCTTTGTGCTGCTCAATGCGCACAAGTTTTGGAGATGACGGAGCATCAAATTTCATTTCTTCATATTGTGCTGTTCTGAGAGCTGTCAGGGATTCTAAAATACTCTAATGAAGAATAATTCCAGGAATTCTTCTTTGCTCAAGGACATCATTGTAAACAATTCGTGGAAATGCATTGCATTTTCGGTCACATGAAAGAACGATGTAATTCGATCCTTTCCATGAAAACTAATAATAAATCAATCATCTCATGAACACTAACATTGTTAGTTTGTAAACAATTCTGAGGAATGTTTCATAATTTGAGCATGAGAAAAATGCTATCAATCAGATAATTCGATTTGATTTCCCAAGAAGGCTGCTAAAGACGCAAAAAACGATTCTCCGAATTTTAAAAATGAGAACTGTTAAATGTATTGCTATTGTAATTTGATACCCTTAAGACAATAACGCAATTTGAAAAATAATTCTCAGAAGAACTATTCTTTGAAAAGGATCGCTAGGTGGCACTGATTTTATCCGTATAAATAGGAGAATTTCAGCATTTGTGATCTGTTTTGCAAAGACAACCGCGTTGAATAATTTGGAAAACATTCAATCAGTGTGTGACATTATAGTTAGTTATTATCAAGACACTTTGTTGAAGTGAGAGTGGAAACATTCAATCAGTGTGTGAATATTAATATTTTATATTATTGTTAGTTTTCATTAAGACATTTTGTTAGAGTGAGAGTGAAAACATGGAATCAAAAAACGAAAACTATGATTTAAAGACATGTTTGAACGTATTGAAGACACTAGAGAGAGGATGTAAAGATGCAGCGGCTCAAGATACAGTTCGATGGATCAACAAGTGTAATGATTACATCAAACTGTATGAGAAGGTTCTGAAAACGGTGAAGTTGTCCGTTGGAGAAAAGATTCGTTTGCAGTCAACTATTTCTCTAATTCATTCACATTGTGAAAAGCTGAAACAGAGAACGCAAGGTAGAGCACTCGCATCTTCCTCCTCACACCAAGCTGAGGATCGAGTCGTGTGGAAAGATATGGAAAGTGCTTTTGGTGGAAGGATTCGAACTGGTGCTGTAGTTAATCTGCGTGACAAAGATCTTCAATCCTTCTTGGGAGACGCCAAATCACTGACAACTGTTCGTCTGAAAGATGCCTTGCAATGAGAGGGAAATTTGAAAGTGAATGGTATACTTGCTTGCAAGTTTCAAGTGATGAAGAATGGTGAAAAAATAGGAGAGACGAAATTTTTCAACACACGCAATCAGATCATTCTACCAACGACGGATATTGAGGAATGGTTCGATGAACACTCGATTGAGAGGATACTCGAGAAAGTGGAGGATTTCCAGGAGAAAGATTCTGGTTGGACCTTCCTTGTCTTTTTATTTTGTCTTATTTAATTCTGTTGAAAAAGGTTCCCATGGCAACAGCTATAGAACCAGAGATATTCACGAAAAACTGTTTTTTTTTTCAAACAATGCTTTTACCTTCGAATCTTGAGCAAAAAATGAATGACTTCACTTTCAATTACCCATGGTACACACACATGTTTGGCCATGTGTGTGTTGATGATATTGATTTCGTTGACCGTATTTATGGGCATTTATGTGAAACAGTTTTGTCAAACATTTTTTGGCTAATAACTATCCCAATAATTGATATTTTTGAATTAAAAACACCATGAATCGATGCGAAATTAGTTCGCCTTTCACTTGAGACAAACCTTAAGTTGCTACGACCAATAAAACCGGAGATATTTCCAAAAAACAGAAAATCTTTTGAAATAAAAAATGTTAAGAAAATGGCTAGATTACCGACTGATCCTAAATTACCGCGGGATCAGAAGGTCAATCACGTCGAGGCAATTACGTGTATCGACACCAGAGGTGAATTGGGGGACCACCGGCGTGGTCTCGCGAATGATCGTTCTTCTTCGCGTGGGTCTCATCAGAGAAGCATCATCGACGTAACGCCGTGAAAATCATCAAGAAAACCGACGCCGAAGTCGATAGACGCGTGGCGTTAATAATTACAACAATTGTTTTAACGGTTTTGAGTAGTACAAATCAAACTAGTGAATCATTAATTTATATTAATCGCGACTTACAACCGGGATTAAATTAACAGCGAATTAATTGACATTATTAGTGAAAAACGAGACAATTATCAAAAAGAGACAATTCACAAAGAAAGAGACAATTAATCAAAGGAAATAATAAATTCAGTGCGGGAAAATTATCTTTGAGTATGTAAATCTAGTCACGTTATTTATTAAAGAGTTATATTTTTGATAAACCACGTGTTAATGATCATTGAGAAACCGATCAAATCCACTTTAACTCCTTATAATCATTTAACAGCTATTCAATTATACAGTCCACTATGAAGAGAAAATCAACGAGGGTTTCGGCGAGTTGCATCGAAATTCTCTACTCAGAATCTACCTCAAAATTAGGCAGATTTTGAACAAAAATCTTATAAAAAAAAACTTACGTTGTCAGCCCACAAATGATCACCAAGAAAAGCTTAGAACTTGGCTACGCTCTTCCATGACGCCTTCGTGAAACCAGCCACCATCTCACAATATTTGTGAAGAAAATTTTCCGCCTCTTCGAGGCCCGAGCGCCACCAATTTTCAATCGTCACGATTTCACAGTAAAAGTTTGACATTTTTCTTTCAATGCTTCTTGCTCGGCATTCTTTCTTCTAATGATCAGAATGATTTTGAAAAATCTCAGAAAACTTTCCAGAAGACTCATCGTTCCGTTAAATGAAGAAGCTGAATTCGCGCTAAAACCGAAAAATAGCAATTCTACCAATAAAAAAGTCGAGAGGACTGAGATTCGAACGCTTGATATTCGCTCCATGAGTCAGGAAATGTAACAACGTGCTAAGTATTTCTCCTCAATATAGTATACTTACAAGCGTCTTGCGGGCGCTATGCGCCTGCCATTGAGAGTTGCTAAAATTGTCACTTTTTCTTAGTTATACCACTCAGGAGGTGCTGAATGAATTTTATTTTTTTAATAATGATTAGAAATTTTTCCGAATGGAATAAATTATACTAGCACATTCCCCAAACGATTCTACGTCATTGACATTATTTTTGAATTTTTCCCATTGCCCGTCCGCTAATTATACACTCGAAAATCAAAAATTTCTAATAAATTCATCATTGTTTCTCAGATTCTAGAAGTCTTTTGTCAAATCTCTTCAATTGATTCTCCAACGAATGAGTCAAATCCCAACTAAAAATGACTTTTCCGTCTGCCAAGTATATAGAGGGCATTAACTTTGGAAAAAACATGGTACATCCATTTAAAATCATTGAATTTTATCACCGAACTATTCAATTTTTCAGGCCGAAAAATATGGAATTTGTATTCGATAATAGATAACATGATTTCTACTCCTAGCAACAGTGTCTTTCAACTGTACAAAAATCAAGTTGATGATATTCATGAAAAATTACAGAAAATGGAAAATTCTATGGATTCTAAAATCATTAGTGATTTATTCAAATCGTGGCCATATCCTATAACACTATACAAGTCCTTAGATACACTGGAAATTTTCATAAGAACGGTTGATGAATATTACGATAACTTCCATCAGCAACTCCGTGGAATGAGCTACTATGATGATTATTTGCGATATTTTATGAGAACTCTTATTCCACATATTGAGGATGGAGTGAGAGCGATACGGAGAGAAGTCCTCGAACCAGACGAAACACTGGAACAAAACTTGATATTTGAAATTACTGGCCAAGTACTTGTAAGAATTATTCACTAAATTATTCATTGAGTTCCAAAATCCATGATTTCCTATTAGAAAATGAAAAAATAAGTTGCCCTCATATTTTTCCAGTACAATCAGCCACATCTCTGCGGTAGTTTTCGAATAATTTCAGAAGTTCTACTACAATTGTTTACAGTGATAGTCATAGCTGAAATGAAGGCCCATATTATATTAGCTATTGCGGAAAGATATCAGCATCTGGCAGATAACGGTAAACAATCATCCATAACTTAAATTGGGAATGTCATGATTAAATTTTTTTTCGGAGCAGATTCAGGATGGGTGACTCATTTGACTCAAGAGACATTGGAGAAGCAGATTGGAATTTACGTGAATTTATTTTCGTCGAATATACAAATCACAGACGCAGTGTACCTTAGAGCCTGCGAGCCTCATAATTACCATTGGATTCGAGGTATTTACTTTCACTGAATAGCACCTCTGAGTAAGAAATTGAGATAAATTATTCTTTGACATATTTTTCATCCGAATAAACATTTGCAGATAAATCCTTCTATGAACTAGAAGGTATATTTCAAACAGCTATCTTCCGTTACAATTGGGCGGAGTGTAATGTGAACAATTGTCACGATATATGGTTCAAGGAATCACGTAAATGCGAGGCGCAGTATTACGATGATCGTAGTGGCTGCTCAGGAGAGATAACGGATTGCATCAACTTAGATTCCATACAAGCTTGTATATTGGTGGGAAAATATTATTTATCCCCTATTACAAGCTATGTCCCTGGCGGATAACTCGATTGGGGGCGATCGCCTTGTGCGCTCAACTGATCACTAGTTGATGGTAATATGAATAACGAGATGACCAGCGATCAGCTGAACGTTGGGTCGATTGTCGGTCGATCCCAAGTGGAAGCCTCGACTCGACTAATGATAGAGCATGAACATTTTTTGAGCACTTTTCGATCATGTATGATGAAGAGCTTCATCGATCCGCGGCTGACTATGTATGGAGTCGATTGTTAGTCGATCCATATACCCAATCGACGACTGATCGAATGATGAAATTTCTGGAGTGCGTGTCGATTGTAGGTGATGAAGTGACCTATCGACCAGCAATCGACTATGTGTCGAGTCGATCGCTGGTTGATGATATCGATGAAAGCATCGAATCGACTCTTGACTGACCACTGAAATTTCTTAAGTTCAGATCGATTGTGGGTTATGAATTGCTTGATCAAACCGCGATCAATTGAGTATAGAGTTTATTGTTTGTCGATTCCGATTCATCGGATATTATTATTCATCGTGATGAGTTACTTTACGGGTTCTCTAAAAAGTTCCTCTGGAAGTTTCCCTAAAAGTTCCTCTAGAAGTTCCCCTGAAAATTCCTTTAGAAGTTCTCCTAAGAGTTTTGAATGCTCATAAAATCAGTTTGACGTTCATGAATGTCAATTTAACATTCATAATCATCGAGAATGTGTTTGATTCATGGTCAACTTCAGCTTAGATCAAACCGTACACCAACGTCTCGGCCCTACATATGGATTATAAGCCATAGAATGGACTATCGAATCTACATTAATAGTTTCGAGTTGACTGCCAGTCAATTTGCGTTGATACGAATTTCCAAACGACTCAAGGTGGCGATTGACCTGGAAAACCTGGAAAAGTCAGGGAATTTTAGTCAGGGAAGTTCGTAGTTTATTTTTGCTTATCCCGATGTCCTTTGAAATTATAGATATTTAATCGGGAAAAATTAAACTTCTCGATTAGTCGACAACCTGCAAAAAGTTTAACGCAGTTTAGGGTCTTATTGTCAAGTTCTAATTTAAAAAAATGATTTTCAGGAATAAATAAGAATTTTAACGTAGAGGAAGATGGGGTAAAATGAACAGTTAGATTGAATAGTTTGAGATGGAAATTTTCTGATGATTCCATTGATAAGCTGAAGAACTTCAGACGGAAACATGTGGCAAATCTTTCTCTCAATATTTTTGGAAGAATTTCCTTTTTTGGCCAAGTATTGAACGGGTTTCCCTTTTGGTGTAGGGTTTGATCTAGGCTGAAGTTGACTATGAATGAAACACATTCTGAATGAATATGAATGTTAAACTGACATTTATGAACGTCAAACTGATTATATGAGCGTTCAAAACTCTTCAGGGAACTTCCAGGGGAACTTCTAGAGGAACTCTTAGGAGAGCTTCCAGAGGAACTTTTTAGGGAACCCGTAAAGTAACTCATCACGCTGAATAATAATATCTGATGAATCGGAATCGATAAACAATAAACTCTATACTGAATTGATCCCGGGTCGATGAAGCCATTCATGACCCACAATCGATCTGCACTTAAGAAATTTCAGTGGTCAATCAAGACTCGATTTGATGCTTTCATCGATGTCATCAACCAGCGATCGACTCAACACATAGTCGATTGCTGGTCGATAGGCCACTTCATCATCTACAGTCAGCACGCACTCCAGAAATTTTATCATTTGATCAGTCGTTGATTGGGTATATGGATCGACTAACAGTCGACTCTACACATAGTCAGACGCGGATCGATGAAGCTCTGTATCATCCATGATCGGAAAGTGCTCAAAAAATGTTCATGGTCGATCGTTAGTCGAGTCAAGGTTTCCACTTTGGATCGTCCGACAGTCGACCCAATGTTCAGCTGATCGCTGGTCATCTCATTATTCATATGACCATCGACTCAGGCTCGACAAGTGATCAGGTGAGCGCACAAGTCGACCCCCCAGTCGAATGGCGATCGAATAGTAATCGATGGATCTGCCAGGGGTATGATTAAGAGTTTTTATTTTAACAGGAAAATGGTCCCTACAAATTTCATCACGTAAACTCAACGAGTAGAGGTTCATTTGGAAGCACTTCAGAATGTCCAAGTACCGGGAGCTACATAATTGAAGATGGAAGTGGTGGGAATTTATCGCACCATGCATGTGCCTGCACTTGTTGTGGAGATGAAAATAAAATAAGTCTTTCAATTATGGAAAGCAATGTCAAATCAAACATGTAAGCTTATAGATTACAACAAAGTAACTGATTATCTTACAGATTTTTTACAGTTAGATTATGTATTGTTCAATATTTCAAGGGTTATTACTGGATTACGATTCATTCGCCAACATCGAATTCTATATATTCAACCGAGAGCGGGAAAGCTCTCTGCAGATGGTCGTATTCGTCGTCATTCAGAAAAATGGATACCTATTCCTAAAAATATACCAGCATCACAGGTTCATTCAATAAACAGACAGAATGCAGTATTTTTTCTTGACAGTTTACATTTACCAAGGGGCTATGTTTTAACTGGTACTTTTTACTGTTATTATTTTTAAATATTGGTAGATGATTACAATGACGAATTCTTTTCTGAATAAAAACTTATTCCAGGAGTCAAATTCGATCAAGTACAGAAAACATCTTTCTTAAGAGGATTTGCTATTAAAATATTTGGAGTGCCATTCAATTTTACGAGTGGGGAACTGAATTCCGATCCAAACTGTTCAATATCCAAGCAACCATTGGACAAAGAAATAGGGTGAGAAGCATTAGTGCCAGTTTATACATGAAAAATACTAATTTCTCTCTGTCTTTTAAATCCACAGAGAACCGTTGTTATTCAATGCAACAAATCCTGTTAGTGCAACTTCATTCGTAACACCCAGTCCAGCAAATAAGAAATATGTTTCATTGGAACGATCAGATCTGCGGAATGATTTCGGACAGTCAACCTTGCCGTTGATTGATGCAGTACCAGTCACAACTCATCCTTCATCACCATTAAGTGGATTTGGAATTTTCCACAAAGGCAGTGATGATTCCGCTGGTTTTATTTCACTTAGGGTATTTGGAATCGAATATCATCAGTATTTCGCTGATTTCCGAGACACTCGTATGAAAAATGATCGAGTATTGTTCAATTAAACCTAATAATCCTCATAGAATATCAATGAGTCTATGTATAGATTATCGTATAACATGAGGAATATTCATTTCAATGATATCATTCTGATCTCAAAAAATAGCACAGAATTGTTTGTATTTAAACATGTCTTTACTTCTCATCTTAAAGGACCATTCTTTTGCTTTACTAGAATGAAATCAGAAAATAGATATATTGGGCATTATTTTCAAGCAGTAGAGTTAGTTAAAGAGACGCAGCTGTGAGGTTGAATTCTCATCATCACTTAACAATTCGAATACTTTCACGCACCCCCCCTCTCCCCTTCTCTCCCCATTTTTTGAGGACTCATGTGTTATCAGATTGAAAGAGGCTGAAGTCGGAAAATTATTTCATTTCAGCAGAAGAATAGGAAATTATTCTATCTTTGTGAACAGTACATTGGAATCGAGTATATGAGGCATTCCACGCTATTTTACTCGATTTTGGAACTATCATTTTTGATTTTGTTAATTTTTGGCTGTGGAGGAAGAGCATGCAATTCTATTAACTCTTCGAGTATGAGATACATACGCTACGGCCTGTCCCATCGGCCGGGAGCTATCTCACGATAAAACTACGCTGCTCAATGTGCAACGTCTCGTGAACGATTCATCCAAAAATCATGGAAAAACTCTCATCGATTGCATTGGTTTCCCATAGAGATACTATGGAGATATTAATGATTCTCAGATTCTGCGTTATAGAAATGTTTTGTGAATATTTAAGCCGAATTTGAGTCCTATCAGAAGATTAGTTGCTCAATTAATGTTGCACTCTAAATTTATTAATGAAAACCAAATTATCAATCCAATTGAAATTTGCATTACATTATTTGATTGACAAACCTTCAGAGTAATTCGAGTGAAAATTTCAGAATTTTCGAAGGAAATTTTTCCGATAAACAAGACGACTTAATATATAAAGCGTGAAATTTCAGCTCACAACTTTTGTTTATCAAAAAAAAGTGGTGGAAAAATTGCAAAAAAAATCTACTGCTCTAAAGATAGTTCTATTTCTTAAAAAAAACGTGGCCCAGTACATGTTTCTGAGAATTCCTCTCTCTAAAGAAAAATGAGATAATTCAGAAGAGCCAAGAATTTGAATTATTCCGCGAAGATAGACGATAAAGAAAAGAAATGAATACGATTAGATGGGAGATTATTCGGTAGGAAAAATCAGAAACTTGGCCTTTTCGATTTTCATCAATGATTTTAATTCGAATTCGGATGTGAAAAGGCCAAGTTTCTGATTTTTCCTACCGAATAATCTTCCATCTAATCGTATTCATTTCTTTTCTTCATCGTCAACCTTCACGGAATAATTCAAATTCTTCCCTCTTCCGAAATATCTCTTTTTTTTTTGAAAGAGAGGAATTCTCAGAAATATGTACTTGGCCACGTTTTTTTACAGTAACATCAGTTTCGGTTTTTTCTCCCAGATTTCATGATTTAAAAAAAAAAATTTTGGAATCTATCTTCCATAAATTGCAGAAAGTCGAAATTACTTACCAACGCATGGTAATTTTCTTTATCGACATTCAGTGTTTACTCCGATTTCATCGATAGACTGACTGTCAACGTGATTGACAGTAATGCCAACCCTTTGAAAAAAATCTGGCCAAATCATTGAGATAATGAAAACGCCGAAAAAGTGGATTTATGACCGTTGCTATGGAGCGTTTTTAATTAAATGTTGCTCATAAAAAAGAAAAAAAATACCATTCGAATGCTCGATGTCGAATTAAGTGATGTAACTAAGGGTATTTTTGTCGTAGGTTGCTTTGTTTATTACACTGACAGAAAAAAATTATTTTATCAGGGAAATAATTTCTTGCACCAAATATATATTTGCTCGATGCGAAATGATTGGGAGAAGAATACTATTTATTGTTACGAGATGTGTCTAGATTCCGAGCATTATTTATAAGAATACTTCCTTAATAATTTCTTGTGAGAATAAGTAGTATTCTTCTCCCAATCATTTCGCGTCGAGCAAATATATATTTGGTGCAAGAAATTATTTCCCTGATAAAATAATTTTTTTCTGTCAGTGTACTAATCAAATAATGAAGAAAAAAGAGTAGTGGAGGGGGAAGCTCTGTCTGAAATATATCTATCTATCTACGCTCAGCATCGGGCCTCCAACATGTACTTGGCCCGATACGCTAACGCGTATCTTGATATCTATCCAAATCAATTATTTTAATCTCCATATCTGTGATAGTATTTGAGAGAATTATTTTTTAATGTTGAAAGAAAGGGTCGATACGACATGACAGTGAAACTGGCCTCCCATCCACCAAATTTGAAAATGCGTACTTTTGGTTGGGACTGTACTCGAATAAGCTAAAATGCATAAAATTGGTGGAATAACGAAAAAGTTTTTTCAAATCTGAAAATATTTTAGGGGAAGCGTGAACCACCCTCAAATTGAGTGAGAGCAATCCCAACGACGATGTAATTTTCTAAACATAGAAAAAAACGTTTTTATCTTTCATTTTCAATGTCACGTAACTCGTTTTATGACTTAAGGTTTTGAAGAGAGAAAATTTTTTTTTAATTCTGAAAAAAATCAATATCATTTGACTCGTTCTATCACTTAAGGTTTTGGAGTGAGAGAATTTTTTTTTTTAATTCTGAAGAAAATCCAGAGAGTACGCGAACTACCCCTAAATGTGATAGGATCATCCCCAACGACGATTTCATTTTCTAAACATAGAAAAAATATATTTCCATCTCTCATTTTCAATGTTATGTAACTCGCTCTATGACTTGACGTTTTGAAGTGAGAAAATTTTTTTTCAATTCTGAAGGAAATCTAGAGAGTATGCGAACTACCCCTGAATATGATGAAATCATCTCCAATGACGATCTAATTTTCTAAACATAGGAAAAAAAATATTTTCATCTCTCATTTTTGATGGTATGTACCTTGCTCCATGACTTGAGATTTTGAAAGGAGAGAAATTTTTTTTGATTCTGAAGAAAAATCCAGAAAGTACGCAAACTACCCCTGAACAATGAGATCATCCCCGGCGACGATCTAATTTTCTAAGCCTAGGAGAAAAATTATTTCCATCTCTCATTTCCAAGTCATGTAACTCACTCTATGACTTGAGGTTTTGAAGTGAGAGAATTTTTTTTGATTCGGAAAAAAAATCCAGACAGTACGTGAACTACCCCTGAATATGATGAAATCATCCCCAATGACGATCTAATTCTTTAAATACAGGAAATAAAATATTATCATCTCTCATTTTCAATATCATTCGACTGGTTCTATCACTTGAGGTTGTGAAGTGAGAGAAATTTTTTTTAATCCTGAAAATTCCGGAGAGTACGCAAACTACCCCTGAACCTAATGAACCCTCCCCATCATATTCAGTGGTAGTTTTCGTACTCTCTGGAGCTTTTTCTTAGATTTTGAAAAAATTTCTCGTTATTCCACCAATTTTATGCAGTTTAGTCTTTTAGAGTACAGTCCCAACCAAAAGAACACTTTTTTCTATTTGGAGGATGGGAGGCCAGTTTCACCGTGAGCGGCGCCAGTTTCATGATACGATGGATAAACCCCCGCCGATAGGACAACAGAGTAGTTCGATACGACGCATGGACCCTGTACTTGAACTCCGTAGAGTTGACCCCCCATGTATGGATTTTTAGAATTTTTTTAATTGCAATCGTTTAACGGACGATTGACGGTGATTGACAGATGATTATTAACGTTCGACGAATAATAGTTTTTTTTAAATAAATTTTTCAACATTGACCGAAAAAAAAATTTTAGTTGGAATTTTTGATTTTTAGAAATGGCGATTGAAAGGGAATCGTTTGACGGTTTTAGACAGACTATCAATAAATTTGAAACATTAGTATTTTTGCTTTAATTCCATAATTCCCGTCATCGTTTCATCGTTGCTGAAGAGAGGGAAATGCATCAATGCAAGGTATCCCCTTGCATTGATGCATTTCCCTCTCTTCAGTTGATAAAAAATTGAAAATGTGGAAGAGGCTTGGACTTTCTGTCATTTTTTGCAACCCTTCCAATCA
This sequence comes from Aleiodes alternator, assembly GCA_963921955.1. NCBI lineage: Eukaryota > Metazoa > Arthropoda > Insecta > Hymenoptera > Braconidae > Aleiodes > Aleiodes alternator. The sequence continues at coordinate 5,244,623 of OY998113.1, forward strand.
GTTTGACCGTTTCCCTCTCTTCAGCAATGATTTTCGTCGTTACTGGAGAGAGGAGAATGCGTCAATGCAAGACAATAATTGAAAAAGAAAATTGAAAGAATAGTAGAAACGGACTTCTTTGCCATTTTTTTTTCAATTTTTTCCCTCAATTTGACTTTTTCCCTTGAATCTGCTGTTTGTCAAAAAGAAGATAAAAGTATAATATGTGCAGTTTTATAAAAAAGGAATAAGTCAGTTGGGGCAGAATGCACTTATTGAGAGAGATTTCGGAATAAAATTTTACACAAAAAAAATGAGAAACATTCGAGATTTGGAACAAGTTTAAATTTTCCGAGGTTTCAAAAAGTTGATAATTCCGAAATTTTGGAAGACTGCACTTTTTCAATTATTAAAGAAGAGGAAATTCTATTTTTCAAGGAGAAGTGAATTCAAAATTTTCAAAAGAAGAAATCAAACAGAAATAGTGCAACAACGGGCTTCTAATTATTCTCAAGAAAATTTCTTATGGTTTCAATCCTTCAATTTCTTCCTATTTTTAATCCGCAAAATTTCGTATTTTCTACTTTTAGGCAAACATATTCTGTTAAGAATATGTCGTTAAGAATATATCTGTCTCTAAATATTTCTGGTAAGAATGGAACGTTTAAGAATCTCCAAAACTCATTACTATTGGTCCATTTTACCTCAAGGGTCAGTATTATCCTATTGTCCCCTCCGTGTAATAGGAAGAAGTTGATTTTTCACGAGCAAGAATAAGTGAATAATATTAGTATGATTTTATTCGAACCAATTTTTATTCCAAAAAATTCTGATTCGCAAATTTCGAGAATCTCAAGGCGCCCTTCGTGATACGCTTCTTCCAATGTACCGCTTCGGTGTGGAACTTGTGAATCAAAACTTTATGAATTTTCAAAACCGGAATAGGGAATTATGGAATTGAAGCAACAATATTAATGTTTCATATTTATTGATAGTCTGTCAAAAACCGTCAAACGATTCCCTTTCGATAGCCACTTGTGAAAATCAAAAATTCCAAAATGGGGAGGGCCAACTAAAGTTTTTTTCTCGGTCAATTTTTGAAAAATTTATTTTAAAAAAACTATTATTCGTCAAACGTTGATAATGATCTGTCAATCACCGTCAATCGTCCATCAATCGTTGGAATTAAAAAATTCGAAAAATCCATATATGGGGGGTCAACTTTATGGAGCTCTGTACTTGAGGGATTAAAATTTTTTCCAAGAATTAAATCGCAATTTTTTAATTTTTTATTAATAGTTGAAATAAACAAATTAATGGCAATTATCCTCACGCACTCTAAAAAATCTGGAAAAAATATATGTTGAAGATTGATTTATTTCCGACTTTCCTGTAAATTTTTCGTGATATCTCGTCGGACCACTCGCGAGATGTCGCTTTTTTCATGTTTTTTCGCGATCCGAGACCACTGCGGAACAGCTATGTGCAGGCGCACACCGACCTAGCTGCGAGTCACGTGGTGACTTGCGTGTGAGTCGAGTGCCAGTAATCACGTGATTCGCAACTAGGATGGTGTGCGCATGCATATGGCTGTTCCACAGTGGCCTCGGATCACAGAAAAATATGAAAACACGATATCTCGCGAGTGGTCCGATAAAGTATCACAAAAATTTACATGAAAATTGGAAATAAATTAATCTCCAGCATATATTTTTACCAGATTTTCAAAAGTGCGTGAGGATAATTGTCATTAATTCGTTTATTTCAACTATTCATAAAACATAGAAAAATCGCGATTTAATTTTCGGAAAAAATTTGTAATGAAATTTCATGCTCTTTCCCGACAAAAAAGTGTTTTTCCACTTTTCTGATAGAAGTAATATTCAACGGAATAGCAGCGTTCAAAGTTGGAGTGGAATAGGCACTGTTTTTTTCGAAATTCCAAAGGATCATCTGAATTAAAAAAAGAATTTCTCCATCATCCTATAACTGAAATGAAGAGTTCTGAAATTGACACGATTCCTAGCACTCTGAGTAATATGGGGATCAACATGACAACGTGGTCAATTTTTAATATTTTCCTACTTTTTTTCTTTCTCATGTTTATTCTCTGTATTGCCTGACCAGAGAATTTTTGAATTTTTTAATTGGCTGTGTTTTTTTCGTTAAGAACTTTTTTTTCATCGGAATTGCATACTAGAATTTAGAATGCTGTAGTAATACCATTTTTAGAAGAATGAATTTTCATCCGTTAGACGATAGAGACAATAATTGTGAAAATTACGGAAAAAATTGAAAATTGGCAGTTGTTTTTGAGCCATCATGATTTCCGACAGTCATTCATTCATAGCCGAAAAAAATGATTATATTTTTAAAAAATGTTCCGTTATAGTTACAAGGTCAATAATCAATATCAATTGGAAAAAAAATAACAAAATTTCACCCTATAATCTAAATCAAAATTTTGAAATTTAGATTGAGCAGACAATTATTTATCTTAATAATAACTCTTTGTGCTATCATTTTTTGAAATTTTATTTGTCCTATCTCCCAAGTGGTTTTCTAATATAATGGAATTTTTCAATGAAACATTTTATCACTTCTCATCTCAAATTATCCCGGTATATTTGCTGTATGAGTGATAGAAGAAGTGATTCATTCTCTAGCGAAGTAAGAAACTAATATAAGGATCCAAAATTAGGCAATGCCAAGAGCAATAGTGTAACTGATCTTATAACCGTACAGAGGAATATTAATTAACTATTTAATATTCGGCTCCGTGGCTGACTCGATCCCTTCAATCACTCTCAATTCAATTGATCCAGTCACCCTGGTTATTTTCAGGTCCGGACGCCAGGTATTTTTTATAATAAACAAAAACACCAAAAATATAAGAAACACAAAAAAGAACTTGATTTTATAATTGTCACACATTTAATTAATTAATACACAGAAAACCAAAACCTATTCCAAACTCTTATAATTAATCACTTAACTATTCCTACGATTTCTTTAAACGTAATTATTCAACTCTGAATACTTTTAAAGAAATTTGCATTAAATTTACGCACTTAAAGGAATCTATTTTAGTTTACGCACTTAAAGGAATCTATTTTACCGACTAAGTCCGTTACACTATTCAGAGAGAGTTCCGTCGCCTTTGAGAGTTTGATTTTGACTGCCTCTTGCGTTCTGCGCGCTCCTTATATATCCTGCCGGGCTATGGTTTTCCTCAATTAATCAATTATTAAATTTTATTTATTATAAATATATGTTCGAAATCCCCTTTTTTTGGGGATTACTTTAATGTATCCAGGTAGTCGATAAACCCTTTTCCCGCTTACTTTCTAAGATTCTTAAGATATATCCTAATTAGCACAATTAACGTAATCCCCACTTTATTGGGATTCCTTTAATATATGATTTTCCCCGCTGACTCCGTAATTAACTGAAAACGCGTAATTTCAGGCCTACATTTTTAAGTCTTATTTTAACGCAATCCCTAGGCTATCCTGATTTCATTTATCCAGTCCTTTCGGTTTTTATTCTATTCAACTGATTAATTGAGTGACTTAATTAATTAATTACGAATTCCCTATATATAAAAAAAAATAAACGCAACCTACACTCGTTCAGAGGGCAGCACCTTGCACATCGTCTGCCTCACCGAACATACACCCATGCATCAGTCTCTAACCCCTAGATGGCAGCACGAGTGACATAACCTATCCACACCGGACTTTTCCCGTGCTGTCACAATCTATTAAAAGTCATCTTCAATCAGTTCAACGATAAAACTTGAACATTGTAATTTTCAATATTGTATTAAGCATAAGAATGCTTAAGGGACAGCTTTTAATACTTCTCATAGTCCATATACGTAGTTCATCATGTGCCCTCGATGCTGTGTATGATGCAGGTAAGAGGAAAAATCAATTGATTAGTAAATAGTATTAACTTTGGAAGGAAGTGGGCACAGAAAAACTGAGCATGAAATACGAACCACTAGTCCGCGATTCATAGACTATTTGTACACGACTGTGTTAGGCACAAAAACGTGCACTAATCGAGGATCGTCAAGGCTCAAAAATTGAGGATCGTCTCCAAAAAAATCCATCTTACGATTGATCGCGAAACTCTAAATTTGATTCTCATAGTAGCATTTCATGTGATAGTCAATTGTGTGCGAAGGCATATTTGTAAAAAATTTCAGAAGCGACAAGGGAGGATGAGAGCAGAATTGTGCTATCTTTCTTAGTTTCCAAAATATTCCATTGAGAATGATCACAAACCTGAGGCAATGAAGAAATCAATCCATGACTGAGTATCTCAGCTTTTTCTCGTTCTTTCCACGGGAATATCGCAGAACCCAAGGAAGTTAACCCCTTTCTGTCCGAATTGGATGCTCATTGGAGTATCAAATGAGATACATTCGGAGACATAAAACAGTGAATGAATTTTTTCTTCGAGGGCATAAGTGACAGGGACCTAATGGAGCTCTCAAATTTTAACTCAGGAAACGACGAGGCTGACGAGAATTCATCAGATTTTGTTTTCATGTAGCTCAAAAAATTCGCTATAAATGAAGTATTTTAAAATTTCCGCATGAGCTAATTTGAATCAAAACACATTCGTCAAAAAGCTATATTCTATCTCCTAACTCATTCTTACTCATTGTATTCATCCAATGCAGAGAATAGAGTACAGTGAAACCTCTATTATTTTCCACGCGCGAGGCTCAAATTTGGAAAATAATAGAGGTTCCGACTCGGTTTCTGTGGCCCCCACTCCGCCAGCGCGAGAGTGAGAGAAGACGATACGTCGCTCTCTCTTCAACCGAAATATTATTATTGTTGACTCTCTTTAGTCTATATGTGTCTTTGTCATTCCGCACATGTCTCCGCATGCGCAGAAGAACAGAGATAGCTATAGATGGAAGAAAGGAAACGAAAAATGGTTGAGAGTGGGGGACGCTCTTTCTCCTCCGTTGAGGGGCGGTGGAATATATTGGAGGTGAAAATAATGGAGGTTTCACTGTATACAATATAATTTTTCACGTGCGAAAATTATGAACACTTTTTTAACATAGAATTGTGGTAGCGATCGCTGCAATCGACAACATCAAGAAACCGAATTTACCATACAGCTGATCAGAATAGCTCAGTGGCTAGCGGCCAGGATGATCTCACTAGAGCTGGCCTTGTGGGCCTAGAAGACTTCTCTGTGTCAACACAGGGCCCTGGCACAGGTGAGATTATCTAAATTTCTTCGGAAAAAGGTCACATATCTAGGCTTCAAGCGTGACCACTTAGCACGATGTGTTGATCATTGAGATGCGCAACTATCAACTGCAATGAAAGATACTCATCGTTGGGGATGTTAAGAATTCTCAGTTTTCGTTGGTTCTTTCAGTGGTTGATACACTTAAGGAGGAACATCAGCTGAAATAAAAACTGTCAGATCACTCTGATTTGTTTTTTCAATAAACTTCAATGTGTTTTAGGATTTGTGTTAAAATTAGAGAAAGATTAAAACGCTCAATTTTCTAAAATGAATTTTTGAAAATTTTCAATTTAACATAGGATCTAATGGCACTGTAACTTGAATTTAAAAAAATATATTGAGAGTGGTGAGAAGTTTTTGAAAAAAATTCACGCGATGTCTTGTACTATCAATTTTCATTTTCGCGTTATTTGAATAAAATTAAAACGCTGAATTTCGAGAATTCAATTAAAAATTGCAATTAAAACACAAGTTTTCACTCAATATGACAGCCATTTGCAAAAACGTGGCAGCGCGAGGAGTGTACGAGGAGTGGGGGTCGGAAGCGCGCGCTATTTCAAATAATTGAATTTAAGTACCTCCACTTTTTTTTCTATAATTTGGGGAGGTGAATGAAAAAATAAGCTATTTAACACAATATTCGTGACGGTAAAGAAGAAAAGTAATTTTGTGTATGAAAGTACAGAGGATAGGGCATGAAAAAATGCAACTTTATTCCTTAAAAGAGCCTTATTTCGCGCGCAATCATGCTGGTAACATAATTTTCCTGTTTATCAGCTCGTTGCCACTCCTAAAAATGCGAGACAACGTTGCCACGTTTTCCATGAATTTTTGAACTTATGAAAAATTATTATTTTCGGGTAAAAAAATAAAAAACATATGTGGATGATATTATTTGAGAGTTCGAAAACCGAAAAAAACAATTTTTCATAATTCCTTGAAATAAGTCGAAAGTTTTACTGCATGAAATTTTAGTTATTTGGGGTTGGTGGAGAGCATCGGAACCTTTGATGTTTCTCCCCTCCCGCCATACCCCGCAGAGGTCTGATGTTCCTCCTTAATATGCATCTTACCTGTGCACGTCTCTTCGCTGAGGATCGATGCAATGAATTGATTTTTAGCTAGGAAAACTCGAAAAAACGATTTTTCGATAATTCGCTTTTTCTCGGAAACTATTTAGCTGACTGAGCTAAAATTTCACTGAGCAAATGGCGATTCCATAATGAATATACCATCAAATTATCAGATTGATACGTACAGCCGTTATCGAGAAAAGTGATCGAAGAAAAATGAGTTGAATCAGACGGAAATAACGAAATCCTGAATAGAAAACAGCATGGTCTTTTTTCAGGTCACCGCGAAAAACAATGCATACATTATATTACATATAATATAGTATACTATACTATAATACATATGACACATATAATGTATATACATAGTATATTTATTTTATTACTGAATTATATGTATAAGACCCGGTATGAAGAGAGATTGAACCACTGCCCATAATATTTTGAACGTGGAGACCTCATATTCTTGGCTGTAAAGCAGCGTGTGTGGATGTTTTTGATTTTTTTCCGAAAGATTACTTTTCCCCGGAAGAATTAAGCGTAACTGCCGAAAATGTGCGGCTGGGTGTGTAAACTAAGAAAAATAAAAATTCTATAGATTTTCTCAGTTCTTAGGCTTTCGCGGCCATTGTCATTATTGATATGTTTGGATTCCGGATGGATGCTGTGTTTGGTTTCAGCGTTGCGCCGACGTTTCTATAGATTTTATTTATTCATTTATTTATTTTAAACTGCAACTCAATAGCCGAGGCCAATTACAGAGTCGCTACAGGCTATTATTATAAGACTTTTTAAAGAAAAAATTCACAAAAATTGCAATGAATGATATAAAATGCTGTACACCGGTGGTTTATAAATATATAACAAAGATTTCCAATTTTTACATAATCCATTTGAATATATCGATGCATTTGAGGGCAATCGATTCTACTGAGTCATTGATAAAGTCACTTTCCGGGAAGCGTTCAATAAGAAGGTTAATACATGTACCACCTTGATAGATTGGAGAGGAGAGAGGAAGGTTACCATCCGCAAAAGAAAGGTAAATCACAGCATTGGATCTTAGACCCGCGCGTGGTACCCTAAAAGCTATGCGACTCAACAGCAGTGGACAGTCGATATTATTCCTGATTATATTAATGATAAATAAAGTGACTCTGAGAGCCCTCTGCTGCTTGAGTGTGATGCAGTTGAAGATGTTGCAGAGGTTCTGATAATCCCCCCCCCCCCTCAGCAGGTAGACACCTTCCTTCCTCCAAGACAAGACTTTTAGAAATCGTCTCTGGATGCTATCAATCCTCTCCGAGTACTTCAAGTAATTTTATTGAATTATATATATTAAATTTGCAGTATACTGAAAAAGATGGAGATAGATTTTCCGAAAATCAAAAAACAATCTCAAGAAGTGAAATTTTTTGGAAATACATAGAGGAATCACTTCAATTTAAACTCAAAGAATTGAATTTCGTACAATTAGTTCACATATGTTTTTTATTCCAACTCCCTTCAATTCTTGAATATTGTCATTAGAATAAACCAGGAGTATTCTTGATCTTGTCCTTAGACAGACTTGGTTCTTTGATCTCAAACCCCCAATCAAGTTATTATAATGCTCGTATGGAAAAAATGCAGGCATGCTTGATCTAGCCACACAAGCATAGTTATACGCGTGCGTAAAGCGCGACATAGCCTCGTTGAGAAAAAACACGCAGTTGACCTATTATTTGAAAACTATTGGTGAGAACACAGCATTTTAACAGAATAATAGGAGAAAACAACATTCAATTCTCTGTATAGTTATTGGGAAATGTTAATTAGAAGGTAGTCATTACCATTGGGTTCTCCCTCTATGTCATGCACGTGAAAGAAGATTAGTAATGTGGAAAACCCGAGAAACAGAGAAAAATTTATATTCACAAGCCGAAGATATGACTTTCGCATAATTCAATCACTTTGTCGATACTTTCTATGTAATCAAATAGGATTAAATATAATGAGCTCTGCAGTAATATTTGTGGAAATATAGGTGGATATACTGGAAGATCTGATAAGATCCGAGAATCTCACACTGGAACGACTCATATCGGCATCAGATCTGCTCATATATGATATATATATATATACATTTTGACAGATCTATAATTTGATAGATTGGATTTCATCAGATCTGAAATTGAAATTTTTTTTATACTTCTTGAGATCTAAATATATTTGATTAGATATGGTTATATCAGAATTCTTTCCCGGGAGTTTCTCCTGAATTATCAGCAATTGAGTGGAAACTAATCAACAAATCCTCATTTTTTCTTGCTTTATCGACAGCACTCTGAGATACTACCTTGAATTTCGAGATACCTCCCAAAAGACTGATCACAAGTTATATATGAAAATAATTGAAATTCTCTCTCCGTTTGGAATGAGAACTTATACAGACGGTAAACTGTTGTAAAAATTGCACCAAAGGAAAAAAACGAAAAAAAAACACATCTATAGATAAGTATTGCGACACTCGAGATATGAAATTATCCGTTATGCCGACGGCATCGTTGATTTCATTCTCATTGGATGCTACCTCTGGGAGAAAGGACTTCATAAATTCTGTCTGCCTCTTTCCGTTTCTTTTTTCACTTCTATATTTTACGTGATAAAAATATATTAATTCTTTGTGTTTAGCTATTATCTCACTCCGGCTAAACTAATACAAAGTTTCTGAGCGTCAGCTAATTGTTGCTACTCATAAAAATAAAGAAAAAAAAAGGGAACAAAATTTTTCAGAGACACGTACACTTTAAAGTTCAATAAATTCACGATGTATTTTAAACTCGACACATTATGTTACTTTTTTCTTTTAGCATAATGGTTTTCATTATAATTCCGGATTTTCTCGTTTCCAATTTTTACGACTTCACGTCGAGTATTTCTACTGCCATCAATTTTCTTTATCGCGATTTTAATTATTTTTTTTTTAATTTCTGATCGATAACTTGAGAGATGTGGTGAAACTGCAGAAACGTGAAAATTATGCTCAGAATATTTCACAAATATCTCAGAAACTATTATTTCTAGAGAAATTCATGGAAAAACATTTCTTTCCGAAAATTCTATTTTCTATGAGGAACGTCGCTTAAAATTTTTCGCTATATCTATTTTTCACTGGGTTATTCACCAAAGTACTAAAAGAAATAGAATTGTCACAAATTTGAGCTGTTTTCTCGAATTTCTTCTTTGCACAAACGATATCTCAGAAACTATTAGATTGAGGAAAAATTATGAAAAGACGTCTTTTCTGGAGTATTGGATTTTCTAAAAATTCGGCATAGTGGATAATTTCACGTGTCGAGTGTCATACTTATCTCTAGAGGTCTTCTTTTTCTTTCGTTTGTAACGAAGATAGAATTTTAATTATTTCCATTTATACCTCGTGATCAGTTTTTTTGGAGAAATTCCAGAATTCAAGGGAGTATTTCAGAGTTCAGTCAATCAAGCAAAACAAAAAATGAGGATTCGTACATTTATTTCCAATTAATTGCTGATAACGCGATTAAACTATTTGAACGTCATATCTCCAGCTCATGAATATTATTTTTCTTACATTACTAATGTTCTATCACGTGCATGGGGTGGAAAGAGAGAGGCAAGTCGACAATATCAAGGAGTCTAGAAGAAAATAACCAACAGAAAAAACAAACATGAGGAAAAAAAAGTCCAAAAAGTAATAGCACAAAGATTTATCTTTCTTCTCAATCTGAATTTTAATATTCTTGATTTGGGTTACAGAGTGAAAGAAAAAAAAACTTTATTTCAATTCATATTGTTTATTGTACTTTTCAACTATAAGAAAACCATTTTTGTTTAATATTATCATTATTTTTTCCCAACCGTGAATTCATGACTGGGGAAAATCTTGTTATCATGATAACACGTAGAAAAATTCTGATGGTGGCTACCATAGCGGTGGCCATGGCGAGTGCCATGACCACCGCCATCAGAATTCTTCTACGTGAACTCTGTCAATTTTTAATATTTTTCAACTTTTTTTTAATCTTCACAATTATTATGGTATCTATTACCTGGCTCTCTTGTCTCCTTAACTAACTCTACTACCCTCATACATAAATCTAAAATCGCACTGGAGATAGCTAGTTTTTAATTTTTATTTTCGAACAGAGCAAATACAAGGTGATTGACGATAGGAAGCTAAGAAATGTTCAAATATAAAAAAATTCTATGGTAATTTTTAAAATAGGAATAAAGCAGTTAAAATGGATGCTCCTCATGTCATACGATAATCTATACATAGACTCATTAATATTCTATGAGAATTACTGGGTCTCATTGAATGATAGTCTATCATTCTTCATATGAGTGCCTTGGAAATCAGTGAAATATTGTTGATATTTGATGCCCAATACCCTGAGTGAAATAAAACCAGCGTCATCATCAGTGCCTTTATGGAAAATTCCCAATCCACCTAATGGTAATGAAGGATGACTCATAACTGGTACAGCATCGAATAATGGCAAGGTTGACTGTCCGAAATCACTTCTTAAACTTGATCGTTTCAGTTAAACATACTTCGTATTGTCTGGAGTAAGTTTGAGGGGCAACGTTGAACTAGCAGGATTTATTGCATCAAATATTAATGGTTCCCTATAAAGTTGAAAGACAGATGACAATTATTATACTAAATTATTATGTACAAAGTGGCAATAATGCTTCTCACCCCAAATTGTTGTCCGATGCTTGTTTTGACATTGAAAAGTTTGGATCTGAATTCAACTTCCCATTATTGAAATTGAATGGCACTCCAAATATCTCAATAGCAAATCCACTGATCAGAGAGGTTTTTTGTACTCGATTGAATTTCACTCCTGGAATAAGTTTATATTGCGAAAAAAATTCTTCATCATATTTATCTATACGTATTCCAAAGAAAAAATTATAATATAAAAAGTACCAGTAAGAACAAAGCCCGATGGTAAACGTAAACTGTCAAGGAAAAATGCTCGATTCTGTCTGTTTATAATATGAAGCTGCGATGATGGGATATTTTTAGGAATAGGTATCCATCTTTCTGAATAGTGACGAATGCGACCATCAGCATAGAGCTTACCTTCTCTCGGTTGGATATATAAAATTCGATCTTGACGAATAAATCGTACTCCAGTAATAACCCTTGAAATTATTAATAATACATCACCCAACTATGAAAAACGAGTGAGATATTCAGTTACTCTATTAAAATGTGTAAGCTTACATGTTGGATTTTACATTGCTCTCCATAATTGAGAGACTTATTTTATTTTCATTCCCGTTACAAGTGCAGGCACATGCACTGTGTGATGAATTCGGACCGCTTCCATCTTCAATTAGGTAACTTCCAACACTTGGACATTCTAAAGTACTTCCAAATGAACCTTGTCTCGTTGAGTTCACGTTGTAAAATTTGTAGGGACCATTCTCCTGTTTAAATAGAAAATATGAATCATATACAACTCGTCATAGGGGATAGATAATATTTTCCCACCAATACACAAGCTTGTATGGCATTCAAAGCAGTGCACTTAGTTATCTCTCCTGAACAGCCACTTCGATCATCGTAATACTGTGCATCGCATTTACGTGATTTCTTGAACCATATATCGTGACAATTGTCCACACTGCAGTTCTCCCAACGGTAACGGAAAATAGCTGTCTGAAATGTGCCTTCTAGTTCATAGAAAGATTGATCTGCAAATTTTCGTTCAGATAAAAAAAATATAGAAAAACAATTTATCTCGATTCCTCTCTCAGAGGTATTATTCAGAATAATATAGATACCTCGAATCCAATGGTCATTGAAAGGTTCACAGGCTCTGAGGTATATTGGGTCTGTGGTTTGTATATTCGATGAAAATAAATTTACGTAAAGTCCAATCTGTATCTCTAATCTCTCTCGACTCAAATAATTCAACCATCCTGAATCTTTTCCAGAAACGGAAATCAATCACTAAATTCTCAATTTAATTCATCCATGATAGCTTACCGTTGTCTGCCAGATGCTGATATCCTTCCGCAGTAGCTAACATAACATGGGCCTTCATCTCAGCTACCACTATCATTTTGAACAATTGAACTAGAACTTCTGAAATTATTCGAGGACTATTGCAGAGATGTGGCTGTTCAGACTGGAAGAATTGAAGGCAAATTATTTCTTCATTCTCTCATAGGAAATGATTGATTCTTGAGTTCAATAAATAATGTAACAAATAATTCTTACAACTGCGTGGCCAGCAATTGCAGATATCAAATTTTCTCTCAGCAGTTCGTTTTGTGCAAGGACTTTGCTCCGTATCGTTCTGATTTTCTCCTCAATATGTGGAATGATTGGTGTCATAAAATATCGCAAGTAATCAGCATAGTAGCTTATTTCACGAATTTGCTGACGGAAGTTATCGTAATATTGATCAACTGCCTGTATGAAAATTTCCAGAGTTTCTAAGGACTTGTATAGCGTTATAGGGTATGGCCACGATTTGAATGAGTCACTAATATTTTTAGAATCATTAGAATTTTCAATTCTTTGTAATTTTTCATGAATATCATCAACTTGATTTTTATACAGATTGAATGCACTGTTGCTAGTAGTAGAAATCATGTTATCTATCATCGGATACAATTTCCATATTTCTTTGCCTGTAAAATTGAATGGTTCTCTAATAACATTTCATAATTTGAAATGAATCTACCATTTTTCTCCCGAATTTAATGTTATGTATTAATCAATAGATTATACATTATTACCTGTATCATAGACAGCATTGAGGGCACACAATGAACTATGTATGTAGACTATGAGAAGTATTGAGAGCTGTCCCTGGAGCATTTTCATGTCTAATGCAATATTTAGGATCCCACTGTTCGAGTTTTATCGTTGAATTGGCTCACGAATCATACAAATGAATAATCTAGCTCTGATCCATGACTTTTATTGGAGTTGCCAAATGTTTGATTCTCATATTCGTTCCTCACTACACTAGAAAATAAATCACTCCTTTTGTCTGTCATACAGCAAACACCGGAATGAGTTGAGATAAGAAGTGATAAGATGCTCCATTGAAAAATTCCATTAGACTCTTTTATTGAGTTTTTTTGATAATAAAAAGGAAACCATTAGAAAGGAACATGCTTCATCATATTTAATACTCTACAGATAGACTCATTAATATTGCCCGAAGAACATTTCGTATGATTAAATCATACTTTATTATTCTTCAGATACATATCCTGGAAATACGTGAAAAAGTGCGTGTATCCAATTTCATATCCTCCAAATAGAATGAAACCAGCGTTACCACCTAGAGCCCGTTACCACCGTAGAATATTCTGAATCTACCTAATAGTTTAAGAGCCAGTGACTTTCTACCGATGTTCATCCAAGTAAAGTTCATATTTTGGGTGGTCATTACCTGCCTCAGATGGAATGGGTACTGACTACTTCTCGCAAGTATGTGGTTTGATGCTGAATTCTCCTTCATCAATTAATTTCAGAGATATTCGCAGTTAATGTGGCCTGATGTAAAGAACGAAAGAAAGATGAATTCAATTGATTCGAATGTACTTTTATTTGCGATCGAAATACCAAAAACTACAAATGACATATATATATGTATATATGTATATATACAAAGTGTTCCTTACACCTAATTTATGTAGTAATTGATCACTAGATATTCGCACATCTTTTGATCAACTGACATTGAATGTACTGTTCGACAATATTTAATAATTTTCTATTCCTGTGCTGAAGTGAAGTCATTTCCCAGCTTAAGCCTCCTTCAATCTGATAACACATGTGTGACGTAACTTTTTACCCCGAAGGATAAAAAATCACCGCGTCGTCCCTCCCTCTGCCTTTCCTCATTTTAACTCAGATAAATGGGCGCCAGGTGGTTTTTCGTTCGGAACCACCGGGACGGAAGGTCTTCGGCGGGCTCTTCTTCGAAAAATTTTACGCCCAGAACTCCGGCTCGTGACAATGAAGAGTTCCACCGAGAACGGAACGAAACAGGTGGAAGGGGAGAGGTATTACTCTTCTCCCGGCTAGCCCCCGAGAGAGGACCAGACATGAGTCACGGGGGGGGGGGGGGGAATCCGAGGTGTTTACCCGATCCGTCACCCTCTCCCGTAATTCGAACGAGTGGACCTGAAAAGTTGAGAACTTCGGGGATTCAGGCATCCTTTAAAAAAATGCTCACAAAAAATCTGGGTAAAACGATTATATTGGAAATCCAAAGTTTACATTAATCATAAATAGTTGGCATGATTATTTTTCCTTTCTAAACAAAGCTCAACTGAACCAAACATAAATCGTTAATATTCTAATTAACTAAAAAAGACCATTTCATCTCAAATTTTGAAATTCTTGAGAAATCTTGATTTTTTCTATGCGATATATCGTATTATATGCACATTAACTCATATTCATCAGGAAACATCTTCATTTCACGATTCTGTTAAAGATGTCTCTGACTCTCCAAAAAAATAATCGATAAAATAACAAAAAGGAATTTGAATGAAACGGTAATTAATAGTAAAAATATCAAGAATTAGATGAGTACAATAACCATCTTTAAGGCATGTGAATTCTCGGAACTCAGCTGAGTATACGGGTAACGTGATACGGGGGGAAGGAGGGAAATTGAAATGCTTCGCCACAGGACTAACGCACTTTTCTCTAAAATTATATTCCAGTTTTTCTTTAATAAAAAATCTGAATATTGTTACGAGAGGGATAATTTTGGGGTCGTTGGAATCGTCTACTTTATCCCCATCGAGTGGGACCGGTCTTATAATTTTTTCATGGAATTTACGGAAATTTTTTACTAAAAAGCCATTTTCCCTCCCAACGCGTAACAGGTGCGAGTGGGACAGATTCACGGTGCGGCACGACAATAAGAACCCATGTAGGAAACCGAGATAGGCCCGCGATTCGGGGCAGTCTCGAACTGCCGAGTATCGATAGAGGGAAATTATATTGGTTGGAACTCCTAGCCAATAATGGTATGTTGCAGCGTCACAAAATCGAAAACTAAATCGGCCGTAAATCGCATCCGATTTCGACCCGATATAGGGTTTTCAATTAGTCTCGAACGTCGGGGTCAAGTCGATGTGACAAATCTTGACTTAGCGTTACGATATACACCCGACATCTACCCCGAATTCGAAAAACAATTTTTAAACATAAAATGAAAAGAAAAGTATTCTTCTTCTAGCATCCCCTAATTTTTTATCTTTACTATTTATATTTCAATATTATTCATTTTAAAATCATTTTTGTAATTACAAATTTCAGTTTCCACCGGCGGATTTGTACTCTCGATCGTCGGATGATATCATCTTATATATAAGACTTGCGCGCTGCCGACTGGACTATCACTCTATTCGTCTTAGGACAGAGTCGTATTGTCTATATAAATGTAAATATAATTTGATCTCAAATTCATATCGATACATATATTGTTTATACAGATATCTTTATTGAGAGAAATATAATAACAAAAGTCAAGTAAGAATCGAAATTACAAGTTGTGCGTGAAGGTCTTTGAACTTGTAATTGATGTTAGTAATTAAAATTTTAACTGAGTCATCTTAACTAGCTCTACTGCCCTCATAAATCTAAGATTATGCTAGAAATACCTAGTATTTGATTACTTTTTAACACAGCAAATACAAGGTGATTGAAGATAAGAAAATGAGAGATGTTCAAGTATGAAAAATTCTATGGTAATTTTTGAATTTTGGAAATAGGAATAAAGCAGTTAAAATGAATACTCCCCACGTTGTACGATAATTTATACATAGATCCATTAATATTTGATGGAAATTACTGGGTCTCATCGAATAACACTCTATCATTTTTCATATGAGTGCCTTGGAAATCAGTAAAATGTTGTCGATATTTGATTCCAAATACCCTGAGTGAAATAAAACCAGTGTCATTATCAGTGCCTTTATGGCAAACTCCCACTCCACCTAATGGCAATGAAGGGTTAATTGTAACTGGTATAGCATCAAATAATGGCAAGGCTGACTGTCCGAAGTCACTTCCTAAACTTGATCATTCCATTGAAACATATTTCACATTCTCTGGAGTGAGTGTAAGAGACAAAGTTGAACTAGCAGGATTTATTGCATCAAATAACAATGGCTCCCTATGAGTTCGGAAGACAGCGGAAAATTATTATTTTTCATGTACAAAGTTGTAGTAATGCTTCTCACCCTAAGTTGTTGTTCCATTCCGTCTCTTGCAATCTTCCTGATGTCTCTTTGAAATCTTCTCCAAGTGTTTTTTGAATGTTTATTTGGCGTTCGTTTGGGGCTCACAAAATATGTGAGAATCAAAAATTCGATGGTAAATATAGTAACTCGCAATAGCTCAGCGGTAGAGCACCTGACATGTAATCAGAGGGTCGTGGGTTCAAATCCTGCTTGCGCATTACATATTTTTTCCGAAATTTGATTTTCTAAATAAAATTTATTAATAAAAATTAATTTATTAATAAATTTAATTGTTTAATTATTCAATTAATCAGCTTTGGGATGGCCTTAACCCCATGAAATTTATTCTGGTTCCCCACTTCACATACAGATCAATGATGGTAAATTTAAAATTAAAAAATCCATTCAGAAGCTTTCTGTTAATTGCAATGGCAAAATATCAAATGTACGATGGCCAAATCACGCACAAGTAGTGGGACTCCTGCTTGTTTTGGTAAATACAAATAAAAGAATTAGAAAGGAATATTCTTCATTTTATTTGATATTCTATGGAGAAACTCATTGATATTCTCTGAGGAATATTTTGTATGATCAAATCATTCTCCATTATTCCTCAGGTACATGTCCTGGCAATGTGTGTAATAATGAGCATATTCAATTTCATATATTCGAAGTGAAATTGAAACAGTGCTATTATGGAGAGCCTTCGTAGAATATTCTAAATCCACCTAAATAGTCCAAGGCCCAAGTGTAGAAAGCTCAATTAGCGCTAATCATCGATAAGCTGACGGAATTGTTACAAGTATGGTTAACTTTTCTTCAGGGTGACACGTCAATTCATCATTAGACATTTCATCCCGAAATGTTTCATCCCTCCGACTTTTCATCCTGAAATATTTATATTTGTATCCATTTCCATTTTATACATTTTAAAGAGATTTTCCATATTTATTTGAATTTTCCGCTGTTATTGAAGATATTATTCATATCATTCATATTCAAAAAATATTTTTTCTTTATCACATATAATATATATGTATTTATATGATGAAAATCATATAAATATTCTGCACCGACCTTCCTTCGGCAAATTATCTTACGGGAAAAAAAATAATTTTTCTTTATAACATATAATATACATGTATTAGCCGTCAATAATTATACAAATAGTATAATTAATGGTAATATCTATATAATCTTAATAGAAAAGATCATATATTATATCATGTATATTTCCATCGATATGAATTGCATCGGGATGAATTAAATCGGGATGTATTAATCCCGACAGAGACAAAGACAATTGTCTACGGATGAAGTGGAATTGGGATGAATTGGATGGGAGGTATTGTCTGGGGATGAAGTGGATTTGGGATAAATTGGGTGGGATGAATTTTTCGGGATGAATTGGTTGGGATGAGTTGTCGGACATTCGATTTGATGCTGATTTCTCCTACCTCCATTATTTTCAGAAATATTTGTAAATTAATGCAGTCGAATGTAAGGAACGAAAGGAAGAAAAATTCAATTGATTCAGATGCACTTTTATTTGTGATTAAAATACCAAAAACTACAAATGACATATATACAATATTTTCCTTACAACTAACTTACGTAGTAATTGATCACTAGATATCCGCACATCTTTCGATCAACTGACAACAATAAATTATCAAAAAAACAATCCAACATGAATATCACAGATCTCTTCTATTCTTGAGTAATCTCTATTGGGGTTTTCTGTAAGAGCACTACTGGTAATGTAAAGGGAAAAGTCGGTTCTTAGGCTAGTAGAGAGAAATGAGCTATATAAATAAATTTTCTATTATTGTCTCCACCTGTTTGATCCCCACAAAAATTCAGCAATTGTCCAGCGACGCAGGTTCTTAAAAATATCTCGAAATCTATGAGAGATAAAAAGAATTTTCTGATAGCTTCTAGTTTTCCACTACAAGAAAGGTATCAACGTAAATTTTCCTATCTCCCATAGATTCCAAGATATTCTCTAAAACCCGAATGATTCCCATCTCTCCCCAAAAAAAACTCCCCTACAACACTTCAGTCCTCTCTCACGATCCCCAAAGATTAAAAACTAATTAAGTATTCAATGGCCCAGTTTGTTTAACTTTAGGTTCATTAAGTATCCTCTGTATTTCCTCCAGTGTCTTCCCCTTGGTCTCCGGCGTGATGAAATAAACAAAGAGCGTACCGCTAGTACAGCAAATGGCGAATATCCAGAACGTCCAATGCGCTCCAATCATAGTGTTCATAGCCTGGAAACCAAGCCCGACGATTGAAGCAAACGCAGAGCCGACGAGAATCCCCAGTGCTACCGCAGTGCCCTTGACATTCATGGGAAACAGTTCACCGAGAAGCACATACGGTAGCGTGCCAATTCCCAGTACCTCCATGACATTGTAAGCAATGAGTGCAACCATTGGCAGCCAACTGAACGCCGATACATCAGCATTGATATGATACTTCAGATAGAAGAAGACGCCAATAGCAGTGAGCGCCACTGCTGCGGAGAGACCAGAAACTAACAAGAGGAATCGCCTACCCAAGCGCTCGACCAGTCCAGCGGCTAGAAAACCGGCGGCGACTTGAAACAGGCCAACCACAACGACGGCCTGTTCTGCAGGAATAGGCGAGCCGCTGTTAGTGAATATTTCCTGTGTATATGCAACGAGCGCCATGTGCCCAGAGAACTGCTGTGTCGCCTTCAGGCCAAATAGAATAAGCAGGCCTCGCCTATTTCCCCTTGTGCTCACCAACTCCCTGAACAGATGGCGCTTCGACCGCTTGCCTTCCTCGATCGCCTCATTCATCGCCTTGAGGTCCTCCGCGACGCTCTCCGGTCGTTTGAAGCTCCGCAGTGACATCAGGCTCTTTTCCGCATCCGAAATCCGGCCTTTAATCAGGTGGAACTGCGGAGTCTCGGGCATGAAGGCGAACGTGATCATGAAGATTAGCGGCACAACTATCGCGTAGATATTCAGCTGCCAGTATGGTAGGTAGGCGCCCAGTGTTACGACAAAGAGCGAACCAATGTTAACGGACATCTTGAGGAAGGTGCCGATTATCCCCCGCACATTCTTGTCCGCTATTTCTGCTAGGTAGATGGTGGCGATATTGAAGAGTCCGCCATGGCCAATACCAGCGACAAAACGCGCGATGTACAGCATTATTGCTGATCTGTAGGCGATGATGATTCCCCAACCCACCGCCTGTGGCGCTGCGAACGTGAGGAGCGAGAGCTTTCGACCGAGCCTGTCAATCAGAAGCGGAGTTATCAGAGAGCCTACTATTCCGCCTATTGTGTACAATGAGGTTATCCAGGAGCCCTCGCCCTTCGTTATCGGATGGGAGAGCTGCTCGCTTGATAAGTAGGGCAGTGCTGGTGATGTCCAGCCGAGGTGACCTCCACAGCCGATTAGGGCCAAGCAAGCTGGAAACAAAAGGTTGATTAGGTGTGATTTTTTTTAGATTAATTGTGGTAATTGAATGAACATAGTTTATTGACGATGATTCGACCTTCAGACAAAGAGAGTTATCGCTGGACTTTTTTTTTATTCCTTTGAAATACTTTGAAAATAGAGAAAAGTGGATCTAGGAATTAGAGTCCAGTGGTGAAAAAATTCCTTGTTCATTTTTTTGCAATCATCTTTGAAACGAGTAGATTTGGAGAATAATCAAGTGTCGTTGATAGGATGGGTCGTGATAGGTTCCTTTTTGAGGACTAGGCACCAGTACATCCTTGTCGTGGCCTCGGGTCATGCGAAACGTGGTGATAATCTCAATTTTCTTTAATTTTTTTTTTTCATTCAAATGGTTAGAAATTTTCAGAAAAAGTGGGTTGTTTTTCGAAAATTCGAAAAAATTTCATTTTATTTGGAAGAGTGAAGGTATTATATTACCGAAAAATCTTGAAAGACTTTCTTTGTATAGAATTTAATTCAAGTATTGAATGTGAATTGTACATAAATCTGAGTAATTCCGTTTGTTTATTGCACGCAATAAGTGATTAATACGAAAACAAAACATGAATCAATTGAGACAATTATCAGTCGAGCAATTCTATCTTTGAATGGATTATAGTAAAAATACAATCAATTTATACAAATTAGGAATTCATAAATTCAAAATATTTTCAACATTAGAATCATATCCATCATTATTTGCTCTCGAATTCATCGACTTAGTGATTCTCAACGCTGAGCAATAACATTTTCAAATGTACATATAAATGTCTTATTGCGCGTTAAAATTATCACTGGAGTAATTACCACATAAAAACCTCATTAAAAAAAAACTCAGGAAATTTGAAATGGAAAATTTTATCATAAGAGATTTTTTTAATGGGAATTTCTTAAAGAGGAATTCTTTTAAGAGAGATTTTTAAAAAGGAAGTTTCTTCCGAAAACATTTTCCCATAAAATTTCGTCCGGGAAGCAAAATTACGTTTATCCACATCCGATATCTTAATTTTTTTTTATTCGTTTTTTGAGAAAATCTCGGAAATCAAGCGAGATAGCGCAATTCTTGTGATGACTTCTTTCAAAGCTCTCATTCTCCTCTACCAAGAAGGTGTTGATAAGCGTTTTATCATTTCCTTCAGCTCCCGTAATATTCCCTTCATAATGAACACAAAAATAAAATGAATTTTAATGTTTATGGAATTGCTCGCTTTCCAGTGAACAAAGGGAAAACTTGTTTACCGAACTTAAAAACCTCAAATATCAAGAACCCTTTAGTATCCAGGAATTCCTGACTACGACGAACCCCTTGGCATCCAATGTAATTGATAAATTTATGAAAACGTCTAATATTAGAATATAATACCTTATAAATTTCTATTATTGATACAGGCTTTTTTTCCCGATCAATTTTCCCTATCTCAAAACCTCCATGATCATCCCCCCTCATTCACTCCCACCATCTCGTACACTCACTTAAATATGAGGCATTCCACGCTATTTCACTCGTTTTTTGGGTTTGATTTTTTGATTTTTTTCATTTTTTGATATGTTGTGGAAATGCTCAAGACAAGTCATTACCCACAAAAAAAAACAAAAAAAAAAAATTTTTGAAAATTTTACGACCCTTTTCATTTTTGAAAAAACGCTGTTTTTTGGGGAAAAACTCATATTTTCTCTAGCTTCAAATGCTCATATCTCATTAAATATTAATTATATGAAAAAAGTGAAAGAGAATGTTTATGTGGGGAAAGATGATAGAATTGCATTCACATTTTTTTCAATGATCGAAACGCGATTTTTCTATTTTTTATTAACTATTTAAATAAACAAATTGACTGAAATTATCGGATACATGCTTTTAAAAATTTGAAAAAAATATATGTGCATGATTGATTTATTTCTGATTTTTCTATAAATTTTCACGATACACTCTCCAACCGTTCGCGGGGAATTGATTTTTTTATGTTTTTGCGCGATCCGAAGCCGGTGCCGAAGGACTGTGCGCATGCGCAAAACGTTTCAGTGGCCAGTCACGTGATCGACTGGCGCGTAAGTTGAGTGCTCCCTACCACTCTAACGTTCTGCGCATGCGCACGGTTCTTGGACAGTGGCCTCGGATCCCCAAAAAACATAAAAAAATCAATTTCTCGCGAACGGTTGGAGAGTGTATCGCGAAAATTTATAGAAAAATCAGAAATAAATCAATCATGCACATATATTTTTTTCAAATTTTTAAAAGCATGTATTCGATAATTTCAGTCAATTTGTTTATTTAAATAGTTAATAAAAAATAGAAAAATCACGTTTCGATCATTGGAAAAAATGTGAATGCAATTCTATGATCTTTCCCCACATAAACGTTCTCTTTCACTTTTTTCATATAATTAATATTTAATGAGATATGAGCATTTGAAGCTAGAGAAAATATGAGTTTTTCCCAAAAAAACAGCGTTTTTCCAAAAATGAAAAGGGTCGTAAAATTTTCAAAAAATTTTTTTTGGGGTTTTTTTTTGTGGGAAATGACTTGTCTTGAGCATTTCCACAACATATTAAAAAATGAAAAAAATCAAAAAATCAAACCCAAAAAACGAGTGAAATAGCGTGGAATGCCTCATATATGTAATTGCCCTCGGGCAGAAGCTATGTAACATAATTTATGTTTAACGTGTGAATAATTATTGTACATTGTGTATAGTCATGTTAATAAACTCTTTAGAACTAAAAAAAAAATTCTATTATGTGTAATTACAGAGCTATGTCAATAATAGTAACGGGTCAATAGTATTTAATAATAAAAAAAATTATTGTTTCACCTCTTTATTACAAAATTTACTTCTACGCTCGAATCCGAATTCATCCTCATGTCACATCGAATGCAGGAACAGGATATATCTCGTACCGTTGCATCATTCCAGCGAACAAAAAAAAAGAAGAATTTTCATTCCTATTGAAACTCTTTCATTCGGTTTTTCTTTCTAAAAGGTTAATCGGCCGGTAACTTCATCGATTCGATATCATTAACGCCTATTCTCCCCCTCTCATTCACGTAATTTATCTCCCAACACAAAATCGTTTGGTGTTGGTGATCCTCACCATTGCGCAATGGAAAAAAAAAGCGACAAAAAAAAAAGAAAGAAAAACTTGTATACATAAAATTACCATCAATTTGTCGTCCCCTAGCTGTCTGCTATTGTGGCTTAATAATAATAATTATTTTTTTCTTCTTCATTTTTTTTCCTTTTTATTCCAAAGTATTCTCTCGTTATAGGCAATAAAAAGATGACAAATGCACGCGAGCTGCAAAAGCACGTGCACAAATTACTTGAACTTGAAATTAACGGAATCGGTGATTTTCCTTGTATTCAGTGAATATGTAGCATCAGACAATTATACTCATTGCGCAAGTAAATTACATATGTAATGTAAACATCGATGCACAAGTTAACAATTTTTTTTACGAATTGAAATTTTTTTTTTTCGAGTGATGTTGAACTTCGATTTTTTGATCGATTAAGTGTCGAGGACTTTAAAGTATTTTTATCAATTTGATAGTGAAAGAGATTCACGTGACAGTCACTTAACAACAAAGAAATCAATACAATTTCAACCTTTTTTTTCCTGGTGGAGATCGAACGATTTGATGTCTAAATTAAGTTTTTTTTAAATAACTCGAAATCTGGGGAGATAAGGGAATACTTGAGATAACCCTTTTCGAGAGGAACATCAGAGCTGAGAAAAGATGTCATTGGAATTTTGATAAATGTAGATTTTGAGATATTCGGTAGTGGCAGGATTGAATTTATGGATTTCTATTTGCGATTAGTTTTTTTAAATTTTCTCGGGATCCATAAGAAATAGGGGAAAGGGCTGTAAGAAGTGATGTCATGAAATAATGTGCATAATCTATATACAGTCAGTAAGAGATAGATAAATTTGACTAAAAACGTTTTTTGTAGCCCTCATTTGCCTCTGAAGAAGGATATTCTAAAAACTTGATTATCTTTTATAAATTCTGAAATACTTTACAAAAACTGATCTAAAAGTCAAATTTGATTATCGATAAAATTTCAGAAAATCCAGTAATTTTATATCATCTCAGTTTTTCAAAAAATCTCAGAATTGATGAAAGATAGAGGAACTTAGACAAATATATTTTTTGTAGCTCTAATTCTCGTCTACGAAATAGGTCATCACCAAAATTTCCCTCCTTCTTATGGATTCCGAAATATTATCCAAAAACTGACCTAAAAATCGAATTCAGTGACCAATAAAATTCAAAAAAAAATTCAATAATTTTCCATCGTCCATCGTTTTTTTCTGCAAAATATTTCGAAATTAAAAAAAAAAAAATCTCAAAATTTGAGACAGATGGAGAAATTTCCCTGTTTATTCTACTGAAAAATTCTTTTTTTGTATTTTCAATTCTCCTCCGAAAAGAAAATTATTCCGAAAATTTCCCTATCTTCTCTACATTCCAAGACATTTCCCAAAACGCATCTGAGAATTGAATTGCATCACCAAAAAAAAACACAAATTTCGATCGTCCTAGTTTTTCCAGAAATATCTCGGAATCTATCAAGAATAGAGAAATTTTTCTATCAATCTCTACTGCAGCTCCAAGTCTCCTCTACAAAAAAAAGGTTCTCACAAAAATTCCTTCATCTCTCATAGATTCCAAGGTATTCCCTGAAAACTCAACCGAAAATCGGATCCAACCATAAAAAAAAATCGCGATTCTCCATCTTCACTTATTTCAAAATATCTCAGAATTTATAAAAAAAAAAAGAAAATTTTTAAAAATCATCTTTTTTGTAACTCTCGTGCTCCTGCAGAAAAAAGGTCATTACATAATGCCCCTTCCCCCCCCCCCCCTGCTCCCATAGATTCCGAGCTATTCTCCAAAAATTATGCACTCGTCGATTTCTCTATAAAAAATCGAAATTTCCTCATTTCCACTGAATAAAAAATCTCGATTTCTCCAACAAGAAAAATCATAAAATAGCTCCGATGCAAATAACCTTTTAACAAAATTCTCTAATCACCAATATCCTCAATGTATTAGCAAAAATCATCATCTTACCACTAATAGCAGCAGCGAACTGTAACCACTGGCTTCCACGTTCATTAGCAAACTCCTCACCAGCTAATTCCATCTCCTTCTTCTCAATATTATCCATTTGCATTGCCGGCTCATCTTGACGTCGTAAACACCGTAAAATATTCTTCAGCCTCATGTTATTGCTCAAAAAAATCATTCAATCACCAGCAGAAAATGCCTTTCACTCCAGCATGAAAATCCAATTAATTAAGGAAAAAAATGCATTTTTCATTGAAAAAAATCCGAGAAAAAAAATCAAAGAAATCAA
Source organism: Aleiodes alternator (assembly GCA_963921955.1). Taxonomy (NCBI): domain Eukaryota; kingdom Metazoa; phylum Arthropoda; class Insecta; order Hymenoptera; family Braconidae; genus Aleiodes; species Aleiodes alternator. Next base: position 5,270,063 of record OY998113.1, read on the forward strand.
CTAAATTCAATCACAAATTAGAAAAATCAATTAAATTAATGAAGAAAAAAAAAATTAAATAATTAAGAGCCACGATTGGCAGCACGTGGTCTGCCGAACTGAGCATTAAAACGTTCGAACCAGTGCCTTTTAAGCCAATTGAGTGACAGGTAAATCCAATGGTGGGGCACATGTGTACACAAACAAAGAGTCCACCAATATCACTTCCTGTACAATCCCTTCCTATCCTCCTCCCACTACATTGGCATTTATTCAGACGATACGCTGAGTTAACGTTACTTTTTTTTTTTTTTAAGTACAGTCTGAATGACAGAATTGCAATGCCACGCATAAGATCCCTTTTAACTTCCGAGTTTGCAATAGTAATAATGATAAAAATAAATTTAAAAAAAAATCCGACTTTATAATGGAAAAAAAAAATCCGAGTTTAAAATTTTTCACGAGTCCTTCACTCCTTACACGTTCAATGAATTTTTTAATAATAATAAAGGAATAATAAAAGATTTTTTTTTAACATTGAGGGTTTCATTAAGTTCAATGGAACAGAAATTTGATAGAAAAAAAATACACCTTGAGCATTGAGTTGACGTTTTTTATGGATTTTTATGACAGGTGAGAGCTGTACTGTTACTCCGAGTGCTGGGAATTTTCTAATGTCAAGGATGAGAGACAATGAGCGGTAATTAAATGCGAGGATTTATCGAATTTATTAATGGGAAGATGCATTCCATCGGATTTTGAAAGGATCTCGAAATTGGAGGGAAATAGGGAAATTTTGGTAGAGACCATTTTTGTAGAGACGAATTAGGGCTGCAAAAAAGGTTACTAGTGCAATTTCTCCATTTCTCATGTATTCCAAGATATATTTGATGAAAAACTGAGTGAATGAAAAATTCTGGTATTTTGGAAGAAATTTAATTCAGTCATTAAATTAGTTTTTTTTAAATATCTTCGATTTTATGGAAAAGAGAGAAATTTTTTTAGAAACATTTTTTTGAAAAAACTATGTTAATGAAAAATGGACAGAATTTTTTCTATAAATTTAAATCATTCTTCCATGAGTTTATATAGATCATTTCGAAATTTATTGGAAATAAGAGAATTTTGCTGATAACTTTTTTTTTCAAATCACCTTTTTTTTCTACAAAAAAGGTAATCGCAAAAAACATCGTCTACAAAAACTGAGTGAAGTCATGTACATTTTTTTTTTTTTTTTCATTCTTTTTCACCAGAGGTATTTAAAAATTCACTGCATATTAGCGAGGCTATTAGGATTCCTAATGAAACATTTAATGCTCTCGGTCATTATGTCAGTGCAACATTCCACTGTATCGTTGCCTCTGCCAATACACGTATATCCGGTAAGAGAAAAAGAACGTTAACAATCTTGGAATTAAGCCAATCAGTGAATAATCACTTTCACGTGAGCAAAATATTATCGAATAAAATTATCGAAACAGTAGAATGGTCCACTCCACTTTTGCTCCGAATTATCAGCCTTGTGGTTTGTAATCATAATAATAGATAAATTGAGACGATATTCACCTTTCGATCATAATATTATCATTTTTATTGACATGAATAAAAAAAAAGTTGAATTAGATAGCAAAAAAATGAACATTTTTGAGAATTATCTTGAAAATTACAGAAAATGGATTAAATTTTGATAGAATTGATAGAATCCGTTCTGTAGCTCTTATTTTGCTGTAAACAATAGATTAACACAAAAATTCCTCAAAAACTCCTTTTTCATGCCGTATCAAGGATGATATATTTTTATATTTTTCTGAATTTTTTTATAATTTTTGTCCGGATGAAACGTCCTAAATCGAACAAAAGTAACGAAATTACTAAAAAACCACACAGTTGACCCATTATTTAAAAACTATTAGCGAAGAGAACAGCATTTTAACTAAATAATAGAGGAAAAAAATATTCAATTCACCATATAGTTATTGAGAAATTTCAATTAGAAGGTAGTCGTAACTATTTGCCTCTCTCTCTATCTCATGCATGTGATAGGAGATTAGTAATGTGAAACAAATTCGAGAAACAAAAAAAAAATTATATTCACAAGCTGAAGATATGACTTTGGAAGAGTTCAATCATTTTTTCAGGTAAATTAAAGCACATTCCCCCGAATTATCAGCAATTAATTGCAAATTAACCTACAAATCCTCGGTTTTTTCTGCTTTATCAACCATACTCTGGGATACTGCCTTGAGTTTTCCAAATTGTCCGTCATCTCAGTTTTTTTTCGAAATATCTTGAAATTTATGAGATAGAGAATGTTCACTAAAACCTTTTTTGTAGCCCTAATTCTCATCTACAAAGGGTCTTCACACAAATTGCCCCGTCTTTTTTCAATTCCGAGATATTTCCAAAAACATTCACCTGAGTGAAAAATCTTAATTTAACAGTGATATTGCTCAACTAACACTTATCATAAATTATCTCGAAAACGAGAAGAGATAGACAATTTTTCATTGAGACCCTTCTAGTAGCACTGATTATCCCCCACAAAAAAGATCTCCACAAAAAATTCTCTATCTCCCTCAGCTTTTAAAATATCCCCAAAAAACAAAATTCAAAGCAACAAGTGAATTTCTCATTCCATAACTTCGTCCACTGAATTGCTAATGCTTTAAAAAAACATGACATTGATCCATTTGGAACTGAGATGAGCGTATGTGTACTGTGTATTACATAAGCAGGTGTAATTTCCCGTGAAATATGTGAACAGCCTCAGCATTCCAGAGTACCTGTAGTCATATCCGCTGAAAATTAGTCTTTTCATAATTTTTTTCTCATTTAAAAACAGAATATCTCACATTCCGAAGATCTAATCTTTCCATTGGCATACCGAACGAGGCAGTCGCACGTGGATTACCATTTGCCTCGGAAAAGAACGTCTATCAAATTTATTGATCGATAAACATCACGTAAAAATCGATGATCAAGTTGGTAGTGCAGAAATAAATCTGAATAGTCCAATTCTTCTAATTTTTTCTGAAATAAAAACTTCTTCATGAAAGTGCATTTCATTCATGATAATGATAATAATATACAGTTTCAACATTGTACGTATATTAATCTTCTACAATTACACTGAACAATCCAATTTCATTTCTCATTTTTTTGTAAATATCTCGAAAACTAATCGAGATAAGGCATTTTTGTAGGTCTTTTTTTGCTACGAAAAAAATTAGAATAAAATTTTTCTTCAACAAATACTTCCTTATCGTCTAAAGGATTAAAAAAAAATGAGTCATAAAAATATTTCTCATTTTCTTCTGCATCAACTACAATATCTTTGAGTTTTCAAAAATCAACAAAATTTAAAATATTCCAGTTAAAAATCATGAAGCTTACACAACTGGCACTCATGATGTTTTCACATACTTCGAAATATTCAATCGTAATATTTCTGGAATAAAAATTTTTCTTTTACCAAATTCAAGTTACAAAAATAATTTTCACACAGAAAATACTCGAGACATCAATACGTGCATCATAACAGTTAAGAAAATCACTTCTTATCAACTATTTTTATATAAAATAAGGAAAAGAAAAAAAAATGCACAGAAGTATTATGTTTGCCAGCTGTCAAAGCGTTTGGGTATATATATATCATGGGAATATATGCAACTGGAATATTGTTCGTTAATTACATTTTCGGAAACTCGAAAACGATATTTTTATTTCACTGCAGAGAGAAAAGAAACGTTTTTATATGTATTTCATATTCATTATTCTTTTTCCGCCTTAACCCTTTGAGGCCCAGCGGTTTCGATCTAAACCACTTTTGCATTCAAACGTTCACAACTTTGTCAAAAATTAATATATTCTTGAATTCTACACGCCAACGACCCACAAATTTATACCACTTTGTAGAGAAATTCATAATGCAATGAATTAATAATAATTTCGTAATTATGAAAATAATAACAAATCAATGTTTGTGGTAAGAATTGCAAAAAAATGGTTAATTATCAAATTACCCCGAGAGAAAAATTAAGGCGGGCAACAGATAGTATTCAGGCGGATTAGAGGCAGATTTGACAAAAAGCAGCAGCTAACTGGCGTACTCCTAGCAGTAGGTGGCAGCTTCATCACTTTTATTGAAAAGTGGCAGGCGGTTTACTGGCAGCATAGAGGCAGATCACTCGGTGGATTGGAGGAATGGCGGAATAGCAACAGTGGAAAGACAGCTTCATGGCAGGATCTACTAGCGGGAGAATGGCAGCACAAGAGCGGGCAACAGAAAACGCCGTCTTCTGGCAGTTCAAACACAGTTTTCTGATGAGCTCATCAGCAAGCTGTGCTTGAGCTGCCAGAACACCGCCTTTCATACAGCTTGCTTTTATGATGCCATTTGCCCGCTTGTGCATGATGCCATGAACCTGCCTTGCTGCAGTTGTTAGGCTGCCCTTCTTCAAATCTGCCACTAGGCTGCCTGTATTCTGCCTGCTATTTTCCTTATGATACTGCGCATCTCTTATCCGGAAGGCCGACTGAGGATATCTTTTTATACATCAATTGAACGCCGATCGTTTGTAACCAGTCAATTTTTCTCGAAATAATTGATTGAGAGGACAAATAATTCAATACTACTATGACTACGTTGACGGAATATTTTGAAATTGAATTGTTTCAACCAGAAAATAACTGCTTCGAATAATTTCTTTTATGGAATGTTATTTGATATCACTACAATTATTTGTCTTCTATTATATTTTTTTATAGTCCTCAATTTCCAATGAGTAACGAACATTGAGTAGAATGTTTTCTCATTTCAAATAGCCAAATAATCTCCTTTCTGAAATAGTTCACATGTATTCATTATATATACAATTTATTCGCGAGCAATTACCGTGAAAAAATGGGCAGTTATAAACCAGAATAAGAATAAACACTTTCAAGTATTTCAGAATAGCCGTGTGGACTAAGTGGACATCTCCAGAACGAAGAACAACCAGAACAGCCTAGGTTCGAGCCCCGCTCCCGTCAAAAAATTGAAGTTAATATCTCGGGAACGGCGCAACCGATCCGATTTTTTTTTATATTGGCGTGATCGGCGTCAAAAACTGAACACGATAAACATAATTCCCGAATTTTTTGCACTATATTAGAAGCAATAATAAGCTAAATTGAATAAGCAATTGCATATGGCATTATGAAGACGGCAGTATAGAGGCAGGGTACTGGCATCTGGCATTTGCCGAAAGACCGCTCTTTTGCTGCCACTGGATGCTTTATGCAAAAGGCAGTATAGAGGCAGCTTTTGGCGCAAATCCCGCTAGTTCGCCGCCAGAAAAGTGGCATAAAAACTGCCACTCTGCTGCCATTTGAAAATGCCAAAATGCTGCCTCTAGCCCGCCTTATTTTTTCTCCCGGGACGTGAAGGTGGGCTCATAAAAATGATTACTTGCGGTTTTTCGGGGTCGATGATTACGAATCTGTCTCAGATATCTCGTAAATTATTGAAGATACACTAAAAAAAAGCAAGAATTCTTGCTTGAAATAAAATTTCATAGGTGACAAGTAATATTAGTAATATCTTTTTTCGTATTTACTAGAAAAATTTTAGAAAATTGAGGAGGCTGGTCACTAAATGCGTTCAAATGAAAAACTTCTGAAATATTCAAGTGTTATTGTTAAACATCCCATACAACTCGTGTAAAATTTTTAATTCGTTCTTGAACCTAGTTTGGACGTAATAAATTAATGGAAATCCCTGGTTATGCACAGCCTCCTATGGGCACACGGAGCCGTACCAATACTTCGGAGACAAAAAATTGAAAATCTCGTGAATGAAAATTTAGATTTGCTTAGAAAACTGATTAGTACCTTCTTTGAACAATTAGGAAAAATAATGGACCATTTTTCCAGGACTGTAACGTTTTTATACAATTCCTTGATCAAAAGTCTGTGAGAACTCTGTATGTATGTGTGGATACAGTTTGAAATATATTGTCAAAGTTCCCGAGTCCATCTCGCATTCAATTTTCTTTCATTTTCTATAACATTGACAACATTATGGATGATTATTTATTTTCAAAAATTATAAGAGGGAGTGAGAAATCATTATGATGATTTTCAGTAAGTAATTAGCTGATTAGAGGTCAGAAAATGCCGTCTATTTTCGTGTTCCGGAATTGGTATTAGCTTGGGATTCCTATGCTAAAGCATAGGCATTCTCCCCTGCCCGCGCGCTCCGTACAAGTGGTGACTAACCACCGTAAGCACTTTTAATAAATTCATTTTTAGAAGAAATAAATTTTTTTATCAATTCAGAGGAGAATTTTCGTGCAAACATTTTCGGTAGCTCTCATTTTCCCTTAAAAAAAATGTACAAACTAAAATTTCTCTATCCTCTCAAATTCCGAGTGATTCCCAAAAAAACGTTGAACAAAAATAACGAAATTCGCTTGTCAATACGAATTCACCCTCGACCATGATCGAAATAAAAATACGATATGGCGCAGAAAAAATCAAGATTTCTCAAAAATTTCAAATTAATTAATTTATCTATTCATTTATTTATTAGTTTGAGATTAAATGATGATTTTCAAATAAATAAATTAATTAATTAATTTGGACGTTCAAGATTTAAAAATATCTCGAAATCCAGAGAGAGATAGAGAGTTTTTCATGGAAGCCCTTTTTGTAGCTCTCATCCTCCTCTACAAAAAGGTCTTCACCATAATTTTCCTATCTCACTTAAATTCCGAGATATCCCTAAAGAAATATCCCCCAAAAAAATCGCCAAATTTCGTTAAATTTCAACTTCGAATTTTCTTTCCCAAATATCTCAAAAACTGAGCGAAATGGAAATTCTTCATAGGGACCTTTCTTGCAGCTCTCTCCCTCCTCTATAAAAAACCTATGCACAAAAATGCGGAATATCCCCAAAAACCAGTTGCCACTTCCAAAATAAGATAAACTGATGGATTTTTTTTCCAGCGCATTATCATTGAAATTTTACGTTGTTACTATTTTCCACTTTAAAACCCAAAAATTTCAGGCCATTTAGCGTGCAACTTGCGTACAGCCAGTAAACATTACGTTGCCGAGGCCAAAACACAAAACACATAAACATTGAGCAAAAAATAAAAATCTTTCAAAGTGAACTTATTTATCGTACTTAACGCATTTGCCTTATTCAAGTTAACATAATAACAGTAATAATAATAATAAACACGGTGGAATGTTAATGCGAGTATTTTACAATACGAGTGTTCTTCAAGGACACGGTCAGTCATCCGTGAATGATCACTGCGTTACGATAACACAAAATATATATGAATGTATATTTCAGTGTCTAGATTTGAATGCTGAGGCTTTGGCTGCAATTAACACCATTAATTTACTCTTCATTGATAATTGTTGAGATGCAAGAGCTTCTCGAAAGGGGAGATAGAAGTTTTGCATGAGAAATCAATTATCTTTCCGGCGATGACAGATGATTTCGGAACCGGAAATCGTAATTCCGAAAAATTCCGCAGTGAGGCTAAGGACTTTCAATTTTGGAGGATAGTTTTCTCAGAAAGAGTTGGAAATAGAGAATAATTGTCAATACACAAAATGTTCATTTGTTCAAGAGCTACAAATTTAGTCTCTACAATTTTTTCCGAAATTTCATTATTTATGGAGATAGTAGGATTTGAAAAAATGATCGATTTTATGGGGCTGATGAGTTTCATGAATTTTTGAATTTAAATATCTCCATAAATAATTGAGATACAAAAAAATGTTCAATACAAAATTCGTAGAGCTCAAGGAGACAAAACTTTCCTGTAGGTACACGAAATCAAAAACTTCGATTTTTTATAGCCGGTGTCTAATAATAATTTTCAGCTCCGAATATCTCTGTAAATAATTGAGATACAAAAAAATAGTCAATACAAAATTTGTAGAGTTGAAAAAGACGAATATCGTTGTATTCACACTTTTTCTCTATCGTCCATAGTTTCCAAGTTAAAAGACTTTCAAAAATTTAAACTACCTCTCGATTCTCATCAATTACCAAAGATTTTTAAATTCACGTTTTACGACTTTACAAAAACGTGAAGATGTACTAAATAGACCAATTTTCATTCGGTAGGAAGCCTCAATGACGCATAGAGTAGATTGTACGTAGAATTCATGGGGACACCAATGCGGGCTTGAGTTACAAGCTCTCAAAAGCTTTCAACTCACAGAGTCAACCAATGAAAATGTAGCACCAGGTAGCACGATGCAGTACGAAAGGGGTGGCATGCAATGATCACGTGGCACCTGGTCTTCACCACGCCCACTTGTACTTCCATTCGTATGACTTTGGTTTTCGTAATACTATACATCTATAGCTTTCGACGGTTAACCAAATGTATTTACCCCGAGTTAGTTTCAATAATTTGTTTCACTGCGGAAACAGTGTAATTTCGTTATTCCATGAGTTTTAGGTCGTTAAATATTGACTGCACATGATGTTTTGAAATATAAGTGGATGAATGCATTGATCGAGAGATTAAATGAAACGAGTTGATTGTTATTTTTAGTTTTTGTTTACATCTCGAAAACGCAGCGAAAAAGCGAAATTTCAAGATAGATGTCAATTCCAAAGTAAATATGTAATTTCAAACTCATTTATCAACAAGAAAAAATTGCATTTCACTTAAATCAATCGTTTAAATCATAATTAAACAGTTTTGGCGAAGTTTCCAGTCTTTGTGACGTCAGAATGTCTTCAGGGGTTCTCATTGGTTAATCGAACATCGCTGACCCAATCAGATGTGTTGGTGCTCGTTAATTAACCAATGAGAGACGTTCACGCATTAAAAACGTTACGTTATAACGTCACAGCAGTCCAATCGTTTTGAATCATGCAATTCTTTATTACATTGGATTCATCATGATATAAACTCGCTCTTTAGGTCTCAAACACAATGATTTAGCTGGTAATGACAAAAAATGTTTATTTTTCACATTGACTTATCAGAAAATCTTCACAAATACAAAAAAAAATGGTTCAGCTCCAAGCAAAAACGTTACAGCCCGTTTAAAAAATCAATTATTCAATCTTCTCAATCCCAATCAATTTTTATCTCTTTCAATTTCCATCGAACACTCTCGTCATACAGAATTCCGTAAGACAGAGAGAGACAAATGCTACATGACTTTGTGTTAAACTAAAATTCCTCAATAACTATCCAGTAATTTAGATATTTTTCTGATGTCTCATAAAACCCTGACGTCAATCGTTGCTATTGCATGAACGGGACATTTAAAATTTACTAATGAAGAGGTAAAAAACGAAATTTCGACATCAAAACAATCTCTTGGAAATATCTGGAAATCCCCCGAAAAAACATCATCGTCAACAAATGAGAATTCAGAACATATTTCGATGCGAGAATAGTTTAGAAATTTTTTTTGATCCCGTCAAAAACTACGGAATGGGAGAAGAAGAACTCGTAGCCCATTCCAAATGACCGTAACCTCTAATGAACTTCCAAAAACTTCATTTCCGTGTTTATTAAACATCTAGAGAGTAAGAACTTCGATTCCTCCACTTCAATACTATGAGCGCCACCTGTTGTGACATCTGCCAATTTTCAGCCCCTTTTCCCAGGATTCCTCCCTGACCAACAATCAGCGAATAAGAATTTCTACTTCATTTTCCGTGAGAAAAAAAATGGTATCTTCAAATTATGATAAAATATCTCAAGAAGTTATCATCAACGATGAAACGATTTACACACGTATTTCGTGTGATGGTAGAATTCACCTCATTTTAATGCCCGTCCACTCGTCTTTCTGCAGAATCGTGTCTTCGTACAACACGATAATGTTATTATACGATAGATTATTCAGTTCACGTCCTTAATAATATCTTGCCGACGACACTCCAGACACACTAGCTCCGTCGATACTTCGTTCTCATACACATACACATATATATTCCTCCAAAGTTTTCGGCACAAGAAGAAATGAGGAGGGGAGAATGCTACAGTTACTGCGTGTTACGCGTTCAAAATTACATATGTATAATGCTTACGTCCTTTGCAATGAGGAAGATGAGAAGATCAAGGACGAGTTTTGGTTACGATACGAGACAAATATACATTAATTCTGAGGAGGAAAAGAGAAACTTCGTGGGAATGAAGTTTCTGAGAACACACAAGGGAAGAAAAGGGAATGATGATACGGAATGAGGCTGGAAGCAATTTTCATGTATTTGATAATGTAATTTACGGGATATTAAAATAAAACAAGTGGATAATAATATCGCTTTTTAACTGATATAGCTTTTTCTGCTAATATTTTAGCATTATGCTTCCGAATGGAGGTTATTCACTTAATTTCTCCATTATCGTGTTCTTCTTAATTAATTTTATATACCGTAATTGTATTTTTTCTATTTATCGATTTTCTACCAATCGATAATCAGATGTAATTTGAGTTGGTTGAAGTTATTCGTTCCTTTCTGACTCTAGCTTCAGTTATCATTTGTTTATCAATATTTTTTTATTACAACGGTAACCTTTTCTTATAATAGTTCGGATAATTCATCTATTCAAAGCTCAGAACTCAATAATGGCTGAAAACAGGAGTTTCTCAGATGGATGTATTTCATGCATTATTTTTTAATCCAGTGATCTGGCAGAATTATTAATGATTTCAATCAATGCAGCAATCTCTTCTCTATCCACTCAGAGCTTCAATACCTTCAAAAGCACTGATATAACTTTTTCGAAACCATCATAAAAATATCAAATTTTTTACAAATTCACTAAAACAGCAATAACTCGAGAACTACTTATGCAAATAAGCTCAAAATTGACAGGTATCTCACTGATACGACTCTTGAGATAATATATGAGTATAAATAAAATCAGTTGGATAGTTTCCAGAAATTTCAGTAAAAACTGATTTTCGAAAAATGGACATATCTCAAAAAGGACTGATCCGATTCTCTTCAAATAAAGCTTAAAAAATAGAGTTCGTCGAGAGGAAGTTTTCCACAAAATATGAAATTTTTCTATTAAACCATTTTACTGTAGTTGAGACTTTTATGCACATACAGACACACACACACATACATACACACACACACACAGACATGAGCTAAAAATATCATTTTCTTTCTCTTTAGACCATTTTAAGTATCTTCTATTAAAAAAATTAGAATCGAAAATTCTTATGATTACATAGCTTCCATTCGGAAGCAAAAATTTTTGCGTAGCGTGCTATGCATTGTCTGAGACGCAGTGGACTTTCTGCATCAGGTTTACCCTCCAAGTAGAAGGTTTTAAGAGAGTATTGAGGTCAAATCTACTAGATAGTATCGAGTACCTTTGACCTCGAAAATAGATGTAGAATGGAGTATGAAAGGATGCTATAATAGATGCCTCCCATACGGAACCGGCCAACAACTCTTTTCTCTGACATCCACTAGCGGACTCTCATTAAGAGCTGAGATGGAAGATTCATCACTGCGGTTATGGTGAACATTGCAAATAAATATCATACTCCAAGTTTTCATTCAATGAAAATATATAATTTCCATATTGCCGATGTGTCAAGTTGTCTGAATATAAACCATGAAATATTACAAATACATCTCCGTTACTTGAATTCCTTTCAACAGATCGGACAATGTACCATGGACGGTGCCCATTTAACACAGAAGGCACAGGAGTTATATCTGCATACTTGACCAATTGAAAATTCATTTGGATTAGGGTAACCTGAAATTATGAATAGAAATTCATTCATGACGTTCTTTCATATTTGGATAATGATACAATCGTTCACATTCGAGTGAACCAAATTGCATATACTCTGACTTACAGAATGGGAGATTGTCATTTGCAAGAGCGTTATTTGCTTGCACAGCTCCCGGAAGAGTATTACAGTTTAAGTTTGTACACTGTATAATGCGGCTTGTATCACTACATCCACAAACGTTGCAGTCATTCCGGAACACCCGACAGGAACCACCTAGTAATAATAATGAAGTGTTTTAGTACCGGACGACAATCATAAATAATACATTGATTCCTTCATCTTAGATAAGTCACTGAATATGACATGATAATATTATTTTATCTGTAATGCTATCAAAATTACTCTGCACTACACAATGTGTTATACCGTCTTTTTGGCAACGCTGTTTCATATGAATCTTTAGCGAATTAGTTCAATTAATATAACGAGTACTCGAGTAAGAATCATCCATGCTAAAAGATTGCACAAGCCTCGATTGAACATTCGTATGTCCAGTCATATTTCGCACTCCAAAGTCGACCAGACGCTATCATTCTAAGAAGTAGTTAGTTTGGTTAGATATAGTTGTGACTAATACACTTAGATATGCATGCAATAACTGCATTATTCTCACCTGTTCATCAACTTATACTGACTAGCATTAATCAGCATAAAAGACAATAACAAAAAAATCCCGAAATTTTGCACCCATCTCATTATCCCGCAGCGACAGCCCTGAGTCGCTGTGGAGTGGGGAGTCAGTCCACGTACCATATTCTAAGAGCACACACATACTGCTCTTCGTGGCGCGCTTATTGGCCCTACCTCCATTAACCGCACGATTCGAGACGTTGGCACGGCAAAGGGTTAGAGCAAGCAGGAGTAATGCTTGGTAGGACAGAGAACGGGAAATATAAACGAAAAAAAATTGTCAAGCTGAAATAAGGAAATGAAAAAGTTAAACAGGTATGAGCGAATAGAAGAAAATCAAAATGGAACTCTAAATGTCATCCGTCACTCCAGTACCATTGGTCAAAATAAGCAAAGATCTAGAGCTCGGAAAAAACACAGAAGGAAACAACAACAGTATGGAGTCCGTACGAAAACGAACAGCCAACGCATCAAAAGGATCCACTGAACAACAGATATAGAATGAGGCATGTACGGATGTTATGATAAATGCCTCTCATACGGAGCAGCCAACAGACTGCTTCATTCAAAGTCCTTTATCGGACCATTAATAGGCGAGACAAAGAATTTATCATTATGGTTATGGTGAATAGTGCAAATAAAAATCATCGTTCAAGTTTCCATTCAACACAAAATATTTAATTCCTTCATTAACGATATGACAATTTATCCAATTATGAACCACTATATATCCCAAATTCTTCTTTGCTACTTGAAGTCCTCTCAACAACCTGAAACACAATATTGTGAGGAATCTGCTGTTCTAACACAAAAGCCACAGGAGCCCCATCTGTATACTTGACCAACTGCAGTTCTACTGGAAAAACCAGGCCCTGGAATCATAAATGGAGATTTAGTCATTACGTTCAGCTATATTAGGACGATGATGCAATTATTCAAATTTTAATAAATCATATTCATGATACTTTTACTTACATGATGGGAGGTTGATATTTGCAACGGCGTTGCTGGTTTTCACCGCTACTGGAAGATTATTACAGTTTAAGTTTGTGCACTGTACCCGGTTTTGGTAACAGCCACAAATGTTGCAGTCACTTCGGGATGCGTGACAGGAACCATCTGATGATAATAATTGAGCATTTCAGTCCTGTGCAAAAATCTCAAATACCTCAAATAACTACATTTAGTATTCAATACCAGAAGGCGGCAATATATATATTTCTTTACTTCAAGACTCCAGAAAATTGTCTCAGTGGCCTTTTTCTTCTGAATTCTTCATCAGAGACGAGTCGAATTGACTTTTCCCATTCATACATTGTAACACTACATTTCAATCCATTCATAGTTTATTTTCTTGAACTTACTTCCTGGTATTAGTGCTGGTGATCCTATCACCAAATAGCTATTTCCTCCTCCGAGTGGAAGCCTCTTCGACGCAACAATCGCTGTAAAGTTGTATTGAGTTAAGAATAATGACATTTATTAGTGGATAGTTAAATAGAATGGATGCATTTCATTTTGAAATCAATGCGTCGGTAAATTAATAGAATGAACTAAGCTATATTGAAGTTGTGGCTATTTCCAGAGTAATTTTTTTACATTAGTGAACAACGAATGGTATCGAAACATTACTATCAAAGAAAATTTGAAAAAATAATATTTTCTTATACTTAATACATTGAATGTATATTCACATAATGAATATTTCGTCCACCCCGTTGCCAATATTTTATTTTGGAGGGAGGATTAAGACTCCATGATTTCATGGATTGATGATTCATGGGAGTTATATGAATTCAGTAAAATTTCATCGTAATTATGAAAGAACAAAAACTTTACCTATCATGGCAATCATCAAAATTAAGATTCTTCTCAGCATGATGAGCTTATATTGTCAACTACGATTTTCAGTTTGTATACTATATTACACGTTGAATGGTCAAACTTGATATGTTTCAAAAATGGGGAGTCGATGGGAATATACACAATTTTGTGAGCCTAATGAGGCAACATACTGGCTTGAGATTGCGACGTTAAAAAAGCCTGAAGCAGACTATCTACTTTGTCCCAATAATGACTGCCCTGGAGGAATATGATTAATTTTCATTGATTCGATGGTGTCGATTCCGAGTTCATTGACCATGCCACACTCCAATCGGCCTTCCTCATTGTTATTGGTGATTCAATCACTCAAATCGTTATCGTCTTTGCTATTGATAATTCAGTTACTCAATCCGTCAATCCGAAGAGTTTATGAAAAAAAATTAGACATGAGGACGAAAAATGAATACTTGAATGTTGAATAACGCATTGCAATGCGTATTGCAAATTTTAAAAAACGGATACGTGAATACCGAATTCTGAAAAAAGCCCTTACTTTCAGAAAGTTCTCATCCAAAAAAAAAAATTCAAGGCTGTATAATAACATGCTAAAACATTTATTGAAAAATATCAAAAGAAAATTAAACATATCACTGTAGACTCCAGATATAAATTCTCTCTTTATTTTTTTCATTCAATCGAATTCAAGTTTCTTGAAGCTACCGTCAACACCAAATAGATCCATTCCACTTATTTGTTTGCCTGGTCTCTTCGATTCTGTCACACGATACTGAGCATCGTCGATGAACCAGTCTCTGTGCTCCATCACCCTTTTTTTCCAGTCTCCTATTATAATTTCAAATTATTCAATCATTTGTCTCTCATATTCTTCACTTTTATTTGCAGAGCAGAAGAACTAGAATTTTTTTCGGCATGAAGAAATTCACGGAAAATTCTGAAAAAATTCATCTACAACGCAAGCACTTCAGACCATCTCCATGATTTTTTCAGATTTTTCCGTAAAGGCCATCATTCGGAGAAAAAATCCGCATCCATCTCACCCGTTTTGCCCCCAATTCACTTACGCGAGAGATCCGCGATCGCCGGTGCATCACCACCGTATTCCAAGGGGAGGACTCGTTTGGGGATGTACTTGAAGAGGTCATTGACATCACTGTGAACCATTATCTGAAAATTCGAGAGTGAAATCATCAACTTTTATTCAAAAGATGGAGCCTTAGAAGAATCTGATAACATTTCTTGCGGATATTTCTAAAACAAGTGGATTCAATGCCCTTGATGAAGCTTCCTGATCCCTATAGTTCTTGAATTATTTCTATTTCTTTAATATTCAACAATATTCTCTCGTTCTAATTACCCTTTCCTTCAATTTTTGACTCATAAATCTCTTGAAAATAGCAAAAATAGCATCGAACGTTGGCGGTGCATTGATGAAGTGCAAACTCTTTGTTTTGATTGGATAAGCATCCTGAAAATAGAGAAGTAAAAATTAAATAATTATTCAGTAGTGAAGACATAAACGTGAAAATTCGATCCCACTGTGCAATTCATTTTTTTGGAATATCTCTAAAAATAATAAGAGAGAAACAACTTTTTTTCTCGAGAATATTTTTTTGTAGTACTGATTCTATTCTACGAAAAAAGTTCTCACAAAAATTCCTCCATCTTCCTTAAATTTTGAAATATTCTCCGAAAAAAACTGTATTTTCCTGATAAAATCCATTCTAACATCAGTTTTTTTCAATCATTTCGAAAACTATAGGTCATTGTAAAATTTCGTTGGAAACCTCCTTCACAGGTCTCATTTTCCTCTATAAAAAAGGCACAATAGTTTCCGAGATAGTTCCAAAAAATAAATGTGAGGATAAAAGTGTTTCATCCGCTTAATCAGAAATTTATTCAAAAAATTGATTAAAAAATCCATCAACCTGGAAACACGTGACCGCTTTCTTTATCACAGACGGCGAGAATTGGCTTGCGTGCTCGAGCTTACTTCCGGTGAGATCTAGAACAGTATCCTGACCTGCAAGATTGAGCCTTGCGATTGGTCAAAAAAATTTCATTGAATTATTCTTTTTTTTCCCCTTCATGCATCAGGCAATCCCATTATCAAGAAAGTACTCCAGAAAATATTACAGCAGACTTTCAAATAAGTTAGCTCTTCCGATCAGGACCTCTCGTTGAAGTTCCGTTCCCTACTCTTATGTAGAATATTCTCCTTTGCGCAGTTCATTGCGCCGTTGAGAGTTCTCCTATGCGCAGTTCAATGCGCGGAATGTTAGGGTGAAGCCACAATGGACGCAAACGTAATGCAATATAAATTGCGTGCGCAGTGCACCTTAGTGAATGTATGCAAGTGGTGCGTCCTATTATGAGGTTATTTGGCTATTTTGAACTGTCCGTCATGAATTTCAAGTCATAAACAGAAGTTCCAAAGCTAGCACGAAAAACTGATTAAGATTCGAAGATCTGCACATCATCAAAAGTGATATCTGTCACATTATCCTTGCTTACGTGAACAGAAATGGAGCCAAATGAATTGTTGATATTACCTTATAGATGTATGTCTTCAAATTTAGTTTCTACAGGTTCATACATTTTTTGTTTTTAGAAGAAAAAATCCTCTTAATGATTTACAATTATCATTGACAGTTTAAAATAGTCAAATCACCTGGAAAAAGGACATCAATTGCGTACGTTTAGTCTGATGCGTGAAGCGCGCTGCTCACGCAATTTATGTTGGATTACGTCTGCATCCATTGTGGCTTCACCCTCAGAATATGTCAAAAGATGCATTCTAAAATTCCGCGCTTCTAAACTCGATTCTGATTGGCCCACAAAAGGATCAGAGTGGGGGACCAACGAAAATTTTTAATAATAACCCTAAAAGTAGCAGACATCTGACAATTTCTATTTTTTTTTCTAAAAAATGAAAAAAATGAACCTGTAGGAAACTTCACAAGCTATGAGTGCATATTTTTTAATAGTAGGGTGATTGGTCCATTAGTTGAACGGATAAGGCTCGTCAGACACCAGTGATCAAATGTAAGGAATTCGATAAATACTGATATATGCAACAGTTTCATTGGAGTAAATGAACATTATATTGTGTTCTGAAAGTTGGAAAATGATATTTCGCTGGATTACCAATTTCCTCAGGATAAATACATCCAATAGTTCGATCATTGAACAATTTCAAACACTGGTCTCCCTATATTACGTAACAAGTGCAGTATAGTACATTACACATCTAGGGCGGGAAGAAGGCAACTGAGCCCCGAGCGAAGCGAGGGTGCCAAATTTCTGTCGAGGTTGACTTCTTTCCGCCTGTGGTGTGTATGCTATTTTTTGCATCGACGAAGCGGAAAACAGACGTTTTTAACCGAGCGAAGCGAGATTAAAAATGTCGTTTTCCGTCCGGCCATGCAAAATGTCTTTTTTTGCACGGCATACCGGAAGTGGCCACTGTTGTACATAAAGCATGTTGTGCATACAAAAAACTGTACCTTACACGTGCAGTAATGTTCTATTTTATAATAATCAATTTGTTTACAAAAAATCCAAAGAATTGTCAAATTTACGCTAATTTTATTATCATCTTTGATGTGCAAAACTTTATTGAAAGTCTATTGTAATCGTGACATAATTATGAAATTTGCTTGACCTACCGATCGTCCTCCATCAGTTGAATATCCATGATCATGAAGAATATCTCAAGGATATCGAGGAATGTGCACTTCTTTGGATCATATATCGCTCCACGGATGAGAATAACACGTGGTCCATCAGGTTTATCCGTTAATGGAAGTGGTAGATATGTGCTTTGAATTTATAATCATATAGCTGATTGATTTTCATTAAATTACGTATTGAATTTCATGATTGTTGCAATCTTATAGTAAAAATGAATCGATTTTTTTCCCGTTTATTTGTGAAAAATATCTTGGAAACTAAGCAAGATAGCGCAATTTCTGAAAGAACTTTTTTTTGAGAAAAATGAGAATTCCAAAAAAAGTTACATCTACGAAACTTTTCTTATATTATACAGTTTCCAAAATATCTTCAAAAAAAGTAATTTCAAGGTCACAGAAAATGATGAAATCACAACAAAAAAATGAATTTTAAAAAATCATACCAACCCCAGATCAAGGATTTTTTGTATCTTCGACTGTTTAGGATCCCGATCAGCAAAAAGTTCTGGTAAATGCGTTCTAATTGTGTAATAAGCGTCCAATTTCTCCTTGGTTCTTTCTAAACTGTACTTACAGCCACGTAAAAAAGCAGCAATCCATTGAGGATCTATTCTTGCATTAATGTGGGGCTGTTTTTTTAGCCAATCAATTATATAATTCACATCCTCGATAAGACTATTGCCATCCTCTTGAGCATCCTTGATCATTATCTTTAATTCCTCCGGTAATTCACGGATACTCATGGTTGTCATGCACTACTGCAAAAAATAATTAATTTTTTGAATTATAAAAATGAAATTACTGCCTTTATTTCTCTGCGGTTTTTGATTCCACGATTATTTCAATGAGATTGACATTATCGTGGTGATAAGCAATTCATGAGACAGACTGTCGATAACAATCTATTGGAGAACAAAAAAAAGGGGGAATAACCAGCTGATCGCGAGAGTTCATTGAGCAAAGTGATGAATATCAAGTAATTTTTTTTTTCCTCTCATTTTCATATTCTAATCTGATTATTTCATCGAAAAATGGTTAAAATGAAGAAATTCGTCAATTTTTGTGACTAATTTTTTTTTTTAATTCTATTCTTCTGTTATTTATTTTTTTGAAAATATCTCGGAGACTAAGCGAGATAGAGCAGAGTTTCACCCGGATTTCTTTTTGTGGCTCTGGGAAATTTCAACGAAAAAGGATTAGTGAAAAATTGCACTATCTCACTTGGATTGTAAGATATTTTTCAGAAACTGGGGAATATATGAAATCAATTTGAAAACTTTAGATCTTTTGATTTTAGAGGTGTCACTTGTTTTTGGGGCATAATTTGAAATCTATGGGGGATAGAGAAATTATTATAGAATCTTTTTTTGTAAAAGAGACTTAGATCTATAAAAAATATTTGGATGAAAATCTCTCCTAATGTAGAATTTGAAATATTTTTTAAAACTGAGGGAAAAATGAAAATTGTTGTGATAAACGAATTTCGCAAGTTTTTTCCAACGGCTTTTGAGGGTTTTCTCGAAATCTATGGCGGATAGAAAAAATTTCTCAAGGATAATTTTTGTGAAGGACAAAGAGAGCTAAAAGAAGGTAATCACCAAAAAATTAGATATCCCCCAAGAATATGATTTTGAGAAAAAATTTCATAGATAAAAAAAATTGACAATTTGCCTGATATTGTTGACTGATATTGTTGTCTTTGTGAATTTTTGAGACTTTTTTTTAGTTCTCACTCTTCTCTACAAGACTTTAAAAAAAACTCAGAATAACTCATTATTTTCAAGAATTTGAAGTTTTTCGCAAAATTGATTTCATTATATCACCAATTTTTGAAAAAATATCTCGGAAGCTACGCGGGATAGAGCGATTCTCACTCATCTCGTTTCATACAGAATTTTAAGAACTTCAGAAAAGTCCCAGTACAAAATCCCTCTATCTCGCTTAGATTCCGAGATATTCCCAAAAAACTGATGGTTCTTTCTCAAACTCAAAAAAATCAAATCCAAAAAAAAAAAATTAATTACTGATTATCCACTATCAGAGCCCCAAGTACAAATCACAATTACCATTTCGCGATAACTTACTGATAACTGCCTTATAGATCAAATTCCTGCAGACAAAGTCTAATAAAATAAATAATTATAAATTATTCTCTCATCCGACTTTGAAATGAAAAAAAAAAAAATCATTTCGCATTAATTTAATAATTTAAAATTCCAATTTTAGAATATATTAAATTCAATTTATTCTTCTCAACTAGTGATAATTTACAGTTCACTTATTCCAAATTAATAAATAAATTTAGAAGAAATCATTGCACATCGACAAATAAATTTAAAAGAAATCATTGCACATCAATGAATAAATTTTAAACGAAATCATTGCACATCAATAAATAAATTTTAAACGAAATCATTCCACGGAAATTCATTAGACCATTTCTCAACACATCGAACGTAACTTACTTGTTTATCAACTGCTCAGGTGAGTTGTCGGTTCCGTGAATGTAACTGACTAATTGGCAGTAAACTCACGAGTCATCCGCGTTTATCGTCCTGTATGATTTGTCCGTCTTCGTGTACTCGAGACGATAAACAAATTGTTATTATTATTTTATGAATCTAGACGATTTTTTTTCATTAATGATTTAGAGAGAGAATTCGCGATGATTTTGAGGCGATGTGGAAGAATTGAATTATTCAATGAGCACTAGTGCAAGTGTAGATAAGGTGATGGTGAGAGATAATGGAAATCGTAGAAAAGGAAGTGTTCCTCAATACGCGCCTATTTTGAATTCAAAGCGAATGAAAAAAATTGCGGAAAGAAAAAAGAGGTAAAAACGGTTATTTGGAGATATTAAGGGGTTTGTCTACTCTGAATGCATGAAACGAACGCTATTTTTATTGAGTTTTCTTCAAGGATACTATTATGGTTATTGATATAAAACTTGTTAGAGTTTATTTATTTTATTTATTTATTCATTCATCGAGACCCAACGGCTATTAGCCAATAACAGGATCACATAATATATACATATTTTGTCTGCCATTTTGGTATTATTGCATATAAATTAATATGAGAGGTACGGGATATAGCCACTGTCACACTGAACCTAGAACCATCCAATTTTTTACAATAAAAAGTGGTTAAAATCAATTTGAATTTTTTTTTATTGTAATTTAGGAATGTTTTTGTTAAGCCTAACTAGTTTCATCTCAATAAACATAGCAGTATTCTTGAAAAAAAAGAATAAAAATAGCATTTTTTGCATCCAAAGTAGACAGATCCCTTAAGGTAATCCAAGTAGTTCCGGCAATCTCTTTTTCCTTACCAATTTTGGTCACTTTCGATAGAGAAGCATGAGGAGATTCTTCTAAAATTTAGTTTACCCCATGTTACTAGACAAATGAAGCCGAAAAGTGATTTTCGAAAAAAATTAAATTAACATTGAGACTCCATAAGCAAGATTCAGTTTCAGTTTCATTGCAACAATTAATGGTCACAGAGACCTATTTTTTCCTTATATAACCATATATATTCTTTTTCATCAGAGTGTCTATTAATTTTTGAAAACATGAAAAATGCATGTTACCGGACATATAGCGAGGATTAATCCAATTAATTACATGAAAACATGAATGGCGGGAATATTGGTATTTTAAATCCGAGGATCCACCAATGCCAGTCCTAGATGCTGGAACCGCGTAATTCGAATTCGGAACAATCTTGGATATTCATAGGGGAAAGTGGGACAAAATGGACCCTCATAGTAACATGATTAAGGATTTTTTTTTGGAATGAAGGACTCGACGGAAAAATCTGAAAAAATTTGAGAGAATCCTCCAACATATGTATATTGTTTGTCAATTTTTTCAGATTTTTTGAAGCTACCGCTGCTTTTTAAAAAATCTCGAGTCATCTCATCTTTTAGGCCCATTTTGCCCCACTCTCCCCTAATATTATTCAATAACGATTTGATATCGGGGATATCGTTTCAATAGCGGTCAAATATTGCGAAACATTTATTTATTAGAATGCATAAAATATTTATGGTAATCTGGAAAAAATAGAATAAAAGTAGATGGTTTGGACCTGCTACTTGCATTACCTTAAAGGGTAATAGAAGACCCAGTAAATTTCTAATTCCCAAATGCATTTTTAAGTAACAATCATGACTTTTTGAATCGAATGTCAAAAGCATCGATTCACTAATTTCCT
This sequence comes from Aleiodes alternator, assembly GCA_963921955.1. NCBI lineage: Eukaryota > Metazoa > Arthropoda > Insecta > Hymenoptera > Braconidae > Aleiodes > Aleiodes alternator. The sequence continues at coordinate 5,292,220 of OY998113.1, forward strand.
TTTCCAGTCGTTGCCACTCTCATATGAAGGAAATATTAATAAATATATATACCGTCAATGGCCCAATTTATGCCATCGGCCCGATTAATGCCACTTTTCATACATTTTCGTGATTATTGAACTTATTCGAATTCTCAACTGTAAGTAATTGATAACAGTGGCTAGAAAAAAATTCTGAGGACACCGGACAATCAAAATATTCGATATTTTTCTACTTGATATATTTCTAAAATTAATCTGTTAAATGCGACCAGCGTGCTCAGCAAAATAAAGCCCTAAAGCTCTTCATGTGGAGTTAGAGCGCCTCATCAGTTCAATGTGTGATGATTGAGAAAATTTAAATATTTAATAAATCGAAAATTGTATTGATTGTTAGCAAAATCATTGGACTTTCATATAAATTGACGAATAATTAAAAAATAACGACCAATGATGGAAATTAATTGATGGCAATTATTGGGACCCTCTATGGCAGAAATCGGGCCATGGTGGCATGAATCGGGCCATAGACAAAATATTTTCAAAAATATAAATTAAATAATTTTTATCATTAATTTAGGAAAATAATTAATGTAAATGATAGTCCAGACCCTGAATTCTTTCGAGGAAATCAAATTTGAATTTATCATAAAATATAATTTTTCACTGAAAGATATGCGGCAGAATAGGTCTCTTGGTGGCATTAATTGGGTCATTGGCGGTATTCTATATTATTGTGACTGATTACAGGTGAGTGGAAGAGCTGTAAAAGTGCTGTATAACATAGTACCCCTGTTTAAAGGCAGAGACCTACGAAGTGTTGATGAATACTCTATATTAAAAACTGTTCAATTGTTTCAGGCCAACCAAAGCTTACACTAAGCAAAATTAATAATAATAATAATAGCAATAGTCCAGAACTGTAGTATCAAGTAGTATTGAGTTAAGTATCAATTAGAGTAAAGTAAAACCAACAACTTAACTTGTATGTGGATACTGGGGAGAAAAAACTTATTGTGAAAGGCCGAAAAGCCATACAACTGAATGAATTAAAATAATAATAAATAGGAATAATTGTAGTTGGAGAATCTTTACGAAGGGAAATGGGAAGGGGAAACAAATGTAAAGGGTCGAGAGGCCATGCATATGGAATACACAAAAATAAAAATGAATAATAAATATCGTCAAGCAATTGGATCGAAAATTTAATAAATATGAGACTTTCCGTTACATTTCGAGGGAAGTATGGGAGATGGGAAAATTCTTGTAGAGACCTTTTTTAGAAGGGGAAGGGGGGTGGGTGAAGAGTTATGAAAAAGGTTTCATCGAAAATTTGCAGATTTTAAGATTTTTTTGGTTGAAGAGAAAAAAATATGGAAAAATAGAAAATTTTTGCCGTTTCTTTGCGAATCTCGAAATTTTTGGAAAATAGAATTTTCTCTTGTAGAGATGCGGATGAAGAATCTCTATAGAATATTTGTATAGAATATGAAATATTCATGCCATTGGTCTTCAGCAAAATTTCTGTTGAAAACGCCTTCACTCTCAAAAACAGTCGCGAATCACTTCGACCCAAAAATCAATCACTTCGGCAAAAAAAATCTACAAAAAAAGTTTTTTCCAAAAATATTCTATTCCTAATAAATTTCGAGTTAATTCCCAAAAATTGATTTTCCTGTAAAAGACAGTGATGTTCCGAATAAAAATAAAATCAATGAAAAACTCAGTGTTCTTCAGCATCTATCCAACGATTTTATTGTTTCTTTCTTCTTTAAATATATATATTCATATATTTTTTTCCCATTTTTATAATAATATTGAACAATCTATCATTTCATATTTTATCTTGATTAATCTTCATATTTTTGCTCCATCAATCCACTTAATCAATTATTTCCGTTTTTTTTAATATATAAATGAGCCACGTATCATGCTTTGACATGTATAGATGTACTATTGGATGGACACAATGCTTCTAATTGTTTATTTATTAATATTAGTTAATAATCTAAAAAAAATCACACTGCAAATAAGACCCACACATTCACTCTTTTAACACAATAATTATTTTTTAATCTGCACATACTTGACAGTCTATAGGCCGGTCAGCTGAACGTGATAATGGATTTAGTAGCTCAGTGGTAAAACGAGATCAATCCAAAAATCCACATTTCGAAAAAAATCTAATTTTCTTGAAAATTTTCAAATATCTCTGGAACTATTGTACATACGACAACTTACCAGAAGAGCTTTTTTGTCGAAAATTTAAGTTCTCAAAAAAAAGGTCTCCTAACATTTTTCTCTAAGCCCACTCATTTCGGAGATAATCTTGAAAAATAACTCAACCCCAATATATTTCGTTTTTTTCAATAATTTTCACTCATTTCTCTTTATGAGCTTGTATCTCTGAAGCCTTTGTTTATAGAAGAATTTATGAGGAGACCTTTTTTGCACAGAAATTAATTCTCTACAAAAAAGGTCTCATCGTAAATTCTCCTCAACTCATTATTTTCGGAGTTATTCTTAAAAATACCAAAAATTCTCAGACTCATCTCATTTTACAACTCACCTACTGAATTAATTAATTTTCTTTATTTATCTTTTATTTATTCTTTCTAATTAATCTCAAGGACGGCGAGCACTATCAATGATCAATAGGTATTACACATAAATTTATTTGCTTTTAAAATAAATTGGGGTAAAATTTTTTCACCTACACTTGCACAATTAAATTAATTAGGAAGAGATAAGGTAGAACGGACACATTTTAATTTTGGTATCGTAGTTTATATCGTCGCCTTAGAAACAAAGTGGCGTAAGTACTATGGATGAGCACAGCACTTACGCTCCTTCAACTCTAAGGCAACGATATCATGAAAATCCCTCGAAATCCATGAAAATATTGAAGGCAGAGTTTTTCTGATGATTTCACGGGCAAACTGAGGAATTTCCGCTGATGGAAATCATGTCCCAAATTGTTTTTTCTTCAATTCACAAAATTTCGATTTTTTGGTCAAATTTCGAAAATGAAAACCTTTTCGTTTTTCAAAAAAATTCACCTTTTCGGGGATATTTCCGCTACTATGAGTCGTAGCAACCTGCAGATGGTCTCAAATGGAAGGCGCGCTCATTTCCCATCGATTTATGTAGTTAAAAACAAAAAAATATCGATTTTTTAAGTAAATATAGAGCATAAACTAATTTTCAGAAAAGTGGAATATAAATAATTGATCGAAAATCGATGAAAAAAAAATTGTAAGTACATGAATCGATGGGTAACGAGGTCACTTTCCATTTGAGATCAACCGCAGCTCGCTAGAACCAATAGAATCGGAGATATCCCCAAAAAGTGAATTTTTTCGAAAAAAGTGATCTTCGATTTTTTTACAAAAAATTTGAATTTTCCACAAAAATAATAAAAACGAATAATTTTGACACATCTCTTTCATCTGAAATTTTCTCAGTTTTTCAATGAAATTATCAGGAAAACTCTATCTCGAAAAATTCAATTGGAATATCCATTTTACCCAATCTTCTCCTTTTCCTACGAATTTCACATCTTCTCAGTTGTTTGATTTCTTTCGATAAACTGTAAATGCTCCACAGCCTGAGCAACCAACGGACTTATTTCCTTCCCGAATTGGCATGCAACAAATCCTGTTGAATATCCAATACCAATAATTCATTTCTCTCGTTTTTTCTATAATTTATTTACAGAAATAATAATTTTCTGTCATTCAATTTTTATCATTTAAAATCCATTTGTGTATAAAACTGGAATCCTTAACATTCAACATCATAAACCTGTCGCTTTTTTGTTGGGAAACACTACAAGTTAACTATGCTAACTTAATTTAGTCAATTAGGAATTTAATTTTGCAATGAAATGATAAAGCGAGATAAGGCGAATTCACGTTGAAGATGGTTTTTACAGATTATCTCTGAATATATGCGAAATTGAGAAATTCTCGAGAAGACCTTTTTTTAAAGAAAAATTAGAGCTACAAAAACAGTCATCATGAAAATTCTGATAACTCCAGTATTTTCGAAGATATTTGAGAAAAACTGGACTTCGAGGTTTTATCTTCGAAATCTCTCGAAATCTAACTCTTCTCATGAATAATCTGCAATGTAACTCTGAATTTTCTCTACAAGAAGGTTCCATGGAAATTTTTCTATTTCCTTCAGATTTCAAAGTATTCGGAAAAAACAAATGCCAATACAGAATTCCTTCATTTCGTTCTACTTTTTCACCAAAACAAATAAAAGAATATCACTGGCAATGATAATTAAATGAAGCTGATTACTTGATTGATTGATTAATGCTGTGAAAAATGAACGGAGCATGTTTTTTTTTAATTCTCTGCTATTTTTTAACTGTACACCAGGTCACTAACTTTCATGATACTGAAAATAGTGAAAATTTGACAATTGTTTGTATTTTTTGGACAAATAAATTATTACAATTTTGTTTAATACGTACTTAGTCTTCCGAATTTCTTACATGTGCATATTTTAATTCTTCTAAAAATCATTTATTTGTCAAGAATGGAAAATACAAATTGTGAGATTTCTGCTATTTTCAGTATCTAATTTTTATCATACTGAAAATAGTGGAAATTTGACCCTTTTTAGTCTTCATTCTTCATGAATAATTATTGAAAAAAAAATAAAAAATAATGCATATACAGAAAATTTGAAAAACTACGAGTGCCAATTTCTAAAATGTTTTTTTTTTGTAATAATTTTTTTGTTAAGAAAAATTTCTAAAAATTGTTGAATATGTGCTAATTTCATTATCACTAATTTTCACTTATTTCCCATCGAAAAAAATCTAATCTATTGACTCTGTCTATTGTACACTGATCCAGCAAAATACTCTTAATTGATCAGCAATAATTACCTAACGACAAAAGAACCTCACATTATTATAATCCCGAAAATAAAAAAAAAACTAAGCGTTTTCTATACACACTTAAATTACGTTCTACATTTTTTGCGATTATTTAATCAATTTTCTCCCCTTTTTTCATCGTTTTTACGATTAATCACAAAAAATTAATGAGTTACTACGTTTTAATTTGTTCTCACAACAACTTTATCACATTCTTGTATTATGAGATGATTTTTTCTGATGAAATTCGTGCTGATTAATAAATAAATTGAGGATTGAAGCGATGAAACGAGTTTAGGTAATCCAAATTTTTTCCTGTTTTTTAGATATTTCTCAGAATCTATGTAAGATAGAGAAATTTTGCCTCAGAAAAAGGTCTCTATCTCCTTTAGATGCCAACATATTCCCCAAAAACTGAACATAAGATGCAAGAAAAATTGAAATAAAAATTTTCAAAATTTGATTCCAAGACTCAGTTTTTGTGGAACATCTCGGAATTTGTGGGAGATGGAGAAATTTTCGTGAAATATTTTTTGCGAAGGAGATCAAGTCCTACAAAAAAAGATTTCTCCAAAAATTTTCCGATCTCCCTTAGTTTCCAAGATGATGAAAAAAAAAACAGATCACAATCGACTCATTTTTCACCACTTCATCTACCAATTACGACTCGACGTTAATAATTTTAATCACAATAAAATAAAAAATAGAGACAATGATTTTTTCGATCGAACACATAAATTTTCCAAATAATTCTCCAGCATTCTCCCCTATACTTGAATTATTTACTTAGAAATCCGAGATTTTTATCCGAGAACAAAAGTTTTACGCACGATTTACATTAACGAAAAATATATCGTCACCTTAGAAACAAAGTGGTGTAGGTGCCATGTACAAGCATAGTACTTGGTCTTAGTTACAAAGTGACATAAGTGTTACGCTTATACATAGGCACTTACGCCACATTGGTTTTAAGGTGACGATATCAATGCGCTTAATTAATTTTGATAATTAATTTAGTTGTCAAATTTTAACAGAAACATTTTTTCTCGATTTTAATGTTTCAGTCTGAATTCGTTGTATCATACAACTTGCTCTTAATTAATGAAGTAGTGAAATAACAAAGTAGACAAAAATTTCGACTGAATGGATTATTCGACTCGTAAAATGTTTATTCGACTGAAACTCCAGTTTCCTCTTATTTTGAAAATATCTTGAAAAAAAAACAGGTTTACGAGAACTAGTGAAGAGACCTTTTTTGGAAAGCACGAAATTCTCTACAAAAAAGCACTCCTGCAGTTTTTATCTAAGTCCACTCGCCTTTTCGATACAAGTAGAATGATGAAAAATTAGCTTCAAAGAAAAAACAAGTGCCAAGTAGAAATTTCGCAAATATTGTAGCTTATTTCATCGATATCTCGGAAACTAAGAGGCTTACGAGAGAATATCAGGAGACCTTTCTTGAAGAGAATTAAATTCCCCACAAAAGAGAACTCTTGATATTTTCCTCTAAAATAACTCGCGCCAAAAATACAAACAGTTGAATGAAAAAAGAAAATTATTTCACTACTTCATTATCGAAATAGAGCATCAAGTTTTTTTTTGTAATGGAAGAAATATTCGAATGGAAGCTTCAACGAATCATGATTATTCGAATGTTACTGTGTTAATTTTATCCTCTAGCTTCACATTTCCCACTTATTCAACTATGAAATTACGTTTAATATTTATACAGTTAATTTGTTTTCCCTTCAATTCCAAAAAGAAATAGAAAAATTAAACGATATCTCTCAATAAATCCTGAATTTGGCAAAAATGAATGTTCTTACGATTATAATAAGAAAAATAATATCATTGTTTATTCGGGTGAATTTAATTCCGACTGTGTTTCACTATCACAGGGGGACACGCACTTTTTATCATTTGTTGATGCACTCTGCTTGTCATCAATTTCTTCATCATCAATATCGTCTTCGTCATCGTCTGCATCGTGACCTGGCTGATCGTCATCGGCATCGTCCTCGTCGTCCTCGTCCTCGTCTTCTTCCATCAATTTTTTACGCGCCAACTGAACTGCCTCCCATTCTCTGTAGTGGCCCCTTCGTTTTGCTTCAAATGCTTTTCTTTTTTCTGGAAATTTTTAGAAATTTCAGTGTTTTCTGGAGATAGAGTAACACAGCCTGATAATTAATTATATGAAAATACAATGAAATTCATATTATATTAATATTAATAAATTCATATTAATATTAATTATTATTGATATTAATATAATATTACATTATGTAAGATAGACATTGACCAAAAAATAGTGCGATTCCTTTTATTGACGGTTATTTAAATGAATGATGCTTATAATTTTCCCTTCAAAGTGATCCTAGTAGTAGGTCCAAATGATCCAATTTTATTTCTTTATTTTTCTAAGTTATCATAAATATTCTAATTGTTCCGATTTTAGAAAATTTTACCGTTCTTAAGTGACCATGTAACTTATCATCAGAGACAAAATTTGAATCCAATTGTTTTCTGTGTAGAATGAATATTTTAGAAGAAAAAAAAATTCATAGATGCTGTATAACATTGTTATGTAGCATGTAATAATTTGATTTTTCTAGAATATTCATCCTATACAGATAAAAAAATTGGATTGAAATTTTTACTCTGGTGAATAACAAATAATATTATAAATATCCAATATTGCTGCCATTGAAGTTTCCATGTTAATTAATTGAATTAATCGTTGATATATGTCCGGTAACATGCATTTTTCATGTTTTCAAAAATGAATGGACACTCTGACGAACAATATATATGGTTATATAAGGAAAAAATAGGTCTGTGACCATGAATTGTTGCAATGAAACTGGAAGTGAACCTCGCTCATCGAATTCTAATGTTAATTTAATTTTTTTCAAAAATTAATTTTGGCCTTATTTGTCCGGTAACATGGGGTAGACTAAATTTAAAAAAAAATTTCTCATGCTACTCTATCGAACGCAACTAAAATGTTACCCCAATGTGGAAACTAAGAAAGATAGGAAAATTTTTGTGATAAGCTATTTTTCTAGAAAAGAATTAGAGCTACAAAAAAAGTTTATCACTGAAAAATTACTCTGTCTTGCTTAGAATCCGAAACGGTGTTAATTATTGATTCTGGAAGTGAAACTTTTTCTCGTTTTTTTTTTGGAAATATCTCGGAATATGTGAGGGAGATCGAGAAATTTTCGTGATAATCTTTTTTTGTACAAAAAAAAATACAAAACTACAAGAAAAATTATTTCAGAAAAATATCTCGCTTAGATTCCGAGATATTCCGAGAATAAACTCTAAAAAGGCCAAAATTCAGTTTCACTCCCTCTATTTTTTTTCCAAATATCTTAGGAAATAATAGATTTATCAAAATTAGCGTGATAACATCTTCTATAAAGGCAGAGTTTAGCAACAAAAATGTTATCACCAGAACTTCCCTATCTCGTTTAGATTCCGAGATATTTCAATGAAAAGAAATTCTAAAAATAAACAAAAATTCAATTTTACTTTCTTCAGATTTTTCTCTCAAACATCTAAAGAAATATTAGGGTTATCGAAATTAGCGTGATAACCCTTTCCGTAAAAGAAAAGATGAGCTGCAGAGAGGTTGTCACCAGAAATTTCCGATCTCGCTCGAATTCCGAGATATTTCAAAATTAGTCTCTTAGAATTCTGTTTTTCTCAAATATCTTAGAAAATACTGGAGTTATCAAAATTTTCATGATAAACTTTTTTGCAGCTCCAATTTTTTTCTAGACCAAAAGATTCCCATGAAAATTTCTCTATATCCCTCAGACCTCCCAGAATTTCGATAAAAACAGAATAATTAAATATTTCGCCATAAATAACTCAATAATTCACCGAAAAATTTCCGTAAAAAATTACCTCTCTCTTCTGGAGTCTCTTCGTCATCCTCATCGCTAGACTCCTCAAATATTTTCGGCTTACTGCTCTTCGCTAATCTAAAAAAAAATCCACTCGTCAGAACCAGAGAACCCAGAATTCCGCCAGAAATTCCAACAAAATCAATTTTTTCATTGCATCATCAGTATTTCTCAAATATCTCGGAAACTAAGTGAGATAGAGCGATGTTGCCCGGATTCATTTTTGTAGATTTTGAAATTCTCTGCAAATAAGTATCTTCACAAAGCCGCCCTATCTCGCTCGCTATTCTCAAAATGCTACTGACAAAATTCAATAATTTTTTTTTAAAAACTAAACTATCAAATTTCCAATTTAATTCGATGTTACCAAATTATCTCGGAAAATAAGCAAGGTAGAGCGTTTTTGCAAGATTTTTTTTTTGTAGAGAGTTCCCTGAGCTACAAAAGAGGATTCAGCTAAATTCCATTTTTCTATCTTAGTTTCTGAGATATTCTCAAAAAACTGATGATGAACACTACAATAATGAGATCAACACAAAACTGACAATTTTTTCGATTTTTTCAAATAAATGAATCATTATAAAATGAGTATTGCCATAATTTGTATTTATAGTCTCTTAGATTTTCTATGTGTGCATATTCTTCATTCTTTGAGGGGTCGTTGCAGTGTGACGGCCAAAAAAAGTGCTCATTTTTGCGATTTCTCATTCTTATAGTTAGAATGCTCTGATCAGGCTGAGTTTTTTACCACAAAAGAATAGACTCATGAAGAATAGAAAAAATCAATTTTACATTATTTTTATTGCTTTTTTAGAGATTTCTCAAACGTTGAAAAGTAAAAAAAAGTCTTTCGATGCTACGTTGGAAAAGAAATTTTCAAAAAAATTATTGATCGTCATGAAAAGAACTATCGCCTTGAGAAAGTTTTCTTTTTTCCCCCAAAAACTTCCTATTTTTTTTTTTAACGAAAAACCATTTGAAGAATGAGGTCTGATTTGATTTTTTCTCAAATTGCCGCCTCTTTTCCAATTTTGTGAAAAAAAGAGAAAAACCTCCATCAAGCGACAGCTCTATCCGTGACGATGAATAATTTTTTTTGAAAATTTATTTCCAACAAGATTTGCGATTTCTAGCGTGCACACCATCGAGACACTTTTTTTCTTTAATTTTAAACGTTTAAGAAATCTGTGACAAATCAATAAAACTAAGGTGAAAATTTTTTTTTCTATTCTTCATGAGTCTATCCATTTGTGATGAAAGATCAGCCTGACCAGAGCATTCTAACTGTAAGAGAAAAAAAATTGCGGAAATGAGCACTTTTTGTGGCAGTCACACTGGAATGACCCCTTATTTTTGTAATTAATATCAAAATAATAATAATAAATGTCAGATGTATGCTATTTGCTATTTTCAATATAACTGAAAACGTCATTTTCTCAAATGGCATGAAAATGACTCATACTTATCAGAAACCATTGATGAATCAAGCTCATCTCGTTGATTATCAAATCCTTCGTAATTGTACGGTGTCTTTGGCTCATCAATTTTCATGTGCCCGTAATCCTTTTCCGGTGGATGTAGCGTCGCAATAATATTCATTTCGTCCCATTTCGTTTCTTTATTCGGTCTGCAAAAAAATAAAAAAAATCCACATGTAGTTTACTTTTTTTATAGGATCTCAGAAACTAAGCAATTTACGAGAAAATGTTAAGAGACTTTTTTTGAAGCCCGGAAAATTCTCAAAGAAAAGGGTCTCTTGACATTTTTCTCTAAATCTAAGTGCCTTAAAGATATGAGCAATAGAAGCTTGAAAAATCCTTTCTTTTTTTCAATTTATCAAATTTTTCCAATTTTTTGATGAATTAAACTTTTCTTTAATTTTTTGTTTATTTTAAAAATATCTCAGAAACAAAGCGGTTTACAGAAAATCTTCAAGATACCTTTTTTGTAGCTCAGAAAATTGTCTATGAAAAAGATCTCTTGACATTTTCTCCTAAACTCATTTGCCCAAAAGATATGAGCAGATAAAGATAGCAAAATCCTTTTTTTTCTAATTTATCGGTTTTTGCCATTTATCCAAATGAATTTGAAACTTCTAAAAATAATTAAATTCATGTGTAAAAATAAATGACTCACCTTGGTGCCTCGTGGCTGTCAAAACTACTCGATGTCTTTAATATTCCCTTTGACGGCCGTTTACCCAAATTCTCAGCCATTTTTTCTTATATTGTATGAAAAATTTCATGAATTATTCATTTATTTTTTCACAAATTATAAAATTCCACAGATGAAGAAAAAAAATATGAAAAAAAAATGAAAAAATCACTCATCAATTTTTTTTTTAGTACTTCAATTTTTACACTATTTAATCGAAAAAATTAACATTGACACTTCATTAATACCGGTGACCTAATTTCATTATTTTTTGAATGTTCATTCAATTTCTTCACTCTCTTTGTATGTGTGTTCGTTAAAAACCAGGTAAAGTGAAGAAAAAAAAAGAAGATTGTAACGAAAATGCGAATTTGAGAGATGAGAATGAAACTGCGTAGATGGTGGGAGGTTTCGTTGATAAATTCACTGGAAATTTGCAGTAACGCCTCGATCGATATTTACAATAATTTTTCCTCTTTTCTTTTCTTCAAACGTCAATAGATGGCGACACTTGGTCGTTTTGGGCATTTTTTAAACAAATTATCACAAAAAAAATATTTAAAAATTTGCACGTTCAGTTTTTCAAGTTTTCTACGTGTGCATATTTTTAATATTCTTTTAAAATAATTTATTTGTTAGGAAAAACAAATAACAAAAATCGTGAGATCATTATTTTGAGGCTTGAGTATTTTTGAGGCATTATATGAGTTTAGGAGAAAATATCAAGAAACATTTTTCGTAGAGAATTTAATTCTCTACAAAAAAGATCTCTTGGTAAATTCCGCTAAACCCAATAATTTCCGAGATATTCTTAAAATCAACTCCATGTGATTTCTCAACTCTTCGAAAATTCTCCAAAATTCAAATTTCCCGCTGTATACTTGTGGCGCCATCTCGATGCGCACAGAGACTGCGCGCAGTAGGAAACCTGCGCAGTTCACGCCGACCAACTGTCAACACCATTTTAAAATCAAACGTACATTGTAACGGACAGGCAGAATAACAAAGGAGAAGAATTTTCGAGAAAAATCGTTTTTTATTCAATTAAAATATTTTTTTCAATTGAATTAAATAATGTCGGCAGCTGCAACAGCTACAGTTACAGTTACGCAGGACAATGCTGCTGCTGATGAGGGTCATCTTCAGGCGAAATTAATTTCATCATTGGAGGTGAGAAAATGTAACCTTTTTCTATTTTCCCTCCAATTTTCCGGTTTCCTCGTCTTATGATAAAAAGAAAAAAAACACATATTTCTTTAATATTATGACACTGAAAATAGCAGAATTTGACAATTTCTGTTTTTTTTTCCTTCTAATAAAAAAATTATTTAAAAAACTGGAAAATATGCGAATGTTTTTAATATTTTTTTTTTATGATGAGCTATTCGTTTAAAGTAATACGAAAAATTGTCAGATTTCTGCTAATTTCATGGTCATTTCGATATTTTAAATTGTCGAATTGAGAAAAGGATAAAATAACATGGAGGCACCAGTTATCGGACAGTTGAGAGAATGGCACTAGTATCCGGACAGTGAGAATTGAATTGTCAAGATGATAACAAATGTCACTTGAGTGAATCGAAGAATTTAGTTGATTTTCATTTTTATACTTTACAAGTATCAAAAAATCTGGTCTTTTCACTTAAATATCAATTATGTATTAGTATATCTTACTGCTACGTCCGTAAACTGGAGTATGTCCGATAATTGGGTCCACCATGGTACATGTCTTTTCTTTTATTCGCAATGAATGTCAAGGTCGAAGCTTGTTTGGATTATTCACGTTTTTCTGACGCTTTGTCCTATTTGATAGCATGAAAATTATTCGATGAAACGAAAATATGAAATTCTTGGAGAAATTGATTTTACTTTGTCACCAGTTTCTTTTGTTAATATCTCGGAATTTAAGCGAGATGGAGCGATTTGGTCTTAATCCCTTTTTGCAGAGAATTTCGAGCGCTATAAAAAAGGGTTTCAGGTAAAATTGCTCTATCTCGTTTGGTTTCCGAGACATTTCCAAATAACTGATGGAATAAATTCCAAGTTTTTGTTTTCTTTTTCCTTGTAAATCAGAAAATTTATAGGAGATGGCGGAATTTTTGTGCAGACCTCTTTTTTGTAAACAAAAATCTGTGAGGTCAAGAAAACGATTATTACAAAAATGCCCCTATATCTCTTATATCCTAAGATATTCGAACAAAATTGATGTACGAATGATTTTAACTTATTAAACTTATCTTCGTTTCTTTTATCTTGTTTCTCAAATCCATCAAAATCCGAGGGAAATAGAGAAATAATCGTAAAGACCTTTTTTGTAGAGAAAATTTAGAGCTACAAAAAAGGATCCCACAAAGATTCTACTGTCTCTCTTGGTTCCAGAAATATATTTTTCATAAACTGCACTGAGGAATTCAATTTTGGAAAACTTGATTTCGTTTGATCTTCAATTTTCCATGAAATATCTCACAATTCAATCAAAATATCGAAATTTTCATGGTAATCTTGTTTGTAGAGGACAATCAGACCTATGAAAAAGGTCCTGAAAAGAATGGATCCATCTCTCTGGATTCCAAGATACTATCCAAAAACTGCACTGAAAACTCCAATTTCTAAAAACTCGATTTCATTACATATTCAATTTTTATGAAATCTCACAGAATTCAAATGAGATAGCAAAACTTCTCAAATCACCTTTCCTGAACTTTTTTTAGGAGAATCCTTCCTGCAGGAAAGATTTTAACAGAACCCCCCTATCTCCCTCAAGGTGATTATGCATATTAACCCTCGGTGTACACACCTCTGAACAGAACTTCGGAACACACATGGGGTCAAATTGACCCCATTCCATTTTCTCAGTGTTACATCTCAAGAATTATGCATTCTTTCGGAATTTATGTTATGAGGTTTTCTGTAGATGAAAGAATGTAGGGGAGAGCCGGGCAAAATGGGATAGTACTTTTTTATTAGCTTTTTCAGAATTTTTTTCTTCGAATTCTCTTAGTTTTCAGATGAATGAAGCCATTCCAATTTTTTTTCCCCCATAAAATCCGATTTTTCTCTAGAAATGGAAAGCCGAGCAAAATCGGATAGCCAATTTTTTGGGGGACAAAAAATTTTCTTCAACGATTTTTTTTAACTTTTTTTTTTTGAGGCAGTTTTTACTGAACACCTTAGCACACGTTTTGGCGGGCTTGGTGGCTCTTCATCTTCATCACTTGATGATAAAGTGTGGAACTCTCTGACTTGAGGTTCCTGGATTTTTTTGAATTGTGTACCATAACCAGCTAGAAGAAAGAGGGATTCAGGTGTTTCTGTCCGCATAGTTAAAAAAAACTTAAATTTCTGTATAAAAATAACAATTTATACGAGAATAACAATCTATAGGAGATAAAACTCTCAAATTTGTTGACGTGAATTTGTAAAAAATGTAATGAGGAATAAAATATAAGTCTTAGAAACAAGAAATTAATTGAAAATTTGGAGAGTTCTGTGCTTTTTCCATTCCTTCATTTTTTTTAATTTTGAAGGAATTTTCGAAAACACAGGAAATTTTACGGTTTTCAACAAACTTCTTGTTTGCAGGACGTAGTTCATTTCTCATTACATTCTTTACAGATTCGCGTTTATCAAATTTGACAATTTTATCTCGTATAAATTGTTATTGTTATACGTATATTCAACTTTTTTTTGAACTATGTGAACAGAAACACCTTAATCCTTTTTTTTTCTAGCTGCTTATGGTACACAATTCATAAAAATCCGAGAACCTCAAGCCAGAGAGTTCCACACTTCACCATCAAGTGATATAGATGAAGAGCCACCAAGCTCGCCGAAACGTGTACTGAGGTCTTCAGTGAAAACTGCCTTAAAAAAAAAGTTAAAAAAACTCGTCGAAAAAAAAAATCCCCAAAAAATAGGCTATCCCATTTTTCCCGGCTCTCCCCTACTGTCGAATGCAATCATCATTAGTTTGATTCAAATATTTTTTTATGGTAAAAAAATCAATCGAAATTGGACCTCTTTTCTAAAGTCGGCTAACTTGAATAAACAAGCTTATAAGTGTCGGAGCTGAGTATTTCAAATATTTTCATTCATTTCATCATATTTTAGGGCGAAAAAAATTTTTAGGGTCACAATGAGGTTTGAACTCACACCCTTCAAAATACTTGTCTAATGCTCTACCAATTGAGCTACTGGGAGTTACGCTGTTTAGCTTTGAATTTCTTATTTCAATATACTACTTTATTTCTCCACCTACCTTCCTGAGGCAATTTCAAATTGATTTTATCTTGACAGCCCGTCAATCTGCATATTTGCCTCCCTTATTTCCCGGAATATTTACAAAAAAAAAAAAACAGTAAAACTCTTCTCCACAGGGCAATGGAATCACCGCAGGTGACATAACAAAGCTCAAAGAAGCTGGTTACTACACAGTGGAAGCAGTAGCCTACTCTCCAAAAAAGGCGCTTCTCACAATAAAAGGCATAAGCGATGCAAAGGCCGACAAGATTCTGCACGAGGCGACGAAGCTCGTGGTCATGGGGTTCAAAAGCGCGACAGAGATAAACCAAGCGCGTCAGAACATCGTCTTCATTACAACAGGTTCTGCAGAGTTGGATCGTCTCTTGGGTGGCGGCATCGAGACAGGCTCGATCACCGAGATCTTCGGAGAGTTTAGAACAGGCAAGGAAAAAAAAACCATTTAATTAACTTTATTTTAAAGGTATCTATTCTGCATATTTACCATATTTTCAGAATAGGGTCCCACCATAAAATTTGATAATTATCAGAATCAAATTTTGGGAACAATAGGAAATGCGCAAGCGAGGTTTGAAATTACATCTCAAGTTCAAGCGATTTTATTAGCATGTAATACAGAGACTGGATAACAAATATTATTTACAGTTACAGCTAGACAATTCAGTAGCGAAGAGGTAAAACGAGACAAGTCTTTTTCTTTCTCATTCAGTTATTTGGAAAAACGTTAGAAAATAAGCGAAATAGGGCAATTTTGCTACGAACCTCTTTTGTAACTCTTGAAATTCTCTACCAAAACGAATAGGGAATATCGCTTTATCTCGCTTAGTTTCCGAAATATTTCCTTTGAAATGATTATGGCTGTGTCCGTTTTGTTGCTGGATCACGTCGATATGATCATGTCTCTGAAGCCAGACGCCAACGAAATTGGTTAAATGTCGGAAATCGAAAACTTTTGCTTGCGGCAACCTTTATTTATAAAGCAATCAAGTTGAATCACAAAAGTTTACTTGCGAATGAACTTCAAATTCAAGTTTTGAATGCATAATAATCGTGACGATTTACGCTATGTTCGTACAGCGAGACTTTCATCACATCAAAAGTCTTTCCTTACAACCGCATCAATTTTCTGAAATCAATTGCCTTCTGAGATAATTTCTGCTAGTTCGACAAAAAAATAAAAAAAAACTGTGCTTCCAATTTCTAATGAATCAAGAGATCAGTGCTGTGATAAATAACTAAAGAACAATTAATAGTTGCATTTATTGTGATTGCTAGTCATTTGTAAAAATTCAACTTCAGTGATAGCTTCCATTAATGGTATTGATTTTATTTAACTAGGAACTACTTAATATTTTTGTGATACCGTAAATTTTGATTATTTTTATTGTAATGCAAATATCAATTATTAATTATTTATATATTTTTCATACACAATTCAATGTGATTACTCATTGTATATTTCCAATCTCTTCGGCTCCGATGGGCATTCTAGCCTGGAGCCTCTTAAATAAATGAACATTAAACATTATCAAAAGAAGTCATGAGCTTTTACTTATATTTAACGTGTTTCTATCTGTACAGTCAAAAAAAAAGTTGAATTTTTGTATAAAATCGTTGATAACAATTTATACGAGATGAAATTCTCAAATTTGACGAAGTGAATCTGTAAAGAATGTAATTAAGAACGAAATAAGTTTTATAAACAAAACAATCAATTGTAAAATTGAAAAAAATTTTGTGTTTTTTATATTCCTTCTATTTTTTTCAAGTTTTGGAGAAATTTTTAAAACCACAGAAAATTTCGCAGTTTTCAATCAATTTCTTGTTTCCAGGACTTATTTCATTTCTCATTACATTTTTTACAGATTTATTTAATCGAAATTTGAGAATTTTATCTCGTATAAATTGTTATTAACGATTTCAAGCAAAAATTTCCCTTTTTTTTTTACTGTATGGGTAGAAACTCGTTGAGTTATCTCATGGTTTTAGTGAGCCTAGTGTTGGGATCGTGATGCACGAGATTTGGAATAGGGAAAAATTTTAAGAAGGAAAAACTCTATAATACATCCTTTAAATTACCAATATGATGTTCTACCCATTGAGCTACTGCGAGCTCCACTATTTACCTTCGAATTTTCGATTACGATATACTACCTCATTTCTTCCCTCCTCCCTCTCTTGAGGCAATTTTACATTAATTAATTTTAAATCAACAGGCAAGACACAATTGGTCCATACCCTGGCCGTCAATTGTCAGCTGCCAATTGAAATGGGCGGAGCCGAGGGCAAATGCCTCTACATCGACACAGAAGGAACCTTCCGCCCGGAAAGATTAAGTGCAATCGCTCAGAAGTTCAATATTCCTGGGGAAAATGTTCTTGAGAATGTCGCCTGTGCCCGTGCCTTTAATACAGATCATCAAAGCCAACTGCTCATTCAGGCGAGTGCCATGATGACTGAGGCACGTTACGCTCTCCTGATTGTCGACAGTGCAACTGCACTTTACAGAACAGATTTCTCAGGTCGTGGGGAACTTTCCGCCAGACAGATGCATCTCGCTAGATTCTTGAGGATGCTGCTGAGAATCGCAGATGAACATGGAGTCGCTGTTGTCATCACCAATCAGGTGGTCGCACAGGTTGATGGTGCTGCTAGTATGTTTGGAGGTGATCAGAAGAAACCGATTGGGGGAAACATCATTGCTCATGCCAGCACCACTCGACTTTATTTGAGAAAGGGAAGGGGCGAGACGAGAATCTGCAAAATTTATGACTCTCCGTGTCTTCCAGAGAGCGAGGCCATGTTTGCTATCAATGCTGATGGCATTGGAGATGTTAAGGAATAGATTATCAGGGCGGTTTGATGATTCGGAGAATAGCTGATATCTGACAATTCTTATCAATTTTTTTCTCTTAAGAAATGAATTATCTTACAAATAAATTGAAAATATGCGCATGTAAAAAATTTGAAAAGTGCTACATTTTCAGTTTTTCCTTGTGATGATTCGTTTGTTCAAAGAAATTGGAAGAATTGTGGGATGTTTGCTTATTTCATTATCATCGATTCCGGGGGAGATGTCAAGAAGCCTAGGGTTTAGAGGAAAAATGAATGAAAGGTTGTTGGTGGAGAATTTTAAGAGTCTAGAGGAAATATAGTTTGGAGTTTATCTCCAATTCTTCTTCTCGTTTTGGAGTTATTTTTTTGGTGAAGAAGATTTTTGAAGAGTCCTGAGAGTTGATTAGTTAATTGAAGTTGGATTTTTCGGAGCAACTCTGGATGTATTTGTGGGGCTTGATTCAATTGTAATTGAGCTTTGCCAGGGCTTTGGAGCAGCTTAAAAGGTAATATTAATTAGCAATAAAAACCTTTATGAAGGGAAGAAATCAATTTTAGCTTACTTTAAAGATCAGTTTTTGTTGAATATCTCAGAATTCGAAGGAGATAGCGAAATTTTCGTTATTACCGTTTTTTGAAGAGGAGACTCAGCTTTAAAAAAAGGTTACCACCAAAATTCCCCTATCTCGCTTAGATTCCAAGATATTCCCCAAAAAACCATCAGAAAATAAAAATTTCTAACAATCAACTCTCAACTCATCTTCAATTTCCTCGAAATATTTCAGAATCTTCGAGAAAACTGTAGGAACCTTTTTTTTTGTAGAGGAAAATCAGCTCTCCAAAAAATATTTCTATAAAAATTTCTTTATCTCTCATAGATTTCACGTCATTTTCAAAAAACTGACTCATTCTGATGTTTTAATCATCAAATTCATTTAATTTTTGTTAATAATTATACTATAATAATAATCATAATTAAGATTTAGTTATAACCGACGTTATCTGCCTAAAAAAATGGTAAAACTCAAGAAAAAATGATTATTTTTATAAATGAATAAAAAATTTAATGTAAAAACCAAAAGGTAGATTAATAAAATTTTCTAATTTTCGTAAATAAATCTGAATATTTCCATTTTTCTTCAATGATGATATTTTATTGTTTTTTTGAATTGCGCCATGAATAAAGCAAACTTGCAGAGGGTAGTATTGCCATGAAAATTCGCTCATAACCTCATCTTTGATCTGCAGAACCGGCGAGAGATCATCCATTACACGTCAGCAATTGAATTTATTTTTAATTTAATAAAATTGAAAAAAGAAACAATTTTAAATTTGTTAATTTGTCAATTATCGGTGAGTGCTCAATTTATTCCTTCACAATTGCATTTATTTTCAAAGAATAATCCGTATATTTTATGAGCCCAC
The DNA here is from genome assembly GCA_963921955.1 of Aleiodes alternator. Classification (NCBI taxonomy): domain Eukaryota; kingdom Metazoa; phylum Arthropoda; class Insecta; order Hymenoptera; family Braconidae; genus Aleiodes; species Aleiodes alternator. The sequence continues at coordinate 5,311,678 of OY998113.1, forward strand.
ATAATTAAATGATAGGCCGATGTAAACATAAATTTTTCTCCCATTTTCCGAAAATTCAGAGAACAAAAATGATTCGCATGTTCAAGCGTTCATTGTTGTGCGACAAATTGAATTATTTTCTTTGTAAACAATCAACAAATTCGATTAAATCATCGATTATTGTGTCGTCCAATTTTTCTGGCTTTAATATTTCGAGAAAAGAGTAATTAAAAATCATTTTTAGATCAATTCGTTCGATTTAGGTTATTTTGCAAAAAAAAAAAAAAAAAAACAATTTTTTTGTCTTGTCACCGGTTTTTTCGAAATATCTCGGAAAGTAAGCTATATAGAGCAGTTTTGCAGGGATCCTTTTTTATACGAATTTTCAAGAGGTACAAAAAGGGAGGAGTGAGGGAAAATTGCTCTACCTCTTTTACTTTCCGAAATATTTTCAAAAAACTGATGATAGAATGAAATTGATGTTTTTGCAACAATTTGTGTTCATGTTTTTTTTTTTCTCTTTATCACATGATTATTCATTTTCTTTTGTTTTTCAGGGAATTTTGGAGAAAATACAGCACAATGAGCGACAATATATCGCAATATACACTGCCAAATACTCAGCCAATTGTTGTGCTCGATTGTGAGAGTGCATTTAATGCTTTAACAAAAAATGAAAAACTTTATTCACATTATTTGAGTAGAGCAGCATGGACCGGAAGTTTGATTGTCTTTGTGCAGACTTCGCCTGAGTCACCGCTTCTATTTGCATTGCTGCACAAAGTATTTCTTGCTGAAAGTGTTGAAGAACTGAAGAAATCAGCACTTGCCGCTGGAGTCAGTGAAGATGATTTCACCGTAAGTTTATTCATTTATTTATTTGTTTATTTATTTATCTATTTATTTATATAGGGGAAGGTGGGGCAAAATGGACATCAGGGGTAAAATGGTCACATCTGAATTTTTAGGCAAGCATTATAGAAAATTCTCGAAATTAATGGAAATATTGGTGGTAGATTGATTTTGATGATTCCATTGGAAAGCTGAGGAAATTTTAGATGAGAAACAAGTGCTGAAATGAATTTTTTGTAATTTTTGGCGATTTTGACTTTTTAAAGCATTTTACAGGGGTAAAATCCTTTCTTTTTCGAAATTTTTCAGTTTTTTGAGGATATCTTTGGTTCTATTCGTCGCAGCGTAAAAATTCCGATGGGAGGTGACAGGTGAGATCATTTGCCATCGATTCATAGGGTTTTCAATTAAAAAATATTGATTTTTAAGGTATTTATGGGCTTTTTTGTGAAACAGTTTTATAAAACAGTTTCTGGCCTATAACTCTCCCAAGAATTGATATTTTTGAACCAAAATCGCTATGAATCGATGGAAAATGAGCTCATCTTTCATTTGAAACCAACCACGAATTGCTACGACCAATAGAACCAGAGATATTCGCAAAAGACTGAAAATTTTCAAAAAACGAGAGGCTTTCACCCCTCAAAAATGCCGAAAAATATCCAATTTCCAAAAAAATCGAAAAAAAAAACATCTGGCACCTATTTTCCAGCTGAAATTTCCTCAGCTTATCACTAGAATCATCAAAAAAAATCCATCTTTAACCGTTTCATTACAGTGTCCATTTTGTCCCACTCTCCCCTATTTATTCATTTTATGCCAATTGGCATTATACACAATATTAACCATATAATGAAAAAGTAAAGAAAAGAAAAAGAAAAGAGCATGAAATTTCATGAAATTCAGTAAATGCGAAATGATATAGCAGTATAAAGTTAACAAAAACAAAGAAGAAGAAATGAACATTTGCATCTTTAACAAGATATAAAGAATTTGATAATTAACCATCAGTTATATAACATTTCTTTGTAAGTTAAATTATCGAAATTTTCTTTTTCATATTTATGAAATTTTTAGACAAATCGATTTCATTGCATCATCTGTTTCTTTAGAGGATATCTCGAAAACTAAACGAGATAGGGCGAGCTTGCCACAATTTTCTATTCTATTTTTCTTGCTCTTGGAATTCTCTACAAAAAAGGATCAGGGCAAAGATCGCCCTATCTCGCTTAGTTTCCGAAATTATTTTAAAAAATTCAATAATTAGAAAAAATAAAGGAGTGATAAAATGAAATCAATTTGTCTGAAATTTCTTTAGAGAATCAATTTTTGTGGGAACATTTCTTGTAAAGGAGAATCAGAGCTACAAGAAAGGTTACTATAGAAATTTCAATCTCTTCTATAGATTCTGAGATAGTTCTTCAAAATGAAGATCTCAGGAAAAATTTTGAGCTGGATAAGAAAATTTCTGCTTTAATTTCAAAATATCTCGGAATCTAGGTGAAATAGAGCATTTTTCATGACATCGTTTGTGAAGGATGTCAAGCGATAAAAAAAAAAGTTATGATAAAAACTGCTTTATCTCGTTTAGCTTCCGAGAAATTCAAGAATATCAATTTTTCGAACGATTTTCTTTCGCCACCAATTTTTTTTTGCAAATATCTCGGATTCGAAATGGAAGAGCAACTTTCAATGGGCTTTTTTGTAGCTCTCAAAATTGTCTACTAAAATGACCGTTATAACACTCTATTTCACTCAGGTTCCGAGATATTTCCAGAAAACTAAAATATAAAATAGATTTGTCTGAAAATTTCTCTCAATTTTACTCTCATGTTTTCAAAGAATATCTTGGAAAATACTGGAGATATCGAAATTTCCTTGATACCATTTTTTATGAAAGAGAATCAAAACTACAAAAACAGTTCATTAAATTCAGTGCAAACATATATTTTTTTATGCCATTTTTTTAATTTGTTCAATAAAATCCAACCAATTGTCAGATGTGTAAATTCGGTCATCATGATATTTCCAAAATAGGGATCTCATTCGAAATTTTCAAACAATTTTAGAGGAGAGAATCAGAGCTACACAAAGATGCTATAATAATAATTTCGTTATTTCCTGCAGATTCTGAGATGTTCCATGACACTAAAATTAGTAGACCTCTAACAATTTTCAGATTTTTTCCTTACTACAAAAACATGTGAACATGTAGAAAAAACTGAAAAGACTATAACTATAATTTTTCTTGAATATTCCTTTTATAATAATTTATTATCTAGATTTAATCGATTAAATTTGATAAGAACTCATTTCTTCTAATTCTACTCTTTTTCATTTGCTTAAAAAAATCCAAAGAATTATCAGATGTCTGCTAATTTTGTAATCATGATATTTCCCTACCAAAATGATAAATAACTTTCTCTTTCAGGCCTTTTTAGTCTTCACTTGCGGTCTGCTCTCCAACACCGGCAACTACAAGTCCTTCGGTGACAGCAAGATAATCCCGAGTCTCCCCAAGCCTACCTTCGAGAAGATTCTAAAATCCTCAAAAGCCCACAGCACCGATCCCACATCCATCCAGGACCTTTGGAACAAGACCCACGAGAGACTCTACTCCCTAGAAGGCAAAGTAAAATCCCTGGGTCTCGGTGAGAAAGGCATCACGACGTACTTTTCCTCCAACTGTTCCGACAGTGACGCCGAGCTCGTCAACGAGTTCATGCAGAGCAAGAACCTCGAGTGTTACAACACCCGTTGTTTCAAAACCGTCACCCCTTCAGGACCCGTTTACGATATCAAACTTGCCTCCGCCGAAGAAACTGACGACCCCGCCCTGACCATCCCCGAAACCTCCTTCAAATCTGCGACCTTCAAGGTCACTCGTGGGGACTACAGTCCCCTTCTCTCCGAAACCAACGAGCACTTGACCAAAGCAAAGGAGCACGCAGCCAACGATACGGAGAAGAAAATGATCGAAAGCTACATAAAGCACTTCAAAACAGGCTCCTTAAACGACCACAAAGAAGGCTCTCGTTTCTGGATCAAGGACAAAGGTCCCGTTGTCGAGACGTACATCGGCTTCATCGAAACATACAGAGATCCAGCTGGTCAACGAGGTGAGTTCGAGGGCTTCGTTGCCATGGTGAACAAGGAGATGTCCAAACGCTTTGCGACCCTCGTCGACAAAGCGCAGGACCTCCTCCCACTTCTTCCCTGGGGCAAGGACTTCGAGAAGGACCGTTTCCTTCGTCCGGACTTTACTTCTCTCGACGTACTGACGTTTGCCGGTTCGGGAATCCCAGCCGGCATTAACATCCCGAACTACGACGAGATCAGGCAGAACGAGGGCTTCAAGAACGTCTCCTTAGGAAACGTAATCCCAGCTAATATGAAGCAGGATGTTATTCCTTTTCTTTCGGAGGAGGATCAGGCACTGATGCTGAAACACAGGATCGCCAGTTTTGAAGTGCAGGTGGGCCTGCACGAGCTGCTGGGTCATGGAAGTGGCAAGTTGCTGAGAAAACTTGCGGATGGAAGCTTCAATTTCGATGAGAAGAGCGTGAAGAATCCGTTGAATGGTAAATTGATTGATAAGTGGTTCCTTGAAGGAGAGACTTATGACTCCAAGTTCGGGGCAATGGGGTCTTCGTATGAGGAGTGCAGGGCTGAGGCTGTTGGGTTGTATCTTTCTCTGGAAAAGGAGATCGTTAAGATCTTTGGACCAGAGGGGAAAGAGGCGGAGGACGTTATTTACGTCAATTGGCTGTCGCTTTTGTGGAACGGTTGTGCTAAAGCACTGGAGATGTATCAACCGGAGACGAAGAAGTGGCTACAGGCACACTCGCAGGCGAGGTATGTTCTTCTCAGGGTCTGTTTGGAAGCAGGGGAGGGATTCGTAAAGGTCGAGGAGGTGGAGAAGGACAAGAACTTGAGATTCACCGTTGACAGGAGCAAGATCAATTCCGTTGGAAAAAAAGCGGTTGGCGAGTTCCTCAAGAAACTACAGGTCTACAAGAGTACTGGGGACTTTGAGGCTGCTAAGGCTATGTATGACAAGTACTCGGATGTTCCTGAAGAGGGTGAGCAACCTTGGGCACGATGGAGGAACATTGTTCTTGCGCATAAACAACCGAGGAAGATCTTTGTTCAGGCGAATACTTTCGTTGAGAATGGCGATGTCAAGCTGAAAAGCTATGAAGCGAGCTTTGGAGGATTCATTCAGTCGTGGATCGAGAGATTCCCGGAGCCCAAGACTGCGGATACACTTGTTCAACTCGCTGAAAAAGAGAGAATCTATTTTGAATAAGTTTAGGATAATGGTGGCTTTTTTTCTTCAGCAAATAAGTTCAAAGCATTTTTTTATCTTCTTATTATTAAGTATTCTGCAGAGGTGGAGACATGCGGAGATAAGGTGCTGTACATTCGCATTTTTGCAGGGATGTATTAAATATTGTTGTAATAAATAAACGTATTTTTCAACAGCAGGAGTTGTGTTTCTATTTTGTAGAACTTCAATTTATTTTGAATTTATTGTGAATTTTTGTTCTTTTGACAAATTTTGAATGAAGGTCTCTCGGAAAATATTGGATTTGGGAAAATTCATGAGGAGACCTTTTTAGTAGAAAATTTAATTTCCTGCAAAGAAGGTCTCCTGCTAATTTTTCCTAAACTCACTGATTCTCAAGATATCCGCAGAAGAATGGAAATCGATTTTTTATCTGGTGAAAAAATAAAATAAAAAATGCTTTCGTGACAAGGACATCAAGCTCTTCTAACTATTGGCTGTAAGGGCGCAAACCTTGACCCAAAACCACAACCACTCTCCCGTACCAGAGAAGAGTGCACAACATTGCTCATGTCAGGCTTTAACAAAGAACAATTTATCCCTGATAATCGTAACATGTACACCGTCACTCCAGCTGTGTCGGTTCACAAGAGATTTGTGGAAACTTGATTACGCTATTTTTATTCGAAAAAAAAAAACTAGTGGGAAATGAACTACATCCGGATGCATCACGGGCTCAACCATGTGAAATTAGAGCGATTGTTTATGATAAAGAGAGAATTAATTATGGGATGTTCATTAACCGGAACAACTTGATTTACGTTCGCCTAATTAAGCGGTAACTTCTAATAAAAATCAAATTCCCCGCCAAAAAAATACATTTTTCTAATGATAATAAAGTTAGCAAACGTTTGTCAAGTGTGTGCATTTTTCTTAAAGACATTAATTTAAAACAAATATTTTTGAAATTTGCATTCATAGATTTTCAAGTTTTTGAAATGTGCATATTTTCATTTTTCTAAAATAATTTATCTGTTGGAAGAAAAAAAGTCAAAAAAATTGTTAAATATCTGCTATTTTTAGTCCTTTGTTGTAGTTCTTGAAATTTTCTACAGAAAAGGATTCGAGCAAGAAGGGCGTATCTCCATTAGTTTCCGAAATATTTGAAAAAAGAAAGAAACATATTATTCTCAAGAAAATAGAAATATGCTCTTTTTGTCGTAAGTCTTCTTTTGTAGCTCCTCGCAAATTTCTACAAATGAAGATTGAGGTGAAAAGGGCGTATCTTCATTAGTTTCTGGAATTTTTGAAAAGAAAACGTTTCGAAAAAAAGGGGAAAAAGATTTAATTATTTTCAATTTTTGAAAACTCCCCAAAACAACCGAATTTTCCTTTTTTTCCCATAAACCCATTTTGCCCTAGAATTCACCTATTTTCCAAAATTTCGAATTTTTTTTCTGTAAATTTTACTTTTCTCACTCGCCGCATAGTTCCAGAGGACAGCACCACCCAGCTCCCTACTTTCTGCGTGCGCACAAATTTCGCCTGTTTCCCCCCCAACCAATAGCGAACAAGCACCAAAAGAGACGTTGGCAGTTTTGGCGGGAAGTCGGTGAGATCAAGATCATAATGGTGAATGAAGAGAATTTGACACATCATTTTAATCTTCTTGGTTATACAGTAGAGAATAAAGAAGTCATACACAAATGTAAGTTGGGCATAAATTTAAACAAGTTAATCGAGAGAATCATTTGATCGTAATTGTAACACTTTGAGTTAAACGAGGGGCTTCAAAAATTTTCCATTGTCCTTCACTTGTTCGTTTACGCAAGATTTTTTCAAAAATTGCATGAATTTGTTGGCATTCCGTTTGGAATTATTCTCTCAATTATGATGAACCGTGAAATTCATGAAAATTTGCAGAAAAATCGTAAATTTTCGTAAATTCGCCAAGCTAACCTCAAAATTTGTCTTCAGGTCTCGATCTCTGCGATTTGTATCAGTTGGACGAGGAAACATTGGTCGAAGAATGGGTCGGTTATGTCGTGTCCAATACACACGCAACTGAAGAGAGTGATCCAACACTGAAGAGTCTCACTGAATTCGAAAATGCGGTTTTAAAAAAGAGGGAAACGGTTAAAAAAAAGGAAGATGAAGTGCAAGTCAGTGAGATGGGAAAATTGGCGGTTACGGCTCCGAAATTACAAATGTATCCTTTTTGAATATTCAAAGAAAAAATTAAAAAAAAAAAGTTTAAAAATCTTTAACGATTTTTTAACCAATCAGGGACGACGAGCACATCCTGGAAATGTACGGCTATAAGGCTACGACACCATCCGTGAGTAAACAGTAATTTATTTAATTGTTTTTGAAAATTTTGACGGTTTGAGTTTTTGAAATTGAAGAAATTTTTGATTTCTCAAAATTGCATTCGATAGCCAGGGAAATTTAAAGCGGAAAATGGTATAATAGAACCTTTATTGGACCAATAGTTTTCGAGATTTTTTAAAAAAACAATAAAATTTACGATTTTCGGTTTTTTAATCATCTTGAGAATGATTGGTCCAGCGATGCTTTTATTATATCGTTTTCCACCTCAAATTTTCCCTGTCAATTCAATCAGAATTCCAGAAAATCCGAAAATCCATCAACTCCCATCACCTCCAAACCAGGAAAATCAAATCGTAAACACGTAAACCGTTAAACATGAGAAAAATCGTTTTGAAATTTGGCAACACTGGATCTCCGTAATATCGCAAACGAATCTTGACTTGGCTGTTGCCACGTGAAACCACCAAAGATCTCTAAAAGAAAAAAAAAAATTGAAACGTTCGGCTACTCCGTTAACTACGACGGTTCTCATCTTCCTCATTTCTCTTCTAATTCGCTCGCAAAAAAAAGACGCAAAAACCGTTTATTTCTCCATCAATCGCTTATTCAAACCGAAAAGTCCAATACGCACACTCCAAAAAAAAAGTCCATAAAATTCGTTGAAACAAGCCATGAGTACGAATTAATTAACGGACAGTAATTAATTAAATTTAAAGAAATTAAATTGACAATCAATTTAAAAGCAAATGTCAACAATACTCGCTTTGATCGGTTACTGAAATGATTATTTATCATGAAAGCAATTTAATTGTGAGGAGCAGGTGTCATTGTATCTCTCTCGGTCATAATCTTTTTTTTATGAAGGGGGGGGGGAGAAGGGGGAGGTTAGCCTGGTCACAAAATCACTAACGGTCGGCGATAAATTTCACGTTCATGTGAGTACATCACACGCGAAGAGGGAGAGAAAGATCTTTTCATTTTGTCTCAATTTTTTTTATTCTTTTTTTTTCTCTCTCTTCCTTTCTTATTATTGCCTACCCTCTCCTCCTCCTCCTCCCTTTGCCCCTTCATCTTGCTTCTTCTCCGCCATCATTCTCGACACAGGGCAACACTGGCGATGATTTACGGAGAGCACGGAGGCCACTGGCAACGCTGCTCCAACATTCCTCTTTTTTATTTTCCTTTCTATCTCTCGTGACTGCCCCTATCTCTCTCTATCTATCTCTTTTCCTCTCGTTCTTTTCTGCAGGCTCTTTGGTATTGTAGTAATGACGTAACGAGTCTACCTGTGGACCCAATTTTACGTTTGGGACCCCCTCGGGATGTTAATGCCTGGAGGAGACGCATTACCTCTGAACCGAAAAATTTTCTTTTTTTCTGACTCAGGGGGTGTTGGCAGGGTTTTCTGAGGGAGGAGGGATGAGATATTTAGAGCTATCTTGGGGGGGGGGGGGGGGGGGGGGGATGAGGATAATTTCGTGAGGGTGATTTTTTGGGAGAGTCAAAAATTAAAAAATTGGGATTTTTTTACGTTAAGGGATATTTATTGAAAAATTCAATAAATTTCTTGTGATGAGTTTTATTTCTTTAAATTTTGAAAAATAGGGGGGATAGGAAATACTTTCGTGGAAACCTTTATTTGGAGCTCCTGTTTTTCTCCACAATAGAAATTTCTCCACAAATATTGCTATTTTCTCTAAATTTTGAGATATATTAGAAAAATTGAATGTGGATAATCAATTATGGAGTTGGTGCAGTTCTTTGGAAATATTTAGGAATTTATTTGGAATGAAGAAATTTTTATGGAAACTTCTTTTGTTGCTCTTTTTTTCTATTTCAAAAAAGGTTTTGGTGATGATTTCCCTGTCTCCTGTAGATCCCGAGATATCTTGAGAAATGTTCGGTTCGAAGGTGAATATCGAAATAGTTGAATTCACTCCAAATTTGTATTTCGTAGAGTTACTTGGTATTTGATAGGAAAAGGCGAATTTTATGTGGGGCCTTTTTTGAAAAAGAAAAATAAGAGCAATGAAAAAAGTTATCACAAAAATTCCTGCATTTCCCTTAATCTTCAGGATTTTTCAGATAAAGCGACTTTATTCCTTCATCATTGTCCCTCATTGCTATAGATAGTTTTTTCGAGGCTTGTAAATTTTGCATCTAAGGAAATTCATATAAAATTTCTGGTATATCAATATTGGCTCTGATTGTAAAACGATGGGAATAAGTAAATGTATATATACAAATATGTAAATTATGTGCACAATTGGCAGGATGAATCCATGCTTCAAGCTGCATTAAATTTTAAAAAATCGTGGAAATTAAGCGAGATGGAGCGATTCTGCTAGAATCGTTTTTCAAAGCTTTCCAAATTCTCTATGAAAAAGGATTGAGACAAAATCGCTCTATCTCGTTTAATTTTCCAGATATTATTCTCGAAAAATTGACGATGGAATAAAATCCGTTTTTCCTAAAAATTTCATATTCCCTTTTTCTTCCCTTTTTATTTAGCATTAAAACCGATACAGTCCCTGTTGTAACTCATCTTCTTCATTGTCCAAGACATGAAAGACGGAAAAAAAATCAGTTTCAAATTTGAATCCTTCAGTAATCATTTCCACTTCATTTCACCCTCAATTTTTCATAAATATCTCCGCATTAAACAAAAATAGAAGAATTTATGGGAAACCTTTCTTGTAGAAAAAAAATCAGCTCTTCAAAAAAATATCACCCCCCCCCCCCCCCCCCCCTGTTCCCGTCCCCTTCATCTCCTCGAAGAAAAAAAAAATCTTCATCTCCCAAAGATTTCCAGACACTCTCCAAAAAATCATATCAACCCTGAACTATTTCCCCCCCCCCCCCTCCCCTCCAAAAAAAAACTCAGAACCTAACAATTCACTTCATTTAACAATTATTTAGTATTGTTAAACTAAATTCTTCCAACATCCTATGATCCTAACGTAATAGTTATTAAACATGGAAATGAGAAGGACAATTGATCCTAATAATTCAATTCACCCCCCCCCCCCCCTCCCAAAAAGAGCCCCAATTATCAAATTCATCTCCAGCGAAACAATGAACCTGAACTATTGCCAATCTAGTTACGGCACTGTCTAGTGCCACTAGTTGCACGAACACAGCATGGCCATAGTCCTGTCTCCACTTCCCCAACGTTTTTTTTTTTTTTTTTTTTTTTGGCGTTATAAAACCCGCAAACCTGCCAGTCGCACCAACGACCTCCGCGTTGCCACGTCTTTGAAAAATTTGCCTGCAAAAAGGTAACAAGAAAAAAAACTCGCTCGTTTCCACATATATACTTGTCGGGAAAAAGCGCTTCATTCTCTATACGAGGAAAAAAAAAATCCAGAGCATTCATTCAAAAATTCACCGCCCTTGCGTTCTTCCGTTCGTCCGTCAACGTGCAAGTGTCAAGTAAAACGTGTTTGTGAAATTCATAAATTAAAGAAATTATATTAAAAAAAAAAACAACATTTTCGAGCAAGGAGAAAAAAAAGGACGCCATCGCTGATCGGGTGAGATTTCCAACGTTTTTCCGACAGGTGGTTCACGTTCCTTCCCCCCCTCCCCTCTCCACCACTCGTCCAGGACACTCAAGGGTCCAGATCCGTTCCCCCAGCACCTCCCCTCCCCCTCCCCCTTTTCCGTTCGTTCCCCCTCCTGTAATTCTCGCGGTACAAAAATCTTCCAGGTAGATTGCCGCCATTATCCCCACTCCTTTTTTTTTTTTCAACGTAAGCCACTCTCCCACAAAGGCATGGCACACACCAGCCTTAAGAATCCTCGTAAGCACGATTTTACGTTCGTGGAGAATGAAAAAGAAGAGAGACATGAATGCATGGGGGAATATTACCAAAGGGGATAGCCTTTATTTTCTTCTTCCCCCTCCCCTCCCCTCTTTTTGCACAGATCCAGGAGAGAGAAAGAAAGGAAAGACAAGATTGAGGGGAATATCCAAGAAATGAAAGGGGGAGGGGACGAGAGAGAGAGAGGGGAAACCAAGAGTTTTGTATTTACCCCTCTACTTTGATCTTTTCTTTCTTTCTCTCTCTCTCTCTCTGTCTCTTTTTCGCATTGAAAAAGCCCCCAACCAGATTTCTTTCAAAGGGCATAATTTCAGTTTTCAAGGACGCCTTCAAGCCGCGCGCAACGTTTTTACGCTTTACTCCAAAAACACCGATCTCAAGCATTTTTTTTTTTTTTATTTTCAAAAGTTTCATCGTTGCAAAATTGAGGGGAAATTTTCGAGAGTTTGGGGTTGGAGTGAAGTGGTGAAGCTACGAGATTCGGGGGAAATTGCTTTTCATCAATTATCTTGAGGAATTATTGAGGTAGGAACGCATTGTGAGGATTCTTTTTTTTTGGAGGGGAAAAGGGAGGCGAAGAAAAGGGTATCACGTTAATTTCAAAATTTTACTCTTAGATTTCGACTTAACTGACAATAACTGAAAAAATTCAATAGTTTTTTAAAATTTTCATTATTTTTTGAAATATCTCGAAATTCGCGGCTATTGAGATTTTTGGTAAAAAAACATTTTGTTAAGCCCCTCTCCACAAAAATTCCCGTCCCCCCCCCCCCCGCCCTTAAATTCCGAGATATTTCGAAAAATCCGAAAAAACAAGAATTCCTATTTTTCCAAAAATGAAAAATCGAAATCATTTTTTATGGTCCCCCCTCCCTCCTCCTTGCTCCCTCGAAATCCACCCCCTCCCCGCCATTTCACTCCTCGAGAAAAAAAAATTCCTCGCAACTCCAAAAATCAAATTTCCCCTTTCAAAACCCTCCCCTCCCCCCACCTTCATTCTCCGCCAATGAAAATTCGTGCCCTAACTCCCTACCCCAATGAATTTTTTTCCAATGAAATCCAATTCAACTGATAATTCGCACAATTTTAATGAGAACAGAAATTATCAGTGTTTTATTTATCAATTCGTCTTTCCCACGTTAGCTTCGTCAGACACATCTCTCTCTCTCTCTAAGTATCTTCCATCACGCCGGTTGCCCCCTCCCCCCCCCCCCCCCTTCTCTCTTCCCCTCTCTCGCTGTATTGGGCCTCGGCAAACTTCGATTATCTTCGTAGCTTTTATATTCCTTCGGGTTTATAACATGGTTTTTACTCCCGAGTGAGCATTGTGTGTGTGTTGGCTTGGTGGAACTATAGAATATAACCACGTAAAGACGATTTCAGCGTGATTCGAGAAGCGCGTTTGCAATGAGTAGCGTGGCTTGGCTTTTTGTGTTTTTTTTTTTCCTTCTACTATCCATTAAAATCTGTGAAAAAAAAACAATTATTTTACCTGTGAAATCGGGAAAAAGCGTTTAAATAACGTGAAAAAAAAAAGAAATTGTGAGTGAAGTGCTTTTTTCCTATTCTTGTGTTTTTCAACTGAATTACTATTATTTATTAATCAAATTGATATTATTAATAATTTTTTTTTTTATTTTTCGTTTCGAGATATTGACAGGATGATACATCAACGTAATTGTACGTCAATTTCCTCTTTTTTTTTCATTCAATTCTTATTTATTGCCTTTTTTCAAGAGGATAAAAGCGGAATTCTCGCAATATAATGGCAAAACTTTGACGGACCTTGAAACGCTCTCTTGGAAATGATCAGGGACGGTTTTTTGTGACGCAACGGACGCTCAGCTACCTGTTGCTTCCCCCGGGAAGCGTCTCGCACACACACACACACATACATAGATACAGAGCGTCTCAAATGAAAGAAAAAACTCTCTCAGTGTGTTTCATTAAAGGAGATAAAAAAATCGTAAACTTCCTCCTGACGCTCTCCGCTCTTTTTTTATTGTAATTATTCTTCAAATTAATTTTTTAATTTTTTTTTTAATGGGAAAAAGAGGAGAAGCGTATTCCCTCACTTTATGCTTCCTCGAATCGATTGCGGCTTGCGATAAAGTAAGGAACGCCACTCTCCTTTGTGTGTTGAGCTCACGAGATATGCGGTCTCTTTTTTTCTTTTTTTTTTGAAATTTCACTTTTTTTCGCGCTCGGAATTTTTGAACTTTTGAGGAACCAATCAAAAGCCAGGAAAATTTGAGGCGGAAAATGATCCAAGAAAATTATAGCCAGAGCAATAGTTTTGGAGATAGCGCAAATTTATTGAAATAAAGGATTTATTGCTTTTTTTTCAAATTAATTTAATTGTTGAATTTTTTTTTGGAGTTAAGGACATTATGAAAAAATCTGAAAAAATTAGAGAACATGCTTGAACATATGTACATTGTTGGGGAATTTTTCTCAAATTTTTTTGAAGAGATCTTGACGCTCCAAAAAAATTCCACGAATCCCATCAAATCGGAGCAGAAAACACGTGTCCCTATAAATTCAAAAATTGAGGGGAATTCATTGATACATAATTTTTTTTTTTATTATGTCAGTTGAGGAGAGTCAAGAGCCATTACTAGTTTTAACATGGTTGTCTCTCGATCAATTAACCGCAATTGACGAATTGTCTAATCTCTCCTTTTTACTCCCTTCTTTCTTAATAATATTCTCATCTTTTCAACTGATGTTTCATTTTGTAGAGACACGCGACACCCCGCATCCAGTACAATTCAAATCAATATAGAGAAAGAAAAAATTTTTTCACCATGGTTTTTTTTTTCTTTATAAAAGAATGGGGAAAGAATAAAATCAACGTAAATATTATTCACTCTATATTTAATGTCCCGCATTGTGAAACGCGTGTAACTGGTAAAAGTTCAACGTCATTTCCCACGGTACTAGCACACAAAAGCACGGAGGGGATAGAGTCTGTAGGGGAAAAAAATGCAGGAGAGTGAAAAAGAGGGATAGGGGAAAAGGACGAGTTCTCGAGGGGGGGAAAATAAAAATAAGGAGATATGGTCGATGGATACATTTGTATTACTGTGTATATCGTATGGGGGTTAACTGGCAGGTTACGTTCCCCGAAAACAGGAAACCTTGAGAAAATGGAATTCATAGAAAAGGGTGGAAGATGCGCGGAGTGAGAGAGAAACCGTCCGATGAACCTCAGACCCCCCTCCCCTATTCCCCTCCTTTTCTTGCGCTTCCCCGCCACTCGTGCAGTTCCCTTCCAGCTTCAAACTGAGATTCTCATTTTTCGGGGTAACAAAGTTGACGGAATTTTGACATTTCGATGGTTTCATTGAAAAGAACGGAAAATTTGAGGCGGAAAACGATATAAAAAAGTCTTTGCCAGACCAATAGTTTCCGAGTTATAAAAAAATTTTATTAATCCATTATTTTCGACCTCTGCGATATCTCGAAACTATTGGTTCAAAAGTGGTCTTCATTATACTCATTTCCAGCTCAAATTTTCCGTTCTTTCCAATGGAATTGAAAGAAAGTCGGAATTCCATGATTTTCGAAGAGTAAAAAAGAAAGTACCTTCGTTTACGTCGTTTTTCAATGATTTGCTGTGCCACTTGACGCGAGACTCTACCGCACGTCTCTTTGTTGCAACTTTCCCTTAAATGTTACAAACATTATAATTTGGTACGTTAATACCACGATTTTACAATGAAACACTGGATACAAATTTGCGGAGTGAAAATGGTTTGCAATTTTTTTTATTTGTAAAAATCCATGACAATAATATGCACCAATGAAGCGCGCGCACTGAGTTTAACGGGTTAACGGCAGTTAACCTTCCCCCGCATCTCGCTCGAGGATTCTTCCTGCATTCATTTATCTACAACGTGTTTTTTAAATTTAATTCTGTTTTTTTTTTTTTTAATTTTTATCTTTCATTTTTCAGTTATTCAGAGTATCCGCGGAATTCGTTCGATTGTTGAACAGGAAATTCATAATTAATGATACACACAAAGTTGACGGAACAATGGAGAGGGGGAATTTTTTTTACGCCTTTTTTCATTTTTTTTTTTTTTTTACTTTTAGTTGTCAATGATCAAAAGAAAAAAAACGTAGCCAAGTGTGCCAAGTGAGTGATGGTCTAGTGCACATATGATAAATAAAATTGTGACTAGATCCACACTCATTAAGTACGCTTGGTGTATCAACGAATGAATTGTCGGCATTCTTTTGTACTGTATCGATCTAATGTGACAATTTGTATTTGAATTTGTTGGATTATGTAAGAGTTATCGCGAATTGTGGGAGTTATCGATTTCCACGATTTTTTTTGTATATTTTGTAATTTGTGGGTCACAAATTTGATTTTCTAAATAAAATTTATTAATAAAAATTAATTTATTAATAAATTTAATTGTTTAATTGTTTAATTTGTGGGAGATACACAAATTTTTGTGATAACCTTTTTTTGGGGGGGGGGGGGGGGGGTGGAGGAGAATTTGAGCAAAAAAAGAAGATTCATGATGATTGTTCCATTGAAGAGGAAATGATCAAAATTCATGTTTTTTTTTCTTTTTTTGTGTTCAAAATATGAAAACATTTTTTGAAAAAATGTCGGAATTTGAGGGCGATTCGATAATTTTCGTGATAACCTGATTGTCAAGGAAAATCAGAGCTACAGAACAAGAATGTTATGGAAATTTGGTTGTCTTTGATAGATTCAGAGATATTTGAAAGATGTTCACTTGAGAAATGCGTCAATTTTCCTTTATTTTCTCGAAATATCTCGGAATCTGAAGAAAATTGGTAATTTTTCATGATAACTTTTTTTTTGTAGCGAAAATAAATTAATTTTTACATTTTCAAAAATATCTCGAAATCTGGTGGAAATAAGAGAATTTCCGAGATAACATTTTTTTTGTACTGAGCTACACAAAAAGGTAATCATGAAAATTTGTTTAATTTCAAAAACGAAATCATGAAATCAAAGATGCCAATTTTTTATATATTGATTTTTTAGAAATATATTGATAAATCTTTTTGTAGTTGAAATTTTCTCCTATAAAAAAAATCTCAAAAATTCCTCTATTCCTCGCAGATTTCGAGATAATCCGCCAAAAAGACGCAAAACATTAATTTTTTTCCAATGATTAAAAAAAAAAATTTCTAAAATTGTTTCTTTCCTCCGCATTATCATCCAAACTCTTACGTAATCTCTCATATTTGAATATTTCCCTGATTTTTCCTCAAAGAAATATTGAACTAATTGATTTTTTTTTCCAGAACTTTATTGCAGGCACTTCTGTTCCATAGACGAGTATGAATTTGGTGCACGTTGATATAAGAAATCGTGACTAGATACACACTCGTCTACGGCGTCCTGTCTTACAATACATGGAATAAATAAATTAGGATTTAAATCAAAATTTTTTTGAATAATTCTTTCAACATTATCAATCATTCATGATTTCATGATTTTTTTTTTCAATTTCTTTATTTTTATCAGATCAAGAGACTGAGAAGTCCCGAGCATGCAGAAGCCATCAATCCTGAGAGCAAGGTGCGAGCAGTTGAGAGCTCGTATTCACCTGCAAGCTATGCAACTAAAACGTGAGCAGATTACGTATTCATCGGAGTTTACTCGTATAAATAAATTCTTCAGCAAAAAAACATAAATACACAAGGAACGACTACAAAAATTATGGAGATTCCTATCGTCAATATTTCCGAAACTAATGGGTTCAGGAGAATTTGTCAGAAGATCTTTTTTGTGGAGAGTTTAATCCTTTATATAAAAGATCTCTTGATAAATTCTCCTAAAACTCTTCGTTTCACAGATATTTTGAGAAATTGATACCAAAATTGTGTGAATTGAGCGGTTACACCACTGTAGAAGCCTAAAATTAGGCGTTTTTTGGATATTTTTTTTCTGCAGAAAAAGTGGCAATAAAATTGTGATATTTGGGGGAGTGATTGAGAATATATTTGAGTCTTCAGAATTAATGAAAAAATATGAAAATTTGTATCAGAATTTATAGCACTCTGCGGCATGCAGTGTAACTGGTGCAAATTTTAATTGAAAAAAAAAGGCTCAGTCTAGATACATTTACCAATATTTCAGAATCCCGCATTGGGATACAACTAAATTAAAAAAAAACAGTTACGACTACGACTTTACCAACAACGGCGCTTACAACCGTACCAACAGCTCCGACTATACATAGCTACAGAAATACGAAGGGGATATCAAAAATATTGGTTTTTGTGATTGGTGACCATTTGTATGAAAACATTCAAATTTCTTCGAAAAAAACCGGCAATTTTTTATTGATAAAAAATGTGCAAATCAATGTTTTGAAAAGCCCCTACGTATTTCTGTTCGAAATATTGTTTTCAAGATTACGTGGGAAATTCAAATGAAAGTAATGAAAATTATTGGAGTTATGCTACTTGCCGATTTGAAAAATCATGTTTCGAGAAAAATACGATCGAAGTTTTGATCTAGGCTATGAATATGAAGAAATGCCTCGGGAAAAATTCAAAATTTCATGAGAAGAAAAGGGTTTCAGGTGATAACTTCTCTTGCCCGTATTCTGGTAGGCCCAAAGTAATTTTCAAAGCAAGAAAAAAATATCGATTTTTTGTAAATTCTACAGTGGTGTAGCCCCTTAATTGTTTTTGATTGTATCAATGAATCCATATGATAATTGCCACTACCGTCAATGACCCAATTAATGCCACCAAGAGACCTATTCTGCTGCATATCTTTCATAGAAAAATTATATCTTATTATAAATTTAAATTTGATTTTTCCTCGAAAGAATTCAGGGTCCGGACTATCATTTACATCAATTATTTTCCTGAATTAATGATAAAAATTATTTAATTTATATTTTTGAAAATATTTTGTCCATGGCCCGATTCATGCCACCATGGCCCGATTTCTGCCATAGAGGGTCCCAATAATTGCCATCAATTAATTTCCATCACTGGTCGTTATTTTTTAATTATTCGTCAATTTATATGAAAGTTCAATGATTTTGCTAATAATCAATACAATTTTCGATTTATTAAATACTTAAATTTTCTCAATATCACACATTGAACTGATGAGGTAGTCTAACCCCATATGAAGAGCTTTAGGGCTTAATTTTGCGGAGCACGCTGGTCGCATTTAACGGATTAATTTTAGAAATATATCTAGTAGAGAAATATCGAATATTTTGATTGTCCGGTGTCCTTAGAATTTTTTTCTAGCCACTGTTATCAATTACTTAGGGTTGAGAATTCGAATAAGTTCAATAATCACGAAAATGTATGAAAAGTGGCATTAATTGGGCCGATGGCATTAATGGGGCCATTGACGGTATCTTGAAAATTAAGAAGTTCAGGAGAATTTATGAAGAGACCTTATTTGAATTCTTAGCTGATTCTCCTGACTGGTTTGTGGGTGGAGAAAAGGCATCTGAAATGAGTTGTTGAGTGACTAGTTGAGAGGCACATGGGAAAACCCATTCTTTATTAATGGGGGAAAACCAGCGGGTTGATAGATATAACATTAGAGATCACAATATGCTTTATAGTTGAATTACAATAGAAATAGTTGAATTAATTAAACTAATAGTTCAATGTCTAATAATTGATACAATTACGAACAATAGCACTTAATTCGTCATTTTAAGTGCCTATGGCTTCTTGATCACTCTAATTATTGTTGGACTCCATAAATCGATTGTACGATCAAGCTAGAACACCTGTCTTGTTGAGAGTTCAGTCGTCACTAATTTTTGGACTCTTGCGGGTCCAAGAGAGGGCGGGGGAATTCTCGCATTTACCGCATTTATAGTGTCGCTAGACACCTTGAGATTGGCGCTTTATAATTGGTGATATTTCTCTAGAAAATGGTCTCTTGACAAATTTTCAAGCATCTGTGTATTTCAGAGATAATTACAAAATAATATGAAACTTTTAATTAATCTGAATATTGTCTATTTTTCCCGTCATTTTTAATATTTTACTTCATGAGTATCTCTTAGAGTAACGGTTTGAGGCGAATTTATGGAGAAACTTTTTTTGTGGATCATGAAATTTTCTACAAAGAAAAGCTTCTTGACAAATACTTTTTTGAGGAGACCTTCATGATCTAAAAAAAAGTTCTTTGATCAATTCTCCTAAACACCTTCGATCTCAAGTTCTTAAAAAAAAAAATTCAAAAACTCAGTAGTAAAAATAAAAAAAAAACAAAAAAAAAAATTTTTCCCCACCCATTTTTTGAGAATAACTCGGGAACTAAACAAGATAGTGAAATTTTCGTGATAACCATTTTCATAGTTCTTACTGTCCTCTACAAGAAAAAAGGGTCCAACCAAAATTCCGCTATTTCGCTTAATTTCCGGTTGATTCTCCAAAAACCACTGATTTTTCTTAAATCCTCAACTATTGTTTTAACATCGAAATTTTTTTGAAACTCTAAAAACCGTCAAATTATTTTGCAGCGAGCTCCCAAAGCGCGGTGACATCAGCATTACCGGTAAAGTCATCCAGAAGTTCGGAAATCCCGTAGAATCATGGAAAAATCCTCACAAGCGTGCAGTAACTTTCGACAAAGCAATCCACGAAAATGTCCAAAAAAAGCAGATGTACATGTTCGATATTCTCTCCCGAAGAATGGAGATCATGGAGAATTATTGTTACGACATGGGCAGAAAAATAGCGAGTCGTTGGCCAGTCACTGGAGGCATGATAACAACGGCAAACGTCAGCGAATCGATTCAAGAACCATTTAGGACATTTGGCCGCATCAAGTGCGATCGTGTCGATCGTTTTTCCGAGGGATCATTCACTCTTCAGAATTGGTTTATTCCCGAGGACGGAGAAAAGGAGGAGGATCCTACGAGGCAGAAAAGAGGCTGTGGCGTATCGACATCCTTGGACTTGAGCAAACTCAAGCAATTCTCGGTTTTCCCGGGGCAAATCGTCGTCGTGGAGGGAACAAATCCTGGGACTGACGCCTTTTGCGTTAACGAAATTCGATCGATCGCCGATGTCAAGCCAACACCACCACCGCAAATCAAAGAATCAATGGAAATCATTGTCGCCTGTGGACCCTTTACAAAACAGGATCATCTCGATTTTCAACCACTCATGAGTCTCATGCAGAGTGTCGCTGAGAACGAACCGAATTTGCTGGTTCTTGTTGGTCCATTCGTCCCGCATGACAATGAGGACATCAAAAATTCGGTTGTTGTTGATACTTATCAGGAAGTTTTCGAGAATCTTATTGAAAAGATCACGGATTATATCAAAGGGTGGGTTTCCTTCTTATTTGGGAATATTGAGGAATCTGAAGGAGATAGGGAAAATTTTGGGAGGTTTTATGAATTTTTTTTTTCGATATATTGCTTAAATTTGAGATTTTCCATGAAAAGGAAATTTTTCAATGTTATTTTGCAATTCGGGGGAAGTGGGTGAAATGGGCATTCTGATGTGAGAAGTTGAGAAGGAATTTTCAAAAAATGATTTTATGAAATTTTGACGAAATATTCAGTGAAAAACATCTGTCAAATATTTTTTTAATTTTTTGAAACTTCTATACTTTTGGGTATCAATGGAGGATTCACCCCGTTATATTCTGGGAAATTCTCACTTGCACTATAGTCTTCGGTTCTATTTGTGGTAGATGAGATTATTGCCCAATGATTGATTTATATGGTTCTATGTTTTTTATTTTTTGAAAAATGCTTCTTAACTCTTTTTATAGACATCAGTTTCTCCATCATATCATCTTCAAAATCGTTCATTTTTTTTGTCTAAATCCCATAAATGTCTGGCAAATAATCTCACCTTTCATTCAAGATCGATCCCGAGCTACTACGACTAATAAAACTGAAGAAACTGCCAGAAAAAGTGTTTCAACTTTTGAATTTTTCAATTTTCCCTGAGAAAGTCCAGTTTTCAAAAAAATCTCAAAAAATAATTTTCAACATATATTTTTCAACTTGAATTTCCTTTGCTTTTTAATGGAATTATCAGAAAAAACCTATCTCAGATATTTTTCCTAATTTCTCTCATTTTTATAATAATTAAAAAAAAAATGTATCCTCATTTACTTTTTCATTTTGTTGAACATCTTTGAATCTAAGGGGGATAAAAAAATCGTCATGATAATCGGTTATCTAGAGCTACAGAAGATATTACAAAAGTAATAGATTATTGTTCTATCTCCTTTAGATACTGAGATATTCCCAAGAAAAAAATCATTTCGAGTCAATTCAACGAATGGCAATAATTCTACAGAGAAAGTCAGCATCCACCTTATGCATTCTCGGGATAAGGAAAATAAGAAATAACAATTGTAATGCTGCAAAAATTAATCAAATTAGAGAATTTTTATTTTTGCACAGGATGCTGGAAATGGGTTTCTAAACTCACTTTGCTTTGTTTGAAACGCATCTTTCCAGCACTCTTGAGCAGAAAAGATACTAACGACAATAGTATATTACATGCCTAGGGCAGTAATGTAAGAAATGTCTCAGAGCACACGTAATTGTAAACAAACATGTGCTCTGAGGCCTTCTTACTTACTGTCCAAGGCATGTAATATACTATACCGCACTTGTTGGGGAATGTACTAATTTAAAGAGAGACATCAGCTTCCGTACCAAAACAAAAAATGCTTACGTTTTTATGGAACTTCAAGGACAAGTTTATTAAGTAATCCAGAATACCGTCAATGACCCAATTAATGCCACCAAGAGACCTATTCTGCTGCACATCTTTCATAGAAAAATTATATCTTATCATAAATTCAAATTTGATTTTTCCTCGAAAGAATTCAGGGTCTGGACTATCATTTACATTAATTATTTTCCTGAATTAATGATAAAAATTATTTAATTTATATTTTTGAAAATATTTTGTCCATGGCCCGATTCATGCCACCATGGCCCGATTTCTGCCATAGAGGGTCCCAATAATTGCCATCAATTAATTTCCATCACTGGTCGTTATTTTTTAATTATTCGTCAATTTATATGAAAGTCCAATGATTTTGCTAACAATCAATACAATTTTCGATTTATTAAATACTTAAATTTTCTCAATATCACACATTGAACTGATGAAGTAGTCTAACTCCACATGAAGAGCTTTAGGGCTTAATTTTGCTGAGCGCACTGGTCGCATTTAACGGATTAATTTTAGAAATATATCTAGTAGAGAAATATCGAATATTTTGATTGTCCGGTGTCCTTAGAATTTTTTTCTAGCTACTCTTATTAATTACTTAGAGTTGAGAATTCGAATAAGTTCAATAATCACGAAAATGTATGAAAAGTGGCATTAATTGGGCCATTGACGGTATACCATAATTTTTTCGAATTTTTCCATCATCGAATAATGAACGAAAATGATTATCAAAATTGGAGCTCATGTATAGGACGATATGTACAGTTTTAGTACGAAAGCTGATGTTCCTCTTTCAATACTGACGATAGGATTTTTTCTGTGATTTTAAGAAGTGTTGCATCAGCATCGTTTAGATTTTCGCATTCAATATTGGCTCAAGTCTTCATTGTGCTCAGTATCGCATCATCTAGAAAATTCTAATGGCTTATGATCGTTATCGATTTTTTCCTATCCAATTCCATCTATTCTGGCAGTATTAGAATTGTAATTGTCAATTCTTCAAACTCCTGAGATTTTTAAGGTGGACACTGGCGTCACCCTATATTTTATTATTCATTCACTTGTTAAATTCCGTTTGCGCAGTTCATGTACACAAGTCCTTCTAATCGCTTCCTGTGAGGATGTGCATCACGACAATGTTTATCCAACTCCAGAATACACAATTCCACCATCACTGAAGCATCCAAATATTCACACAGTATCGGATCCTTGCATGATCAGCATCGAGGGATTCAGCATTGGCGCAACTTCAGTGGACATTCTGAAGCACCTAGCTGGAAAGGAAGTCAACCAGTAAGACAGCATCAGTCAATTCACTTGAAAAATTACTTCTCATATCCCACGAATCAAGTAAAAAAGAATGAATTATTGTAGTTTTGAAGTTTTCAGATTTTATTTCACAATCATTTTTCCGGAAAATCCCGAAATTCATGCGAGATGGAGCCATTTCCATGGGAACCTTTTTCAAGGAGAATTTTAGGCACTTAGAAAATGATCTTGATAGAGAAAACATTCTATCTCACTAAAATTCCGAGATATCCCTTGATAATCGATGACAAAATAAAATTATTTTGAAAACTTCAAAATCTTCAATTAAGAGTTTTTCTCGAATAGCTTGAAGTGTAGAAGGAATAGGAAAATTTTGATAGTAATCTTTTTCGTAGCTGTTGAAATTCTCTACAGAAAAAAAAGCATTGGAGACATAATGGCCCTATCTCGCTTACTTTCCGAGATATTCAGAAAAAATTAGTAGCGAAGAATTGGAACGGAATAAATGAATTTCTTTCCTCAAATATCTCGAAAAATAAACGGAATTAGATTATTTTACTAGACTTGTTTTCTTTAGAAACTTTCAAGAGCTACAAAGAAAAAATATTAGGGTAAAAAAAGCCCATCTCCACTATTTCTCGAGATATTTCCTCCAAAAAAAGGAATGAAGTGGAAATTTTTTAATATTTTACAATCACTTTACATTTGAAATATTTTGGAATCTATGGAAAATAGGAAAATTTTCATGACAAACGAGGAGAAATATCTCAGCTACAAAAAAAGATTTCTACAGAAATTTCTCTTTTGCCATTAGATTCCGTGATATTTTCAAAAAAAGTGTTATAATTTTCGTTTTTCCACATTTCAATTAAGTTTGCCATTGAATTTATTCCATTTCCTTGAAATTATTATTATTTCAGCAACATGACGGGTTCAGATAGAGTTGGACGTCTCGCCGAACACTTATTGCATCAAGCCTGCTTCTATCCTCTCTATCCTCCATCAAAAGAAATTAATATGGACATGGAATTATGGGAAAAATTTGCAATTATGGAACATCGTCCGCACATTCTTCTTCTACCATCAACCCTCAAACATTTCTGCAAATGGAGTGACAATACATTCATACTTAATCCAGGAAATTTGTCAAAAAACTTGTATGCAAGACTGATGATCCATCCTCCAAAAAAAACCTGGTCGGCTGATTGTATTGATTGCGAAATATTGAAAATTTAATCGCAAGAACAAAATTCTAAACCTTAATTATTTAATTTTTTTTAATAAAAAGTTCATTTTTTCATGCAAATGAATAACGAGTGATTATTATTGATTTTCATCCTTTTTCTGATTAATTCAATGATTTTTTCTTCAATTTTTTTAAGGGTAATCAACGAAATTCGACACTTTCACGGTAGAATTGTAAAAAAGATTTCTTGACATTTTGCGCTAAAGATATGCGCTTCTGAGATATTCTCAATCTAATCTGCATGAAATTTTCTAACGTAAAAAACCGACGATGTTTTTTTCGGGGAAAATTGATATTCTCAATTTTTACAAAAAAAATGAAGAACTAAAATTAATATTCTCATTTAGCAAACGATAATTGGGTGTATTTTTTTATCAATTTTACATTATTTCTATGCATTTCTCCTTTTTTCACAATTACTTCGTGATGTTCAGCGAAAAATACTACAAATGCATGCGTTTCGTACCAAAAAAGTGGTACTAATTGTCTGTCATTACGTTTGTTAACCCAGTTTCCTCTTCCCTCATTTTCATTCAAAAATTATCTTAGCTTCTTCGAATTTGTACAAAAAAAAAATGAAGTTAGTTATAATCAGAATTTTCACAATAAATTAACTTCATTCACTGTCCTCTTTGGAGCGTTCACGATCAGAACGTCTTGATTTCTTCTTACGACGACTTGGACTCCTCGATCGGGATTTGTGGCGCCTTGAGCGTGATCTGGACCGATGCCTGTGTCTACTGAAAATTAAAGAGAGAAGAAAAAATTAATTCATTCATAATGAATCTCTCCAAAACTATCAGATTTAGAAAAATTTCTCAAAGGACTTTTCTTCACAGAGAATTCAATTCTCTACAAAAGAGGTTACTTGATAAATTTTGCTACATTTGAAATGTTTGGAGATATTCGCAAAAGCAGGGTGGCGAATGAAAATCAATTTCAACATTCCCTGACTTTTCGCTGACTAAAAATAAAATTCCAGGACCTACAAAAAATACACATTTGAATACACGTTAAAGTTCTTACACTGAGAAAAAAAAATTCTTGTATCAAAAAAATTTATATTTAAATTTTGTCGAGTGAAGTCAATTTTCTTCAACTAACTTAATTTTTTTACTACAATTTTTTTTTTTTCATTGTAGATATCTCTCAAAATAATTTTTTTCTATCAAAATTTAAAAACGATACCCGAAACAGCGTTAAATTTTTAGAACTGTGATTTTCTGTTAACCTTTTTGTAGATTTCTCACTAATCGAAAAGTTCAATTTTTTCGATTAAATATCTCTAACTTTTAAAAATAATGAGATAATAAAAAATAAACTACAGATTTCTCTAACTAAAATTAAAATTCCCTAACTATTCCAGAAATTTTTAAATTCCATGACTTCTCCAGATTTTCGAAATCAATCGCCACCCTGCAAAAAAAGCATTTCATTGAAAAAATACCTTTCTTTGTGTCGATACTGAGATCTAGATCTATCACGTTCCTTGTCCTCATCCTTCGACACAGAGTCGCGATCTCTGTCTCTGTCTCTCGCAACTGAGTCCTTGTCGCGTTCACCACGTTCACGTTCCCTTTCCCGTTCTCTTCCCATCGAATCAATGTCTCTATCACCAATATCTCTGCGTTCACTGCGATCTCTTTCAACTAGAACACGTGGATCTGGTCGTAGATCACGTGCTGGTGGCATTATTAGTGGTGGTATTGTTATTGGTGGTACCATTGTTGGTATTGTCTTTGGGCCAGGATCCTTGTCCTCTTCAGTTTCAGTCAGGGGTATTGCCAAATTCGTAGGCTGCCATGTCTGCAAAATTCATCATCATAAAAAAAAAAAAATGACTATTTCATCTCAAATTTTGAAATTTTTGAGAAATCTTGATTTTTTCTATGCGATATATCGTATTATATGCACATTAACTCATATTCATCAAGAAACATCTTTATTTCACAATTCTGTTAAAGATGTCTCTTAGTCTCTCTCTTTCTCTCTCACCGCTACACCTTCACAGTAGCAAATTTCTAAAATGACTATTTCATCTCAAATTTTGAAATTCTTGAGAAATCTTGATTCTTTCTATGCGATATATCGTATTATATCGAGGGTCTAAAAGCAGAAGGTCGTATGGGCCAAAATGGCCCTTTCTCTGGCAGAAGGTCGTATATCCTACACATACGACCTTCTGCCTTTAGAGGAGGATCAAATAATTCGAATATATCCGCAGCTGTGCGATAGATATTTCTGACACAATTGTAGATACGACCTTCTGCTTTTATTGCAGTTTCGAATCGTTTCAAATTTCCGTATCATCTGCATTATACTGAAAATTATTATCCACTTCCGAGAAAAATTTTTTCTAATGATTGCATTGAAAAGCTGAGAAAATTTTAGGCGGAAAGCACGTGTCAAAGTTTTTTTTAAATCAATTTTCGGAAAAGTTTACTTTTTTGGCCAAGTATTGAAGGGGTTTCTCTTCTGAAAATCGAAAAAATTCACTTTTTCGGCGATATCTCCGGTTCGATTGGTCGCACTGATTTGAGGTTGGTCTCAAATAAGAGGTGAGCTCATTTCCCATCGATTAATGTGGTTAAAAAATCTTTCTAATCAATTTTTCAAATACTTATTGGTCATTTTCTGAAAATCAGTTTTTGCTCTATAAGTATTTGAAAAATTGATAACTTTTTTTTTCAACCACACGAATCTATGGGAAATGAGCTCATCTATCATTTAAGAACAGCTCCAGGTCGTTACGTTCAATAGAACCAGAGATATTCCCGAAAACCTGAAGTTTTTCAAAAGCAGACGGCTTTTACCTTCAAATTTTGACAAAAAAAATGGAATTTTTGAAAAATTCAAAAAAATAACTTCTGACATATTATTTCCATGTGAAATTCCCTCAGCTTTCCAATGCAATCATCAGAAAAAATCCATCTTCAATATTTTCATCTGTTTCGAGTAAATTTCAGGGTATAAAATACCAAAACCAGCCCGTGTCCGTTTTACCCTACCCTCTACCAAAGACTTTTTTTCTTCCAAATTAAATTTCCCATTCCCTTGAATTTTTAGAATTTTTTGAAAATTTTGACTCCCTTTTTTTTCTCCTAAAAGCAAAAGGTCGTATATCCACATAATTTTGAGGAGAAAAGTAGTCCTAGGGAAAAAATTCTTGTAGGCACGGTTTTCTCTCTGCATTCCCTACATTTTATTTTTTATTTTTTTTTTTCATAATTTTCTTTTTCGTTCTTTCCAGGCAGAAGGTCGTATCCGCCAACTCACGATAAAAGTGGTTGTCCGCGACTATAAACCACTCAAATCGTGGAGAAATCGAAAAAAAAAATTGAAAAACAGGTGGACATACGACCTTCTGCCCCTTTTCAGGACGCGACCCGATTTTTGGCCCATACGACCTTTTGCTTTTAGACCCTCGATATGTACATAATTTTCGAAATTTCATAAACTCATTAAAAATTCGATTTTCTTTCTTATTTTTTCAAATATCTCAGGATGAGTCAATTTTTTTGTCATCTATTTTTTTTTAATATTTCAGATAGCAAGCGAGATGGATACTGTTACTCTAATTCTTTTTTGTAGAGCAATTCCAGCTATAAAGAATAGGCTTCAAACAAAATCGCCTTATCTCGCTTATTTTCCAATGTATTTAGAAGCAACTAATGATTTTAAAAAGTAGACTTATCCCGTTTTAAGTGTAATAAATCCCTTCAAGTGCAGATTTGATTGGTTTTTGTTGTTATACCGTGGTGGTTCCGGTTTCTAACACTTTAGATCCAGTGTCTGACAGCATAAATCGAAGCCACCAACTATTTGTCCATCGAATGTAATTTACATATTTCAATGGACATTCGTTGGGTTGAACGAGCTCAACAACTGATAATTGAAAAATATACTGTACATCTAGGAAAAAGTGGGATAAAATAGACACAAGGGGTAAAAGGGACACGGGTTGATGTTAGAGTTTATACTATGAAAATTACTCGAAATGGATTCAAATATTGAAGATAGGTTTTTTCTGATGATTCCATTGGAAAGATGAAGAAATTTCCCATGAAAAACATATGTCAAAAGTGGTTTTTCGAAATTTTACAACAATTTTCATTTTTTTCGCAAGATTTGAAGGTGAAAATCTTCTTTTTTAAAAAATTTCCAGTTTTCGTGAATATTTCTGGTTCTATTGATCGTAGCGACCTGGGGTTGATTTTAAATGAAAGGTGAGCTCATTCCCCATCCATTTATGGTGTTCAAAAAGAAAAATATCAATTTTTTCAAGTACTTGTAGAGCAAAAACGTATTTTCAGAAAATGACGTATAAAGATTTAAAACATTGATTGAAAAAAATTTGGACCACATAATGTTCAGAAATTGGCGTAAAAATTCTGAGCAGTCGGTCAAATTTGGAGCGATAAGTCAGAATTTTTGCATTAGCCAATCACCCCCCTCTTGGCATCAATTTGGTCAGTATTCAGTCGTCATTGGACTCTCGCCGGGTACGTATCTCTTTGCGTTTATCAACTGAACGGTTCGCTACACCAATGGTTTATGATCGAAACAATGTAGTTCTTCTCGCCATTCAACGTTTACAGTTTGTTACTTAGTATTTCCGACAATTTTGACTCCTTGTGATTTTAACAATTCAGACATTGAGCAAACAATTAAAGTGCAACTCGTTTTTTTGAACATATTAATCATGCGGACTATTCATTTATGTAAATCGACTGAATTGTCCACTAACGATTAATAAAAGTTAATCATTGACGAATTCAGTATATCAGCATTTCCGTGCGGAACGTAGCCACTATCACGCTGCGCATGCGATCAGTGTCACTTTCCACGCGTTGTGCGTAAAAAAACAGTACCTTACACGTGCGGTAAAGACCTTCCGGTCTTCGGCTCGTTTTGCAACCTCACACTCGTCAAAAAAGTACTTTACCGCACTTGCTACGTAATGTACCTATTGACCTACTTCTACTTTCTCCACTTAAGCACCCTGATCCAACTTTAGAGAAAAAGGTAGAGGAAAATTAGGTTTTTGAACACATAAATCGATTATAAATGAGCTCACCTTTCATTTGAGATTAATTCCAAGTCGCTAGGACCAAAAGAACCAGAGGAATCGCCGAAAAAGTGAATTTTTTCGATTTTCGAAAGGAAAACCCACTCCCAGGAAAATTCGGCCAAAAATTAAATTTTCCCAAAAATTGAAAAGAGAAATTGACACATGTTTTCCGTCTAAAATTTTGCCATTTTTCCAATAGAATCATTTATAAAAATTCTATCTCGAACCGTTCCATTGGAGTGTCCATTTTACCCTACCTTCTGCTAAATATAACCGAAGAATTTGAAAAAATAGTGAGTTATAAGAACCCTGTCAGAAACAAGAACCACACCAGTAATTCATAATTCTTAAAAAAAAAAACAGAAAGTTAGCTAATTTCACAATTATCAATGTTTCCCCTCACCGGATCATTTCCCCACTGGCTGTCCTGCGTTGGCTCATAGCTCTGATAATACGGATCAGGTTCAGGCATATAGAACTGCGGAGGTTCAGGCGGATGATAGCCAGGCGGTGGCATATCGAAGGTAGGTGGTATACCCGGTGCTGGTGGTGGTACGCTCATGTCCGGAAACCCTGGTTTTCTCGAGTATTCGCGCCTATCTGCCGTCATCACTTGAATCACGTTTTCCTTTGGTGGGGACTTGTCGAGGTTTCGCCGGGATGCGAGACCTGAGCTGCCGATGACGTCGATGGTTCCTGCCATTTTGCGCCCAGGAGGTGGGCCAGCACGTTTTGGTCCCATGATGCCCGAGTACTTGCTGTTGTCATTGGTAATTGCAACTTGCGGTACTCGGGTTCCGCTCTGATTGACGCCACCAACACCACCACCAGCATTGAGAATGAGTCCAACACCGGATTCACTTCTCATTCGTTTTTGTCGCTCGCAATAGGCGCGCCACGTCTCTTCGTTGAAGCCATAATTGAAGTAGTCGGTAATGTCAGCGCCAGGTTGACGCCAGGGCTTGTCTTCCAACTGGTCCAGATTGAACTCGTGCGCCTGCATGCCATTGATAACTCCGATTGTTTCGAAATCATCGATACTAAATTTACCACTTTGTTTCTTCAGATTGTCAGGACCTGATGATGTCATCAGGTTGCCTCGTTTCAGGTTCAGGCTGTTATAGGCAGCGGGCGTTGACTTAATGTCACCAATGACGACGTGGACGTCGTCGTCAGAGTCAGAATCACTTGGCTCGTCGTCCTGATTCTCTTTCGTGCCGTTTTCAGCAGCTTCTGGGGACTGCTTGGAAGAGTCGGGCTCGTCTTCTTGGTCGGGGGCGGCACCATCCTGCTGCTCAGGGTCTGGTACCTTTGATAAAATTAGAGGTGAAATTAGCAGAATGGGGAGTTTGGGATACTGGAAATAGCATAGGTAATCTGCCCCCACGGCCTTTTTTATTCGCAATTGGGGGATCAATTTCACATCAAATGAAAATAATTCAGTTAAATTTTCATTTGCTCTCTATCTCAAACCATTTTCGAGATTTTTAAGAAAACCCCTTTCTCCGATTTTATTCTTTTTTTTTTATAGTAAAATTCTGGATTAATGAATGGTGATTTTTTTGCCGATTCTCGGGAGTCGAAAGAATGAACAAAAATTTTTATTATAAATCTCTGATGGAAAGCCGATTTTTAAGAACAGAAAGAAAACTATAATAATTTTTTTAACCGTGTTTTTTCATGCAAAAATTCGGTAAAAATGAAAAATTATAATTTTTCTGCACTATTGCCAACGATTTCATGCCGTTAAGGAATGCAAATGAAGATTCTTATTTGATAAGTTATATTAAATTATTTATTTTTAACAATACGTATCATCAATTATTCACATTCAATGAAATGATTTCACATTATTTTATTATTTCATTTTATTTTATATATATTTATATATTGTTTCATTATTTCACTTTATTTTATATATCGTCGCCTTAGAGTGAAAGGAGCGCAAGTGCCAAAAATACGAAATTCTGGTGTGAAAGGGGCGTATGTCCACTCATCACTCCAAAATGTTTTTTATGATTTCTTGAACATTATTTGGGTAATTGGAAATTTAAATAACAAAGTGGCATAACTACCAATCTTAAAATGAAAGGGACGTATCTCCACACTAACGCCTCTTTGTATAATTTATTGGTCTCCTAGAGCAATAATGGTAGAGATACGCCTCTTTGTTATGTTGAACAGTAAAATCGGAAAAAATGGCACTTACGCCCCTTTCACCCTAAGGCGACGATATCTATAAAATAGAGTGAAATAATATATAAATATATATAAAATAAAATGAAATAATGAAATAATGGGAAAACATTTCATTGAATGTGAATAATTGATGATACGTATTGTTAAAAATGAATAATATAATATTCCTTAACGAAATAAGATCGTTGCCAATAGTGCAGAAAAATTATAATTTCTCATTTCTATGAATTTTTGCATGAAAAAGAAAATGTTCAACGTGAATTCTACAAATTTCAATGTTCTTTTCCTTTGAAGTAATGCATTCCTTAATTTCAAAAATATTTTTTTCAGTGAATTTTGTTTTTTCAGTCGAAAAATGATTTTTTGATATATTTCTCTATCAGTATAGGGGTTTCAATGCGTTTGGACGCAAGATTTTGGGGAAAAAATTAGATTTGATTTGTTCTTATAATATTCAAAAAATTATTATAGTTTTCTTTCTGTTCTTAAAAATCGGAGATTTATAATAAAAATTTTTTATTCATTCTTTCGACTCCCAAGAATCGGCAAAAGAAATCACCATCCATTAATTATGAATTTTACTATGAAAAAAAGAACAAAATCGGAAAAAGAGGTTTTCTTCAAAATCTCGAAAATGGTTCGAGACAGAGAATCGAAAATTTACCTGAATTATTTTCACTTGATGTCAAATCGATCCCCCAAGTGCGAATCAAGAAGGCCGTGGGGGCAGATTACCCATACAAACCTAGCTATACCCTTTGCACTCATAGTTAATTAAATATTTCGGATGTACCGTCAATGGCCCAATTAATGCCATCGGCCCGATTAATGTCACTTTTCATACATTTTCGTGATTATTGAACTTATTCGAATTCTCAACTCTAAGTAATTGATAACAGTGGCTAGAGAAAAATTCTGAGGACACCGAACAATCAAAATATCCGATATTTCTCTACTAGATATATTTCTAAAATTAATTCGTTAAATGCGACCAGCGTGCTCAGCAAAATAAAGCCCTAAAGCTCTTCATGTGGGTTTAGAGTGCCTCATCAGTTCAATGTGTGATATTGAGAATATTTGAGTATTTAATATATCGAAAATTGTATTGATAGTTAGCAAAATCATTGGACTTTCATATAAATTGACGAATAATTAAAAAATAACGACCAGTGATGGAAATTAATTGATGGCAATTATTGGGACCCTCTATGGCAGAAATCGGGCCATGGTGGCATGAATCGGGCCATGGGCAAAATATTTTCAAAAATATAAATTAAATCATTTTTATCATTAATCCAGGAAAATAATTGATGTAAATGGTAGTCCAGACCCTAAATTCTTGCGAGGAAAAATCAAATTTGAATTTATGATAAGATATAATTTTTCTATGAAAGATATGTGGCAGAATAGGTCTCTTGGTGGCATTAATTCGGTCATTGACGGTGTGCATATTTTTCATTTTCTTAGAATAATTTATTTTTTCAGAAAAAAAAACGACTGAAAATTCTCAGATGTTCGTTATTTTCAGTATCATGATGACAGATGACATTTCTTTTGTACTTTCAGAAAATAAATTATTTGAAAGTTGAAAAAAATATACGAGTGAAGAACATTTGAAAAACTATAAGTGCAAATTTCTCGAATTTTTTTTTATAGTGATGTAGTTGTTTAAAAAAATTCAAAAAATTGCCAGATGAGTAATCTATTTATTTTGAGTTTTCAGATAGTTTGATTCTATTTTGTGTTTTTTTTTCATATCTTGGAATTCAAGCGATATGAAGCTGTTTTCACAATGACCTTTTATAGATCCGATTTTTTTCTACAAAAAAAACTTATGGTGAAAATTGCTTTGTCTCTCTTAGATTTCGAGATATCTTCAAAAAACCTGAAAAAATAAAATCGACTTTCATAAAAATTTCACAGTTGTAAAAAAGAATGTCTTCTTTAAAACATTTTCAGTGAATATCTCGGGAACTAAGCGAGATAGAGTAAATTCAATAGAAATCTTTTTCGTCGAAAATTTCATGAACTACAATAACGAATCATCACTAAAGGTTCGCTATCTCGCTTAGTTTCCGGGATATTATTCAAAATACGAACGACTAGAAAATAAACTTATTTTCTCAATTTTTTCACAAATTATTGGTTTTTTTGATTGTATTGTATCATTTCCCTGTACAAATTCGCCTTTTTCCTAGAAAAATTAATGAATTTTCGAAAATCATCAATTAAAATTCCAGCAAAAAAAATAATAATTTTTTTTCGCGCATTAATTAACATAGTTAAACAATAATTCTAAAAATTGTCAGAAATTCTCATTTTTCTAGTTTTTTTTTTAAATATTTGTTAGGATAGAGAAACAAATTGAAGGTTATGTTTATGTCCTCACCCCGGAAGCTTCATCTGGAATGTCTTCTCCTTTTTCTCCATCCATCTCAATTTTATCATCTTCATTATTATCAGCTGCATCAGCCTGTTCATCTTGTTGCTCTTCATCACCCGTAAAACTCGGTTTATCATCAATTGAATCACCATACAACCACTGATCCTCATTTTCGTCCGCCATTTTTACACTCTGTGTGTGTGTTTGTGCCCGGGAAAAGATTGAAAAAATTCATTACAAAAATTTTCCCACGCTCAGTTCAAATGTTGATGGGTAGATGGTGTTAGGCTCTACTTCAAAGCGGGAAATTTTTTTTTTTTTTTTTTTTTTCAAGACTCGAATGACCTTTTTCATTATTCCAAAAATATTTCGGAAATTACGATAGATAGAGAAATTTTGGAAGAGACCTTTTTTGTAAGGAAAAATCAGAGCTACAAAAAAGGTTTCTACGAAAATTTTCGTATTTCCTCTAGTTTCGGACATATTTGTAGAAGAACTTCAAAATAAAATTTTGACTTTTTCCAGAAGGAAAAAACAAGTTTCTTTATATTTCGAGAAACTTTAGAATTTATGGGAATTTTAAAAAATTCGGTGAGGACCTGTTTTGCAGCTCTTATTTCACTCTGTAGAAAAGGTGATTACAAAGAAATTCCTCTGTCTCATTAATTTCAAGCTATTGAAAAAATAAATTTTCTACTTGTTTTTTTTATCTCGAAGGCTTTTATAATCTTTTTCAGTCGATTTCTCAGAATTGGAACGAGATAGAGAAATTTTCATTGATGCCTTTTTTGTAGAAGAGAATGAGAGCTACAAAAAAGATCTCATCAAAAATTTCCCTATCTTCCACAGTTTCCAAGATATACCGATCCAAGTAAAAAACATGAAAAATCGCGAATTTTGTCTCAACATTGTGCTTTTTCAAAATTTCAAATTTTCTAAAAGATAATTTTTTTTTCACAATAAGGCCTCTCCCACCAGTTTCACCGTTTCCCCATAGATGTCGCTGTGTTTTCCCTCCAAGTGGGGGAAATTCAATCGAATTTTTTTACCCCCGAAACTTCGAATAAACTTCGTGTGCACAAAAAAGTGGCAACAAAGTTTCAGATAAATAATTAATTAATTAAATTTTTTCCACCAAAAAAAAAACAATAATTTCACATTATAGCTGCAACAAGAATTCCATAAATAAATAATTAAATTAATCGAGCGGCAAAGTTTAACCCCAAGGTCATTCAACCGGAGGTCAGTTCTCGTGTCGATGTTCTTTCCATAGTATTCTCTAGGAAGACGATGAAACAGGTAAAAGTTCAGGTAGAACGTCACTAACGTTCGATTGGATTGGATTAAATCTCCCCCCACTTGGCATTACCTCAATAACTCATTTTTTTTTTGCGTGGTGAGGGGAAATAACAAATCACACGGCAGTTAGTACCAGTCCGGCTGTCATCAAGTTCATTACACTTCCGTAAATATTTAGATAGAAAAAGGGAAGTTCGAATTTTTTGAATTAAAAAAAAAAAATTACTACAATTTTTTTTTTTTTTTAGTGACGTCATCATTGCGTTGAGTAAGTAAAGTTTGATTGAGTGCTAATGGGTTTTATTTATTCATTTGTTAAATGGTGCGACAAGTGTCATGGAGTTTGTTAATTAATTTCGATTAGCGGATAACCGGAGGATCTGTGTTTTATCGGACAATTGGAGAGGGAACTAACGAAACTGGTGTAATAATTAATAATATCATTGATCCAAGCGCGAAATACACAACGCGAATGGACTAGGTGCATAAGGGCTGACCTGGCCTATCATTTCCTCTCGTTACCTTTTTTTTTTAATAACTTTTTTTTTCCTTTTTTCGTTGAATAATTTTTTTGTTGCTTTTTTTTTGAATAATTTTTTTTTCTTTTTTGATAAATAATTTTTTTTTTGCTTTTCTTTTTAAATTTTTTTCGGCGCAAAAAGAATGTTTTTTCTTCAAATTTGGAGGTGAGCTTTCATTGATGATATCTCGGAAGGTGGGGGAATTTTAGTTGAGATCTTTTTTGGAGAACAAATTGAGATCCAGAGAAAAGGTTTTTGGGAAAATTTCGTATCTCGCTTACATTCTGAGATTGGTTGAAAACTCAAAATTTTCAAGAAAATCTTTTTTTTTGGTTTTTCTTTTTTTTTTTGATTTTGCGGATATTTTTGGGTATAGTTAGGATAGTGAGATGGAGTCAGCTGCAGATAAAAAATTGAGGAAATTTTGTATCGATGATTTCTTTTTGTAAATGTGCGGAAGAGTGCCCACAACAGTGTTGCAGAACAGCGCTTACAACCGTGTGGTTGCTGTTCTGCACATTCATCTATTTATCTTGAATTCAGTCCAAAATCAATTCCTAAAAAAAAAGAAATTGATCGAAAAAATACCCAGCTTTCACCCCCCCCCCCCCCCCCCCTCCACACAGAAACATGCTTCAACGATCAAAACCCGATATTCCCAAAAAAAAACATCAATAATCAGAACATAAAATTTCAAAAAAATTAAAAAATCAAGTTTTTCCCGTAACTTGCCCGAAAATCTCCTGCAACTACCCCGGAATCAAAACCAGTCTCAAAAACCCCCACATTCCCACCTACACCCCCCTCTTCTCCCGCAACTCCAAAAAAACCACTCATTCCCCGATTGCTAAAACTCAAAATATTTCCAAAACTCTCGATTTTTTCTAAATTTACCAAAAAGCCTTCATTGTAAAAAGTTCAATTCTCTACAAAAAAAAAGGTTCCTCACACTTTCTTTTAACCCACTCATCTCAACGATAACTTCAACAGAATCGCCTCTAGAATGAATCCATCAATTCATGAATTCATGAATTTCCATTCACTATTGAAAATATAATACCGTCAATGGCCCAATTAATGCCATCGGCCCAATTAATGCCACTTTTCATACATTTTCGTGATTATTGAACTTATTTAAATTCTCAACTCTAAGTAATTGATAACAATGGCTAGAAAAAAATTCTGAGGACACCGGACAATCAAAATATCCGATATTTCTCTACTAGATATATTTCTAAAATTAATTCGTTAAATGCGACCAGCGTGCTCAGCAAGATAAAGCCCTAAAGCTCTTCATGTGGGTTTAGAGTGCCTCATCAGTTGAATGTGTGATATTGAGAAAATTTAAGTATTTAATAAATCGAAAATTGTATTGATTGTTAGCAAAATCATTGGACTTTCATATAAATTGACGAATAATTAAAAAATAACGACCAGTGATGGGAATTAATTGATGGCAATTATTGGGACCCTCTGTGGCAGAAATCGGGCCATGGTGGCATGAATCGGGCCATAGGCAAAATATTTTCAAAAATATAAATTAAATAATTTTTATCATTAATTCAGGAAAATAATTGATGTCAATGATAGTCCAGACCCTGAATTATTTCGAGGAAAAATCAAATTTGAATTTATGATAAGATATAATTTTTCGATGAAAGATATGTGGTAGAATAGGTCTCTTGGTGGCATTAATTGGGTCATTCACAGTAACTAAATTGAAAACAAAAGAAATAAAAGCGATAACAAAATTTTTGAAAAGTAGTTATTTACACGTATAAATGAGAAGAAAAATCTCATCAATTAAAATGTTAATATCTTCGGGAGAAGTACAGGATTTCGTCTGTACAACTGCATCTTTTGTAATGCTGAATGAACCCAAAGAGTGTTTGGAAGCTTAAACTCACGAGGTTGAACTCACAACCATCTGATTACATGTCAAGTGCTCTATCAATTGAGCTATTTTGAGTTCCTGTACTTTCCTTCAAATTTTCGGCCAAGATATATTAAATCATTCTCGCCACCTCTCTTCCTGAGGCAGTTTCAATTGCTTTGATTTTTAATTTTATTGTGGGCTCTATTATACACATTTACCGAAGCTTGAAATAAAAATAAAAAAAAATTTCCTCACTTTCCGCTCCAAAAAACCCGAAAAAAGGTAAAAAAAAGCCCGACAAGTTATATTTTAAACGATTCGTGTGCGGCAATTTGCGCGGGAAATCAGCCGTGCCCAGGAGAGCACAAATACCAGGTGTGTCATATGCCAACGCACCCATCCTCGTTATTCTAATCGCCCAGCACATAACGCAGCGTCAAAAAAGGAAGGAAAAAAAAAGAAAGAAAAAAGAAGAAGAACAAATAATTGAATCATGTGGAGGTAAAAGTCGCAGATGTCTGGCGATTCACTGTCTCCATATTTACTGTCGATCGTGAACTCGATCGTTCTAATTTCTTATCTATTTTTATTGGATTTTTAAGCCTCTCGTTCCACTGAACAAAGAGAAAAAGAGTTATAAAAAAAAAAAAAAAGTAAAAAATAAAAAAAAAACGATATGTGTGCATTGGACTTCTTTATTCGTAACTTGATGCACGACATATTAAACGGTAAATTGTATTTTGCATTGAATTGAAGAATTATTTTTGTTTCTCGTAAATCGTAAGTTATTGTTTTATTTCGATTATTTTTCCTTGACTTTTCGGGTAAAAATAAAAACCGGTTTCATTGTCATTTCTATTTATAACGCTTGTATTTTTTTTGTTTTTTTTTTGTTTTTAGTGAGTTTTATACTACCGCAACGAATGAAAAAAATAGGATTTATGAAATTATGGGCTCAAGGATGACTACATGAACGGCGATGATTCGTCACTGAAATTACGTTTTACGTAGGAATTTATGAAGTAATTATTCAGTCTTTTTTTTCCTGCTCTGGAGAGATAGTCATAATCTTATCGATTATCGGTGAATATCAAGAGATAAAGAAATTGTGATTTTTTTTTTTTTTGATGGAAATTTATATTTATTTGATGAAACGGGTGAAAGAATCGTTGAATTTTAGGATGTTTTTTACGTTGAAAATCTAGTTTGCAGTAAAGTGAGAATAAAAGGGGATTCCTTGGGCTGTTTGTTGAGGATAGAGGGGGGGGGGGGGGGAGCTCGGGGAAGCCCCGGGTGGTACATTACCGCTTCAGGGATGGCTTCGGGATTATTACCTCATTTCATTGTTTAAGGTAGTATAGCAGCGAACTCGAGTACACTTGACCCCTTATTTTTTTTGATGCCGTATCAAAGATGATATTTTTTTACATTTTTCTGGATTTTTTCATAAT
This sequence comes from Aleiodes alternator, assembly GCA_963921955.1. Classification (NCBI taxonomy): domain Eukaryota; kingdom Metazoa; phylum Arthropoda; class Insecta; order Hymenoptera; family Braconidae; genus Aleiodes; species Aleiodes alternator. Next base: position 5,350,965 of record OY998113.1, read on the forward strand.
TTTTGTCCGCGCAGTTTGCAAGATATGAATTATCAAAGATACTGAAAATAGCGTTGGTGGGGATGAAACGTCTTAAATCGGATAGAAATAATGAAATTACTGGAAAACCACACGGTTGAGCCATTATTTAAAAACAATTAGCGAAGAGAACAGTATTTTGACTAAATAATAGAAGAAAAAAATATTCAATTCACCGTACAGTTATTGAGAAATTTTAATTAGAAGGTAGTTGTAATTATTTGCCTCTCTCTCTATCTCATGCATGTGATAGGAGATGAGTTATGTTAAAATTCGAGAAGCAAAAAAAAATATATTCACAAGCTGGAGACTTTTGAATAGTTTAATCACTTTTTCGGGTAAATTGAAGCACATTTTTCTTAATTTTCAGCAATTAATTGAACACTAACCTTCAAACCCTCATTCTTTTCTGTTTTATCGACTGTACTTTGGGATACTACCTTAAGGGGTAACGGAACCCCTTGTATATATTGAATTTTCGAACTAATTTTTTGACGATATTTATCGATATTTTTATGATAGAAGAGTGACAACGACTGGGGAAGGACATTAGAAAGTCGATGCTTCTGATATTTAATGCAAAAAATCATAATTATTCCTAAACATTGGGTTTGAAAATTTGAAATTTATTGGGTCTCCCGTTACCCCTTAAAGAAACTGGTTTTTCACTAGTTTTTGAAGGATATTCGGGAGTTTTTACTTTTATTTTCAAGCATATCTCGAAATTTATGAGAGATAGGGCGATTTTCGTGATGACCATTTTTATAGAAGACATTTAGAGCTACAGGAAAAGCTCTAAAAAAATTTCGTTATCTCGAGTGGTTTTCGAGATATTTTCAATAAAATGAAATATTCTCACTCGTTTCAATAATCGAAAAATTTAGTTTCAAAGTTTTTCTTTGAATATCTCGGAAACTATGGGAGATAGACAAATTTTTGTAGAACTCTTTTTTATAGCTATGATTCTTCTCTACAAAAAAGATCACCGCTAAAATTTTCCCATCTCTCATAGATTCCGAGATATCTTATGAATAAAAGTTGAAAAACGCTCCATATCCCCGAAAATCCAAAAATTCCATCGAAAATTTCGTCAAATATCTCAGAATCTATCAGAGATAGAGAAATTTTCATGATGACCTTTTTTGTAGCGACAAAGAAGAGCTACAAAAAAGGTCTCTTCGAAAATTCCCCTATTACCCCTTATTCCGAAGATTTCCCCCAAAAACCATTAAAATGTCTCAATCATCTCCGGAATTCCCAAAAAAAACATTGAAAAAAAATCGATTCCAAAAATTAGAAAAAAACTCCGTGTAACGGAAATTTCGTATTTAGATACAAGAAGAGCGTTTTCCTCGAAAAAAGCCGCTTAATCATTTCCGAGAAAAAAAACCTCTAAATCCCCCAACTTGTCTATCTGCTTCTGGAAAAAAAACCCGAGAAATCTTTTTTTCCACTAAAATCAACACACAAAGGTACAAAACTAAAGCGCATTTGTATATGTGTGTATGTGTGTGCGTGTGTGTGTGCGCGCGCATTTACCCACACTAGCTGTGATGAGAAAGAGCACGAAAAAGGAGAAAAGTGACACACATTCACATGGGTTAACGAAATCTAGCGCAGTAGGTGCTAGACGTCAGGTACGGATACGTCAAAAAATTTATCGAGTGAAGTCCGTTAACGAAATTAAATTTTAATAATATTCTGTGAAAAAAATAGTTAAATGTGTTAAAATTTTGTTGTAAATGAATAGTGACAAAAAAAAACGTTTAAATTGAATTAATAGGAATAATTAAACAAAAGGACTAAATATTTTCACTGTTGAAATTCGGTGCAATCGTTGCAATTCTGTGGTAGGATTGACGTTTTTTTTTTTTTAATTTCATTTTTACTTTTTTTTTTTTTTTTAAGTAAAAAAATTTCTCACAATAAAAAATTAGTTTTTAGGGGTTTCGCGAGTTTCTTTGGAGGAAAGACACTCGTGCATGATTTTTTTTTCTTTCATTGGCGAGGGGAGGGGGGGGGGGCTTGTGGACTTGAGCCCTCGAACAGCTGATTTTAGATATGGCGCGCGTGACAGTTAATGAAATGAATTTTAGGTTAGAAAATTCGGATTATCGAAAATTTTGAGAATTTTTTGTACTTTCCGATTTTTTAATTTTGTTTTTTTTCGTTTTTTTCTGAGCAGTTTAGTGTTAATGAATCTTTGATGATAATTGGGATTTTTCATTTCTATTTTTCTTTTTTGTTTCTTCTGACCTCCAATGATTTTCCTCGTTTTCACGGAATTCATGAATTTTTTAGCTTTTTTTTCCGTGTTTTCTTTACGTGAGTGAGTCAACACGTGTATTCACACGCCAAGGGGAACTGGGGACTTCAATTACCAAAGAATTGTAAAAAAAAAGTTTTTTTTCTTTTGAATTTTGAGATTTTTGCAATTTTTTTTTGATTCTATTGGCAGATTGATGAGACAGGGAAATTTGAGGCGGAAAATTATTGAAAACTATTGATTTTGGTGCACTAGTTTACGAGATAATGGAAAAATCAAAAAATGAGTTGTTAAAAAAAATAATGAAAATTTAATCGAAAATCGAAATTGATAATTAAATTAGAACACATCCGACAAATTTTTTGATTTTTTATAAGCAATAAATTATTAAAGAAAAAAATAATTGAAAAATTCTGATATTTTTTCGTTTTTTTTTTAAGAAAACGAATGAATTTCCATTAAAATATTTTGAAACATTGCACTTGTATTTTTTTGAATTCTCTTTACGTGCATATTTTTATATTGATTTTTCTCAATTAAATTATCTGAAAGAGGTGAAAATCTAAAAATTGGCAGACTTTCTGCTATTCTCAGTACCATTATGAAAATGATGATAAATTCAGCACACCTGACGATTTTTTTGTTTGAAAACAAAAATGAATTACCCTTGTGGCTCTAGTTTCTGACAGTGCCACAATATTTGAAAATTTTTGTAGATTTCTCAGCTATATTTAAATGTACAATACATTGCATAGTATTTAAATAGCTGAGCTTGTTTAGCCCAAATATGTATCAATATAATCAAGTTACATTCATTAAGAAAATAATAGTTGCCTTCGACTTATGCTGTCAGAGATTAACTCTAAAGTGTCAAAAAGTGGGTCCTCCACAGTATTTAAAAAAAAATATTAAAAAAAATTTGCATCTACAGATTTTCAAAGTTTATACATGTGCAAATCTTTATTTTTTATTTTTACTAAATTTGTAATTTTGAAGAAAAACTAATTATAGTCATTTTTCTGCGATTATCAATATCATTTTTTGAAATTTTTTTTTTTTTTCTCTTTACTAATTCTTGTTTTTATTTCAGCTGAATGAGGCTGATGGAACCCCTGGGTATTGCCCCTGAAGTAGTCGATGTAAGGACACTTACAAGATGGTCAGATATACCGATACAGCATCATTACACGGATTATTCAGACTCAATACTAGAGCCAACACATCACACAGATTCACCATTTCCCTGTCAATTGGGGATAAATCGGAAAATTGCATTATGGTGAGCTTTTCCAGAATTCTGAGAAACTATAGGAAATAAGGAAATTTTGATCGAAATCTTTTTTGTAGCTATTATTCTCCTCTACAAAAAGGATTACTACGAAAATTTCGCTATCTCTTGCATTTTGTGAGATATTTTTGACAAATTAATTTTAAATCTCCAATTATTTTAGCGTTTTTGGAAATTACTCCGAAATGATTGGATTTAGCGAAATTTATCAAGAGACCTTTTTTGTAGAGAATTTCATGATCTTCTAAAAAGGTCTCCCTATAAATACTCATAACTCCAGTAGTTTTCGAGATATTTTCCAGAAAACTGCAGAACGACGCAGATTAGATAAAAAAAAACAGACAATTTTCCTACACATCTAATGTATTTCATCATTGATGTATATGAAGAATATCTTGGAAACTTTGCTCTTCACCTTATTCATAGCTCTAAAAGTTCTCTACAGAATGGATTAAAACGAGATTAGCCGATAAAATGAGATTAATTTGTCCTAAAACTTCATATTTTTTTTTAATCTAAAAATTTATCAATTTCTCATATAAATAATTCAATCATTTAATAACAATTCTACTTGATTAAAGGACTGGAGATATATCAATTTTACAAGTGGATGCAGTGATAAATCCCACCAGCGAGACGATGGATGACAATAGTCCAATGTGCCAAAGAATATTCACCAAAGCTGGTCCAGCTCTTAGTCTTGAAATTGACAATGAAATTAAAGGTAACAATTATTTTATCAAAGAAACTATGAGACACTCATTGAAAGATAATAAGAAAATTAGCAGACACCAGACAATTTTGTGCATTTTTTCAAAGAAATAAATTATTACGATAGGGTTCCTCGATCAGGTTCCGATCAGCCGTTGGATCGATCTTTTCGTATTCGATCTTTCATTTTTGTGATTGATCTTCTTACTGAGATCCATCCACAAGATCGATAGCCATGCTAATTTTTTCAAAGACTCCTATTATATTCATTGTCTTCATTGTATAATTTTTCAGGCTTTACAATATACGTGACTTTTTTTTTAAATTAACTCTCTTAGAGTCTCCTGAAATTTCTTATTGGTATTCAAACTTTTAATTTTTCAATTCTAAAATTCTCATTATTCCGAGGAAAATAATGAAAATTGAATGAGTTGGTATGATATTACTGTATATTGCAAGAAATGATGAAAATCGTTTCATCATTCGCTAATATTCGAATTTTCGTTTTTATCCTCAATTTTGCTTCTATCTTTCTTCCTTGGAAAAAAGAGATCGATTTTTGATTGGTCGATTTAATCTATGATTGATCAAAAATTGATCGATCTTCCAATGTTTGATCAAGAAACCACTTTATTGAGCTATGAGATATTACAAACATGAACTTGTCAAATTATGCATTTTTATTATTTCTATACTTTGATAGTTCAAAAGTTGGTGTAAAAAAAGAGAAACGAAAAGTGTAAAAAACTGAAAAGCTATGCATGACTTATCAATGAATAAATAGATTATTATTGAAAAAATAATTGAAAAATTTGCACTTATAGATTTTTTTTTCCTTTTTTCTTATAATTTATCTATTCGAAGAAAAAAAAATGAAAAAATTCTCAGATGTCTGCTATTTTCAGGATTGAAAGAACATTGGGTTGAATAATCAAACAGTAATACATTCATAATAATTCTTTTTTCCTCAATGCAAAAATGATTGAGAGAATCATTTTAAAACACAGAATTGAAGGAATGGACGTAAATCAAATGAAAATTTTATGCAGCAGAAATTCCCTCTAGATTTATCGCTTAATTCCAATGGAATTTTTATTCGTTTGAAACATTTACTTCTTCATTCGTCAAAATTTCAGTAGGAACACTGCTGCAATTTGCTCAATGCAATTGGAATTAAATTGAATAAATAATAAAATGGAAAGAGGAGATCAGCTCCCTTTTAGTTCAGTTTTTCTTGAGTATCTCCGAACCTAAGGTAGATAATGGAATTTTTTGAAAACCTTTTTCGTAGGAATTTTAATTCTCTACAAAAGCTCTCTTCATGAATTCTCCTAGATCCACTCGTGTCAAAGGTATTCATGAAAAAGGCATTAAAATATTTTCAACAGAAAATTTTGTGAAAAAAAACATTTTGAGAATATTTCAAAAACTATCAGGTTCCGACGAATTTATCAAGAGTCCTTTTTTTTGAAGCTAATCAAATTTTTTACAAAAATCTTTTCATTTTTCATAACTTCTAAGATATTCACTGAAAATCAAAAAAATTACAAAATCTTCCAAATTGATGTTTCAAAATTGTTGAATAATTCATTTCCTTTTCAATTTTCAGAATGCAGAACTGGTGAAGTCAAATTGAGCCAAGCTCACAATTTACCAGCACGCTATATCATTCACACAGTTGGGCCAATTTACAATGTTAAATATCAAACAGCAGCTCAAAATACATTGCACTGTTGTTACAGAAACGTATTACAAAAATCACGTGAACTTGGATTACGTACAATTGCATTGCCAGTTATTAATTCAGTAAGACGTAATTATCCACCAGATGCTGGTGCACATATTGCATTACGTACTGTACGTAGATTTTTGGAACAATATGGTGATACAGTATCATGTATTGTTTTTGTACTTGAACCATGTGATTTGGGTATTTATCAAGTATTATTGCCACTTTATTTTCCAAGAACAATTGAGGAACAGGAAAATGCATGCTGGCAATTACCAAGTGATATTGGTGGACCTGATGGTGAACCAATTTTACCAGATAGACAAATACGTATTATTGACAATCCACAACATACACTTCATGGTGAGTTTCTTCTTCGTGATTTTTTCTATAATAAGAATGAAATTAGCACATATCTGACAATTTTTTCGATTTTTTTAGACAAATCAATCATTTTTTCCTTAATATCTAAAAAATTTGCATCAATATCGTTTTGAATTTTCTACATGTGCATATTCTTTTTCTGCAATAATTAACTATAAACTAAACGTTGTCAGTTATCTGCGATTTTCAGCATTATGATGTTTTTTCCTTTGAGAGAATTTCATTTGGGAAAAAATTCGAAAGCCAGTGGGTTTGAAAGAATTTATCAAGGAACCTTTTTTGTGGCCAATTAAATTTTTTTTTTTTAATTTCTAAGATATCTAAGAATTTTAAAGAAAAACAGCAAAAAAAAATAGTTTTTTGGAAATTTTCCGGAATTTATGGTGGATAGAGGCACATTTCGCTGATGGCTTTTTTTCGTAGAGAAAAGTCAAAACTCCAAAAAAAGACGTCAGTGAAATTTCTTTTCCCCATGAATTCCGAGATATTAAAGAAAAAAATTTTTTTTTAGTGAAATTATTGAATATCTCAGAATCTGAGACAGATATAGAAACTTCTGTAAATACTTTTTCTGTGGAAAAGAATGATAGCTACAAAAAAAGTCTCGATGAACGATTCTCTTTTTCCCATGGCTTCCGAGAAATTTTTACAAAACTCGAATTTGATTGGAATTTTCGAGATTCTCTTAAGAATTCAATGAACCACTTGAGATTTTTCTCAATAGTTGCCTCTCAAATTGTTCAATTGAACAAAAGAAAAACCTTTTTCTCCATTTCTCATAAGTGCATAAAAATGCATATTGAGCGAATTTATTCAATTACTCTAACAATTTTTCCAATTATTAAAAGGGGACGAATCCATCGAATTATCGAGTCAATTGGACGCATCGTTGAACCTCAGTGAGCATGCATTTACACAAATGCAGGGGGATTTGGATCGACAAAGGTTACTGGGTGAGAGACCACTCGCAGATCCACTTGCTGACATAATGCTCAAGCAGATGCAGCAGAAGGAGAGGTAAGCTTCATCAATACATACAACTTGTCCTGCTTATTTTTTGCATCTTTCAAGTACCACTCGAGAAGAGCACAAAGCGAAAGATCGATAAATGTTTGCTCTGATGGCCATTCAAATTCTACTATCTACGTTATCTTTTTCTGTATTTCCACGTAAATTCGGGAGATGGCATTAGCATTATCATTGTTTTTTCGTCGATAAAAGGAAATTTTCCAGTTATCTACAGAAATCGAGTGCTATGGGGATAAAACAGTTATTGATATTTGCGAAATTCAAATTGACATTCAATTTTTGTTCTTATTTTTCAAATTTCCCATGTTTTTGAAGAAAAGTAGAAAATTTGGAAATCGAGTGTAAATATTCAGTGTTTATACTCTAGAATGGCTTTTTTGGAGCATTTTGGAGTTTGAGGGATGAAGGGGAATTTCCGTACGGACCTTTCTCAAAAGGGGGTTTCCCTCTTTCCCCGCCCTCCCCTTTATGAATTTTTTTATTCATTTTCCATCACTCCAGAGTACTTTAAAGCGCTTCAAACGTGAATATCTTTGGAGCGAGTGGACTTATTATAATTTATCAAGAAATATTCTTTGTAGGAAATTCAATAATCTTCAAGAAGAGTCTTCTTTAAACAACTTCCCATAAACCTAACAATTTTCGAGATATTCACAGAATAAGTAATTTTCTTCCAAATCAATTTCCTTTCACTTCGAATTTTTCCAAATTCCTTCTACCATGGAAATCTTTGAAACTAGCAGAGTTAGACAAATTAGTCAGGAGATCTTTTATGTAGAGAATTTCATGATCTTCAAAAAAGGTCTCTTGACAAATTCCTCTAAACCCACCCGTTTCTCCAATATTTCCAAAAATCCCGAAAAAAACACAACTATTCGAATCAATTAAAAAAAACTATTTAACAAAAAAATACTCTTAAATCCAAATTTGTTTAAATCACTTCAAATTTGAATATCTTTGACGTGAGTAGACTTATCGAAATTTACCAATAAACCTTTTTTGTAGGAAATTCAAAAATGTTCTTCTCCAAAAAGTCATAATTTCTTCTATAATTTCCCCTTCTCTCCTCGTTCCTTTCACTTTTCAATTTTAAAATGCAAAAGAACAACAAAGACTTCCTTTTTCCACCCACCCCTGCATGATAAATACCTCAAAACTCCCCAAAAAAACTTAGAAAACAACTTCTCCCCGAACAAAAAGAAAAAATCAATTAATAATTCCAGTTTTCCCATAAACTATAAAAGTTGCGAGGAAAAATTACATAAAATTGTCACGTAAATTGAACTTTTTATTGAACTTTTTTTATTATTATTGAAGATAAAAGAAAAATTCTACAAGCAAAACAAATGGCTGTAACATAATCCTAATACATCTATTTGTTACTTTAATTTCCATCGAAATCTGAGAAAAAAAAATTCACAAATTTGATACTTTAAGTATAATATTAAATTTCAATGATTTAGATTACAAATTGCGAAATAACGAAAAGTGATCATTTTTGTACCAATGACGCACAGAATTGTACGTCGGCGCCCTGACGTTCATTCGAGATGTGGCCAACAGTTGGGGGCTTTTATTTCTTTTTTCTCTCTTCTTTTTTTTTCCTTTTTTTTATAATTTTTTATACTTTCGTAAACGACGCAAGCGCGAGTTTGAGTCAGTTCACTTTCGGTGAGAACGCAGACGACTGCGGAACTTGCGGACAAGTGTTTTAATTCTTTATTCTCATAATTGTGCAATAAATTACGCGTAGAATAATTTAATTAATATATTCCACGATTAACTTATAATTTAAAAAAATAAATAAAATCGGACAAAAATTGAATTTCTTGTTTTGTGAATTTTTTTTCATTGAACAAGTGATATTTTCTATTTAAAAATTGGACATTAAATAAAATGGTGATGATTGATATGACGGATGTACGATTAGACGAGGATGACGATGAAGATCGGTGGGTTTTCATTAATTCAATTAAATCCATTAATTCAAGCTTAATCAATAAATTCGCGGTTTTCATTTTTTTTTTTGTCTTTTTTTTTCTTGTTTTCACGAACGAATTATCATTGAAGTCCTGTCAGGTCCATTGACCTTGCCATTCTCTCGTGCGTTAATTCGTGAAATGGAAAGAGAATTAAAAAAAAGGCACAATGTACTTGACCCGAAAAGAAAAGTATAAAGAATAATGTCAAATTATAGAAACTTCATGTGTGTGTCTAGACTTCATTTATTCTTTTCTTTTTATTTATTCTTTTGTACTCTAGTTACTCCGAACCGTTCGATATTAAACTGCGGCCCAGCCCCTTTATGTCACGATACTCCACATTTTTACAGTATTATTTTATTTTACATTTTTATCAAATTCTGAATTTATTCAGAAAATTCAAGGAAAGAATTGATGTTTCCAATTTTTTTTTATTAATTTTTTTTTATAAATATATCGGAAAGAAAGAGACATAAAGCAATTTTTGTGGATACATTTTCTATAGGCCAGAGTGAGAGCCACAAAAAAGGTTCTCACAAAAAATCGCCTGTCTCTCTTCGATTTCGAAATATTCACAAAAAACTGACGCCAAGTCTGTGATTTATTTAAATATTTGCTTTAGGATTAATTACAGTTTTTTTTATCAATTTCTCAGATAATAAGAGAGATAGACAAATTTTCGAAGATACCTCTTTTGTAGAGGCGAACGAAAGCCATAAAAAAGGTTTCCACCAAAATTCCTCCATCTCTCTCAGTTTTCGAGATCCTAATAAAAACTCGAAATAAGGAATTTAGAAGTTTATTTTCTTCCAAAAACGAAATTAGATCGTAAACTCACATTGAGGAAAAAAAAGAGTATATAGGTATATAAAATGATAAAAATAGAAATTTCATGCCATTCAATTCAACTGAGAAAAACCAAGCAAGTTCAAAATTAATCAAATTTTTATTGAGGAAAAATTTTGAAAAAAATCCAAAAAATGAAATTTTTTTTGAAAAAAAAAAGTTTTTAAAAAATCTGGGTCACTTGGAGATTAATTAAAGTGACATTTTAATTAGTACGGTTTCAAGTAACATTCTTATGTATATATATTTTTGTCTTTCTTTTTGTTGAAGGTACGAGAGACTATTGCGTCGTGCAAAGACCGAAGATTTAACTGAAGTCTCAGGAATTGGATGCCTTTATCAAAGTGGAGTTGATAGACAGGGAAGACCAGTTGTTGTATTTGTTGGTAAATGGTTTCCAGCTACAAAAATCAATCTTGATAAGGTAATTAATGGCATTTTTTTTCTTTTAATGATCATTTAATATTGATTTTTTTTGGATCATTTTATCGTGATCCCCTAATAATTGGGTGGATTGAATCGAGTTGGGTGACCTCTTTGGGTTATAGGTCGACAGTGACGAGTAAAAGTTTCCCTAACGCGTCAGACACACGGGGGATCGATATTTACTGGTTCTGTTACAGAAATAGAGGATTATATGGGGAATGAGACAATTTTATCGGAAGATTCATCTAACACAATTTCAGTATTTATCTCCTTGTTTATGGGAGACAGGGGATTTTTTTTGTAAGAATCTTTTTTGTTGAGGGAAAATTGGGCTACGAGAAAGGCTTTCATGAAAATTTTATGGCTCCCCTGTTTTTCGACTTTTCTTGGAGATAAAAAAAGACAATTTGTTTTTCTCCTGAATCTTTCTCTTTATTGATAAGTAGAAATCCTATTGGGTTATTAACATTTCTAGTATACATGGTAAATTATTTATGAAAATATCTCGAAATCTATGGGAGAGTGATGAATTTTCATCGAACGTTTCTTGTAGAGCATGGTCTTCTATAAAGGAAAAAAATTGCTTGAAAAATTCTGTGTCTCCCATGGATTTCAAGATATTTGCAAGAAAACAAAGAAGTTTTCCAAGATTTTTCAAAATTTCAAGTAGCGATTTTTTTTTCTTTTAATATCTTGGAATTTATGAGAGATAGAGGATATCTTATGGAACATTTTCGGTAGAGCTTACTCTCCTCTACAAAAAAAGTCCTCATAAAAAATTCTCTTCCATCGATTGCAAGATAGTTCTTCGAAAAAATAAGAAATCCACAATCATCCAAAAATTTCAAGTGATGATCTTTTTTTCAAGAATGATTAGGAGGTACAAGCGGAAAAAATTAGATTCTTATGTAAAATCGTTGCTAATAAATAGTACAAGATGGAATTCTCACATCTGATTCAGTGAACCTATGAAAAATGTCACAAGTAATAAAATAAGCAAGAAAAAAAATTGATTGAAAATCGATAAATTTTCATGATTTTTTACATTTTTTTGAATCTTTAAAAATTTGAAGAAATGTAAAAAATAATGGAAAATTTTTAATTTTCAATTGATTTTTGTTTCTGGTGCTTATTCCGTTGCTCATTACATTCTTTACAGATTCACTGAATTAGATTTGCGAATTTCATACTGTATAAATTGTTACTAACAATTTTATACAAAAATTTAACTTTTCTCTCAATTGTAACTCTCAATCATCCTTCATATACATCACTCTCTATGGAAGATAGAGAAATTCTCATTGAAGCGTTTTTCGTATAGTTGATTTCTCTACAAAATCCAATCTCTTCAAAAATTCCTCCATTTCCCTTAAGTTCCAAGATATTCCATAAAAACTGTTTTCAACAAGATTTATTTAATTTTGACACCAACAATTTTAATAATTTCCAGTTTATGATGATTGTATAATATCTAATAACCGGTTTAGCTTCAAGAAAAAACTGCATTAAACAGCAAATCGACAATTGGATGAGCATTGATTCAACGTAATCAAGAATAATCCAATTCAAGAATTACAATCAACGGATTAAAATTTTCCATAGTTTTTTTCCCTTTTTTTTTATCTCTCGTTACTCACCTTGACGTACTTCTCCTTGAGAATTGTCCATTAGTTAACTAAAATCGATGCAAATTGGATGATCAGAATCCTCGGTTCTTCAGTTCAATCAAATAATTTCATTTTTGTTTTTTTTTTCTCCAGAGGTGGTCGCCTTTTTCCCTTTGAACTTTCGACCCAGTGAGATAATAACAAACTTTTTATTTTATACTGTTTAAAATTCATCGACTTGTTCGTCCACAGGATCAATAGTAGTTGTAAACACACGTCAACGTAAATGTTCCATTGGGAATTAAATAACTCGTAGTTTTATTAAAAAAAGGAAAGTCGCATTTCAGAGGGAAATGGATCAAAAAAATATGATTTTCCTTTTTTTTTTTTAATATTTCGAAAACCATTGGGTTTTGGAGAATCCTTGAAGGGACCTCTTTCGTAGAGTATTTCAGGATCTTCAAAAAAGGTCTCTTGACAAATTCTTCTAAACCTAATAGTTTATGAGCTTTCAACAAAATAAGCGAATTTCCTACAATTCATTCACTTTTCTTTAAATTTTGTTAAGATATTTGATATTTGATATTTATTGCATTAAGACTCCTGGCAAATGCCCATCGGAGCCAGATGAAATACATAAAGTATATCATAGTAATACATTCGTGGTTGAGCAACATTATAAATTTCTAAATTCATAACAAGATGTTAATAACGATAATAATAAAACTCCAATATCAGTTAATAGTTTACCAAAAATTATCAAATTAAATATTCTCAGAAAAATATTAATAGGAAAATACGCCAACAATAAATAGCTAAGAAATATATAAAATTAGCAATAAGAGTATTCAATAATTAGAATCACAGATGGCTTTTTATGGAACAGTCTCTATTATGGAATAGTCTCTTTCATCAATAATTTGAACACATTTCACTGAAAACTCCAAGTGTATCTGATCTGATAACTTCAGGCAAAGAGTTCCAGAAATTTGAAGAAGTTACTATGAAAGACTGATGATAAATCTCAAGTCTAGCGAACGGAATATTCAGAATATCAGATAGAATAGCTCTGCTTCTCAAATTTTTGTATGATGCACGTGGTTGAAGGTCGTTTCCGAAAAGACTGATTCGAAAGTTAATAACTCTGAAACAAGTGGTTTTAGAAGAAAATGTGAGGAGACCTTTTTTGTAGAGAATTCAATAATCTTTGAAAAAGTTCTCCTGACAAATTTCCGTAATTTCAATAGTTTCCGAGATATTCAACAACTATTGTTCAAGAATTTTTCAAAACCCTATTTTATCAAAAATAGCCACTGTTTAAAATTGATTTTACATTCAATTCAAATGATTTGCAGGCCTTACTCTATCTGATTCAACTGCTGGATCCAATTGTCAAGGGTGACTACGTAATAGCCTACTTTCACACATTAACAACAAGCAACAACTATCCAAGTTTTCATTGGCTGAGAGAAGTGTATAATGTGCTTCCTTACAAGTGAGTTTATTTATATCAATTATTACGAATTTTCGCACTTTCACAAACGAGATTCTTCGATGAATAATAGCTTTAAAAAATGACGGCTATGAAATTTTCCGAAATATCTTTTTTTTTTTTCAATAAATCTTCAAAAATCAATTGTCATGGTGGACCCGGTTACCGGACGGCTCCCAGTTTCCGGGTGCAGCAGCAAAATATGCTAATAGTTGATATTCAAGTGGAAGAATCTAGTTTTTCAATACTTGCAAAATGTTAAGATAACAATCAAGTAAATTGTTTGATTCATGTGATTGAAATTTTTTATCATTTTAACAATCCACTTCTATCTTGTCCGGGAAACGGTACCATTGCCTCAATCGACCCGTAATTGGTGCTTTCACGGTACAGCTTATTCAGAACTCCAGAAATTCAGAGATACTGAGAATTACTCATAATTTGTTCACAATTATGAGAATTAGACTGCAATTTTACATTTTTTAACCAATTTTTCGGAAAAATCGATTTTATTTCATCACCAGTTTTATTGCTGGGTAAATCTTGGTAAATATCTCGGAATTGAAGCGACATAGGTAATTTTTTGTGGAAACTTTTTTTTTAGAATAAGATGAGCTCTACAAAGGAGGTTTCAATTAAAACTCTCGTATCTCCACTCGATTCCGAGATATTGTAGAAAAAGTAAAAAAGTAGTCTCAAGTCGAGTGAATTCATTTTTTCAAAATTCTTTTTTTTTTCTTTTTTATTTTCAATAATTGCGTTTTGTTTTATTAATCAAATTGAACTTTATGGATAGATTTCATTATTATCAATTATTACGAATGTTCGCACTTTCACAAACGAGATTTTTCGATGAATAATAGCTTTAATAATAAAAAAAAAATTATAATAACTTTAAAAAATGACGGCTGTAATTTTCAGAAAGATCGATTTTATTTCTTCACAAGTTCATTGGAGACATCTCGGAATTTAAGCGAGATGGAGCAATTATTATTGGGACAATTTCTGTAGAAACTTCCAAGTGCTATAAAAAAAGTTTCTGCGAAAATTGCTTTATATCGCTCGGATTCCCAGATGTTTCTAAAAAAAACTGGTAACAAAGTAAAATCAAATTTTCTGAAAACTTCACATTCTTAAAAAATGTTGAAAATAACGAGAAAACGTGAGTAAATGGTAACAAGTTAATCCTTATCTAAAAAACATTGCAGTTCTCTGAAACTCAATAATAATCAAAAAAATTCTCGAATTGTTAATTTATTTCTGCGTTAGAAAAAATCACAGATTTTTAAAATAATATCAAATTTTTTAAATAAAAAAATTCTCAGGACAGTCAATAAATTTCAAAAATGTAATTTCTTTACCTGTCAAAATAAGAAAAAAACGTTATATTTTGGAATTTATCACTCAACATGAAATTTTTTTGATGAATGAAATTATGATAATTTTACAAATTGTTTATTGACACTAAAAATTTATTTAAAATTCAATTAACTCTGACGTTAACTGAAAAATCCCTGGATCATTGAAATTTACGTAAATTTCTTAACGTAATCATAAATTTTATGTTAAATACAATTAAACATACGAAAGAAAATCCCCAATGATTTACAGTCTTTATCAATTTCTTTTTTCATTTTCAGATATAAGAAGCATCTTAAACATTTTTACATAATTCATCCCACGTTCTGGACCAAGGTCAGTATAAATTAATTTTTTTTTTTTACAATTTGAATAAATTCGAGAATTTTCGTTTTTTTTTAATTAGTTCTCTACGTGAGATAAAACAAGACAGGAAACATAATAATTTTCGCAACTGAAAAAGATTTCACATGACTGATAAAAAAAAGCAACACAATTTGCAGCATTCAGTTGACCTTGTGTAACAATTCAACCGATGAATCATGTTTTCGCGTTTTTCCTTTTTTCCAGTAAATTTGATGAGTTCTCAATGTAGATTAGAGCACATTAATTGATCAAGGTTGACTGAATGATGAAAGAGAATTAATAAATTTAATTTTTCTTCTGTTTGTTCTGGGGCAGATGATGACATGGTGGTTCACAACGTTTATGGCACCAGCAATAAAACAAAAAGTACACAATTTACCTGGTGTTGAGTATCTCTATGAAGTAATGTCACCGGATCAATTGGAAATACCAGCGTACATCACTGAATATGATATGACGGTAAATAAATTGTTTTTTTTCTCATTGAAATTATGATATTAAAAATAGCAGACATCTGACAATTTTTATTTTTCTTTCTTCGGAACTAATAAATTATTTAAACAAAAAAAGGAAAAATATGCACAGGCAGAAAATTCAAAAGACTACAAGTGCGAATTTCATAAATATTTCTTTTATAATAAGTTATTCGTTTTGAAGAAATCCAAAGAATTGTCAGATGTGTGTTAATTTATGATACTGAAAATAGCAGACATCTGATAGTTCTTATAATTTTTTTTTTAAACAAATAAAATATTAAAAAATTAAAAAATATACGCATGTAGCATATTCGAAAAACTACAAGTGTAAATTTTTTAAATATTTTTTTATGATAATTTATTTAATTGAAAAAATGCAAAAAATTATGAGATGTGTGCTAACTTCATTATCATGCTAATTCCATTGTCATTTTAAATTTAGTTTAAATGTGAGAAAAATAGGAAGTGGGGGATTTTTAAGGATTTTTTTTTATCTTTTCGGAATATAGAGGAGAATTAGGAATATAGAGGAGATTTGTTGATAATCACCTTCTCTATAACTTTGATTCCCTTCTACAAAAAAAAAGGCTTTCACTTAGGAAGTAACAAAATCCCGAGAGCTCGGGCGAGAGATTTAAACTTAAGAAAACTACTCAATTAATTTTCAAGCACGAAGAGTATGCGGAGGATTATTTTTTAAATGCTAATTTTAGTGAGTGGAAGCACGGATTTTACTTTTTCGTGGGATAGAATGCATTGGAATTTGTTTAAAAAAATTTTGTTGACTGTTCTGCATCTGTCGTGGTATTACCAAAAATTATCGAACTAATACACACCACGTGATGTCGAATCCCTTGCTTCTATTTCGAAATTGTGATCGAGAAAATCGTCACGAAAATTTCTTAATACTGAAAATAGCAGATATTTGATCATTTTTTTTTCTCAACAAATAAGTGATTAAAAAAAAAGTCATTCCCTCAGTCATAAATTAGTATTTCTTTTTAAAGCCTAATTCTCTCATTTATTTTACAGATAAATGGCATGAGATACTACCAGCCAGACCAGTCACCATCGTCGTTAACGTAACTGGCAGTGAGTTGGCGAAACAATTGACTTTAAAACAAAAAAAATAAAAATCCCAATTAGATGAAAGAAAGGAGAATGAATTTAAAAAAAAAAAAAAAAACGTAAATTTAATAATGCCCGCGTCGCCTTTAAATTTTGCCTTTGCACGCAGAAAGACCGATGAATTTCGAAGAAGAATTAACATGAAACACCATTTTTTCACCCTCTTATTATTATAATTATAATTATTATTATTATTATTATTATTATTATTTTCATTTCCTCAGTATAGATATTAAATGTGGGAGAACAATGAAATTAATTATTGAAATTGTGAAACAAGATACAAATTAATTTTTTTTTACATTTATCTCGAAAATTATCAAACTTGCAAGAATTAAAAAAAAAAAAACAGTTTTTTAGAGAACTAAATTATCGACAAAAAAAAAGTCTTTTGATAAATTATCGTTTTTCTCCAGTTACCAATGAAAATAAGAGACAAAAAAAATGTTTCAACTCATCTTCTTTCACATTTTTATTAATTAATTATCCAATTAATGATATAACGTAAATGAGGGAGAGAATGAATTTCATAGAATTATTAAGAGCTTCGTTGTTCATGTAAATGAAGTAGGAAAAATGTATTAGACCATTCCCATAAGTTCCTTTTATCTTTTTTTTCACGTGAAAAAGAGAGAAAAATTCATTAGATTGTCATCGATAAAATGAAGAAAAATTAAGTGAAACAAAGCGAATCAGAAGTAATAAAAAAGTTGAATATATATATCTATATATATATAAATATTAATTATTGACTGCCAACCAACATCGGTAAATCAGTATTTTCACGACGTTGTGCTTCAATTATTTCAATTGAGTCAAATAATATTGATAAATCAGTGAAAAATAATAATTAAATGTTGTGCAACGTCGTAAATATTTTAGAGTACCTATTTAAAAATATTAGATTGACAGGGTGAGATTTGCCACTGCGTTTATTAATGGAGAATAAATAGAGAAACATGAAAAAAAAACAACCCTCGTGCACCCTCGAGACATTATATTGTTGTTATAGGCAAAAAAAATAATACAAATCCTACGAAGAAAAAAAAGCTGAAGAAATGAAAAAAAAAATCAATTTACTTGTACATTATCAATATTTTATTAATTGACTTTGCTAATTAAATAGCGTTCACGTGGGAACGTATACTCGCGTCATAGACTGCGAGACTAGAGGAATATCTAATGAAAATTTATTAAAGTATTAATTAAAAATTAACTATAGAGTTCAGATTAATTTATGAAATAGAAAATTGTGGAATCTTCTTGTAATTTAGATGATTTTTTCGAAATGATCGGCAAATTTGAAGTGAAAAATTAGATAATACAATCGATTTTGGTCCAGTGACTCTCGAGATTATTGAGGAGTTAATTTGCGAGTGATTTCACGGTTTTTTTTATCATCTCGTTGAGAAATGAGCTATGAGCGATTGTATTATAGTATGAAAATTAATTTTTTTTTCTTTATGGAATCAATGAAATTTCTGTTCTTTATTAACTTTATTGTCACGTGAATAAGAAAATTTTCATTTATGAGGGAATTTTTGAAAAATATTACGACATTGAAGAAAGATAGAGGAAAAATTTTGTAGCCACATTTTTCATAGAAGAAAAGGAGATCTACAAAAAATGTCGTATCACCACTAAATTCTGAGATATTTTCAAAAACACATAACGAAGTCGAGAAATTTCGTTTTTTCTCTTCATTTAATGAAGATGTTTCTTCAGTTTCATTTTATTTGATAAAAAATCATTAAAATTAACATAATAAGGAAGAAAATGAATACAAAACATTGAAGAAAAGAAAACACATTCGAATTCATTTTTTTTGTTTGTTTTTCTTTTTTTTTTTCATTTTTATCGCCAATAATTTTCTTTTATTTCATGAATTAAACTGAACTTCATCGTGAAATAAAAAAGAATAGGCTTAAAAAAAAGTAACTGAGTAGGCTAGGTGAAGCAATAAGAATTTTTTCAAAAGAGCTTCGCGCCACTTGTTTGTAGAGGCTGCGCCGTTGTTGATTAAATTTAAAAAAATGAAAAATGATGAAAAAATTGGGGAGAAATGATATAAAAATTTGAAGATCAAAGTATGTTAGTTATAGATTATATATATAAAAAAAAATGCGTCTCGCGTTCATGTTGACCAATCGAGCCTGTTCGATACATGATTCATTCCCAGAAAGCGTTTTTTTTTCTTTTTTAGATTTTTTTTTGCGTATTTCATCACCAATTGTTCATTTGAGCTTTAATTTTTGCTATTTTCTATTTAATTCATTGGAGTGAGGAGATAATTCTTCTTAAAATTGAGAAATTTGAGGGACTATACTGTCGATGGAAAAGAAATAAATAAAATTTACTCAGTAATTTTTCAATTAATGGATTAGTTGTTGATTAGTTCATCATGAAATGATGATTAATTATGAATAAAATTGTACTCGTATTATTTTTTATGAGATCAAATTCTCTGGCTTCCTAAATGTAGATGTAGACGTATTGTCTCCTCACTTCATTATCCCATTTTTTTCAATTTTAAAAGAATTCGTGATTAATATGAAGAAAAAAATGAAAAATAAAGCGGTTTAAGGTCAGAAAATTTTGTGCAGATTATTTTGATGGTATCTGCGAGATGAGTGGATTTAGAAAAATTTATCAGAAGACTTTTTCCGTAGTAAATTAATTTTTCTACAAAAATGGTCTACAAGATTCCCATAAGCCTCGAGATTTCCGAGATATTTAAGTTTTACAATTTTCACGAAAAAACCCGAAAAAAACTGTTTTTATTTTTTTTTAATTTTCATTCTGTGAATATCTCGAAAATTACTGGGTTCATCATAATTCATCAAGATACCTTTTTTGTGGGGAATTAAATTCTCTGAAAAAACAGTCTCCTACCGAATTTCGTTGAACTCCACCGTTTCCAAGATACCATCAATTCAATCAACATGAATCGAGTCAATCCATTTCTGACTACTCAATTACTGAAATATTAATTAAAAACTCAGAGAAGAAAACCCCGTAGTTAACAATAGTAATTTTTAAATAATATAAGTCGACCTAACGATAGTTTAATCGATGGACAATCCATTTGCTGCTATTGGTGAAAGCCTGAAGAGATCCCGAGAACGAAAAAAAACTTCTTTAATTAGCGATTTCAGAGAAAAAAAAAAAGAAATAATAATTAGTAATATTTTTTTAATTGATTAATTTAATTTTAACATATATATATGAACTTTGTGTTATCATTGACATTTTAATTATTGTAATTTGAACCATTAATCATTTTTTTCCCAGTTTTTTTTAATGACATTCAGTAATTTCTTAGATTAATTCAATTATTCAGTCATTAATTAATCGATTAAATATTCATTATGACGTTGGAATGTAATTGGAATTTTTTAGTTTTTTTTTTTCATTAATCAATCAATTTAAAAATGCAATATGCAAAGTGAGTTTCTGAGTGAACGTGTGATTTAGAAAGAATATAACAAAAAATTTATTTTTCGCCCCATTCGCGAATATTGTTGTTATTTCGAATTATTAATAATGTATATTGTATAGAAAACAAATGCGGTTGTTGATTGAGAGAAATAATTATTCATTAAACACATACACCATTTATCCTAGAAGAGAAACGAATAAATTGATTTAAAAATATTATTATTCACATATGTGATATTTATTTAACTATGGTAAGATGGAGCAAAAGAAACATTCTAATTGAACGGTTCGAGATAGAAATTTTCTAATGATTTCATTGAAAAGCTGAGGAATTTTCACGCGGGAAACATGTGTCAAAATTTTTTTTCTTCAATTTTTCGAAAAATTTATAGTTTTGGCCAAGTTTTGAAGTTTCTGTCACGTCCTAAGGGTCCATTAGTCCACGATTTTATTATTCCTAGGCATTTGATGATTTTACTGATATTTAGTGCAAACTATCTGCGCGATTTTTAAGAGAAGAAGTGAACACCAGGAGTTACTTTTAATTAATGGCATATTTTATTCTGCTCTTTGGCTTTTTATAAACAAAACTTGGTGTAGTCAGCGTCTACACGTCTCGTGTCTCGCTCATGGTTTCTTACAGTGTTTCTTATTTTTCGTCTTTAGACTAAAGGGTAGGGTTTTGCTGATCTTTCAAAATCTTGCTATTATGATTTCATTATTCAAAGTTCGTAATTTTATGTTAGTTTCACAATAAGATTAGTATGTATAAATATATATATATAATTCTCTCAATTTTCTGGATGACGCGGATAACTCAGACGTAACAGTTTCCCTTTTAAAAATCGGAAGAATTCATTTTTTCGGTGAAATTTCTGTTTTGTTGGTCCTAGCGACCTGGGTTTGCTCTTAAACAAAAGGTAAGGTCATTTTTCATCGATTTATGTGGTTCAAATTTTTTTTGAAATCACTTTTTCAAATATTCATAGGTAATTTTCTGAAAATCTGTTTTTGTCCTATAAGTGCTTGAAAAAAATTTACATTTTCAATCCCAAGTCACTGCGATCAATAGAACCAGAGATATTCTCGAAAAACTTGAAATTTTTGAAAAACAGAAGAGATTCACCATTAAATCTTGCGCAAAAAATGTAATTTTTTGAAAATCCCCAAAAATAACTTGTGGCATATGATATTCATGGGAAATTTTGTCATCTTTCCAATGGAATCATCGGAAAAAATCTATTTCCAATATTCTCATCCATTTTGAGTAATCTTCATTGCATAAAATACCAAAATCAGCCCGTGTTCATTTCACCCCACCTTCTTCTACAAAAATTGGAAATTATGGTTTTTAACGCCAATGGTTCCTTTTTTTGCTATGTAAAAATTCCGAGAAAATATTGGATGAAAATTAATAACTCATTTGTTTTTTCTTTTTGAGACAGAAAGTTTTTTCTTTCATTATTTTGCAAGTAGGGGAGAGTGGGGCAAAATGGACACTGTAATGAAACGGTTACAGATGGAATTCTTTCGATTATTCTATTGGAAAGCTGAGGAAATTTTAGCTGGAAAACAAGTGTCAAATGTATTCTTTCAGATTTTTTGGAAAATTCGATATTTTTCAGCATTTTTGAAGGGTGGCGCCTTTCTTTTTTCTAAATTTTTCAATTTTCTGCAAATATCTCTGGTTCTATTGGTCGTGGCAATTCGGGGCTCATCTCAAATGAAAGGTGAGCTCATTTCCCATCGATTTATGGGGTTTTGAATTCAAAAATATCAATTTTTGTAATAGTTGCAGGCCAGAAACTGTTTCACAAAAATGCCCATAAATACCTTAAAAACCGATATTTTGAAATTGAAAACCCTATGAATCGATGGCAAATGATCTCACGTTTCATCTCCCATCGGAATTTTTACGCTACGACAAATAGAACCGAAGATATCCTCAAAAAACTGAAAATTTTCAAAAAAAGGAAGATTTTACCCCTCTAAAATGCTCAAAAAAGTCAAAATCGCAAAAAATTCAAAAAAATTAATTCCGGCACTTGTTTCCCGCCAAAAATTTTCTCAGCTTTCCAATGAAATCATCAAAAACAATCTACCGCCAATATTTCTATTAATTTCAAGAGTTTCCATAATATCTGCCTAAAAATTTAGATGTGTCCATTTTGCCCCACCTTCCCCTAACTTTGAAACGAATACTTCTATCAAAATTTAGCAGGACACCTTTGTAGAAAATTTCACGGGCCACAAAAAAAAGTTTCTTGATGGATTTCCTAAACTCAACAATTTCCGAGATTTTTACAAAAACTAACAATTACTCAAAAATCTAATGAATTCTTCTGAAACTATTATTGTAAAAATTTTACTAAACATTCCTCATGAAAAAATTGTCGTTATTTCCATTATAACAATTTCATTTGCGAAACAGCTGCAAATCTTTCGCCATCATGGAGCTTCAACTGGAAAATAAAAATGAATTTCGTAAGATTTTATTACAACGAAAGTCGTCAATATTTTTTTTATATCTCATTTTGTTAGGAATTTCCAGTTGCGTATTGTACCTATACGTATTTGACCTATGAACCCAATAAAAATGATGACAAGTAGTAAAAGCTGCAGAAAGATTAGGCAAATTCAAAGTGGGTCTCAATATAATCACTCAAGTGTTTCTCATGTGACATTTCATAGAAAAGAATATTAAATTTTTTTTATTGTTTCTCTCAGTCTATCGGAGAGTTTTCATGATTTAGGAGATAAGATAGTATTTATCGGGCATATAACAACGACGGTTCGTTGAATAGAGAAACGTGACGTTCAGTTGAAATTACTAATTTCGAAATTATTAAAATAGTTTTCGAAAAAATTTATTTATTAAAAAACTTGAAATAATTATATTGATTCGAAATTTGAAAGGAAAAAAAAAATTATATAAATTCAAAGAATTTGTTCAATTGTAATATTCATAGAATCTCCCAAGATTCCTAATTTCTCAATTAATTTATTTAATTTTTTTTTAATCAGTAATTCAGTGATAAAACGTAATAATTCAACTTCTCTCTAGTTTTCAAATAATATTTCAGAAAATAATGGAGATAGACAAATTTTTGAAGAGATCTTTTTTGAGGAGGAAAAAACGTTTTACAAAAAAGGTCTTCACAAAAAATTTCCTATCTCTCTTAGTTTCCGAGATATTCTCAAAAACGAAAATACAAAAAAAGGAGCATTTTCCTTCTTTTTCTTTTCCTTTATCGAAATCGTCTGATTTTTAATTCTGTAAACATTTCCGATCATCGAACGACGACTTCAGTACTTTCCAGATAGACACTCAAACGTTTTATTTATATAGATGGCCCATATCAGCCCCCCCCCCCCCCCCCCCAAGGAATCCACGTCTTTTCTCTCATTTTATCATAAAAATAAAAGAAGGAAAATGACTTCTTTTCAAGAAAACTCGAATTATAATTTCTGCAATTCCTCAATTTATTCAATTAAGTAGCTCAGCTAATTAAAGATTATAAACTTTATCAAGTATTCATAAAAAAATTAAATCTTCAGAGATAAGAATTAAATTTATCTTAAATCAATATTTTTTCGTCTCATATCAGGCAAATAATGGAATTCCGTTTAAATTCAGTTCCCCTAATGTCACCAGCGTGTTCGATTCGTCGAGTTCTAATATCACGAGTGTTTGAAATTTTTTTTTTAAATTAATAATTTAATGTTAGAGTAGAATAGAATTTATTTCTTTGATGTCACAATTTTTGTTTCACATCGGTATCTTTTGCCTTCCACAAAACTCTTCTTTTACTCAACTTACTCGAAATATTTGCATTAATTATTTGCATATATATATTTGCATTATATCGTTGCTTCAGAAAGTAAGCGGCGTAAGTACTGTGTAGCACTTACGCCCCTTTATTTCTAACGCGAAGATATATAGAAGAAACTGGGGCAAAATGGATCCCCAATTCGATATGATTCACGATTTTTTTTCGGAGTAAAGGCTTCTACAGAAAAATTTGAAAAAATTCACCTACAAAGTTGACATATTGGAGCATCTTCTCAAATTTTTTCAGATTTTTTTGCAACCTCCATCACTCCGAAAAAAAATCATAAATCATCTCGACTTGGGGGTCCATTTCGCCCTGATTTTCCCTATGTATCACAAAAAATCTTTAATTAGTTACTAATTTATTGTTTATTTATTGTGAGAAAAGAAGTCATTAGGAAAATTTAATTCAGTGAAAAATTTAGATTTACTATATATATATATACTTATTGAATTAGTCTTTCAAAAATAACAAATTCATGGAAATTTTTGGTGTCAAATTTGCTCCACTGAGAGTTCCACTCGACAGAAGACTCCAAACACTTGCTGCTTGTGCTTGGTTTTGTGTACTTTGTTTCGGTGGTCCTGCAGCATGGTTGTTCACATTTTATTGTTTAATATTTGGCAAATGGCTGAGATATTTTACGTTAATTTATTTCTGCTTTATTTATTATGATTGGGACACTTACAAACGTGGTGGTCGAAGGTGAGTTATCATTATTATTATTATCTTGGGAAAGAATGAGTTTAGGGGATAATGTCAAGAGAGCTTTTTCGTAGGGAATTTAATCTGCTACAAAAAAGGTCTCCGAAGAAATCCTCGTGAATCCAGTTGTTTCTGAGATATTTTGAGATTAAAGGAAAAACACATTTTTAAGCAGTTTTTTTTGTTTCTTCGTGGAGGGAATTTTTTGAAATATGGATATTTCCGGAAATGATAAGGTTGAGAAGAATTTTGCAAGAAATCTTTTTCATGGGGAATTTAATTTTCTTGAAAAGAAGTCTCTTGATAAATTCTTTGTTAGCTCTTTTTTTGTAGAGTTTTCAACAAAAATATGTGATACATTAAAGATTAAACATACTGTAAAAAAAAAAGGTGAATTGAATATTTTTTCCTTCTATTATTTAGTTAAAATGCTGTTCTTTTCGCCAATTGTTTTCAAATAATAGGTCAACCGTGTGGTTTTTTAGTAATTACGTTATTTCTGTCCGATTTAGGGCGTTTCATCCCCACCACCACTATTTTCAGTAACTTTGATAATTCATATCTCATAAATTACACGGAGAAAATTTATGAAAATATTCAGAAAAATGTGAAAATATATCATCTTTGATGCGGCATTAAAAAATAAGGGATTAACTGTACTCAACACAGAGAAAAATGTTTTCTTAATTTAAGAATGTGCAGTCACTTAATTTAAGAATGTGCAGGTCACTTAAATTAAGAAAGAAAAGTCACTTGATTTAAGTGAGAAAACTCACTTGATTTAAGTGAGAAAATTCACTTGATTTAAGTGAGTTTTACTTTCTTAAATTAAGAAAGAAAAAGTCACTTGATTTAAGTGAGAAAAGTCACTTAATTTAAGAATGGCAGGTCACTTAAATTAAGTGACTGCACATTCTTAAATTAAGAAAACATTTTTCTCTGTAAAGTTCGCTGGGATACTACCTTAATTTGTGTCTTCATAATTACCACAAAATTTTAATAAATTTTTACAGTAATCGATGGACAAAGGCAATGAGAAATTGCGCCTGGTGGCGTTACTATTGTGCCTATTTCCCTATAAAACTCGTGAAAACAGTTGACCTTGATCCATCAAGAAACTATCTTTTCTGTTCATATCCGCATGGAATTTTGGCATCCGGCGCATTTGGTGCATTCGCAACGGATATTCTGAACTTCAAAGAACTCTTTCCACATCTGGAATCTCGTATGCTCACCCTTGATCAGCACTTCAAAGTGCCATTCTTCAGGGAATTCGCCTACAGTTTTGGCACTTGCGGTGCCAATGCAGAGAGCATAGAATGCTTGCTCCAAAAAAAGGATAAAAATGAAAAAAAAACTGCAGTTGTCTTGACAGTGGGTGGAGCTGCTGAATCATTTAAGTGCAGACCATCAACGTATAATATTATCCTGAAAAGGCGAAAGGGTTTTGTGAAAATTGCACTAAAAACAGGGTTGGTATCACTGATTTTCTGGTCTTGAAAACATTTTTACATAGAAAAATTCGGTCTAACGCGCCAGCAATAGACTTTTTCATTAATCAGATCATATCCCTAACTTTGAGATAGGATTTTTTTTATCATTACGCATCTAGGGCGCAAAAAATGTAATTTTTATAAAAAATTTCTCTCGAGCGTAGCGACAGTGAGAAAATTTTGTCGAATTTATCTTTTATTTTAAGTTTACCAACACGTGCGGTAAAGATTTTCAGACCCGTGTGATTATAAAACTCGCCTGCAGTTCGTTCTGCAATCTCACACTCGTTACAAAAAAACTTCACCGCACTTGTTAGGTAATCTATACTCTTCTCGAGCAAGTGAATGTAGCAACAGTAATGATAAAAATTTGGCGATACTCATTTGCAGCACTCCATTGGTACCTGTCTTCTCCTTCGGCGAAACTGACTTGTACGATCAGGTACGCAGCACGGAGGACTCATTACTAAGCAAAGTTCAAGAGATTATTAGAAAGACTATTGGTATTGCACCGATAATTATTGTTGGCCGAGGATTTTTCCAGTATACCTTTGGAATTATCCCTCAGAGGAAACCAGTTACTGTTGTTGGTAAGCTGATTTAGTGGAATTGATGATTTTTGAAGATTAGATTGAAGATTTTTGAAGAATTTCATTTTATCATCATTTTTTTTTTGGTGAGATATCTCGTGATCCAAGAGAGATAGCGTCATTCTTGTGATAAACGTTTTTCATTCTTCAGTACAATAAAGATTGTTGCGGAAATTGCTCCATCTCTCTTAGATTCCGAGATATCAGCAGAAAAACTGTATTCAAAAATAGGATTTTTCAATTAGACATGTTTTGGCATTTTTTTAAGAGAGAAGGCCTCTGTTTTGAGTGTGATAACTTCTCGTGGATTTTCCAGGGTGGATTGTGGGAGGCGGTTTTTATGAAGGTGAAAAAGTAATAGTTGAAATTTACACTGAGCCGCAAGGCAAAACCGTTTTTATTCGAACGCCGAAAAGCCCGCTCGTCTAATAGATAATATACACATCACTTTAAATAAATTAATGGTTGATTTTCACTATTATGCAATGATTAGTTGAGATACAACAAACTTTCAGTTGAGAATTATGAATTAATTGAGATTATTCACATTTCACACAATGAGGTATTTCGCGATAATTGATATACAATGAAGTGTCTCGCTTGACCGTTCAAACGAGAGTTCCCGAGTTGGTGGGGAGATTTTTCGTCTCCTAGCCCGGGCCCAGTGTCACTGGACTCGGTTCACCAATTTACCAAGAGTTGATGACTCTTCCCCGAGAAAATAGTTATGTTTTAAACAGCCTCTACGAAAAAATTCGAAAAAATTACTCGATAATGCAGAAATGTTACAGTATATTATCAATTTTTTAGTGATTTTCTCATGAAGTCCTTCACTCCGAAAAAATCCTGTATCATTTTGTCTAGTTTAAATGATTAAAACCATTTTTTTTCAGTTGGTGCGCCAGTAGAACTACCAAAAATCCCAGAAGCAACGAATGAAGAAGTCGACAAGTATCATCAACAATTCTCGGATGAATTGATGAAGTTGTTTGAAACAGAAAAATACAAGTACCTGAATGATCCGGAGAATATGAAATTGATTATCGAATGATATTAAAAGATTTTTTACAATTTCGTTACATAAAGAAGTTATTTGTGTATGAATTCATCTATTTTCGACCATATATCCTTTTCGGAAATGATTAAACCAAAGCAATTTTAATTTTTATGAAATACTCCGAAATCTAAGTTGAGTTTTTTCCTTTTTTAATCCTTTTATTGGGTATAGGTCCTGGACCAAGTCCCATTCCGCATCTAAGTGGAGTTGTGGAAATTTTTGTGGAAACCTTTTTTGTAGCACTGATTCCCCTCTACAGAAATGGTCTCCACAAACTGACGGCAATGGCTCTATGGTTGGAAGGAGGGAGGGGGTGCAAAATTTGAAAGCTCTAATTCTCACGATTTTACCTTTCGAGCAGGAGTCTTGCAAGAGACTATTGTACCTGGTCAAATTGAGACTCCAATGTCAAATTCAGATTTTCATGACAATGTATTGTATTTTTTTTTTTCTATACTTATTCAACGTCGCCATCTTTTCGCTGAGATTATGCCAATCAGCGACGGAGGTTCATGGTGTGTCTGTGGACAAAGCACTTGTGAATAATTTTTACAGTGGTGCTTGTATCATTCCTCAGAGACTAGGATTTGGACCTGGGTCTACGAGTTGGCAATCCGACACTCTACCGAACAAGACACCGTTCACCTCTGTATTGTATTTTTGTGATAGAAAAACGAGAGTTCATCTATGAGAGAATCTCTCTGTTATATTTGAGTCAATTTTGTCTTGACTCGTAATTTTTTTTCTATTCATAACACATGTGTGAAGAATAAAAAGACAATCTCAAATGTCAGGAATTTGGCATTGAAGTTCATGGTAGAATTTTTTTAATTTTTTGCACATAACAATTTTTTTGACACTAAGTTTGATAAAGTCGCCGATGTTGAAAAATAAGTCTCCATAAGTTTGCTATTTCTCCGTTGGAATTCTCCTCATTTCCAATGATATCGTCGCCCTAGAAACAAAGGGGCGTAAGGACTTTGTATAAGCATAGTACTTACGCCCCTTTGTTTTTAAAGCGTCGATATTGTAGCGTATCCCCCTTCTACATTAAAAGATGAGAGAGAAGCTGCACACATAACCCGATGTGAACTGAGATCTGTTGTTTAACAACAAGAAGACTGGACTTTACTTTGGGATCTGCTATAAGAGACATCAATTGTGATTGATTAAATAATAAAACGCCCTTTTTCTCTAAGCTGGACTATTTAATTATTTCAAAAGGATAAGAATATTCTCATTTTTTATTAATCAAAAGGCTCAGCACCATTAAACAAATAAATTTATTAATAAATTAATTTTTATTAATAAATTTTTAAGAGAATCAAATTCCGGAAAAAATATGTAATGCTCAAGCAGGATTTGAACCCACGACTCTCTGATTACATGATGGTTAATATTTATATTACATAATGTATGTAATTAAATAATTATTACATATACGTAAAAAAAAAAAGATTTTTTTTTTATTATATATAATATATATATATTTATGTGATGAAAATCATATAAAATCCCACACCGACCTTCCTTTGGCAAATTATTTTATTGGAAAAAAAATATTTTTTCTTTATTATATAAAAAATATCACTGACTCAGTGTATCACTCGGGGATAATCTCCCTGCTCACTAAATGGTACTCTTGCTCAGTTTCTTGGACTCAGTCCACACGATAGTTTTGATTATTGATGAGTTGATCAGGCAATCGTTCTTATTAATTGCCAATTTTATTTATATCTATTTTTTGTCTCTTCCCCCTTCTCCTCCCATTCTCTACAGAGTTCGTCGAATTCTGATATACGAAAAAAATGTGAATGTTGATTGAACGTTTAAATCCACTTTGAAATGCGCGTTGAGATCTTTATTCAATGCCAATAAATCCTTCGACTTCGCTTGTTCACTTTTCTCAACGGTACAGCCCATCAGAACACGAATAAATTCATTATTCACACTTAATTACACTTACCATCTTTATATTCACGTAACGGGACGTCAAGTTTTTCTGATTGAGAAGTTCCAATGGACACGTCAATGAACACCTTCAATGATTCGTTTATAGTCTTCAGTGATTTCAGAAGAATTTGAATTTTTTTCTGATGAAAACAGATGAATAGCACCAGGCAAATGCCAACTGTAACCCTTCTATTATGCCAGATATGCTGCTTCTTCTTCCTTATGACTCCGACCATTAGGTCATCTGGCCTTATAAAAGATATGCAATAATATATGATATGATGATATAATCAAACGAACGGAAGTTTTGCTCTGGGAAAATTTACAATTAATCTCCCACCGTCCCTTAGCTAGCCGCGCAACCTCACACTTTGATTGAAATTAGGCCAACGAATATTTTTCCTTATCGCGGTTTTATTCGATTCTAATTTCCTAACTTTATCGCATTGGGTTAAAGAGTAAGAATCCGAAATCACTTTCAAAATAATGATGTCATGCGTTCTTCATATTCAGTGGATTTTCCCAAAATCGGAATTTAATTCACGTTGACTTGTTTCTTCTTTCTCCCAATAATAAATATCATCTCCCATCAATTACACGACATTGGAATTCAATTGAAATGTTTCACAAAGTTTTTGAACTTGGAGATAATGGCTCGATTAGAAATGTATGGATATGCCGAAAGAATAACAAGTCTATCTGAATTTTTCCTCTTTCTGTTGAATTTTTCGAGATTTTTTTCAACTTTTTTATTCATAGCTCCCTCTCAAAAAATCAGCGTAGCACATGTCCCATCTATATACTCTGATCCTATCTTTTTATAGTGGCCCTCGTGGCTTTTGGTTCGGTTATCGTCTGTCATAACAGTTCCGAAAGGCAAAAGTCAATATTTGTCTCAAAAAATTCAGAAAATGCCTGTTGTGATCAAGTCATTGAAATACCAACTACGTTGGATATAATCTGCACACTTTCCCTTATAATTATCCAAAGGTTATAATCACGTTACTACACTGAAAAAATAATAGTTGTGAAATCTATCAAATATTGTTGCCATAAGTCCTTGGCAAATTTTTTTTTTTAATAATTGCAAAAGTGTTTAAATTCACTGAATTCAGTCAATTCAAACAGATCGACTAGTTAAATTGACTCAATCAAGTACTTCAACAGTTTTTCAAAATTATTTCACAAAAATATTTGGAAAGGACCAATGGCGTCAATATTTAATAGTTTTTACTACTATTTCTTTCTCAGTTTTTTCCTGAACACTTCAGTACTTTTTCCAAAAGATTCAAGATTATTTGTATTTTGAGTGATTTTTTAGTCTAAAATTTAGACTCAGTTGACTATTTGCGTACGAACTAGATGGAATATGTATTGTGATTGTTCACAAACTTTAGTTGACAATTGTACATCTGGAATGTAATGTGTATGCGTTAAGAATGGGAAGAGATGAATTGTGAAGCGCGTAAGGAGCAAATTTTCGTTGGTTCGACTGCAATTCTAGAACATTGGTTGTCCAATTTTATCTGCTCGAATAGGAAAGAAGCATGAGGATGATGAAAGTGGGGATTTCCATTTATGTCTACAATATCCTCGAGTGGGGATATTATGGACATAAATTTCGTATAAATACTCGAATACTTGAACATGAACTTCACAGTTTTGAGAATCACATCTTCAATAAGTTATTAAAGAAAAAATGAGAAATATAATTCTCTTATTCGCTATTATCGGTGTTGTGGCATGTAAGTATTCATTTTTTTTTCCAAATAAATTCCTCTGAATTTTGGAAATGAATGGAGACGATACTTTTAACAATTAGAGAAAAATGGATTAAATGGGGATTTTGACGTGCTATTTTTCTTCTAGTTGTCAATTTTTTGAAGATTTTTCTGGTTTTATTGTTCGTTACGTGGAAATTCCGAACGAAAGTGAAAAAATTAAATCATTTGCAATTGATTTATGTGGTTTTTAAAAAGAATTTGACCCGAACGTGTTTATAATGCAAATTTATTCTTATGACATGGCCCATAAATAGTTTGAAAATTGCAATTTTTTTCTCAAAATCTCATGAATTAATGGTAAATAATCTCATCTTTCACCTCCATTCAGAATTTTCACGTTGCGATCAGTAAAACCGCAGATTACCCCAAAGAATTGAGCTTTTCCAATTTCATAACAATTTGGAGCCCTGAATTCCTCCTTAAAATAGTCACATTTTCAAAAAATTATCAAAAAACTAATTCTAACATCTGTTTATCACATAAACTTCCTCAGCTTATCAAATATATGTACCACCTTGCGAAGAAAATGAAATAAGGGACTGGTGTCTCAATCGTGATGGTCCCTGTTATAATGCTTTGGGATCAATACTAACTGGTTCCCCGACTCCAAAGGTAAGATGTCTGTTAGAATACATTATTTTTGATGGTTGATAGAGTTCTTGAACACGAAAACCTTTGTTACTCCCATTATTACAAGGCCAAACAGAATAAGTAGATTTCTTTGTAGAATCCTTTTGAAGTGAAACTTTTGAAGTGAAACTTCTTTGCTGAGGGGGCAACAATTTTCGAGCGTCACGAAAATTCGTCATTGTGTGAGGGGAATAGCTAGATATACGTGGTGGGGGGAGCAGGAGAAGAGGAGAGTGCGTCAGCAGCGATGCCTGATTCTACACTCTATTATTTTTTCTTTTCAATACATGGAGAGAAAAATATGGGAATTTATCTAAATGATTTTTTAAAAAATTACTCAAAATTGTCATTTAAAGGAGGAGTTGTCATGAAACACGATCGAAAAATATCCATGCTCCACCTCATAATTTTTGCTACTTAGTTCTTGGAAAATTGCCATTTCACACTTGGCTTTGGATTAAAATATCTCGAAAACTATGCAAAATTCATCGAGACATGCTGTGAATGAAATTTAGAGGGAAGATTAACGAATAAAATAAGCAAACCTCCGTTTTTTTACGACTCGTAGTTATTAAGATATCGATTTTTGAATGAAAAATTCAGAAAGGACGTCCAAGTGCTCATTTATTTGCTATCGGGCCTCATCCATTGTTTCTGAACTACTCACTCAAAAAATGATATCTCTGAAACTACTGGTCGTAGAAAAACAGCGTTCTGCTTATTGTGTTCGTCAATCTTCCCTCTAAATTCCATTTACAGCACGTCTCGATAAATTTTGCATAGTTTTCGAGATATGTTAATCCAAAGCCAAGTGTAAAATGACCAATGGCTCATGTATAAGAAGTTTCACTTCTGCCGCGTGGGTTCCACGCACCCTCTTTTTTTGCGGAATAGCTCAAAAACTCAGAGTGTCAGGAAGGATGGATCTTAGATGGTTAGAAGCCAGGTTTCGTATTGATAACTCTGGTTTCGAATCTCCAAGTGGCTGACATTTATGAATGTGTCCAAGCCATACATTAAAATCTTCTCCCTAGAAAAATTTCCAAATGTACTAGTAGTATGGCTCAACCTTGAGGTGATACCAATCAGTATCATCCCGGCCACCTGGAGGTTAAGCACAAGGCGAGTCGTTTTATTACAATGCTCTCGGCTAGATCTATACCCTTATCAACAATAGCAACCCTACAGATAGCTACACCCTGTATAAGAACTGTTTCTCTCAGTTGATAAGATGCTTAACCCGGAAGAGTTAGTCGGGAATTCAAGATAGAGATACTTTACAATACTTTGATAAAACACTCCTTATGGCCATGATAATTGTACTGAGTGAAAGACGTGTCAATTCGTCGATCGTTGAAGCGATAAGCGATGTTGACTTGATGAACGTCAAACCGAGGAGAGATGCGGTTTTTGGGGAATACGCTGCCCAAAAGCCAGGTCAAACTTCGGTTTGAGTTATCTCGAGTTGACCCGAAGATGTCAATCACAGTGACTAACTGACCCTTTAACTCGATAGATGTCCGTCTACACGCAGAAAAACTGAGCAGAGAATATGAACTTAGCACTTCACAAAATTTGATTTGGCTTTTCACATAAAATATGCTCTAATTATCCATGTTTTATGCGCATGACTTTTGCAATAAAATATGTACAGATAGCGCATATTTTATGTGAAATTTGTCTGCCTAAAATATGCATAATCGGAGTATATTTCATGCCCCATTAATTTTTTTCTATTTCGTTTATCAAGAATATTACAGATGAATTTTGAATTTAAAATATTTTGTAACTCCACCACTGAATCAATCACGGTATAGGAGACTTTTGGAACAATGCATAATACGGTGATATTTCTAGGAATACATTCTCGGGATCTCTTCATTCTAGAAATACAAGATGATGTGATATTTGGGAACATTCCATCTATTGTTATTATTCACTTTTAATTTTCTTCTTTGAGGAAAAATTTCATTTCATTTTCTCAAAGTATTATTATGCTCATGAATTGATTGAGACTGCAGAATGGTTTTTTCTGTCTCATGAAAAACTTATTTCACTAATGCCAGCTCATATCCATGTGGCCGGGGATGGTCAATTGTATGCAACTCTTCAGTATCATTTTTATTATTAATTATGAGATTTATGGGAACACTGTTTAACTCGCAAATTTGTTGATAAAACGTTAACAGAACAATTAAATCATTGAGCGTATAATATGCTTCATTTTTCATCATATTCTATTTTTACCTTGAACATATTTTATGATACTTATAATTTTATAGTTTATACATTCCTAGAATGCATAAAATATGCGCATTGTGAGCATATTTTATGCACTAAAAACTTAACATGAAATATCCTCAATTAGTGCATATTTTCTGTACTAATAGCGCATGTTTTATGCAAGAAACAATAGTTCATATTTTATGCACTGCATAGTGCATATAATATGAACGAAAAAATCATATTCTCTGCTCAGCTTTTTCTGTGTGTAATGCCCAAAAAGTAGGATCTTGACGGAACAAAGAGAGGTAGTGAAATTTTTGCTGAAACTATTATTGTAGAGAATTCTGAGGGCTATAAAGAAGCTTCCTATGAACATGCCACCATCTCTATCAGTTTTTAAAATATTCTCGAAAAATATAACTAGTGATTTGCTAATTTTTATAATTATGATTTTTACAGTGCTGTGTACCGGGGTGTAAATGCAAAGATGGCTATGAGAAGTCCGAAGAATCCGGCAAATGTGTTCCACGAAGGGTCGTATGCAAGTTTTTAGACGAATAATAGAGCAGAGACTGAATGGTTACTCCATCGAAATTCGACTTGAACATAATTCGACAATATTTTGTAAAAAATGTAATTTTAATTTTTGTTCTCAATTTATCATTTATTTTTCGTCTCCTACTTTACTATTTGTTTATGAAGTAAGGAATGTAATAAATATATTATCTCATCATCTGCTGATTCTTTTCATCTCCCATCAAAAAATTCTAAAGTCAAAAACCTTGAAAAGAAAAAAAAATACGTCAAAATTATTTATTCGACTGATTCGTTGATTTTCGCTCCATTGGTGCAAGTTTTGCGGATACTTCAAGGGAGTACCCGTATCTCCGCGGAACAGCAATGAAGCAAAGGAGAAGTTATACTCTGAAAATTGGTGAATTCAATTCAATTCTGAAAGACCGGCGAAGGCTGGAAAAAAAGTGGAACGGTGGGGCAATGTAGAATGATATTATAATATCAAGCATTGGGATTTACATAGCAACGGCTTAGTAACGAACTGTCATGAGGGCCAAGAACGCTTGATTCTGGAATGAAATAGGCGTGTAATAATTCCACTATTCAGTTATCTCCGAATAATCTGAAATAAAACAAAGAGTAATGCTATAAAAATATTTTAATGATCAAATTTGATACTAGTGGAAATGGAACTCAAGTATAAGGCAATAAGATAGCCAAGGAGAATGATATCAACATAGAATTGTTTTTTAATCTTTTCATGGTTATGCTTGACTCCCAACCCTCCAGTACCGTAACTTTTTTTTCACAGATATTTATTAGAAGAGAAACCAGAGTACATTGAGACAGCTTCTCTTTTTTAGTATAAATTATTTGTCGATTTTATTATTCCTCAATGCAAGTAAAGAAGCTACACCCGACGCGGCCTGGGTCAAAGGCTGTCGGGGCTCAAGATGTGACGTTAAATTCAATTTTGTTGAGCGCCAGTTAATTGATATAAAATTAACAAAATATTCATTAATAATTCGACTGATTTATTTTGAATAAACGAAGAGGGGGTTCGATCGGGTGACCCAAACGAAAAACAGACTGAGTAAGCAAATAAGTCAAATAGAGTGAAATCTTCAGATTACTTACCAGTCAAATCCACGTTAATTATAATTCAGCTATTCTTATTCGACAATTAAATAAATTGATAATTATACCACTTCTAATTCAAATGATATTTTATTAATAATTCTTATAATCTTTCTGGGCGTCTCTTTCTGTCGACAAAATACACAAGAAATTTTACAATAGTTTTACACGCCGTTAATTCGACTACATTTTAAAGCGAAGTACGCCCGTTGCTTGTCTCCCCCCTTTTTATCCCTCTTCCGATACGCGATATCCTTTTTCTTATTGGTTAAAATGGGTCAGTCGTTATTTTTCAAGATTCGGTTAGCCATTCCATAACTGGCAGTTACTGTTTTGGCGCAATATTTTAAAATCGACTGAATAATTATTCGTGTGACGTTAGGCGAATTATCATCCTGTCACAACATTTTCTTTTTTTTTTATGATACAAATTACCTTAATAAACGAAAGTGAACCTATTGATACTTTTTTGCGAAAAAGTCGCCTCAGCGACGAGCTATGCTAAGTCAATTGCTGTTTGTTTGTTTTCTATGTTGTGTGGTTTAATTGCAATGTTGACACCTCGCATTTGCAGAGGAGGTTTTACTTTTTTTTTCAACTTCCCGATAAGGAAGTCATTATACTTACCCCGAAAATCAATTATCAATTTTTCATCAGATCTCGATGCTTCAAGATGCTGACATGAATTTCTGACATTTTAACGGAGGTGTCTGTATGTATGTGTGGGTGCGTGTTTATGTATGTGCGTATGTGAAGAAATTTTGGCCAACGATTGCACTGCCATTACTTATCCAATCAAAATTTTTTTAATGTAATAGAATTATCTTTATGTAAATTAGCCCTGATTAGATTATGAGCCATGTCAGTACATTAGTTTCTAAGTTTTTTAAAGAAAAGTGATAAAAAAATTACTAAATTCGTGAAAAATACGAAAATTTCGATAAAAAATACGTCACTAGTACAGGATGATAGGGCAAAAGGGATTATCCTGGGATAAAATGAACCCGAGAGGGGTGGAGGGGGTTGTGGCAGAACGGAGAACCCTTTCACTTTATAGAGAAAATCTGTGGCTTATGTATGAACAAATCGGGAAGCTTTTTTTGTGATCTCTATAAGGTCAGACACATTCTCAAATCAACACGACGATGCTTCTCCACTCACGAACGAGTATAGCGAGCAGGCTACAACGTACCGCAATTCAAGAGCGAGCAACAACGCATCACAATTCGCGAGCGAGCAAGCAATAACGCATCCCTCGTTTTTTATGCATTTGAAATGGAAAGGTTTCTAAAACCCTTTCGATTGTACCAGTACCGTAACTTAGACACATAATAAAGGGCCCAACCAAAATCATCAAAAAAGAAAACTAAAATTCGAAAAAAATTGCACCATCCGTTCATTTACATTATATATTTTATATTTTGGAATACCGGTAGGTATGGAGGCACTAGAAGTGGACTCGGACGAGTGATTTTATGCGTTCTTCAAGCAGTTTAGTAAGTTTTCTCAAACTTGTAATTCAATTCACGTTGCATTATCTTTTTTCCAATATTTTCAATAATGCATATCATCTCCTATCATTACATGACATTAGAACTCCATCGAAATATTTCACAAAGTTTTCTAAACTTGGTTATAGCGAGTTAACGATGCCGAATGACACGCCAAGAATAATTTCCCAAGTCTATCTTAATTTCTCTTCTTTCTGCTGGATTTTTCGTTATTTTTTTTCAACTTCTTCATTCACAGCTCCCTTTTAAAAAATCAGCACATGTCCCACGTACCGTGAAGGCCCCAGTTACCGGACGGTTAAGGTGATGGTACCAGTTCCCGAACAAGCTAGAATTAAATTATTGAAGTAATAAAAAATTTCAATTAAATGAATCAAACACTTACCTTCTTTTCTATTTCAACATTGTGAGAGTATTGATTTTTATTTGATTTTTTACTTGAATATTAATCTTTGGGATGTTTTGCTGCTACGTCCGGAAACTGGGACCAGCCCGGTAACCGTCTCCACCATGGTATATACTCCAGTCCTATCTTTTTCTATTGGCTTCATGGCTCTAGATCTACTTGTCGTCCGTCATAATTACTCCGAAATGCAAAAGTCAATATTTGTCTAAAAAAAAATCATAAAATGCCTTATCAAAATGTGTTATCTTGCTTTTAACGCAGCAGAGATCTAGAAGGCCACTATCTAATTAAATGAATTAAAACATTTAAGGTTGTATACCCTAATCATTTTTACGCAATGCCTGTTGTGATCAAGCGGTTAAAATACCAATTACTCTAGATATAAGCTGTTTACTTTCCTTCAACATTATGGAAAGGTTGTAATTACGTTGCTACACTGAGAAAAAAATAGTGATAAAAATTATCAAATATTGATGCCATAGGTTCTTAGAAAATTTATTTTTGAAATAATTTAAAAAGTTGCTGAATTTACTGAATTCAGTCAATTTGAACAGATTAAACTAGTAGAATTGACTGAATTCAGTAAATTCAACAGCTTTTATAGATTATTTCACAAGGAAATTTGCTGAAGACCAATGAAATCAATATTTGTTAGTTTTCACCCCTACTTTTTTTCTCAGCGTAATATTGGATTTAAATGGAATTGAAATTTGAATTATTGCTGGTACAGGAATGCAATCATTAACTGAAGTTGGTGGGAGAACTAAGTATGTATTTTTTATTCTTTTTTTATTTTTTATTTATATATACAAGCCTTTCAGGGAATAACCCTATGGCAGAGGGGGGGGGGTACATTGGTTTCAACTTATTGTTATACTTAGTATTACGAACATTAGTGCTATTTTTTTTTCTTTTTTTTTTTCTCTTATTTCCTTCATCCAATTAGAAAATTCAACATACAGTTGTGTACAAAGCATAATCAAGCCAGATCAATTGGAGGCATAAAATAAATGAAAAAAATTAATAAAATATAAGTTGAAAGAAGTAAAGCAGAATTATGTTGATTAGAGCTAAATAAGAGCAATCACTCTTATGGCATTCCACATTCTCATCTCTAGCAAAATTGTTTTTTTAGAATAGTTAAGAACTAAGTATGTATTCAAAGAATTCGGAGGGTAAACACAGAATGAAGGGAAAAATTTAATTTTTTTTTTAACAGGGATGCAACATATTAATTTGAATCACCTCCATTTTTTCGAAATTTTCATCCGATCAGTTTCAGAGTGATTATCGATTAAAATTGCCTCTTATATATGGGCTCTTATGTATCAAACCAATCTGAGCACGAGACCCGAGTTGGTGACATAGGTTAAGAGTGGGGAAAGATAAATTGTGAAGGTCACCCGAGGCAAAATTTCGTTGGTTTGACTATAATTCTAGAACATTATTTGTCCACTTTTATCTGCGCGAATAGGGAAGAAGCACGAATATGATAAAAGTGGGGATTTTCATTTATGTCCACAATATTAATGAGGGGGGATATTGTAGACATAGATTTCGTATAAATACTCGAATACTAGAACATGAATTTCACCATTTTGAAAATCACATTCTCAATAAGTTGTTAAAGCAAAAATGAGAAAAGTAATTCTCCTCTTCGCTATTATCGGTGTTGTGGCGTGTAAGTATTTAATTTTTTTTTCAAATAATTTTCTCTGAATTTTGAGAAAGAATCGAAACGTTATTCCTAACAATTTGAGGGAAATGAATTGAATGGGGTCTTTGATGGGATATTTTTCTTCTAGTTTTCAATTTTTTTGAGATTTTCCCGGCTTTATTGGTCGTAACGTGGCAATTCCGAACGAAAGTGAAAAATGAAATCATTAGCCATCGATTTATGTGGTTTTGAAAAAAGCTTCGACTCCAGCGTGTTTATAACGCAAATTGATTCTTATGAAATGGCCCATAAGTACTTTAAAAATTCCAATTTTTTTTTTTACCACATGAATTGATGATAAATTATCCCACCTTTCACCTCTATTCAAAGTTATCACGATTGATAAAACCGGAGATCACTCCGAAATAGTAAGAATTTAAGTAATTTTCAATTTCGTAAACAGTTGGAGGCCTGAATTTCTCCTGAAACACTCGGATTTCCAAAAAAATAAAAATAAAAACTAATTTGATTTATGTATTTCATGAAAACTTCTTCAGCTTTTCAAGCTGTTATTGATCCTTGCAAAGAAAATGAAACTATGGACGACTGCCTCAATCCTAATGGTCCCTGTTATGACAGTATAGGAACCATAATAACTGGTCACCCGACCCCAAAGGTAAGAGGTCTATTGAAATACATTATTTTTGATGGTTAATAAAGCCCTTAAGGATGGAAATGCTAGTTACTACAATCATTACGAGGTCGAACAGAATGAGCGACTTTTCTTGTACAATCCCTTTTTCTGCGAAATAGCTCAGAAACTAATGGTGCTTTGAGACGTATGGGTTTTAGGCGGCTGGGAGACGGACGGTGAGGCCGGATTTTGCAATTATAACTCGGTTTTTTTAGCCATAAAGCGAGTTGTTTCATTGGAAGTCTCTTGGCTAGACTTACACCCTTATTAACAATGGAAATGGACTGTATGATGTCCGAAACGTCAATCGTGATATACTAGCGGGAACAAATTAAAGAATCAAAAAAAATTCCAAATTTTTAGTGGTTTTTCAAATGGCCGATAATTCTTTTTAAGTAATGTGCATCGCGCTATTCTGATGAGTACAGTTAATTTTTTTTGTCTACTGACTTGGGAAAAATGTCCAGCTCAACCACCATGTGCATCGGATAGCTTGTTCATTCAGCTTCCATTTTTTTTACCTTTATCCGATCGTTTTTTGCTAAGATATCGGACCTTCAATGAAAAAACATCGTTTTGTCTCTGATCATCGATATCTCAGCAACCAATGATCATACAAAAAATTAAGGGCGGGTTCTGAAAACCTGAATAAATTTTCTACAAGGACAAGCCCTTTTTCGGATTTTTTTTACATCCTTTACATGAATTTGAAAAAACAAACTTTCGGTGAATTTTTGAAACATCAAACTTTTAATCAGAAACATCAAGAAAACCAACCATGTTTAGTGTGCTTTTTGCAGTTCAATATCCCCACAAAAACCCTACAAAGTTTCAATTTAATCTAGCCAGCTATTTTTGTTTCATTCGATTGAAGTTTTGAAAAAATTAAAGGATCACTTTTTTGCTCTCATCAATTCAGAATCTCTAGCAGAATGAAAAGAAAAATCCTCCGATTTTTCCACATTTTCCTTTCGAACAGCGTTCAAATTTATGAAAAAACAGAATTCGAATTCTTTTCTTATTTTTTCATAAATGGAAATGGTGTTCACAATGGGAAAAATGAGAAAATATCTCTGTAATTAAGCGAGAGAAGGCAAAATGGACGTTAATTTAGTATCAGGAGGGAGTTTCTTCAGTGTTTCGTGACTATTTTGGTGATTAAGCGAGATAGATCGAAATAGACATGTGGCATTATTAAAAAAGTTTGCACATGAAATAATATCCTCTAAATCCCAAATTAACGTCCATTTCGCTCTATTTCACTAATTCACCGTTACAGTCGCGAAAAACCTAATAAGCTCCTTCCTGATCCTAAATTAACGTCCTTTTCGCTTGTTCGCCATGATAATCGCGAAAAACTGGAAAAACTGCCCGATGATCCCATATTAACGCCCATTTTGCTCTATCTCACTTATTTACCGCGATGATAGCGAAAAACTGAAAAAACTCTCTTCTGATCCTATATGGATATCTATTTTGCTCTGTCTCGCTCATTTACCGTGTTCGTACATCACGCACCCAGAGTGCGTACATCACGTTCAACTGTGAGAACTTGTAGTACGCTTGCATGTGCAGTGCCTACGAATTTTCTGTGTGTTATTTGCTAATTTTTATAATTATTATTTTCACAGTGCTGCGCGCCGGGCTGTAAATGCATAGATGGTTACGTGAAATCCGAAGAATCCGGTGAATGTGTTTCTGGAAGCTAATGTGCAAGATCTCATCAGGAAAATAATAGAGCAGAGACTGAATGATGCCATCATCTAAATTCGACTTGGACATGATTCGACAATATTTTGTAAAAAATATCATTTCAATTTTTGTTCTTAATTTATCATCTATTTCTTTCCTCCTACGCCACTACTCATTATAAAGTCAGAGGCATAATAAATATATTATCTCATTATCTGCTTATTTTTTTCATCTTCCACCACCAAAAAATTCCAAAGTAAAAAATCTTGAAAAGGGAAAAAAACGTTAAAATTATGCGTTCCGCTGATCTGTTGATCATCGCTCCACTGGTGAAAGTTTTGCGGATACTTCAAGAGATTACCGGTATTTCCATGGGAGAGCAGTGAAAACAGAAGGAAAGGGGTTGTCGTCTGAAAATCCTTGAATTAAATTCAATTCTGAAAAACCAGGGAAGGTCAAGAAAGAAGTGGAACGGTGGGGCAATGTCGAATGATATTGAAATAATTGGGTAACTTTAAATTATTATAAAAAGGTTTTATTTAATTCATGATTATTTCATAGACATCTTGACGCAGAGCCCGAAAAAATAATAATCTCTTCTCAATTTCTCTATTGACAACAATTTTTTTCGCTGCTAACTTGATTAATCATTTATTAATCGTTAGCCAGAAGAATCAATGAAGAGTTCTTGATTTCGTTACAATATTATAATATGAAGTATTTGGGTTTACCTATCGACGTCTCAGAAACAAAGTGTCATAAGTGCCAAAAAAACTTGATTCTGGAGTCAAAGAGGCGTGTAATAATTCCACTATTCAGCTATCTCCAAATAATTTAAAATAAACCAATGAGTAACGTTATAAAGATATTTCAATGATCAAATTTGAAACTAGTGGAAATTGGACTCAGGATATAAGACAATAAGATAGCCGAAGAGAAGGAAATTAACATTGAAATGCTCTTTGACCCTTTCCCGGTTACACTGTTAAAAATTTCTGTCGGAATTTTCCGTGTAAAATCACTGAAATTTTAAACAAGCTATATCTCTACTGAAATTCTAGATAATTATATCATTGATAAATGTACAAATCATCAATTCTCAAATAATTCCACGCCTGAATATCAATGAAATTTGTAAATTTCAGTTCAATTGATTCTTGGAAATTTAGAAAAAAAAAGGAAAAATTCAAGAAAAAATTGAAAATTTAAGTCATTTTAATACTGAATATTCATGTTCAGTTGAAAATTCAAGTGAGTTGTAGAATTTTCGTCTCAATTCTACTTAAAACTCATAGATTCCTCTGAATTTCTTCGGAAGCTCACAGATTCCATAAGCATTTTCCCATTAAAAAACATTCAGTATCACGTTTATTAAAATTTTCATCGAATCTCCTATGGAATTTCAATTTTTTTCTAACAGTGTATGTTCGGCTCTCCACCCTTAGTCCGAATCGGCCGCGTTTTTCTTAGAGTGAGAGAACTGCAGACCGTCCAGCTCGGTAACTTACTTAGATACATAATAAAGGGACCAACCAAAATCATCATAAAATAAAACTAAAACTCGAATAAAATTACACCATTTGTTCATTTATATTATATGCTCCATTTCTCAACCGTAGGACTTTATTACATCGTATATGGAGCATTCTTGGGATTAATCTATTTTTTTATTCGATTACTATATAAGAATTCTAGTAAATAATCCAATCAACTGATGAATGAATAAATTAAAATTAGAATTGATTAAGCCCTCACTCGAGGAAATCTTAATTCCCATAATCAGGTATTCCCTCATAATAATAATTCAATATTTTTTAATGGATAGAATTATAAGT
The DNA here is from genome assembly GCA_963921955.1 of Aleiodes alternator. NCBI lineage: Eukaryota > Metazoa > Arthropoda > Insecta > Hymenoptera > Braconidae > Aleiodes > Aleiodes alternator. Next base: position 5,395,229 of record OY998113.1, read on the forward strand.
TTTATTACATTTTTCAAAATTACATTCATGTAATTAATTATTACATAAACTGTTGAATATTCATATATTTGGAGAGGAATGATCACAAGATAGCTTGATTATTCCATCATAATGAAGATAAAAACAAAAATATGTTAATTAATTTTATCATATTCTGGATCATAACATCACAGTCCATTTCATGTATGTAATCTAATCATTAACAGTCATACCTCCAACCGATTTTAGGTCCACTTTTGATACATCTATCGAAATGGCTAACCTTAGACAGCAACCCCTTTATCGAGTCCCCTGAAATAATCGTAAAGAAGTAAAGAAAGGGATGAATTAATAAATTTTTTTCTTCAACATTCAACACTGAGAAATAATTCTATTCTGAAGAGATAAAATAGTACGAGTCAATTTTTTCAAAAGAATATCTGAGAAATTAACTGAGATAGCGTGATTTTGTTGAATTCTCTTTTTCAATTAATTCTAAGAGCTAAAAAAAATCTATTACGCTTAGTTTCCGAGATATTCTGGAAAAATTACTAGCAGAAAAAGCTCTTTGCTATTGATTTTTCCTCATTATTTCTGAATTTGATTGTTCACCTTGTTTTCCACATTTTTCGGCCCTCTGCCTGAAGGCCAAAGGCGGCAACCCGAGTGGAAATTTGGTAGGGCTTGCCTGATTCAGTATCAGTTTAGGATCAGTAGGAATAAGGTCCACCCTATTCAGGGTACCCTGATCCAAACCTTATCATTTTCGCACCAGGATTTCCTCAACATGGGGAGGCTGATCAAAGACTGATCCTATTCTTATCTGGAAAAACTGAATGTAATAGTGTTTCGACAAGTCAAGGTGAGGTTCTCCTTAGTCAGGAAACCCTGATGAGAAACTTATCAGTTCCGCAACAGGGCTCCTTTGATACGGAGATACTGATCGAATACGGATCCGGTTCTTATTCGGAAAACTGAATATCATCTTATTTTGGCAAGTCAAGGTGAGGTTCTCCTTAGTCAGGGTACCCTGATGAAAAAATGATCAGTCTCGCATGAGGGCTTCCTTGATACGGGGATACTGATCGAACACGGATCCTATTCTTATCCGGAAAAACTGAATACATAGTATTTTGGCAAGTCGAGGTGAGGTTCTCCTTAGTCAAGGAACCCTGATGAGAAACTTATCAGTTTCGCACCAGGGCTTCCCTGATACGGGGATACTGATCGAACACGGATCCTATTCTCATCCGGAAAAACTGAACATCATAGTATTTTGGCAAGTCAAGGTGCCCGAGTGGAAATTTGTCAGGGATAGCTTGATGTAGTATCAGTTTAGGATTAGTACGAAATAAGTCCAACCCTATTCAGGTAGTACTGACTAAAACTTATCAGTTCCACGTCAGGCTGTCCTTAATAGGGAAATACTGATCAAATACGGATACTATTCTCATCCGAAAAAACTGAATATTGTAGTATTTAGAGAAGTCATAGTGAGGTCCTCGTTGATCAGGCCTCACTGATCAAAAACTTATCAGTTCCGCATCGGGCTTCCCATGATAGGGAAATACGGATCCTATTCTTATCCGGAAAAGCTGAGTATTATTTTTTTGGAGAAGCCAAAATACGATATTCGTCATTCAGACCTTACTGATCAGAAACTTATCAGTTTTACATCAGGTTTTCATTAATAGAGAAATGTGGATTGGATACGGATCCTATACTCATCCGGAAAAACGGAATATTACAGTACTTTAAGGAATCAAAATAAGAAATTTCTTAATCAGGTCTCACTGATCAGAAACTTATAAGTTTCATATCAGGTTCTCGTTAATAGGGGAATACGGATGCGATACTCATCCAGATAAACTGAATATTATAGTACTTGGAGGAGTCAAAATAAGGAATTTTTTAGTCAGGTCTTACTGATCATAAACTTATCAGTTTCATATTAGGTTCCCATCAATAAGGAAATGCGGATTGGATACGGATCCTATTCTTGTCCGACGAACCCGAATTCTATAGTACTGAGATGAATTAAAACAAGGTATTTCCTAGCCAAGCTTTACTGATCAGGAACTTATCAGTTTCATATCAGGTTCTCATTGAAAGAGGAATACGGATTAAAAACGGATGCTATTCTTATAAAAAAAACTGATTATTGTAATGCTTGGAGAAATAAAAAAAAGGTATTTCTTAGTCAGACCGTACTGATCAGAAACTTATCAGTTTCAGATCAGGTTTTCATTAATAGGGAAATGCGGATTAGAACCAGATCCTATTCGTATCCAGAAAAACTTACTAGAAGAGTATTAAAAAAAATCGAAACGAGGTTATCGTTAGTTAGGCTGTACTGATGAGAAACTTATCAGTTTCGCATTAGAGTTGCCTGATTATGATAACTCTCATTATGATGAAAAACTTCAAGTCCGATCAGTTCATCCTGATCTGGAAGTGATCAGGATATTATCCGGTTCCCCGAATGTTTATTTGTTTTCATTAATTTTGTTATAAACTTTTAATATTCTATTCCAAATCAAGAATTAGGATTTTATATTCTAATGCCAAGTATTTATCAATACTTTTTCTATCGAAGAGGTTAATATAGATCATGAAACCACCCGTTACTATAGCCAAGCAGTGGTCCAGTGGTTAGCGTGACGACTTAGTATGCGGAAGGTTCCAGGATCGAGTCCACCCAAGTGCAAATCAATTTCATAATTTAAAATCTTCAATTTCAGTAAAAAAATGACCCCTAATGTTCAAATATAGCATATAAATATCGTTAAGATAATTAATGAAATCATTTTTTGATTTTTCAGTTAATTAATTAATATTTACAGTTTCTTGAGCCGAATCATTTAATAATAAGGTTACCTGATACTATTAGCATCAGGATACACTGATACTGATAGCATTCGAAACAGCGTTACATACATGATCAGTTACTGATCAGGATGCCTGATGCTATTAGTATCAGGCAATCCTGATACTATTAGCACCAGAATACCTGATACTATTAGCATCAGGCAGCCTGGTACTATTAGTATCTAAAACAGCGTTACATCTGTGATCAGTAACTTATCTGGATATTGGATACTGGTAGTATCCGCATACCTGATGCTATGAGCATGCGGATACCTGACACTATTAGGATGAGGATGCCTGATCCTGAAAGTATCCAAAACAGCGTTACAGCCCTGATAAGTAACTGATCTGATAGCCTGATCAGTAACTGATTTCAAATCAGTTTTGCCGGATCAGTAACAGATCATAAGCTTACCAGAATTTCCACTCGGGAAACGTCCAGCAGTAGAGCGGAAATTTTCTATGAATTCTGATGCATGTATATTTTCATCATCACCCTCAATGATCTGTTGATAACATTCAATTTTTTAAATTATATTTAGCTATTCTGATCGAGCTAATTGAGACGGATGCTTTCTCTAGCGGTTTCAAAAATGCAGTATAAACGTTTTTACACAGTTTTCAGACGGGATTCATACAGTTTCCATACAGTTTGAAAAGAAATTCACACATCATAAGTCTTGCACAAAAAACAGTATATCTGACGCATAAACATGGTTTTTACACTCAACCGAGTTGACACGGCATTCATTCCTCATTTCCGGAAGCACTAGGAATTTCAATGATTTTTTTGACAGGGAGCAGTCGATTATTTCTCAGGCAGAAATTTCTCGGATATAATTTTGTGGCACAAAAAAAGATTCGAGCGAATTTGCCACGTCATCAGTTTCTTGCCGAAAAATATGTTGAAATTCACGGAAAACGGAGAAATTTTTCGAGAATTTTTTTTGTAGGAGAGAAGAAGAGCTACAAGAATGGTGCTTACCACAATCTCGCTATCTCTCTTAGATAACGAGATACTTAGACACTTTGTGAAAAATTCGAAATAATTTGATAATTAGTGAAAAAAAGTTACTTAATGAAAAAAAAGTAATAACTTATGTCACTTTGGAAAATTGAAAGATGGATCCTTACCAGTTTGAATTTTTTCCAAATGCATATGTCCATACGTATCTCCTTATCTGGATGTTCATCTGCAAGACAATTTTCGTATTATTTGTAGAATTAGTTAATATGAAATTATAACTTGTGGAGTTCAATGGATTCCTATTTGTGAACAATAAAAAAAGTTCTGAAAATATGAAAAATTTCAGTTCTCTAATTTACTTACAATTATAAACATTACATGAACTAGTGAATCTCTTCGTTAACTTCTCGAAACAGGTATGACTACTATATTTTCTTCTTCCCATTTCTACATTAGTTATCATCAGGAGAACGACAAAAAATAAACAGCTAATTTTCAACATTTTTAGAGTAGAGTTAAACACAATTTCAATGAAATGATTGTTGTGCAACCAGTAGTTGGAACTTTTTTTCCTTTTATAGGCGGCAAAATGATGTTGATCTAATCGTAGACGGAAGAGAAGCGTACTTCCTATTTTTATAGTAAAACAGAATGTTTCAAACATAAAAAAAAGCAGAACCATTTTTTCTACTTCATTTGATTTTATCGAGAATTCTCCACAATTCAAATGAATTTGTAATAATGTTAGAATTTTTCATTCTTATTGGAATTTCAAGTGAAAATTTTAAGAATTAGGAAGAGAATTAATTCATTAAAGGTGTAATGGCGAGTTCTTTAGCTTCTCAATGGAATTGTTGAAAAAATTCAGGCGAAAATTGTTCCATTAACCCTTATAGGTCCGCAAGACCGGTATAATGTCTGTATAAAAATGTTTGCTATATCTACGGAAAATGCGTCATCAATTATAACTAGACATTAAGTTTGTTTCCAATGTTTCATTGTATTCCTATTTCTTCACTCACTTACATTATATTCATGATATACACTCAGATTTAAATGTGATTTTAAACACACTACCCCTCCCTTATTCCAATAACACGCACATTTGGATATACTTTGCTCATTATTTATAGATGAATAATCTGAAAAAAATATACATTTGTCAGAATTCAACTTGTTTCAGTTCCTAAAACATATTCTCACTGTGAAAAGTATGAATAAGCATTTCAAAATTCTCGTTTAAAAGTTAGAATATTCTATTATATGCATACATGGTCACTACCGTAGCGGACCGTAAAACTCCTATAGTGGCTCAACGCATGATCGGATCTTCGCGTATGATGGATATATGATACCAGATATTTTTTTTACCATTTTTCCGAGGGAGATGAGCCCCTTAAAATCCCGCCCGTCTAGATGTTAGAATGTTCATTTTACCTCTTTAAATTAGGGGAAAGTTCTTTTTCCTATTTTTCATTATTTGGACTAGAGTGAAGGCTCTGGTAGTCGAACAGATAAAACTTGTCAGACATGAGTGATCGAACATGCGAAATTCGATAATTACTTATATGTTTAACAGCTTCATAGGCTCTCATTTGAGTTGATAAACATTATAGCGTGTTTCAAAAATCTGAAAACTGATATTTCGCTGGATTACCATTTTTTTTACACAGAATACGTTAAATAGTTCGATCACTGGCTTACTTCGAATACTGGTCAATTCATCCTATCTTCTTTCAAATATAATTAGAGTAGGGAAGGAATATAATTTATTTATTATTTTAATCGATTTTTTCCTTAAGAATTCTAACAATTAATCGATTGAAATAATGAATTCATGATTGAGATAGTCAATATCGGAATGCACTCTGAAGCAAAATTTTTTCAGCACCAGTATTTAATGCTTCACATAGTACCGTCAATGACCCAATAAATGCCACCCAGAGACCTATTCTGCCACATATCTTTCATAGAAAAATTGTATCTTATCATAAATTCAAATTTGATTTTTCTTCGAAAGAATTTAGGGTCTGGACTATCATTTACATTAATTATTCTCCTGAAATAATGATAAGAATTATTTAATTTAAATTTTTGAAAATATTTTGCCCATGGCCCGATTCATGCCACCATGGCCCGATTTCTGCCATAGAGGGTCCCAATAATTGCCATCAATTAATTTCCATCACTGGTCGTTATTTTTCAATTATTCGTCAATTTATTTGAAAGTCTAATGGTTTTGTTAACAGTCAATACAATTTTCGATTTATTAAATACTTAAATTTTCTCAATCATCACACATTGAACCGATGAGGCGCTCTAACTCCACATGAAGAGCTTCCCGAGTGGAAATTTGTTAGGGCTTGCCTGATTCAGTATCAGTTTAGGATCAGTAGGAATAAGGTCCACCCTATTCAGAGTACCCTGATCCAAACCTTATCATTTTCGCACCAGGATTTCCTCAACATGGGGAGGCTGATCAAAGACGGATCCTATTCTTATCTGGAAAAACTGAATGTAATAGTGTTTCGACAAGTCAAGGTGAGATTTTCCTTAGTCAGGAAACCCTGATGAGAAACTTATCAGTTCCGCACCAGGGCTCCTTTGATACGGAGATACTGATCGAATACGGATCCGGTTCTTATCCGGAAAACTGAATATCATAGTATTTTGGCAAGTGGAGGTGAGGTTCTCCTTAGTCAAGGAACCCTGATGAGAAACTTATCAGTTTCGCACCAGGGCTTCCCTGATACGGGGATACTGATCGAACACGGATCCTATTCTCATCCGGAAAAACTGAACATCATAGTATTTTGGCAAGTCAAGGTGCCCGAGTGGAAATTTTTCAGGGATAGCTTGATGTAGTATCAGTTTAGGATTAGTATGAAATAAGTCCAACCCTATTCAGGTAGTACTGACTAAAACTTATTAGTTCCACGTCAGGCTGTCCTTAATAGGGAAATACTGATCAAATACGGATACTACTCTCATCCGAAAAAACTGAATATTGTAGTATTTAGAGAAGTCATAGTAAGGTCCTCGTTGATCAGGCCTCACTGATCAAAAACTTATCAGTTCCGCATCGGGCTTCCCATGATAGGGAAATACGGATCCTATTCTTATCCGGAAAAGCTGAGTATTATTTTTTTGGAGAAGCTAAAATACGATATTCGTCATTCAGGCCTTACTGATCAGAAACTTATCAGTTTTACATCCGGTTTTCATTAATAGAGAAATGTGGATTGGATACGGATCCTATACTCATCCGGAAAAACGGAATATTACAGTACTTTAAGGAATCAAAATAAGAAATTTCTTAATCAGGTCTCACTGATCAGAAACTTATAAGTTTCATATCAGGTTCTCGTTAATAGGGGAATACGGATGCGATACTCATTCAGATAAACTGAATATTATAGTACTTGGAGGAGTCAAAATAAGGAATTTTTTAGTCAGGTCTTACTGATCATAAACTTATCAGTTTCATATTAGGTTCCCATCAATAAGGAAATGCGGATTGGATACGGATCCTATTCTTGTCCGACGAACCCGAATTCTATAGTACTGAGATGAATTAAAACAAGGTATTTCCTAGCCAAGCTTTACTGATCAGGAACTTATCAGTTTCATATCAGGTTCTCATTGAAAGAGGAATACAGATTAAAAACGGATGCTATTCTTATAAAAAAAACTGATTATTATAATGCTTGGAGAAATAAAAAAAAGGTATTTCTTAGTCAGACCTTACTGATCAGAAACTTATCAGTTTCAGATCAGGTTTTCATTGATAGGGAAATGCGGATTAGAACCAGATCCTATTCGTATCCAGAAAAACTTACTAGAAGAGTATTAAAGAAAATCGAAACGAGGTTATCGTTAGTTAGGCTGTACTGATGAGAAACTTATCAGTTTCGCATTAGAGTTGCCTGATTATGATAACTCTCATTATGATGAAAAACTTCAAGTCCGATCAGTTCATCCTGATCTGGAAGTGATCAGGATATTATCCGGTTCCCCGAATGTTTATTTATTTTCATTAATTTTGTTATAAACTTTCAATATTCTATTCCAAATCAAGAATTAGGATTTTATATTCTAATGCCAAGTATTTATCAATACTTTTTCTATCGAAGAGGTTAATATAGATCATGAAACCACCCGTTACTATAGCAAAGCAGTGGTCCAGTGGTTAGCGTGATGACTTAGTATGCGGAAGGTTCCAGGATCGAGTCCACCCAAGTGCAAATTAATTTCATAATTTGAAATCTTCAATTTCAGTAAAAAAATGACCCCTAATGTTCAAATATAGCATATAAATATCGTTAAAATAATTAATGAAATCATTTTTTGATTTTTCAGTTAATTAATTAATATTTACAGTTTCTTGAGCCGAATCAGTTAATAATAAGGTTACCTGATACTATTAGCATCAGGATACACTGATACTGATAGCATTCGAAACAGCGTTACATACATGATCAGTTACTGATCAGGATGCCTGATGCTATTAGTATCAGACAATCCTGATACTATTAGCACCAGAATACCTGATACTATTAGCATCAGGCAGCCTGGTACTATTAATATCTAAAACAGCGTTACATCTGTGATCAGTAACTTATCCGGATATTGGATACTGGTAGTATCCGCATACCTGATGCTATGAGCATGCGGATGCCTGACACTATTAGGATGAGGATGCCTGATCCTGAAAGTATCCAAAACAGCGTTACAGCCCTGATAAGTAACTGATCTGATAGCCTCATCAGTAACTGATTTCAAATCAGTTTTGCTGGATCAGTAACTGATCATAAGCTTACCAGAATTTCCACTCGGGTTCATGGCTTTATCTTGCTGAGCACGCTGGTCGCATTTAACGGATTAATTTTAGAAATATATTTAGTAGAGAAATATCGGATATTTTGATTGTCCGGTGTTCTCAGAATTTTTTTCTAGCCACTGTTATCAATTACTTAGAATTGAGAATTTGAATAAGTTCAATAATCACGAAAATGTATGAACAGTGGCATTAATCGGGCCGATGGCATTAATTGGGCCATTGACGGTATTTTTTTGAAATAGTAAGTTTTAAACTCGTAGAATGCGAAATGATGCAAGTGAAAAAAATTTTGTGATAAGCACAATGGAATTCACTACAACACCTTCCGTCTAACATTCGTCACAAATGTTTTTTCATTATTGCATCATAAATTTATCCTTGAAGATGAATGTAAAACTTTATTTGCGCGATCGTGAAGCACCTTTGAAGAAATACCTGAATATTCTTTGTTCATTTTCGGATTTTTTTCAATTTTCTGATTAATTATAATGGGGGAGACCGGAGCGGAATGAACTTCAGATCGAAATGATCCGAGATTTTATTTGAGAGTAGAGTGCTTCTGAGCAAAAATTGGAAAAAATTACTCAACAATAAAGACATGTTGGAGGATCATCTCATTTTTTTTAGATTTTTTCATGACTTCATTCACTCTGAAGAAACTCTTTGATCATTACCCCTCGGTCTCCTCCATTTAGAGAATTTGAGGCAGCGTTGTGTTTTTTTTCATGTTTTGGAAAATTAGAGTTTGGAAAATTCTATAAAATCCTGAAGAATTCCGAAAATTTCTAAAATCGGAGGAACTGATTTTTGAAAAATTATGTGGGAGAGGAAGGTTTCTGATGTTCTGAAATTCTGGAAGATTATGGAAAATTCAGAAAAATCCTAGAATAAAAAAAAATGTTTTCTTTTCTTTTAACAAATAATTATTTGCACTAGCTCATTTCAAATCTCGTTTAACTGGAAAGGGAATCTGATTCATCAATTACTTCCGGGAAAGTCCCACAAATAATCTACTGAAATAATAAATGAATAATTGGAAGGGTCAAACTCGGAATCAGGAGATGCGGTAGCGTCTCTCGCCAAGTGCGTGTTTTACTCTATATACCACGCGAGAGGCTACCGCACTCTTATATACGGCTGAAAGCTACATCCCAAAATTGAAAATTGAGTTACTCAAAATATACGAGATGTAGAAAATTTATTTTTTAAATATCAATTCAACTCATCATTCTCTTCAATATTATATAATTATTAAATTGTAATATGTGATATTCATTGAAGGAAAAATAGGTGCCCCAAAAGTTTATCCAAACACGTTTCGTGTGGACAGTGTAAATGTATTGCCACACGGATAGGGAAACGGCGACTGGGTAGTAGTGTGCGTGCACACAGATGCGACCCAGTGCTGCTAGAGTACGACGCCGTAACTGTGTTGCTTACACACACAGAGGGGCGGAGCTTCACGAATGGATGAGGCTCCTGTGTGTGTAAGCATTCTGTGTGTGAGCATTTCCATTGTGCTGTACGAAACGCAGCGAATAATCTCAGAAATTAAGCGAGATACGCCTTTTCTCTACTGAAGTTTTTCATTAGAGAATTTTAAGAGCTTCAAAATATACCTAGAAAAATTTCGCTATCTCATTTAGTTTCTGAGATATTGCATGTTTCTGAGCATCATATTCAGAAGAAACTACTGTTACAAAGTAGTAGCCGCTAAGGAGAGGAGAATTCTATTTTTCGTCATTTGATTTCACTCAATATCTCGGAAACCAAGCGAGATGGTGAATTCTTTGCAGTAACCTATTTTTCAGACCTTGACATTCTCTACAAAAAAGGGCCAGTGCTATAAAAGCGTATCTCGCACATTGAGTTTTCAATGTGAAAAAATATCGGCAAATGATGCTTTTTGGGGAAAGTTATCAAGAAACTTTGTTTGTAATGCTCGAAATTTTCTACATAAAATTTTTTTTTTTAATTCTGCCAAGTCCAATCATTCCTGAGATATTCTCATTCAATAGATGATGATATTGCTGCAAAAATATTGAAATGGCCAGAAAAAAACAGCCATGCGTAGCATGGCTTTTAAAAAAAGTCGCCAAGTGCGCGTTTTTGGATTCAATTTGATTGGGCTAAAAAAGATTCGAAATCGTAGTGTAGCCCCAAGTACTCAGTGCAAACGGAAAAGAGCAAATTCCGAATTCAGTAGCAATAATAGAGAAAAACAGGAGCCGAAACAAAAATTCAAAAAACGTGCTTGGCTGGGCGATCACTATCAAACCATATGAGCACAGCCAAGCACGTTTTTTGAATTTTTGTTTCGGCTCCTGTTTTTCTCTATTATTGCTACTGAATTCGGAATTTGCTCTTTTCCGTTTGCACTGAGTACTTGGGGCTACACTACGATTTCGAATCTTTTTTAGCCCAATCAAATTGAATCCAAAAACGCGCACTTGGCGACTTTTTTTAAAAGCCATGCTACGCATGGCTGTTTTTTTCTGGCCTACATTTTACAGCTCAATTTTTTCTAGTAACAGCATTGAATGCACCACACAGTATTGGTTGAAGTTATAAGTTTTAAACTCGTAAAATGCAAAATAATACACGACTACAAAATTTAATTGACGTAATTCTGAGACACAATCGAAGAAAAAAAAAAGATATTGTTGATGTGCAGATTCTTTCAAGCTTCTGATTATAATAAATAAGTGACTCATCATCCACGCACGTAGAAAAATTCTGATGGCGGCCGCCATGGCGGTGGCCATGGCGGCTGCCATGGCGGTTGCCATGACGGTCGTCATGGCCGGCGCCATGGCGACCGTCATGGCAACCGCCATGGCGGCCGCCATCAGAATTTTTCTACGTGCGTATATCAATTTTTATAAATTAATAGAAATAAGGATTATAATTATAGGAACTTTGGGACTCTCTGATAATGAAATTGTCAAAAACAGCTCTCTTATTTATAATTCAGAGTATTTATCAAGAAACCCTTGAAGATCTCCTGATTAAACGCAGAAAGCAATTCATTTCCTAATCATTAATTTTTGTTACTTTCAGTGTGAACTTCAAATGAATTTTTCTTCAGTGACCAAGAAAGCCGAAATCAAATAATTTATGTATAATCATCGCTTGATATTTCACAATTAACGTTTGACTGACGAAAGATCCTCTTCACGCTTTTTTGTCTCATGAAAAATTTTTCTAATGCGTTTCGGAAGGTTGTCAATCATATCTGTGATTAGTCATCCACATCAGCTGTTATCGGTGATTAATCTGCGATCAGGAAGCCAGATCACTTTTTGCCTATCTTATGATTTGGTCAACCAGATCATTTTCTTTACTCTTTTGATGATTTTGTTTTTTTTTTAATGATAAATATCATGGTGAATAAAGGGCGGAGGGTAGGGTTTTTGCGGTCGAGAAAAAAAAAATATTTTCAAGAATTTTTTTAAACGATACAGATAATATTGGTTCTTTTAATGAAGTTCTATATAGGGGAGAGGGGGTTCGATTGAACCACAGGGCAATTGAACCAGTCAATTGAAGAATAAGAAAGAATTTTTTTAAAAAAGTGCCCTTTCAGAATCAGCTCCTGATATATCAACCCTTGATGTGCCCAAAATTTGGAATTATTATGACTGTTCAATTTTGAAAAATTACAATTTTTATGATTTTGGGCATGCAAACTTTTTTTTGCAACTCTCGACGAGATTTTCAATAATATTCACATTTTCAAATATTATCATGGAGTATCAATTTTAATGTCTCAATATAACTATATTTCATCACTTTTCACTCGATTTATACACGTCCTTTACCGAAAGCCATATCAAGTAGCAAAAGTAGAAAAGATCTTACACCAGGCAAATTGTCACTCATACCGATACTCCAAGACAAAAATTAGGAATAGAGACAAAAAAACGAAATAGAAAAAACCCTAAGAAAATAGATTCCGCAGGAAAATTTGAAAAAATGTGAAGTAATGGAGCAGAATGAGATGGAAACTACTGAAAAACAGTGATACAGCATATGAACTATATTTTTTGAAATTTCCATTGCAAAATATTGATGAATGAGCCGTTGCCAGTAAATATCTGCAGGCATCGAAAAAAAGCGGTGTACACTAGAACTCTTCACTGGATCAACAGAAATGGAAAAACCCAAATGCGTAGACTAGCTAAGATGTTTCTCGAGGTAATTTAGTCGATTTCATTTTTAAATCGATTTTTCAATTTTTGGTAACACTTGAAAGTCACAAATGCAATTTCTGCTTGAAAAAATTCACTAATTTGTTATTGTAAAATAACAAATGATTATAAAAAGAGGAAAAACTCGACGACATTACCTCGAGAAACATCTTACCTAATAAAGGCACTTCAATTTTTCCGTTTCTGTTGATCCAGTGAAGAATTCTAGTGTACACCGTTTTTTTCTGAGATGCCTGCGGATTTTTACTGGCAACGGTTCATTTATTAATATTTTGCAATGAAAATTTCAACAAAGAACAAAAATATCATCCGATAATCTCCGAGAATCACTCGATTCTTGGGAATTTCAAATTCAGCGCATGCGCCCATGCGCAAGTGTCTTTACACGTGTTTTCGAAGAGTCTCCAGAAAGTGACAATGGCATATCGAGTATTCTTGTGTTCAGTGACTCGTTCCAAGTTTTGCAAAACAATAACAAATACCAGAACAATCCACGGAATTTCCGCCAATTCAATCAACAGAAACGAGAAATTCTCAGAACATAGAACGAATAATTCAAGCGAAACATCAAGAAATTTACTCAGATACGAGCATAACCTAGGAGTGATATCTATCACTCCGAAAAGATGGAAGTTCGGCAAAAGTAGGAAGGTATTATGCAATTGACTGTAAACAATTGGAGAAAGCGAATGAACCAGACCTGATTTAAGGGCTCACATACCCCTGGGACCTTATTCTCGACTAAGGAGTATTTTTATTTCACGCGAAATTCCAATCGTAAATGGAAAATTTCACATGGATTGACTAGTGAAATGACCTCCTCGTCGGAATGCAGGGTGCATAACTAGAGATGTAAAATTACCAGTAATTCTTATTGCAGTAAAATTATGGTAAAAATACCGTAATGTTACCGTATTGTGACGTAATTAGCAAAAACTACTTGTTTTCATGTAAAATTACCTTCAAAATTTTTTGATGTAACGATACCGTAATTTACTGTAATTTCCATCTATATAGATGATTCAAAAAAAAAATTTCCATACTCAAAGAATTACTTTTCAAGTAGTCAATTATATGAGAGTTAGTATTGAAATTGTTTTTTTTTTTTATTAAATTTTTTAAAAGGACAGTTATCTAATTTTGTTAATCATTCAATGAGAACAGTTACCCGATTTATTCATTTTTGCCTCTTCAGGATAATCATATTTTCATACATCAATATTTAGAATAATATGTTAGGAACATTAATGATAATAACAACAATTTTATAATTTTTCATTGGCTGTCACTGACTATAAAAAAAGTAACACAAATGATGATCAGAAAGGCTGCTTTTTTTTTTTTTTTTAACATGTTTATTTGAGCCAGCATTTGTACATATAGATACATTTTTTATTTTTGATTACTTAGATACTGGGAAACATGGAAAACAGTATTTTTTCTTAACCTAGCATTTTTTAAGGCACATACATACTCATTGAGCTTCGTAGTGGATCAATTTTTATATATTTTCTGCATTTGTTTTTTTAAATTATTCAATAGTTGTGTTTTGTTTGTTTGTTGTCTGTAGACTGTTTTTGCTTCTTTTTATAGATTTTTATGTGATCAGAAACTGGCGGAAAACTGATCATTCGTTATGGTTTTTATTTACGACTTAAGACTAGTAATACTCAACGAAATAAATATTTATATAAATATATTTTTTTTTTTTAACATTATTTACACTATTTATATTATAGACTAGAGTTTTCTTAGGTGTCTTCTAGCCACCAATATCTTTTTTTGTTACGGAATGTAAACTTTTGGTCCCTTAAGGGGATTGTTGTATCATAGCAAATATGTGCTTTATCTGTTTTGCAGTCTATTTCGTTATTGTATAAAATTTTTTTGTGGTGTCCCTTGCGTTTTACATGGTATATTTTGGGTATGTTGTTTTTATCTTGGATATAATTATTTTTGTCTAAGTAGACGAAAGCTTCAGGGGGTATGTGACCTGTACTTAAAGTCTTTTTAATGTATTCATTATTAGTATAGAAGGGACCGTTAATAAGGTTGTTTTCTGTGTTCCTACTTGATGACGCTATATGGTCTCTGGTTAATTTTAACATGAAATTGTCTATTCTGTGCACATTATCAGAAAGGCTGCGAATTGATTTGAAAAATCAATTCCGTAATTCATCTATATAGATGTAAATTTACCGTTATGTCTCTAAAAATGATAATTACGGTAATTTACTTTGAAAATCAGTGTTTTTACCATTTTTGTTATTTACTGAAGTTTGGTAAATTACGGTATTGAAACCGTAAAATTACCGTAAAATTACTGATATCGTTACCTTTTCACATCTCTATGCATAACTCGAGTTACTGCATTGCTGTGTTTGAAGATTAGGATTTCGTGATTCTTGAGCGGAAATTCGATCAAAATTTGTTTTTGCCCTAGAAAAAGTTTAGTAGAGCATTTTATCTGCTCCTGTGCCTCTCTTTGTTTTCCTGTTTTTTGAACTAATGTCATTGAAAATAATTTCCTTCATCAATTAAAACGCACTGTAGATCGTTCAATCGCAAACTTACCGCTTTTCACCAAATGAATCCGTGTGAGAATTTTCAATCGTGAACGGATAGTTTATCCGTATGAAACTGTCCACTTACGATTGGGATTCCACGGTGAATAGAAATCCTCCTCAATTGGGAATAGGGCTCCTGAGCGCTCTGGAAACCAGACAAATCACAAAACAATTATAACGAAGATTATAAGAGGGAAAGATAAATTGAAGTTTTCATTGCACATGTTTTATCCACTTTTTAAGGATTTACGGGAGGTACAATCGTGAAAAGAGTTAATTTTTTTTTGGATAAAATCGTCAATAACAATTAATGCAAGATGAAATTCTTAAATCTGATTCAGTGAGTCTGTAGAGAATGTAATTTCTTGTTTCTAGGGCTTATTTTGTTTCTTATTACACCCTTCAAATACTTCCTGAATCAGATTTGAGACATACGAAAAATTAACTTTCTTTCCGATTGGATCTCCCAATCATCTTTAGCTATCTGAAATTATTTTTTTAAAATATTAACATTAATTTTTACTGGTTTCGATGGAACCTTGTTAACTGCATTGAATTTCTATTATAAAATTTATGGAACAATAATAATGGAATTAGCACATCTGATAATTTTTTAGAATTTTTTTAAGACAAATAAATTATTAAAAATTTTTTTCACAAATTCGTGCTGATAATTCTTGGAATTTTGTAGATGTGCAAATTTTTCATTTTTCCAGAAATAGTTGAAATTTTGAAAGAAACGAAGCTTCCATTCGGGAGGATAAAAAAATTAAAAATTGTCAAATATTCACTGCTGTTAGTTTCACATCGAAACTAAAATCATCTCAGTTTTCCACTGAAAAAAAAATCGAAGAATGTCTTTTTACTCCACTCTCCGAAAATATGAAGTTTTCAGGCAAATTGATCGGTTTGATCACTCTTCTTCTTTCAAAGTATCTTGGAATCTCAGCGAGATAGAACGATTTTGCCATAACTTTCCGTTGTGAAAAATTCCAAGTGCTTCAAGAGAGGTTTCATGCTAAATTGCTCTATCTACGCTTTGTTTCCGACATATTCTCAAAAACTTTTTTTTTTTCATCTTTTCAAAAAACTGATGATGAAATAAAGTACGATTTGTCTGAAAACTTCATAGTCACCCTTGATATAACTCAGAAGTTCCAGAAAAAATGACACTTTTATCGTAATTTCTATTTATTTTTAAGGGAGAAGTTGAAGAGGAAGATGATGAAGATGAAGATGAAGAGGATAAAGAGTTTGAGTCATTAGTTGTTGGTAAAAATGCAAAAATAATTCATCCCAACGCACCCTCAATGAGAATCGATGCCATTATTAAGGGTGGTGTAGGACTTGCTCGAAAGTAAGTGTTTCGTTATGATGAATTCCATCATTTTTTCCTGCGAATATCTGAGAAACTAAGCGATATAAGGCGACTTTGTCCTTATCTCTTTTTGTAGAGAATTTCGAGAGCAATAAAAAAGAATTGAGACAAAAACGCGTTATCTAGTTGAGTTTTTCAAATATTCTCATAAAAAAAAAAATTTTAAGAGCAATAGAATTTTCCTTTCAGCTTTTGAAATGTAATTAATCATTGAAAAATGGAAATATCTCGGAAACTAAGCGTAATAGAGCGATTCTTCGATCCAACTTCTTTTATCGAGAAATTCTATAGAGAGATACGAAGAAGGACTGAGACAAAATAACGCTATCTCGTATGATTTCCAAAAGATTCTCAAAAACCGAATTTTATGAAAATCATCGAATTTTTGTTTCAACTCTTGGAACTTGATTAATCGTTGAAAAACATAATTGTTTTGAATATTAAACGAGATAGGGCGATTTTACTTGAATCTTTTTCATTGTAGAGAATTTCAAGAGCTCCAGAGAAGGATTGGGGCAAGATCGCGCTATCTCGCTTAGATTCTGAGATATTCTCAATAAAAAGAGCGGAAAAAATGGTTTTATCGTATTTTAACTTTTTGCTACTGAATTAAATCTTTAAAAATTTTAAAAAATTGTAAAAATTATTATTTTTTCGTTTTAGCAAAGTAGAAGCTGCACTCTACGAGAGTAGGATCCGTATAAACGGTGAAAAACTGCTCAAAAAAAGCTATACTGTGAGTAAAACAATTATCAAAAATTTATGAGTTGAATTGAAAAAATTGAATTCCCGTTCTTTTGCAAATATCTCCAAAAACAATCATATTAGGAGCCTTTTTCAAGAGCTCTTTTCCTGTAAAAAATTGAATTTTTGCGAAAAAAAGCCTCTTGATGAATTCTTATAAACCCAATAGTTTCCGAGATATTCGTAAAATAAAGCTGAAAAAATTCCTCACCTCCTTTTTTTTTACAATTTCTCTCCAGAAAAAATAATTCAATAATTCATTTTTCAGGCAAATATAAATGATGTGATAGACGTGATAATTGGCCCGAGTCCGAAGAACCCAAAATTCACTTTGGTAAACAGAATAACGATTCTAGACGCTAAATCCAGTGTAGATCATATAAAATTAAAATTGCTGCGTGAAAAAAATTTGGTAGTAGACGATTACAGAGATTCATACAAAGTCTCATCAGATGATTAACGATAGAAAAATTATATTCAATATCTCCTGTATATAAATGTAAAAAATTACAATTATGCTTTTTGAATTACAATACTCGATACGAACTAATCAGAAAACAATTTGAGTAATTATCTAGTGAGGATTCGCTAGTGAATTGGACTAGGTCCTTGGAGCTAATTTAAAATATCTAAAAATCTGCGGGAGATGGAAATTTTTTTGCAAAAACTTTTTTTCTATTTCCCCCTTACCTCTACAGAAAGAGCCTCCATGCAAATTCTCCCTAAGCTCACTCATTCAATAAATATTCGTAGTAGAAGCCAACAGAAAAAATCACTTTTCCCCCTGAAATTTCCATTTGATTCAATTTTTCGAGTCTCCATTCGAGAATTCCCTCTCTTTCCTCACCAGCATCATCACAGACTGTTTAACAATGAGCACTCCTTTCCTATCCATTTCCTCCAAAGTCTCCACCACCTTTTCAATCCCCTCATCCCCACAAATCCTTTCAATAACTCTTTTTTTCTCCAATTCTCCCAAAAACGGAAGAAGTGCAGCAGCAAAGTGCACCTGTCCCATTTTCCAGCACGTTTCAATGACTTCCTGAAAATTCAACTTATCAACAACAGGACAGGAGTGCAGTAGCCTGATTGCATCAACACAGGCATCAACGGCATCACCACAATCCCTAGTATCCAACCGATTAAATGCCTCCGAGAGCACTACCTGCCACGCTGCAATATATCCAGGACAACTGACGAGCCTATCCAGCCTCCCTACCATCATCAACGTCTTCTTCACTTCCTTCACAAGCGACAGCTTCACCATCCTCTCTAGTGCCTGATTCAGCACATCATAATCATCCAGTCCAAAATCTATAAAAATCTGGGGAATTAATTCTAGTGCCTTCGCAGTACCATACTGGCTGTTAACCAAAACAGTGATTAGCTTGGACTTGGAGCAGCTGTCAAAACCATTGACACTGTATGCGATGCCAATTCTCTGAAGTTCCGTCAAGTACTGCAGAGACTTCATATACTGATTAAACACTTTGGCTTTTCTTTTAGTGTAATATTCCAGAGTTTCGTCGTCAGTCAGCGACTGAATGACTCTCAGTGCTCTGAAACGAACCCCAGGATTGTAGTCCTCTTTGACATCAAAGGCAACGTGTGATAAGTAATTCATGAAGACCTCCTTATCACCAGCACCAACGAGATAACAGGCACGAAGCAGATTATCGTCAGTAGCGACTGAATCTGCTGATGTTTCGTCTCTGAAAACTGCTGTTATGCTGTCGTTTTTGCCGTCAGATGAGTCCGGCTGGAGCCACTCGTGCAGCAGATCATTGCGCAATTTTTCAAGATTAACTGCCAGTAGTTCGCCGAGTTTGGAGACGGCACCATTGATGTCTGGACGGTTTCTGGTGGCACTTTTGTAGCGCAGGGGTATGGACTCGTCGTTGTAGAGCTCAGTGATCAGGTCCTCCGGGTGATTAACGAGTTTTAGGTACTTTGGAACTCCGAGGCCGTTTGTGTGAAGAATGTGCTTTGTTGTGTTCTGCAGGTACTTCTCTTTGATACGGGGAAACTTGTTCGCTGGATCTGCAGCAGCACCTTGTAGCTTCTTCCATTCTTCCATGTACAGGTAACATTCTCTGGCTGCTGCCACAAGATCAGCACCTGGCGGAGTGTGATTCACCACGTAGTACAGAGAGGCTGTACCGTACTGCAGCCTATCGATGTCATTCATACAGTTAAGGCACTTTTTTATGTCTTTTAGGAGAGTCGAGTTAAGGGAATTTGTTGACCAAGTGATTGTGCTCATGTCGCAGTTCTTCCAGGCCTCGTTTGCGGCATTTCGGACGGAAAGACTGCAGATACTTGGAATCGAGATGTTCAATTGTTGAGCGATGTTCAGCCACTTCTCGTAGGTCTTCAGGTTCAACTCTGGGGTTACTAACTTGAAGAAATCCACCTGAAAAAAGAAAATTCCGTGAGTTTGACGATTTTGGTAGAATATCTTGTGAAGGAAGCGAGATAGCGTGGCAGGAACTTCTTTTTGCTGTGATTCTCCTCTGAAAGAATAAAAAACAACAAAAAAAAACTCTGGGAGAAGGTGAGATAGAATGGATATGAGGGGTGAAATAAACACGTGGTAGTTTTGGTATTTTATGTTATGGAAATTACTTGGAATCGATGGAAACATTGGAGATAGGTTTTTCTGATGATCCAGTGGAAAACTGAGGGAATTTTCCATAAAAATTAGATAAATATCAGGAGACTTTCTTTTTAATTTTTTCCAAAATTCTATTTTTTGCTCAAGATTTGAAGATGTTTGAAACATTTCAGTGTTTTTGGGAATATCTTTAGTTCTACTGGTGGTAGTGACCTAGCATTGATCTTGAATGAAGAATGAGCTCCTTCCCCATCAACTCATGTGGTTTAAAACAAAAATTATCAATTTTTCAAGAACTCATGGGACAACAACTAATTTTCAGTAAAATTTGAACCACATAGATGAATAAGAAATGAACTCCCTTTCATTTGAGATCAGCCCGAGGTCACTACGACCAACAGAGCCGGAGGTATTATTGAAAAACCAAAGTTTTTCGATTTTCAAAAGGAGAAACAATTCAGAATTTGGTCAAGAAAGTATATTTTACAAAAAATTGAAAAAAAAAAAATTTGACATGTTTTTCACCTAAAATTTCCTCATCTTTTCAATGGAACCATCATAAAATCTCTATCTCGAACCGTTAAATTGGAATGTCTATTTTACCCTACCTTTTCCTATCTCATTTGGGTTTCGAGATACTCCTCGAAGATAAATTCTCAAAAAAAATGATTTATCCAATCAATGCAAAACCTACCTGTGGAAGAAACGGCAGTCTCCACTTAGAAATCGCTGGAAGCTGCGCCTCCTGCGACCAATTGAGCCATGCATCAGTTTCTATTTCACTCGGCCCCGAAATCCTCATGTAGCTCTTCAAAAACGACAAATTGCTAATCCAATCGATTTTATCATCCTCACAAAGCTCCAAAGCGAGCAGGTAAACCTCATAATGATAAAAATTGAGTAGAGGAATTTTTAGTGCCTTCACCAAGTAGTTCTTCATTGCCACCTTATCAGTGATTTCTGCAGCAACTTTCTTGCACTCCGCGATCAGTTCATTAACCAGTACTTCCTTGACCACGATGCCTTGGCCCTCAATTGTGAATTCCGGCTGCCACGTTGACAGCAGTATTTCCAGATAGCTCAGACAACAATCCTCAAAAATGAAGCCAAACTGCTCGCAAAAATCCCTAAGAGTATCAATAGTATCCGGCCTTTTAGCCATCATGATCCGCTTCAGAATGGTTCTTCTGTCCTCAATTGAACTGGTCAGCACATCCTTGTAGGGAATGCCACAATGTCCAAGCCTCTTGGCCCAGTGATGAAGCAGCATCAGGTACTTGAATTCCACTGCCTTCTTCCAGTTCCCCGTTAACCTGTTTACAGTTTCAAAAATTTATCAACGTGACTAGATACAATGTCCAACTATTTACAAGAGAGGAGTAAGTGCTATGCTTATGAATAGCACTTATGCCCCTTTCACTTTAAGCCGACGATATATTTAAGTTAGTGTACAAGAGTAATAGGAATGAATGGAGAAATAATCGTGGGGGGTTTGGGATCGGGAAAATCAATTAGTAAAAAATCCTATATCCGTTAACCTGTAATACTCGTAATTCAGCTCCTTAATCGTGCGATCCTTCCTCTGATCATTCGCATAAGCCCTGCTGCAGGCGTCGAGCAGCCTCACTGCAGTTTCCTCCTTCAGCATGAACAAACAGGCGAGTCCAAGCTGCATATCAAAGACAATAGCATCGACCACCTTCTTCAGCATCATCGAGACACTCGTGTTAAAGGTCTTCCGCACTTCCATCACCTCTTGCTTATCATCCGGAAGAATTTCGGTGATACTCTCGCTGATTGTCGACAGGATCTTCATTACGACGAAATCGTAGTGCTCGTTCATCAGCAAGCGCGTTCGCATATTGAGATTCTGCATCAAAAGCGCTATGTCTTCGGCGCTGTGTGTCTCGGACCTCGATTCGTTCTCGTAGAACGACACAATTGCGAAGAGATCGGTTAGGTAAGGAACTAGTACGTCTCCAGCTGATATTGATGCGTCTCGGTAAATGTGATGGATGCTGACGAGGTCATCTTGATCAATTGTCCTGCTGACGGCTCCATCGAAGGCGTAAACCTGGCGCCAGCATTTTAGGACATTCTGCACTTCGGTGATTGAACAATTCACGAGATTCCGAGACGTCAGGAGCTTCAGAGCTGATGAAAGCTGCAAATTGTCCTCGGCATCTTGAAGCAAGTTGCAGCAAATCATGTTGACGTAGTGGCACTCATCCTCCGACATGATTTCCCAGTTTCTGAGGCGTTCCGTTACGTAGGATTTGAGGATTTCCGAGTTTTTTGTGGCTTCAAAGAACTTGGTAACTCCAAGTAATCTTGGAAGGCCCAATAAATCCGTGATTTTCTCGATTTTCCTCAGGGTTTTCGCATCAATCTCTTCGGTCTCGATCAAACTGGTTATATAATTGCCCAGAATTTCCTCTTTCTTCTCGAAGAAGTCAGTGGAGCTGACGTGAACCCCAAATTCTCTTTTCAGCCGATAAATTGCACGAAGATGAGGAATCATTGTCAGTTCTAGGCTTTCCGAATTTTCCAGTTTTCTCTCAACAAAACCGAGCATCTCCACGTAGTGCTGGAGACTCTCGTCGAACTGCCGGCGGTCATTCAGTCTTTTCGCGAGAGCGTTGACGATCTGCTTGCAGCAGAAGATCCGAACGTCATAATCCAGCTTCTCAATAACCTCAACAGCAGCATCAATGGCTCCACTTCTTAGATGATGATTAGTGCACATGCAGAAGACACTCATCCTCGTCATGCCATCTTTCTTTGTCAACTCTAGGAGATCGTCGACAGCTGTTGACCGATTTTCCTTGATGATTCTATTGAAGAGATTTGTGCAGGTTCCGACGTGCGCAAAGTTGTATTTCTTCAGGATCAGCTTAACGGCAACGGAATTGGCCTCGATCCTGATTTTAGCAACAAGCGGATGATCGTAGGTGTAGCTCCTCTCAGCCAGTGCAGAGACAGCCTCGCTCCAAGGAACCGGCGCTTTTTTTAGAACCTCCAACGTCTGTTGGAGACGATTCTGGATGTTCTGAATTCTTCCGATGACGGCGCTCAATCTCCTATCCCATGGCGCCTTCTCCCAAATCCACCAGCTTTTGGATCTCTGCAGGGTCTTCTGGACGTAAGAAGAGAGCACAAGGTCGTTGTTCAGGGAATGGTTCAGCATGAATTGCTGGAGAAAGTTCTCGACCAAGTTGGGAATTCCGTCGACATGGATCTTGTTCAGGAGGAGGTGGATCACCTCGGTTGGGTCTGACATGTAGGTGCTCAAGGGGAGGGTCACCTTGTAGCGATACTTCAGGTCCGATAGGTCGGACATTGTCTGGATGAGAATCATCAGGCGATGGAGTTGGGAATTCTTGTTGGCGTATTGCTGATGGAACTGGTAGCACACATTGTACTCCTCAAACTGCAGCATTTCGATGAGGCTGTTGGCAAAAGTGAGGCCTGAGTCCGGCCAAGTATCACGGTGATGCACTTCTAGAGACTTTGTTTTTTTGTAGCCCCAGTGGATTATCTCGGAGAGGCTGCTGGGGAGAAAGGTAGTCACTGAGGGAACAAAGTGACGGAGCCACGGCCACAGCTTCTGCGGGTCCAGAGATTCGGGGATTGAGTCTAAGATAATGTGGACTGTCTCGGGGGTTACTAATGGAGATATTGAGGACGTGTGACGAATCCAGATGAGCGCTGCTGCGTTGAGTTCAGCCTAGAACGAATTGAAGGTTTTTTTTTAGGATTTTTCAATCTGCTTCATGCATCTATTTCGGCGATTTTTTTTTAGAATTGAGGGGGTTAGAGGGAAAAATGAGGAGATCTCCCTTGTAGAGGATTTGCGAAGTTACAAAGAAGCCATGTCGTTTGCAAGATTTTTTCAGAAGATTTTTTTTTTTTTTTTTAAGAAATTACTCGTGATTTTTGGGGTTTTGTAGAATTTCTCGTGATGGAAGGGAGATAGAGGAATTTTCGTAGAGACCTTTTTATCGAGTACAATTAGAGCTACAGAAAATTTCACTATGAATTTTTTTCATCTCTTTTGAATCCTGATTTTTGAATAAAAAATACTCACTTCTGAAAGATATTTTATGCATTCGTCCAACAAATTGGCTCTTGAGAATCTATTCCACTCATCCATATTCTCTTCTTCCAAATGTTCAGTATGAATAATTTCAAAAGTCTCCAATTTTCGAAGATTCTCACTGACATCAGTGAGTAATACGGATAAGCTTTCATTGACATCTTCCTAAGAGCAAAGGAATTAAGAAAATGAATGAATTAAAATATTGACAATACTTTTACGAATATCGATTGGCATACGCCTCAGCAAAAATGGGCCACGTTAAGGAAAAAAAAATCTCCAACTCTGACTTCCTCACCTTGATATATCCTGAAGAATTCATATAATCAACGATTCTTTGACGTGCATAAACAATGAGCCTCCTCGTGTCCCTGAAGTCCCTGGTCATAGCATTCTTGCAGCATTCATAAACAAACCAGATATCCCGAATCTTTTCGAGTGTTCCAATGAACTCCTCGACATCAATTTCCCCATTCCCATGAACAGTTGGCCTCAGCCTTTCCATGAGGACCATGGCCTCAGCATGGAAGACACTCTCGACCTTGAGCCGAAACTTCGCAGCAAATTCCCGAGCTTCGTCGAATTTGTGCCTCTTCAAGAGCCTCTGCAGCCTGAACTCAGGCATACTCTCCTCGATCGCTTTGATCCTGACGGTATCAACGACACCAACAGCATTCCTCGTTCCCTCCATGTAGACGAGATGATCCACACTGCTGCTCAGACCAACAAGGTAACAGCACGTCGGTACAACCATCGAGAACTTCACTTGGAGCTTTGGAAATGACATTAAATTGAGCGAAGTCACATTTTGGTTGTCCTCTGGTCTCATTAGCACCATCAGCGCTCGCTCCTCGGTCTTCTCTTTGACAGTAACAAAGTCCTCGACTGGTCCTTTCCACACCACCTTCTCCAGCAGTGTTCTCATACAAATGATGCTGAGGGCCCCATCGTTTCTCAGGCAGATGACTCCTCCATAATCGTGAAAAAATTCGGCTTTTCTGTACCTGAAACCAGGAGAATTCAGTTATTATAACAGTTTTCAAAGAATGTTTTGTCTCGGAAACTAAGCGAGATAGAGTGATTTTTAACTGAACTTTTTTGTAGCTCTTATTCTCCAGTACAAAAAAGGTCTCCACAATTGTTACTTCATCCTGCATAGTTCCCAAGATATTCTTCAAAAATGAAGAAAAAAATAAATAACTAATTTCTTAAAAGTCTCAATTATTCACAAAATACCTCGGAAACTAACCGAGATAGTGGAATTTTCGAAGAGATCGTTTTTACAGCTCACATCCTCCCCACAAAAAAAGGTCTCCACAAAAACGCTTCCATTTCGCTTAGTTTCTGTAATATATGACAATAAAAAATGAATAATTCAATTTTTTAGACAATAAATTGCAATCATTCTTCGTGACATATCTCGGAAACTAAGCGAGATAGCAAATTTTTTGTGGAGATCTTGTTTGTACCTGTTATTCTCGTCTACAAAAAAAAGTATTACAAAAATTCCGTTATCTCGCTTAGT
Organism: Aleiodes alternator; assembly: GCA_963921955.1. Taxonomy (NCBI): domain Eukaryota; kingdom Metazoa; phylum Arthropoda; class Insecta; order Hymenoptera; family Braconidae; genus Aleiodes; species Aleiodes alternator. The sequence continues at coordinate 5,421,018 of OY998113.1, forward strand.
TTTCAATACTGAGAAAAAAAATTCTTGAAGGAAGAAAATTGCCTCTCACCTAAATTTTTCCTTCACAATTTCTGTATCTATATATATTGAAATTTTCTGGAGTGAAGTAGATTTTCTTCGATTAAGTAAATTTTCTTACGACAAATTTTTTTTTCCACAGTGAATATAATCTTGAAAATTTCCAAGATACTCTGTATTAGTCCTCGTAATGAAAAAATACAAACTTTTCCGACAAATCAATTCAATTATGTCACCAGTTTCTTTTTTAATATCTCGACATCCCAGCCAGATAGAGAAATTTTGCCCCAATCGTTTTTTGTAGCTCTCCGAACTCTCTACAAAAAAGGATTCCCTCAAAATTTCCCCATCACACTCAATTCCCAGACAATTTTCAAAATACTAATCGAATAAAATTGATTTTTCTGAAAATTTTAGATTCTTCCCAATTTCTCTGAAGAAAAATCGGGTACTTCTGTACCTGAAACCAGCGGAAAGTGCTAATTTCCCAGGCCAAATTGACATCTCTTCCCCTAGTGTGACGATCGACTGTCCAGAGCCTATGACAACAGCTGCTGATATCCTGGAGATGCTGGACAGGACCACAATGCTCAAGTCTTCGTCCTGATTTTCCCGATTCGCAGCAAAACTGACCTTGACTATTTTCCCAATCGACGTAACGACAATAAGATCTGCATCATCGGTCCGGTACGACATCTGAATGACGTCTACACGTCCGATTTTCTCGAACAGATCAAGCGAGAATAACTGCTGTGCACCTGCCGATAAATCGAAGCAGTGAATGACTCCATTCTCAATAGCCCCAAAGAGGAGTTCACCAGTTGGTGATAAACAATGGGCAGTCACCAGGGACTCGAAACCGATGCTTGACACTATCTCCTGACAGGTCTCATCGGCAAATACAGTTATCGATTTGTCTATTGCTATGCACAGCATCGAGTGCGAGAATCCAGCTATTATTTTTGGATTTTCGGTTGGAGTTTCGTCCTCCGGTTGAATTGTCGCTCGGGTCCAGGTCTCGTAAATGGACCCAGCGTGCTCAGCGACTGTCCGAGCACCGAAATTCACTGTCTCCTCGTCTGCATCGAAACCGGACGTCACTCTCGTCCAGTGAGCCATTTTTTTTAGGAAGTTTTTAGATGGTTTTTACGGAATTTTGACACGTTTTCGGAGCGAAAAAGAAACACTTTAAAACGCTTTTGAAGATGCGACAGGTTATTTTGTGCCGGTACGTTACAACTTTCGAATTAGTGAAAACATTGGTGCTATTGGTCGGCTTAGGAAAGGAGTGGAGGGAGAGAGGGCGCTAGTAACGGAACGCCATTTTTTTTCAAGTTCTCGCGGGAAAATATGAATGCTTGTTTTTTTTGGAATTAGACAAGATTCTTATCCTTGGGATCATGGGAAAAATTAATTTAACAATACTAAATAATTGTCAAATGAACGACGTTTTGCCTGCTCCAAGTTTAGAATGTTTCGTATTTTTTTTATACAAAACAAATTATTCTGAAATCTCCCTGAAAGAGTACATTTCGCCCTAACTAACTCATTTCTTTTTCATACAATTTCACATATTATACTTATATTTTTTTTTAGGAAAAAGCAGGCACTGCAGGCAAACAAGGGGGAAACTGTCAAATTGAGGAAAAAAATTTAAAAAAAAATCATGGCCCTTAGGTCCGGCCCTCTTTATGTTTAAAATTTTTTTTCAATTATTTTCTTGCTTTAACGCATTTCCCTCTCTCCAGCAATAGTGAAAATTAGTGCTGAGGAGAAGGGAACGGCCAAATTGAGGAGAAGAGTTAAAAAAAAAATTAATTACAGTGAGTCCAGGTCTCTTCCGCAATTTTAAGAATTGGTTTTTTAACTGTATCTTTGCCTTGACGCATTTTTGTCTCTTCAGCAACAATGAAAATCATCGCTGAAGAGAGGAAAACGGTCAAATTGAGGGAAAGAAATGCAAAAAAAAATTCCGAAAAATGGCAGAGAGTCCAGGTCTCTTCCACATTTTCAATTTTTTTTCTTCAAATATTTCCTTGCCTTCACATATGAAAAAAGTGTATAGGAAGTTCCTATAGGAAAATCGTATAACGAAGCGTATACATCTGCGTATATAGAATTCGGATATTTCCGATACGAATGGAATTTGATATGTTTCTATACGCAAATTAGATTTCATTCGTATAAAAATAAATTGTATAAACTCTAATTTAGGTATAAAAACACAACAAATTCCACACGGAGAGAAATTTCTATGAAAAATTGCGATGCTCAGCGACACAATGTGGATGCAAAGTGCAGGCCGGGGTTATTTCATGAGTCTACCAATGGAAAAAATGTCTTTGCGCCAGCAATTAGTAATAGGGCCAATAAAATTTTTGAGATAAAATATCACAATAACTGTTATGTAGCATTACAAAAATATTAGCTGATAATTTTTTCTTTGGAAGTTGAGAAAAATTTTCTATCCGACAAATGATGAATCATTGGGCCCTTAGAAATTTCCATAAGCTACTAAGAATTTTTATAAATTTTTTTTAGAATTTTTCCCATGCCAGCCTCATAATGTGGTAGACGAAGATGCAAGTCGGGTACCTTCGGCTGTTTTCGGTACATTAGCCATTGGCCATTTCACACTTGGCTTTGGATTGAAATATCTCGAAAACTATGCAAAATTTATCGAGACATGCTGTGAATGAAATTTGGAGGGAAAATTAACGAAGAAAATAAACAAGACACCGTTTTTCTACAACCAGTAATTTCGGGGATATCAATTTTTTGATGAATAGGTCAGAAACAATGGACGAGGCCCGATAATAAATAAATGGCCGCTCGAGTGTCCCTTCTGAATTTTTCATTAAAAAATTAATATCTTAATAATTAGGAGTTGTAGAAAAGCGGAATTTCGCTCATTTTATTCGTTAATCTTCCCTGTAAATTTCATTCACAGCATGTCTCGATAACTTTTCAGTACTTTTCGAGATATTTCAATCCAAAGCTAAATGTAAAATGGCTATTTTTTTTAAGAAATCGAAAGCAAAAATTATGATGTGGAGCATGACAATTTTTCCGTTCAGAAGCAAATTGATCCCGTTTGTGAAGCGGCATGGTAATTTTTTTAAGAATCATTCAGAAAAATTCTTATATTTTTCTCTCCGTGCAATCGTATAGGAAATATCCGAATTCCATATACGCAGATGTATACGCTTCGCTAGACGATTTTCCTATAGGAATTTCCTATACACTTTTTTCATACGTGTTGACGCATACTCTTTTCTTTAGCAATGTTGAAAATCATGGATGAAGAAAGGGGAACGTTTAAACATCCCCTAAACATTCCCCTGATAAATTCCCCCCGCCCCCAGAAAATCCCCTATCCCAATTTTTCCCCTCAAATTTAGGGGAAAAACCCTCGGTATTCAGCCTCATGATATAATATACTAAGTTTTTCTTTTTTTCTATCATTAATGTCTCTTTTTTCTGAGCAGTCAGTTAATTTATTTTTGAACTTTCATTTTTAAATACAAAGATGAAAACTTCCCTTCCAAAGAAATTTGATGGTCTTAACGTCAATATACAGAAAAAAATTTAATTCTGACATGAATTCTTTCATCATTCGAAAAAACATTTTTTAGGACAAGATCAAAACTTTATCAACATCGTTATGATGGATATTGCAGATGAATATCGTGGTTTATGTTTCTATTCAATGGAAAACTTTTTATTCCTATATTCCCTATCCATCCACTTATTCAGATGTAAATTTTTGAATGAATTTGTATGCTTCTCCCCTGCTTGATTTCTTCTCAAGGAGCCATACTGCACTGGTGTTCCATTGGGTTCACTCTAACACAAAAGCCACGGGGGACCTTGTAGACTTGACCAACTGTAGCGTGAGCGGTGAAGCCAGGCCCTGGAATAAAAAATGAAAATTCATTAATTATATTCGTTCATACTCGGACAAAGATGTAATTATTCTCAGTTGAATCAAGCCAATCGATTATACTCCTACTTACAATCTGGGAGGTCGGCATCTTTGACAGCATTACCCTTCATCACATTTGCTGGAAGAGTAGAGCAGTCTATGCTTGTGCAACCAAAATTGTAGCGTGCACAGTCACAAATGTTGCAGTTATCTTTTCGGGATGGAAAACAGTCATAACCTGATAATAATAATAGAGTATTTTAATATCGAGCAAGAATCACAAAATACAAGGTGCAATATTCAAAACAAGAATCGGACAATATTCGTCAATATTAGATACGTCACTAAATGCTATAGCTATAGCATTCAGTGTATATATAACAATATAATGTTATCTGCAACGCTCAAACTCCCTCTGCTACACGCTGCACTGTATTTCGATAACGTGGTTTTAGATAAATTTTCAGAAACTTTCTGCACTTGAGGGTAGGGAAGGGAGGTATGCTCCACGCACCGAAAGAGAAAGAACATCTTCAAAAGAAAATTCAGACGATGCAGGTAATGCAGGCGCCTATGTGCCCCGACCGGTCCTCATCGCTTGGGATGTTCCTGGCGATCTTAGTCTACGTTTGTTTATTAAGAAAGAAATTGTAAAACTATCGAAAAAAAACTCGTCCACTGCGATGATGGTTCTATCATCTACGATCGAGACTAGAATTAAGTCATGTCTTACACGCAAGAATCTGCTGGGGGTTATCCTTCCAAGAAATAAAGAACGATCCATTTTCGTCATTTTATATCTACTTCATGAATAATTCTTTTAGTTCGATTTGGAGAATAATATAGATTTGTTCATTTGAAAATATGGATCATAACCATCTACATTAGAGCATTAGTATTTACATATTTCTCTCTTTCCATAATTTACAGATTTTTCATTGAAGATGTGTCAAAACAAAGTCTTTCATTCGTCCATTTTACCTTTACTTTACAATTTATTGATAGTTGATTTTTTGAACTTACTTCCTGATATTCCCCCTGATGTTCCTCCTGATGCTCCTCCTGGTATTATTGCTACTGGATGGATATTTCCACCTGTGAATAGATTCTTTCCATTCGCAACAGTCGCTATAAAAATGTACTGAGTTGAAAATGATTCCATTTATAAGTGGAAAATTGGAATGAAGTGAATACATTTTACGTTAAAATCAATTCCTCTGCACACTAATGAGGTAAATCCAGTGGCAGTTGTAACTATGCCTGGAGTTATTCTTTAGCAGGGGAAGAATTATCATCTAAAAAAAACCCAAATGGCGGTGAGTGAACGAATCGACTTTTTTTTGTATTGACAGATAGTGCTTCATTTTTGTAATTCTTTTACAGAATGTAAGGAAAATGGAGGCAATGGACCTGAGAAAACCAAATGAAGTAAAATTTCTTCGGTGTGAAGACCTTCACGAAATGACAGAAGAAATCCTATTGTTCTTGAAGCATAATCATTGAATTAACAATATGAATATTCCAGAGCATTCTGACAACTTCTTTAGTTTTTCCGGGAGAAGCTTCAACAAAAATTGAATTATTCTCCAGGTGAATTTTCAAAAGATAAGCCCACCACAGGGCTTGGAAGTTGATAAAAAAAAAAAATTCAATGGTGCAGCCCAGATCCGTACGTGGCTTGAAAATTGTCCAATTCTAAATCCTAATGAGGGATTTCCGGTTGAAAACGCACTGTTTGAGCGCCGATTGGCGATTCATTCAACGTTAATTATTTACCGTAATTGTTGGTAATTCAGCGGTCATTTGACGTCATGAGATTCAACAAAATCAATTATAATTTTCTGCAAAATTTCATGAAGAAACCGCGATGAGCAAGGTCCGGAAGCTGGTACATTTGAACGTTTCGGCGGCCTACCTGATACCTTGGCTACGGGCATAAATAAATAATAGAATATGTAAAATTCCATACAAATGTGTTATTTACATTTGTACTACTTCAAATTTAATTTATAAAAGATTAAATCAGTGATGTGTATGAAAAAAGAGTTCTCGTTTGATAAATTATAATGTAGTGGGCTAAGACCAAGAAAAAAGTTATTATTAACCTGAATTTTGACTTCTTCTTGATTGGGAAGATACTTCAGAGATGAATGGAAAGGAAAATAATTAAGATTTTAAGAAAATCTCTTCATCACCTCCTTTCCTTTGCATTTTTTAAATTTCCATCAAATGTTATTAGAATCTTCCTCGAATATTTTTCGAAATTTTCCCCTTCCAGATTTGCATCAGGGCAGGAGTAGATAAGGTAAACTCAATGCAGTGAAAGAAGAGGGAACAAATATGTTCGTTGTCTTCAGATTCAGTTCAAATTTCAAGCACGACTTGAAGAATGGAATGAAACATGAAGGAAATATAAAAAGTACTTGTGAGAGATTCAAGTAAGATATGGGGAAGATATGAAAGATACTTGGGGAGATCTGGAGAAGGTTTAAAGAACACTTTGGGTCCAATGAAAAAAGGTATATTGGAGAAAATTCCTTAAAATCTCAATTATTTTTTTTTCTCTCCCATCCCTGAGTATCTTCCCAATTAAGAAATAGGCGAAATTCAGGTTATAAATACTTTTTTCCTTGGTCTTGGCTCACTCCATTATATTCTATCAGACAAGAACTATTTTTTTGCGCACACCACTGATTTGATCGCTTATAAATTAAAATTTACGCAGTATAAATGTAAATGACACATTTGTATGAAATTTGAAATATTTTTTATTTACTTCCGCAAGATATCAGGTAGGCCACAGATACGAAAATGTATGAATAATTGGAATGGCTCGAAGCCGAGATAGATGCAGGGGGTGTGACCCATGTAGGGTGTCCCGATATCCACGAGGTGGCCGATGTTCGGGCCAAATTATTTTATACGATTTCGGGCAGTCGATCAAAGGCCAAAGTACGAAACGATATCAGGGCATCGATATTGGTTGCGCGAATAACCCCGATATTCTTCCCAACCTCGAGCCCTGTATATCGGGATGGTGAGTTAGATCGTAACTCGATTCTATATCGAGTAGCCGAATATCGGGAAACCTTAATCTATCCGAAATCGCACATAATTCACATAACCGAAGTTCGGCTGCTCTACTTTTGACGAAAATATTTCCAACAGCGCTTCCCCCAATTCCGCGGTATGAATTCCGATCGATATCAGCCTTGAAATTAGCCAATAATTTTTTACAATCGTTCATTTTTTAATAGCTTTTCTTTTTGATTAATATTCATATTTTTTTATTTTCTAATATAACGATTGAAAAATCACGCCATAATTGATTTTCCTTCAATTATTCTTCTTACTAATGATTAATTCGTGAACTGAATTCAAAAAAATATAAAAATAATAAATGAATGTAAAATAAAATAGATACAAAAATTGATCAAGAAAAAAATCTTCCCTTTCTGCGATCAAGTGATTCGATTATCAATAGAGGAAAAAATAATACTCAAATAAAACTTCAATTTTCAAAAATAGGAGAATTTTCTGTGAAGAAATGAATATTCCATTACGAGAAATATGTAGTTTTGTTCCTCGATTCTTACTTCACTTTTGTTATTATATTCCTCTCAATAAAGATTCCCATATAAACAATATAACTATCGATATAAATTTAGACCAAACGATTTTTAGATTCATATAGACAGTACGATTCTGTCAAAGTCGAATAGAGTGATGGTTCAGTCGGCAGCGCGCAAGTTTCATTATCCGACGATCGAGGGTTCAAAATCACCTGTGGAAACTAAAACTTGTAATTATAAAAATGACTTTGAAATGCTTGAAATTGAAATATAAATAATAAAAATATTAAACTACGGAATCTTAGAAAAAAAATGATAATTTTCTTTTTATTTTATGTTTAAAATTTGTTTTCATATTATTGAGCGTCTGTCGAGTTCGGTATCGAACTCGATGTTGGGCGTATATCGTAGCGCTAAGTCGAAATTCGTCACATCGAATTTAGCCCGATGCTCGGGCCGAACTCAGAACTCTACATCGGGTCCAAATCGGATGCGATGTACGCCCTATCTAGTTTTCGATTTCGTGCCGCTGTGACATGCCATTATTGGCTCGAAGTTTGCACCAATATAGTTCCCCTATATCGAAACTCGGCAATTCGACATTGCCCCCAATTGCGGCCTATTTCGCTTTCCTGCATGGGGAATTCCGGAAATGTTGAGGGTGATCATGCAAATCATTGGATTACAGTAAACCATGGGATTAATGAAGAGTCAAAATCTAACAATCTCATTCAGAATGCATTATCAAATTATCCTGATGTACGATGTTGTTCATTATGATCATAATCACGAGTTTATTAATGTCTTCAACCTGTGCGTGTTCAGGTATGACATTTCATCGATCGCATGCCTTACCGTAATTCAATGAGACCCATGCTCACCACTGAATGAGATCAATCGTATCCCTTTACTGATTCAATCATGAACTAGCCTTCCACACTTCCACAAGTCACTGAAAATCACACCCCAGTGCTAACACGCTGCAATACAGTCTCCCATTCGCATAATAAAAATTGAATAGGTTTAAAACAATTGGTACACGATTCTCATTTTGTAGTACATTTTACCACCAATTTATTTTACATCAATTCGAAATAAAGAAGAAAATCGAAATCCGAAATTCTCCCGTCGACTGCAGATTCATAATTGATAGTTGAAAATGAAAAAAGGGTTCACTTCTAAATAATAAAAAATGGTCTACCTTCAACGACCACCCAGCCAACTGTTAACAATTAGAAAAATTGCAATATGTGTCCTGCCTCCGCTATCTATTCTGTACCATTTGGGTGTCACATGTATTGGGTGCAACTTCACTACAATTACGAAAAATTATTCTTTCCTTACCTAACATAGCAGTGGCCAAGATCGAGAATTCTCTCAGCATGATGAACTTATATCGTCAGCTACGGGTTTCAGTTTGTGTACTAGGTTCTACGCTAGACGTTTGTACTTATTCTGTTTCAAAAATTTGTAATCAATGAGTATTTATACAGTTCTGTGAATCTAATGAGCTGAGGGAATTGCTTAAGAATGCGACACTGTACAGGTCTAAGCAAATTTATGTCTTCCGAACACTTTTGTCCCGATAATAAGTTTCTTGAGACAGCTCAACGATAATGAGTTTCCACGAAAATTTGTGGAAAGAATTCCCCCTAGCGTACAAAACTGAAGTCGTAGCTTAAATAACTCGACAATTTATCCATACGTCTAGCATTCATTACTTTGTATGATTTGGAATGCTCATCTACAAATACATTAATTGAATTGTTCACAATCAGTATGAAATTGTCATGATCAGTACCAATATAATATGTTCGATATCATGAAGAATAAGACCCTCACTTTCTGAGACCATCAAAATACTGATAGTCCTAATTACTATACTATGGAATTCCATTTTTTTCTTACAGTTAAGGCAGTTGATTTTTCGGACTCATTATGAGTGAGAAGAGAGGCTTGGATATGATGGAATCGGAGTAAATGCAATCTTATCATTTATTCCATTGAACTCTCATCATACTATGAGTTCAACCACCTTCCGCGTTTCAAATATCTTATGATTGAGCTCTAAATGATTTTTTAATAGCTTTTAATGGCTTTGGCAATGTTGGCACGATTTATCACAGAGCAAGGTGTAATCTTTCCATCTCAATGCCTAGCTTCATATTTTATTGTAGAAATCTTTGGATAGAAAAGCATATTCGGTATGGGAGTTCCCTATTTATGATGAACATTGTATTTCAACCAAGACCTGTGAGGAGTATGCACTGTTATATGGCACTGTATTATCACGAATAAGAAAAATAACTAAAATGAAAAAAAATAAAACAGGATGATATCTTTTTCACCGACTATTTTCACTATTGTTCATAATAAAAATTGTTTAAATGAAAGAAATTATAAATAATATTGTTGATTATCTACTCAAAAGTCGAATTACATGAATACTTTGAGGAACGGTCTCTTTAGTGAGTATAAAACCGCATGAACCCCTTAATGGGTACCCACGTGCCCAGTCATTGAACGGAGGAGGTATCAAGTTTGATGGGTAATCACTTTCATTAAATGATTGACTACAAAAAAAAATCGCAAAAAATTCATGTCAAACTACTTCAACTTTGAGGATCCGGATGGTCATGAATTTTTTTTTAAGGGGAAGTCTATAAATTCTACCTTCGAAAGTAAAATGGATACCCGGGTACCCGATTATTGACCGGATGATTAAATAAACAAAAATTTAACAGAAAAAGGACTCGAACTTACACTTAATTATTCCTCACTGAAGTCAAAACTTGCGGCTCACTAATTGAAACAAAGAACTGAGTGGCCGCCTCTCTCTGTTTCCTTATTAATTTAGTATTTCGAAAAAGTAAAAAGAAAATGGCACATCTGCATTTCTCCCCGTGGAAAAATTCCACATGACAACCCTAAGAGTATAAATTGAATTAAAGACTTTCTTGAATGAAATTATTTCTGATCGCAAGCACCATAGAATATGCCTGTGTGATAGCCTGGACAGCAACGAAGAACACCCAACTACTTTTTACTTTCTTAGCAGCATACCTCCATACACTCACACAACACATCAAAATCGTCCATCACAACACAGTGTACTGTCTGACTAATGTAAGATGGGGGATGAAAGCTCTCACATACCCTAATCGATCGGTCTGAAATGTTTCTTTATTAAAAAAAAAAAAAGCTACAGACTACTACTTCCCCTATAGTCTCCGCACATGTCAATCACTTGAACAGACAGTTTCCTGTTTTGCACCCCTTTTTTTCTTAGAAATTGAGAAAAAAATGCTGCTATAACTGCTTGTCGGATGCGTATGTCTGTTACGCTATCTGTCTGATACATTTTTAATGACAAAAGCGTCAAGGCAAAGCTGGAAAAGAAAAAAAAATTAATTTCATGTTCACAAAGACTAGAGTAGAGAGTAAAACAGACAACAAATCTATTGCTTACTGCGAGTAATGCGAAATTGCTAACAGAATAGAATTGTCGTGAATAGGGAGAGTCCGATTGGAAAGATTCATGTTTTTTAGTAACATTCTAAAACTTACAATTGCATTCTTTAGCATCCACCACCGGTATCAAACTTGCATATTTTTGAATTGCTGAAGTGGAATGCAGTTCTGGGAGCAAGCATATTACAAGACTACAAGGAGATTATTATCTTTACTTGGCCAATGGCCATATCAGTCTCCAGGACGGATATTTTATATTCGTATGGTTGGAATATTTTTCTTCTCACTTCAAATTGTTGCACAGGTTGTCAAATTTGCCTATGACTGTTCTAATTAGTTGCATAATATAAGCCACACGAAAAAATTCATTCACTTTATGTTCTTCTTTTTGTAATATTATTTCGATGGAATTCAGTGCTTGGCACTCAGACATTACTACCGGGATCTTCAACTTTTGATGGCATCATGTGGTTTATTCATAATTGATATTAAAGTGGTGATAACTATCACCAATTTGAGCTGTAACTTCCGAAAGGTAAGTCATCAAATATTTTGATTTCATTATTTTTCTGATGAATTCCTGAGACAGCTTCTTTTCCATTCTATTGATTAATTGTCAATTTTATTATTCTACTATGAAAGCAAAGAAGTAATACCCGGCGCGGCCTGGATCAAAGGCTGCCGGGGCTCAAAATTGACAGTGAATTTATTTTGTTGGACACCAGTGAATTTTCTTGAAATTAACAAAAATCTGAATGATATTTTGACCAGCTCAATTTGACAGTAATTGACTGGATTTGAGTGCGATTGGAATTGTCCACGGGAGGATTGAATTCCCAAGATAACACAAGTGGAAATAGGCAAAAAAATAAACAAAAAATGTGAAACAGTACTTACAATATCATCGAATTTATTTCATCATCCCAATTAATTTTGAATGCTAGTTTCACAATTGATATTAATGATTTTGATTCATTGGAATTAATTTCGATTTCGTACAGTATTTTTGATTCAACGTAAGTTCAATAGACAGAATAGTTCAAAAGAATTCTACAATAAAATTACAGGAGTGTGTGCGTGCTTCCTTAGGCGGCTCGAGCCAGTTATTATTTTTTTCTCGGCAATTGCGTGATTTTTTCTGCATTTACAACTGGCCAATACAGATTGTCATAGTTATTATTATGGAGATATTGCCGTTACGTGAGAGCTTCATTTTGACAATGTGGCAATTAGTGATATTCCAAATTCCATGATCTTTTCCGTCTATGTTGTCGAGTAATAATAAATTGTCAAATGATGGTAGAAATCGTCGGCTCTTCCATTCATCCTGTCACAATCCATTTTGTGATAAATTCGGGATAGGCATACACTGAACTTGAAGAAGCTGAAAGATTGTCTATGATAGTACGCACAGTGATTAAATTTTTCTTTAATAATGAAATTATAATCAAAATTTCATTCTGAGATATTGCGAAAGCAAAAATATCATTCTGAAACAAATGTTTCATATCACCTATACCATTCAAGAATGGAATATCTGAGATATCAATTATCAATCTTTTTCAATGTATTTTTCTTCACATCGTAATTTTACTACTATCACTTGAACAGATATTGACTACATAATAAATTCATTACTCCATGCACAACACAAGCGTGTGCAACATTCAAGTACTCATCTTATGCCCAGTGGGTTCATTCATTCCATTAAGGAGTGTTAATGTTCTCTTTTTACTTGGGGTGGATAGGTCAGGATTTCATTAGGAACTTAGGGATTGTCAAATTAAACGATAACTCGGACTTATAGAAAAGAACACGTAACTTTATTTTCTTAATTTCTCAGGCATACTTTTGACTCATCACTCGCACTCTTCCCGAAAACGACTAACTACTCGAGGACCTACTCACACACACACACACTCATTCCCCTCTCATTAATTTTTCCCCCCTTCGCTTACGTGCCTTTAACAGGAGTAAGCGGCTCTTGAAAATTTTTGTTACCTATCAATTCAGATTTTTTCAATGCATTAAATATTCCGTAAGCATTCTCGTTGTCTTATCACCACTTCATCGAAATTCATTCGAGTAAACCGAAATATTATACATCTTTCTCCTGTTATTTCCTTACCAAACTCGATTCTCCATGAGATTTTTTTTAGGAAAGAGACATTTTGGAAAAAATCCGAGAAAATTTCATACATCTCCAGGATGATCATGAACAACGGATACTCCACGAATATTCGAGTCATTGTGGCAAATTGACTATGCTATATTCAGGTAGTTTTAATTCAGACTAATATGATAAGCACATTGTCGTTTTTAAGTGATAATGTGATTATTCAATAGAAAGCATCTAGCATTCACGTCCTCTGCACTCATGAGCAACGATCTATTGATTATTATCTCAACATCAATCTTATCTCTGACCAAAATTTTGTTTTCAGCCATTGTGTACATTTCTACAATGCTCTTTGCAAGTGAACCAATGATATTGCGATTTATTCATGCATTTGTAAAATTTAATCAAACAATTGACAAATTCTTCATGCCAATGGAGTTCCCCGGGATTGATGTCGATCGGTACTATTATGGCATTACAATGCTATCTGAGATAGCGGTTTTCCTCATTGCAACTTACATAATTGCTTCTGATATATTGCTATTCGTTTTTGCACATCATGCTTCAGCTCTATTTGCTGCATTAGGGTAATAAAATGCTGATCGACTGCATTATTTATCATCACAACTAAATTTTTAGCATAATTTCATAATTAATATGATATTTTTTTTACAAGCATTTCAGTTGAAAATTTACCAGTTGGTGATGAAGATAGTATGAATGACAGTGAATTCAAATATCTTAGAACATGTATTCAAAAGCACAATGAAGCAATAAGGTATTGAATTGTTTGCATAGTATATCGAAATAGTCCAAAGAAGTATTTTTAGTCTGTGTGAGGACAATCAGGGGTGATTGTCACGACACTGGTTGAAAAATGCTTCTCCCACGTGCGCTGAGCAGTATTATATAATCGGCACCATAATATAAAATAATAAGGTTGAGTCTTTTATCATTTTCATTCTTTCTAGTTTTGCTAAATCTGTTGATGATGTCTTTGTTTGGGATTCTCTTTCGACTATCGTACTCAATATGATTGTCATCAGTTTTACTGCACTTCAGGTTATTTTTTTCTCTCAATTCATGGGTGTGTGATCGAACAATGACGCATTAGGGAAGAATATTCTACTTTGGGTTAGGCACCTCCGAAATTCTGTGTTATTCATACATATGAATTCTGGAAAGAAACTATATGCGTTCGGTTTGATCAACTTGGAAATTTCAAGAAGACTGTAATGTATATTTTATTGGAGCTTTCAAAATTGGCACGAAATTCAGATCCCTCAACCCTCTGAGACTGATTTCGGTTTCTCCATTCCATGCCCGGTCGTTCATGACATGGAGTGGGGCGTGTGTAAGTTTATAGCGTACTTTACGCTCATTGGTTGGCCTCACTCTGGGAGCCGCACTACGGATTACTACGAACTCAGCTTCAGAGGGTTAAGTCACCTGTCGGCCTGCAATATCAGCCTGACTGGTGGATTCAAGCAATATTCAGCTCACATGTTCATAGAAGTCATCTCCATTCTAAGTAAACTACATAATAATGATAGAACTCCGTTGCTCTTCATGGATTGTTCCAGTAATATAAGATTAAAATAATAAATAGGTGTTACTCAACACAGATGTCGTAATGAAGCTCGTGAAAAATGTTTTATTCGTAGTAGCACAAACGACACGCCTCTATCTCTTGTGCTCGGTGGCCCAACATCTCATGGATATAAGTACAGAACTGCAAGAGAAATTGTATAAAAAGTGGATTAATCATTTCTTTAGCTCTGATTGATTCAGTCAAGGTAATCAATCATTTTCTCTGCAGAATATATGCTCGCTGGTATCGCTGCTCTTTGAAAACGCAAAATTTAATTAAATTGATGATAATGAGAAGTCAAACACCATCAACTCTGTCTGCTGGGAAGATGTTCATAATGTCGATGCAAACATTCAGCGCGGTATGGATATTTAGTTGAAAATTTACTAGAAATATCAACGCTAAATAATGACATTGGATGAGTTGATACAAGCCTAATGTTCAATTATTTATTCGCAGATGATGAGAACCTCGGTGTCATATCTCACAGTTTTCATGGCTATGCAATAAAATTTACAGGTATTTTTTCTGAAGGAAGGTAGTAAAATGAGATAGTCTGATTTTTATGAGAGAATATATTCATACCTCCACCGTAGGTATATAAAGTGATGTACATTTTATTAACCCTTTGCCGGGCCAACGTCTCGGTGTGAGGCAAATAAGGTCAAGGTCAATGAGCGCGCCGCGAAGAGTGATGTGCGTGTGCTCCGAGAATATGATATATGGAATGACTCCCCACTCCGCAGCGACTGAAGGCTGTCGCTGCGGGATAATGAGATGGGTGAAAAATTTCACGCTTTTTTCTGTTATTGTTTTTAATACCGATCAATGCTGGTCAGTATAAGCAGACGAACAGGAGAAAATAATGCAGTTATTGCATGCATATCTAAATGTATTGGTCACACATGTATCCGGGAAAAGCAGATTTAAATCTACCTGGATCTAAATTTTGGGATAGATCTGAAGAGATCTAGGGAAATATAAATATATTTGAGAAAATCTACGGAGATATAGATAGATCTCAGAAGATCTACTTCGATGTACATGGATCTATTTCTGTTTTTCCCGGGTATAGACATGACATTGACTTTGAGCTCATTTGAGCGTACGCTCTTGCACCTGCCATCCCTATCATCACTGTCTCGCACTGCGCAAGAGTGGTGGGGACGCGTGTGGCACGGCAAAGGGTTGAAGCAATTCTTTAGGCTAGTTGTTTGAAATCCTTTCTCTTTCGTGTCCATTATTTTGCTTTTGTCTTTATGTCATTCGAATGAAATACACTTTTATAGCAATGTATACTTTTGTATGTTTCCCTTGCCATGGGGACTGTTTCTTTCAAGCAATAAAGAAAATTAATTAATCAATAAGGCAGCAGTATATCAGTTATTTAAGAATTTTATGATCGACTTTGTCACAGAAAACTACTGTGACGGTTTCTTTTTCACTTCCCGAGTAGGGAGGTTAATGTATTTGCCCAGAAGATGAAAAATCGATTTTTTGATTGATCTTTACGTTTTGAGACCTCTACAACTTTTCCGATAGATTTTAGGACCATGTCTGTATGTGTGTGTGTGTGTTTTCTGCTACCAATTTTTTCGGTCAGGTTTCTTCTTTAGGTAATATGCGATCGAGACGATCAATATCGGGATCAATACATCTCGATATAGATCAATGTTGATGAGATTTTTGTTGAAATCGGTTCAGCGATTTCTTAGTTCTTTACGAGAACATAATTAAATTTCTTTCACAATATCTTTGGTCCTTTCAATGATAGCGTAAAAATTCCAAATGGAGGTGAAAGGTGGGATCATTCGTCAGCGATCCATGTGGTTTTCAATGAAGAATATCGATTATTAAGGGACCTTCCGTAGGAATCCATTGTTGCCCGTTAGCTATCTCAACAATCAATACTAAATAACTGGTAAATGATCTCATCTCATCTACATTCAGAATGTTTATACTACTACTAATAAAACTGACGATGTTTTGAAAAACTTCTTTTCAACTTCGTTGTTTGCTTTTTTGTTTCATTCATCATTTTTTCTCATAGTAAGGGAGAAAGATTATCGGGATGTTCTCAGTGCTGCTTGAAAAGTCACACTCATCACAATACATTCTTACTGATTTTTTCTAATCAGCAGTAACGCACTCCTCCATGCGCGAGCGGGCGTAGCAAGCGAGCAGCGACGCATCTCTAGTTTTTTAAAAATTCATTTATTTAATAAAGCCTGAGTACAATATTGAGGATTATATGTCATCGATAAACAAACGATAGCATCAGAGAGTTGAGGTTTCACAAAAAAAGTTGTATGTACGACATGGATTGTTAGGACAGTTATGGTATTCTTTTTCGAAATAATTAAGTGAGTATTGTTGGAGTATTTCCACCGTTATTTTTCTTGTACGATTCAAAATTGGAAGGCTGCTTAAAATCATTCCTTCAGTACTACTGTGACGGTTTTTACGCTTACGTGGCCAGAAAAAATTGGTACGGTTAATTATTTCCATTGAAACTACGTCATTTTCGCGATTCGTGGTACCCGCCGAGGATAGAGCTCATATTGCATCATGACAGCACGTGTTCAGAGTGAGGTCAACAGATTTTTGAATCCTCACTAATTATTTTTGTTGTTGCTTCCGAATGGAAGCTTCCCGAGAGAAAAATTAAGGCGGGCAACAGATAGTATTCAGGCGGATTAGAGATAGATTTGACAAAAAACAGTGGCTAACTGGCGTACTCTTAGCAGGAGGTGGCAGCTTCATCACTCTATTGAAAAGTGGCAGGCGGTTTACAGGCAGCGTAGAGGTAGATCACTCGGTGGATTGGAGGAATGGCGAAATAGTAACAGCTTCATCGCAGGATCTACAAGCGGAAGAATGGCAGCACAAGAGCGGCGACAGAAAACGGAGTATTGGGGACTCCTGAGTGAACAACGAACAACGAACTTGCGGTTCGGACGTGGTACAGTGTCGCTCAACCTGGGGATCCGAAACGTGTTTACCCGCGAAATTCGAATCTGATTCAAGTTCGAATTATCAACATCAGATCGGTTGGCTCAATTGACGGTTCAAGAGGGCGCTGCTACAGGAGAACTCAACATTTTGGTAAATTGTAAGAATTTTTTTGAAAATTTTTGGATTTTCCTGGATCGACGCAACTGGAGACTCAAGGGGGCGCTGCTGTGGATTATCTCGACGATTTCTCGACTATTTTTTGAATTTTTTTGAATTTTTTGGAATAACTCGACTGGACAGATTCCAGAGGGCGCTGCTAGAGGACATTATTGCAGAGTCTTTGGCTTTTTCGATTTTTTGTGAATTCTTTCGGCTCGAGCGCTCGTTCAGCTTGTTTTTTGATTGTTGATTTTTCTCGTGCTCCGTCTATAAAATAATAATCAAGATGAGCAAAAAACTATTGGACATGTATGTGGTGTGCCGCAGCCAAATGGGTCGCTCCAACTACCTTAAAAAGGTTTATCAGGTGAATAATAAAGCTGAAACTCTCGCTCTTGGGCCAGCAGCACTTCAAGCGAAGCTGCAGCTTTTAGAGTTTTATTGAGACAAATTCGAAAGAACTCATGATACTATCATTGCTAATAGCGGATCGATTGATAATTTACTCGATCATGCGTACTATTCGTCCAATCTATTTGATGATACTCTCGATTGGTATTCTTTAGCTAGAGTTCAGCTTAGTCAGTTGTACGAGGCTGCTGGAGGACCTGCGCTTAACGACTCCACACGGAACAACTCGAACAACAACCCGGGTAGGAAAAATTCATTGGGCCAATATTGGCTCAGCGCCGGAAGCCAATATGCCAATGCTGGCGTCCAATCCTCAGCCAAGGCTGGCCCAATATTGGTTGAGCATTGGATGATAACATTGTACCAATGCTGATTGCCGAAGCATGGCCAAGCCTAGATAACGAGCATTGGGTACTATACTGGTCCCAATGTTCAGCCAATGTTAATTTTATTGTAGATTTTATGTTAAATACGTACATCAAAAGTAATTGTCTTCTGAAGTGCGTAAGAATGATCAAGATCGAATGTTATTTGAATAAAAAAAGAAAAAAAAATAAGCCGCCACTTGGGATCGATCCCTGGACCTTCGGATTGCCAGTCTGTTATCTTACCGTACTAGCCATCAGGACATTTCATACATTGATAACTAAATTTGATCCTCATAAATTTATCACCGTCTACCTTGTTCGGAGAAATGAAATTCGATCGTGATTGTTCAGAAGTTATCTGATAATATGAGATAATCTAACTATGTCAAAAGATTAAAAAAAATTGAAGCCTTGGCAGTACATTATTGGCCCGACGAGTGGCCAATGCTCAGAAGCCAAGCCCTGGGAGTTCAAGTTTCAAACAACGCCTGGCCAATTCTGGCAGGCCAAACTACGGCGCATCGTTGCTCAGCCAATTCTGGAGCTCTGCTCCTCCTTCGAATCGATTCAGCTCATTGGATCAACATGTCGAAGCTCGAATTCATGCAATTCAGGAGGATTTAACTGGATCTTCTCAATCTCTTGCTCCAGCTCAATGAAATCTCGTATCCCAAACGGCTCTGTCCTGCTCTGCCTTCAATAAATTGTGAAAGTCTCGACCCGGTGTTCTGCTTTCTACAAGTTTAGCAATTTTGATCAGCTCTGAAAGTCCTCATCAACAAGTACGACTTCTTTTAGACCCGGGTTCAAAAATATCGCTCATCTTCGAAAAACTTGTACGTCAGCTCAAGTTGAAAAAACTAAAAAACTCCATCACTATCTCTGGTGTTGGAGAATCGTCGTTTGGGAGGACTACCGGTCAAGTACAGCTACAATTAAAATCAATTTACTCAACAGAACGCATCGCAGTTACAGCTCATTCAATCGATCGTCTCACGTCTTCGCTTCCAACATTCTCAGCAGAAGCTTTTCAATGGGATCATCTACAAGGTGTTCAACTCGCAGATTCGCATTTTAGAATTTTTTTTTTTTTTTATTATTCCATTTTAGAATTCCTGCGCCAATAGATCTACTCATTGGTGCTGACGTCTTTGGCCAGCTCATAAAACCTGAAATTATTGAAAATGACTCGAATTCTCCTGTTGCTCAGCTCACCAATTTCGGCTGGATCATCTTTGCACCAACGGCGCCCACTCACGTGACGGCTGTTGTTTCTCATCACGTTACACAATGAACGGATCAGCTCGATGAACTGCTCACTAAATTCTGAGTACAAGAAGAGATTCCTGGTAGAAAGGACTTGAATCTCAAAAAGGGAGAGCTCGAATGTGAACTGCATTCTCTGAAACAGTTGACAAAAATGTGAAATTAAAAAAATTGCTTGGGTGAATCGAGATCAGTTGATTTTTGTGTCATTTTTTGAAAATATTTCGGAAGCTGAGCTAGATACGATGATTTCGGTTCCTAAACATTTTCATAGCTCTTCAAATTCTCTACAAACAAAATCAAAACAAAATCACCCTATGTAGATCATTTTTTGAGATAGTCGTCAAGAAGAGAAATAGAATAAATTTATTGAGATAAGTCTATTTTTTGCCATTTGTTTTTTGAAAATATCTCGGAAAATAAGCAAAGTAGGGTGATTTCGCTCCATTTTATTATATTGGGCAGAAGCATACTGACTAAATTTGAAGAATCATACATTGTTTGGTAAATTTCTAAAACTTGGAATGGTCATATTCACTCTAATTTCCGAAAATATCCTAATTTCAAAAAAACTAATTGTTTCATTATTTCATTTTATTTTTCTTATTTGTAACGGTTTCATGATTGGATGCTCTCAAATGTATCCATGTGTTGAGCAGTAAAACAAAAAAATTTCCAAAACACTCATAATGACTTACAATTTTATTTTTTATTTTATTTCAAATTCGTGATCCACGTGGAAAAGACTCCTGATATTTCTTTTCGAATCGACAATCTAAAAACTCTAGAAATAATAACAGGAAAAATACATGTTTCTCTCGAGTTAGAGATAGATGCACACCTTCAATGTGGAAATACAATGATGTGAAATAAAATATGTACAAAGTATGCACAATCAAAATAATTTGAGATATGAACAATTTCGAAATTCTCTTTTTGATTATTTTTGATTATTTGATTATCAATTGGATGGGTTGAGAAGAATTGAGATAATCAACTAAATTTGGATAATCATAGTCATTGTCTTCTCAATTTCTAAAAATTATCATCACTATCTTCATTCTGATTTTCCAAAATTGAAAAAAATTAAGAAGAAACGGATCAATTCAGTCTCACGTATTTCATTACTTATTGATAACAATCTTATCATTGGAATGCTCTTAAATATATCCACGGATTGCGCAGTTAAAAGTTTTTTTCCTACAACACTCATAAAAAATTATGATTTCCTTTTTCATTTCATTTCTAATTCGTGACCCACGTGGGAAGGACTCCTGGTATTCTTTTCAAATCCAAACTCTAGCAAAAAATCACAGAAAAAATTACGCGTATCTCACGAATTAGACATAAATTTCAGCTTTCGCCGTGCAAATATAATAATGGGGAATAAAATATGCACAATCTGAAATGATGAAGTAAAATAGAATTTGGAATAGAGTATAGGGGCGACCAGAGCACGACGACCACCCTAAAAAATTATATCAAAATTTTTTTTCCTCTTTCATCAGATCATGGTCCCTTTCATGTATTCAGTATTTTCTTAGGCCGATTCGCAGAACCCGAGTCATGAGTGACCATTCTGAAAAATAAGGTCAAAGGGTGCCCTGCTGGAAATTTTTCTCTTCAAGAAGTCAGAATAATTCTTTAAGAAAACAGAATACGAGTTCGGACAGTGTTCGGAACTGTTTTTTGAATTGCCAGACTGTTCTGAGGGGCTCGACATTCTCCCAGACACGATGATAAGAGCGCATCACGCAGGTGAGTGGGAGTGAAAGTGCCAATGTTCTCACGCCCACACACGTGCGTAATGTAATCTTTTCATCGTGTCAGGAGAAATTCTAGATGCTTCGGATCAGTCTGGCTGTTTACAGAATGGTTTCAAACATTCTTCAGCTAACATATGGAACAATCAAAATTAATATTCTAATGTAAAATAGCTGTATTCTTACATACCTTCACTACCTGATACCCACATTCATAACTGCAACCCGAGATAACTGTTATCCCTTTCTCTCTACCTACTCTTGTACCCACCCTGAAGAAAAATCTTAGCTTTGAGGGGGACATAGGTTTAGAAATAGGTTATTTTGATGATTTTCATGTTTTTTTCCAATGAATGTATTACATTAGTTGAATCTTTGAAGATATTTTATACATATATTCAATGGAATATTGTGGATTTTCCATAGCATTCCATCACAAAATAGACGAAATACAAACTGTCCTTCCCCTTGCTTGCCTCAATTTGCTTGAATTGTGAAGTCTCTTTGCCCCTGGCATTCAGTTTAGCCTATTTGATTACCCTGAAATCACCCTGACTCCAATACCAAACCCAATGTATGATAAGTTACCGGCTCCTCGACCATATAAAGATCACAGCAATATCAAGCAGAGTGGGGCACATGAATGTGACAAAACCACAATATAAAATTAATAAATTTCAACCTACATTTAGGAAAAAAGGGGGGTTAATAACCCAGAATAAGAAAGGGGGAATGAATAAATGCATACGCAACATATAATTATTACGTTTAGACCTTAAAGAAAAAATAATAATTGTCAAAAAAAAACACCACACAAAACAAAAAAATAATATTTTAATTATATACATGAGACAGGTTTCTTTTGATCTATTGAAAATTTATGAAAAATTGAATAAGTTTTATTTTAAATATTTTAATATTAATTACTAGATCAAAATAAAGGAAAGAAACCTTCACCGAGCGCGGCCGGGGTCAAGGGGAATTTCGAGGAATACCCTTCAGCCTTATTACTCAATTTCTATTTGGATAATAAACTTCAGCACCCAAATTGACCTCAACCGAAACTGTACGGTTCGCGTTAGCCTTGGCAAGCTTTTGTGCAGAGTATTTCTTAAGTCTACATTTTGCAAAATTGTATCGACCCTTCCCGTATTACCAATCACTGGCCACCAGGGTCAAAAATGAAATTTTGTCTATTCTCAATTTTTGCAAGAATTTGCTTGTCACGCGTTACAATCTTTGCCATAAGTGGAGTCGCCTTAACCAACTCCTGTATACTTCGGAAGGGCTCCTGCCGTTCTATCGATTCGCGAGCCACGTACGACAAGACATATAATGGACGCCACGGTTTTAATATCTTAATGTCGATTGATTTGTGTGTTTCGTCTGTGTTAATTTTAGCTTGATCATCCGCTGAGGTAAATAACATAACTGGTGCCATTTTCAAAACGTTTATCGTATTGATCATTTGTATGTCATCATTATCGGAAATTCCTGATTCTTCCGATTGTTCAGCAATAAGATCAAGTTTAAAATTCGGTATTAGTTCATTTTCGTGACGAGACTCCAAGTTTGTTGGTTTATCCAAATTTTTCATATGATCTACATTAAACTTTTGTTCCTCTTTACTTGAGCTTGAAATGTCGTCACTTAGTACCTTTCCCTCATCGTTGCCCTTTAGTTCAACACCTTGAGGCTGAGTAGTTGAAGGCTCTACGCGTTTCCCGACTTTGTTGGGCAAGTTTTGTTCAAGTGTCCTACCTTTCGGCATGACACGCAAACAATTTGTCGGTCGTTTGAGCAATAGCGCGTGGCGTGTCCCATTTGACCACAATTATAACAGAACATCTTACTTTGATCATAATTATGACTTTGACCAGCTTTTACAGTCTTAGGCTGTTTATCTACTTTCGTAGCATTTACCGTGCTTTGGAATCGATCTAGGTTTTGCTCTAGCCGTTGTTTAACCAATGGCTTTGAATGTTTATTATTTTTTTGTTCATAATTTGGATTCACGTTTTGCACGGCTTTCAAATCAACGACCGACTCGTCATGATCTTCTTCCGCTAGTTCTACTTCTGATTGTTGATCTTCATCATCGAAATTACTTGCTTCACCCGATTCTTCTTGAATACAATGATATTTGACCGTTTTAGTCGTTCCAAATGTAACATTTGGTCTCGACTTTTGGAAATTGATGGCATTGGGTTTCGTGTAACCTCTTTCATTTGCATAATGTAAGAAATCGGTATAATCATACATATGAAGATTTAAAATCTCTGGAATTAATCGAGGATTGAATTTATTCAATATTAATTTTAATTGGTCTTCGAATTCCGGCGGTATTAACATTCTTTCGAACACAACTCGTACTCGACACGCGAATTCAGCTAATTTCTCATTTTTCTCGACCTGTAATTCGTTAATCTCTTGGAGCAACTGATAATCTGATTTTCGCACCCCCCATTCGTAACGAAAAGCCCGAGTGAATTGTTTCCACGTTTGCCAAGACTGTTTGTTAACTAAATACCATGACCTATATGGGCCCTCAAAGATCTTGGATAAATATGGTACAAATAGGTCTTTATTAATACCGCTCGACATTAGCAAGTCCTTCAAAATCAACAAAAATTGCTCCGGATCTTTTTCAGTTCGCGGGAACGAAATGTTCCATGAGTTAACTACTTGACCAATTTTTAATCGAGTTGGAAGGTGGTTGTTGACCGTGTAATTTACTGGGGTATTCCTTTGTACACCTGCTCGACCTTGACTCACTGAACGGGCACGATCTTCATCATCTTCGGAATCACTTGATCTCCACGACAAGTTTCCTCGTCGTCTTAGCGTATCTCTTTCCCTACCGGTTGAGTATCGAGAGGATGATCGTACATTTTCTCGTTGTAACGGACAAGCTGATCCACGACTCATGCTTCTCCGCGTTCGATCATAATCCGTTGAAGGTCCTGTTCGATTAAACGCGTTTTCTCCCGTTCTCTTCATCTCGTTATATTGATCAACGGTTAAGGACACTTCATTCATTTCAAGTTGACCATTGGGTAACTGTTGGCCCAAAAGCACTTTAATTAGACACGGAGTATTAACGTTCGCGTTTGGTCTCAGTAAGCCTGGATTTGGATTTCGGTTTTGTCGCGTCGGTTCCCCTGTATTCATACTAGGGTTGACTGGAGGTCGGTTAAGTGGCACGCCGCCAGGATTATTTTGATTTTGATCGAATTGAGCGTGTCGATTATCAGACTCGGATTGACCAGGTGGTTGTGAGCTTTGACCTGGGTTATAACGAACAAAACTACCGGGAGGCTGAGCATCAGCTCCTTGACTTGATGATTTTTTGTTTGTTTGTCCGGTTTGTTGACGATGGCGATTAATAATATTGATTTATTCATCGGCATCGCTAAAGTCACCGTTATATTCACTCTCGGAAGAGCTACCCGTCCCGTCTCTCGCTTCGGTTCTTAGTGACGGTAGACCAGGATTAATTGACTGAGTATTCGTTGGATTTATTTGGTTAACTGGGACAGGATCAGCCATACGACCAATAATTTCACGAAGACTGTCCTGCATTTCGCGTAACGTATCTTCGAGCGAATCGATCCTCCGCGTTGTAATCTCTAATTGCTCAAATGTGGGCGTTCTAATAGCCCGTAAGGGTGATTGGCTCCATCTACCATTTCTACCACGACCTCGTCCTACCGATTGGTTTGAATCGAGCAGAGGGTCTTCAAGACTTCGATCATTGGCTGTAGCCTCTCTCTGGGTATTTCGCTGGCTACCGTTGCCTGATAAGGCTGTATTTACTGGCGACCTTAACAAATTCATTTTATCTTTTCGCCAAAGCTTTCGCGACAATTTCAGTTCTCAGTCCAATATCAATTTGTAATTCGATCTAATTCTTCAACTATTTTGCAATTTTATTAAGTTTAATAATTTATTTAGACGCGAAGGCTTCGGTTTATTCCCCGATTACCCACAATATTTGACCTTTCACAATAACAGAAATTAATACAGTAATTTACACGAATTCCGAAATGATTTCGACAAATAAACAAAATAATAAATAATTCAGACAATGACAATAATTGACTGTGAATTAATTTCACTTCACTTAATTTGAAAACTAATTCAATTCAGTTTTCAGCACCGTTAATTAACGTAATATTCATTGACTAGATCAATCAATCATTCAACTAGTGGATCAAGTGTCAGAAGCAATATTCCAATCACTTGATCTTAAATAATCTCCCAAATTCAATTAATATTTTAATAAGTATTCTAATTCAACAATTTTAATCGATCAAACCAAGAGCAATATCGATTGATCTGATCAACAATTAATTTCAATAATACTTCAAAATAATTATTCCATAAAATAGGACCAATGATATAAATTAATAGTAATTATTACAATAAATCAATGATCAATTGAATAATTAATTTAGAATACAAGAAAAGCATTAATAGAAAAGAAGACAGAAAAGTAACACATAGACTCGTTGTTTGTAACTAATAATAATTTGTTTTCAATTAAACGTATTATTTGTGATTTATTGATGAAACAATATTCAAGATAAATCAATTAAATTATTTTATGCTTTCTCAAATCTCAAACTATCTAACTGTTTGGCTTTAAATTATATTTTCAGTAGATTTAATAATTGTGGAAATTTAATTTCAATTAATTAATTTGAATTTATAACTTTATTTAATTAATTGATTATATCCAATAATTTTCCAATTTATTTCAATTTAAATTCGCTTTGATTTAATTTTAATTTTTGATTCAATTGTACAGAATATTTTGATCAAAAGTTTTGTTTGTGACTGTACAATCAATGTGTTTACGTTCAGCGGCTAGCACAGGCTTAAGTGCCGTTGCTAAGGCCGTTGCTAAGAAGATTTGACCGACGAACGTTGGACAATTACATTCGAAATAATTTTCTCAATTTTATTTTAATTATATTGATTTTAAAATTTTCTCTTTTATCTTAATTTTCAAAAATTCCCCAAACTTGCCCCACGTTGGGCGCCAAATGAGACAGGTTTCTTTTGATCTATTGAAAATTTATGAAAAATTGAATAAGTTTTATTTTAAATATTTTAATATTAATTACTAGATCAAAATAAAGGGAAGAAACCTTCACCGAGCGCGGCCGGGGTCAGTGGCTGCTCGGGCTCTATTAGCAAAAGTTAATGAAAATAATTAAATTGTTGAGCGCCAATTGGTTTTATGGGAAAACCAATAAACCATAAGATGTTGTCCAAAGAGCGTCGATCGAAATGAGAAGATCAAAACAATTAGAAAAAGAAATTAGGTTCGATTTGGGTGACCCAATAGAAGAGAAATTGCAGAATCAAGAGGAAAGCGATGATTGCAGTTTTACTTACAGTGTCTCGTGCCCGTTGATTCTCGAAAATAGAAACAATAGAAATGACACTTGATTCTAATGAATAATGAAAAATAACAATTGATCAATAATGAGTAGATCTTATTTAAAATATGAAATTTATTTATTGATCCAAATTAAATGTGAAAATTTATAAAGTTGCGTGAAAATTCTATGAACGCAAAATGGCGGCTCACGCATTAACAATTTGCCGTACAAACAACGAGTGGCTTCGCGTCACTTGTTGCTCCCTGACCTCGCCGACGGGCCTAGCGATCAATAATTAGGCACATGCGCCCTACAATCAATTGATCTAACGTTTGACCTACCTTCCGCAAGATGTCGAGGCACACTCTTACCATCAAATTCAAATTCTATCTCATACATATATAAAATTTGTTTTTATACACCAATTGGAATAACTATTGAGCTTCAATAGCATAAGATCACTTCCCAATCGAATAAAATTAAGGCTAGAATAACTATATAGTAACCCAGATCCTCATCTCAGGGGTCAACAATGTGGAAGCATCTCCAATAAAATGAACAATGTTTGAATTTTCTCATTAAGATAAGACAAACACAAAAATTGCTGTAACCCAGATCTCTTGTGGAAACTCAGCCCTGATGAATTTCTATCCCATTAGTCCCTATCCAAGTAGTCCAAACCCTATCTGCGGAGAGCAAAGATAATTTCTGCGAGAACCACCATGGCTGAGACAAGGAGGACCTTGCCATTCTCCCCCCCCCCCTCGGAGGTGTTATGTGCCTTGGAAGAAAAAAGGAGAATACAGATAGTAAATGAACCACTTAAGGAGAAAACCTCACATCCAGCGAAGGTGAAACTGCTAATGGAATGCAGAAAACGGACTCTAGAAATCAATACAAAGAAGGGGGACCAAGGAAGGCAGATGGCCGCGAAAAGTGACTACCGAAAATAAAAGCCGACAGAGAAGCAAACAGCTCGTCCCAGCAATAAACAGTATGTTCACAAACACCTTTGTAGCCCTTGAGATTATCTATAAAATGGATAGCAGTAAATTTGCTCTATCTCGCTTAGTTCACGAAATCTTTTTGAAAAAAGCGATGAAGAAAAATGGATTTTCTCTGTTTATTTCTTCACTATTGAATTTTCTTACAAGTTTTTTTTGGGAATATCTTGGTAAGTAATGGAGATATGCCCTTTTTCCCAAAGACACTTTTACACTGCAAATCCAGGGGTCTCATTTTGAGACCCCAAGTGTCTCATTTTGTAGAGACTTTTGAGACCCCAAAAGGGGTCTCATTTTGAGACACATGCAGGTATAGAAGTCCCCAGGGAAAATTCAGTGCATTCTGAAATGCTAGAGTTTCAGGATGTAAAATGATGGTTAATGGTGTAAGCGATAAAAAATGACACGATGCGGAATGTGGCAGTGGTGATAGTACAAGAAAATATAAAAATGAATTGAAAAATCCGTCAGATTTTTTTTTGTAGAGAAACCGAGGCATTGATACAAGCAATTCATGTTCGAATCCAGTTGCCAGCGTAGATGAATTTTTTATTAGAAACGAAAAAATAAAACTAGTTGGATGGAACAGTAGGGGAGCTGTGGAAATCATATCACTGAAAAACACTATTTCACAATATGCCCTCGTAAAAATTTCCTATTAATTATATTCTTAACGATATATTGATGAGCATTGTTTGAACGGACGTTTTCTGGTGAGAAAAAAAATATGAAGTTTTTTAGGTCGACTATTTTTTGAGAATATCTCGAAAAATAAGGGAGATAGGATCATGTTGTCGTCATTCTTCTTCGTAGCCCTTTCAATTCTCTACAGGACAGGAATAGGATAAGATCGCTCTATTTCGCTCAGCTTCTGAAACATTTGACAAAAATGTGAAATTAAAAAAATTGCTTGGGTGGATCGAGATCAGTTGATTTTTGTGTCATTTTTTGAAAATATTTCGGAAGCTGAGCGAGATACGATGATTTCGGTTCCTAAACATTTTCATAGCTCTTCAAATTCTCTACAAAAAAAATCAAAACAAAATCGCCCTATGTAGATAATTTTTTGAGATATTCGTCAAAAAGAGAAATAGAATAAATTTATTGAGATAAGTCTCTTCTTTTGCCATTTGTTTTTTTGAAAATATCTCGGAAAATTAGCAAGGTAAGGCGATTTCGCTCCATTCTATTATATTGGGCAGAAGCATACTGACTAAATTTGAAGAATTATACATTGTTTGGTAAATTTCTAAAACTTGGAATGGCCATATTCACTCTAATTTCCGAAAATATCCTAATTTCGAAAAAAACTAATTGTTTCATTATTTCATTTTATTTTTATTACTTGTAACGGTTTCATGATTGGATGCTCTCAAATGTATCCATGTGTTGAACAGTAGAAAAAAAAATTTGCACAACACTGATAAAGACGAATAAAGACTTACAATTTTATCTTTTATTTTATTTCGAATTCGTGATCCACGTGGAAGAGACTCCTGATATTTCTTTTCGAATCGACAATCTAAAAACTCTAGAAATAATCACAGGAAAAAATACATATTTCTCACGAGTTAGAAATGGATTCATACCTTCGATGTGGAAATACAATGATGTGAAATAAAATATGTACAAAGTATGCGAAATCAAAATAATTTGAGATATGAACAATTTCGAAATTCTCTTTTTGATTATTTTTGATTATCAATTGGATGGGTTAAGAAGAATTGAGATAATCAACTAAATTTGAATAATCATAGTCATTGTCTTGTCAATTTGTAAAAATTATCAATCACTATCTCCATTCTGATTTTCCAAAATTGAAAAAAACTTAAGAAAAAGTGGATCAATTCAGTTTCACGTATTTCATGACTTATTGGTAACAATCTTATCATTGGAATGCTCTTAAATATATCCACGGATTGCGCAGTTGAAAAGTTTTTTTTTCTACAACACTAATAAAATATTATGATTTCATTTTTCATTTCATTTCGAATTCGTGATTCATGTCGAAAGACTACTGACTATTTGCTTCGAATTCACACTCTAGGAACTCTAGTAATAATCACAGAAAAAAATACATGTGTCTCACGAGCTAAAAATGAACTCACAACTTCGATGTGGGAATGCAATAATGTGGAATAAAATATGCACAATCAAAATAACTTGAGATATAAGAATTCTCGAAATTCTCTTTTCAATACGTTTGATTATCAATTAAATAAGTTGATGAGAATTGAAATAATCAACTAAATTTGAATGATTATAGTCATTATCTTGTAGATTTACAAAAATTGCCATCGTTATCTTTATTCAATTTTTTCAAAATTGAGGAAAATGGATTAGCTCCTCAAGTCAGGAGTCCGTATACGTATATGGACCCTCGTGCCTATCCCACCGGCCGGGGTTTCTATGTCATAGAGATCCTCACAACGTTGCATAGAAAATTTCAATATCTCTTACAATTTTCAAGGCTTTTAGATTTTGCAAAATTATTCGTGAAGATGGATGGTTCAAGTTTGATATGCAAACTTTCAAAAACAATTAATTCGATTCCAACTAATTAATTTTTGAGGAATTTGTTTTTTTTCAAACTTCTGATTTCACATGTCACAAGGCGCCCGGCCACTAGGACAGTTTGACTCACTGAGGCCCCGTACTCGAGGGGTTAGTTCAGTTTTTCATATTTTATTTTTCATTGGTAACGATCTCATGATTGGAATGCTCTCAAATATATCCACGGGTCGAACAGTTGAAAAGTTCTTTTTCTACAACACTCATAAAAATTATGATTTCATTTTTCATTTCATTTCTAATTCGTGACCAGAGCTGGGTAATATTTTCTAAAAATCAAATGGAAATAATATTTGAAATAAGCGACCATGATACAATACTATTTGATATGATTATTTCAAGTCGATGATTCCAGATAACTAAATGATATTCATTTACGTTTGCTCCTGAAACTGAAATGAAATCGTCTGTTCCTTTGTCAATCCATTGAAATCGGAAATGAAATAGGATTTTTCATTTTATTCTTTCACATAAGATAATGTAATAATATTTTTCGTTTTATTCCAGTGTTTCGATGAATCTGAAATTATATTTTTATCAATACTAAAGTCCAAAAAACGTGATTAATACTTGAAAATATTTAATCCCTAAGTTCATATTGATTTTCGATGGGTCTACGCAGTGACATCATCCCATGAATCAGGCCAAGAAAATTCAATTGACGAGTTTACCTCAATAATTCAAGCGTAATATATGCCAGTCTCGTGTTATATTTTGATAGAGATCGTCAACAGTTTTCGCCTCATCATATCCATAGGCTTTGAATACTCAGGCCGAGTTCGAAAATCGCTAAACCCGAGTTATCTGACTTGACTCTGAAGTTAAAGTTGAAGTTATGTACCCCCTCCACAATCAAATATGGCCGCCTGTTCGCCGCTAGCAGAGCGTAGCGCAATCACACACAACGCACACAGTGGTTTCAGTGGAGGAGGAATGGCTTTCCCCTACATTTGCGTCAGTAGAGGGGGTAGCTAACTTTAACTTTAACTTCAGAGTCAAGTTAGCCAATTCGAGTTTAGCGATTTTCGAACTCGGCCTCATTCCGTCTCGATAAAAATGAGCGATTTAGAAGATAGTGATCAAAGTGGAACTAAAATTTCAGGCATCAGTAGTGAAAAAAAGGGGAAAACTCCGCTGATTCTTGACGGAAGATTTTTTGTTATTGAACCTCAGAATGGAGACTGTGGAATGCCATTAAATGTGACTGCCAAGTGCGTTACATGTAATAAAATTATTAAAGGAAGTTATCGAGCCACGTCCAATTTTCTCTTGCATTTGAAGGTGATCATTTTCAACTTGATCTGATAACGTGTTCATTTATATCAAATAATGTTCCATTATTATTCTTCAGACTCTCCACAAAGATATCGTGCGAAAATATTATGAGTATAAAGATTCTATCTCCCGAGGCTCAGGGAGGAAAAGGAAAAATACCGGGGTGGATAATTCAAATAATGTGAGCAAGAGATCGTGTCAAGAAAAAGCTGATCATTTCGTGATAAAATACATTACTCGATCAGGTCGATCACTGAGCACTGTCGATGATGAAGACTTCCAGAACCTGATAAAAGGCAGGTGGCTAAGGAGGCTCTCCAGCAATTGAACAGAAACGAAGGAAATGTGACAAAATCCTGAAAATTTCTAAATAATGTCCTTGAGCGATGAAAAACATGTACTAATTCTCTCCACTCTACCACATATCCTTGTATTCTTCAGTTGCTGAAACCCCTCAAGATATTTACGCGTTCAATCTCGACACTTGCATGTATTTTTTTTAAATTCCAATTGATATTCATGATTTTTATCCACAGAGCTTAGTAAATTGAGGAAACCAGTGCACTGCTTGAGCAGGAAAACATTGAGCGAACGTATAAAGGATGAATCAGACAAAATGGTAGAGACTCTTCGAAAACAATTATCTCAAGTATCCTTTGTTTGTACGACTGCCGATATATGGTCATCATTTCGACGAAGTTGTCTTGGAGTTACAGTACATTGGATTGATCCTCATACCTTCATTCGTAAATCAGCCGCTATCGCTTGCAAGCGACTCGAAGAAACTCACAATTATATTGCTATTGCAAAGCTTCTCACAGAAATCCATGATAAATATGGATTAAACACAGATAAAATAACGTGTACAATAACTGACAACGGAAGTAACTTTAAAAAAGCATTCAAAGAGCTCCATGTTGATGTCGATCCAGTTGAAGATGAGGATGAAGATGACAATGAGTATACTGAGAATGAAAAAAGTGTGGAATTTGCTAACATGAATGAATTTGTTAATGCCAATGAAGATGAAGGATATTATTTACCGAAACGTTACAGCTGTGCAAGTCATACTTTGAATTCACTAGGCACTACTGATGTGAACGAAGTGATTAAATCAAATCGAGTTTACGGAAAGCTTCATAGATCAGTTTTCAAGAAGTGCAGCAGTGTCTGGAACAAGACCAATCAGTCAGCTAATAAAGCAAGTGAAGAATACCGAAAGATTGTTGGGAAAGCTCCCAAGACACCCTGTATAACGAGATGGAATACCACTTATGATAGTATAAGCGAATTACTCTCCGTTCAAGATAAACTACAAAAAATATGTGAAGCTCTAGAAGTTCCTTTTTTTACTACTCAAGATATCGAATTTCTCGAAGAATACCGAATGTGTTTGAGTCCTGTTGCATTTTGTCTTGACAAATTACAAGGTGAAAATGATATGTATTTAGGTGATGTATTACCATGGCTATTCGGGTTGAGGCATCAGTTGACGCGTGTGGGATTGGTAAGTTGTTTCATTATACCACATCAGTCATGAAAGTCAGAAATTTTTTTTTTCAGGACTCAAATGGTCAAGACTCATTAAAGTTTTGTAAAACACTCAAAGATGGCTTGATTACAAGTTTCGATGGACGTTTCTTTCATTTGATGAAGCTGCAAGATGAAGCTAGAGATTACATTGTTGCTAGTGTTTGTCATCCTAAGTGGAAAATGCGGTGGTTACCTCAAAATTTGGGCGATATCTCAAATTCTGTGAGAAAGATGGTAATTAGTGCGGTAAAGGACATGACTACAGAGGAAGCTACCTGCCTGGCTGTGAAGGAGATAATGGTGACGAGTAATGACGAAGAGGAATCTTTTTTTGATTTCATAAAATCCAATGAAATGTCTACCGCACAAGGAAGCCAATACTGCTCGATTGAACTCGAATTACTGCAATATCTTGCTGATAATGAGACTTCATTGCTTATGTTACACAAATATCGCCGATTGCGCACATTATTCTTGAAGTACAACGCTGGAATCCCTTCTTCTGCGCCAGTTGAGCGATTATTCAGCTTTGCAGGCTTTGTTTTCTCTCCCAGACGAAGCACTTTGAAAGATGATATTTTTGAGGCGTGCACATTGTTGAAAGCTAATAAACACATTAAGTGAACAATAGATATATATCATGTGGTTCTTATTATGTTTGTAGTGTTCCGAAATTTTTATCAAATTCGTTCGATATTGTCAATAGTCCATTAAGTTTCCAATGATTCATCAAATCTTGATTGCATTTGAAGAATGTTGTCTGTTGTGAAAATTATTTCAGATACCAATTTTTTTAAATCAAATAATTCAAATTCTATTTCATTCATGGGATGCCATATCCGGAAATAAAAATTATTTAAAATAGTATTTTTCTAAAACAAACTATTTAAATAGTATTTAATTTGCCAAATTCAATAGTTTTGAAATTAGAAATGGCCACGACAATTTCAATTAGTATTGCAAATAGTATTTTACCCAGATCTGTTCGTGACGGACGTGGAAAGGACTCCTGGTATTCTTTTCAAATCCACACTCTAGAAATAATCACACAAAGAATTACACGTATCTCACGAATTAGGAATAAATTTCAGCTTGTGGAAATATAATAATGGGGAATAAAATATGCACAATCTGAAATAATGAAGGAAAATAGCATTTGGAATAGAGTGTAGGGGAGACCAGAGCACGACGACCACCCTCAAAAATTATATCAAATTTTTTTTCCTCTTTCATCAGATCATGGTCCCTTTCATGTATTCACTATTTTCTTAGGCCATTCCGCAGCACGTATGAAAAAAATGTATAGGAAATTCCTATAGAACATTCCTACAGGAAAATCATATAGCGAAGCGTATACAAGTCGGAATAATTCTTTAAGAAGACAGAATAAGAGTTCGGACAGTCTTCGGAACTGTTTTTTGAATTGCCAGACTGTTCTGAAGGGCTCGACATTCTTCCAGACACGATGATAAGAGCGCATCACGCTGGTGAGTGGGAATAAGAGTGCCAATATTCTCACCCGCACACACCTGCGTGATGTAATCTTTCCATCGTGTCAGGAAAAATTCTACCTGCTTCGGATCAGTCTGGTTGTTTACAGAATGGTTTCAAACATTCTCCAGTTAACATATGGAATAATCAAAATTAATATTCTAATGTAATACAGCTGTATTCTTACATACCTTCGCTACACGTATGAAAATACTTTATAAAGTCTTTATAAAGAATTCTTTATAAAACGTGTTTTATAAGAAATTGGAACTTTTCTTATAACGATTTTCTTATGAAGTTTTCATCGTAACTCAATAAAACAAAATTTTATAAGAAAAATATGTTGTAACGAGGCTAGAAATTCGGGTGGAATTCCTGCCTCGTTGTGTAAGGTTGCGTGTTCTGTAACGAGGCTAGAAATTCGGGTGGAATTCCTGCCTCGTTGTGTAAGGTTGCGTGTTCTGTAACGAGGCCCAAAATCGTCTGATTATAGGCCCCGTATGTGTGAAGGTTGCGTGTGTGTGTAGTAGGTGCGTGTGCGTGTAGTAGGTGCGTGTGTGTGTAATAGGTGCGTGTGTGTAATAGGTGCGTGTGTGTGTGTGTGTGTGATTAATGGCGGAAGAGACCAAATCCGATTCAAAATAGGGCTTCTGCAACGAGAATCCGGAAGCACCAACGTTGTCCAGCTTCCTGTGGCGCCCTCTGGGTTCAGACTCACCGTCGATTACTTGGGGTCAATATTCGGGGTTATTCTTAGAATAAATCATGTAAATTACCATTTGAATACAAAATATCTCTTTTATTAACCCAGAAGTGACAGAGCCCGGTATACTACCGTTTGAATTTGGCGCCAGAAGAAGTGCGACACTTTGCCGCCCGAGAGTATACTTTGGGAGTGCGACCACTCGCAAGTCTGAGAGTGTACCCGTACGATTTGAATCTGCCGGCCGGTATACAATATGGCCGACCGCGTGGCACGAGGCAACACCTGTTGACGATTTTATATTCCCCTTTTACGGTATATTATTCCCAGAATCGTCCGGGAATAATATGATGAATTTATGACTCAATTATTCTTCAACCATTATACTGATATTTCCGATTAACTAATGCCCAGATGCTCGAGATAATTGTGGATTATTTCTACGTATATTTAATTGGCGTGGAGACGCCAATTACGTTCTCAGATTTTTCACAAGTTTCTTTAGTAGCAATTATTTACATCTTCGGCCAAACTCGATGCCGCATTTATCCACAATTAGTCTCTCACTTTATCCGGATCAATTAACCCACAATATTCTTCCAATTAATATTTATTTGATGATACTGAGGCTGAACACGCGGTAACGAAATCAGACTTACTTGTGACAGCCAAACTCTTTACTCCGGATTTATTACACTAATTTCTCGTTAGAGTCTTTTTATTCTTTAATCACTTATTAATAATCTCACTTGGAGTTCTTTGTTTCACTTAATATTATATTTATTATCACTAAATGTACTTAATTAATTACTTAATTACTAATTGATTACTTAATTACTATGGAGAACTTAAAATGTACGTTGTTTGCTTTTCGTTAGTTGACACAGGAGTGGGGATTTTCACTACACCGTGAAAATCCTCACCTCTGCCCTCAGCAGGTGCTGCCTTTATCTATAATCAGTCGATAAATCGATTATCGACTGTAGGGTTATTACTTTTATCCGGAGGAGGAGGGAGAGGGCGCCTCGACGATAAAACCCCCTTACGATCACATCGTAACAGACCCCCCTGCCAGACGAGACGCACTCTTTCCTCGTCCTCGACTCCTGTGCCTCTCATTTCCGGTTCCCTGAGCAGGTCTTATTCTATGTTACCTGACTGTCTTACAACTCCGTCTCCGGCAGCTGCTCACCCTCACTTCATCGGACTGAACTGGCTTGTTTGGATGGTCTTTTAGGGATTTATGGGTTTTGATGGGATGACTACTTAGTTTACGTGGGTCTTATTCTGTCTTCTCATCATCTCCTCCCTTTTGGCCTTATGGCACATTCGTCGACTAGGACGACCCTCACCTTCACAATATTGTCTCCCTTTTTTTTTTTCCTAACTCGACTTCATTGTACTTCTTATTTACGACAATACTGTTGTCCCTCCGGATCTACTCTCCGGCAACACGGTATCTTGTAATTTGCTGTACTTACGTGGCAATATTCTTCAAGACATACTCGTAGAACAGCCAAAGGAACAATGTGATAACAGAAAAAAAACAATTTAACTAAAGTAAAACTCTATTACGGCATTCGTCTGCCCTATGACCACCAGTCTTATGGTGGTGCCGTTAGCCGTTGAGCTGAGCCGGACCAAAAAAAAACAAAATGAATAGCAAAAAAAACGATATAAACTCCGCGTGAGAGGTTTCCCGCGTGAGAGAAGAAGGCCCCTTCGGTTACTCCCCACTTCCTCGCTGAACCTCCTTCTTCTTCCTCTTCTTCCTCTCTTCAGCTTCTCTGGCGTCCGCATTGATCTTCCAATGCGGACGGCACCGCGGGCAGCTGGTGATTGTTATCGCTGCGTGGCCATATGACTGCCTCTCTGCAGAGGAGGTGCCGGTCCTTTGCCAGTCACTGTACCCCAATCTGTCCACAGCAGACCTCAGTGACGGCAGGTAAATGTCGACCGCTTGATCCTTTCTCTGGACCTGACTGTGCGCCCAGTTGGATACGTCTATGATCTCCCCTTCAGTAGTGCCTCCCTTCCGGAATGAATGTAGGACGTCCCTGAACGTCTCTTCACTTCTCAAGTCTCCTTTCTGGAGTCTGGAGTCTGATTGTTCTCGACGACGCGCTTCTCCGAGTGTCATTTTATGTAATTCAGGTAGCGCCACTAATCTCCGCACGTTCAGCTTCAATACGGGTGGTTCCAGACACCAGCTTGGCTGATGACAGCCTAGTCGGTCTTCTCCTAGGTGCCGGCTCGAACACCTGCTTGAATGTCCTGGGATGTCCTCTCTCTTTTGCCAATACTCGATACCGTGCGATCTTGACAGGTCATCTAGACTCATAGTTCCGGACCCCTCTCGGTGAAACACTGCCATGTATCGCATCTGTGCCTCGGGAATCCATCGCCATTGTCTCTGATTGGTGTCTTTCAGTTCCTCTGCCCACTTTGGGCTGTGGTACCCGCAGATAGCCATACCCTGGGGCTTCTTACGGTATGATCGAGGCTCTCTCACAGTCCAGACTCCGGTCGAGCTCTCTTTCGCCGGAACGGTGTACTTCATATCGGCAGATTGTAGAGTTTTTACTGCCGTAGTTACCGATCGTCTATCAGGTTCGGTCTCCTGGGTCAGCTTAACTCTCAAGCTGAAGCTCTCAGCATCTGTTGATATGATGGATGTCTCAGTGAATAGCCTTGCCTTGAATAGCAGCCTTGCCATATTTGGCGGCTCGAATACGGCAATCCGTAACTCTTTAAGCTCTGCCTGTTGTTTAGGCCACCATTCCCACCCTTGATTGTTTCTCAGTCGTTTTGGTGGTGACTTCTTCTTGCCTTGTGCTTTTAAGACTCTCACGTCCCATTCCATCACCTCCGGATGTCGACATAGCGATCCTTTAGCCTTGGGTACTGGGCCTTCTATGGTTGGTGTTGACTTGTCAGGACCGACTAATAGCCCATTCGATCGTCCTCTGCGTTCCGGGAATCGCGTTTCTTTGCTCAACCATTTGCTCTCTCCCAAAGGTCCAGCCAGTCCAACTATCCAGATCACTTCAGGGACGTTGGTGCTGCCATTCGGCCAAAAGAGCTTCCGTATGGAACCCACGGGTGTTTGGTTCTCTTGTGCGGCTATCTGCGCGAGCAATGAGTAGAGTACCGAGCCCATTGACGGGATCGTCATACTCTCAGTCCGGAAGACGTGCGACTGCACACGTTCAAGTTTTCCACTGAGATGATCCAAGCCCGGATCGAATGGCAGCTCTGGATCTACCCAAGTAACATCGAGATCTGCCAACTGGCTCGCTTCGGGTCTTGGTTCGTTGCTTGCGATCGTCGCTGCCTCTACGGCTAATCCACTCAGGTTGTCTTCAGGGGGAGGCTCTGGTGATTCCCCTTGGATGCTC
Organism: Aleiodes alternator; assembly: GCA_963921955.1. NCBI lineage: Eukaryota > Metazoa > Arthropoda > Insecta > Hymenoptera > Braconidae > Aleiodes > Aleiodes alternator. Next base: position 5,460,001 of record OY998113.1, read on the forward strand.
TCATCGCCGGAACTTTGAGGGAGTTCGGCCTGGGCGTCGCTCCCCGAGCCTTCGGTCGACTGCATGGGCACTCCCCCTGAGTGGTCATTACCATTCAGCTCACTAACAGCATTGAGGCTGTCGGGCTGCACAGGAAGCTCACAGATATTTGCCTCATGTTCGGCTATGGTTTGGTTAGGTGCATTTCCCGATTCCGGAGTGATGCTCATCCCGTCCTCACGTGGCCCTAGTGAATCTGCAGCTTCTCCGGCTTCTAAGAGCTTATTAGTATCAGTTACCGGTTCTTCAGGTTCGGAAAATATGCCCGATGATATGGATATCGTTGATTCTTCGTCCGTTGCATAATCTTCCCCACTCACTATCAGCTCATCCTGTCCGGAGGAATGCCGACTACTGCTGCTCCACTCAGCCTCGTCCGTTGAAGTTCTCGGATCAATTGACAGGCTCCCACTGTCGTTGGGATCAGAGGGCTCTCCGTCATCATATTCTTCCCTCTCGTGTAGCTCCGGACGATCACCAGTCTCGCCGAGTGTTATTTTTGTGGTTGCTTCCCGTTTCCTCTCAGGATTTCTACGGCGACGTGAAATTGCTGCTTCCGCCCTCTCTCGCAGCTGCCTCTGCCTCAGGGAGAAGGTTAGCCCTCGAGCCTCGTCCGGTCTCCTGGATGTTCCTGTTTCCTTATTGGAGGCCGTGAATCTTCGCCTCTCATTTCTCAGCGTCCTCGAGGCTGCTTTTGCGGTTGCTGATGCGTTGTCCGTGAGTTGTGGTGGAACCTTTTCATCAACTAGCTCGCTCAGCTTAGGGCTAGTTCCTTCCGGCAATTCACTCGTAACCTTTGAACTAGTGCCCTCGAGGGTACCTAAGAGTGAAGGTTTTAGCGTGCTCCTAGGTGCTGCAACGACTAGTTCCTGTCGGTGTATTGACATCGTGATGCGGCTTTCATTCTTTGACGGAGACTCTTGGATTGACTGGTTCATATCAGTTGAACTTGTTTTAGGGTCATGTGATCTGTCTTTGTCTCCACTCTGAGGCATCTGCTTCAGTTGGATCCGGTATTCCGGACTTGCTTTGGGGTGTTGTTGTGGTTCAGCTTTGTTGGCGCCTCCTGGTAGTACCTGCGATGTTGCAGGGGCTCCGTAAGCCGAACTTTCCTGGTATGTGTTCTTGTGTCCGGTTGAGCCATGCAGGTCCATGGATAGTCGTGAGGCTCGATCTTGATGTTGACTGGTTTCCCAGCACTGGTTGAGCGGATTGCTCGGTCTAGTCGCGTTCTTAGTGACACCTCCCGTGGTTGTCAGGGCCTGCGTGTCTCCCCCGTCCGTCCTCTCTAGCGTCTTCTGAACGGGTAGTGTATTCACTTCGTGCATCTGTCCGATTACCGCTCGATGACTCATTCCGGCGGTATTCGGGCTTGAAGGAGTTTGCGACGAACTTGGTGCGACTATGGGGCCACTTCTATAGATGCTGTTAATTGGATCCCCTTTTAGTGGCGATACCACGCTTGGCATGTGTGGCCTGGTTCCGGGCACGGAGTGCAATTCCTTCTCTTCCGGAGGTACGGGGGCTAGCCCAAAGGGTAGCTGACTCAGGCCTCGTGCTCCTCCAACAATTACAGGTGGTGTCCATGTCCGATCCACGGTTGGATTCCAGGCTGCCGCGGTTGGTCTTCCATCTATTCTTTGAGGTGCTCCGACCGACGTTTCACTTGATGACTCTCTGATGTTGACTCTTGAGGATATGTGCTGGACCGATTCCGTTCTCTCTGTTTTGTTGGAGACGTTCGGTGATTGCTTTCTGTCGTTGGCTCTTATTGTATGGTTACCAGAATTCCCCAAGGGTGCCTCAGTCCGTCGCCTAGTCGACTGGACCTGTTGCATCATACCGTTGTTCCCGGAGAACGACATACTTCCGGACAAATTCATTGGAACTGGCCCCATTGATGGCGCTTTTCCGATATGACCTTCGGGGCTAGTCCTCGAATTAAGGCTCCTTGTTACTTCTCCAATGGGGCCCACTGTTGCGCGTGCTGACGGATGTCCTTGGGCCTCGCTAACAGTCGGTGCCTGGTCAAATCGACCACCAATCACCGATTGATAAGGGCTAGGAACACCCCACTGGTGTCTGCCAGACGACTGTGCTGCTGCGAGGTGCGCCATATGAGAATAGGCCTGGTCCAACCACTGATGTTCAGGTGTCCCCTCGACTGGCGTGAATGTCAAGGTGGCGGTTGCTCTGGCGCCTCCTACCGTAACTGCAGGCGTCCAGGTGAAATCGAACCCCTGATCCCACTCGGCTGCTTCGACGCCGCCTCTGGCCACCACCTCGTATCGCCAGGCCCGTTCGAGTAGTTGATCCGGAGATTGTCCCAACACTCGGATCCCTATGCTGTCCATTCTCACCGTCAGAGCTGGTAGCGGTAGGAACTGCAGGAATGGCATCAGACATTGTGTTGGAAGATTTGCTGGTGCTAATCTTCGCCGGAAGGTGCATCTCTCCTCTCCAGTTACCATTGGCCATTCAGGATCAGGTAGCAGGACTGGAAGTCTGTCCATCTTCGGTCTTTTGTGTTGATGACCTGGTGATATGGATGACCTTGATGGAGAGCTACCTTGCGTGGCCTAGTCAGTAATTGGCGGTTGATGCCGAATAGAAGCCTGGAGATTCAGAAGAGGACATCTGGTTCCGATGAGTTGTCTCTGCTTCTCCTGCTTCCCCATTGATCGGTGATGCGTTACCGACCCCTTCTCTCACTTACAATAATTTTTCCTCTCTTCTGTTTTCCCCCCTTATTAGGTATTGTAGGAAGAGGACAACTTCTCAGGAATTTACTTAAGTTAAGGGGTGGGGGAGCCAAGACAGTGCATAATCTGGACCAGTTCAGCTGAGTGCGCTACAAATGTGAGCTAGCTACCAAAGATATCCCCGTGATCAGCCTCAGACTACTCTAAGTCAGGTGTTGCTCGATATCACGCGGCTGCCTAGGGCTCGACTCTTCAGTTCCGACTTTTCCGGGATTTTTCTAGCTACTTCCAATTATTCTCTCATATGAACATTGACTACAGCGATTTGGGCCACTTCCGAACACTCTCGAGTACTACCAAATATTCTTGAGAGTTTATCGGACCGATTGATTTCCGGAATGAACGGTTGTACTAATTACCGAAGGATTCGCCACTACCAACCGCCCTGAATTCCGGTTCGATACATCACCCCCTTCTCGTTCTCTCCATTTAAATTAGTCGATATCCTAATTTGAAATTGTACTTATTTGCTCAAGTCCGATTGGTACTTCTTTATTCACTTTTGAAATAATAATCAATCAATTCGTATTTCTAATCACTCACTAAATTGAAATTATAATCCTTTAATCGACTTGGAATACGATCCTTTACTCAATTGAAAATGATACCTCTTTACTCAATCTGAAGTGGTATTTGTTTACTCAGTTAAAAAGATTCTCGAATTCTCAATTTGAAATGTGATTTGTTTATTCAATGATAATTTGTCTATTTCCTTGTAACTGTAATTATCTATTGTGATTCGATACTCAAATTGGTAGTCGTGATTCTTTCCGTGGTTTAGACCAAATACCAAATGGTTTGAAGGCCTACCAATCACTTCCGAGTACTACCATACGTCTGGAGGAGACTACCAAATAATCTGACTTCCGGAGTACAGGGTTGGGTTGGAGTACCAAACGATTCGTTATTCTTAACCCTCTCGATTTCCGGTGTCTCTACTGGAAATCGTATTCGACTACTCAATTCGGAGTAATACTTCTCTATCCGAACTTCTAAATCAATCCCGAAATTCTGTATTAGGGTACCAACAATAATTCCTAAATTCGACTCTGAAATTTCTTTTGATTTTCCTTTTCAAAATGTCAACAATAGATCTGACTTTTTACTTTTGAACTTCCGGTTGAATTTAATAGTACTCTTTTCACTTCTCGATTTCTTCCTTGATTCTATCAATTATGATGATTTTTGTTTTCCGGATTCGGGTTTGATTCCTCAAATTAATAATAATGATATTTAATTCCCGAACTCTAAGTTGATTTCATCAAATAATACTTTGCTTTTCGGATTCTTAATTCTTTTCCGGAATTCTCGCTAATTCCCGCCTAAATTCTCCGCCATTAATTGAGAATTGAACTCTCAATTCCCCGTGGTTCTGTGGTGTTCAGAACCGAGAGGTTAGGTTGCGTGTTCTGTAACGAGGCTAGAAATTCGGGTGGAATTCCTGCCTCGTTGTGTAAGGTTGCGTGTTCTGTAACGAGGCTAGAAATTCGGGTGGAATTCCTGCCTCGTTGTGTAAGGTTGCGTGTTCTGTAACGAGGCCCAAAATCGTCTGATTATAGGCCCCGTATGTGTGAAGGTTGCGTGTGTGTGTAGTAGGTGCGTGTGCGTGTAGTAGGTGCGTGTGTGTGTAATAGGTGCGTGTGTGTAATAGGTGCGTGTGTGTGTGTGTGTGTGATTAATGGCGGAAGAGACCAAATCCGATTCAAAATAGGGCTTCTGCAACGAGAATCCGGAAGCACCAACGTTGTCCAGCTTCCTGTGGCGCCCTCTGGGTTCAGACTCACCGTCGATTACTTGGGGTCAATATTCGGGGTTATTCTTAGAATAAATCATGTAAATTACCATTTGAATACAAAATATCTCTTTTATTAACCCAGAAGTGACAGAGCCCGGTATACTACCGTTTGAATTTGGCGCCAGAAGAAGTGCGACACTTTGCCGCCCGAGAGTATACTTTGGGAGTGCGACCACTCGCAAGTCTGAGAGTGTACCCGTACGATTTGAATCTGCCGGCCGGTATACAATATGGCCGACCGCGTGGCACGAGGCAACACCTGTTGACGATTTTATATTCCCCTTTTACGGTATATTATTCCCAGAATCGTCCGGGAATAATATGATGAATTTATGACTCAATTATTCTTCAACCATTATACTGATATTTCCGATTAACTAATGCCCAGATGCTCGAGATAATTGTGGATTATTTCTACGTATATTTAATTGGCGTGGAGACGCCAATTACGTTCTCAGATTTTTCACAAGTTTCTTTAGTAGCAATTATTTACATCTTCGGCCAAACTCGATGCCGCATTTATCCACAATTAGTCTCTCACTTTATCCGGATCAATTAACCCACAATATTCTTCCAATTAATATTTATTTGATGATACTGAGGCTGAACACGCGGTAACGAAATCAGACTTACTTGTGACAGCCAAACTCTTTACTCCGGATTTATTACACTAATTTCTCGTTAGAGTCTTTTTATTCTTTAATCACTTATTAATAATCTCACTTGGAGTTCTTTGTTTCACTTAATATTATATTTATTATCACTAAATGTACTTAATTAATTACTTAATTACTAATTGATTACTTAATTACTATGGAGAACTTAAAATGTACGTTGTTTGCTTTTCGTTAGTTGACACAGGAGTGGGGATTTTCACTACACCGTGAAAATCCTCACCTCTGCCCTCAGCAGGTGCTGCCTTTATCTATAATCAGTCGATAAATCGATTATCGACTGTAGGGTTATTACTTTTATCCGGAGGAGGAGGGAGAGGGCGCCTCGACGATAAAACCCCCTTACGATCACATCGTAACAATGTATAAACTTCTTCTGAATGAGAAAAAATGCAGCTCGATCCGATAGGATCATTAATAATGTTCTTTACAGAGTGATATTGTAGGAAGCTACCCTTGATGAAATTTTGTTTTATAAGGGCGATTCTTATAAAAAAAATTTCATAGCGGAAAGCAAAAGATATACAATGGTATCAATATTTTTTTATGAATACTATTTTACAAATTCATTCTTTATAGAAAATGTCTTTATAAAATAGAATTTTATAGAGACATTTCTTATAAAGTGACTTTCTACAAAGATTTTATCTCTCAGCTGAATAGTTTATTTAATTTAAGGAGGAACATCAGCTTTCGACCTAAAACAAAAAACGCTTAGGTTTTTATGAAACTTCGAGGACAAGTTCATTAAGTAATACAGAATATACCATAATTTTTTCGGATTTTTCCACCACCGAATAATAAACGAAAATAATTATCAAAGTTGGAACTTATGCATAGGACGATATGGGCAGCGAGGTAATTTAGCAAAATTCCCCCTTTACCACCACGTTGGTAAAGGGGGAATTTTGCTAAATTACCTCGCTGCCCATATCGTCCTATGCATAAGTTCCAACTTTGATAATTATTTTCGTTTATTATTCGGTGGTGGAAAAATCCGAAAAATTATGGTATATTCTGTATTACTTAATGAACTTGTTTTCAAAGTTTCATAAAAACCTAAGCGTTTTTTGTTTTAGGTCAAAAGCTGATGTTCCTCCTTAATCAATAATTATTCTTCATCAGCGAAATAGTTATCCTTTGAAAAATAACTGGATGGGAGACCCCAAACAGTGTTAACATAAATGCAGACACTTTAGCCGTTGAAGCCGTTGTGCGGTTTCGACAGCAAGGAAGTCTGTTCCTCAGATAAGTGTGTCGAACTGCGCCGCGATCGCGCCTATATGTACTTTTTGTCAAACTTCGCTTACGGACGGGATTCCGATGAGGCGCGACCTATCGGCAGCGGCGGTACTACGGTTCCCTTCCGCTTTGACTTTCGGCGCTGTCCCTTTAAATTTTATTTCTCTCTCGCATTTCAATGTAATTCTTCTTCTTTGCGCCTTTTATTTTTCTTTTCCTATCTATTCATTATTTGCTTTCACTATTTTTTTTCATTAATTATTGATAAATTAGGGATGAGGTTCTTACAAGAGATACTTCTGTGAAATAACTATCTCACAGAAATGCATTTAAAAAAACATCTTTGAAAAAACAAATTTTATGAAGATGTTCTCTGTGAAATATATATATACACTCAGCAACAAAGTTGAGGGAACAAAATTTTGTCAGTTTAAGGCCAAAAATGTTTTTTCTCCGTCATTTCTTCGTGATTTTTTGTGCACTATCTGTTGAATTTTATCAAAGAAAAACAATAAATTTTTTTTCAAAAATTGATAAAAAAAATTTTTCGTTTAAAAAAAATTTCCGAGTCACTATCTCTCCAAGTCAAATACGATTCTGGTGGTGTTTTATTCAGTTTTTCAAATTTTTTCTTTATTCCTCTATCGGTTTAAAAAAATCGATTTTTCAATTGATTTTTGAACAGAAAATTTCCAATTTTTTACTGATTCAAAAAAAATTCGAATTTTATATTGATTTAAAAAAAATTTCGATTTCAATTTTTTTTTTTTTCATTCTTTTTTTCTTGTCAAATTCAACAAATTTTGCACAAACAATTACGGAGAAAAAACATCTTCAGCCTCAACCATCATTAATGAGTGTTTGAGGAACGAAAAAGTGTTCCTTTGATTTTTGCTGAAACTTTGTTCATTCGGGAAAAAATGGTCCAGCCGATTGGCTTCAAAATTTAGGGAGTAGTTTAGCACACAGTGAACTAAAGAAAAATGTTAAAACATTTGCAGTTTTTCTCAAATTCGCGAAATTCAGAGCACTTTTCAGAAAAGAAAAAAAAATCATTTTTCGGTACTTCTTCGAATCAATTTTGAAAGCGAAAGAAAATTCTTTTTCAATGAAACAGTGCAAGAACTTCACAGGAAATTCATTTAAGTTTACGAATCCCATCATCTGCTCGTTGTGCGATCAGTAGTTTCTCAGATTTTGGCGAGTAAGACAAAAGGGTATTTTTTGAGTCAATTGACGATATCGCAGCAACAAATGATCGTAAGAAGAAAAAATGAAATCAAACGAGGGGTGCGTTGTTGCTCGCTCGCTACGCTCGCTCGCGAGTTGGGGTGCGTTGTTGCTCGCTCGCTACGCTCGCTCGCGAGTTGGGGTGCGTTGTTGCTCGCTCGCTACGCTCGCTCGCGAGTTGGGGTGCGTTATTGCTCGCTCGCTACGCTCGCTCGCGAGTTGGGGTACGTTCTGGCTTGCTCGCTACGCTCGTTCGTGAATGGAGGAGTGTTGTGTTGGTTTTAGAATGTGTTTGACCTTTCAGAGGTCACAAAAAAAACTTCCCGATTCATTCATTGTCTGGCTACAGATTTTCTTTATAATGTGAAAGGGCTGTTCGTTTTACCATAAGGCCCACCCCTCCCCTCCCGGTTTCATTTTACCGCAGGGTGGTCCCTTTTGCCCCATCATCCTCTACTAGTGACGTATTTTTGATTGAAATTTGGGAATTTTTCACAAATTTCGTATTTTTTTCATCACTTTTCTGTAAAAAACTCAGAAACTAATGAGCTGACATGGCTCATAATCTAATCAGGGCTAAGTTACATAAAGATGATTCCATTCCATTAAAAAAAATTTTGATCGGATAAGTAATGGCAGTGAAATCGTTTTTCAAAATTTCCTCACATACGCACATACATACATACATACATACACACACACACACACACACACACACACACACACGGACAGTTCCGTAAGAACTCTCAGAAAGTCATGTCAGCATCTTGAAACGCCGAGATCTGATGCGAAATCGAAAATTGATTTTCGGGGCAAATACAATAACTTCCTTATCGGGAAGTTAAAAAGAATGAAAAAGAAATTCCGCTTTCAACCCTCTTATCTCATGATAACAGATGGTCAAAAAAAATTTCCATCTTAAGATTTTAAAAAGGAGACTTCAAGCTTTTCAACCATTTTTTTTTATTTCAATCCGATCACTTTTCGTGAAGTTACAGCCATTTAAAAATCACAAAAAAAACTGACAAAATCTACTGTTTCCTCAATTTTTTTGCTGCGTGTGTATATATATTTCACAGAAAACATTTTCATGAGATTTTATTTTGTAAAGACGTTTTTTTTTAGAGGCACTTCTGTGGGATAGTTATCTCACAGAAGTATCTCTTGTAGGAACCTCATACCTAGTTTATCAATTATTAATGAAAAAAAATAATAATAGTAAATAATGAATAAATGAGAAAAGGAGAATAAAAGGCGCAAAGAAGAAGAATTAAATTGAAACGCGAGGAAGGAATGAAATTCAAAGGGCAGCGCCCAACGTCAAAATGAAAGGGAACTGTAGTACCGCCGCGGCCGATAGGCCACGCACCGTCGGAATCCCGTCCGGGAGCGGAGTTTGACAAAAAGTACATATAATCGAGATCGCGGCGCAGTTCGACACAGTTATCTGAGGAACAGACTTTCTTGCTATTCGAAACCGGACACGGCTCTAATGGCTAAAGTCTGAATTTTTGTTAAACCGCTCGGGGTTTTCCATGCAGCTATTTTTCGAAGGATAACTATCGATTGAGAGATAAAATCTTTGTAAAAAGTCAATTTATAAGAAATGTCACTATAGAATTCTACTTTATTAAGACATTTTCTATAAAGAATGAATTTATAAAATAGTATTCACAAAAAAAATATTGCTACTATTGTATATCTTTTGCTTCCCTCTATGGAATTTTTTTTATAAGAATCGCCTGTATAAAACAAAATTTGATGAAGGGTAGCTTCCTGACAATATCACTCTATAGAGAAGATTATCAATGATCCTATCGGATCAAACTGCGTTTTTCTAATTCAGAAAAAGTTTATAAATATTTTTCCTATAAAAACTGTTTCTATAGAGCTACAATAAAAACTCCATAAAAGAATCTTTATAAGAAAAGTTCCAATTTCTTATAAAACACATTTTATAAAGAATTCTTTATAAAGACTTTATAAAGTATTTTCATACGTGGGCATCTTGCATCAGTGCGATTAGGCACTAAATCTCGTACTGGAGGATAAATTTCGGTTATGTATTCTGGCACGAGATGATTTCCCTCTTTTTGATAGCCAAAAACGCAAGGATCAAGGTGAGGATCTTCTTTACATAAACACATGACTTGCATATGAGTATGGTTGAAGACTCTCAAAATATGAAGTTTTATAGATGCAGTGGTGGGTGGTAAATTAGTCAATGCTATTTTTTCCCCATGATAATGTAGCAAATATCTTAAATCATCGAAAGTAGAGGCATTACTGGAGCTCTGGACAACTTTTACTAAATATTCTTCCGCGTCTTCAATCACCGTGGTAATACTTTCTGATGATACATTTGTAAGAATTCATCCGTTTCCATTTCGTTATCTCCTATCACTGACATAATTTTTACGATGAAACAAATCATAAATTATACCTATTCCAAAGTTCGAGAGATATCGTTCAGGAGATCCACGTAGTGCAGTAAGTTTTGTGTTGATCCTACTGGTCATTTCAGAACCAGTAAGATGATACAGAGCTGGGAGAATTTCGCACCGAGCTGAGCCATGATAGACTGCTAATTTGTGTATTGGATAGATAGTAGATCCAATACCAGACAACCATAACTCCTGCAAGAAAAGGAAATGATTTCAGGACAAGGATCACATTAAACTACCGAATAATCGGACTAACCTGCAATTTGTTTATGTTACCAGTAGATTGCAAATAATAAAGAGTCATAACGGCAACACCGACGCTGTTGGATATCATCATTATACGTTCATGTTGATAACAAATCCCATGATCCAGGTGAAATGAAATCCGTAAATCAATCCCTCGCAACGAATTGCACTGCTCGAGTAATTCGATAGATGGAATACAGAAATTATTTAGTGGTATACATGGTGTTTCTGATGAGGTCAGTGATAATTGGTGACTAGAAAATTTTGATTGACCATGTATCGACAGATATTCTTTTAAAAATGTTCGAAACAATAAGTTATTACTTTTAGACTTCCAAAATTTTTTCGAGTCCTCTGGCAAAGCAATTCCTTCACCGATGTTGTGATACAGCGGTACTGAATCTTCTTCCAGAGTATTCAGTGTGCCATCATAAGATTCGAAAACGAGGGAATCAGAATTTGTCAACTAGATTCGCGCAGCTTTTTAAACTTCGCCAGCTGATAGTCTGACAAACTGTCATAACATCTACTAGGTAACAAATATTACTCGACGCTGTAGTAATGGTACATGATAAGTTTTCTGCCATAATTGGTTCTGTAACTCATCCAGAATACTTCTGAGATTTTTTCCCCCTTTTCAATATTTTATAATCGTCGAATAGTCAATCTGTGTACATCAATTCATACGAGTACAATACTCGTTTATCGCAATCACGTTGCTCTGCTAGATTAATCAGTCGAGTAGCTTTTTCTACTTGTATCGCGATTGATTTGACTACGACTCGAGCTTTGATTTTCTCTTTAGATTTATCGAATGTAGGCAGGTTTTTCTTTTTTATTGTATCTGATATTAATGCAGACTTTTGATGGAATCGTGCTGCGGAAAATTCCTCGAAAATTTTACATCCTTTTTCAACGACATGCAATAAATCAGCTTTCGTAGCAGATGGGAATGATTCTTCACGGACAATATTACGTAAGGGTTGACTGTCTGGGATAAATGGATTGACGTGTTCAATTATGTAAGAAAGAATTTTTGAAACTTGTTCAGATTTCAACATATGTGTGATAGTGTACTCTCGATGAGTAGTCACTTCATAATCACAATTTTTTATTCGCGTCAGCTTACGGAATCCATTAGAAATTGCCAATGATTCGTGGAATGTGAGATCCTACAGGGCTACAAATTCCTTCTTACGAGTTTGTCCAATAATCCCTGAATTACTTTCACATTTTCTATTAATCGTCTGTTCTAATGCTTGATCAGTACCCACTGAGGTAAACGATGAATCCGATTGTTTTACACAAAAACCTCCTACTAAAAATTCTCTATAGATTTCAGGAGCTTTTTCTTCCAATGATAGAATATTGTAAAGATATACAGTACCCCAGCGAGCGTAATTTGTACGATCTAAAATTGTGAAAAATTGACAAACACTTTTTTACTGTTTCCATATGCAACAGCCAATCAAGAGTACGATCTGCTCGAATATCATCTTCCGTTAATCGTATCAAGACGAGAACAGTGTTCTAATAGTGAAAAAGTTCGGATTCACTGCACCTTTTTTTATAAACGCACTGATATCAAATCTTTCTGAAATGAGCCTGACATATTCTGGAAATTGTAGAACATCACGCGTCCTTCATCCACTTTTCTGACAACAGAAACAATTCTTCTTGATAATCCTGAATATTTCCTTCAGTAAAGAATGCGATTAGCTGAAGTCGCTGCAGAGCCTCCTCTAAAAGATGAAAACCATGTAAGGATCGAGCGTAATGAGAACCATTCAGAACCTGATTTGTAGTGGAAACTCCAAATGTGCCAGTGTCTTTGAAAACGTCTTCAACACCACTACCAGCCACATGTTTACCAATGCACCCTAGCATAACTTTCACCAGATGGAAAGTTCCCAACATTAAGATTATGTCTTTAAACTCTTCCGAATGAAGGGACTGGATGTGCCTGGCAATTTAGAACCTTCTCCACAAAACACTGGTAATCTCTCTTGATTGAGTTGAGTAAGAATATCTTTGAAGTTTAACAGTTCAGTATAAACAGTGGCATATTCGGTGACTGGATGTGGAAAGACTGGAAGGAATCCGATAATTTGTTTTGTGCGAGAATCTTCTTGAAGAAGCGAATTGTAGGCTGACCATGATGGAACGCATTGTTGCTGTTTCGGAGCTGTCCACTGATTTGTTTTCTTTCTGGAAAGTTCTGCAGTTGTTTCATTACCTTTATATCTGTTTTTATTGCAGATGATACAGAATTTTTTTGAGGCCAATACTTTCGTTGATCTCGTTATTCTCTTCGATTGTTGATTCCCATTCCCCGATTGATGATCTTCTGGATTGTCATCTTCATTCGTTGCTTCAACACATTCCGTGCGTTTTTTCACAGCTCTCGCAATATTTTTCGGCAACGTATATACACAGTAACACTGGTTACTCGTATGATAATAAAACTTCTCATCAGAATTTTCTTCCAGACGCTTCAAAATCGAATCCTTTCGTTCTTCTGCAGCATCTCGAATTCATTGACAACCACGCTCGCCACTCACCAAATGTCCACCACTATTATTGCAAATAATGCACACTTGACACTTTGCAGTTTGTGGCTTATTATTCACTTTAACATGAATTGATTGCATTTTTTTCTACACTCATATAGTTTTCATTCCACTACTTACATGAGAAAACTATGAGAGAATAAAATTGTGTGAATAGATTGACTTACATTTGAAAGAGAATAAGACAAGCAGGCGTTGGTCGCTACATTAGTTGCTATTTCTTCTACGTTATCCTTTAGATTGCTATTTCTTCCTTTCAATTTCTGCTAATGAATTAGTAGGATGCTTCCGAATGGTTCTTCCTGAATTTTTTCAATCATTGCGATTGTTGCGGTCTCAAAAGTTTTCTTTTCGTGTTATAACGCAATAAAATAGTAGAGACCGGGGCAAAATGGGGTCCGGGAATACATGCTTTAAAGTACCCCATTTCGTCCTGGTCTCCCCTATAAAATAAAATGATTGGGATTCATTATATTCAATTATTTCCAAATCATACAAAATTTTACATAAAAGTTCACTTTTTGACTTTGAATGTTCCCTTTTGGGTACAGTTTCTGATTGTCCTACGAAGATGAGTAGGGGCTTATTTGAAAGAGAAAAAGGTGTTCTCTCAGAAAACAAAATAAAAAATGGGGGTGTCCATTCAAAAAAATCGAGAAAAATGGAATTTTTTCTTTTTTTCTGGAAATATTGAGAAAAAAATACATTTTTCAATGTAATAAACGGACAACTTTATCTAAAAATTTGAAAAATTGAGGCTCATCAACACGAATCTTTTGAGCTTCGTCCCGATGAAATCGGATGAGAAGTTTGGAAGATACAGCCGATTTTCGGAAAAACTTCAATTCAAATTATCTCGAGAACCGTTCAGCCGATATGCTTCAGATTCAATCCCAACCATCTTCATCAGAAACTACATATACAGAAAAAATTTGAAGTCTTTGAGTAAATTATTCATTGAGCTATCGTCGTAAAACCGAGATTTGGAAAAAAAGCACAAAAAAATTAACTAATAGAATAATGGGATTAAATTGATGAAAATTCGCTCAAAGTTAGATATTATGGTTGCGAATCTTGAGTAAAATTTTGAACGGTATTCATCTCACGCAAGTTGAGAAATTTTGAAACATACGATTTTAAAAAAATTACTATATCTCAAAAACCATTGAACCGATTTTGCTGAAATTTTTATGGGACATACACTTCATCAAAACTGATATCTTGCCGAAATTTCAGATTTTTATCTCTCACCGTTCTCGAGTAATAGAAAGTCGTAAAGTCGTACATACCCACACACATACATACATGTCTACTTTTTTTCTCATTTTGATTTCTCGACGTTTTGCATCATTTTGAGTCGTTTCCAATGAAAATTGGCATTTCGAAAAAAATTGCGAAAACAAAGCTTCCATTCGGAAGCAAAAACACTGGAACTAATTTTTTGAAGGCGGATACGTTCATCTCCTGGTAAACATTGAATAAAACTGATGAAAAATACTAGTGGGATATTTGCCAAACGAAATTCATAAAGATTATTCGCAAGAGAGTGAGAGAGATATGAGGGAAACAACAAGCGTAGAAAGTAAGCAACGCACATCCACCGTGGACTATGCCAGCGCGTGACCGAAAACGAGAGCCGCCCTCGTGAAAATCGAGTGGTCAGATTCTGTAGAAAAATGACAGACGCTGCAGAATTCTGTAGAAATACATCAAGACTGGCTGACAATTTATGTCAGATTTCGTCAAAAGTCGGTCAGAATCGGACATATATCGATCATATTTGACACTTTCCATCAAAAATTGACGATTTCTATCCGTAAATTGGAACAAGCAGGTCAGATTTCGTCATATTTATTCAGAAAATAATGTCATTATTCGACAAATTATCGAAGAGTCTGCCATGATCTGTCATAATTCGGGTGTAAATAGGGATGGCAAATTTGTCAAAAAATGTCATAATCTGAAATTTTTTTACAGAATCTATCATAAAATATCATACTTTGATGTTTTTTTTGTATATTAATTGGTAAAATAACTTTACTGTGGTGTATTGACTTTTGTTGTCAAAATATGAAAATGTTTCACCATCAATTGGGATATCATCATATTTTATTAACCTTTCCTTTAGAAAATTGTATCATAATTTAACATTCCACTAGGGAGGCTATCAGCGGGTATTATTCTTCTAAGCCGTATGGGAAGCACCCACACGGATAGTATCAAAAATGCGGTGATTTAGTTGCCTAACACGATCCTTGCGCGATCGGATTATCACAGAAAACTTGCTCGCTGGTTTGAACTCATGACTTCTAAAATGATAGTGGACTTGCGGACTAGTTTTCTATGATGCGCGCTCTAGCGGCGCTTTCAGAACTACCAATTTCACTCATACACATAGCATTATATCACACATTATGATGATTAGAAGATGACATACCCGAGTGGAAATTCTGGTAAGCTTATGATCAGTTACTGATCCGGCAAAACTGATTTGAAATCAGTTACTGATCAGGCTATCAGATCAGTTACTTATCAGGGCTGTAACGCTGTTTTGGATACTTTCAGGATCAGGCATCCTCATCCTAATAGTGTCAGGCATCCTCATCCTAATAGTGTCAGGCATCCGCATGCTCATAGCATCAGGTATGCGGATACTACCAGTATCCAATATCCGGATAAGTTACTGATCACAGATGTAATGCTGTTTTAGATACTAATAGTACCAGGCTGCCTAATGCTGATAGTATCAGGTATTCTGATGCTAATAGTATCAGGATTGCCTGATACTAATAGCATCAGGCATCCTGATCAGTAACTGATCATGTATGTAACGCTGTTTCGAATGCTATCAGTATCAGTGTATCCTGATGCTAATAATATCAGGTAACCTTATTATTAACTGATTCGACTCAAGAAACTGTAAATATTAATTAATTAACTGAAAAATCAAAAAATGATTTCATTAATTATCTTAACGATATTTATATGCTATATTTGAACATTAGGGGTCATTTTTTTACTGAAATTGAAGAATTTAAATTATGAAATTAATTTGCACTTGGGTGGACTCGATCCTGGAACCTTCCGCATACTAAGTCGTCACGCTAACCACTGGACCACTGCTTGGCTATAGTAACGGGTGGTTCCATGATCTATATTAACCTCTTCGGTAGAAAAAGTATTGATAAATACTTGACATTAGAATATAAAATCCTAATTCTTGATTTGGAATAGAATATTAAAAGTTTATAACAAAATTAATGAAAATAAATAAACATTCGGGGAACCGGATAATATCCTGATCACTTCCAGATCAGGATGAACTGATCGGACTTAAAGTTTTTCATCATAATGAGAGTTATCATAATCAGACAACTCTAATGCGAAACTGATAAGTTTCTCATCAGTACAGCCTAACTAACGATAACCTCGTTTCGATTTTCTTTAATACTCTTCTAGTAAGTTTTTCTGGATACGAATAGGATCTGGTTCTAATCCGCATTTCCCTATTAATGAAAACCTGATCTGAAACTGATAAGTTTCTGATCAGTAAGGTCTGACTAAGAAATACCTTTTTTTTATTTCTCCAAGCATTATAATAATCAGTTTTTTTTTATAAGAATAGCATCCGTTTTTAATCCGTATTCCTCTTTCAATGAGAACCTGATATGAAACTGATAAGTTCCTGATCAGTAAAGCTTGGCTAGGAAATACCTTGTTTTAATTCATCTCAGTACTATAGAATTCGGGTTCGTCGGACAAGAATAGGATCCGTATCCAATCGGCATTTCCTTATTGATGGGAACCTAATATGAAACTGATAAGTTTATGATCAGTAAGACCTGACTAAAAAATTCCTCATTTTGACTCCTCCAAGTACTATAATATTCAGTTTATCTGGATGAGTATCGCATCCGTATTCCCCTATTAACGAGAACCTGATATGAAACTTATAAGTTTCTGATCAGTGAGACCTGATTAAGAAATTTCTTATTTTGATTCCTTAAAGTACTGTAATATTCCGTTTTTCCGGATGAGTATAGGATCCGTATCCAATCCACATTTCTCTATTAATGAAAACCTGATGTAAAACTGATAAGTTTCTGATCAGTAAGGCCTGAATGACGAATATCGTATTTTGGCTTCTCCAAAAAAATAATACTCAGCTTTTCCGGATAAGAATAGGATCCGTATTTCCCTATCATGGGAAGCCCGATGCGGAACTGATAAGTTTTTGATCAGTGAGGCCTGATCAACGAAGACCTCACTATGACTTCTCTAAATACTACAATATTCAGTTTTTTCGGATGAGAATAGTATCCGTATTTGATCAGTATTTCCCTATTAAGGACAGCCTGACGTGGAACTGATAAGTTTTAGTCAGTACTACCTGAATAGGGTTGGACTTATTTCGTACTAATCCTAAACTGATACTACATCAAGCTATCCCTGACCAATTTCCACTCGGGTAATCTGTCATGATTTGACATTATATATTCCATTCTATCACTTTTCATCATGATTCTACATTTTCAAACATGCCTCCAAGAATTACTGTTTGTCCGAATATGAAATTATATGACATATTATGATAGAAAATATTTAACGAAATTTGAAATATGCTGGCATTATTCCTAATTTTTTCTCATTAATTGTCCAATTCTGACAGTTTATAAAACACCATGAAGTGGTGAAAAATCACAGAAGAAGGAAGGTTATATTATGGCAAAGATTGTAATTTTTCGACATATTTGGATGTTACATGATATGGCAAAAAATGTCATGAAGCGACAATAAAAGTTTGTAATTTTATGTAAATAAATGACATTTTTGGCCATGATGATGACATAAAGAGTCAAATAATGACAATATATGTCATCCAATCGATTTCTCATAATACGACATCCTCCGTCAAAATTCGTGATAAAAATTTTGACGAAACTTGAAGAATTATGTCGAATTGTATACTATTCTCTCATTATCTGTAATATTTCTCATTTTATGATATTTTTTGACATTGTTTGACATCATTTGTCAAAATCTGCCGAAGCGATTTCCACGAGGGCATTGTCACGAATATACGCTGCGCTCGCCGCAACCGGCCTTTTTCAAACATTTTTCTGCGTAACTCTGCCGAGAATGAAGATATCGAAATAAAAAAAAAAAAATCTCTTCGTCGTAAAAAGACGAGCAGCTTTTGCTTGAAATTTTTTTTTCATGAAACGTGTAGTTTCTGCGCTATGCCATTTTAAACAATTAAATTGTTAATAACAATAGGAAAGGCAAATCGAAACGCGAGATAACCGACAGATTCGAATTCTACCCCCCCCCCCCCCCCCCCCCCCGAATTAGTCAGAATCAGTCAAGTTTACCCGGGGAGCTCAGTTTCGGGACATAAGTGTTGCCAGCGTATAGACTAATAAGAAAAATCGATAAATGGAATCAAAAGTTTCAAATCTATTATTTGAATTCTAGATGTCACTCAGAGCTTTTCGAATGCACCAATCAGAACTCACAGGTAGGCACCCTGCGACAGGTAGAATGCCGTTTATAAAATCATACCAACGAGTTCAGCTCCGTTCTCTATATTGTGGAACTAGCCAAAGCGGAATCTTCCGAAGTCGTCCGGAAACTGTAATTCACATGTTACACTATCAACCCGAATATTTCCGACGATTCTTTTTCGGCTAGTTCGAAACTAGTGTCAACGAAAGAGCGCTTCAGTGCTTCACCAATGGCTGAATATTCTGAATTCCGCATCGTTTTCTGAAACTTGGTTTATTATTCAACCGATGAATCTCATGTAAACAAAAAATTGTATTACTTAACTTTTTATTTATTTTCAAAAAGTATTATTGTCGTTAGGTTATGTTTTTAGTTCTTTTGTACTTATATTCGTTTACAAAGAACAATCAAAATAAAGGTAAGTCTGAAAACGGTTACAAATAACCTTAAAAAATGAAATATTTTCAATTGTTGAAATCTGCTCAGAAAAATAGGAAATAAAAAAATAGTTATTCACTTTGTGATTTATACCGACAATTTTTGTCTTTTTGAATTTTCCTTTAACATTCATGAATTGTAAAATTTGCTTCCGAAAAATTCTGTATTAGAATCAATCTGGCTTCTATAATAATTCAATATAGTCAATGATACTGAAAATAGCGGACATCTGACAATTTTTTTTTTTTTAACAAATAAATTATTCAAAGAAAATGGAAAATATACATTTATGAGTGCAAATTTTCTTATTATTTTTCTTTATAGTAATTCATATATTCAAAAAAATCTTAAAGTTTGTCAAATATGTGCTAATTCTATTATTGTATTCAATATACCAAATCAAAAGAAGGTCATGCAGTGTTGACGTCTTTATTTTTCTCTCTTTCTAACATCTCTATCTGCTTCATTCTGAACGTGGTTTACAGTTCAATCCATGTATTATTTTTGATTTTTCTCAAATTTTAGTTTTGACGATTAATTTCTGCTCAGAATATTGAATTGAATTCATTGAGAAGGACGAAGATAGATTGATATTGCTATGGAGTTCATGTTTGGGGAATATCTCAAGATTGGAGCGAGATATGAGAATTTTTGTAGATGCCTTTTGTGTAGATTAGAAAAAGATCTTCAAAAAAGGTCTCTAGAAAAAATATCGTATCTCCTTTAGAACCAGAGATATTCCGAAAAATTAACTGATGAAAGTAAATGGTCACTTCTTTCCTACTGAATCTCCTAGTTAATTTTTCCGGTAGATATCTCAGAATTTCAGCGAGATGCAGAAATTTTCATAGAGTCTCCTTCAATGGCTCTCTTTTAGAGCTGCAAAATAGTTTCTAAGAAATATTTCATATCTCCCGTAATTTCCCAGATCTTTACTGCAACATGAATTTGAAGACAAAATTAAGATATATGTTTTTATTTAGAATTATCAGAACAAGATGGATGACCTGATCAATTTAACGAGTGCAGCAACAGTTGAACACAACGTCGAGCTTCCATCACCCCTGATCCCTTCACCTCACAATGATTCCCAAGAAACTGAGCCAGCATCACCAAATCCCCGCAAAAGCATTGACAATAATCCATTCGACATGGTATTCCGCAAAACCTCTGAATACGCTAGTAAATCATCAGATCCCTTTGAAATTGTCTTCGAGAAAGCAATCACAAATGAAACAGAGGACCTACTGCCAAGAAAAAAACGTCACTCGGACGTTCTTAAGCTGAACAAAACCCTGGATGAGTCACTGATAGGCACGAGTCGCCTCGATCTCATGGGGACGCCAGAATCATCAAGGAAGCTACAAAAAAATAATTTACCATTAATATCGATTGATCCACCAAGTCCTTACCATGATTCATCGATTCTCAATCAATCAGCGATGAATGACAGCTTCCAAACATTTACGGATCGTTTGAGTATGTCACAAAAAATATCAAACCTGTCAATGACTCCAACGAAACTGGATAAATCAATATTGAATAATTCAGCAATGAACGACAGTCTATCAGCATCGGCTGATAGCTCTGATGAGTGTTGTTTCCTGAAGTCGTTGATTGCTCAAAGAGTATCAATGTGCATTGAGAAAGGTACACTCGAGGCTAAATTGTTGGACAATGAAAATGATCAAAATTGCAAGTTGAGACGTTCATTCTCACAGGGCGATGGGCTAACGCCGAAGAAATCCAAAATGAATCGATCATTGTCAATTGTTAATGACCGCAAAAATTCACTGCTGAGTGAGAGCTCTGTGCTGTCAATACTCTTTGAAGATCCGCTCAATCGTGCATTCATGCAGCGTGAATTGTCCAGTTATTCATCAACAACAGACTACTCAGAGCTGTCTGCAATAACGAGGTTCAATTCGGTCGGTTCGGGGAGTTTCTATTCTAGCAAATTCAGTAATGATCCAGCGAACAGAGGATTCATTGGGAGCGATGGAATGAGTGGTGGAGATAAATCAATTGTCAATGGATCAAATCTTCAGGATTTGGTGGCGAGATTTAATAAGTTGAAAATAAAGTCTGATAGAGAAAGTGGTTGCAGTGTTGATCAGTCCAGTGGAAAGAGTCAAGGAAATGAGTCGGATTGTGTATTCTTGGTGAGTTGATTGTTTCAATTTAATGAAATTCTGCTAGTTTTCTCTTTCCCATCCATTTGATTTCTTTTATTTTTTTCCACAGGATGAGGACAAGGCTGATTCGATATCCTTGCAGGCAAATTTATTGGCTAAGACTTTCGAAGACCTGGCATCAAAGTCATCTAGAGGATGTAAGTCTCATTTTTGTCATCATAATATTTTTTTCGTAGTTACTGGGATGTTTTGGGGCAATTTCTGTTGAGTGTTTGAGAGATACTTTTTCAATGGAGAGGGATAGAGGGAATTTTGTGAAGGGCTTTTTTGTGGCTCTGATTTTTCCGGAGAAAAGAGGTTATTCACAAAAGTTTTCTTATCTCTATTAGATTCTTAGATATCTTGTTGAAGGAAAGATAAACAAGAAATCAATTTTTCCGTGTTTCCAGTATTTCTTTCAAATGTCTCAGAATATCAGAGAGATACGGGATACTCGTAAAAACAAAATTTATAGTTTTAATTTATTCAAGAATAAGGGCTCTAGGAAAAAAAATTCATTTCCCTAAGATTTAGACACGTTTGATGAAAACTTGTTACAAAATAACATGTTTTCAATAAAATGTTGTCTGATAAAAAAATAAAAATAAAATGTTGTATTCCTCGTTAGGCATTCTTCTATGGGTGTGTCCAAAACGAGTAGATTTAGAAGGAATCTTCGAGAGGATTTTTATAATGCATCAAGCCTTCTACGAAAAAAACCTTGTAATATTACAAAAAACTCCCATGCCAAAGAGGTCTAACTAAATGAAATTTTTTTTTGTCATTCTTCGACATTTTTTTTCATTTTTGAAGATTATTCATTTGAACGGATGTTTTGGTAGCTTTTCTTTTTCCTTACAAAAAAGTTCTGATGAAAGTATCGTTATCTCGATCAGTTTCCGAGGTACTCTTCCGGAATAATTGACATGAAGAATAGACATCTTGTTTGTCATAGTTACCACTAGATTGGCGTATCATTTCTCCAACGATTTCTCTTCCGAATTTTTTTAACTATTAAAAGAAAGAAAAATTTCTTCCCATAGTTTCTTAGTTTACCACTCTATTTTATTAAAACAAAAAATGATTCAAATTGAATCATCGATTTTCAATTTCTAATGGATAAAAAAAATATAAATTCTTCCAAGCTTCATGTTCTCATGGCACGTTTGTTCATTTCAGCTAGCAGCAGTGGAGATAACCTGTTGAGCAGTCGTCTCCCTAGTCAGTTAGAATTATCTTCAGATTGTTCCGTGCCATCAATAAACCTCATTGATCTTCCAATCTCTCCTAAACAGTCCCAGTCTAATCCTGGCACTCCGTCACAGCCATGTAATACCCCAGAAACAACGCAAGTGCCAGTAAATAAAGAAATTGAGAATATAACACAATTGGAGAAAGAATTTTTGGATTCAGACAAAGAGATCGTTGCTGCTAATCTTCTTCGGGACCTCGGGAAACTCGTTAAGAATGAGAATAATCCAGTTGCAATGGAGTTGTTGGATAATTTGGAGAAGGCACTGGGTGTTAAACCGGAGAATAATTTGAAATTGTTGAACACTATCTGCATGGAGCGAAAATCTGATGATCAATTTTCGGAAAATCCTGTAAATTTATCAGAAAAAAATAATGAATCTTCAGATAAAAATCAAGAAAAAGTCGGAGAAATCAACCATGAAGATGAAGCAGAATTGAATGAAGAAGTAGCTGCTTGCAGTTCAGGAGACAATACTCATCAAGATCCCGAGCCAGAGCACGATCAAAACCTGGACAAATCAATGTGCAAGATCTCAAAATCTGTTTCTCCTCCACCACAGCTATCAGTCGATTCATTCACAAATCAGAAACTCATCCTCGATCTTCAACTGGCGCTAGGCAAGCTGTTAGAAGATTGCAAAGGTGAACCAGTGCTTCTCTTGGAAAATTTGAACAAAGTATTAAACACAAAACCGAAAGAATCAAGAATTCCAATGTCACCGCGGAGGTCCAGTTTAGCTCGAGCGGAACTGACAAATCCTCCAGAGTATCAGAAATGCCAAAAACTAGCTAAGGCATTCCCGCTCAGGCGTCGTTCTTCAGTGACTCGAGCATCAGAAAATGAAAAAAAATCTGGATCAGTACCACTAGACAGTCCAAAGAGAGAGGTGAAGGGTCGAAGCTCACTCAATCCTGATGTTGTAGATGTTGATGATAAGAGAAAAATTGGTGTTAATCCAAAACTCAAGACAACTGTTCCAGTCGTTGATAAAACCAAGCTGAAGAAGAAGAGCGATGGAGAAATTAGAAGGGGTCCGATGAAGGCATTGGTGCCACTTAGCAAAATGCAGTGTCCCCAACCTGGTGAGAAGGAATCAACACCACCGAAGAAGCACAAACCTTCTGCATTGAATTTAGTCTCTAGTACACCTGATCCGCACGAAATCTTCCTTGGTAAAAAGAAAAATAAGACTAAACCAGTGGCTGCATCAACTCCAGACGGTCAGCAAGGGTCTTGGAGACGTTCCAGCCAGATTCCTCAGAGTCCCAAAGCCAACATGTCCTGGAACATATCCCCAGTTACACCAAATGCCAAAGAGAATATTAACGATGCTATGAAAAAGAGTTACACTCCTAAAAAGGTTGACCGAAGTTTGGAAAGCCCTTCGAAGAGAAGCTCGACGTCGATGGGATCGAGAAAGGTTAGAGACAAATTGCATGGTGGACGGAGATCGGAAACGGGACTGTTATCACCGCGAGTTGATAAGAGCAAGAATAATAAGGTCACAAGTCCTGGGCCATTGAAAGAGAAAAACTCAATTAAAACTAAACCTATGAACTTGGTGAGTTTCAGAATTATGTCTATTTTTTATTAATGATATTAATAGGTCTAAGCGAATTTATCAAAATCCTTCTACAAAATATGTCTTTTCATTATTTTCGATCAGCCTAATCCTTTAAGGGGTAACACCACTGTAGAAATTCCAAAAAACCAATTTAGTTTTTCTTGCTCTAAAAATTACTTTGAGCTTTCCACAATGCGGGCAAGAAAAGGTATCACCTAATATCCATTATTTCACATAAAATCATGGAATTTTTCCCAAGGCATTTCTTCATATTCATAGCCTAAGTCAAAACTTCAATCGTGTTTTTCTCGAAACATGATTCTCCAAATTGGCACGCAACATAACTTGAATTATTTTCATTATTTTCACTTCAATTTCCCACAACATCTTGGGAACAATATTCCTAAATGGAATATGTAGGGGATTTTCAAAAAATTGATTCGCACATTCTTCATTGATGAAAAATTGCTGTTTTTTTGGCCGAAACTTGAGTTTTTTCATTCAAATGGTTACCAATCCCACAAAAAACAATGTATTTAAAATTCCTTACGTATCTCTGTGTATCTGGACTGAGCCGATTTGTTTTTTTTTTAAATTGAGATTTTCACAAGTTACACTGCGTGCCGCAGAGTGTTTTGAATTCGAGGGGCCTCGCAAAAATGGCTCTTGTATCGTCACTTTTTGATATTTTTTGATGAATTTTTTTTTCTGAAGACTCAAATCTACGCTCAATTACTCCCTCAAATATCATTATTCTTTTGCCACTTTTTCTATAGAGAAAAAAATTGCCCAGAAACGCATTTTTTTAGATTTTACAGTGGTGTTAACCCTTAAGAGTATTTGTAAAAGCAAGTGAAGAAGTTTGAGAGCTTTGTACCTTCTCTATTGCATTAAGTGAGGTATGATGAACATGAGAGGTGGAATAATCTGTCTACATTATTGTCGGAATCTTAGGATTATATGTAATTGGAAATTGAATCAAATGAGTAGAAATCGACGAGCTAAAATTGAGAGAACTTTTTTTTTTTTTGTAAATTTGACTGTTCTGGTCCGAAATTGACAATCCTTTGCTGCACATTTTTTTAATTCTCCAATTTTTTTCTTTTGAAATAACTTTGGTTTTACTGGTCATAGTACAAGAAATAATGAACCAACTTTACCTTAAGCTGCTTCACTATCGATATGAGTAGATTGGGATCAATTTTCTCATGATTTTTAAGATATTTATTGCAATCATGATCTGAATCCTTCAGAATTCTGTGGACTTTGTTCGTTGATGAACTATTAATTTTTAAATTACTTATAACTCATGTCAATCAATTAACGGCTATCGAACTTGAAATTGTTCAGTCACTGATCAACGGTTAGCCACAGATTTTTATCTATGATTATTCATTCGTAGTTGCGCCCAATAGGGCTACACCTTGCATTCGTTTATTATAGTAATTTCTAGTCTACAGCCTTCAATTCTTGATTGATAATTTTCACCTGGTTAATACATTTCATTCGATTTAAATGAGGCTAGTTTTAATGATTCAATTTATACTTTCACCGTTTCAATTAAGGTAGTAGGGTTGAATTGGGATTCACGTTGACCACCATGATTTATTGCATTCTATCGAAAGAGCTGACCTCGCTACATATCTGCAAAACTTTGGGTAGATTCCTCGTGTAATTTGGGGGTAATTAATTAATAATATAGTATTACACTCTTAGCGATATCTCGAGAATGGTTGATTTTACAGAAAAAAAAAACTATAGCGACTTTTTTCTTCCACATTCAATTTCCTATTTTTTTTATTCTCCAAACTTTTTCTTCTCCCATCAATATTTTTTGAGTTATTGCGTTCGAAATCAAAGAATTCCCTATTTTTTCTCTTTTCTTTCCGTGAACGGTTTGGAGATAACTTTCTAATCGTTCGCGGGAGAAGATAAATACTTGGCTAATGAGAACTGAAACTATTTGAATTGTTCCTTAGGAAAGAAAAGTGCTAACACCGGTGTCCTCTCGATACTTCAGTCAGTTTCTCAGTGAAGTCATCGAAATGATCTTACACCAAAGCTTTTCATTAGAATATCCATTTTAGCCTAGGTCTACCTTCTGCAAAATTTTCGTCAGTTCAAATTTCATTCCAATTTTTGATTGCAGAATACCAAGTTTCGTGGTCGCAGTAGCAGTCTTGGACACGTGGAGAAAGAGAATAAATTCTGATACTTGAAACAAAAGAATTGTTCAACTGTGAAGAAATTCAATGAAATCATTTGCGCAGAGAAAGGCAAAACTAGTACAAATTTAACTTCTCAACAAGTGAATGATGTTATCAATGATTATTTTTATATTTTGGAATAATGTTTTTAAAAATAAATTGCATACAAAGATAATAATTTTTAATCTAGAATTGTGTGTTCCTTCGTGATAATACTCCTCAAAAATTTAGATGAATGAGGAGAATTCGAAACGGAGTTTGCCATGTGCAACGAGTTATTATAGAATTCAGTAGCGAAGTAGTAAAGAGAGTTGAGTATATATCGAGGGTCTAAAAGCAGAAGGTCGTATGGGCCAAAATGAATTTTTCTCCGGCAAAAGGTCGTATATCCTACATGCGATCTTATGATGTTTTTTAGGACGGGGACCGATTTTTGGCCCATACGACCTTCTGCTTTTAGACCGGTATATGGGGCATTCCACGCTATTTCGATCACTTCTCGGACTTTTTTTTTTAATTTTTTTCATTTTTTGATATGTTGTGGAGATGCTCAAGACAAGTCATTTCCCACAAGAAAAAAAAAAAAAAAATTTTTTTTGAAAATTTTACGACCATTTTCATTTTTGGAAAAACGCGGTTTTTGCCCATTTCTCTCTAGCTTTGGAGGCTCGTATCTCGGTAACTATCGGTTATATTAAAAAAAAGAAACAATACTTTTTTGTGGCAAAAGAGTACGGGAATTCATTAAAAAATTTCCATTTGTCTAAATGTAATATTTCTATTTATTATTAACAATTGAAATAAAAAAAATGATGGCAACTAGAGAATGCGCGCTCCTAAAAATTTAGAAAAAAAATATGTTACAGACTGATTTATTTCTGATTTTCTTGTAAATTTTGGTGAAACTTCCGTCGACCGTTCTCGAGATATCGATTTTTTTATGTTATTGCGTGATCGGCGGGCGCTATCGAAAGGCCATGCGCATGCGCACAACGGCTCTAGCTGTGAATCACGTGGTCGCTGGCGCGTAAGCTGAGTAACTGACATGCCAGTGACCACGTGATTCGCAGCTAAAGCCGTTGTGCGCATGCGCATGGCCTTTCGATAGCGCCCGCCGATCACGCAATAACATAAAAAAATCGATATCTCGAGAACGGTCGACGGAAGTTTCACCAAAATTTACAAGAAAATCAGAAATGAATCAGTCTGTAACATATTTTTTTTCTAGATTTTTGGGAGCACGCATTCTCTAGTTGCCATCATTTTTTTTATTTCAATTGTTAATAATAAATAGAAATATTACATTTAGACAAATAGAAATCTTTTAATGGATTCCCGTACTCTTTTGCCACAAAAAAGTATCGTTTCTTTTTTTTAATATAACTGATAGTTACCGAGATACGAGCCTCCAAAGCTGGAGAGAAATGGGCAAAAACCGCGTTTTTTCAAAAATGAAAATGGTCGTAAAATTTTCAAATTTTTTTTTTTTTTTTTTTCTTGTGGGAAATGACTTGTCTTGAGCATCTCCACAACATATCAAAAAATGAAAAAAATAAAAAAAAAAAGTCCGAGAAGTGATCGAAATAGCGTGGAATGCCCCATATACTCAACTCCCTTCACCACTTTGCTACTGAATTAATCAAAATCTCAGGGAAATAACGCAAAATTGTGATGATTTCTATCTATTACGGAAGCTGGGTTGGCTCACGATTAACTTGTGGGAACGTGGCGCTCCACATGTCCATTTTCCACATGTGCATTTTAAACTTGTGGAGAATTGGCACTCTACAAATGCACTAGTTCATTTGTGAGTTGTGCACAAGTCCACAAGTTCATTTTTAACTTGTGCACTAATGTATTTGTGGAGAGTTGGCGCCATATTCAAAATACCCTTGCATTCTGGATGAAAATAGTAATATTCGAAACTCAAAGTTTCCCCTGCCTATATCGATCGTCAATTTCCCGGGGAATCACGTGCGCTAGTTTAAATTGGGCCCAGATCAATATTTACGGAGATACAAGCATAAGGCTCAATCTAGATTGATCTAAAATGATTCTGCTATGCATATTTGCAGAGCCGAGACTATTCTCTCTTAAAATATGCATGAAGAGATTATTTGGAACTCATCTGGATTGGACCTTATGCCTGTATCTTCGTAAATATTGCTCTGGGCCCAATTTGGACCGGCTCACGTGATTCCTCGGAAAATTTACAATCGATATAGGTGGAGAGAACTTTTAAATTTAGACATTTTTATTTTTATCCAAAAAAACGAGCAGGCTAACCCCTTCTCGTTTTTTTGGGCCCAAAAATAAATGTTTGATTTTTAAAGTTCTCCCCACCTATATCGACCCCATTTTTCCCGAGGAATCACGTGAGACGGTCCAAATTGGGCCCAGAGCAATATTCACGGGGATGCAGGCATAAGGCCCAGTCTAGATCAATCGAAAATAATTCTACTAGGCATATTTGAAAAGCTGAGACTATCCTCTTTTCTAACATGCATGGAAAGGTCATTTGGGACCAGCCTGAATTGGGCCTTACGCCTGTATCTTCGTGAATATTGCTCTGGGCCCAATTTAGACCGGCTCACGTGATTCCTCGAAAAATTTACGATCGATATAGGTGGAGAGAACTTCTAAATTCAAACATTTTTATTTTTATCCAAAAAAAACGAGCAGGCTAACCCCTTCTCGTTTTTTTGGGCCCAAAAATAAATGTTTGATTTTTAAAGTTCTCCCCACCTATATCGACCCCATTTTTCCCGAGGAATCACGTGAGACGGTCCAAATTGGGCCCAGAGCAATATTCAAGGGGATGCAGGCATAAGGCCCAGTCTAGATCAATCGAAAATAATTCTACTAGGCATATTTGAAAAGCTGAGACTATCCTCTTTTCTAACATGCATGGAAAGGTCATTTGGGACCAGCCTGAATTGGGCCTTATGCCTGTATCTTCGTGAATATTGCTCTGGGCCCAATTTAGACCGGCTCACGTGATTCCTCGGAAAATTTACGATCGATATAGGTGGAGAGAACTTCTAAATTCGAACATTTTTATTTTTATCCAAAAAAACGAGCAGGCTAACCCCTTCTCGTTTTTTTGGGCCCAAAAATAAATGTTTGATTTTTAAAGTTCTCCCCACCTACATCGACCCCATTTTTCCCGAGGAATCACGTGAGACGGTCCAAATTGGGCCCAGAGCAATATTCAAGGGGATGCAGGCATAAGGCCCAGTCTAGATCAATCGAAAATAATTCTACTAGGCATATTTGAAAAGCTGAGACTATCCTCTTTCCTAATATGCATGGAAAGGTCATTTGGGACCAGCCTGAATTGAGCCTTATGCCTGTATCTTCGTGAATATTGCTCTGGGCCCAATTTAGACCGGCTCACGTGATTCCTCAAAAAATTTACTATCAATATAGGTGGAGAGAACTTCTAAATTCAAACTTTTTCATTTTCATCCAAAAAAACGAGCAGGCTAACCCCTTCTCGTTTTTTGGGCCCAAAAATAAATGTTTGATTTTTGAAGTTCTCCCCACCTATATCGACCCTATTTTTCGCGAGGAATCACGTGAGCTGGCCCAAATTAGGCCCAGAACAATATTCACAAAGATACAGGCATAAGACCCAATTCAGGCTGGTCCCAAATGACCTTTCCATGCATGTTAGAAAAGAGGATAGTCTCAGCTTTTCAAATATGCCTAGTAGAATTATTTTCGATTGATCTAGATTGGGCCTTATGCCTGCATCCCCGTGAATATTGCTCTGGGCCCAATTTGGACCGTCTCACGTGATTCCTCGGGAAAAATGGGGTCGATACAGGTGGGGAGAACTTTAAAAATCAAACATTTATTTTTGGGCCCAAAAAAACGAGAAGGAGTTAGCCTGCTCGTTTTTTTGGATAAAAATAAAAATGTTTGAATTTAGAAGTTCTCCCCACCTATATCGATCGTAAATTTTTCGAGGAATCACGTGAGCTGGTCTAAATTGGGCCCAGAGCAATATTCACGAAGATACAGGCATAGGGCCCAATTCAGACTGGTCCCAAATGACCTTTCCATGCATGTTAGAAAAGAGGATAGTCTCAGCTTTTCAAATATACCTAGTAGAATTATTTTCGATTGATCTAGATTGGGCCTTATGCCTGCATCCGCGTGAATATTGCTCTGGGCCCAATTTGGACCGCCTCACTTGATGCCTCGGGAAAAATGGGGTCGATATAGGTGGGTTCAAATCCTGCTTGCGCACTACATATTTTTTCCGAAATTTGATTTTCTAAATAAAATTTATTAATAAAAATTAATTTATTAATAAATTTAATTGTTTAATGGTGGGGAGAACTTTAAACAATTTCCTCGGGAAAAATGGGGTCGATATAGGTGGGGAGAACTTTAAAAATCAAACATTTATTTTTGGGCCCAAAAAACGAGAAGGGGTTAGCCTGCTCGTTTTTTTGGATGAAAATGAAAAAGTTTGAATTTAGAAGTTCTCTCCACCTATATTGATAGTAAATTTTTTGAGGAATCACGTGAGCCGGTCTAAATTGGGCCCAGAGCAATATTCACGAAGATACAGGCATAAGGCTCAATTCAGGCTGGTCCCAAATGACCTTTCCATGCATATTAGGAAAGAGGATAGTCTCAGCTTTTCAAATATGCCTAGTAGAATTATTTTCGATTGATCTAGACTGGGCCTTATGCCTGCATCCCCTTGAATATTGCTCTGGGCCCAATTTGGACCATCTCACGTGATTCCTCGGGAAAAATGGGGTCGATGTAGGTGGGGAGAACTTTAAAAATCAAACATTTATTTTTGGGCCCAAAAAAACGAGAAGGGGTTAGCCTGCTCGTTTTTTTGGATAAAAATAAAAATGTTTGAATTTAGAAGTTCTCTCCACCTATATCGATCGTAAATTTTTCGAGGAATCACGTGAGCCGGTCTAAATTGGGCCCAGAGCAATATTCACGAAGATACAGGCATAAGGCCCAATTCAGGCTGGTCCCAAATGACCTTTCCATGCATGTTAGAAAAGAGGATAGTCTCAGCTTTTCAAATATGCCTAGTAGAATTATTTTCGATTGATCTAGACTGGGCCTTATGCCTGCATCCCCTTGAATATTGCTCTGGGCCCAATTTGGACCGTCTCACGTGATTCCTCGGGAAAAATGGGGTCGATGTAGGTGGGGAGAACTTTAAAAATCAAACATTTATTTTTGGGCCCAAAAAAACGAGAAGGGGTTAGCCTGCTCGTTTTTTTGGATAAAAATAAAAATGTTTGAATTTAGAAGTTCTCTCCACCTATATCGATCGTAAATTTTTCGAGGAATCACGTGAGCCGGTCTAAATTGGGCCCAGAGCAATATTCACGAAGATACAGGCATAAGGCCCAATTCAGGCTGGTCCCAAATGACCTTTCCATGCATATTAGGAAAGAGGATAGTCTCAGCTTTTCAAATATGCCTAGTAGAATTATTTTCGATTGATCTAGACTGGGCCTTATGCCTGCATCCCCTTGAATATTGCTCTGGGCCCAATTTGGACCGTCTCACGTGATTCCTCGGGAAAAATGGGGTCGATGTAGGTGGGGAGAACTTTAAAAATCAAACATTTATTTTTGGGCCCAAAAAAACGAGAAGGGGTTAGCCTGCTCGTTTTTTTGGATAAAAATAAAAATGTTTGAATTTAGAAGTTCTCTCCACCTATATCGATCGTAAATTTTTCGAGGAATCACGTGAGCCGGTCTAAATTGGGCCCAGAGCAATATTCACGAAGATACAGGCATAAGGCCCAATTCAGGCTGGTCCCAAATGACCTTTCCATGCATGTTAGAAAAGAGGATAGTCTCAGCTTTTCAAATATGCCTAGTAGAATTATTTTCGATTGATCTAGACTGGGCCTTATGCCTGCATCCCCTTGAATATTGCTCTGGGCCCAATTTGGACCGTCTCACGTGATTCCTCGGGAAAAATGGGGTCGATGTAGGTGGGGAGAACTTTAAAAATCAAACATTTATTTTTGGGCCCAAAAAAACGAGAAGGGGTTAGCCTGCTCGTTTTTTTGGATAAAAATAAAAATGTTCGAATTTAGAAGTTCTCTCCACCTATATCGATCGTAAATTTTCCGAGGAATCACGTGAGCCGGTCTAAATTGGGCCCAGAGCAATATTCACGAAGATACAGGCATAAGGCCCAATTCAGGCTGGTCCCAAATGACCTTTCCATGCATGTTAGAAAAGAGGATAGTCTCAGCTTTTCAAATATGCCTAGTAGAATTATTTTCGATTGATCTAGACTGGGCCTTATGCCTGCATCCCCTTGAATATTGCTCTGGGCCCAATTTGGACCGTCTCACGTGATTCCTCGGGAAAAATGGGGTCGATATAGGTGGGGAGAACTTTAAAAATCAAACATTTATTTTTGGGCCCAAAAAAACGAGAAGGGGTTAGCCTGCTCGTTTTTTTTGGATAAAAATAAAAATGTTTGAATTTAGAAGTTCTCTCCACCTATATCGATCGTAAATTTTTCGAGGAATCACGTGAGCCGGTCTAAATTGGGCCCAGAGCAATATTCACGAAGATACAGGCATAAGGCCCAATTCAGGCTGGTCTCAAATGACCTTTCCATGCATGTTAGAAAAGAGGATAGTCTCAGCTTTTCAAATATGCCTAGTAGAATTATTTTCGATTGATCTGGACTGGGCCTTATGCCTGCATCCCCTTGAATATTGCTCTGGGCCCAATTTGGACCGTCTCACGTGATTCCTCGGGAAAAATGGGGTCGATATAGGTGGGGAGAACTTTAAAAATCAAACATTTATTTTTGGGCCCAAAAAACGAGAAGGGGTTAGCCTGCTCGTTTTTTTGGATGAAAATGAAAAAGTTTGAATTTAGAAGTTCTCTCCACCTATATTGACAGTAAATTTTTTGAGGAATCACGTGAGCCGGTCTAAATTGGGCCCAGAGCAATATTCACGAAGATACAGGCATAAGGCTCAATTCAGGCTGGTCCCAAATGACCTTTCCATGCATATTAGGAAAGAGGATAGTCTCAGCTTTTCAAATATGCCTAGTAGAATTATTTTCGATTGATCTGGACTGGGCCTTATGCCTGCATCCCCTTGAATATTGCTCTGGGCCCAATTTGGACCGTCTCACGTGATTCCTCGGGAAAAATGGGGTCGATATAGGTGGGGAGAACTTTAAAAATCAAACATTTATTTTTGGGCCCAAAAAAACGAGAAGGGGTTAGCCTGCTCGTTTTTTTGGATAAAAATGAAAATGTTTGAATTTAGAAGTTCTCTCCACCTATATCGATCGTAAATTTTTCGAGGAATCACGTGAGCCGGTCTAAATTGGGCCCAGAGCAATATTCACGAAGATACAGGCATAAGGCCCAATTCAGGCTGGTCCCAAATGACCTTTCCATGCATGTTAGAAAAGAGGATAGTCTCAGCTTTTCAAATATGCCTAGTAGAATTATTTTCGATTGATCTAGACTGGGCCTTATGCCTGCATCCCCGTGAATATTGCTCTGGGCCCAATTTGGACCGTCTCACGTGATTCCTCGGGAAAAATGGGGTCGATATAGGTGGGGAGAACTTTAAAAATCAAACATTTATTTTTGGGCCCAAAAAAACGAGAAGGGGTTAGCCTGCTCGTTTTTTTGGATAAAAATGAAAATGTTTGAATTTAGAAGTTCTCTCCACCTATATTGATAGTAAATTTTTTGAGGAATCACGTGAGCCGGTCTAAATTGGGCCCAGAGCAATATTCACGAAGATACAGGCATAAGGCCCAATTCAGGCTGGTCTCAAATGACCTTTCCATGCATGTTAGAAAAGAGGATAGTCTCAGCTTTTCAAATATGCCTAGTAGAATTATTTTCGATTGATCTAGACTGGGCCTTATGCCTGCATCCCCTTGAATATTGCTCTGGGCCCAATTTGGACCGTCTCACGTGATTCCTCGGGAAAAATGGGGTCGATATAGGTGGGGAGAACTTTAAAAATCAAACATTTATTTTTGGGCCCAAAAAACGAGAAGGGGTTAGCCTGCTCGTTTTTTTGGATGAAAATGAAAAAGTTTGAATTTAGAAGTTCTCTCCACCTATATTGATAGTAAATTTTTTGAGGAATCACGTGAGCCGGTCTAAATTGGGCCCAGAGCAATATTCACGAAGATACAGGCATAAGGCTCAATTCAGGCTGGTCCCAAATGACCTTTCCAAGCATATTAGGAAAGAGGATAGTCTCAGCTTTTCAAATATGCCTAGTAGAATTATTTTCGATTGATCTAGACTGGGCCTTATGCCTGCATCCCCTTGAATATTGCTCTGGGCCCAATTTGGACCGTCTCACGTGATTCCTCGGGAAAAATGGGGTCGATGTAGGTGGGGAGAACTTTAAAAATCAAACATTTATTTTTGGGCCCAAAAAAACGAGAAGGGGTTAGCCTGCTCGTTTTTTTGGATAAAAATAAAAATGTTCGAATTTAGAAGTTCTCTCCACCTATATCGATCGTAAATTTTCCGAGGAATCACGTGAGCCGGTCTAAATTGGGCCCAGAGCAATATTCACGAAGATACAGGCATAAGGCCCAATTCAGGCTGGTCCCAAATGACCTTTCCATGCATGTTAGAAAAGAGGATAGTCTCAGCTTTTCAAATATGCCTAGTAGAATTATTTTCGATTGATCTAGACTGGGCCTTATGCCTGCATCCCCGTGAATATTGCTCTGGGCCCAATTTGGACCGTCTCACGTGATTCCTCGGGAAAAATGGGGTCGATATAGGTGGGGAGAACTTTAAAAATCAAACATTTATTTTTGGGCCCAAAAAACGAGAAGGGGTTAGCCTGCTCGTTTTTTTGGATGAAAATGAAAAAGTTTGAATTTAGAAGTTCTCTCCACCTATATTGACAGTAAATTTTTTGAGGAATCACGTGAGCCGGTCTAAATTGGGCCCAGAGCAATATTCACGAAGATACAGGCATAAGGCTCAATTCAGGCTGGTCCCAAATGACCTTTCCATGCATATTAGGAAAGAGGATAGTCTCAGCTTTTCAAATATGCCTAGTAGAATTATTTTCGATTGATCTGGACTGGGCCTTATGCCTGCATCCCCTTGAATATTGCTCTGGGCCCAATTTGGACCGTCTCACGTGATTCCTCGGGAAAAATGGGGTCGATGTAGGTGGGGAGAACTTTAAAAATCAAACATTTATTTTTGGGCCCAAAAAAACGAGAAGGGGTTAGCCTGCTCGTTTTTTTGGATAAAAATAAAAATGTTTGAATTTAGAAGTTCTCTCCACCTATATCGATCGTAAATTTTTCGAGGAATCACGTGAGCCGGTCTAAATTGGGCCCAGAGCAATATTCACGAAGATACAGGCATAAGGCCCAATTCAGGCTGGTCCCAAATGACCTTACCATGCATGTTAGAAAAGAGGATAGTCTCAGCTTTTCAAATATGCCTAGTAGAATTATTTTCGATTGATCTAGACTGGGCCTTATGCCTGCATCCCCTTGAATATTGCTCTGGGCCCAATTTGGACCGTCTCACGTGATTCCTCGGGAAAAATGGGGTCGATATAGGTGGGGAGAACTTTAAAAATCAAACATTTATTTTTGGGCCCAAAAAACGAGAAGGGGTTAGCCTGCTCGTTTTTTTGGATGAAAATGAAAAAGTTTGAATTTAGAAGTTCTCTCCACCTATATTGATAGTAAATTTTTTGAGGAATCACGTGAGCCGGTCTAAATTGGGCCCAGAGCAATATTCACGAAGATACAGGCATAAGGCTCAATTCAGGCTGGTCCCAAATGACCTTTCCAAGCATATTAGGAAAGAGGATAGTCTCAGCTTTTCAAATATGCCTAGTAGAATTATTTTCGATTGATCTAGACTGGGCCTTATGCCTGCATCCCCTTGAATATTGCTCTGGGCCCAATTTGGACCGTCTCACGTGATTCCTCGGGAAAAATGGGGTCGATGTAGGTGGGGAGAACTTTAAAAATCAAACATTTATTTTTGGGCCCAAAAAAACGAGAAGGGGTTAGCCTGCTCGTTTTTTTGGATAAAAATAAAAATGTTTGAATTTAGAAGTTCTCTCCACCTATATCGATCGTAAATTTTTCGAGGAATCACGTGAGCCGGTCTAAATTGGGCCCAGAGCAATATTCACGAAGATACAGGCATAAGGCCCAATTCAGGCTGGTCCCAAATGACCTTTCCATGCATGTTAGAAAAGAGGATAGTCTCAGCTTTTCAAATATGCCTAGTAGAATTATTTTCGATTGATCTAGACTGGGCCTTATGCCTGCATCCCCTTGAATATTGCTCTGGGCCCAATTTGGACCGTCTCACGTGATTCCTCGGGAAAAATGGGGTCGATATAGGTGGGGAGAACTTTAAAAATCAAACATTTATTTTTGGGCCCAAAAAACGAGAAGGGGTTAGCCTGCTCGTTTTTTTGGATGAAAATGAAAAAGTTTGAATTTAGAAGTTCTCTCCACCTATATTGATAGTAAATTTTTTGAGGAATCACGTGAGCCGGTCTAAATTGGGCCCAGAGCAATATTCACGAAGATACAGGCATAAGGCCCAATTCAGGCTGGTCCCAAATGACCTTTCCATGCATGTTAGAAAAGAGGATAGTCTCAGCTTTTCAAATATGCCTAGTAGAATTATTTTCGATTGATCTAGACTGGGCCTTATGCCTGCATCCCCTTGAATATTGCTCTGGGCCCAATTTGGACCGTCTCACGTGATTCCTCGGGAAAAATGGGGTCGATATAGGTGGGGAGAACTTTAAAAATCAAACATTTATTTTTGGGCCCAAAAAAACGAGAAGGGGTTAGCCTGCTCGTTTTTTTTGGATAAAAATAAAAATGTTTGAATTTAGAAGTTCTCTCCACCTATATCGATCGTAAATTTTTCGAGGAATCACGTGAGCCGGTCTAAATTGGGCCCAGAGCAATATTCACGAAGATACAGGCGTAAGGCCCAATTCAGGCTGGTCCCAAATGACCTTTCCATGCATGTTAGAAAAGAGGATAGTCTCAGCTTTTCAAATATGCCTAGTAGAATTATTTTCGATTGATCTAGACTGGGCCTTATGCCTGCATCCCCGTGAATATTGCTCTGGGCCCAATTTGGACCGTCTCACGTGATTCCTCGGGAAAAATGGGGTCGATATAGGTGGGGAGAACTTTAAAAATCAAACATTTATTTTTGGGCCCAAAAAACGAGAAGGGGTTAGCCTGCTCGTTTTTTTGGATGAAAATGAAAAAGTTTGAATTTAGAAGTTCTCTCCACCTATATTGACAGTAAATTTTTTGAGGAATCACGTGAGCCGGTCTAAATTGGGCCCAGAGCAATATTCACGAAGATACAGGCATAAGGCTCAATTCAGGCTGGTCCCAAATGACCTTTCCATGCATATTAGGAAAGAGGATAGTCTCAGCTTTTCAAATATGCCTAGTAGAATTATTTTCGATTGATCTGGACTGGGCCTTATGCCTGCATCCCCTTGAATATTGCTCTGGGCCCAATTTGGACCGTCTCACGTGATTCCTCGGGAAAAATGGGGTCGATGTAGGTGGGGAGAACTTTAAAAATCAAACATTTATTTTTGGGCCCAAAAAAACGAGAAGGGGTTAGCCTGCTCGTTTTTTTGGATAAAAATAAAAATGTTTGAATTTAGAAGTTCTCTCCACCTATATCGATCGTAAATTTTTCGAGGAATCACGTGAGCCGGTCTAAATTGGGCCCAGAGCAATATTCACGAAGATACAGGCATAAGGCCCAATTCAGGCTGGTCCCAAATGACCTTTCCATGCATGTTAGAAAAGAGGATAGTCTCAGCTTTTCAAATATGCCTAGTAGAATTATTTTCGATTGATCTAGACTGGGCCTTATGCCTGCATCGCCGTGAATATTGCTCTGGGCCCAATTTGGACCGTCTCACGTGATTCCTCGGGAAAAATGGGGTCGATATAGGTGGGGAGAACTTTAAAAATCAAACATTTATTTTTGGGCCCAAAAAAACGAGAAGGGGTTAGCCTGCTCGTTTTTTTGGATAAAAATGAAAATGTTTGAATTTAGAAGTTCTCTCCACCTATATCGATCGTAAATTTTTCGAGGAATCACGTGAGCCGGTCTAAATTGGGCCCAGAGCAATATTCACGAAGATACAGGCATAAGGCCCAATTCAGGCTGGTCCCAAATGACCTTTCCATGCATGTTAGAAAAGAGGATAGTCTCAGCTTTTCAAATATGCCTAGTAGAATTATTTTCGATTGATCTAGACTGGGCCTTATGCCTGCATCCCCTTGAATATTGCTCTGGGCCCAATTTGGACCGTCTCACGTGATTCCTCGGGAAAAATGGGGTCGATATAGGTGGGGAGAACTTTAAAAATCAAACATTTATTTTTGGGCCCAAAAAAACGAGAAGGGGTTAGCCTGCTCGTTTTTTTGGATAAAAATAAAAATGTTTGAATTTAGAAGTTCTCTCCACCTATATCGATCGTAAATTTTTCGAGGAATCACGTGAGCCGGTCTAAATTGGGCCCAGAGCAATATTCACGAAGATACAGGCATAAGGCCCAATTCAGGCTGGTCCCAAATGACCTTTCCATGCATGTTAGAAAAGAGGATAGTCTCAGCTTTTCAAATATGCCTAGTAGAATTATTTTCGATTGATCTAGACTGGGCCTTATGCCTGCATCCCCGTGAATATTGCTCTGGGCCCAATTTGGACCGTCTCACGTGATTCCTCGGGAAAAATGGGGTCGATATAGGTGGGGAGAACTTTAAAAATCAAACATTTATTTTTGGGCCCAAAAAAACGAGAAGGGGTTAGCCTGCTCGTTTTTTTGGATAAAAATGAAAATGTTTGAATTTAGAAGTTCTCTCCACCTATATTGATAGTAAATTTTTTGAGGAATCACGTGAGCCGGTCTAAATTGGGCCCAGAGCAATATTCACGAAGATACAGGCATAAGGCCCAATTCAGGCTGGTCTCAAATGACCTTTCCATGCATGTTAGAAAAGAGGATAGTCTCAGCTTTTCAAATATGCCTAGTAGAATTATTTTCGATTGATCTAGACTGGGCCTTATGCCTGCATCCCCTTGAATATTGCACTGGGCCCAATTTGGACCGTCTCACGTGATTCCTCGGGAAAAATGGGGTCGATATAGGTGGGGAGAACTTTAAAAATCAAACATTTATTTTTGGGCCCAAAAAACGAGAAGGGGTTAGCCTGCTCGTTTTTTTGGATGAAAATGAAAAAGTTTGAATTTAGAAGTTCTCTCCACCTATATTGATAGTAAATTTTTTGAGGAATCACGTGAGCCGGTCTAAATTGGGCCCAGAGCAATATTCACGAAGATACAGGCATAAGGCTCAATTCAGGCTGGTCCCAAATGACCTTTCCAAGCATATTAGGAAAGAGGATAGTCTCAGCTTTTCAAATATGCCTAGTAGAATTATTTTCGATTGATCTAGACTGGGCCTTATGCCTGCATCCCCTTGAATATTGCTCTGGGCCCAATTTGGACCGTCTCACGTGATTCCTCGGGAAAAATGGGGTCGATGTAGGTGGGGAGAACTTTAAAAATCAAACATTTATTTTTGGGCCCAAAAAAACGAGAAGGGGTTAGCCTGCTCGTTTTTTTGGATAAAAATAAAAATGTTTGAATTTAGAAGTTCTCTCCACCTATATCGATCGTAAATTTTTCGAGGAATCACGTGAGCCGGTCTAAATTGGGCCCAGAGCAATATTCACGAAGATACAGGCATAAGGCCCAATTCAGGCTGGTCCCAAATGACCTTTCCATGCATGTTAGAAAAGAGGATAGTCTCAGCTTTTCAAATATGCCTAGTAGAATTATTTTCGATTGATCTAGACTGGGCCTTATGCCTGCATCCCCTTGAATATTGCTCTGGGCCCAATTTGGACCGTCTCACGTGATTCCTCGGGAAAAATGGGGTCGATATAGGTGGGGAGAACTTTAAAAATCAAACATTTATTTTTGGGCCCAAAAAACGAGAAGGGGTTAGCCTGCTCGTTTTTTTGGATGAAAATGAAAAAGTTTGAATTTAGAAGTTCTCTCCACCTATATTGATAGTAAATTTTTTGAGGAATCACGTGAGCCGGTCTAAATTGGGCCCAGAGCAATATTCACGAAGATACAGGCATAAGGCTCAATTCAGGCTGGTCCCAAATGACCTTTCCATGCATATTAGGAAAGAGGATAGTCTCAGCTTTTCAAATATGCCTAGTAGAATTATTTTCGATTGATCTAGACTGGGCCTTATGCCTGCATCCCCTTGAATATTGCTCTGGGCCCAATTTGGACCGTCTCACGTGATTCCTCGGGAAAAATGGGGTCGATGTAGGTGGGGAGAACTTTAAAAATCAAACATTTATTTTTGGGCCCAAAAAAACGAGAAGGGGTTAGCCTGCTCGTTTTTTTGGATAAAAATAAAAATGTTCGAATTTAGAAGTTCTCTCCACCTATATCGATCGTAAATTTTCCGAGGAATCACGTGAGCCGGTCTAAATTGGGCCCAGAGCAATATTCACGAAGATACAGGCATAAGGCCCAATTCAGGCTGGTCCCAAATGACCTTTCCATGCATGTTAGAAAAGAGGATAGTCTCAGCTTTTCAAATATGCCTAGTAGAATTATTTTCGATTGATCTAGACTGGGCCTTATGCCTGCATCCCCTTGAATATTGCTCTGGGCCCAATTTGGACCGTCTCACGTGATTCCTCGGGAAAAATGGGGTCGATATAGGTGGGGAGAACTTTAAAAATCAAACATTTATTTTTGGGCCCAAAAAAACGAGAAGGGGTTAGCCTGCTCGTTTTTTTTGGATAAAAATAAAAATGTTTGAATTTAGAAGTTCTCTCCACCTATATCGATCGTAAATTTTTCGAGGAATCACGTGAGCCGGTCTAAATTGGGCCCAGAGCAATATTCACGAAGATACAGGCATAAGGCCCAATTCAGGCTGGTCCCAAATGACCTTTCCATGCATGTTAGAAAAGAGGATAGTCTCAGCTTTTCAAATATGCCTAGTAGAATTATTTTCGATTGATCTAGACTGGGCCTTATGCCTGCATCCCCGTGAATATTGCTCTGGGCCCAATTTGGACCGTCTCACGTGATTCCTCGGGAAAAATGGGGTCGATATAGGTGGGGAGAACTTTAAAAATCAAACATTTATTTTTGGGCCCAAAAAACGAGAAGGGGTTAGCCTGCTCGTTTTTTTGGATGAAAATGAAAAAGTTTGAATTTAGAAGTTCTCTCCACCTATATTGACAGTAAATTTTTTGAGGAATCACGTGAGCCGGTCTAAATTGGGCCCAGAGCAATATTCACGAAGATACAGGCATAAGGCTCAATTCAGGCTGGTCCCAAATGACCTTTCCATGCATATTAGGAAAGAGGATAGTCTCAGCTTTTCAAATATGCCTAGTAGAATTATTTTCGATTGATCTGGACTGGGCCTTATGCCTGCATCCCCTTGAATATTGCTCTGGGCCCAATTTGGACCGTCTCACGTGATTCCTCGGGAAAAATGGGGTCGATGTAGGTGGGGAGAACTTTAAAAATCAAACAT
The DNA here is from genome assembly GCA_963921955.1 of Aleiodes alternator. Classification (NCBI taxonomy): domain Eukaryota; kingdom Metazoa; phylum Arthropoda; class Insecta; order Hymenoptera; family Braconidae; genus Aleiodes; species Aleiodes alternator. Next base: position 5,501,780 of record OY998113.1, read on the forward strand.
TTATTTTTGGGCCCAAAAAAACGAGAAGGGGTTAGCCTGCTCGTTTTTTTGGATAAAAATAAAAATGTTTGAATTTAGAAGTTCTCTCCACCTATATCGATCGTAAATTTTTCGAGGAATCACGTGAGCCGGTCTAAATTGGGCCCAGAGCAATATTCACGAAGATACAGGCATAAGGCCCAATTCAGGCTGGTCCCAAATGACCTTTCCATGCATGTTAGAAAAGAGGATAGTCTCAGCTTTTCAAATATGCCTAGTAGAATTATTTTCGATTGATCTAGACTGGGCCTTATGCCTGCATCCCCGTGAATATTGCTCTGGGCCCAATTTGGACCGTCTCACGTGATTCCTCGGGAAAAATGGGGTCGATATAGGTGGGGAGAACTTTAAAAATCAAACATTTATTTTTGGGCCCAAAAAAACGAGAAGGGGTTAGCCTGCTCGTTTTTTTGGATAAAAATGAAAATGTTTGAATTTAGAAGTTCTCTCCACCTATATCGATCGTAAATTTTTCGAGGAATCACGTGAGCCGGTCTAAATTGGGCCCAGAGCAATATTCACGAAGATACAGGCATAAGGCCCAATTCAGGCTGGTCCCAAATGACCTTTCCATGCATGTTAGAAAAGAGGATAGTCTCAGCTTTTCAAATATGCCTAGTAGAATTATTTTCGATTGATCTAGACTGGGCCTTATGCCTGCATCCCCTTGAATATTGCTCTGGGCCCAATTTGGACCGTCTCACGTGATTCCTCGGGAAAAATGGGGTCGATGTAGGTGGGGAGAACTTTAAAAATCAAACATTTATTTTTGGGCCCAAAAAAACGAGAAGGGGTTAGCCTGCTCGTTTTTTTGGATAAAAATAAAAATGTTCGAATTTAGAAGTTCTCTCCACCTATATCGATCGTAAATTTTCCGAGGAATCACGTGAGCCGGTCTAAATTGGGCCCAGAGCAATATTCACGAAGATACAGGCATAAGGCCCAATTCAGGCTGGTCCCAAATGACCTTTCCATGCATGTTAGAAAAGAGGATAGTCTCAGCTTTTCAAATATGCCTAGTAGAATTATTTTCGATTGATCTAGACTGGGCCTTATGCCTGCATCCCCTTGAATATTGCTCTGGGCCCAATTTGGACCGTCTCACGTGATTCCTCGGGAAAAATGGGGTCGATATAGGTGGGGAGAACTTTAAAAATCAAACATTTATTTTTGGGCCCAAAAAAACGAGAAGGGGTTAGCCTGCTCGTTTTTTTTGGATAAAAATAAAAATGTTTGAATTTAGAAGTTCTCTCCACCTATATCGATCGTAAATTTTTCGAGGAATCACGTGAGCCGGTCTAAATTGGGCCCAGAGCAATATTCACGAAGATACAGGCATAAGGCCCAATTCAGGCTGGTCTCAAATGACCTTTCCATGCATGTTAGAAAAGAGGATAGTCTCAGCTTTTCAAATATGCCTAGTAGAATTATTTTCGATTGATCTGGACTGGGCCTTATGCCTGCATCCCCTTGAATATTGCTCTGGGCCCAATTTGGACCGTCTCACGTGATTCCTCGGGAAAAATGGGGTCGATATAGGTGGGGAGAACTTTAAAAATCAAACATTTATTTTTGGGCCCAAAAAACGAGAAGGGGTTAGCCTGCTCGTTTTTTTGGATGAAAATGAAAAAGTTTGAATTTAGAAGTTCTCTCCACCTATATTGACAGTAAATTTTTTGAGGAATCACGTGAGCCGGTCTAAATTGGGCCCAGAGCAATATTCACGAAGATACAGGCATAAGGCTCAATTCAGGCTGGTCCCAAATGACCTTTCCATGCATATTAGGAAAGAGGATAGTCTCAGCTTTTCAAATATGCCTAGTAGAATTATTTTCGATTGATCTGGACTGGGCCTTATGCCTGCATCCCCTTGAATATTGCTCTGGGCCCAATTTGGACCGTCTCACGTGATTCCTCGGGAAAAATGGGGTCGATGTAGGTGGGGAGAACTTTAAAAATCAAACATTTATTTTTGGGCCCAAAAAAACGAGAAAGGGTTAGCCTGCTCGTTTTTTTGGATAAAAATAAAAATGTTTGAATTTAGAAGTTCTCTCCACCTATATCGATCGTAAATTTTTCGAGGAATCACGTGAGCCGGTCTAAATTGGGCCCAGAGCAATATTCACGAAGATACAGGCATAAGGCCCAATTCAGGCTGGTCCCAAATGACCTTTCCATGCATGTTAGAAAAGAGGATAGTCTCAGCTTTTCAAATATGCCTAGTAGAATTATTTTCGATTGATCTAGACTGGGCCTTATGCCTGCATCCCCGTGAATATTGCTCTGGGCCCAATTTGGACCGTCTCACGTGATTCCTCGGGAAAAATGGGGTCGATATAGGTGGGGAGAACTTTAAAAATCAAACATTTATTTTTGGGCCCAAAAAAACGAGAAGGGGTTAGCCTGCTCGTTTTTTTGGATAAAAATAAAAATGTTTGAATTTAGAAGTTCTCTCCACCTATATCGATCGTAAATTTTTCGAGGAATCACGTGAGCCGGTCTAAATTGGGCCCAGAGCAATATTCACGAAGATACAGGCATAAGGCCCAATTCAGGCTGGTCCCAAATGACCTTTCCATGCATGTTAGAAAAGAGGATAGTCTCAGCTTTTCAAATATGCCTAGTAGAATTATTTTCGATTGATCTAGACTGGGCCTTATGCCTGCATCCCCGTGAATATTGCTCTGGGCCCAATTTGGACCGTCTCACGTGATTCCTCGGGAAAAATGGGGTCGATATAGGTGGGGAGAACTTTAAAAATCAAACATTTATTTTTGGGCCCAAAAAAACGAGAAGGGGTTAGCCTGCTCGTTTTTTTGGATAAAAATGAAAATGTTTGAATTTAGAAGTTCTCTCCACCTATATCGATCGTAAATTTTTCGAGGAATCACGTGAGCCGGTCTAAATTGGGCCCAGAGCAATATTCACGAAGATACAGGCATAAGGCCCAATTCAGGCTGGTCCCAAATGACCTTTCCATGCATGTTAGAAAAGAGGATAGTCTCAGCTTTTCAAATATGCCTAGTAGAATTATTTTCGATTGATCTAGACTGGGCCTTATGCCTGCATCCCCTTGAATATTGCTCTGGGCCCAATTTGGACCGTCTCACGTGATTCCTCGGGAAAAATGGGGTCGATGTAGGTGGGGAGAACTTTAAAAATCAAACATTTATTTTTGGGCCCAAAAAAACGAGAAGGGGTTAGCCTGCTCGTTTTTTTGGATAAAAATAAAAATGTTCGAATTTAGAAGTTCTCTCCACCTATATCGATCGTAAATTTTCCGAGGAATCACGTGAGCCGGTCTAAATTGGGCCCAGAGCAATATTCACGAAGATACAGGCATAAGGCCCAATTCAGGCTGGTCCCAAATGACCTTTCCATGCATGTTAGAAAAGAGGATAGTCTCAGCTTTTCAAATATGCCTAGTAGAATTATTTTCGATTGATCTAGACTGGGCCTTATGCCTGCATCCCCTTGAATATTGCTCTGGGCCCAATTTGGACCGTCTCACGTGATTCCTCGGGAAAAATGGGGTCGATATAGGTGGGGAGAACTTTAAAAATCAAACATTTATTTTTGGGCCCAAAAAAACGAGAAGGGGTTAGCCTGCTCGTTTTTTTTGGATAAAAATAAAAATGTTTGAATTTAGAAGTTCTCTCCACCTATATCGATCGTAAATTTTTCGAGGAATCACGTGAGCCGGTCTAAATTGGGCCCAGAGCAATATTCACGAAGATACAGGCATAAGGCCCAATTCAGGCTGGTCTCAAATGACCTTTCCATGCATGTTAGAAAAGAGGATAGTCTCAGCTTTTCAAATATGCCTAGTAGAATTATTTTCGATTGATCTGGACTGGGCCTTATGCCTGCATCCCCTTGAATATTGCTCTGGGCCCAATTTGGACCGTCTCACGTGATTCCTCGGGAAAAATGGGGTCGATATAGGTGGGGAGAACTTTAAAAATCAAACATTTATTTTTGGGCCCAAAAAACGAGAAGGGGTTAGCCTGCTCGTTTTTTTGGATGAAAATGAAAAAGTTTGAATTTAGAAGTTCTCTCCACCTATATTGACAGTAAATTTTTTGAGGAATCACGTGAGCCGGTCTAAATTGGGCCCAGAGCAATATTCACGAAGATACAGGCATAAGGCTCAATTCAGGCTGGTCCCAAATGACCTTTCCATGCATATTAGGAAAGAGGATAGTCTCAGCTTTTCAAATATGCCTAGTAGAATTATTTTCGATTGATCTGGACTGGGCCTTATGCCTGCATCCCCTTGAATATTGCTCTGGGCCCAATTTGGACCGTCTCACGTGATTCCTCGGGAAAAATGGGGTCGATGTAGGTGGGGAGAACTTTAAAAATCAAACATTTATTTTTGGGCCCAAAAAAACGAGAAAGGGTTAGCCTGCTCGTTTTTTTGGATAAAAATAAAAATGTTTGAATTTAGAAGTTCTCTCCACCTATATCGATCGTAAATTTTTCGAGGAATCACGTGAGCCGGTCTAAATTGGGCCCAGAGCAATATTCACGAAGATACAGGCATAAGGCCCAATTCAGGCTGGTCCCAAATGACCTTTCCATGCATGTTAGAAAAGAGGATAGTCTCAGCTTTTCAAATATGCCTAGTAGAATTATTTTCGATTGATCTAGACTGGGCCTTATGCCTGCATCCCCGTGAATATTGCTCTGGGCCCAATTTGGACCGTCTCACGTGATTCCTCGGGAAAAATGGGGTCGATATAGGTGGGGAGAACTTTAAAAATCAAACATTTATTTTTGGGCCCAAAAAAACGAGAAGGGGTTAGCCTGCTCGTTTTTTTGGATAAAAATAAAAATGTTTGAATTTAGAAGTTCTCTCCACCTATATCGATCGTAAATTTTTCGAGGAATCACGTGAGCCGGTCTAAATTGGGCCCAGAGCAATATTCACGAAGATACAGGCATAAGGCCCAATTCAGGCTGGTCCCAAATGACCTTTCCATGCATGTTAGAAAAGAGGATAGTCTCAGCTTTTCAAATATGCCTAGTAGAATTATTTTCGATTGATCTAGACTGGGCCTTATGCCTGCATCCCCGTGAATATTGCTCTGGGCCCAATTTGGACCGTCTCACGTGATTCCTCGGGAAAAATGGGGTCGATATAGGTGGGGAGAACTTTAAAAATCAAACATTTATTTTTGGGCCCAAAAAAACGAGAAGGGGTTAGCCTGCTCGTTTTTTTGGATAAAAATGAAAATGTTTGAATTTAGAAGTTCTCTCCACCTATATCGATCGTAAATTTTTCGAGGAATCACGTGAGCCGGTCTAAATTGGGCCCAGAGCAATATTCACGAAGATACAGGCATAAGGCCCAATTCAGGCTGGTCCCAAATGACCTTTCCATGCATGTTAGAAAAGAGGATAGTCTCAGCTTTTCAAATATGCCTAGTAGAATTATTTTCGATTGATCTAGACTGGGCCTTATGCCTGCATCCCCGTGAATATTGCTCTGGGCCCAATTTGGACCGTCTCACGTGATTCCTCGGGAAAAATGGGGTCGATATAGGTGGGGAGAACTTTAAAAATCAAACATTTATTTTTGGGCCCAAAAAAACGAGAAGGGGTTAGCCTGCTCGTTTTTTTGGATAAAAATGAAAATGTTTGAATTTAGAAGTTCTCTCCACCTATATTGATAGTAAATTTTTTGAGGAATCACGTGAGCCGGTCTAAATTGGGCCCAGAGCAATATTCACGAAGATACAGGCATAAGGCCCAATTCAGGCTGGTCTCAAATGACCTTTCCATGCATGTTAGAAAAGAGGATAGTCTCAGCTTTTCAAATATGCCTAGTAGAATTATTTTCGATTGATCTAGACTGGGCCTTATGCCTGCATCCCCTTGAATATTGCTCTGGGCCCAATTTGGACCGTCTCACGTGATTCCTCGGGAAAAATGGGGTCGATATAGGTGGGGAGAACTTTAAAAATCAAACATTTATTTTTGGGCCCAAAAAACGAGAAGGGGTTAGCCTGCTCGTTTTTTTGGATGAAAATGAAAAAGTTTGAATTTAGAAGTTCTCTCCACCTATATTGACAGTAAATTTTTTGAGGAATCACGTGAGCCGGTCTAAATTGGGCCCAGAGCAATATTCACGAAGATACAGGCATAAGGCTCAATTCAGGCTGGTCCCAAATGACCTTTCCATGCATATTAGGAAAGAGGATAGTCTCAGCTTTTCAAATATGCCTAGTAGAATTATTTTCGATTGATCTGGACTGGGCCTTATGCCTGCATCCCCTTGAATATTGCTCTGGGCCCAATTTGGACCGTCTCACGTGATTCCTCGGGAAAAATGGGGTCGATGTAGGTGGGGAGAACTTTAAAAATCAAACATTTATTTTTGGGCCCAAAAAAACGAGAAGGGGTTAGCCTGCTCGTTTTTTTGGATAAAAATAAAAATGTTTGAATTTAGAAGTTCTCTCCACCTATATCGATCGTAAATTTTTCGAGGAATCACGTGAGCCGGTCTAAATTGGGCCCAGAGCAATATTCACGAAGATACAGGCATAAGGCCCAATTCAGGCTGGTCCCAAATGACCTTTCCATGCATGTTAGAAAAGAGGATAGTCTCAGCTTTTCAAATATGCCTAGTAGAATTATTTTCGATTGATCTAGACTGGGCCTTATGCCTGCATCCCCGTGAATATTGCTCTGGGCCCAATTTGGACCGTCTCACGTGATTCCTCGGGAAAAATGGGGTCGATATAGGTGGGGAGAACTTTAAAAATCAAACATTTATTTTTGGGCCCAAAAAACGAGAAGGGGTTAGCCTGCTCGTTTTTTTGGATGAAAATGAAAAAGTTTGAATTTAGAAGTTCTCTCCACCTATATTGATAGTAAATTTTTTGAGGAATCACGTGAGCCGGTCTAAATTGGGCCCAGAGCAATATTCACGAAGATACAGGCATAAGGCTCAATTCAGGCTGGTCCCAAATGACCTTTCCAAGCATATTAGGAAAGAGGATAGTCTCAGCTTTTCAAATATGCCTAGTAGAATTATTTTCGATTGATCTAGACTGGGCCTTATGCCTGCATCCCCTTGAATATTGCTCTGGGCCCAATTTGGACCGTCTCACGTGATTCCTCGGGAAAAATGGGGTCGATGTAGGTGGGGAGAACTTTAAAAATCAAACATTTATTTTTGGGCCCAAAAAAACGAGAAGGGGTTAGCCTGCTCGTTTTTTTGGATAAAAATAAAAATGTTTGAATTTAGAAGTTCTCTCCACCTATATCGATCGTAAATTTTTCGAGGAATCACGTGAGCCGGTCTAAATTGGGCCCAGAGCAATATTCACGAAGATACAGGCATAAGGCCCAATTCAGGCTGGTCCCAAATGACCTTTCCATGCATGTTAGAAAAGAGGATAGTCTCAGCTTTTCAAATATGCCTAGTAGAATTATTTTCGATTGATCTAGACTGGGCCTTATGCCTGCATCCCCTTGAATATTGCTCTGGGCCCAATTTGGACCGTCTCACGTGATTCCTCGGGAAAAATGGGGTCGATATAGGTGGGGAGAACTTTAAAAATCAAACATTTATTTTTGGGCCCAAAAAAACGAGAAGGGGTTAGCCTGCTCGTTTTTTTGGATAAAAATAAAAATGTTTGAATTTAGAAGTTCTCTCCACCTATATCGATCGTAAATTTTTCGAGGAATCACGTGAGCCGGTCTAAATTGGGCCCAGAGCAATATTCACGAAGATACAGGCATAAGGCCCAATTCAGGCTGGTCCCAAATGACCTTTCCATGCATGTTAGAAAAGAGGATAGTCTCAGCTTTTCAAATATGCCTAGTAGAATTATTTTCGATTGATCTAGACTGGGCCTTATGCCTGCATCCCCTTGAATATTGCTCTGGGCCCAATTTGGACCGTCTCACGTGATTCCTCGGGAAAAATGGGGTCGATATAGGTGGGGAGAACTTTAAAAATCAAACATTTATTTTTGGGCCCAAAAAACGAGAAGGGGTTAGCCTGCTCGTTTTTTTGGATGAAAATGAAAAAGTTTGAATTTAGAAGTTCTCTCCACCTATATTGATAGTAAATTTTTTGAGGAATCACGTGAGCCGGTCTAAATTGGGCCCAGAGCAATATTCACGAAGATACAGGCATAAGGCTCAATTCAGGCTGGTCCCAAATGACCTTTCCATGCATATTAGGAAAGAGGATAGTCTCAGCTTTTCAAATATGCCTAGTAGAATTATTTTCGATTGATCTAGACTGGGCCTTATGCCTGCATCCCCTTGAATATTGCTCTGGGCCCAATTTGGACCGTCTCACGTGATTCCTCGGGAAAAATGGGGTCGATGTAGGTGGGGAGAACTTTAAAAATCAAACATTTATTTTTGGGCCCAAAAAAACGAGAAGGGGTTAGCCTGCTCGTTTTTTTGGATAAAAATAAAAATGTTCGAATTTAGAAGTTCTCTCCACCTATATCGATCGTAAATTTTCCGAGGAATCACGTGAGCCGGTCTAAATTGGGCCCAGAGCAATATTCACGAAGATACAGGCATAAGGCCCAATTCAGGCTGGTCCCAAATGACCTTTCCATGCCTGTTAGAAAAGAGGATAGTCTCAGCTTTTCAAATATGCCTAGTAGAATTATTTTCGATTGATCTAGACTGGGCCTTATGCCTGCATCCCCTTGAATATTGCTCTGGGCCCAATTTGGACCGTCTCACGTGATTCCTCGGGAAAAATGGGGTCGATATAGGTGGGGAGAACTTTAAAAATCAAACATTTATTTTTGGGCCCAAAAAAACGAGAAGGGGTTAGCCTGCTCGTTTTTTTTGGATAAAAATAAAAATGTTTGAATTTAGAAGTTCTCTCCACCTATATCGATCGTAAATTTTTCGAGGAATCACGTGAGCCGGTCTAAATTGGGCCCAGAGCAATATTCACGAAGATACAGGCGTAAGGCCCAATTCAGGCTGGTCCCAAATGACCTTTCCATGCATGTTAGAAAAGAGGATAGTCTCAGCTTTTCAAATATGCCTAGTAGAATTATTTTCGATTGATCTAGACTGGGCCTTATGCCTGCATCCCCGTGAATATTGCTCTGGGCCCAATTTGGACCGTCTCACGTGATTCCTCGGGAAAAATGGGGTCGATATAGGTGGGGAGAACTTTAAAAATCAAACATTTATTTTTGGGCCCAAAAAACGAGAAGGGGTTAGCCTGCTCGTTTTTTTGGATGAAAATGAAAAAGTTTGAATTTAGAAGTTCTCTCCACCTATATTGACAGTAAATTTTTTGAGGAATCACGTGAGCCGGTCTAAATTGGGCCCAGAGCAATATTCACGAAGATACAGGCATAAGGCTCAATTCAGGCTGGTCCCAAATGACCTTTCCATGCATATTAGGAAAGAGGATAGTCTCAGCTTTTCAAATATGCCTAGTAGAATTATTTTCGATTGATCTGGACTGGGCCTTATGCCTGCATCCCCTTGAATATTGCTCTGGGCCCAATTTGGACCGTCTCACGTGATTCCTCGGGAAAAATGGGGTCGATATAGGTGGGGAGAACTTTAAAAATCAAACATTTATTTTTGGGCCCAAAAAAACGAGAAGGGGTTAGCCTGCTCGTTTTTTTGGATAAAAATGAAAATGTTTGAATTTAGAAGTTCTCTCCACCTATATCGATCGTAAATTTTTCGAGGAATCACGTGAGCCGGTCTAAATTGGGCCCAGAGCAATATTCACGAAGATACAGGCATAAGGCCCAATTCAGGCTGGTCCCAAATGACCTTTCCATGCATGTTAGAAAAGAGGATAGTCTCAGCTTTTCAAATATGCCTAGTAGAATTATTTTCGATTGATCTAGACTGGGCCTTATGCCTGCATCCCCTTGAATATTGCTCTGGGCCCAATTTGGACCGTCTCACGTGATTCCTCGGGAAAAATGGGGTCGATATAGGTGGGGAGAACTTTAAAAATCAAACATTTATTTTTGGGCCCAAAAAAACGAGAAGGGGTTAGCCTGCTCGTTTTTTTGGATAAAAATAAAAATGTTTGAATTTAGAAGTTCTCTCCACCTATATCGATCGTAAATTTTTCGAGGAATCACGTGAGCCGGTCTAAATTGGGCCCAGAGCAATATTCACGAAGATACAGGCATAAGGCCCAATTCAGGCTGGTCCCAAATGACCTTTCCATGCATGTTAGAAAAGAGGATAGTCTCAGCTTTTCAAATATGCCTAGTAGAATTATTTTCGATTGATCTAGACTGGGCCTTATGCCTGCATCCCCGTGAATATTGCTCTGGGCCCAATTTGGACCGTCTCACGTGATTCCTCGGGAAAAATGGGGTCGATATAGGTGGGGAGAACTTTAAAAATCAAACATTTATTTTTGGGCCCAAAAAAACGAGAAGGGGTTAGCCTGCTCGTTTTTTTGGATAAAAATGAAAATGTTTGAATTTAGAAGTTCTCTCCACCTATATTGATAGTAAATTTTTTGAGGAATCACGTGAGCCGGTCTAAATTGGGCCCAGAGCAATATTCACGAAGATACAGGCATAAGGCCCAATTCAGGCTGGTCTCAAATGACCTTTCCATGCATGTTAGAAAAGAGGATAGTCTCAGCTTTTCAAATATGCCTAGTAGAATTATTTTCGATTGATCTAGACTGGGCCTTATGCCTGCATCCCCTTGAATATTGCACTGGGCCCAATTTGGACCGTCTCACGTGATTCCTCGGGAAAAATGGGGTCGATATAGGTGGGGAGAACTTTAAAAATCAAACATTTATTTTTGGGCCCAAAAAACGAGAAGGGGTTAGCCTGCTCGTTTTTTTGGATGAAAATGAAAAAGTTTGAATTTAGAAGTTCTCTCCACCTATATTGATAGTAAATTTTTTGAGGAATCACGTGAGCCGGTCTAAATTGGGCCCAGAGCAATATTCACGAAGATACAGGCATAAGGCTCAATTCAGGCTGGTCCCAAATGACCTTTCCAAGCATATTAGGAAAGAGGATAGTCTCAGCTTTTCAAATATGCCTAGTAGAATTATTTTCGATTGATCTAGACTGGGCCTTATGCCTGCATCCCCTTGAATATTGCTCTGGGCCCAATTTGGACCGTCTCACGTGATTCCTCGGGAAAAATGGGGTCGATGTAGGTGGGGAGAACTTTAAAAATCAAACATTTATTTTTGGGCCCAAAAAAACGAGAAGGGGTTAGCCTGCTCGTTTTTTTGGATAAAAATAAAAATGTTTGAATTTAGAAGTTCTCTCCACCTATATCGATCGTAAATTTTTCGAGGAATCACGTGAGCCGGTCTAAATTGGGCCCAGAGCAATATTCACGAAGATACAGGCATAAGGCCCAATTCAGGCTGGTCCCAAATGACCTTTCCATGCATGTTAGAAAAGAGGATAGTCTCAGCTTTTCAAATATGCCTAGTAGAATTATTTTCGATTGATCTAGACTGGGCCTTATGCCTGCATCCCCTTGAATATTGCTCTGGGCCCAATTTGGACCGTCTCACGTGATTCCTCGGGAAAAATGGGGTCGATATAGGTGGGGAGAACTTTAAAAATCAAACATTTATTTTTGGGCCCAAAAAAACGAGAAGGGGTTAGCCTGCTCGTTTTTTTGGATAAAAATAAAAATGTTTGAATTTAGAAGTTCTCTCCACCTATATCGATCGTAAATTTTTCGAGGAATCACGTGAGCCGGTCTAAATTGGGCCCAGAGCAATATTCACGAAGATACAGGCATAAGGCCCAATTCAGGCTGGTCCCAAATGACCTTTCCATGCATGTTAGAAAAGAGGATAGTCTCAGCTTTTCAAATATGCCTAGTAGAATTATTTTCGATTGATCTAGACTGGGCCTTATGCCTGCATCCCCTTGAATATTGCTCTGGGCCCAATTTGGACCGTCTCACGTGATTCCTCGGGAAAAATGGGGTCGATATAGGTGGGGAGAACTTTAAAAATCAAACATTTATTTTTGGGCCCAAAAAAACGAGAAGGGGTTAGCCTGCTCGTTTTTTTGGATAAAAATAAAAATGTTTGAATTTAGAAGTTCTCTCCACCTATATCGATCGTAAATTTTTCGAGGAATCACGTGAGCCGGTCTAAATTGGGCCCAGAGCAATATTCACGAAGATACAGGCATAAGGCCCAATTCAGGCTGGTCCCAAATGACCTTTCCATGCATGTTAGAAAAGAGGATAGTCTCAGCTTTTCAAATATGCCTAGTAGAATTATTTTCGATTGATCTAGACTGGGCCTTATGCCTGCATCCCCGTGAATATTGCTCTGGGCCCAATTTGGACCGTCTCACGTGATTCCTCGGGAAAAATGGGGTCGATATAGGTGGGGAGAACTTTAAAAATCAAACATTTATTTTTGGGCCCAAAAAAACGAGAAGGGGTTAGCCTGCTCGTTTTTTTGGATAAAAATGAAAATGTTTGAATTTAGAAGTTCTCTCCACCTATATCGATCGTAAATTTTTCGAGGAATCACGTGAGCCGGTCTAAATTGGGCCCAGAGCAATATTCACGAAGATACAGGCATAAGGCCCAATTCAGGCTGGTCCCAAATGACCTTTCCATGCATGTTAGAAAAGAGGATAGTCTCAGCTTTTCAAATATGCCTAGTAGAATTATTTTCGATTGATCTAGACTGGGCCTTATGCCTGCATCCCCGTGAATATTGCTCTGGGCCCAATTTGGACCGTCTCACGTGATTCCTCGGGAAAAATGGGGTCGATGTAGGTGGGGAGAACTTTAAAAATCAAACATTTATTTTTGGGCCCAAAAAAACGAGAAGGGGTTAGCCTGCTCGTTTTTTTGGATAAAAATAAAAATGTTTGAATTTAGAAGTTCTCTCCACCTATATCGATCGTAAATTTTTCGAGGAATCACGTGAGCCGGTCTAAATTGGGCCCAGAGCAATATTCACGAAGATACAGGCATAAGGCCCAATTCAGGCTGGTCCCAAATGACCTTTCCATGCATGTTAGAAAAGAGGATAGTCTCAGCTTTTCAAATATGCCTAGTAGAATTATTTTCGATTGATCTAGACTGGGCCTTATGCCTGCATCCCCTTGAATATTGCTCTGGGCCCAATTTGGACCGTCTCACGTGATTCCTCGGGAAAAATGGGGTCGATATAGGTGGGGAGAACTTTAAAAATCAAACATTTATTTTTGGGCCCAAAAAAACGAGAAGGGGTTAGCCTGCTCGTTTTTTTGGATAAAAATAAAAATGTTTGAATTTAGAAGTTCTCTCCACCTATATCGATCGTAAATTTTTCGAGGAATCACGTGAGCCGGTCTAAATTGGGCCCAGAGCAATATTCACGAAGATACAGGCATAAGGCCCAATTCAGGCTGGTCCCAAATGACCTTTCCATGCATGTTAGAAAAGAGGATAGTCTCAGCTTTTCAAATATGCCTAGTAGAATTATTTTCGATTGATCTAGACTGGGCCTTATGCCTGCATCCCCTTGAATATTGCTCTGGGCCCAATTTGGACCGTCTCACGTGATTCCTCGGGAAAAATGGGGTCGATATAGGTGGGGAGAACTTTAAAAATCAAACTTTTATTTTTGGGCCCAAAAAAACGAGAAGGGGTTAGCCTGCTCGTTTTTTTGGATAAAAATAAAAATGTTTGAATTTAGAAGTTCTCTCCACCTATATCGATCGTAAATTTTTCGAGGAATCACGTGAGCCGGTCTAAATTGGGCCCAGAGCAATATTCACGAAGATACAGGCATAAGGCCCAATTCAGGCTGGTCCCAAATGACCTTTCCATGCATGTTAGAAAAGAGGATAGTCTCAGCTTTTCAAATATGCCTAGTAGAATTATTTTCGATTGATCTAGACTGGGCCTTATGCCTGCATCCCCTTGAATATTGCTCTGGGCCCAATTTGGACCGTCTCACGTGATTCCTCGGGAAAAATGGGGTCGATATAGGTGGGGAGAACTTTAAAAATCAAACATTTATTTTTGGGCCCAAAAAACGAGAAGGGGTTAGCCTGCTCGTTTTTTTGGATGAAAATGAAAAAGTTTGAATTTAGAAGTTCTCTCCACCTATATTGATAGTAAATTTTTTGAGGAATCACGTGAGCCGGTCTAAATTGGGCCCAGAGCAATATTCACGAAGATACAGGCATAAGGCCCAATTCAGGCTGGTCCCAAATGACCTTTCCATGCATGTTAGAAAAGAGGATAGTCTCAGCTTTTCAAATATGCCTAGTAGAATTATCTTCAATTGATCTAGATTGGGCCTTATGCCTGTATCCCCGTAAATATTGATCTGGGCCCAATTTAAACTAGCCCTCGTGATTCCCCGGGGAATTTACGATCGATATAGGCAGGGGAAACTTTGAGTTTCGAATATTACTATTTTCATTCAAAATGCAAGGGTATTTTGAATACGGCGCCAACTTTCCACAAATCCACTAGTGCATACGTTAAAAATGAACTTGTGGACTTGTGCACAACTCACAAATGAACTAGTGCATTTATAGAGTGCCAATTCTCCACAAGTTTAAAATGCACATGTGGAAAATTGACATGTGCGGCGCCACTTTCCCACAAGTTAATTGTGAGCCAACCCGGCTTCCGTAATCTATCCTATTAAATCTCCTCCATATGCATATTATAAGATATTTTTTATGAACTGATTTAATGAAACAATTGAGTTATTTTATTCTATTAACGCATATTTGAAGATCAGAGGCAAATAATCATAATTATTTCTCCCATCACAATTTTCACCAATAGGAGCAAGGAATATAACATCAAATGGTCTGTATAATATCGATAATTGCCAATAATATTATGACAGTTACTGAGAAGCAATGAAAAGTTGTTCAACAAATTCCAACCCACTTGATTCCACGAAAGTTTTGAATCTGTGTTCCATTCGCCAAAATTAGAATTAAAGAAAATAATTATAAAGCGTTGTCTGTCGATAACATTGTATTCTGTCTTGTTGCTTAGCCCTGAGATTAACCATTCTCGATTACAGATGGCTTTCCAGTCAAAATCTCATTCTCCAATACAGCCTCAACTGACAATCTCTTTGTAAAAGTGAGTTTTCAAAGCTATCGGAAGAAACTGAAATCGTTACAATTAATAATTGCTTCCAATAATTGCAGCCTTTGGGACGGCCGGATGTCTAATATAGACAGAGCTAGAAAGAAGAAGAAGAAGAAGACAGCCTTTGGGAGTGTTGATCAAAGATGAAAGTCATCAGCACATCTGAAAATTATGGATATCCTTTGGAATGGAAATCCTCAAAAATTATATCTATTCCAGTTCTATCAATAACTACACGTGAGAATCAACATTATTTATAATCATAAGTCCTTTTTACACACTTGTAACAACTAACTCATGAACATTACCAATTTTTCAGAAACAACGAATAATCATTACCGACAAAAAATTATCATAAATTTGAAGTACACAGGAAAAAAAATCTCTTGAAGGAAATTCATCGATGAATAAATTAATCATCATTATTTAATTACAAAAAATTTCGATGACTTGGTTGTAAGTGCAGACTTTCAAATAACTTCAACTGATGAAAATTTTTTCCAATACCAATTTAATAAGGCTAAATGTTGGCACAACTATAAGATGAATGAATAGGTTTTCGATCAGATTTTCTTAAAAATATCTTGAAATTCAGTAGATTCTCTATCAAAAAGAAATCCGACAAATTCTCTGTATTTCTCTTCAATTCCGCGACATTCTAAAAAAAAATTAATTTACTCGTAACGTTGTCAAGAATAAACCTCAAAAGTTCTCACTTATTCTTTCGTGAGTATTTCTATGATGAAAGAGCTCAGTAGCAATATTGAAGAGACTTTTTCCTAACAAAAAATGCGATTTACTGGGAACTAAAGTCTTTGAGGAAATTCCCGTAAACTACATTGTTTTTCTAATTGTAAAAAAATGCATTGGTGTCTTGGAAACAAAGGATCGTGAATCCTGTGTAAAAACATAGCACTTACGCCCTTGTGTTTCTTAGATGACGATACAATTATTGTAGCAACGGACAATTCCTAATTTCCAAAAATTGAAAGGTTTTTTTTTATCGCCAATATTTTTGGCATCCGTGATTTTATGAAAATTCATCTACAAAACTTTTTTTTGGAACATGTAGTAGGCTACGAAAAAATTCCTTAGCAGCTTCTTTTATGTCTCATCGTTTCCAAGATATTTCAAAAATAATCTAAATGTAGTTTTTACTATTCCCCCTCTCTCAAAAATACATTTCAAATGTGTTGAATTTAAATAACTAGATACTACATGATCACCCGTACACCCATGAATATTCACTGATCCATGTTCATATATAATCAGAAGTTTTAATCAAGTAAAGTTCAGTATCCAACTTGCTTTCATTCCATGCGTTTCCAAATCAGAAAAACAATTTATCTGATTTAACAACTGAAAAAATGGATGAAATTTATCGTAGAATAACGGATGACAGTGAATTTGGTATTGAATTTGACAAAAATGAAAAGAGTGATATTCAAGAATTTTTTGCCAACGAAAGTGTTCTTCTAACTGGTTGCACGGGATTTTTGGGTAAATGTTTTGTTGAAAAATTATTACGTGGTTGTCCACGTTTAAAAAAATTATATCTCACGATGAGGCCATATAAAGAGCCAGTTTCCGAAAGAGCAAAAAAATATTTTCAACATGTGGTTAGTTGATTGAACTCAGAAAATCTCTAAATGAAATCTTGATTCAATCAAATATATAATTAAAATTTTTTTTTACACAGATGTTTTCGAAGGTTCGTGAATTGATGCCGAATTTTGAATCAAAGGTCACATTTATTGAAGGAAATTTAATGAAAGAAAATTGTGGAATTCCTCCAGATGAACATAATATAATTATCAATGAAGTCACAATGATTATTCACAATGCATCGAACGTTAAATTTGATACAGAAGTCAACAAAAGTTTGAGAACAAATGTTTATGGTACACTTTATTTATTGAATTTAGCTAAAGATTGTAAAAATCTGAAGCTATTTACATATGTATCAACTGGATACTCTCACTCTTATCAACAACATATTGAGGAAAAATGTTATCCACCACCTGGTGATTTAAAATTTATCCAGGATTTTATACATGCCGATGAATCTTGTCCTGGTTCATTCACGGAGGAGAGAAGATATGAGGCAGTCAAACCATGGCCGAATATTTATACATTTGGAAAAGCAACTGCAGAATCATTAATTGAAAATGTTGCTAAAGAAGTTAAATTTCGGTGTCTTATTTATCGACCGACTATTGGTGAGTGAATATTTTAGAAAGACTCCCAGTGAATTATATCATTGATTTGAATACGTTAATTTTTCATGAGGCTGAAATTCAATGACTTTTATGTTTAGTGAGAAAGAGCGGAAATCGAGCAATTCAGAGCAATGAGTCATCCAGATTGATTCGTTTTTGTTGGATATCTCGGAATCTAAGGGAGATACAAAAGTATAAAAAACATTTTGGAAATACAGGCTGTATCTCCATTGGTTTTTGATAAATTTTCAAAAAATGATTGCAATTCTAAATCACTTCTCTTTTTTTTGCTCCGGTTACTGTATGATATAGGGAATAATTTGAAAACTTTTAATCTTGGAAGAATTCTTTCAATGATTTTTTCGAATGGAATTTTCCGAATTCGTAGCTAAAAGTTCACTTGAAATTTTCTTTCAAATCGCATTGTAGATGAATTTGTAGCTTATGCGATTTCATATGATAACTTGAATTGAAAAACATTAGTTCTAGCAATAGTTTCTCCAACACAAATTCTACAATTCAAGGCTATTCATTACCTGAGCTCTGAAAGTTCCTGGAGACACTGCATTAATTCTCGATTGCTTAGCGGAAATTCAAATGAACGTGACTCGGTAAATTTTACGGGAAATTTGGAGATTGAAGTTCACATTTAATCCACAATTTTATTCAGATATCGTCATACTTATTGTTTCTTATTAATTAACTCTGAAAATATTCTGATTTTATGCACAATAACAAAAAGTATCATTAATAATTCAGTAGTGAAGCGATGAAAAAAAAAAGTAAAAAAAAATTATGTAGTTTATTGCAGGAATAGCTTAGAAGCAATGAAATTTGATAGAATTTGTCAATACTTTTTTATAGTTCATGTAATTCTCTTTGATAATTCTGGTTGAATTATTTATCAAATATCTCGAAGACAATGAGAGGCTGAGGCAAATTTATCGGGAGATAAATTCGCGATTTATTAAGTTATTTACAAAATACGTAACTTGATCAAATCCCCTAAACTCATTTATTACGAGATAAAAAACGTATCCATAGAAAAAGAAGAAATCAGTAAAAAGTAACCGAAGCTCAAATCAAAAATTACTGGACCCCTCAGGAATCCAGAGACTTGGGACATTCCCAAAAAAATTACTGTCCTACAGCAAATTTCTTTGGGAACTCATTGCTAATTCTCAACTTTTCATAATTCTTTCATTTTTCTTTTTAGATGCATCACGATATGTCCCTGAATTTTTTTGCTGATTTTTTCCGTACAGAGACTGTGATTTTCCCTGAATTCACTCGATCCGCAGATATTCATGAAATAATTCAAAACTATTTTTTTCATCTTTAAACAAATGAATTACTGATTTCGTAGATTCTACTCTATTGATTTTCCTCAGTTACATCAACATGGAAAGAACCAATTGCTGCCTGGTGTGGTAATGTCAATGGACCAGTAGCTGCTGTGCTTGGTGCTGCTGTTGGTATTATACGTATCCTATACAAGGCTCAGAATCCACTGGATTTTGTACCAGCAGATATGTGTACTAATGCACTTCTTGCAATCATGTGGGACTCTGTTGTGAATAGGTAAATTAATTTTCTGAAGACTATGGAGTGATTATGGATTTTCAGTACATATTTTATGGTTATTCGAAAGATTGATATTTTTACGGGATCTATTCTTCCAGTGAAATATTTGGGAAGATGCCGAAATCAAAACTATTTGTTTCTGAATTTAGAAATATCTCAAAAATTATAAGGCTTGTGAAAATTTGTCAAGAGACCTTTATTCGTAGTAATCCATAAAATTTTCTACAAATACATGCTTTGGATAATGTCCTCTGTATCTGCTCGTTTCTATTAACATCTTCACTATTCAATCATTTTGTCAATATTTCAGGGACTATCTGTTTTGGGAAAATTCATTAGATCTTGCATGTTGTTTATAAAATGTGTTATCAACAAAGTCTCTCAAGTATTCTCTCTAAACTCACTTGTTCTCAAAATATTCCAAAAAAGAATCTCGAAGGAATTATCGAACAATGAATTCCAGAATAGAAGTCATTTACCTTGTTTCACTATTTTTCTGTTGAATTATTTTTAGTGAAGAATATATCAATCTCTTGGAATTATAAGCATTCATCAAGAAACTTCTTCAGTCACTCATGCAATGGCCTACAAAAATGAATCTTGATGAATTATTTCTGACTCATTTCCTTTGAAAATACTCTTGGGAAAATTTTCATTCAGCTTTTCAAATTAGAGAATATTTTCAATGTGGCAGAACAAATAATTCTATGGATATCTCAGAAATTATTGAGCTGGGGGGAATTTTTCAAAAGACTTGCTTTTTAGAATTAATGATATTTCCTATCAGAAAAGTCCACCCATAAATTCACCCAAGTCCATTCATTTCACAGAAATTTAAAGAATTTATACAAAATTCATCAAGTTATTTCAATTATCAAGATCCACAATAATTTCATGTCACTTGGTGATTATATTGAAAACTCCCAAATTCAATAGAATTTAGCAAGAGATTTTTTTTTAGAAATTTGAACAGACTACGCAAGGACTCTTAACAAGTTTATCCATCATCCACTCTTTTCAAATATATTTGCAAATGAACAAACAAGAATAAATTTCTTCCTTACTAATTATATTAATAATTCTTATTTGTACAGGTCTGAAGAGAAAACTGTATTAGTTTACAATTACGGAAGTTCAACTGTTAAACCACTGAATCTCTTCCAACTAGAAAAAGTAACACTACCAAGAGCTTATGAATTACCAACAAGCAGAAGAACACTTCGACCCTATTATTTAACACGAACTCATTGTGCATATTGGTACATTGTTTGTCACATCATGATGCATTGGATTCCATCAATACTTGGTGATCTCGTTTACGGCATTATTTTTTTTCAAAAACCTACGTGAGTTACCATTTTTCATATTGACGATTAATTCAATCTACAAAGGGAAAATTCTAAAACGAAGCGAATGAGCTTAAGGGATTACACCAGTAGATTTTTTCAAAACATTGATTTTTCTTTCTTACTTCAAAAATTACTTTTATTCATATTTACAGCATAAGTCAAAATTTTAATCGTATTCTGCTCGAAACATGATTTTTCAAACTGGAACGCAGCATAACTCCAATAATTTTCATCATTTTCATTTGAATTTCCCACAGAATCTTGAAAACATAATAAAAAAATATAAAAAAATCTTGAAAACAATATTTCGAACAGAAATACTTAGGGGATTTTCAAAAAATTGATTCGCACTTTTTTTTTTGAAGTTTTAACTTTGGCATTCGAATGCTCACCAATCACGCAAGAAACAATATTTTTGAAATCCCCTACGTATTTTTGTAGCTATGTGTATCTAGACTGAGCCATTTTTTTTTATTTTTCAATCGAAATTTTGATCAGTTACAGAGTGTTTTAAATTTGAGGAACCTTGCAAGAATGGCTCTCGTGTCGTCATTTTTTGATGAATTTCTTCTTTAGAGACTCAAATATATGCTCACTTACTCTCTCAAATGTAATCATTTTATTACATATTTTTCGATAAAAAAAATATCCGGAGAAGTTTTTTTTAGGCTTTTCTACAGGTGTAACCCTTAAGTCCTCGTTCAATCATTTTGGAATACTTCAGAAATTAAGGGGTATAGAACAATTTTGATAGGGCTTTTTTTGTAACTCTAATTCCTATGAAGAAAAATGTGTTGATGAACTTTTTTGCATCTCCCCTAGACTTTAAGATTTGTGATGGATATTGTTGGAAAAAGTGATAGAATCGAACTGGTAGAAGCTAAATCGTTCAATTTTTTTGAAATGCTGCTCCTAATATCTTTCAAATCAGTGGGTTCATCGAAATTTTCAAGAAACTTGTATTGTACATACCTTTATTATTTGCAAAAATAGGTTCCTTGTCGGGTTTCTTCAAATCTCATCATTTCCAAAGTATTCAAACAATGAAACGGTTATCTAAATTTAATTGTGAAATACTGAGCAAGTATAAGCCGAATTATAGAGTTTGCATTATTCCCTTACCATTTCAAAAGTGATGAGGCTTAAGAAAATGTATATAGAGACTTTTCTTATAGATCGCATAATTTTCTACGAAAAATGTATCTTGTAAATTTTATTATAAACCTACTAATTCTTTCTAGTCCAAAAATGAATTATTCTGATATCTATGAAGCAATGAGGTTCACGAGAAATAATCATTACAACGTCTTTATGAATTTCAAAATTCTCTACAAAAACGAACTCTGATTCTCTATAAACCCACTCGTTTCAAAGATTTCTTTCAAAAATGCCAACTTTTTTCTATCAAATTCTCTCTTCATTTCAGCTATATATTTTTCTCAATAAACATCAGCCGACAACTGCGAAGGATATGGGTCTTTGTCAATGGCAATTGGCGAATTCATATCCATGAAACACGGAAAATGTGGGACAGAATGAGTGAAATTGATAAGCACTTGTTCTACAATGATCTTCGTACTTTGGATTGGGAGAATTATGGCTACAATTATTGGGCTGGAATGAAGCAATATATTCTTAAAGAATCGAACGATGGTCTTAACACGAGTCACGTAAAAATCTACAGCATGTTAGGTAAACTCTATAATTTTTCAGTGGCATTACTGACAATGATTCCATTCTTATTATTTGCCTATTGGATTTCACCATTATTCATGCCATTTGTTAATCTGTCCCGATTGATGTGTACGTTATTTTGAATAAATAAAATTTGAAAAAGGGATAGGTAATAAATAATTTGTTGAAACATTGTTATATATAGAATAATATACTCTTTATTGTTTTTTTATGGTTTTTGTTGCTGTTCCATATTGTGTATTTTTTTTCTCTTTTCAATTATTTGTTTGTTCTTTCTGTTCGTTTTATCTTTATTTTTTTCATATTTTTTTTTTTCTTGTGTTTTTCGCTGCCAATTTTAGTAAAACAAGTATACGTGATACAACATTTTTTTGCGACTAAAAAAACGAGCGATCACTCATTTCAAGCTACAGAATTCAAATCACTTGCGACTAGAATCATTTTCAGTTTTTCCTATGCTCAATTTTAAGCAAAGTGGTAAATATAATGAGTTCGAAAAATGTAAATATTTTTTTTTTTGCAAATATCTTGGAAACTCTAAGATTTAGGAAAAATTTCAGGAAACTTTTTTATAGGTCGTAAAATTCTCTACGAAAAAGATTTCTGACAATTTCTCTAAGCCTACTTTTTTTTCACAGATCTAGACAAAAGAAACTCAGAGTAAAATTTCAACTTCGTTTACCACTTTACCACCGAAATTCATTCTTCTCTTCATGCAGCCCTGAATTTAGAATAAAATTGCAGATAATTAACAAGTGATCGGCTCGCCCTTTAGTAATATATCTGTGCATCATGAAAATTTGTTATTTTTTTTCCATATTCTCTAATTCCTTTTTATCTATTAAAGAAGTACACCAAAACTCGAAGCACAAGATGAACAAAGCAAAACGAGTCTTACTCTTTTTTTCTCTCTTCTAATAAATAATCCGATTTTATAAATTTGCCAAATTTTTTAAACAATTTTATAATAAAACGTTTTCAGGTCATGGAACTTTTAAAAAATTCTTCTCCAAACAACCGCACTCGTTAGCTCTGTCCCCCGTCACTTCGAGTTTGTAGCATAGATTTTTTTCCCTTTTTTTTTTTTAATTTAATTTTTTTTATTAATTTTTTTCGATGCAACTTTAACTCTGTCTTTCTGTAAATCTTCATCATCTCTGCGCTACTATTTACAATGTACAGTGTTGTCTTTCCTGCCCTAAGTTTTCCTCAACCTCGCTTGATTCACGTTTCTTCGTTTCTTTTTTTCTCTTTCCTTCAAAATAGAGAAGAAATTTCGATCAATGAATGTAGGATAGAATAAATAAAGATGTGAAAATGGAGAAAAATTTAGTATCAGAGATGGAATTGTTGAACATTTTCCAATCTCTGATGATTTATCCACATAGAATAATAATAATTATAATAATAATAATAGTAACAATGAGAACTCAATCATGAATTGAGTAGCGAAGTGGTGAATGATAAGTTGGAAAAATTTAATGTGCATGAATTTGCGAATATCTTGTAAACAAATGTGTTTTTTTTTAAATCTATCAAGTGGCTTATTCCAGAGAGCACTATATTCTCTACAGATAATAAAATATGAAAATTTTTTCTAATTTCACCGGTATTGCAATTTTTTGTGAACAAATCTTGCAAATAATATGAATTGGCTCCCCTTTTTGCCTTTCAACATTTCAATATTGGATTATTCTCTAGTTTCTCAGAAATGATGAGGATAAGGAAAAATTTATGAAAAGACTTTTTTTATAGAGCATAAAATTCCCTGGAAATAAGATCTCTTGTTTACTCTCTTCAAATCCTATTTACTCCAAATATATTCACAAATGTCACGAATTTTTCCACCACTTTACTAATGATCTCAGCTCATTTTTTTTTCACTCAATTTAAATTAAAAAATAATAATTATGAGAAAATGCTCCAAAAGTCAACCAATATGATCGACTCCGAGAATCTCACGACCAGCGTGAAGAAAATTTACTCAACAATTAATAGTAATAATTAAAAAAATTAACAAAAGAAAAAAAAAATATAATTATCATTAATTAAAACCACTAAAATTGGAAGATTATTTGTTGCACTCGGAATAGGGTCGTTATCACGATTCTCGATTATCAAGTCGATCGTAATAGGCCGAACGTGATTGGAGATGAAATTCAATAGCAAAGTGATGAAATAAGAAACGTCAAAAGAAATTATCATTTAATCTTTTATAAATATCTTCGAATTAGTAAATTTGTGAAAAAATATCATTACACCTTCTCTTTGAGAAATATAATTCTGAGATATTCTGAATACAAGTTGAACATAATTTCTTCGATCAATTTGGTAAATCGAATGAAGAAATCGGCCGATCCTGTTTCATAAATATCTCACAAACGGATGGTTGTATTGAAATTTATTGAGAAACCTTTTTTGTAGAGAGTTTCACGGGCTACAAAAAAAATATCTCGGCATTCTCTCCTAAACTTCATGGTTCTCAAGACATTTCTAAAATGAACCGCATGATTTTCTTGACTTTTCTCCATCAGCACTTCACCACAGAAACATAAGAACTTGAAAAAGATGAGAAAGGTTTTTGAAAGAAAAAAAAAAAAAAATAGAAAAATGAAAATTCGTCAATCAAGTGAGACCCTTTCAAACGCCTTGTATCACTTACCAAGGTAAATATATAATAATCTTATATATATACTTCTTGTGTCTCATATATATGTATATATATATATAATATATAATATTCTTATGTATATATTTATTTATTTATTTAATTTTTTAACCTATTATTTATTTAATTTTATCTCGTCACTTAAAATGTACCTCTTGCAATTAATATTTATACTATTTACAATTTTTTTGTTCTTTCTCCTTCATTTATTTTCATCTTCATTTTTCATGATTTTTGTGAAGTCACCGAGTAATCAATAATTCATTGTCAAACGTAGAAGATTCCACGTTTTTTTTTTTAATTTATGCCGTACATAGCCCACTAATCTCTGACGCAATTGTATTATCCTCAGTCACACTTCCGCAAATTATTTTGGTTTTTAAATTGATTTCGAATTGATTGTGAAATTGTGCCAAATGCTTTTTAAACAAAATTAATAGTTGATAGTTTTTTTTTCAACGGAATCGCTACCCGCTCATCATCTATCTAACATGAGTTCCACGAGACGCGTTCCGCCTTTTTTCCATTCAATTTAATATATTAATTTTCCAATAAATTTTTTTATCAATTTTGAGTTCATTATTTTCGAGTATTATTCCATTCATCATTCTTCGAGAATATCTCGGTAAATAATGGAAATACGACTTTTCTACGAGGAATCATTTTTGTACTCAAGTCTCCTCTCTGAAAAGAGTATTTGGAAAATTTTGGAACTTCAAATTGAATTCAAGTTTGTATTTTTGACGCAGAAATTAATAACTAAGAAAAAATAATAATAATTTAATATTGCTTTTTGAATTTTTACGAGGACTATTATTAATTAAACTAAACATTAAAAACATAAAATTGCAATTAAATTAATAATTTCAGGCTGATAGAAAATAAATTTGAGTAATCAGTCCAGTTGGTCGATTTCAACTTTGATTTTATTTTTCTTCTATTTCTTATTTTTTTGTTTTTTTTCATTAACAATATCATTAAGTATAGTTGCACTTGTCGGACATACAGCATGTACGGTATTTTCAATGCTCCTACGTCTACACAATTCTTTTCAACCAAAGAAAAATAGGTTTTTTTTTGACAAAAAAATAAAACAGTTACTTGCATTCACGTTTACCATTTAGTAACGAAAAGATGGAACCAGTTGAATCGATTTTTGGAAGATATCTCGGAAACTAAACGAGATAAGAAATTTTTCATAACGACCTTTTTTCCTAGAACAAAGTCCGAGACTTCAGAAAATATCGTTAGAAAAATTACTGTATGTCGCTTAAATTCAAATTATATTTTACATCTTCGTTACTATTTTGTCTTTTTATTTAACTACTTCAGAGATCATTTACGCATTGCGTGTAACTGCAAAAATGAAATCCTATTTTTCTTTTTACAAAATTTGTATAAATTAACGAGAAAATCCGACTCCTACATAATCCAGGTACTTTTTGACGGTTCTTTTATTTTTTTTATTTATAGAAAACGCTAATCAATTGGCGGTACGCGTCTACGCTCGCATGTTAACGCTTAATTTGTTTTCAGTAAAAAAATTGAGATAATAGTTGTCTTTATCATTTAATTAATCGGCGATTCCGTTTTATTCTGGCTAAGATTGTGTATTTATTTAAATGAAAAAAAGCACCAGGTCCGAAGACATCCTAGCACCATTCGTCAATTCCACAGTGAAGTTATGAGAAAGGCTGAATTGAATCGAATCTCTATTATATTTTGCGAATAACTTGAGAAGTACTGGGTTGGCAAGTATCTAGTGTCTTTTTTCGTAGATCATAAAATTCTCTGGAAAAAAGGTTTCTCGACAGATTTTACTGGACCCACTGGCTCAAAAGTTGGTGGAAAGAAGAACTTTCATGATTTTGCTGACAACATATGAATATTTCCGAAATTATCTCGATAAATAGGGGAGATACGACTTTTTTAGAGACCTTTTTTGTTGACCACAGTCTCGTTCACAAAAAAGATTTCTTGCCAAATTTCACTAAACCCACTAGTTTTGGAGATAATCGTAAAATAATAGAGTCGGAATTTTTTCACAATCCTTCTCTCAACTTCGGTGCTTCAATTGATTATTTTAAGGAGAATTATTTGAAAATTGCTGTGCAGAATCAGGTGTGAGCGTAGGCCACGACGGTAACAGATACCGTTCATTGAACGTCATCACGAATCATCACCAATAAACATAATACGTCATTCAATTTCCACGTTTTCTCTC
Organism: Aleiodes alternator; assembly: GCA_963921955.1. Classification (NCBI taxonomy): domain Eukaryota; kingdom Metazoa; phylum Arthropoda; class Insecta; order Hymenoptera; family Braconidae; genus Aleiodes; species Aleiodes alternator. Next base: position 5,528,654 of record OY998113.1, read on the forward strand.
TTTTCATCGATTAATGAGAATTTCATTTTCGTGCGACGATTGCTTTATTTATTTATTTTCTTGGATTGTCAACGTTATGTCCAGCTAGGCAGGCGATGTTACCTAAAATTTGTTCGGTTGAAGAGCCATTTTATGGAACTGAATTAATTGAAGGCCACGTTGAAGTTCATCTATACGGATAAAATTGACGCTAATAATGTAAGCACCTCAACGTTTTATGCCCTGGTCATTTTTGTTGTTTCATTGTTTGAAAAATAAAAAAAAGTGTAAAAAAAAAATCAAGAATTGCTCATTAACCGTTGCATCCCCAGCCCGGGGGGATTTTGTCCGTTGAAAATCCGAGAATTTCATTCAATAATTGCCTACCTGATTATCACACAGGTGCGGCACGGATTTCATTTCTATCTGTTTTCATTTCATTTTTCCTTATCGAAAATGACAAAAGAAATTGTTTTTTATTTTCATCTCCTCACGGACGGCCGTGAATCTTTCAATTTCTCTAGTCTATCGTAATTTTGTCATTCTTTTACATCTTGCAAGCCATCCACTGGCGACTTGATGAACAGAGAATTTGCGTAGTTACTTAATTTTCCTGTATTTTCAATGTAAATCGGAGAAAATGTTTTGGTTTTTGTTGCTAATTTGCGAATAACAGCGAATTGAAAGTACCTTCAAATGCATTCGGTTCGCAAGTAGTGCCACTTGAAGAAGGGTAAAATTGGAACTAGACATTGGAAGGAGAATCTGAAATGACCCTCTTTTTCATTTTGGTGTCAGCCTGTAAAGAATATCTTGATAAACAAAAGAAGATAGAGAAATTTTCCAAAATATCCATATCTCTCTAAAGTTATAAGATCTTCTTAATTAACAGATTTCCTTCTTTTTGTATCATCACCAGAATCGCCAACGAATTGTCATTTTTTGAAGTTATTTCAAAATCTTTTTCAACATCAATTCCAATTTCCTGTTCCTACCATCCACAAATGACACCATTTGCAGTTATTTCAGCGCTGCAAATGGATTCCATCCACTCAGTACAGCGCCACATTCTAAAAATTAACGACTCTTAATCACACTTTCAACAATCTTTCAAAAAAAGAAAAGAAGAAAAAATGTGCAAGTTCTCTGTTGTACAAGAATTTCAAAAAAAAAATTACGTAGAATAACAATTACATTAATTTTGAATCGAGATGAATGGTTATTCGAGTGTAATTGACACGAGCCGTTATCCTCCATTTTGTTCCTTTGCCATAATTTTGTGAATAAATAAATCCTTCCTATGGACGAGACGATGCAGCCAATCTCTCTCTCTCTCCGTCTTATTATTTCTTTTAAATTGTAAAACTGGGGTCATCCCGTTTACAAAAATTTGATCGGCTCAATTAGCACCGTTACCCCAAAATCCAGAACCTCCCAAACACTCGTAAATAATCATTATAATTTTTCTACTCCACTTTGTGTCTGTCTTCGTCCCAATTAGGGTAAAAGAACATTTGAATGGTTTACATATTCCTGAGCACATTCAATCAGAACAGAGATCTGTCTAATTTCAATAGTGGAATAATTATCTTCACATATTACATCAGTTCAACATTGATAACGTAAACCTCTTCATTTACCCTGCGGCGTTAGTGGATAAAAGTCAATTAAATGGCTCAATGACGCCAATATTGGGGGCTATGAGCCAACGCACATTAATGATTCATGTGTACTACTTGTATTACAATTAGCTGTTGTTGTATTTGTAAAACTCAGTGTTGTAGTTATATTATTATCATTATTAGCTGCTTGTGCTGTCGAAGCAGTCACTGATACATTTGTACTTCTTAATATATCGTCCGCCGACAAAGGTGTTAGCTTCCATCCTGGCATAAAATCTAAGTCCAATTCAGGTCCAATATCAACATCTAGCAATTCATTGTTGTTCAATGGATCAAGGGGTGATTGACTCGATAATGATAATACACTGCCCCAATTTATTGAACGGCTATCATCACTATCACCGATACCAGAATCAACGTCAGTCTCATTTGACGAGATTGGTGGCATTGGAAAAGGCGTTAATCTACCCTGCTCAGTTGGTTGTAATTGTGCAATTGGCGCTTGTATTATTGGCTCAATTGGCGGTGGACTTCTGTCTCTCTCCATTTCTCTTTCTAGATGTCTCAATGTATTGCATATTAATACAGAACGATGTAAACTTGGATCAGGAAATTGACGGTATCTTGCTAATTTACACATTGATATATTAAGGACGGCTAATCTACGTTGTCTGTAGCATGCTCTACCCCTTCTACACCACGATGTTCTTGAGCCCTCGCAACATCTTTCATTAGCACGATAACTTGAGCCTAATTCTAAATAACTTTTGCCATTCTCTTCTCTGCGTATCGTTGGTGGCTCGTAATGATGCGATGTACCCCATTGTGGCTGGGGTCGTGTTAATTGATTGTAACCATTAGCATTGCGCTGGTGATGGTGGTAATAATGCTGGGCTGAGTGATGTAGCTGGGATGACGGCGGTGGGGGCGTTGGGGACGATACTGCCTGGCATTGAGATGTTTGGAGACACGGTGATGTTACCTCCATCTCGTAGTACGATGATGTTGATGATTGGGAAAGCTGTGGCTGATAACTCTCTTCCATTGCCCACCAGCTACCCTCTACTCTTCCTAGTTTCGTTGGGCTCTCACCCATTTCCATGTCGAACTCCATGCAGCCCACACCTCCCTCCAGTTTACGTTTACCTGCCGTGGCCTGCAGACCCATCATTGCACAACTCTGTAATTAAAATGGAAAATGAAACATTAGTTTTTTTGAAATCGTCTGGGTTTATTTTGAAAATATTTTCAGTTCTAGAGGCATTAAATGAGATCAAAGATATTTGCAAGAGAATGCACACTGAACTTCATGAGGAAAAATAAAGTAATTTTTGGATGAAAATGATGGGCAAGAAAAATTAGGAGCTGTTCAGTTTTTCCAATAGATGTTAATGTGGTATTCCTCGTAATTCAATTAAATTTGTGCAATAAAATCAATGACGATATCTCTTAAAACTTTCAGGATGGAACAGAAGGCATTCTATGACAGACAGTGTGACTCAGAGGGTCGGCTTGCTGACGATCAACGTACTCAGATAATGACGTCAGTCGTTGCTTCGTCGTTATTCTCCCTTCTCTTTCCTCCGAATTACCGCCCCTACGCGTCAGAGAAATCATCGTTTGAAACAAGTCTGGACTGAGTTACGGAGAAACGTAGAAACAGTAATAGTCAGCATTAATCCTCGGGGTAGTTTAGTCACTGGCCTTAATGCATTGAACAATTTGATCATGCGGGCGCGCATCATTGCCTCTCCATATTTCTCCATAAAACTCATTAATTCCCATCAAAATCTATTTACCTCATGGAACAAGAAAAAAAATGTGCCAAAGAAACAAAAGTTATTTGAATAAAATAATGACACGAATAAACGCGTAATTAGTGGGAAAAAAAAATCAGTAGAACCTCATTGGATACAATTTCCCACGGGAGAAAGTAAACTGATGATTCTGCACCTCCCACCCATCATCCTCCCTTTTTTTTTTATTTGCAGTTAAATTCGAAAGCTCTGGAAGTGTCGCAATGTATAGCCGCTGGATCTCGACAGAGTTCGGTGAAAATCCGTTAGGTGTCGCCACGAGTAACGATTGTGGAGCATTGAAATTACTCCACTGAATCCGCATAAAATTTCAATTGATTAAAAAAAAAAAAATCCTCCACAAACACAACCCTTGAAAACAGAGATGAATATAAATATCTTCTATCCTCCCTCCTCCCCCATATGAGCTGTGATAATTCACCCCTTCTTTAAACGATTAAACATCAATTATTTAATATTTAATGGCCGGAGGTATGATATAGAAGTCAAAAGGGGGGGTGTAAGCAACAGAGTGAATTTGCATTCTCTAGAGGGATGGAAGGGGGAGGGCAACACACCGTTAAAGGCAGTAAGCGCCAGGCGTTTACAACCGATAATACCTAAACGCGTGGAGAGCACTTGTTGAATCGTGGAAACGTAGAAGAGGGAGTCAGGAGGAAAAGGGGCCAAAAGAGCAAAGAGTGAGTGAGAGAGAGAGAGAGAAAGGAGAAGTTGGGGTGAGGGGGGTCAGCGTAACGGATTAGCCCAGAGAGTGCGGCAGAGAATTGCACGCGCCTTTCAGCTGTCCATAAATCAAAGTCAAGAAACAGTACTGCCCTCTCTTGCCACTCTTTGCCTCAATTCACGCTCTCATCTTCTATCTCAGTTCACTATTCTGAAACTACTATGTTGATGCATCCTCGGGCTAACTAGGGGGTTGAACAACACACGCTTCTTCGCCCAAACTTTATCATGTCTTTTTCAATGAGTGAGTTCCTGGTGGATCTAGAGAACTGACGCTTGATGATCACTTAATTTGAAATTTTGTTTTGGAAAAGAAATGGTTTCATCGAGAAGCCAGGGAAATTTGAGCTCGGGACTAATATCATACAATTCAGTTTGATCTAATTGTGCTCTAGATCGAGTCTTTGCAATTTGCAGCAATTAGCCCAAAATTTTTCTAGCTCTTCAATGAAATCATTAATTTTTTCGACATCCGTCAATTACTTTATCGAGTGAATTTTTGTTTTTTCATAAAGTATCTTCTAGGAGATTAATTTCGCATTATTCTGAAAGAAACATATAAACCCGGAAGTTTAGTGAGAAGAATGGGACTCAGAGTTGTTGGACGACGCAAGTCCCTCCGGGTCCTTGAAATTAACTTGTTGACTTCCTAGTCAGTCAATATAATTCTCTCTGTCTCGTATCGAAAGGGACTGAAATAATTTCATATTTTTTTAAACTTTTTTTTTCTCTTTTATCTTCAACATATTTTCAATAAATATTTGTAGTAATATTGACAAGGATTATTGCGAGAAAAAAATACAGAATTACTACTGCAGCGAAGAACAGTGACTGTTGGTTAGATATACTCGTAAGCATGAGCAATGCCGGAATGACGTCAACCCGTGGTGTTATTTTCGAAAGAGAACAGAGAGAAGTGGTAGTGGTATCAAAGTATGGGTCTCTGAGTTGTACAGTACACAGGAACTTGCTGTATTGAATTGACTAAAAAATTTCACAAGCCCCTAAATTTTGGGGAAAATTCATTTTTTCCTCAATTAATTTGAATCAACGCATTTCATCGCTGTAGAAATTCGCAAAAAAGGGAGAGAGAGACACACACACATTGACACTTACACACACAAAGTCGACGGAGATTAGCCAAATGCTATCGGAGACGGATAAGATTGCACACTCACGAACTCAATGCACTCATATTTCTCAAGGACTTTGCCTGATTTCTGTGTCATTATTTTTTGCTTTTTTTTTAGAAGAATCACAACAAGCCATTGATCTTCCTCAAATAATTACCTGATTTTTTTCCCATAAATCTTGAAATAAGAAAGAAGGAAGAAAAAAAATAAGAAGCAGGCCAAGTGTGATTCACTCGGTCACTCCCTTATATACATCTATATAAATACATAAGAATAGTTGAAAGAGGGGTAGAGAAGTAAATGGCTCTACCCCATATACCAAACAACCCCCTGGTTAACGAAAATATACCGGGTGAGCTTTGTATTTGTGAGAGGGATGAAAAGTACGAATAAAGGAAGCTTCGCAGTTACAAGGGGGTTGGCGATCCCTCGAAAAGTTCCAAATGTATTAGAGGGGAAGAGAGACTCTCTCGGCAACCGTCATTGCTCTTTCCTTATGTATTTCGCCATTAGATAATTTTCGATCGAAAAGATCAGAGGGAAAATTGCTGAGAAACTGGACATAATTCTTCCTCTTGTTAATTAAAAAATTTGGATTCAAATTTCAGCGAAAAATCAGGAACAAAGGAAATTTTTCATTTCTTTTATCGCTGAATATTGAAATAATAATTAAATGAATATTCAGTGTTAATAAAAATAATGAAAGAATGCAAAAGTGACCGGAACCACGCATCGCTTACGGAATGCAAGTACAAGTAAAAGAAAAGACAGAGAGAAAGAGAGGTTAGAATGCACGTGCATCAAAAGTACTGGTAGTTTTGCGCGCCCTCTTTCAATACGCTCCAACAGGAAGAGAGAACACCGTGTGCTTGGGGTGCCCGCACGAGGGGTGGCTATGAGAAAGAGGAAGAGAGAATAAAAAAAAAAGAGCCATATGGCAGGCAACACGCGTGGGAGACAGGGGAACTTGGGCTTCCCCGCTTCTTTTCCAACTCATCCCGCATTTTTCGTCCCCTGCGTTTTTTTTCTCTCTCTTTTCATTATCGTAACTCATGTTTTTTTCCTTTCATTTTCCTGAGTGAATATGATTTTTGAGTTATTTGGATGGAAATAATTGAGGAAGGATTTAGCGACAGGTTCAAACTTGTTGTAACGAATGTAGCGGAAAGGAAAAAAAAAGCAACCCCGGAATTGGGACAATGGCATGGTGTTTATTGCAGTCGAGGGTTAAAGCAAAGAAAGTGTAGGAAAAATTGCGATAATAAAAGAATTAGGATACAATGTGTGTGTGTGTAGAACCTGTTCTAGACTAGTGACAAGTGGGCGCCCTCGGGTTTTACGAGGATCCTCGTCCTGAAACAAACCGGACAACTCATGTTCTTCTCTGGTTTTACGTATTTTTTTTCTCTTATTACTGTAATTCACGTGGATTTCATTTGAGAGAATGGACGGATAAAGAAAATTAATTAAATACACCTGTGAAAATTCCTGGAGAAGATGAAATCGATTATGAGTTTCACCTACTCTAATTTTTTATCCTTAATTTTTCAAATATCCTGTGGAGACAGTTCTTTGGTACACCAACGCAGAAAGAGTGTTGAGATACGTTCGTTCGTTCGTGTGTGTGTGTGGGGTCCTACCTGAATTCCATAGGACCCAGGTATGTTGGAGGAAAAAGAAGCGAAATAGCTGTAAGAATATGTTTTTGACGAGGGTCAGACACTTTTTCGAGACAGACCAAACCCCTCGGATCCCTAGATTTTCGAAAAAATCTATACGGCACTAAATGGTCTTTTCGTAATGAAAGATACTTCCTTTTTGAAATAATACAATTAAGATGAAGACATTAGAATTTATAATTATTAATGTCACTTGATTACTGATCACTTGATTCCTCGTCATCGAGACCCTTTTCATTCCAACATCATTAACTACCAAATAAGAATTAAAATTGAAGAATTTTTGGGAATAGCTACTTCCCAAAAAATTTACCATTCTGACCCAAATGAACTTAAAAAGAAAAAACTTTTTTCTTCTTTGAAGTAAATGAAAGATTTTTTTAATACTACATCGAAGAGTACAGAGGGGAGCAATGCCCGAGGGATGGAAGAGTAGATGAAACCTAGGGGAATGAAAAAGGGGCCGTACTGGAGGACCAAAAAAGGATCCCTAACTTTTGGGATACTATGGAAAAACGAGGCACGAGGCCTACGAAGGGAACCGTCTAATGCTTTTGTCGAATAGGGCGGCAAATGCCATTGTTCGTTATTTTCGGGGTAGAAGAACCCCGAATTGTACCCCTCACAATCCACAAACCGTGAGGGAATATAAGCAGGGTCGGGGGCTCTTTCATGGCGAAGGAAATCGAGGGGACGCTTCAGCTTTTTTTTTTTTCGTTCTTGCTTTTGTGTGTATACGTCTGATCGTTTTCATCGAGTTTTGAAGGTTGGAAATATCGAGAATCAGATGAAGTACAAGAGTAGAAAACTTCGGATACCTGAAGAATTTTCACGAAGAAAATTTTTGAACTCAAAGTTGGCTTCTTTTTTGGACTTGAGAGAAGTGTATTATCTACTGAAGTGAATATGACTTTTTGAATTGACGAGAAATGTGGGAGAGTTTTACAGTTATAGTTATGGAGTTTTGGAGTTTTGAAGCAGAGGAACTATGTGGCTTTTTCGAATGATTTGATTGCCAGGTCTGCAGCAGGCAAGAAATATTAAAAAATATTTGAGAACTTATGTGTATAATGTAAAATTGAAACAGGAAAATCAAAGAGAAGTGAACCAACTAGAGAGTTGGGGTCCTCAGCAATAGTTATTTTACCTCTCTTACTTTTTTTTTTACCTCAACCCCGTTAACCAACACACAAAATGGGTGTTGGTGAAAGGTGTGGCAGCCATTTGGATTTGTACGTAAGAACATGAGAATGTTAGCTTATATATTTCATCGTATATAATACCTATATTCCCTTTCCCCCCCTCTACTTTTCAAACTTCAAGTTGCTTCATAATCATTTTCATCCTGTCCGGTTTGCTGTTTTCAATGGAGTGAAGAGATGAAGGATACACAGCACAAAACATAAAGCAAAGAAGAAATAAGGTTGGAAAAGATATAGGTAGAAAAAACAGGTGTACGATGGGATGAATTAATCGGATTCAATGACCTTTCTGGGATTTAAGAAATGAATGATGCTTTAGTAGAAGACTTTTGCACGAATTTCATTGATAGATAATGAACAGTAGGGAAGTGGCAATGATAAGTCTGGAAAATCACAAGTACATTATTTTCAAGATAACTTGAGAACAAGGGAGTATACTAGACTTGATCAAAAGACTTTTTTTCGTAACTCATGGAATACTCTGCGAATAAGATCTCATAATTTATTTTTTCTAATTTCACAGTTATTTACAATAAGGATGTAGAAATTCGTCGATTTCCCTTTCAATTTTGCCACTTCACTATGAAAATAATAATAATAAATTATTCAATCAAGTTGTTTGGAGCGATTTGTAATCGAGTATTCTTGTTGATGTCTCGTGTTTTTACAGATCAAATTCAATGCTTCATTGTCGAAATAATGGCAAAAAAAATATAACAAAGTTTTGCAAGAAAAATCTGTTTCGTTAATTCCAAATGTTGTTTTTTTTTTCTTTTGGATTCAAAACATACTGCAAGCTCCCCTCAGATGACAAATGAGTCCGTAACACAAGTTTAATGTATTTGTGTACATGTGTATTCATACACAGGGTTTTGCAAATATATAGCCTTGTGTATATACGTAAAGTACAAAAATAAAATCGTCCGGTCGTTTGGTTTTCAGGCATATCGCTGTTCTCTGTCTGTATGTGTGCTTCATCGTGTATATAAGCCTTCTCTCTGCTGAGACAAGGTTACGCGACGCTCGTGAAAGTCGACTCGACGAATTTCGTTTGGAGGAGATACATATATATGTATATATATATATTTATTTGTGTATATATATATATATTGTCCAGTGTCTCTTTTTATTTCATTTATTTCCACTCTTTCTCTCCTTTATGTGGCAGAAAACAGTGAAAAAGACGAATTAAAGGCGATAATAAAAAAAAGAGAGAAGATGAATGTCTCTCAAGGCTGAGTTAGCAGCGTGTGGCAGTCAGCTGGTCTCGTTGTGTGATGATTAGGCCAGCGACAAAGACACAGGGAATGGAAAAAAAAATTCATGTAGTAATGAAGCATTGATTCAAATCCAGCCTCCTCTCACAAATTATGGAAGAATTTTGTGAAAAGTGAATGAGACTGATGAACAAAAACTTCATGATGATTGAAAAATAACTAAAAAAATAGAGAAAAAAAGGAAAAAAAATGTGTAGCTCGAATGAAAATGCTAGGATAGTTGCTGACTGTGTGGCGCGCCAGTAAAGCAGCAATGCGACTGGTTAGGCCGGCTGTACTGTTATTTTTAACTCGACGCCGACGCGCCAGTCCGTAGTCTAAAACTGTACACCTTCCTTCGGAGCCACAGAAAAAGAGAGAGAGAGTACGAGAGAGTTCTCTCCGTGAGCCCAACCATTTGGTATTAAACGCGGCTTGTTTTTTGTATTAAAAAAGAGCACATATTTTTTTCTATAACTATTTTCAAACTCAGCAAATTTTTATTTGTGATTTTTTTTTTGTCTACTTCATTTACAATTATTTTTTCTGTTCAATGACAACAAAGAAGATGATTTTTTCTTATAAAATTTTTTTTTCCAATAAAATTATGTTATTCCGAAGGAATAATTTTTTTTCTTTTTGAAACGCCAGTTTCCCGCCAGTCGATAGCGGCAACAGTGTCTGCCTGCGAGCAAGAGAGAAAAAGAGAGAGAGAGAGAGAGAAAGAACAGAGGATAGAGAGCAACTGTGAGGCCTCGAAATGTGGCAACGCAGCACTCGATGCGTTGTAGACTTGGTTCCGTGCTGATACCCACGCTCTCAGAGTTGGCTTCAAAAACGTTTCGTTATATAGCATGGCTCGTTTTGTGTATATTACGTTTTCTTTTTACCTATAGAATGCCAACGCAAGGAGATACTTTCTACTTACGAGAATGGGGTTGGGATACCGACAGTAGTTACAGGAGTATTCTATGATGATTTAGAATTAGATCAGGGTGACCTGTTAAATGTTATATAATAATTCTACTGTATTATCTTGAATTATTAATTATTATCGATTGAGAACAAGGGAAATTCATGGCGAAATTTTCTAAAATCAATCATGAGAAGAGTTTTCCAGTCACTGAATTAATTTGAAAAAACAAAAAAAAAAACATAAAATCAGTTTTCTCCAAAAATTAATCATGTTGAAAATAATGAAATTTGAAAAATTTGAAAGGCTCCCAGTATCGCGCGCTGCTTTTCTAGTCTTCGGGGCTGAGGCAACTTTCTAGTTTAGCTGACGTGTGGTGTATAACGCTGTGTAGTATACAGAGAATTATATATATAGTATATATATACATATATATGTATGTGTGTGTGTGTTTATAACGTGGTTGAGTATATGCCAGAGCCAAGCGCGTTCTCATCCCTTTTTTTCCATCTCTCTTTCTCTCTCTATCTTTTTCTCTGTTCCTCCGAGCCGCTGAATCGTGTGGAGGAAAACTGGTTCCAGGAGAATAGAGCAACTGCGCTTTATACGAGGCAACAGAAAATACGGCCTCCCTGCGTTTACATTGGTATTGGTGTATGCTGAGAATGAACAGAAAAAAAAAAAACGAAAAAAGCTAACGGCGAACACCCTCGCCACGGAGGTTAACTTCTTCTCCATGGCCAAGGTATTCTTTTTTTTTTTCCTCCTACGTTAGCTTCTTCAGGCTGTGAATATTTGGTACGTCAACTTCGAAAATTTAGTGAAGGCATCTTGGACTGCTGGAGCCCGTGATACAGACCAAAAAGCCACATCAACTTCCCTTTGGTATGTGTGTATGTGTATAGAACAGTCAATGTGAAGAATTCCACTCGATGGTTTCTCTTGCAAGCCTCAACACTATAAATTTTTTTTTCTTAACCATCTTGATTTAAACTGAAATTGTCTCTTTTGATATTTTTCTATTTTCAAAAAAAAAAAAAAAAAGAAAAGAGATGAATATTTTTGCATAAAACGTCAGAGATTATTTGTGAAAAATTCTCAATTATTCTTATTATTTCGATACGGAGTCAAAGCATTTATATATGAAGATATAACAAGATGAGACACTGGGGTCATCAAGAAATGCCAATCCGGGGTCTGTCGATAATATGAAAAACGTGAAATTTTTATTTGAATGCAGATAAATAAGGAAAAAAAATACAGAAACCCAAAGAGTACTCTCGAAAACCCGTGAAACATTTCATATAAGACGCTGATAAGACTGTTTTACCGACAGTAGCTCGTTACTGTTGGCCCCAACATCTAATCTCTCGTAATTCCGTGCGCGCCCTTCTATTTCATTTTTTTTCTTCTACTCCTCATTCTTCTCTCCTGCTTTTTCATTCCCTTCTTTTCTCCCCATTTTTTTTCCTCTCCTTTCCACCATCTTTTTTTTTCCTCTTGTGATATTTTTCTCCTTTTCCATCACTTTTTCCATCCCCTTTTTCTCAGTCGTGGCGACCTCGTATCCGCGGCGCTCACGATGAAACTAGAGGAAGAGAAAAAGAAGAAAAAGGAAAGAGAGTGAGAGAGAATTCTAGTATATAGCAACCCTATCCCTCTCTCTGTCTCACCCTCTTTCTGTAATATAACGCCGTCTTCGTCTAACTTCAGGGTAGTTTTACCCTCGGTAAGAGGCGGCCAACGGGTTGATTGCACTGACGGGTTCTCTCCTCTCCCTCTTTCTACCCATCACGTTCCCGCCGCACCAGGGGCTTTTTCATCTCTCTCCCACGGACGCTCACGACTCGATGGCGTCGTCCTTCCCCCTCTTCCTCCTCCTCCAACCATCCATTTCACTCTTTTGCCACCGCTCTCTCTCTCTTCGTCTCCCCACCCTCCCACGTCCCTTCATCCATTCCCATCGACTGTACGTTCTATCCCCCTTCTTCTCCTCGCCTACCACCGCACAACGTTTCCCCTCCCCCCTCCCCGTCATTCCTCCCGCACAGGAGATCTCTCGTTCGCTGGCTTTCTCATTATACGTCCCACTCTTCTCCCACACTCCCAACCCAATTCCCACTCTCTCTATATATGTATACATCCCACTCTCTGAATAGTGTGAGAGACTCCCACTCTGCAGAGCGACCGAAACAGAACATCCATGTCCCACACTTCCCACTCTCGCTTGGCTCACTCACTTCGCTTGGCCTCGTCGCATCGCGAGACACAGTTTGTGTGTGTGTGTGAGTGTAACGTATATGAGTGTGCGAGGGATGGAACGAGCAGTGGCGTCTCCATGGCAACGCCCCACAAGCCAGTACGTTCTGCTCTCTCTTGCTCTTTGTCTGACACACTCACAAAATTCTATCCATCTCATTTTACTCTTCTCTCTCTCTCTCTCTGGCTCCTTCTCTCTCCTACTCTTTTTTATTCCACTTCTCTCTATCTTACCTTCTCTCACTACTCTGCTCGAGCGCCAGAGCCCCTGACGCGGCTCAAACTGTACAGGCTGATTCACAGTCCCTCGTTCCAAAGTTCCCCGAAACGAAAACATCGATTCGCTCATATATACATGTATATATATATATATATATTTTCTCTCGCTATATATATATATGTACATGTATAGATATACATATATATATATAAGTTGAAGGATCTGTCTTTCTCTAGTTCGTACAATTTTTTATTTCCCTTTTTACTCCGTCGTCCTTTCTCTCTATCCCTTTTTTTTTCTGTCGCTTCTATCTTGCAATTCTTCGCGATTACACTCAACAGAGAGAGAGAAGGGTTTGTGTCCAAGTTGAAAGACGTAAAGTCTTTTATTCATTTTTTTTAAATTCAATTCTCATTAACAATTTATGATTGAACAATAGATTCAATTCAGTCACAAATTTGTACAAATACATCAACGATTCATATTGATCGTCTCCTTATTTCGTGTGAACATTCAATTTCAATGGTTCGACACTACTGAAGCTCCGTATTGAAGTATCAACTCGCTTCTACCGTAACATCTTGGGGAAAGAGGAAAACTTTATTCTTCATGACAAAGGCGCTCATGAAGTACAAGAAGAAAAGCTCAAAGGTTGAAATTCGACGCTAATTTCCAGATTTCGTTGGGAAAAGAAGAAAAATGCTTGACCCTCCCTCTAGTGGCATTGATCATTTTCCAAGATTGAAGGCCACTATATCTGCTCTATCACTTTGATAGTCATTTTCATTCTAGAACTTGACAAATCATTTGTAAAGGTGAAAGTTGTCACGCACCTCTGCCGTGCTAAACGGCAATTTACAAAAGGGCTTATGTCCAAAGGGCAAATGAAGGGTATCGAAATGAATTGACCAAAAAAAAAGCGAACTATTCGAGATGATTCCACGGGGAAATAGAGAGGTGGGATATCTAGAATTGTGTACTGATATCGTACAGGTGATTATCATTCAATGGATTCAGGGATCATGCCCTGGCAATTAGAAGGCCTCTGTCCCCTGTTCGCTCGGTAATATCAGCGTGCCTCAAAACATTTATGCATAAACAGAAGCACAATGATATACAATAAAGGAAGTGGAGAGGGGGGGAGGAGAAAAAACGAGGAATGCTACATTTATGTATATGTATTCGTATATGTGTGTGTGTGTGAGAAGCCGCGTGGCTCATCAAGATACTCGTGGTATCGTCAGTGTTGCTGGTTTTCACCGGTTGATGGCGTTCTCGTTTATTCTCAACTCTTTTTTACTTCTTTACTCTACGTTTCTTACTCCTCCTTCACCCTTCGTCGAGACTCCTCAAACACAATTCGTTTATCTGTCTTACTCCTCTCTCTCTCTCTCCCTCCATGTGCTCTTTATTCCTCCACTGCTACATGTGCGGTCAACTTACATCTTTTTCCGCTCAGTTAGTCGCACGTATTCCTTTATACACCTATCTCTTTTTCTAATATATATATGTATTATACTTTTGTTGCTTTCAGTGGATTTCTTTCGTTCTTTTCCGTTTCTTTCTTCATCGAAAAATCTACTGGCATGCACAGCCGATACGTTATCAAGTGATGCGCGGGAAAAATACAAGAGTATAAGTCTCATTCTCAAGCGCACGAATATACACACAAGACGATTTTATATGCTCTCATGAGCCAATACAGTTGAGAATATCAGTGAGATTTTGGAAAAAAAATAATTTGTACCTTTTTTTTTTACCGTAAACTTCAATTTAATAAATTGATATGAAAATTCATGAGTTTTGTTTGTTCTGTTTTTTTTTTCCTTGCGAGCGCGCGAAACAGTTAACTAATTATTCTGCTCAAAAACTAAAGGAAATAATGAAGGAGGAGACCTGAGGAGGACGAAAGGTATCACCCATTGGACGAGAGCGCCCGTGTGAAACTGGTTTGGAAGGATGTGACGTACACACACATATATATGGCTGTGTGTACACCTTGAACATTCCTTCGGCTTGAGAAAGAAACGACACAAAACAGTAACGAAAAAAAAAACTGAGAGAAATCATTTGGATTAAAAAAAATTCATGCAATTTGACTTTTGGCTTTTTTTTAATATGTGTATGTGTGTGTGACGGGAGGAGGAAAAAAATCCTTTGTAATATCATTTTTGATCAATGAATTCAGTAGCAAAGAGGTAGAACGAAATGAGTCGAAAGATCTTTTCAATCATTTCACGTCAAAATATCTCGGAAAGTGATGCAGATTGAATTTTTTTTTAGTGAAAATCCGTTTCACAATTCAGATTTCCGTATGCAAGACCAGTTCTTGCAAAAATTTTACTATTTCAATGGTTTTTCAAAATATCATTCTCATCAAATATCTCAGAATGGATTGAAAATAGTGAATTTTTCCTTGATATTTTTCTTGTCGAGGAAAACAGGACTTACAAAAGAAAAGTCCTAAAGAAAAATCAATAATTTCCATCAAACCCCAAAGTTATTTTTACAAATGAAAATCATGCAGAAATCAACTCATTCATATCTTTTCTACTGAATTGATAATTATATACAAGCAAAATAATTTTAACTCCTAAATTCTGGCAAAAACTGACGATTGAAATCCAAACGTTGGTAATGGCATAAGCGCAGTGGATATATAGTGCTCATGATATATCTAACTCATTCGAAAATACAACGCTAGAGAGAGGGAGAGAGAGAGTGAGGTAGAGGCCAAGAGAGTTCGTGTATCCATCTATATGTACGCGAATTACATATATACGTATACATAGAGGGGGATGAAGAGGATGGGGAATATACATATACATGGGCAACGCCACAGTTCAGTACGGCGTATGTAGGAGGAATGGGTGGATGAGAGTACGGAGGAAGGGAGAGAGAGAGAGAGAGAGAAGGGGTGGATTTGGTAGATGGGAACGCTGGGGTGGAATCGAGGGTAGGGGCAATGGAGAGACGGGTTGACTGCTGTAGGAGGCAGAGGGAAGAGAAATTGGGGGTGGCGCCCGTTCGATAGTGAGCGCACGTGGTCTGTGCTTCGTTGAGCCGCCGCAATGGCGCCAGGGTGCCATTAAATCTAGCCCCCTCTCCTGATCCAACCTCCCTTGGACTCTCGTCCAATGAGTGAATTAAAAAAAAAACAGAGTAAGATATTAAGAGATTAGAAAATTAATGCATTCAACTATTTACATACATTGTTTTTTTTTTAATCTGCGTTAAAGGGCACTGACTCAATAGTTCTTTTCGCTTTTGATTCGTTTAACGCACATTATTCAGCTCAATCTTCGATGACAATTCTTTTAGGTCATGGACGGCTGATTATTCTCATTCTTTTGCACAAAACTATTTTGGGATGAATTTGTAGCAAATATTTTCCCGTGCGTACCACAAAAGTGCGACGTGACTAGAGACTCATTGCATAAGGTACAGACTCAGTCAAATAAATTTATCATAAATTTAGAATAAAAAGAACTAGGGGAAGAAATTCAGTCACTATGGATTATTTCAATGAAGAATATCTTTTTTTTTTTTTTTAATGAATGGCAATCTGCAAAATTTTGAGTTGCTGAGGTGTAAGAGCACCAAAGGGATCATCGGCATTTGGACAAGTGGAAAATGCACAAGCACATACACATTTCAAAGCAAGCAATAGTACGTGACACTTGTACACATATGCGTTTATATCTCGAGATTCTTGTGCAAGTTATCCTGAACTTATATGCAAGAAGGAAGCGGGAGATATCTTCGACACATGACTCTACTGTTTGTGTATGTGTGTGTGTGTATCTACGTTTGTGGATGTTTGCATTTTATAGGTGGAGTACACGCGACTGTTTTTACTACGCAATCGCGTGCTGCCACCTGTCCGAGAATGCAAATACTTTTGCACGTGGTTATCTCTTTTTTTTTTTTATTTTTAATCACGGGAAAAATCATCTTTCACTGTTGGATTCTTCGCAAATGAATTTTTTGTGATGAAAGAGTGGAAAAATAAAGGACGACTGGAATAATGATCTATCTACGCTGGAAAATTCTGTCACACAATTGATTTAGCTTCAATACCTCTTGAGATAATTCAAAAAAACGAAATCCTTAGATTTCAAATGAGTTTCATTTAAAGTCAGTTTTCTTAAAATATTTTCGTATTCAAGCGAGATGCGAAATGTTGTATAATTTTTTTTTGAAAAAAAATTCCTCCACATCATTTCATCTTTGAAATATTTCCCAAAATTTGAAAAAACTCTTCTCGCAAAGAGTCAATTGAAATGTCTGGCGTTTTAAAATTTTCAAATTTTCACTCTATATGAAATTCCTCGTGGAAAGTACGAAAATTTCTGCAGTCGCAAAATTGAACGTGCTTCAAAGAAGACCGCTAATCTTTAACTGAATACAATAATCTAACAATCGTTCGCAGTAAAACTCAAGAAACATTGTACATAAATTTCTCCTCACTTCCTTCTAACGTCATCTCATGTCTCCCACCCCTCGGCATTTAATACATAGCGTAAAATTTCCATATGATAAATACACGCGCACCTTCTCCCACCTCAGTGTTACAACACACACCGATTATTTCGTGTGTATCATGAATTATCAGTCTCCACATCGATGGTAAATAGGCTTGCGCCACCTGTGTGTAAAACTTTGAATTTACGATTTCGTTTTTTTGATATAAAACGTCATGAGGTCGTTGGTTTTCCATTTTCAGAATATAAAGATAATGAATAATTGTTTTTGGATAATATTTATTCGTCTCAGTTTAATAAATCAGCAAATATCTCAGAAATTATTGGGTCTACGAGAATTAACAAGAAGATTTTTTTTGTAGACCTTCAGATTCTCCACAAAATAAGTGTTTTGTCATTTTTTCTGAATTCTTTCATTCTGAAAGTATTTGTGAATGAATAGAAAGAACTTTGAAAAATGACTTTCATGATTTTTCATCAGTTCAGAAATTTCGTGAATTTCGAAACCTTTTTTCGTAGCTCTTGGAGTTTTCTAAAGAAAACTCCAAGCCTATTAAATTCTATGATATTCAGAATTCAGTATACATACATTGAGGAAAAAAATGTGATAAAAACGATAGAATATTGATACTATTGGTCCTTAGCACATATTATTGTGGAATAATTCAAAAAGCAGTTGAAATTCATTGAATTTATTCAATTCAACTCGTTAATCTGCTTGTATCAACTAAGTTCAGTGAATTCAACAAATTTTTTGATGTCGAAAAAATATTTGCTAAGGACCGATGGTTCCAATATTTAATGCTTTTAACTATTATTCCTCATTCAGTGTAATACTCTTCAATTAATTTCTCTCCATAACTTTACTACTCCTCGCAACTCGGAAAAAGGCCAAAGTATCTTGACAAAATAGAACCTTCTTGCCGTTTCATTCACATGTGGACCTGAGAAAATGATTTTTACAAAATCAAAAAAACGTTTCTCCTTCATTGCGAAACGAGAAAGAGTAGCAGTTCAATTCAGCATGAATCGAACCGCGTGTCTGTCATCGGTGCATCGACACGGACGACTGACTTACGAACCTCCACCGACATTCGTGTTAGTGCACCATCGTAACATTGACCACACTCATCCATCCACACATATACATAAAAAAAAAAGAAGAGTATATTCCAATCGGCTAACCCGAATCGTGGGGAATTGGAGTGGAGCAGAGAGAAAAACCCGAAGAGACACGGACACAAATGGCACGAGGGGGCGCGTGCCACAACTAAAACGGATAGTAGTGGGAAAAGAGTAAGTTATGCGAGGCACGTGATCCCCTCTGAGAGATCTGTCTCTGTCCACTTTTATCCATGTATGTGTGTAGGCTGTATAGACTGGCCGTTTCTTTTTTCCTTTCTTCCATCTTTCTTGTGTGGAAAAAAGCGCGAAACGAGGGAGACTTGGAGTAGTTGTATCAACAGAAGCACTCGACACTCTTCATATTAGGCCCTCCTGCCTCTTTCTTTTACTCTCTCTCTCTCTCTCTTTCACTCTCACAGGTGGAAATTCACGTTTACATTACAAACTTTACTCATACTTATTTTTTCAAACACACAAAAGCGGTACGCATCGTAAAGAGAGTGTGCTCATCTCTGTGACGGGTTAATTTGTTTACAAACGTGACTATTGAGTTGAACATACACACACAATTCAATGTAACTCACCGGTTTTTTAACACCACGTGTTTACGTTTTTTTTTTTTTTATTATTTTTATTTGTATCTCTTTTACTCATCTCGCATCTTCTCTCACTTTTTCATGTTTTTTTTTCCCACCATCACCTGTTGTGACTTTTTATGTGTGAACCTCGTTCATTCATGCCTGCAACTCTGCATGACAATGTGAGGGAGAAAAAAAATGAATAAAAGTATCTCTTCAATATCGATACTACGACAAAATCTACGTAAAAAAAAAAAAAAAAAAACCTATCGGGGACACATTGAATAGGGATGATACGAAAATACGAGGCGTGTGTGTGCCATCACCCTTCTTCGCGCTTTCTCTCTCTCTCTCTCTCTCTTCTACTGCCTCTGGGATAGTATGTACATCTGATCGTCGATATCGTCAGCTGTTGCTTCCACTGTCTCAACACAATTTCTAGCGTGTCGTGTATTTGTCGAATGCATGAATACACGCGGATTTATATAGAATTATATACAATTATGTTTGTATGTTGTAACAAGTGGCTCTAAATGAGCTATTAAAACATATGATTTTTCAGTGTCACGGAGTAAGATGACTGTGTGACGAGGAACGAATCAGTGACAATTGTGCACTCACGTGGCTCTCGATCTTTCACGTTTCAATGCGATATTTATACATTTCCATTGACTGCACGCGAAAGATCTCAACTCAATTGCAATGCACGAATCTTCAATTCAGAGTTCATTGGGAAATTGTAGAAAATAATGATTTTCTATCAATTTTTTGGGGGAAAAGGGAAAATTTCCTAAAAATGCAGAAGTTATGAAAATTGAAGATTTCTCAGAAACTAGTGGATTCAGATGAATTTTCGAGATGACTTTTTTTGCCACCATATGCTTTTCAAAATATTTTCATAAGTTCGGGATCATCTCATTCTTCATAGAATCTTCCCTGCAGAGAAATTCATGCTCTCCAAAAAAAAGGCTATCTTCACAAATTCACTTAAATCCAGTTTTTTTCCGAGATGTCTTCCCCAAATAACGAGCCCCAGTTGTCCAACAACCGTCTCGTCTAATAATTACCGTAATGACCCGCCGAAAAAAAGGAGAAAAAACCGTAAATTACATCTGACCTCGTTGAACAGGGTCAAGGCCCTCAAGAATGCACACACAAAGAGGCGTGTAAAAGCAAAAGGTTTGAAAAATCCTAATAAAAATAAACCAACTTCCTAGGTCACGGAGGGTTCGTGTTGCACCTGTGTGACAGTGTCGTCGATCTCTCTGTGTTCGAGGGTTGTTTCACACAGTTCAGTCCAAAAAAAAAAAAGAAGCCGCAAAGTTCAGCCCATTCTTCACTTCTCTCGTTGAAACACAACCGCAAGTGAACGAGTGTGTATAACCCGCTGCGTAGTACGACAGGTACCATTATTCCTCTTTCATTACCACTGGGCTTCGCTAAACGTCGGCCTGCCGTGCAAATTAACTAGTAACCAGTAACCCACACACACACACATACATACAAAAGAGAGGCGTCCCACTGTGGTTTAGATACGAAGTGGCGCCTTCAGACGTGCATAGTACTAATTCTACCCGCCTCCATTTCATTCAAATGTTTTCATCATAAATAACGTCAAAAAAAAAAAATGCGGGAAATTTGACAGCACGAACGAGTTGAGTCAATTTTAGAGTTGAGCTTTGCTTGTAGAGCTGAAGAAAAGCATACAATTTTATGTCTAATCATAAAATTCAGATTTTTCTGAATTCTTTTCCTAACATTTTTATTACTGAATTTGTCTTGTACTATATTTATTCGCTCGCACATACACACGAGCACGGCCCACCTGATCGTGTGCTACAATCGCACGTGGCAAGTCTCTCCGATACGATGAAATATTGTTTTCCTCTTTTTTTTTTTCCTTTCTTCTCTCTCAGTTTACTTTATTATTCTTTCAATGTCAGTGACACAGTAAAGTGTACAAACACACCCACTTAAACTGGGTAATCATTGGTAACGATTAATGCATTCGTAATAGTACAAACGTCATATACAAGTGCCATGTGGTTTTTTTTTTTTTTTAAACATACACGCACATATAAATGCAACAAATTTATGACATTTTAAAAACAAATTTATCGGCTTCAACGAACGATTCAATGACCTGTGTCGTAATAATTTGCAGTTTCTTTTAATGCAAGTGTTATGTGACGTTTCGTTGACGATAATATGATTTATGCCTCTGCGTCACTTTAATTCTCTATTGAAAAGTGTAAACATACGGTTAAGGGCCATTGGACTGTGATTAATATACGCGCGTGCTACCTGAATTCTTATTCTTATTCTCTGTGTTTATTTATTCATCGAGATGAATGTTTTGTTTTTTTTTTTTTTTTTCCTTTCTTTCTCTCTTTCGCGAAATGTTGCATGTCTTTCGCTCTTTCTCGTGGAGATATACACATTTACATATAAAGTAATCTTCAATGGGATTTAATCCAAGAGAATTTTGTATCTCTCTCTCTTATTTCTACCATTCATAACTAACATTTGCATAACGGCCGTGCTTCCATGTTTGATTAATTTGTGTACTCTGTGAGAGAATTCGTGTACTTTCAGGGTCGTTCGACGAACAATTAATTCAAGCTATCAAATTAATTAATGGAGAATTTAGGAATTTTTTTTCAGGAGTTTCATGACTCTATATATTTTTGATGACATTAGAATTTTTTTTTTCTTCAAAAATCCAGTAATATTTTGATTCTTCAGAACATATATTCTACGAAATTCAATGGAAAATATTTAATAAAAAATTATGAATTTGATAAGAATTTATTTTGATAGGAAAAGTGGCATAGAAAGGTGAGTCAAGTATTCTGTAATTTTATGAATGAAAATACAATCTGTCGGGCATATCACAAATTACGATAAACTCATTCATTAATGGCTCGTCGGGTACTTTGATTATAGTAAAGTCACGCGTTTATTTTTTTTTCTTCCACGCGAAAAGTTCGATGTCTGACGTCTATCGATCATCGTTAGTACTCAGAATTCTCATGGAATAGGAAAGAGAGAGAGAGAGAAAAATTGTGAATTAAATTACGAGTCAATAAACTCGATTGCACTTGAATTCACGTAATAGACAAAATAAAAAGCTAGAGGAGGGAGAAAAATTATGACCTGAGTCGGCCGGAACTGGTTTATTTTCATTCGAGGATAATCCATCGATGCTTTACTAACTGAAATTTTATTTATAACTCAACTTGGAAACTCACTGACCTATCTCTCTTCTTTTCGTTGAAAAAATAAAAAAAAAAAAGAGTGATTTTCCTGTATACCTGAGAGAATTTATGAAGTGTGCCAGACAAACTGACGCATCTCGTCAATTCAATACGGAATTTAGCTGCGAGTCAATGAATTTTTCAGTGAACGACAAGAGAGCATTGAGCTAATTCAGTGAGTGACATTGTAAAGAATGTTTTGACACGAGCCAGTGAGAAATGTGAATTTTATTGTTTTTTTTTTCTTCTTTCTTTTAATGGGGAGTGGGGAAAAGTGAAGAAGACCACGTGGAGTCCGGCTCTTGTCGGGGCTAATGTGGTAGAGACCTAATTTACTCGAAAACTGAGTCATAGTGTCTTGGTAAGCCGAACACAGACTGGTACATTGATAGTTATTGTCGGTTATTCAATTCGGCGGTGAAGTGGCAAAGTGAGATGAGTCGAATTTATTTTGTAGTTTTTTGGAAATTTCTTGGGAATTAATGACGACAGGAAAATTTTTGTAGAGAGCTTTCTTGTAAGGAAAAAAAAGAGCTACAAAAGAGATCTGATGATTTTTTTTCATTAGCGGTTGATTCTGAGAGAGTTTTTTGGAAAACGTGAAAACCGAAGAAACTTGAGTAATTGCAACTTGAAATTTTTCTGTTTTTTTTTTCAATTGAGAATAACTCGGAATGGTAAATAGGAGAATTTTTTGGAGTACTTTCATGCTGAAGAAAATGAGAGTTAAAAAAGATATCACGAATTTTTCTCCCGAAATATTTTCAAAAAGTGAAAAAATATAAAATTGACCAATTGAAATCTTTCCAACATTTTATCAAAGGATCCTCTTTTTTTTTTCAAGAGGACTTCATGTAAGTGACAATTTTTAGCTCCAAAAAGGGCTCCTACAAAAAATTATTGATTTCCTTTATGCTGAGAAAAAATAGTAGTAAAAGGGAAATTAATTTTTTCAATAGTTCTTAATAAATATTTTTTTCAAGTGATTGAAAGTTTCTTGAATTCAGTGAAATCAACGAATTTTTTGATTGTTGAAAAGGAATATTGGTTTGTAACTTAGGAAAAAAATTATGAATTGAATAAATTTCGTTGAAATATAGAAAAATTTAATTGTTGGAAAAAATTGTGTCTCAATAACTATCGAAACAGCTCATCTCATCATTTCAGAAACTTTTTTTTTCTCAGTATGAGATTTTGAAAAATTAAAAAAAAACTGAGCATGTTTTCATGTCATTCTGTACAGAAGGTGATATAACGAGGTTCTAGTCCCTCGAAAATATTTCTCATCAATTGTCTCATTCCCTCAAAAGAAAAAAATGAGATCAACCCTTAAAAAAAAAAATAATTCAAAGAAAATTGCAGATTTTTCATTTCTTTGAATTGAAAGAAAAATTCAAGAAACCAACAACGAATTGTTGTCGTCGTCGTAACCATGGTGATAAGTGTCCGCTCGATGGTTGGTCATAAGCGCCGAGGCCTCCCTTAGTACTGCGACGAAGCCACTGGGCCAGCCCCCCCCCCCCTACTCCCCCACCTCTCCTGCCTACCTATATTCTCTACACGACGTCGGATTTCCTATACAACTCTGACTCAAGTAAAGAAACGTAGCTGCCTCAGCCGTTTCTCATCGTGTTCTCTTGCCTCTTTTCCCTCTCTCCCTCCCTCTAGCCTCCTCTTATCGCTCCAACTCTCTGCCTGTGTATGTGTCTGTGTGTACGTTACATGCTCAGGCACACACAGAGCTGCCGCTCAAATCCACAGAGTCCCTCACTCACTCTCCTTTTCTCTCTCTCTCTCTTTCTCTTCATTCCCCCTAAACGATCCTCAAACTATCATCCACCTCTCCTCCCGCCCCTAGGCCAAGGAAACGCGGGATCGCTTTGAATTCAAACAACCGAACACGAGGTTACCACGCGTCAAATCTGACATTCCACCGGGGCGCAATGTACCCAATATGCATCTGCCTATTTTTTTTTATGAAGGAAAAACACAGAAAAAACGAGCGACAAAACACTGTAAATGTTACGGTAAAAATTCGTAGACTGCACTTTGTTAAATGAAACACTGAGGAATTTCGGATTCTTTTTACGACCCATGAAATTCTGGAATTTTTGGAAAATTTGAAAAAAAAAAAGCTTACGAAACTCCAACAATTTCAACACAAATTGATCAATTTTTTTTTTTTGACAAATCGTGGAATTACTGCGGAAAACTACACTTTTCTTCTTCCACAGTCACTTATTTTTCCACGGACAATTCAATGAAATGAAGAAATCGGCAGACACACTCAACCCAGGACAGAGGGAAAATTCACTTGGCAGATAGAATGTAATGAAAAATTCGTAAGTGATGATTTTAATGGGAAACGAGAAGAGAGATTTTTTTTTTTTCATAATTTTTTATTTTAAATTTTTGTTTCACACGAAAACTCACCTGACCAACGTCGCACCACATTATTATTTAGCTGGCACTGATGACAGCATCTTGGATCGTTCGTTAACCATACACTGTCTTTTTTTTTCAATTATTATTATTATTATTTTTTTTAATTCAATTGAGTTATTTATTGAAACTCAGTAATCAACCGTGGTTGAACGAGATAAATTACGAAACTTTGAAAAACTTCACAAGAAAAAAACCTTCGAGAGGTTGTGGGACAAAAAAAAATTCCTCAAAATTTCATCGTTCTTTTCCTCCTTATTAGCGTTCAAATAAATGGCAAAAAAAATATATTTATATGTAATAAAAAAATAAAATAAAATGAAATTATCGTCACGGTCTCACGGTTACCGCAAAAGCCGCCCACACAGATTGTCGGTGTAACACACCGCCACACGATTCACTTTACGATGGAAAAAAAATTTTAACACAAGTAACACGGACAAGCCCACTTGCTGCTGGCTGGCCATGCAAAGCATTACTGAATACTCTGACAACAGTCTACACTGAGTGTCGCCACTCGGTTTTCCCCCGAGTTTCTTACTCGGTTATCATCGGCTAAACTCGGCCCACCTGCACTCCGGCACAACGCCACGGGACTTCAGGGACGTAGCACTGTACATCGTGTACCACGAACGAAGATTTTTTTCAACAGTACTACTCACCTATTCAATATTTTTTTTTAAATCGAACATTTCGTTCGAATTTTAAATTTTGAATTTTTATTAAAGACGAAAATCACTGGTCGATCATCTGCATTTTTGAGCGAATTTATTTAATGTTAGAAAATGAGTCAAGGAAATTATACTTGTGAAGACAAAAATTCATGATAATGGAATTGGCACACATTTGACAATTTTTTATTTTTTTTTAAGAATTAGAAAATTTTTTTAAAAAATGTGCACTGATAGTTTTTTGAATTTTTCACATGTGCATATTTTCTATTTTTAAATAATTTATCTGTTGGAAAAAATGAAAAAAAAAAACAGAAAATTGTCAGATGTCTGGTATTTTCAGTATTATAAAAATGCATTTTTCTCAATGGATAAATAATTTTTTTTTAATTGAAGAATATTCCGAAATCTATGGGGAATAAGAAATTTCTATAAAGACTTGTTTTATAGAGGAAATCGAGAGCTGCGAAAGAGATTATTACAAAAGTTTTTGTGTCTCCCATAAATTTCGAGGTATTCCGAAAAAACTTGGTTGCGTGGGAGAGTGAAGGAGGATCATTTTTGGCTTCATTTCGAGATCCGTTTTTTAGGAAATATCTCAAAATATAAGAGCAATAGAAAAATTCTGTTTGAGGCTTTTTTTGTAGCTCAGATTCTTCTCTACAAGAAAGCTTCCTTCAACATTTTCTCCATCTCTCTCAAACTCCGAAATTCTCAACAAGAACTCAATAAAAAAGGGAGAAGAGGCAGTTCATCAATTTTAATTGCAGATTCGAAAAGTGACGAAATGAATTGTTTCAATAGTCCTTAAAAAATATTTTTTTGAAGTGATTAAAAAAAATCCTGAATGTCTGATTTTCATCATATAAATATATATATATTATATATAATAAAGAAAAAATTTTTTTTTTTGTCCAATATCCCCATATTTCATTGCTTCTTTCAAAACGCGATGAAACTGAGACAATTCTATAAGGAAACTTAGTTGTGCTCTGCTAATGCTCATGCTAATTCTAGATTAATAAGTTATTGTAGATGCGCAAAATTATACACTGTAAGATATAGTCTGTTTCATGCCAATTTGTTTTGTAAGAAAAAATTGTAACCTCACTGCTGAGGGCACACTCCCTGCAGAGCAGTTGTGATCAAATAAAAAAATAAAAAGTGCTTAAAAATTTGTGAGATTTAGTAAATTGATTGAAATTAATTAATTTTTTTGATTTTCTGTTAAAAACTCATTTTTTTCAGAAGAAACTAAAAGGGAACGTCAGTTCCTTCCAAGAGGCGAGGTGAAGTGGGGCACAGAAACGAGGTAAACACGAACGAAAAGCATGAGAGAGCTAGCCTCTAAAATGGTTTGTGTTAGACAGGGATAGGTCAAAATTTTTTTCTTTCCTTTTCTTAATTACAAAAAAATGGCACGTGAAAATTTCATCAAATTTTATACATTGATTTTTATTGAATCGAGTAATATAAATATCCAAAATTGGATACGAGCTCTGTATTTTGGAGCTGTGAGAGGTAGACATAACAATGGTGATACATAATAATTTATGTTAAACAGCAAATTTTGATAATTAATTACTCAGAAATGGCCTGCGAAATTTCCTTGAAATTTTGCAAGTAGCCCTAAAATTAATCCAACAATATCTAAGAATTTTTTCGTAATTATCTCTGCATTTCGATATGGCCTTATGTTCTTTTTCAAGGACTATTGAAATAGTTAATTTCTTCATTCTCACTACTTTTTTTTCTCAGTGCAAGAAATAGCAAAAAAATTCAAAATTACATTTTGTCAGCTCTGATGTTTATCTGAAAAAACAAATCTAGAACAATTCCCCTAAAAACTACTTTCAATTCCTAGATAGGGAAAAATTAGAAAAAAAAATCAGTTTTATTTCAAACAATTTAAAATTAACCAGAAATCTTGAAATTTGGAGCTTATGACATTTTTGTAGATAATCTAGCCCCACAGGCTCGTCCATTTTCACACGCAAAAATACGTAAAGCTCTACTATAAATTAAACCCAATTCATCAGTCACAAGATCCGCTAGATAGTCCCACGAGAGAGAACCCAAGAATCCTCCGAGTAAACTCTCGAAACATATAGTCGAAATTGTTACTTTACAATCCAAACTTCGTATCCATTCGACCGAGAAATCGTGTGACATCGAAACTCCCCTTCTACCCTCCGCAAATTCAAAGTGATGAAGCGCGAACTAAACTGTTTTACTGAATGAAATAACTGTGGAGTAGAATGACCCCGTCTATCATCCGACAGGTCGTAAAATCTTAATGACATATATGTGGCGTTAAATGGCCACCTAATGTGTGTGAGAAGAAGGAGAAACAAAAAAAAAAAAGAAGAAGAGAATGAGAAAGAAGCAGTATAGTCTTCAACCACGTTTTTCAAAGACCAAGAGTGTTTTGTGTGTTCCCGCGCGTGGCTGTCGTTAGACCACACGAGTGAGTTGTGTGTCCCCCCTTTTTTTCACCTCTCCTTCTCCTCCCCCTCCCCCCCTCGGAATGAAAACACAGCGTCCTTCGGAAGGTCCCCTGTGGCTGTACACTTTGCGTTCATTGCCTTTTCCATATTCTTCGTATTGCTTGTTTCTTTATCTTTTTACTTTTTTTTTCTCTACTCACTCAGTCTTTGTCTCTCTCTTTCTCTCTCTGTTTTTTTTAGTCGCGTGACAGGACTGTATTGCTCCCAGAGTGCTTCTGTATATCTTATTACAAACTGTTGAAAGTGAATACCTCGAGGCGTTTGCATTTGACACTTTTTGGTCTCGGGAGGAAAAAAAAATTCTCATTCTTTTATTTTAAAATCCTTTTATTTTACTTGTATGTTTTTTTTTTTCTTCTGTTGAGCACGTGGACGTTTCACGTGAATATATCGAGAGGTGATTCTCAGTTTACAGTGTACTAACCTCCCTACACATGAGAACATGAATTTTTAGTGAGGGAACTTCGATTTTTTTTCCGCCCGCTCTACGCACGAATGAGTAGGGAAATGAGGAGATAGGGTAGTTTAGAAAGTGTCGTTGGCATTATTTTGAAAATTACTTTGGAGCATGGAGCTTTAGAGAGAAAAATACCATGAGCCCCTTTTTTTTCAAATAATTTTATGGGCTCCAAAAATTACTTTGATATATCCCAGTAAATTCAATAGTTCCAAATTTTTTTTAATTATGAAAAACTGGAATTTTTTTTTTTCATTTCATTTTTCTCATTGTTTTGCGATTATTCCCGAAACAAGTAGGTATAAAGAAAAATGTGAAGGAATTTTTTTTTGACAAAATGTTACGAGTTACATAAAAGGTTCCAAGAAAAATTCTCGTGCAACTACTAATTTCCGAGATATTTACAAAACAATCCTTCAATCTTGAAATTCATTTTTCTCTGCTGCTTCATCCCAGGAATGTCAATATCAATCGTACGAAGATATTTTTATTGAATTACAAAGCGATTGGTAGGAAAATTGTGGTCCAATCAGAGAACCATCACTCATTTTTCATCCAAGTTAATCAACAAAAATGAAAAGTATTTCCTTTCTTTTTCTTGTAAATATAAAGCGGAAAGATTAAAAGAAGAAATTTGTGGACACAGAAGGAGGTGTCAAGCTAATTTTCATTGACGTATTAAAAGAGGTAAATTATGACTCCAACAAAGTCATATAAATACGATACGACCAAGGGTTTTTACAACAAATATAATTTATGGCATTTAAAATTTCGAAGAAACTACTTATTGAGATGTACCGCAAATACTGGCCACGAGAATGAAACAGAGAGGGTAGGCAATAGAGTTTTAACCACCACACACAAGTGGAAAGAGGAGGGAGGGGGGGAGGAGAGGGAGAAGCCTTCAATTGGCCCGTTTGAGTATTCAAAGGTGTCCGTGGTCGCGTGCCCAGTCAGTCATCCTCAATAATCTCTTTCTCTTTCTTTTGCCTTTCTTTTTTTTTGAGTTAATTGACCATAATTTGATTTATGATCTCCACATATTTTCGGTGGTATTTAACCATGAAAAGAGCATTTGTTAAGTGCTATGATAAAATATCTTTTGAAAATAATGAGATTTACCGTTAAACTGTTATGTGTCAAAGCATACAGCACGACTTCGACCTCAGACACGTTGAATTGATTTTGTACTGCATCGATCACGTGGTATTGATATCAATGCAATTTTCAACGTTTTTGCTTTTAATACAAGCATTTTTTTTAATTAAATGATTTCATAATTTTCCAATTGAAATATTTTTTTTTAATTTTATACAAAAATTAAAAATTAACTTTTTAAAACTTGGAAATCATAAATTTTTTACATTCTTCAGGTAAAACAAAAATGGAAAAAATTAACACAAAGAAATTGTTCAAATAGTTTATGACAAAAAAATAACAAATTTTTCCAATGTACGAATTTTGATTTCTAGTCAAAATTCAATCAGTTGGTGCTTTTTTCAAAATTTTCAAAGCTTTCAATTTTCAAAGCTGAGAGAAACTGCTGAAAGAAAATTGAGAAATTCATTAATTTTTCAATATATAATAAAATTATGATTTTCAAAAAAAAAAAAGTATTTAAAAAAAAAAAATAATTAATTGGTAAAATTTATAGATAATTTTGCAAGTGGGGCCCCCGCTTGGTATTTACGGACCAGTGTCGGCCAGTCCAGAAACTCGCCACTGACACTCTGTATATAAGTTGAGAAGCCAAAGAATAATTCTTTACACTATACCAGACACTGTACTCAGAGCGCTTGCCTTGGCTGACTCAACGCAGTTACCATTGTATAGCTCGTCCAGCCAAAGAAAATTCATCGAAAACATTTTTATTACATGGAGCACTTGATTCACGTCACTACGAAAAATTATATATTTATTATTTAACAATTTGATCGCAATTCAATTATAAAATAAAAAAATGGGTAGTGGAATTTCGATTCACTATTTAAAAAAATTATTTATTATTAATTCTTAAATGTTAAGTGATTTTCGTGAATTTCGCAGGATTCGAGTGTTTTATTCGTTGCTCATTCGCCGACAATCGTGTACTAATTTCAAAAGATGCCGCCATTTCTGCTGTGCAAGGGAGTGTGCGAGGGCGCACTTCGAGGACTCCCAATAAAATTCCCGAAGAAATACCATGCGTTCTTACGAATAAAAGAAAAGTCAAAAAAATTCATAAAATTTTGTTATTTCGTGTACCTCATTAGACGAAATTTAACTAATTTATTTTTTGATTTCACGTCAATTAACAAATTAAATCTATTAAATTATGAGCAAGCGATGAAGAGAATTTCCATGGGCACGAAAGAAACGCAAAAAGACGGCGCGCGTCAAAAAAAAGTGGCGGGAAAAATTCAAAATTTGCAGGAACAAATACAGGCGAGCTGTTGATAATTCAATTGATAAACTTTTGTTTCAGGGTGATTCACAGGTGACAATTCAGTGACACGTTGTTGCGGCTTTACTCAGTCGGTCATACAGGCTGTTTTAATGGGAGTTTGCTTTACACACGTTTACAAAGTGGAACTAAACTTTCGGAGGATTGAGAGGGGATTGTTATAACTGATACATGGATTACAGAGAGCAGCCCTTCATTTTACGAATTAGCAGGTTTTTTTTTTAAATTAATATAAAATATCGAAGAATATTATGAATTGAATTGTTAAAATGCAGTTTCATGAAGAATGGTCATTTTTTGAGCAAAGTTAATATTGATGGGTTTTCAAAATTCATAATTTCTATTAGACAGAACAAGGCTTTTTCGTTCACGGAAAATTTGAATTTTCGGTAATAAAAAAGCACTCATTTTTGCAGTATATTTCGGAGACTAAGCGAGTTAGCGAAATTTATGTAGTAGCCTTTTCTTATAACTTTCGCAATTTTCAGAAAATAATTTTTTTTTTGGAAATTGCGCTATCTTGCTTAATTTTCGAAATATTGATTAGAAACTACTGACGAAAGTGGACAATACAATAAAATCAATGAAAGACCGAAAATTTCGAAAATAATGAAGAAAATTCAAATTTCTCACTACTTTATTTTTCAACTAAATACTATAAATTTTTCGTGTATATTTTTCTCGACGACAAAATTGCGGTTCATTTTTTGCATTAAAAATTATAATGAATTTATTTAAATCAAATTGAAATGATTTGAGCACTCGCTCAACCGGTATGCGCCTAATGATGGTGCGAATGAGCGAGAGAGTAAGAGAATCGTAAGGGCGTATTTCTATTTATAAAACGTGCGTTTCTAGATTGTATGAATATCAAGTTCTGACGTTGGCAAATACTGGTTTTGTGTGCTTCATTCGTGTCAAAAATACAAAAACATTTAATTTTAATTTTTTTTAATTATTTAATCGCATAAATTATCTGCAAAAAATACTTTCAAGCTCTTTGAGTTTAACTTTTTTCCCTAGAAAAAGGTCCTCCAAAAAAGTCATCCAATGAGTCCCCGAAATATCGAAAACATAAGGTGCGAGTGTAAAATTTGCATACTTCATGGTATTTCAAAAAATTCGAGGAACTGAAAAAAATTTAAATTTTTTTGTAAAATCCTCTTTTATGGAAAAAGTTTTCATGAAAATTCCTCCATTCTCTTTACTCTCCAAAATGATCCTTAAAGCCCTGTAAATAACTCAATTAAAAATTAAAATTTTTAACAAGAGTTGAAAATAATTCGACGAAAAATACCGAGTATTTAACAGTTCGAAGAATCATGATAAGACATTTTTATCAAAGATAAACTCGCACAGTTATCTTCCATCGTCATCATACGTGACTCAATAAAATTTATGCATACCTCTGACTACAATTAAGCGAATAAATCAACCAACAGTGTAAAGCCCTCAACAATTAATCAACAACAGCTTTAGCCCTTTTAATCAGTCCAATTACCCCGAAAAATCATTTTTAGAAAAAGCCACTGTAATTAATTAAAATTCCTGGTGAAAAAAAAAAATCAGATTAAAATGCGGACATACTGATCACTCGAATCACCGCATTGGCACTCACTCCAAAATTAACATAAATCAAATCTGACAAAAAAAAACAATGGAAAATGTTAACATGAAGCATTATTGTCGATTAATTCTCAACATGAAAGGAATAACACGGCACAGAGGTAGGAGGCACGTGACAGATATACGAGTTTGTTTGGAAATCTCCGGACTTTCCCTCTCTCTCTCACTTACTCTCACGCTTTGAACGATGTGCGGATGCACATGGGGCGGTTTTACAACCCTGACCCGGGTTGTAGTTGCAAACGGAGTGCAGTGTACACAGTGCAAGAGGGACTGGAAGAGATTTTGTTTTTTCTCTCTCTTCTCTCTTTTATTTCTTTTCATTTACGCACGATCGAATCAGAGTGCAAGTTAAACTCGTGAATGAAATCCACAGTTTGACACATTATTTACGGAACTGTGTAGAATTTTTGTTCATTGAGAGAACACGTGGGCTAATTAATGGCGGATAATAAATAATTAAATACTGAGTGGCTCGAGAATTTGGAAAATTACTGAGTAATTGTTTTGTGAATAGCGTTGGAGCGAGTACGTTCATGGGAATTTTTTATTCTGTCCTTTTTATGGAGAATTTAATTTTCTACGAAAAAGATGCTCTGATGAATTTTGATAAAATCAGCGGTTTCGGAAATATTTGAGTAGTCGTTGGAAATTTAATTTTGGATGATTTTTTGAATTTATTTTTTTTTCAGCTCACAATTGGAAACATTCCGGAAACTATCAAATTCACGAGAATTTAGGGAGAACCATTTTTGTAGATTGCAAACTTCTCTACAAAAAAATTCCATAAAAAAATCTCCTAAATTGAAAATATCCCTTGGATTTACAAGAATTGATCTTATTTCAGAGTTCACCTTTTCATCCAGAACTTCTGGTGAAATAATCAAAGATACGAAAAGACGGTTCACCTAAAAACCTCCCTTTCCTCAGACCCAACAAATTTGATTTACTGATTTTTCACTCTATCTCAATTACTTACCGAGATATTCACCGTTAAAAGGAACGAATCGGCAAGAGTGAATTCAAAAATAAAAAGGCACGAGTCGATTTATTACTGTGCGTCTATATATATCGTGGATTTACAAGCTTGTTCACAAACAGCCGTGTGACATTTTCATTGGCATAAAAGATACACACACACATTATATAAATATATATATAATAGAAACTATTGAGTGCCGTGGGACGAGACGATTGAGGCAGGTCAGGGGGTTATGATCACGGGCATCAATGGCCCACAGAAAGTGCGAAGCCACACCGGCTACCACTTGTTCCTCTACACGGCTTTGTTTGTGTATATAAACTACGGTAGTACGTGACACACACCGCACAAAACGACGAGGAGAAATAGAACGAGAGACGAGGGGCAAGAGGTGGAGATATGAGAGAATCAAGAGCGGGCTTACGTAATTGATATCTCGGAGATTCGTTTTACGACACGTTTGGATATGCGCACATCCAATTCACGTATAGAACGAGTCATTGTCCTGTTTATGTTTCGAGGGGGCAAGGGAGGGAGGGGAGGGATTTGTGTTTGGTGTGTATGAGAGAGTTCACGTGGGCAATCGCCCAAGTCATTGTTGTATTGGGATTATTAATCGTTCGTAAATTCTGTTAAACAGAATTTCTGAAGGCTCAGCGATTATTAGAAATGTTCTGGGATTTTCGGCATTTGAAGAGAGGCAAATGAAAATACATCAAGATTTGATCATGATTATGGTTATCTGAAGAAGCGAGGGAATTTTGGAGAAGAATTGTGAGGAAATTTTATCGGTTTTTTCATTTTTATTATTGGAAGGAAATTTTGTTTGTCTGATTGGATTTTTAACGGAAAATTTCCGATTCTTAATTGATATCTCTGGTTCTTCTCAGTGCGATGGGTTGTGCTTGATTGGAAATAAAAGCTGCAGAAATATTCAATCGATTCCATTTCTACAAGAGATGAGTTTTTATGAAATCTGAGAAAGTTATTGCATTGAAACTGCTTATCATAGGAATTTCATAGGGATCAGGGTAAAATGGACGTGCGGTGCCAAAATAACCAGATTTTTTTTTTAAGTGAAGACTTCCAGGGTGATGTTTGAAAATATTCTCCAACAATGTAAGAAGATCTTATTTTTCAATGATTTTTTCGTGAAGATTTTCACTCAGGGAAAAAACTCGGTTCATTTTTCCTTGCAGGTCTGTCTTGCATTAGTCTTTCCTTTAAATAGCTTTGCCATTTTCTATTTCTGTCAGCTGAGTTTCGAAAGAGATGGATGCGTAGTTAATTCAAGTTTGATTCGTGATCAGCTGCCAGATCCTGTATCCACTAGAACAAGGATGATTCACAAAAGACCGAAATTTATGCAAGATTGAAAAAAAAATGAATTTTTCATTCAGGCATGAGTTTTGGAAAAAAAGCAAAAGATAATATTTTCATATTAATTCTAATTCCCATTGAGGGTCCTATCCTGTTTCTATATTCCTTTCCATCTCACAGCATAAAAAATTAAAAACGCGATCAAAAATTTTTCAACTTGGAAAATTTAATGCAATAAGAGAATGACAAATAGAAGAAAGTCGATTCTTATTCACAATCTATTTTGAAATATCAAGAAACCTAACATTGATACGAAATTTTTCAGAAGGATCTTCCTTATCACCCCAATAGTGACCCTTAAGAAACATCTCCACAAAATTTTCTATAATTCACCCCCTTTCCGAGATATTTACCAAAAACCAACAACGAAATCGATTCGTCTCGTTTTTTCTCTCACCCTTGACTGCTTCATTTGAATCTTTTGAGCAGCCCTTCATCGCATTGATGATGAAGAAAAACATATTCAAGTGAGATAATTCGATATTATGTGCTTTGTACTCAAAAAATTCCAGCAACGATTAAGAAATACCGAAATTCTTGTGACTAGCCTTTTTTGAAGCATAAGCGAACATCCAAAGAAAGTCTTGGAAAAAATCTCCTATTTCTATCATTCTTCTGATTAAAATTCTGGTTATTTTTGATCGATGGAAATTTAGCAATGAATCGAAAACAATTAATTTGCCCCAACTTTTCAGCTCCTATCCGGAGCTCTCATAAAGGGGGTGTGGGAGTCTTTATTGTGCATGTATCTAAAAAGTTAATAATCACAAGTCCAAGTAACTGTTAAATCTCCTAGCACGCGGACAATGATCTCCTAATTTTTCCTTAAAAATCTATTTTTTCAATTTTTTTGATGACTATTCTTCGAGTTCAATTGAAAACTGTGACCAATAATCGATAATTACTTAAAAAAATTAGTTTACCTTTCATTTCGCTTTGGTTTTTCGAAGCGAGCACGCAATTTAAGTCAACCAATGAGGAATGAAGAATAGACGTGACAGTTTTAGCATTACATTCGACGTGTATGAACTTTTTAGAATAGAAAGGATGTATGTCAAATCTCTTTGGATGAAATAAAATTAAAAATCCATGATGCTTCTAGAAATGTAAAAAAAATGCGCCTCAATTGAATTGACTCAGCTTCTTTCACGTCTTCGACACTAGATTCGTCTGAGGACAGATTGACTCGTGCTACTTGTGCCTCAAGGCTGCTGCTGATCAGGTTAGTCACATTCCAAGTATGTACCGAAAGCCACTTGTAATACCCCCACGAGGCACTCTACACACACACACAAACTCTAGCGCGCATCGTCAAACGTACATTGAGAATAGTAGAGAAGATATAAACGCGCGTCCACTACCACTCACTCGAGGCCCATTTACTCACTGCATATTCCAAAGCGCCAACACTTGCCACGTTTTCAGTATTACATGCACTAAAATATATATCTACAAGCTCAAAAGCTAAACTACACTCGAGTAAGGTGCCCGCCTCTCTCTCTCTCCACCCTTTTGTCCCTTTTTCCCCCCTTGAGTTCTCATCAGCAGCTGTCGCATCTACTTGTTGAATCAAGATTCCACTACTTGGAAAATTTTCACTGCCACCCTTTCAAAATGTATTCTTACAAATTCATCGACTTCATTCATACGCAAAAATAGAGCAAC
Organism: Aleiodes alternator; assembly: GCA_963921955.1. Classification (NCBI taxonomy): domain Eukaryota; kingdom Metazoa; phylum Arthropoda; class Insecta; order Hymenoptera; family Braconidae; genus Aleiodes; species Aleiodes alternator. The sequence continues at coordinate 5,565,074 of OY998113.1, forward strand.
ATGAAGAATTTTAATTGAAGAAAATTTCCGTGAATTGGCAAAGTTTAATAGTTTTGATGGAAATATCGTTGATATGCGATTTTATTGGGTGATAAGGTCTCAATGGAGAATTTAAAATTTCAATCGTTTCATTCATCTTTGAAGATAATAACGTGTGAACTGAGGGGAACAATGAAAATTTATCACTATTTAATTCGGTGATAGGAATTTTTTTACTATCTTGATTAGTTTTGAAATCGATGGATAACAGAGATTGGGTTTGTAATTGGGGTTTTTGAACTATCTAGCGGAAATAAAGCTATTTTTTTTGGGATTCTTTTTTATAGAGGAAAATGTGAGCTAGAGAATGAGTATCATGAAAAATTCGGTAGCGTGCCTAATTGTTGCAATAGTTTATGAAACATAATTCAGTAAAGTTCTGTAAGTTATGATACTAGAAATATCAAAAATTTGACAATATTTATTTCTATTTTTTTGGCAAATTAATTATTTCAGAGAAATAAAAAATATGCACATGTAGAAGATTTAAAAAACTATAAATGCTCAGTTTTGAAATATTTTCTTCATAATAATTAATTTGTTTTATAAGAATCGAAAATTCTTTCAATGTGTGCTAATTTCATTATCGTTAAAAGGTATACAGTGAAAATATTGTTAGGAGAATTACTATGTTTATATAATACTCATGGACTATACACTGAGAGGGAGAAATTTTTGTAGCAAGAAAATCGTCTCGTAGCAAGAAAATTCAAAATTTTCCTTCACAATTTTTATATCTATATATATCGAAATTTTCTTGAGTGAAGTAGATTTTCTTCAACTAAGTAGATTTTCTTACAACAAAATTTTTTTTTCTCAGTGTACTGGTATTATGATCTTTTTTCCTCTCATAATTTTTCTAATCACCATGCTTTTATGTTTCTTCACATTGAACATAGCAATTTTCGATTTGCGTAGTAAGAAAATGTACGATTTTCAATTACTATTGATTTGATGTTTTCATCTTCACATTGTATCACTTAAGCGGTAATTAATTATGTTACAAACGTAAGAAAGCAATTCTAAATGATTGTAAATTGTAATTTGATTTTTATATAAAGTATAAGATGTTAATGCAACTTGCATTATGTTTTGTACTTTGATCCTGTTATTGGCTTCGGTGGTTGGGTCTCAATAAATTGAATAAATAAATAAATAAATTACTATTCTGTTAAAATATCAGAAAAGTTATGAACAATAGAAAAAATCATTTTTTTTTTTTTTTTTTTTATTAATGCATTGGTAACCCAATGATGGGTTTATTAGCGAAAAAATCATTAAATGAAAATTAATTTGTGAAATGTATTGAGTTGAAATGAATATATTGTGGAATAATATTTATCATGTGACATTCCAAAATTATTTTATAACGTCAATAAATGAATTAGAACTGAGGTTTGTTCCATTTTTCGTTTGTGGAGAGTTTGAATAACACTCAGAAAAAAAAGGAAAAGCCAATGGTGTGAACAATTGTTCTCTCCAGTTGAATAATTGTGATAAATAGGAATGAATATCGATAAATTGAGCTAATTATAAAGCGGAGTGAAATTGATAAAACTCGCCGAATTACGTAGAAATTTCGAATTTCACATGAAAATGGAGATCTACAAAGTATTCTTTCGAAGGACTCATTGAACTAATTCTAATATGTGACTACAAAAATTTTCTTCCACGCTTCGACGATTTTTATTAAATTCACCAATTCGCAAATTAATATATGACTGATATGCCCTACCAATACAATGTCTCTTAGTAGAAATTACCATGTAGAATTTATAAAAGAAAATTATAATATTCTTTCCGTGTACTAAATATTCTTCAGCGTAGTTATTCATCGAATATCACAAAAATTATAAGAGTAGTTGAATTATCAAGGAAATTTCTCCCATACAGAAAAATGAAAATTTCCAAAAGAAAAGTCCCCAGAAATTTCCTCCAGTCTCATAGATTCTGAGACTTTCAATAAAAGCCGACTTTCCAAGTAAAAATTGCTATTATTATCATTTTACGTGAATGGCTCAGAAGGTGAGATAGATAGAGAAATTTTCATTAGAGCCTTTTTCTGTAAGAAAAGCTGAGAGTTACAAAAAAGATTTTCACCAAATTCCTCCTATTTTCCCCAGATCCCGAGGAAAGTCGAAAGAACTTCCGAACTACGATAAAATCCCCCCCCTCCCGTTTCTCCGTTAATGAACAGAAAAAAAATCAATTATTACTACCGCAAAATTCCGAGTTAAACAGTGGAAATAAATGCATTCATCAGGACATGAAAAGTTAAAGCCAGGACAAGAGTACATGCGAATTGAGAAATGGCAAAAAAAAAACAAGCGAGGGAGGAGTTACAGGAGAAGAGAAAGATCCGTGGCACACTTATTCCTCTTGGCCTGAGTCATACACAACGAGCGGCACACGAGCGTGCTCACGACACACTTTTGCCAGTAAAACTAGCCAGGGCATACCACTCCCAGTAAACAACTTAAATCAGCTTTATCCTTTGACTTTTATTATTATTTTTCCAATGAAAATAATACGAGTAGAAAAAATGAAGAAGAAGTTTTAGATTGTTTTTTTGTGTAGAATTTCAAATTTTTTTTTTTTATTACTTCCTCACAAGTTTTGAATCATCTCTACTGACCTATTTAGAGAATTGACAAGGCCAGAACACAGATTGACTTCCCTAATTCCAAGTTCTCCCGTGGGCAGTAGGAAGTAAATAAAGCCACGAGGTACGGAAATGAAATAACGCAAAATTTTATAAATATTTCTTCCTTCCGTCCTGTAAAATGTTCTCAATTGGATACTCGAATAATTGAATCTTCAAGAAAATTATTGGAGATAGGAAACAAGATTTCGACCTAGAGTGTTCGTCTCTTTAAAGCAAACAAATTTCGGAGTGCCAATTCAAGTAACACATGTAAATATTAATAACATTGTGAAATTCGACCCTAATTGCAATATTTTATTCTTCAACATTCGCATTTACAACTCTTCACCTCACCATTATTTGGGCATGACTAGTCCACAGCTGAACAACGTTCGAGAGTCATGTTTGGTGAGTGGTCCAGTTATCGAACGGATAAGACTCGTCAGACATCAGTGATCGAACATACGAAATTCGATAATTACTGATATATTCAACAGTTTTATAGGCTTTTATTCTAAGTTGAACATTACATTGTGTTTTGAAGATTATAAAAATAATGTTTAGCTGGATTACCAATTTTTTCCAGGATAAATTGCGTTCGATAGCTCGATCACTGGACGAGTTCGAATACTGGTCAAATCGCCTTACTTACAGTCATCGATTTTAATATTCTTTTGAAAAGGGATAATTAATTGCATTTTTTTATAAATCTTGTTTGAGGTGTGTGGCATTTGAGCGAATGCTATTTGTGTGTGTTTCAATTGTATCCATCTGATTAATGCCTGTGTAGAATTTTACTCATATTTTTATAATTTACAGAGATATTTTCGGATGGATCAATCCTTTGGATTTCAATAAATTTTCTCAGATATTTTAAACTTCACCTTCAACAACGGATATTTCTGTAAATAATTGAGATAAATAAAAAGTCATCACAACTTAGTTATTTCATTTTGAAGAATTGAACATTTTTCTATTTATTGGAAATGGGTGTGATAAATAAGTTCTCAACACAATTTATTCACTTTAATATTCAAGACTTTATTTTATTGCACGAGGATGGACCGTCAGTGCAATGCATCGGTGAACTCTCTACGAGAGACTAACTACTTGTCACCAAGGCCCGAAAAGTATCGGTACCTAAAGACAAAGAACCCTCAGTTCTTTCTCCCTATGGAATCATTGTTTATGTTTATGTTAGTCGCCGACTCGTCGGCTCTTGCTACGTCGATTCGTTTTTGAAACTCATAATCTCGATTTAAATAAATGATTCTCAGTAAAGATATAAAGTAATAATCCAATACTATTCGTATTATTCTCCTCATCTCCAATAATTCCTCCATGAACTTCAATTTTAGCATTCAATACACATCGACAATGAACAAAATTGCAGGATAACCTAAAATTTTAATGCTAAAACCGGAAGTTCATCATATCCATCTTCCGCAGAAGCTACACTAGTATGAACAAAACCTTTCACTTCTCATTTGACCTTTTTTTTCCTTGTGTTCTCCTCTGCCTCTCGATTCTTTGTCCCACAAAGCAATGCAATTTGTGTTTATCTTTTGTTACTTCTAGTATCGCGTGCATATACGCAAGAGACAAAACTTATTTCTCTCTGACATTTTTTTATTAGCATTGAAGTCGCGTAGTCCTTGTGACCTTCGTTACATATCCACATACCTTATGGTATGTAAACATACCTCTGTCGCGACTGTCTGGCAGCCCAAGGACAACGGGGAGGGGATTCCCCCGATAAAAAATTAACAGTAAAAAAAAAACGAAAAAAAAAAAATTATAGATAATGAATGAGTTGGTGTTAATTATTCCGTGTAATATTTGTAATTGATTACATTTCCATTAATCGAAGATTATCTCGGGTATTTCTAAAGTCCTCGTATCATTGGTTGAATACAATGAGACGAACGTTTGGCGGGCTTTTTGAAAACAAAAATTACAGTGTGAATAATTTAAAGATTTTTATTTTCCTTATAAGTTTGCCATCAAACAGAAATGATGGTGGAATAAAAACTCAAATTTTCCTTCCAATTAAAGAATTTTTGAACAAAGTTACGTGCAGTAGCAATACAACTGCAGTGCAGGACTGCTGCGGTGCATCTGGCCGAGAGTTGTATTCAAACGGCAGAGAGAGGTAGGCATTTGAAAAGCGCCCTCGGACGTGTCTCGATCGTCGTATATACGCATAAAACACAGGAGGTGAACCTGTGCGAAGTTTCGAACGTGTGTGTGTAAGAGAGAGATATGAACACTTTAGAGAACTCAAAAACCAGCGAATGGTATAACAAAAGAGAGACGATGATACGGCGAGAGAGTGAGAGAGGGGAGTACTGGAAAGCGGTGGAGAGGGATAAGGAAAGGAACAAAGAGAGGAGTTTGAGGAAAAAAACGTACATAACCACGTGGAGTTCTTGCGCATACGTAGGGAAGGGAGGAAGAGCAATGTTGAGAGAGGGAAGAATATGATCCTTTGCGCGTTTTCAAACCTTCTACAACGTGCACACAAAACTTTTTGACGTTTTTCCTCGTTGTCCCGCGGAAATATGGATGTAACGCTGAGGCCACGTGTGTTAGGGAATGCGCCAAGACGTGGAACTAACTGCCATTGGTGGGATTCTATTGGCCAATGGGAGAGGTTGAAAATTGCAGTCTAGGAGAGAGAGGGAGAGAGTCATCGGGTAGTTGGATTGTTTAGTGCAAGAGAGGTAGTGGGGATGAGTTTTTAGTTGCGCAGTGAGAGGAAGAGAGAGAGAGAGTGAGAGGGCGAAAGAGAGAGAGTGAGCGAGTAGGGAGGGCGAGCAGGAATGACGACGAGGAGAGGGGATGAGAGGAGAAATGAAAAGGGGGGAATGAGCAGTAGCAGTGCCGTAGAAATGAGGATCTCTTGAGTTTATGTTTGGAGAGGGGATTTAATGCTTTTATATAAGTCGAAAGAAAAAAACTTGAATTTTTTTATAGAAACATGGAGAAAGATAACCTCGAAAAATTGCAATTTTTACTTCATTTTCACTGGTCACAAGAAAATAATGAATCTCTTGTCTCTGATTCATACTGCATTTTAATTTAGTTTTTTTTTTCTTTTTTTTTCTAATTTTATTCATTAATTTTTCTAGATACGGATATAAAACGAAAATAGAGTAAAAATAAGGGATCGTTTGTACTCTAGTACGTTACTGAAATGAAAAAAAAAAAAAGAAAGAAGGAATACGTTTATGGTACGTGGACTCCCTGGGGACGTCGAACGAAAACGAACAAAGGACGCTTTGAAGGGAGAAAAGAGAAAGAAACTCGTTCTCTGTTTTCTCCCCTCTCTCCTTTATGTCTGGAAATTGAGAGAGGGATCCAACTGTTCATCTGTTACACCACTGCTCATGGTGTTTTATACGCATAGATTTTTGTGTTGGGACGAGAGTAAAGTAGAGGGAGTGAAGCAGTGTGTCCCCATGTTAATAGGGGCAGTCTCACAAACATCATTATGAATTTGCATTTAATAATTTATATTTTTTTCCATTTTTTGTCCCCATCATTATCACCGTCAATTTAAAAAAATAAGAAAAACGAAGTGAAAATTTGTCTCCATAGAAAATAAATTGAAATTAAAAAAAAAATTTAATCCAAAGGCAGAATAAAATAATTTCTTCTCATATAATATAATCACAATAATAATAATAATTTCAAATCTTTCTCAATTTCTCTGCTAGTCAGGTCCCTCAGATTTTTCCATCCTCCTTTGCTTTTTAACTTCTCTCTTTATCTGCCACAGGGAGAGAAAGAAAGAGAGGGACATCGTTACAGGCAAAGCTAAGCGAACATAACGTTCTCTATCCCTCTCTCTCTCTTTTTTTTTTCTCTTTTCCTCTATAATATTCTTGGTGAGATATTCCAGAGAGTGGAAGCCCCGTCTAACGGCAGAGAAAAAGAGGGGAATAGTAAAAAAAGACAAGAGAGAGAGAGAGAGAACATACCGTCAGGAAAGGTTGGGACAAGCTCCGAGAGTGGTGGAAATATATATTTCGATCTTCGTCTTTAGCTGTTTCCTCTTGTTCCTTTAGTACTGTCGTTTATTCCCCCACTATTTTCACGAATTATTTGGGCTCTCACTTCTACTCAGGCGATAGGTCGACTGCTCTCTGTCTTTCTGTCGCTCCCCTCTCTAGCTCACCGGAGATCGTTCTTTCTCGCTTGGGTTCGGGTATTCTCGCGCTCACTCGTTCGTTCCATTTGTCCATCTCGCTTGCGCTTGTGTGAACCGAGAGAGTCACGAATAAAGTTGCCTCACTCTAGAATTGAGGGGAAGGGAGTTCTAAATTGGGAAAGAGCGGCGAAGGGATGGAGAGGAGAAGGAGAGGATCCGAGACAAGGCGACTCGCCTTCCAACTCTCTCTCTCTCTTTCTATAACCATTCGCGAAAGCATTTTCAATGTGTACGACGAAGTCGTCTTCTTTCTCGCTCCCTACCGTTCCTTGTATATATGTATAGAACGAATGGATAGATACTGGAGAAACGAGAAAGAATACGAATGGGTAGATAGAAACTGATGAAGGAAGAGAAGGCAGAAGGCAGACCAAAGGGAATTGGGAGTTGGGTATCCTTTCGGTCTCTCTCTCTCTCTCTCTCTACATATATATATGCTTGATATATAAATACTCGCCCACGCTTTCTCCGTATGGGAGCGTAAAGTGTATAGGTTATGTAGCTACGAGCCAGTGAAGAAAGATAGGTACAAGGTGGGGAAGATCGGAGCATCCTGCCTTCACTTGGATCACGGAATATGACTGGGATGTGTATATATATATATATACATACATATATGTATATATATATATATATACGCGATTAGTATGAGGATTTCATCCTTCTCATGCATTCTCTCTGTCTTCTATGGTTTTGAGGTTTCTGTGACCGTCACACTTTCAGACTAAACTTCAGCTAACGATGAACTCGTAAATTCATCGATAAAAATCCAAACTTCATGATTCTTCATGCATTATCATTCTATCCTGCAACATTCTCGATAATGAGATATCTGAATTAATTAATTAATGAACACGGTGAAATTTTCAAATCAAACTTCTTGCATGTGAATTATTTTGCGATAAATTTTGGGAACGAATAGTCCTAGGTAAATTTGTTGAAATGTCTTTTTTGTAGAGAATTGCATGACGCACAAACAAATATCTTCGCAATTTTTCTCCAGTCCAATGGTTACGCAGATATTGTCAAAACAATCAATATCCCATTCTTTACCCTCAATCTCCAGGTGTCGAATGATCTACAAAAGCAATCGATGATGATGCCCGATTCTCCACGATTTTCGACTACCGATATGAGCAATCAAAAAGTTTTGGCGCCAATAGTGGGAGAACAATGCATTCAAAATAGTATACAGACTTCTAGAAACTATGAAAAACTAGGGAAAAAAACAGCAATAAACTCTGGATGATGAAAGAAAGAATGGTATTTGAGTAAAGAGAGGGTAAAAACAAGATGAAGAGGGAGCAATATTAAAGGATGGTTGTACCAAAAGAAGTTGATGCAAAACGAAAATACAAGTGTACGTGCCTATGTGTATGTGAGAAAAAGAGAAAGAGAGAGAGAATCAACTATGGAGCAGCAAGTGAGACAGAGAAAGACAAAGGTAAAATGATGTAAAAATAACAAATTGAAACTGGTGACCGATGGGACAGTAAAGAGAGAGGGGGAGGGGGTGGTGGGTAACGAGAGGGTATAACGAATAGAGAAAGAGAGAGCCTGATGAAGGAGGGTGAGTCCGCCAGAGGGGGCGGTGGAACGCTACACTGAGTTAAAAGGGGGATGGATACGAGGAGGGTAGGTACGTAGTGGTGGAAATCAAGTTAGAGTGGGGGAATTAAATGAGGGAAAGGGGATGGAGCGAGTCATTCTCTCTGTGTATGGGTTAGTGTACACTTCAGAGCCATGCGCACGTCTGTGTGTCAGTCGATGCGAGGGGCAATGCTCCACTCTAACACAATCAACTATCACTCGTATATGATAACACTGTGTATGTGTGTGTGTGTGTATATATCTGAGCGTGAAAGCTGGATTTGTGTGTGTGTGTGTGTGTGTGTGTAGGTGAAGCATGGATGTGTAGCTGATTTGTACGTGTACGCATGTGGAGTTCGCGCGTGGCTCATGGCCGAGGGATTTCACTGTACAACCGTCAAGCTCTATATATTGTGACAGAGAGATTTCACCATTTTAGCTATATTTGTCCATTCGTACATGCACTCCCACACATGCATATGTGTAATGTGTTTTTTTTCTCCTCTCTCTTGCTTTCTCTGTTTCTGCTGAGGACTGTCACAAAGACTGAGATAATGAATGAGAATAGAACGTATGAATTTGTATACTCGGAGATTTGGAAAAGGGTTATGATGAGAATCAGTTATTTCTTAAAGGTGCTATATTCATTAGTCGATTTTCTTTGTTAAATTCGAGGTGAAATCCTTTTTTCACTTGTTGAATTTCAGGAATATTTCACGAGGAATTGAGAGGATAATCCGCTGAGGAAAACAAAATATTTCTAGACTTTGAAATGTTTTGACTGAGAGATTTAGTTGATTCTTGAAGGCGAATCGTCAATTAATTTTTTTTTCTTCAATAAGACGAAAGTTATTTCTGTCACCAATTTTGTATTTGTTTAATTTATGAAATTCATTATTTTTGGATTTTTTTAGGAAAAAATAGTTTGTTCAATAAATCTCATTGTTTCTCATCGTTAAATGAGAAAAATATTCAACACACATGTGAGCTATGAATAAGTCTAAATTTAAAATAGAACATTACTCTTTTGGCATTCTCGGGATTCCAAAAATTCTTTAACCACGTGTGTATACTCATGGGTTAGGTTAGAATGCCGTTTAACCTCCAGACACACAGAGGTGACCCTTTAATATCAGAGTAAACTCGTGAAGAAAAATAGAGAATAAATAAAATGAAATTAATAAAAAATTCTGAATTGAGAATAACTGCAGAAAAAAACGTGTCAATTCTCAATTTTTCATCCGTCAGTGCATCACGGCTGCATCCATCGATCATCTGCAAATCTTGACACCACCCCAACTTTTCTCATATCCCTCAGTATCCACGTTTTTCTCCAAGGGAATAAACTAACAATAAATAGATTAACGTCTCTATTATTACATATACACGATAACACTAATTGGTGTAGTAGGGAGAGAGAAGGGAAAATTCATAGAGAAGAGGCGGGAAAATCAACTTGAATTTCTCCCTCTCTTTGTATCATTCTGCTTTCACAGCTTTTGCTCTCCTTCCTCTTTTCTCCTCACTCCGCTTTTACCAGCACTAACTCCTCCACTCCCACTACCACCAGAGTATTTCCGTTCCTACTCACACCATGGTAGGAACGTAAAATTATAATTTGTCATATTCATCAGCACCAACTCCCTCTTTTCCCTCCAAGAGTCCCGAGCCATCCATATAATCTATCCTTTTTTCCTACATTTTCTCATTTTCTTTCTTCTTCTTCTACTTTTTCCTTTCTCTCTCTCTCTCTCTCTCTCATATAGGTCGGTTAACAGAGCAGGTAGAATGAATGGTGCCTGCATTTATATTATAATCTTTTCTCATCTTCCGCACCAATCACTATGCTCTTCCTCTCTCTCTCTCTCTCTCTTTTGTTTTTTTTTTAATCACTTTTTTTCAATTCTTTGTTTCGTCGCGCATTTTTTATCTCTCATATGTCCTTTTTACATTCGAAATAATCGGCTCATGTAAACTGATGCATCGGTAGTTTACGTTTTTTTCCAGCATTAAAAATTGCCAGCGTTTTTCAATATCATGCAATTAGTCGATGTCTATGATTCATAAAAAAGAGAGCTTATTTTTTTTTATCAATGTTCGATAATATTGCTGAATGGGCGCCAAAGGGACGGAAAATTGAAATTGATCGCGTATTTAAATGATGCTCGTTATCTGAATGAATGAAATGAGCTCCTGTGAGATCTCTGTTGTTTTTTCATTGTTCAATGAAAATTTGATGCTTCAGTATTAAATTTTTCATTCATTCAGGGAAGATCAATTGATGGCTTGAAATGGATTGGGCAATGGGGTAAAATGAACATTTCATCGAAATTATAATAAATTTTAAAATTCTCACATTTTTTGAAATTGCGAGATGTGATTCTCTTTTTCAAAAATTTCGATTTTTTACCCGATTGCTGGGGATTATTGAATTTTAGACTCTCATTGAAATTGGCAATTTTTTTTTTTGAAAATTTCCAATTAATGATTTGCAGAACATTTCCATTTTTTATTGACTTTTTCAATTTTTCCTTTAAAATTGTTAAACAACTTCAATTTCCAAAGATTTCAGAGGTTACCTATCATAATATCACATCGTCAAAATATCACATCATAATATCACAATTTGAAATATCACAAATAATAATATCACAAATATAATTTCTGAAAATATCATGAAATTAAAATATCATATTCCAAAATATCGACAGTAATATTAGAACGGTAATCGACTACATGATTGAGAAAAAAATTAGGCTGATGGAGCTACTTACGTTTACAAAAGAAGTGAGCACATCAACAAAATCAATATAATGTGGTAATTATGTTATACTTTTTTTGTTATATTTCAAAGTGTGATATTTTGAGACCATGATATTTTGCAGTGGGATAATTTTTGTGATATTATGTGTCACCATTCCAGAGGAGAACGAAGTCCTGAAATATGAAATAAAAAATAATTGCCGTTTCCGTCATTCAGGAGATTTTGAAATTTAAAAATTTCAAGTTTTCCATGTCCAGCCACTGATCTCAAATTATAATTGCTCAAAAAACTCCATCGTTTTCCCGTAAATTACAGTGATTCACTTCGAAGATTCAAGAAAGTACACTTAATTTTTTAGAATTTCATACTTGCCCTAACTCGAACCTGAATATCCCCTCAAAATCGATCCTTACAAAAACGAATCAACGTCAAAAGGCTTTCCTTTTCTATTCCCGACCAACCGCAACAGGCTGCGTCTCAAGAATTGGAGCGATCCGCAATGAATCACAGTCAGGGCCCAGAATTTGGTACAACTAAAAGTGTTAGCGGCCTAGCTCATACCTTGGTCTCGGAAATAAATAAATAATAAATGTCGAATGTCGTACAAATTCGTCATTTAAATTTGTACTATTTGAAATTTATGAACGATCAAATTAGTAATGTGCGAGAAAAAAAGAGCTCTCGTTTGATAGAATATGACGGAGTGAGCCAAGACCAAGAAAAAAGTATTTACAATCTGAATTTTGACTTTTCCTCAATTGGGAAGATACTTCAAGGATGAGAGAAAAAAAGACATAATTGGGATTTTATGAGAATCTCCCAATTATGTATGGAGTCTTCTTCAAGTCTTTTTCAAAATTTTCCCTTTCCAGATTTTTTCGAGGTACCTAATCCACTCCTGAGCTGATATAAATCTGAAAAGGGAAAATTTCGGAAAACACCTAGAAAAAATAAAATGAGACACATGAAGGAGGATATGAGAAATACTCGTGGGAGATTGAAGGAAGACATGGGGAAGATATAAAAAAAGCTTGAAGAGATTTTCATGAAATGTCAATTATGTCTTCTTTTCTCTCTCATCCCTGAAGCATCTTTGCAATTGCGGAAAAGTTAAAATTCAGGTTATAAATACCTTTTCTTCTTGGTCTTGGCTCACTGCATGATATTCTATCAAACCAGAACTCTTTTTTTTGCGCACATTACTGATTTAATCCTTCATAAATTAAATTTTAAGTAGTACAAATATAGATGACGAATGGGTATGAAATTTGACATTTTCTATTATTTATTCATCCCCGTAACCAAGGTATCAGCTAGGCTGCTGATCCTTTCAGTTGCACCAAGTTCCGGGGCCTAATCATAGTTTTTCAGGGCCAATCCTGAACTTTCTGAAAATATAATCTTTCGGAAATTCTCCTCGATTGTAATTTCAATGATCGAAAAAAAACCCTCCCATGATTGCCACAACTCCTACTTATTTCCGAAAACTCTCATAAATTTACAGTACAAATACTTCTCAAAGAAGTAAAAAAGTCGGTAATAGGGAAGTAGAGCTCTGCCAACTGAAAAAATATGAATTTCACATTTGTTGATCTCATTGAAGCGATAGCTCGTTTCAACTGTCGCATTGAGGTGAGTAATCAAAAAATTTTATAAAATTGAAAAATAAGCCTGTTGAGTAGTTTCCTCTGAGCTGAAAAGCTTGGAGGAATTCATTGATTTTAACGAATCTGTTAAAAAACTAGGTGATTTTCGAGAGGAGAATTTTGCGACGATGATGCCCAGGTCCGTGAGTGGTGCAGAGAAAACCTTGTTGAGAAGCCTGAAAATTGGCGAGGTGATGAAATGATGCCGAAATGCACGTTTATTAAGCCAATTTGGCTACCGTTCGTTGATTTATTATAAAAACCTTATTTGTGTACACTAGTCGATTACTGTCGATTTTTAACAATTGAATTGATGATTTTCGTTAATTTTATCACAAAAAAACCACGTTAATTGTCCGAAGATAATTTCGAAAGAGAAAACCGCTCGTTGAATCGCGTACGTTCTCGTAAGAAAGCCGAAAGCCAAGTGAGAATGCCGCTTCGGGCGTTCGTTACCTCCCGAGGCCTCTCGGAAGATTCCGTGGAGCCGATGGAGAAGTTGCCAACGTGGCAAGATGGATGCCCTGGCGGGAATCTTCGAATTCCTGACCTCGAGCATCCAAACCCTTGACCAAGTTTTAACAGAATCAATAAATAATTTTCAACAGTTCTTAAAATCTAGTTTCAGAAATAATATCGTCGTCCAAGAACGAAACGGGCGTAAATGATACACATTTTCTATCTTGTTACGTTCTTTTTACTCTAGAACGATGATATAAGAATAATCATGGTGATAATCTCAATTTCTTTAATGGTTGTTTTTTGTTCAATTGGTTAGAAACTTCCAGAAAAAATTGATCGATTGTTTTTAGAAAAAAATTGAATTTAGATTTCGTTTATTTGCCTCGAAATGTTGTGATCGACCTTGGATCAATCAAAATACATCACACTATGGAAGAAAATTTTTTAAAAAATTGAAGAAATTTGAGAGAGGATAAACAAAAAAGCCGATTGTCACTGTCATTTGTCAATCGATTATCACCATATAACATAGATTACAAAGATCATGGAATTTGGGATTTCCTTCATTCCCACGCTGCCGTAATGAGGCGCTTACGTCACAGTTCTAGCCCCATAATAAATATCGAGTACAGAAGAAATCACGCAATTGACGAAAAACAATCATCTCAAATCGACCTGGCAATGCTCAGAGTAGACACTTCTGTTTCGTAAGCGAACGGTGTCACTTGTGATTTTATTGTACAATTGTCTTGAAGTCAATTTTCTATCGAATTTATTTTGAAGCAAGATTATTGTACGGTGTCAAAATTCATAAAATCGAATTGGAACCATTAACATAAATTGTAAAATTATTATTTAAATTAATTGGGATAATCAAATAAATTCGACAATATTGTAAGTACCTTTCTCTTTTTCTCGTCAAAGTTAATGAGTCAAATTATCAATGCATATTTTGTTGTTTTTATATAAATTACCTAGCGCTCAACGAAATTGAATTTATCGTCAAATCTTGAGCCCCGACAGCCTTTGACCCGAGCCGCGTCCGTTGTAGCTTCTTTACTTGGATTGAAAAATAATAAAATCGACAACTAATTAATAATAAGAAAAGAAGCTGTCTCAAATTTAGTTTTACGTGGCTGAGTAGAAGTATTCCATTACCAAAAAATCCGCTAATGACACAGCGTTCCCCTCAATTTTCAATAAAAACCAAAATTTTTATGCTGAAAATTCGGTCCATTGATGAACGTAATGCTGTGTCAATTTGCATAATAATGTTTTTTTTAATTTTCCCAGGTTAAATATCAATGAAAATGAAATGAATTTAGCAATACGAACGATATGTGTGTTAGCTTCATCGAGAAAGTCACCTCGTCACGAGTAATATGATGATAAAATAGATCCAACTGTTATACAATACAGTATTGAATGCGTGAATTTGAGACAGTATATAACACGCGTATATGTGGATGTTTAACCGATCTGTACAACCCCAATGGAATAGATTCATTACGGCCAGTGAAATGTTTCAGTGAGTTTGTGAAAACAACTATTGCCAGGGATTATCATCATGAGGTACATATATATTTCTATACACTTCATTGTATCTCATGCTGTCTCTATTGAGTATCCTTTTATACGTGTTTACAGAATATATAGGGCTTCGATGCATTCGATTGGTAGTCCAGGAACACTCACTTTAATTAAAGGTGTAACAGTTGTTTGAATTATAAAATAAAAGAATTTCGCCTATTTCAGGGTAATTGGGAAATTATATCGATGGATTGTACCAATTAATTCGTATGATAAACGGTTTCTCTTTCCGTTCAAAAGTGATTTTTTTGCAGGATTTATTACACTGAGAAAAAAATAATAGTAAAAACAATCAAATATTGATGTCATTGGTCATTAGAAAATATTTTGTTGAATTAATTGAAAACAGTCGTTGAATTTACTGATTTTAGTCAATTCAACTAGTTAATCTGTTTTAATTAACTAAATTCAACAAATTCAACTAGTTCATTTATTTGAATTAACTAAATTCAGTGAATTCAACAATTTCTTGAATTATTTCAAAAAAATATTTGCTAAGGACCTTTTGCCACAAGATTTGATTGTTTTTACCCCTATTTTTTTCTCAGTGTAGCGAATATCTTTGGAGCACGTGGTTTTAGTGGTATTCGTCACAATATATTTTTCGCACGAATTTTTATTTATTGCTAAAAAAAATATTGAGTTGAGGTTAATCAGAATATTTGGTACCTTTTCTGTACGGAATTTAATCTGCTATGAAGAAAAAGCTTTGAAAAATTCAGCTCAGCAGAACGATTTCGGAGATATTAAGAAGTAGAACTACCATTGATTTGTGCATTCATCGATTTTTCAGCTTGCATCATCTAATGTGGGTTAGACAACGATTGTCTCAGAGTCTATTGAGCTGAAAAATTTTTTTGGTGAGCTTTTTTTGTCATCTAATTCGTTTGAAATGATACAGTTTATTTCGTTAATTACAACATATAAATAGATGTATAAATATCATCGCCTCAGAAGGAAGTAGCGTAAGTGGTAGAAACACTCTATTCTGGAGTGGGAAAGATGTATAATCCCAAAACCATGGCAAAATGTTTTTTATGAATACCTTTAAGAGAGAAAATACATATGAATGGTCAAAAATGACAAAAAATTTAAGATTTTTTCTCCCAAAGCCACTAACAATCGTTTTGATTCGACAAGGAGTGTTCAGCAGCAGCCTGCAGGCAATTTTCCCCGTGAAGTCGAACGGTGGTAGCTGTAGTTTTTTTTTAAATTTGAAACTCAAAATCCAAAAACCATTCCACTCTGCATGAAAGTGTCTTGTCGATATACCAAGAAGTTGAAAAGATGGAATATTTTTATAATGGTGGCTTCAGAAAAAAATATAGAATTCTCACCGAAAATTTTCCGTGTTCTATACTCAAAAAATAATTGTTCGAGTAAATTTGTTGTTGAATATGGAGCTTGATGGACGAGGATTCGCAATTATGTATCTAAAAACCTTTCCTCAAAATGAATCGGATGAATATTTTTTTTTAATCGCTGGCTCCAATTTTGGAAATGCAGTTCTGCAACAATTAGCTGATAACCACTTCTTGTCGATTGAAAAAACAGTTTTTTAGGTTTTTCAATGTGCCAAAAAATACCCTACAAATTTCGAAATGATTGGTTCAGTAGTTGTGTTGGCAAAAAATCTCGGAATTTTCCGTCATTCTCGATCGTTTACATGTCTTTCTCTTCTTGAAGGATTTTGCTTATAGAAAACTAAATTCCTTACCGAAATGGCTTATTGGAAAATTCTTTTGAGCCCAACGATCTCAAATTATTCGCAAAATAAATTACACTAGATTTTCCAATCTATGACTTTTCCTCGGTTGAGTTCAGTACAATCGAGTGACGATTAAAAATACAAGACAATACTTTGTAGCCAATTACTCTGCGAAAAAAAAATCCAGAGAATCTGTTTCATCGCGGAAAATGTTTTTTCACATGTATGACGAACTAATGGGATTAAAAGGATTTCTCATTGAAACAAAGAGAATTGCAAATTTCCTCGACATTTCAATAACATCCATACCATTTAACTCTTTCTTTTTCATTTACTTGATATTATTGAATTTTGTTAATAAGCAAAAAATTGAGCAGAAAAGTTTTTTAGCCGAGAAATTTTTCATTTCCATCGATTCTGTTGAGATTAATGAGATTAATTTCATTCAGTGCGATAAAATCTTCACAGACCATTCAAACTTTTATTGAATTGTTGAGACTCCTACTGATAGTTCGGTATTGAAGAAATGGAAATAAAATCAATTCAAGATTGAGATGAATGGAATTAATTGGTTATATCATCGACTTAGAAACAAATGAGTTTAAGTGCCAGTTCTCATTAATTTCTCTTTGTAATAAGAAAGTGGCCTTTTCTCCTGTATAGTTGATATTTTTAGGCGTTTGTGGTAATTGTTGCAGGGAAAAATCATTAGATAATTAGAAATGGCCATAAGGGCCACTCATTGAAATCGAAGAGGCTTATCTTCAGGACTCACGCCTTTTTGAAACGTTTTATCAACCCATCTTTCTGTTCAATTGACAATAACGGAGAGGTGGTGCATAATCTCTGTATAATAACTATTGAAAGAGTCTTCTGAATCTGATTGTTCCTAGGAGAATCTCAAAATAATTTGAATATTATTTTCGCACTTTCCCTAGTTTATCAATTGTTTCTTTCAAATTCAGATACTATAAGAGATGCACGTAATTCAATAGAGACGTTCTGAATCAACATAAAGGAATGCAATATTCGCATTAATTTTGATTCAATACTACATGAAAGAGCGAGAACAACTTCTATGTTAAGGGGTAACGGAAGGCCTTGTATATATTGATTTTTTGAACTAATTGTTTGACGATATCCATCAATATTTTTATCATAAAAGACTCTGAACGACTGGAGAAGGTAATTAAAAAGTTGATGATCCTGTTATTTCATGAAAAATTTGATAATTATTGCTAAACAATGAGTTAGAAAATTCATAATTTGCTGTGTTTACCGTTATCTCTCAAGACAACGATTACGTTAAGATTTTCTTTATTGTTGGGTAATCCCATGAAGTAATATGTACGAATAGAGACACTTTGAAATAAAAAAGGCGTTAGTTCACACATGCATTCTGCAATGCAAATATTTTTTTTGTAAAGTGATCTGCAATATTGCCGACCACTATTCAGATATCTGAAGAAAAGGTGAGTACAGAGATGCGTTTTTTTCATTTATATGATGATAATTACGTCACTTTGGTATTTTGAATGAATAAATGGGGTCAAGGACGTCATCGAAAATAATTCATCATGGTTTTTTGGACATACGTTTTTATGACTCTGAAGTGGAAAAATATCATAATATTTTTAGCACTTACGCTACTTTGATTCTCAGGCGATAACGTTTCTACAAAAATTGGATTTAAGAGGTAATGAAATAAATGGTATTTTAAAATTTTTATGATTCCATATGATTGCATTGGATAGCCAGGTGATTTCTGGTGAAGAATGATGGCATACCGTTCTCGAAGGATACATTTTTTGAAATATTAAAATTTTTTTTTCCTCTTTTCTATTTTGAATTATCTTGTAATATGTTGATTCGAAAGAAGATCATATTACAGTATTTTCCAGATCAGATTTTTCTGAATTTTCGGTGAAATTATCGAAAATCAAATTCAAAAGCCATGAATTTGCGTAAATTATTACAAAAACTGCGATTAAAAAATCCATGAAATATAAAATGATACTATGTACCTACACTTGATGTCTATTTTATTACGGTCATTGTAGATAGCCTCGAAAATGCAGAAGAATGATCAAGTGAAAGAGGAAATAGGATAGAGACAATATGGGAAAAGCTAGTATGCAGTAATGTTTGACGAGCGGTCAAACCCATTTAATTGAGAAATTTAACGATGTTGAAAGTTATCGTGGACAATGCACTATGAAAGAATATTATGCCACTAATTTTACGTGAAATTCCGAAGTTTCCTCGATGAATTTTCCGATCTATAACAATTTTTTATTAAATACTGGGTGGTCTGACCTTGAAATTAGTTTATACGGAATGGATTGGAAACTAAAAGAGAAACAGAAATTCCTTCAAGAACTTTTTCTATGTATCTTCGAGTTTTTCCTGTGAAAACGGATGATAAGGTGATAGTGATTTATCCTGCTTCACTGCTTTGCTGCAATTCTCTGTTCATATATCTCGAATTTCGAGGGTGATGGTGAAATTATCACAATGATTTTCTCTGTAGGTCTCACTTGGCGTTCTGAAGAAAGTCGTTGCATGAATTCCTTCATGACTGTTATTTTTTGAAGTATTTTTGGGAAACTTCATTGAGGCAGTTTTATTTGATTCTAAGTCATCGGGAGATGACTTTTCTTCGAATTTTATGAAATAATTATTTATGTTATGTCCGATTATTTTGTAGAATTTGGAATTTTTTGAGAGCATAGTTCATGAATATTCGATCTCAAAATTTCAATTGTTAACACAGAGTGAATGATGGAACCTCAAAAATTAAACCGAATCAGCCGATTTTTGTTTTTCTAGTGAGATTTCTTTACTGAGGGGGCAACAATTTTCGAGTGTCACGAAAAATAAGATCCAATAAGGGGAATTACTGGGTAAGTGGTGGGGGAGCTGGCAGAGGAGGCGAGTGCGTCAGTGGCGTACCCCCTATGCTCTAGCGATCGAGCGACAAGTAAGGGGGGCGGAGTACGGTATGCCTGTAACCCCTTCTCGTTTTTTTGGGCCCAAACATAAATGTTTGATTTTTAAAGTTCTCCCCACCTATATCGACCCCATTTTCCCCGAGGAATCACGTGAGATGGTCCAAATTGGGCCCAGAGCAATATTCATGGGGATACAGGCATAAGGCCCAATCTAGATCAATTGAAAATAATTCTACTATGCATATTTGAAAAGCTGAGACTATCCTCTTTTCAAATATCCATGGAAAGTTCATTTGGGACCAATCTGGATTGGGCCTTATGCCTGTATCTTTGTGAATATAGCTCTGGGCCTAATTTGGGCCAGCTCACGTGATTTCTCGGAAAAAATAGGGTCGATGTAGGTGGGGAGAACTTTAAAAATCAAACATTTATTTTTGGGCCCAAAAAACGAGAAGGGCCTTCTCGTTTTTTTGGATAAAAATAAAAATGTCTGAATTTAAAAGTTCTCTGCACCTATATCGATCGTAAATTTTCCGAGGAATCACGTGAGCCGGTCCAAATTGGGCCCAGAGTAATATTCACGAAGATACAGGCATAAGGTCCAATCCAGATGAGTTCCAAATAATCTCTCCATGCATATTTGAAGAGAGAATAGTCTCGGCTTTGCAAATATGCATAGCAGAATCATTTTAGATCAATCTAGATTGGGCCTTATGCTTGTATCTCCGTAAATATTAATCTGGGTCCAATTTAAACTAGCCCACGTGATTCTTCGGGGAATTTACGATCGATATAGGCAGGGGGGATTTCGCTCTCAATTTTTTTTATTGAAAATTTCACGAACCACAAGGGGAGATCAGGTAGGAATCGCTCTACGTCGTTTAGTTTCCTAGATGTTCTCAGAAAGTCATCAGAATAAAGAGTAATTTGTTTTTTTGAATGGGTGGATGTTTTGTTATTTTCTTTCATAAATAACTCGGGAACTAATCAAAATTGGATGATTCCGCCGCAATTTCTTTTGTAGGAAATTTTAAGAACCACCCTCATCGACTAGAACAGAATCTCTCTATCCCGCGTAGCTTTCAAAAGATTCTTTGAAAAACTATTGAAAGAACAATGACATCTACCCGACTAGAAATTTCGATCCGGGTCTTATCCGGCCCTGATCAGGCAAGCCTGACTCCGGACGTCAGGTCCTGACTTGGATGCCACATCCGGTCCAAGCCTGGACTGTAACGCTTTGTCAAGTCAGGGCCTGACTTGGCCATCCAAGTCAGGGCCTGGCTTGGACATCGAAGTCAAGGCCTGACTTGGCCATCCAAGTCAGAGCCTGACTTGGCCATCCAAGTCAGGGCCTGACTTGACAAAGCGTTACATTCCAGGCTTGGACCGGATGTGGCATCCAAGTCAGGACTGGACAAGGCATTCCAGATCAGTGCCGGACGAAAAATTCTATACATGATCCAAAAGAATATAAACATTAATTAATAACAAAAAATGATTCATTCATTCACTTTCAATTGATTCATCGTTGTATTTGGACATGAGAGGATATTTTTTACTGGAATTAGACATTTTAAATTGGGAAATTAATTTGCACCTGGGTGGATTCGATCCGAGAACCTTCCGCACACTAAGCTGACCCGCTAACCACTAGACTACAGCTCACTTACAGCATTAGTCGGTCTGATCATTGATATAAACTTCTTCCATAGGGATATTCATAATTTTCAGAAGTAGATGATGAATCTGTGAAATCTCCAAGTGATTCATTAACTGTTTATGATACAGTTGATAGAAATTAATAAACATCCGGGGAACCTGATATGGTCCTGATCATTTCCGGATCAAGAGAAATTGATCGGACTTGGATTTTTTCACAATCCTCAATAAGGTTTTCCAAATCCGTAAGAGGTCAGGGCCAGATCAGGACAGTCTTATTCGAACACTCCAGATCCGGATTTGATCCGGTATGCCACTGCCCTGCCGGATCAGAATAGCCATACTTACTCCGGATCCGGATTTGATCAGGCATGCCACCGTTATGCCGGATCAGGATAGCCGTACTCAATCCACATCCGGATTTGATCCAGCATGCCACTGCTATGCCGGATCAGGATAGCCGTACTTAATCCAGATCCGGATTTGATCAGGCATGGCACTGCTATGCCGGATCAGGATAGCCGTACTTAATTCAGATCCGGATTTGATCAGGCGCAACCATGGCATGCCTGATCAGGATAGCCGTATTCCTACCGGATCCGGACCAAGTGTGACAGCAGGCGTGCCAGACGAAATTTCTAGTCGGGTATATGTCTATTTTCAATAGTTGAATTATTTATGAATGTCTCGAAATCAAGCAAAATAGCGTGAGTTCGCCCTGATCCTATTTGGTAGAAAGTTTCTAAAACTAGGAATCAATGAAGGCCAATGAGCGTATACGGAGATATATCTCCGTTGGATTTCGGAATATTTTTGGAAGATATCATTGAAACAGAGACTTCATCTCAAAGTCTCTTTTGTGTCACGGAATGAAACTAATAAAAAAATCTGATGAATTTTCATAAGTAAGAAGATTCACTTCCACCGCGCGTGGATTCCACGCACACTCTTTTTTTCTCTCAGAATCTAGTCGGGAGATTTCGATGAAAAAATATGCAAGGATTTTCCTTGTACTTCGAAGTAATTCGAAATGACTTCAGATTCGTCCATCGTGTAGTTTTCGTTTATCTATTCAGGAGACAGGAAAATTTGGTGGAATCCATGATTGAGTGAGGCAATCAGCTGGTCGGTGCTTAGGCCTGATTGGCTGCTTCGCTCCGCGTAGTTGTGTGTGTGCTTCATGGTCCTATACGTGCAATGAATGTTTAGATGTGTGCATGTACCATATCATTTGGGAGATTGCAAGAGTTTATGCAAAAAAACTTGTAATTTTCGTTAAATTCAGAATTAGATGAAATTTTCTTATTCGTCAAAATTTTATACTTGAATATCGAATAAATAAATTTCGGATATATGACAATGAAAATCAATACGTAATTTATGTACCGAGAACGCTTTCCATGAACGGTACGATGCTTCAATTTTTATCATCTTTTCTGGACAGAACTCCCTTCAGTCGTAGAAAAGTAGGTAAAAAATGGCAAGACAATCTCCACTACAATTGCAGTTTTCCTGAAAAATCTCAGAATTTAAGGTAGGTAGTGTTACTTTCGTCAGGAGCTTTTTCGTGGCCTAGATTATCTTTCACAAGAAAGGTGTCTCCCACCAAAATTTCTCTATCTTTCGTATTTTCGGAGATATTGTTGAAAAACGTTATTAGTTTTTCCAAAATATCTTAAATTATAAGGGAGATGAAATTTTAGCTGAGATTTTCTTTTGTAGACCTTCGTTCACTCTATAAAAAATGTTTTATCAGAAATGTTCTAATTTCTCGCAAATTTCAAGATATTTAATAAAAACCGTTTTAATTTCGAAATTCATTAAATTCATTATTTTCAAAAAAATTGGACGTACCCAAACAAATTAAATCCTCACTTTTTGAATCACAAAACAATACCACCATCCCACTTGCGTCTCCACAAATAAGCCCTCCAAATCAATTAAAATCCATCCTCCTCCAAATTACTGTTAATCCAAATAAAAATAGCTGCTGGCAAAGTATTCCTGAATAATTAAATTAAAATGAAAAACAATGAACCTAACTAGAATAAATACTACTTGATTACAGTTTTTTTTTTCAATTACATTTTTTTTCAACTGCTCAGAGTAAATATTCTCTACTCTCTTTCCCCTCTCGTACCTGTGCTCACAATCAACTTTGCAGTGTAATTAAAAATCTCTTTCATATCTCTTGATTTACTTTTTTTTTTTTTTGCATTTGATGAATTTTTATGTTTTTTTACCTTACAACTATCTCATAGTCAATGTTTCTTCCCTCAACACAGGACACATACACATACAAATTGTCGATCTTTCTCCCCCCCCCCCCTCTTTCTTCCTCCAATTCACGTCTCTCTTTATCCGAAGAAGTAAATTTTCCATTTCTCTCGAACATTTCATCAACCCTCTCTGTTGCGTTTCACTTCATTAGGGGATATGAGTTTTTCCACCCTCACAAGCATCCCACCTCCTCTCTCTCTCATTCCCTATATTATCGTCTTTCTCACTTGCGCAGAGATCCTCAGTGAAAATCCATGCTCCAATATGTAGAAACATTTTCACTGGAAATACCGTGAAATTTTCCTTTATATCTGTGTATTCGTTCTCATGAACACATACTCATTTTGAAAATGTATATGTTTTGTGCGTATGTGCGTGTGTGAGTGGGTGTATTCTCATTTGTTTCAATCACCACAAATGGTAATTACGTTTGTTGATTTTTTTTTTAGTTTGCATAAAATTCTTTTGAGATTATTCAACGATTACAAATTATTTGCATAAAATATTTGCAGGTAATTTTAGAATTTACATCTGTGAATTCTAGCTGTGGTAAGGAGAATGGAGAAAGGAGACGGGGAGGAACGTGAAAGGATCGACGCACTGTCTTTCACTCGTGATCACCTTTCTTATTTTGTTTCTACTGTTTTTTGTTAGGGATTCTTGGGTTTAGGAGACTCACATTATTCTTATATTCAATGGGACATTTCACCTGACGGTGTCCTTTAATGGGAGAGGTAATGATGTTCATGTTGTTGGGTGGAGGGAGAGTTGAATTCTGTAGAAATACTAATTTTCTACAGAAATCATGTTGGTAAAAAAAGATGAACAAAATTACTTTTGGAAAAATTCTGGAAAAACGTCGAGGAATAAAAAAGAACATTCTGGAGAATCTCAAAATGGTAATGAATAATGAAATATTGCCGGGGTTCAATATCGGGAAATTTTTGGCAAATTTTGAGAAAAAATAATTCAAAATATTTTGTGAAAATTCTGGAAAAAGTCAAGTTGGAAACAAAATACGGTTTTTTTTAATATTTCTTGTACTCGTGGAGGAAAGGGATCAAAAAAAATCAACGTGCATAGTTTTGAAAATATCTCAGAAATTGTTGGCCTTAGAAAAACTTACCTGGGTACCCTTTTGTGGGTCATAAAATTTTCTACAAAAAAGGACACTTGGGAAATTTTCTGCAGCCCAACAGTTCCTGAGATATTTGCAAAATAATGAAAACTTGAAGGAAAAGTTTTCTCTCGTTTTCCAAGTTCAAATTTGAGGCAGATAATTCCGGTTATAGCTCGGTATCTACTCTCCTTAAAGGGAAAATCTTTGAAGTCTCTACAAAAGTTCACTCGACAGAGTTCTCTGAATTATCGATTCATAAAATATTAACGGAAAAATGCAAAATTACGATATTTTCATTGCTTTTTCCGGAAAATGAGAGCTCATTTATTTTGGTTATGAAAAACTGAAGTAAAATGGATCAGAATTTTTTCTCAAAGTGTCAAAGTACTAATTATGAAAAATACCCAAAAATATAGACATGTTAGAGCATTTTTGAAATTTTTCAGATTTTTCCGTGAAGCTCTTCACTCAAAAAAAATCTTGGCTCATTGTACCTTGGAGGTCCATTTTTCCCCAATCTTCCTTACATTTGGAAAACTATTTTTTTTTTTTAGGGTCTCCGTATTTCTCTATAAAAAAGTTCCAAAAATATTCCCAGAAACGCAAAACAATTTCTCCTTAAAAAAAAAGGATTCACTCATCAATGAAAAAATATCATGAACTATTCAAAAAAATCTGCACTTCTTCCCGTTAAAATTTTTCCAATAAACTTTTCCATGAAATCAATGAATGAATTTTTAATTTTCAAACCACATAAATTATGAATGAAAAAAGTAAAGTTTCATCAAGAATAAAAAAAAATCGTATCACCATGGTGAAGCATTGAAGTCCCTGAAGGTTTTCCCTCGACTTTTTCTCTCCCCCTCCCCCCCCCCCCCTCTCATCATTGAAGAGTGCGCGTATGAGATGAAGCGAGAGCCAACGAAGGGGAGAACTGAAAAAGAGAAGATGAGAAACTCGAGTTAAAAAGCAGAGGGATTGTTGGATCTCTAACTGATTCTGAGTTCTGGATTTTCTCTGTTTTCAACTGTGTTACGCGCACATCGATCGATTTTTATCGTGGCACGAGAGACGACTGGCGACACAAGCGAATGCGTCTTGCCTGCACTGAAAAAAAAATTCAATTCTTTCACTAAGAAGTGAAAGAAATCAATTATTAATTCATTTAAAAATTCGCTGAAATCGATAAATCTCGAGAAAACACTTGGCGGGAATTTTAAAAGTGATCCAAGATTATATGGAAAATTTAGGATCTATAAATAAATTTTACGCCCACGTATTTCATTCGAATGGGATTTTTTAATGTTTTTTTTTTGTTTTTGGAAAAAGATTATTTTTGGTCTTCGTGTGGCTCGAATGTTCCACTCAGAGAAACGACTGTGCTCGAAAGAGCGATTCGATCGATTTCCACGAGTTTGTGTGGCGCAGAGAGACTCCAGTTCGTTATCTATGTAGAAAAAATTTTAGCTTGACGATGAAGGAAAAATTGTTGCAATAATTATTTTGGAAAGAATTTTATCAACACAATGGATTTATTCATGAAGTCTGTAATGAGCTTTTTATTAAATATCTCAGTATCTACGGGAGATAAGGAAAAAATGGTTATCACCTTTTTTTCTAGAGAACGTGGAGAACTACAAGAAGAGCTTATTATGGAAATTTCTACAGCTCTGGTGAATTCTGAGATATTCTTAAAAAAAAGGATAGCAGAGTGAAAAGTGGATATTTCGTCACCTTGGGAAGAAAGTGGCGCAGTCGCAATGTCTAAACATGGCACTTACGCCCCTTTGTTTCTAAGGCAATGATTCAATTTCGGTCTGGAATCAATTGTCGTAAAGGATCTCGAAATTTAGGGAAGATATTTTTCGTTGATAAGGACCTCTTTGTACAGGAGAATCAAAGCTACAACAAACATTTTCAGGAAAATTCTTCCATCTCCCATAAATTCCGACATATTCGACAAAAATGAATTCCGAACAAAGATGAAATATTTTGAGTTTGGCTTTTTATTTTCATTTATTCAATGCATTTTGAACTATGCAGTTCCTTCTGTTAAAGGAGAGTACATACATATGTATAGAATTACAGATTGCTATATGAAGAAAAGAAAAAAAAATAATATGTACTTCTTTATAATTATTATCTTGTTTACATTCATGAATGATACATAGTTTCAGTTTTGTTGTTTAATCAGTTTTTTTTATAAATATCTTTCAATCTAAAGCAGCTGGACAAATTTTTGTAACGATCGTTTGTAGTTCTGGTGTTTTTCTGTGAAAAAGATAATCACCAAAAAAATACTATTTCTTACACATTCCCAAATATTGAATGAAAACTGATGATCATATGAACTTGATCTATTAATATGATGAAATTAGCATGAATCTGACATTTTTTTGAATTTTTTTTTCAACAGATAGATTAGAACAAAAAATTCGGTTCAAATTAGCAGTTATCGTTTTCTAAAATTTCTTACATGTGCACATTTTTGATTTTTTTCTAAATCAATTCATTTTTTAACAGAAAAAAGAGAGTCAAAATGGTCCAATCTCAGTTATTTCCAGTCTCATAATCAATTTTTTTCCATTTCACTCAATTAAAGTTTCACTTTTATTCTAATATCTCAAAATCTGCGAGAGATACACTATTATCTTGTAAAAATCTATACTGTAGTGCTAATTTTCCTCGACGAAAAAAATTTTCACAAAAAAATTCGCTGTTTCCCATAGATTTTGAGATACTGTATGAAAACAAATTTCACGTAAACTCAACTATTCATTTTTTCTTTCTGCAATCGATTAGTTCAAATTATCTTTGAATCCAAGCAAAACAGATAATTTTTCACAGTGCCCTTTTTTTAGCTCCGCATCTCTTCTTTAAGAAAGATCCTCATCAAAAGTTCGCTATCCATCTCAAGTTTCAAGTTCCGCAAATATTGATCTCATAGTCGAGTTACTCAAATTTCAAGGTCATCAAAAAAAAATACCCTGAATATTCTAGTGCATTGTCACTGTGTGATCGAATCCCATTACTATCCTCCGAGTGGCCCTGTATCTGTACTACGCATCTCACAGTCCTACAAATCCTCTTCTCTCCTCTTCTATAACACCACGTGTATCCTACTGTTTTTATTCTATCTATATATATATTTCTTCATTCTGGGCCTGCATCACTCTTCTCTACCACCCTCGTAAATGTCTCTGCTGCACCCTCCTTCTCTCCCTTTTCTCCCCATATAAAAACTCAAACAAACACGCACACATAATCCGTGGAAATTCCCTTCACTTATTCCACAATTTCAAAAAAGATTAAACTTTTCCAAAAGTCAATTGTTCCAATCTCAAAAATTAAAGTCTTCATGAAAAAAAAAAAAACTTTAATAATTTTTATTATTAACAAATTCTTCAGTGATTTTTATAAATCTAGAATGAGTAACATTGATTTTAAAAAATAATAAAAAATTTTCGATTTTTCTGAAATTTAAAAATCCAGAGAAAAAAATATTTTTCTGCATTTTCAAGTGTTTTTCAGTTGAAAGCAAAAAATCTTAACTTTTCAAAAAAATTGTTTTTGAAAATAATTTAGAGATAAATAAATAACCAAATAATTGTAGAGAAGAGGAAAGTCGAGGGGTTATGTTGAACTTTTGTCCACGTCCCGTTCCCGTCATCATCACAGTGTGTTAAATATATATGCATTTATATATATATATAATACATACATACACCGTGAGTATACAGACTCGAATGTTAGTAGGATCGATACGGCAACCCCTCCCCACAGCTCCGATTTTTTTCCTCGACCCTCGCGCCTGCGTACATGAAAACTACGTAGATCTATATATATCTATATATATATATATGGATATTGCCAACAGTTTCGCCCTCTGGTTCCCCTCATTCTCTTGGTGCTCTATTCCACCCCTTCCAACATTGCCTCTCCCTCCTTCCCTTGGCTCTGCCTCTCTCCTCCCTTCTCGTTTTCCCGAAGTATTCGTGGGCCTTCGTTATTGCACCCAGGCGTTTATACATAGGTCCTGCATTTATTATGTATCTGCATTTTCATGTGTTCAAAATTGCGTGCATACGCTTGAAATGCATATTTACAATCGTATTTTTTTCAAAAAATATTAATACTTTGTATTTTTTTTCTTAAAAAAAGAAACTCATTTATCTCCGATTGATGGGTTCTTTCGGCGTTTTTGTTCAGTGGGGAATTTGATGTAAGAGAACATAATTCGGAAATTGAGGGAAATGGAAAGAAGTTTCTAGGGATCTTCTTGGGAGAGAAGAGTTGGGACTACAAAAAAGAATCACACGGAAAATAAATTTTTTCTTTTAGATTACGAGATATTTTGGGTGGAGTTCAATTTGAGAGTGGATTCCATTTTTTAGCTTCCATGATTTACGTTTTTTTCCCGAACTTTTCGAATTTGTTTTTTTTTTCCTGATTTTTATCTTTTTTTAGTTTTTTTTTCGGCTTTCCATAGATTCTGTTATTCATCTTGATTTACAAAAACTATTGAAGATCTATGTGCGAATGTTTAATCCAGCTCTATTGAAGTAATATTGAACTCATAATTTAAGTATTATTTCCGAATTATTATTTTTTTTAATTTTTCTCCTGATTTTTGTCGTGAAGTATCTTGGAGTCTGAGAGATAAGAAAATTTCCGTAAATGCTTTTTTTTAGAGAGGAACTCAAAGCCACAAAAAATGTTATTGCATGAATTGTACCCTTACTGTTAGATTGTGAGATATTCCGAGAAAACTGAATTTTTTTATAATGTGAATGTCGCGAAATGGATGAAATCTCCCAGAATCTATAGGATATGGAAAAATTTCAATTGGATCCTTTACTGTGAAATGAAATCAAGGCTGCCAAAAGAAACACCATTCAAAATCCCTCTATCCCTAATGATTTTCAAGATATTTTGGCATAAATGAAAGAAAATCGGTAATAGAGAGGCAAAGCAGGATAAATTGATTTTTTTTCATCACTTATTTTTTGGGGACATTTTTTATTTGAATCCCTCATGGAGATCTCGAAATTCTATATAAAAAATAATTAGCGTGAAACCACCTTATCCCGCTTAATTGCCGAGGTACTCTTAAAAAAATTATTTGGAAATTTTTTTTTTGTGGTTCCTTCACTCTGAAACGCTATGTTTTTATGAAATATTCCGAAATTTATGGGAAATGGGGACGTTTTGGTCATAAGCGTTTTTGCAGATTAGGATTAGAATTACGAAAAAGAGTTCATCAAAAATTTCTCTATCTCCTATAAATTTCGGAATATTGCAAAAAATCTGTTGCAAAATAAATGATCGATCATGTTGTGAAAAAATGCAGCTCTTTCTAACGCTCTAGGCTGAAGTATGATGAGAGTGAAAAAAAACGCTAATTGTTGATTGGTAATGACCAAAACGAGGTAATTTATCATCAACGTCGATTGAAAAAATCAGTGAGACACATGCACATAGGCTCGTTAAAATATTTAATTATTTTTTTGTTATTTTTTATTTTGACAAAAGATTTATTTTTTCAATGAGATGAATAAATGATTTCAACCATTTCAGCCATTGATTTACCGCAGTCACAATAAAATCGAATAATAATAAATTGAAATTTCGGAAATCGTTATTTTTTCCATATTTTATAACTTTTTTTTGGTACTATTTTTTTTATTTCAACGAGTATATCTTATTACAGTTGAAGTATCCCTACTTGACCTTGATCCGCCATTGTTCCTCCACTGATTTCCAATCTGTGGAAAATTATAAAAGTCCATCATTTTCCCATGAATATCTCTGCAAATCATCGGAATACAATCCGAAATTACTTGAATTATTTTTTATTTCACTCTATTATTCTCCCACATTTTTTCAAATTTCCCGCGCACAATAATTCGAACGAAAAAGCAAAATGAGAATATATCGAAAATTTTTTCGCAGAGAATTCGGAACGAACCACTGTAGAAAAAATGATTAGAAACCTTTTCGAATAAAATTTCATGATGTGCCGAAAAAAATTTATATATTTCTCAGTGTAGCAAAATCTCCCTGGCCCAATAGTTTCGGAATTTTTTTTTTCATCAAATGCATACATATACAGGGGAGACCAGGGCAAAGTGGGCCACCTAAGGGAAGGAGAGGGTTTTCAGGGCCTAAAATTTGATCTCATCTTTATTCATACCTATCTTTTCGTGTTTTCAATCAATGAAGTCACGTCGATCATATAGAGTCTATTGGGGCAAAGTGGGATACCCAAAAAAAATTAAAATCTTATAAAATTTGAGATTCCATTTTTTTCCAGTAGTTGATCATTCTGTTGAGTATTTGAAGCATTTTTAGGGAGATGGTCCATTTCTATCGCAATCTGGGGCGAAGCAGGATAGAGTACATGACCAATAGATGGACGGTTGAAGAAATATTAGATTTTATCAATTCTAATGAAATAGACAAATCACGTTAAGAAGTTGCAGAAAAGATTAATGTACCGGAAAATGTACAGTGAATCGACTCAAAATCAATTAAACTTGAATAATGTAGAAATAATTAATGAAAATCAAGGAAAAACTGGAAAATAACTTGAACCCCCAATAGATGGGCAGTTGCATATTTGCAGTAGTATGATTTTAAATTTCGATCAATCGATATGTAACAAATAGTTTATAAATCTATATGAATGTAATAATCAGGAGTTGACGTGAAAAGTATCAGAATAATTCATTTATTTATGAAAATCCTCGATAATAGAAACCGTCCATCTTTTGGTCAGTATCCATCTATTGGTCGCATGACCCTTCACGAAAAACATGAAATTTCCTCAAAAGTTGAAAAAATGTAAATATTGAAGTCTGCCATGAAGAGGATAATTTGAGTGTTATATTTACACAGAAAAAATTTTTTTCTTAATTTAAGAATGTGCAGTCACTTAATTTAAGAAAGGCAATTCACTTAAATTTTAGACTTTTCTCACTTAAATCGAGTGAATTTTTCTTTCTTAATTTAAGAAAGTAAAACTCACTTAAATCAAGTGAGTTTTTTCACTTAAATCAAGTGACTTTTCTTTCTTAATTTAAGTGACCTGCACATTCTTAAATAAAGTGACTGCAAATTCTTAAATTAAGAAAATATTTTTCTCTGTGTAATATATCTATTCATCGATTTATCTCGTGTCCAGACGAGAAATAATTCAGTAGTGAAGAGGTAAAACAGGATAAATCGACTTATCTTTGAGGTCATTTCGAAGGAAATATCTCGGAAGCTAAGCGAGATAAGGTGATATTAATCATCTGTTTTTCTAGAGAATTTCGAGAGTTACAAAAGAGTTTCAGGGCAAAATTGCTCTTTCTCGGTTATTTTCTAAGGTATTTTCGAAAAACTTAATGAGAAAAAAAGAGACTTATCTTGTTTTACCTCTTCACTACTGAATTGTTTATAATGAAAACTACAAAGGTGAACAACCGTTGTTAAATAAAATCACTTATTGTCGCCATTGATGCATTCCGGCTAAAAAAAATCAACTTCAACAATACTGCACTTCCCCTCAATTTCCCTCACGCAATAAAGAATGAGCACCCGAGCAACCATTTTCGATAAAAAAAATCTCCAAAAAAATAGGTACCCCACTTTGCTCCGGTCTCCCCTATACAAAAAAAAATTATATGAACATGTTCATAATGTTCCTTGGTAAATTTACAATTCCAGAATACTTGTCTTATTATTGTTATTATCATTGAAATAATGAAATTGTGATTTTTCAACTTATTCTTCTCGTGCATTAAATTGTTGATTCCTCCAATTAGATAAATCAATTAAGTAAATAATAAAACACGAATTAATTAAAATACACTCATTTTTTTCAAGGCAACGTGCAGCATTGAATTGCAAAATTTTCATCATTTTTTTGTTGACTCTGCCGCGTGAGTCAAGATGACTGGCTCTCGCAGTAGATATAGACCATGAGTCAGACAGAAACGTTGTTATGACACGACGATACCCGTCCACTCTATCGAGCAGTTCAGTTGAACTCGAGAAAATAATCTTCGTTTGCTTCTGGAAATTATTAAAAATATTTGTTACAACATTCGACATTTACTTCCATTCAATAATTAAGAAAAAAAAAGACCGAAAAATCCAGCGAAGTTCTAGGGCGGCAGTCCAATCTTCGAAGTAGTAGACGTATCTAGTGAAGATATATTTTCATCCATAAAATGATTTGTCTCTCAAATAATACAGAGTTATTTCAGTTGAATTGTAATCGTATAAAAACGTAGAATTTTCTTCAATCACATTATTGCCCTCCATTTTGTTGACAAAGTTGTGATATGACGTCACACGGCCTACAGTGATAACCCTGTGGTTTGTTGAAGAACTGATGATACGTTTACTTCTTCGGATGGTTATACAAGCGTCTGAGAAGTTCGGGAATAAAATCAGTCATTATTGAGCGGGAGAATGAGGAATCCTGGGATTTCCTGGGATGACGTTTTTGAGGATATGTGGACTGAGAAAAAAATAGTGATAAAAACTATCAAATGTTTATGCCACTGGTCCTTAGCACGTTTTTTTTTTAAATAATTTTAAAAGCCGTTGACTTTACTGAATTTAATCAATTCAATTAGATAATCTATTTGAATCAACTAAATTCAGTAAATTCAACAACTTTCTTAATTATTTCTAAAAAAAATTTGCTAATGATTAATTCATAACATTTTATGGGAATTATGGACAGCAATTAATGTGTAGAACTTTTTATTTCTTTGCCAACGTTTCGTCAGTTGTTGCTGACTTCTTCAGGGCTCAAAATCTCACGTTTTACACATAAGTCAAATATAAATTAAATGTTAAAATATTAAGCACCGATGAATAACTATTACAACGACCCATGTCGATATCTTTCTCTTTTTTAAATAATTTAAAACAATTTAAAACATTTTAATTACAGTTAAACTCTCCTTAATGTTTCACAGCATGTCAGTCTTGTGAGTCTAACCTTAACTGATAATCTCAATCATTTGCTAATGATTAATGTTATCAACATTTGATAGATCTTACCTCTATTTTCTTCTTGGTGTTGAGTGAGCTGATCATTATTCGAATTATTTAACGTATTTCTCCCGGAAAAAATTGGTGATCTAGCCAAGTATCATTTTTCCAATTTTCGAAACATAAATATAATGTTCATTTTAAATTGATATCCCACCATAATAATTAATTTAACTGAGATTTTCTCTTTTTAATATTATTAAAAAAATATTATGTTCATCAACTCAAATGAGAGTTTATGAAACTGTTGAATATATATCAGTAATTATCGAATTTGTTATGTTCGATCACTGGTGTCTGACAAGGCTTATCCCTTCGGCTACTTGCCCTACATCGCTATTACGCTACGATTGGTGCTTTTTGCGAAGCGAAGGGTTAAAGAAGACTTTTTTTTTGAAGCTCTCATGTCCTCCACAAAAAAAAGTTCCTATCTCGGTTAATTTTGAAGATATTCCAGACACGGGATAAAAATCATGAAAAATTAAGCAGAGCTCAGATCAAAAATTACTGAACACCCAGGAACCCGAAAGCGTTATTGTATGCTCGAAGAATTATAAAAGCTGATTGATCGATTTTTCATGTTGGTAAAGGTGAAAATGCTCAAGTGTACGCTTCAAAAGGACGCGTCGAACGAGTTAAAAATTGCTGAACCAAGCACTGAAAATTTGATTAACCCAAGGTTAATTTAAGTTTTCATGGACAGATTCGTGAAAAAATGAATAAACCAATTATGAGTGTCTAGGGAAGTATCTAGTAATTTTTGAAAACCAGCATTTCTTCAGAAACTCATTAATAACTTGATTAACAATGTTCGTCTGCATGGAGCATTGCACAAATAAATGATAAAATAAAACAAAATTTGGAAAATATCAAATACGCCAACGTTTCGGCCAGCTTTGCGTGGCTCTAATCAGAGAGTTTACTTTCTTATTGAATATCTGGAAAGATTTTATAAACTTATTATAATAATGATTTTAAATCTCCATTAAGGAGGCTGGTCACCACTTGTGCGGGGCGTGCGGGCAGGGGAGAATGCCCATGCTTTAGCGTAGGGATCCCAAGCTAATACCAATTCCTGAACACGAAAATAGACAGCATTTTTTAGACCTCTAATAAACTCAGTATTCGCTGAAAATCATCATAACAATTTTTTTATTCTTTTTTATAATTTTTAAAAATAAATAATCACCTCAAATGTTGTCAATGTCATAGAAAATGAAAGAAAATTAAACAAATAAAGTTATTAATAAATTAATTTTTATTAATAAATTTTTTTAAGAGAGTCACATTCCGGAAAAAATATGTAATGCGCAAGCAGGATTTGAACCCACGACCCTCTGATTACATGTCAGGTGCTCTACCGCTGAGCTATTGCGAGTTACTATATTTACCATCGAATTTTTAATTCTTACATCTTTTCTCCACCTCCCATCCACGCGATTGATTGCGAGATGGGCTCCGGAACTTTGACAACGCTGCACTTGAAATATATTTCAAACTGTATCCACACATCCATACAGAGCTCTCACAGACATAACGCTACGTCACGCGGCGGTGCCATGTTAGCTACTCGACACGTGAATTTTAATCGAGGAATTGTATGAAACTATGAATTGCAATTGTGCAAGGTCTGTAAGGCCCCGAAAAAATGGTCAATTATTTTCCCTAATTGTTCAAGGAAGGGACTGATCAGTTTTGCAATCGAATCTCAATTGACATTCACGAGATTTTCAATTTTTTGTCTCCGAATTATCGGTACGGCTCCGTATGCCCATAAGAGGCTGTGTATAACCAGGGATTTTCATTAATTTATTACGTCCAAACTAGGTTCAAGAACGAATTAAAAATTTAATACGAGTCATATGGGATGTTTAACAATAACATTAAAAATTTTCAGAATTTTTTCATTTGAAAGCATTCAGTGACCAGCCTCCTTAATCTATTGCACATTTTATTTTCACTTAAATTATGATGGAATTTTCCTTTATGCTATACATTCAAAGTGAATACCTTCAGAATTAATAATTCACAGAATATTTTCTGTAATCATTCCCAATTGCAGCAGTCATTCATAACTTCAAATTGTATTATAGACTGTTATATTTTTGTTAATTATCTTGAAATTCATTAAGGAGATTCTACAATGGCCGCAACGCAATGAATTCCGTACGGAATCGTAACGATTGGCTTATGTTTGCGGAAAAGTGTCGGACGGTAACGGACGCACTCCCTGTCAAACAATAACCTCGATTAATCGAAATATTAGTAATCGCAATTAATTTTTTCAACAATCCTGTGCATTTTTCGAATGGAAATGAGGAAGAATTTGAAATTGGATGCTAAGCAGGAAAGAGAACTCATCAGATTTGTTAAGGTAAATCCTAGATTGTGGAATAAGGAAATGCGTCCGTTGCCATATGACACTTTTTCGCAAACATAAGCCAGTCGCAACGATTCCGTACGGAATTCATTGCGTTGCGGTCATTGTAGAATCTCCTTTAATAACTATTGTGTAGGGGAAAAACTTGTCATTTTGTCTCTGTGTTTTTTTTGTAAGCATACCTGCTCGTATAAAATATTCCGTTGACATTTCCATTGTTCATAGGGATATTGGAAAAGTAATTTAAAACATTAAATTATTGTCGAATGGCGACGTTTCACTGGACAATGCCAGCTTCTTCAGGCTCTGAAGCTAAAAGTGATGAAACGTTGCGATTTGACAATAATTTAATTAATTAATGACTTTTCCAATATCCCTGTAAATAATTAGAATATGAATTTTAAAAAATGGAAATAAATCGGATAATCCATTCCGGTAATTTTTGATGACTTCTTTTTCCGGGTGGAAAATAAATCCAAAGGAGAACTCCTTCGATCTCTCCAATTTCACACTTCGGACTTTATCGAATATCTCGAGAACAAAGCGAGACAAATAAATTTTGGTAAGGAAATTTTTTGTAAGGTAATTATGGAAAATAGCGCCCATCCTGAAATTTGATAATTACCAGGATCAAATCTTCGGAAAAATATGGAATGTGCAAGCGAGGTTTGAACTCACATCCTTCAAATTATCAGTCTAATGATCTACCAATTGAGCTATTGCGAGTTTCAATATTTACCTTTGGATTTTTGAGGCCGATATATTATCTTATTTTCACCGCCTCCCTTCCTGAGGCTAATTTAAATTAATTTCAAATTAATTTTCATTTTGGGCTCTATTATTCATAATTACCTTTTCTAATTTAGAAACGAGGGAAACAGTCATTCTTATCATTTCGAAAACAATTAACATTTGATTTCCAAAATTTTGCACCAACTTTCGTCTGCTGTATGCAGATCTCTTCAGGACGTGTGTATTGATTCTAGAAACATCGTTCATTGACGAAATTATAAAAATATAAAGAGCAAATAATTATTGCTAATGAGTTAACCTGGTTTTTCTTATAAAATTATAATGATTTTTCAATCATTTAATCCTTTCGAAATTATCAACAAATGGTCGGAGGAAAAAGCTTTGAAATATATTTTTGTAGCTCTCACTTTTCTCTGTAAGAAAGATTCCATTTTTTTATCCCTATTAGTTTCCGATCTATTCCATAAGAACTCAGCTCGAAGTGAAACCATTTGCGTTTTCCTCAATTGTCTACTTAGTTCAGTTTTCATTAAATATCTCAAGATCCAACTGAGATGGAATAATTTTTGTAAAGACCCATTTTGCAAAAAAACCAAAGATCCACAAAGAGAAAAAAAATGTCTTCAACTCCGTCACTGTCTGAATACTCTGCAAGAAACAATTTCACTTGTTTCAATTTCAATCTTCAAGAAAGAAGATTTTTTTGAAAATTAAACCTCTTTCAAATGTAAAAAGAAGGAAAAAATGGAATGAAAGGAGCGAAGTTGTGTTATTGTGTTAACCACGGTAATAGAAGGAATGGAGAGCGCTGCGCAGAAACTCTAGCTGTACCAACGTCTGTAGTATCATCGACCTAACCCACTTTGCCGTTGGCTCCACCAAAAGCTGACAGTGGCGCCAATGTTGTGGGATTAAAACGCATCTACTGAAAACTCTTCGCTAGATCATTCTTCAGGATCTTTCAAAGTATATAAAATTTATTAGAAAAATTTTCACGAATGAAATGATAAAAATTCGAGTAAAACCAATTGAATTCACCAATGAATGATTCCAATTTCAATTAATATTCGAGGACTTCAATGCTCGTCAATTTTCGAATTTTTTTCATAATTATTTAATAAACTAATCAATCCCAGCCTGACATTGATTTTCATCAATGAATATTAATTAATTATTGATGGATTTTTTTAATTATAGAAGCAATCGATATACCGATTTTACTACATTCACTCGACTTAAGATAGTGATTCTCACGTAATTAAAATTTTAATTGAAAAGAAAAGAGCGAATGTGCTGGAATAATAGTTGGACAAATGCGAAAATCTTAAAGGAAAAAAATTCAATTCAAATATTAATCTATCGTTTCTACTCATAAACTAGTAGAAGAATGAGCGAATAAGCGCATAACTTCTAGAGCTTTCTTAGAGGGCTTCATGAGGAATATGGGAAAATATGAATATAATACTATGTAAAGCATAGAAAAATCAATATTCCATTTTTCATTTTTGTTCTCTGAATGAATGTGTACATTTAATGTATGAAAAAAAAAATAAAGACGAAATTTTGTTCTCCTCAAATGTCAAAAGATGTTTTTTGTCGCGAATTCCAGGGGAATTTTTTATTAATTTCTCAAATTAATAAAAAAATCAGAAAAATAGTTTCCTGGAATAATCTATTATTTCGTGAATATTTCTGAAATCAATCGATTGCATTAAAAATTTCAAGAAACTTTTTCTGTAGAAAATTTAATGGACTACAAAAAAGTTCTCTTGATAAATTTTCAAAAACCCCACTGCTTCACATACATTCCAAGAATAATGAAAAAGCAGTTATCACACGCATTTTTATTCTCTCAAATTTCCATCAATAAATGATTCTAGAAAAACAAAATAAAAAATTCATTAATTGGGTCTTCAATGATGAACATTGCAATCATATCAATCGTTGATATCGAATATTCACCAATTCATTGTACGCTTATATATATCCATGACCACGTGAAAATTGAAAATACTCCAAACACAACTACCAATTCTCAACAGTCATCAACTCTCGTGTTCAAAATACTCTATTTCATTCCAGTGGGCAACGGTGGTATGGTCGGAGTGATAGAGAGAGAAGGTAAAAGTACCGCACGTTTGAATGAACGGATTATGATTTACAATCGCACTCACTCTATTGTCCAATTTCAATGATAATAATTAATTAAACATATTCAAATATCTGACGTTATTAATCAAGTGTTTTTTTTTAATTTTATTTTTCATTTATTTTAGATCACACATTGTGTTTTTGACAGAAAACTAGAAATTGCAGAAAGCTGATTTGCGATATATTCACGAAGGATTATCATTACTATTATTATGGTTATTATGTTAATATTATTATTAATATTGATCATCACAATTTGATTGGAATTTTCTTGATGAAGTTCGTGACATGAAAATAATGGAGGCAATTAATTATTCGAATATTTTATTCAATAGGGGGAGACCAGAAAATAAAACGAACTGGCGAGACAAAATTAACTAGGTTTTTTTTGTTGAGTCAAAGGTTTCATGAAATTAACTGGACAAAATTTTGAAAATGCTCCATTATCTCTGTACTGTTACCTAATTTTTACGATGTTTTTGTGGATCCTCCATTTTGAAAAAAAAATTGCTTTTTTTTGCATCACAGATCTGTTTCTTACTTTTGGTCACTTTCAAAAGAGTAGTTTGAGGAGATTTTTGTGAAATTTACTATATACCATGTTACCGGACAAATTAAGGCAAAAATAATATTTGAAGAGAATTAAATTAACATTGGAACTCCATAAGCGAGATTCAGTTTCAGTTTCACTGCAACAATTCATGGTCACAGACCTATGTTTTCCTGATATAACCATAAGTGTTCTTGATTACATTCTTAATTACATAAAATCATCAATGGCGGTCGTATTGGTATTTAAAATGCGAACATCCTCCAGTCCTAGTTTTAGATGCTTTAGAACAATATTGAATATTGAGGGGAGACCGGGGCAAAATGGGGTACCGACATTCCTGGAGGGTTTTTTTTTTCTATCGAAAATGGTTGCTTGAGTGCTCATTCTTCATTGCGTGAGGGAAATTGGGGGGAAATACAGTATTTTTGAAGTTGATTTTTTTGCTCCAAAATGCATCAATATAGTCAATAATTGATTTTAATAAAATTAATTCCATATATAAAAACCAAGCGAGAAATTCACTTGAACTTCAATTATTCAACGATCATTGAAGTTATTCGAAGCAAATGAATCTTTTCCTGAAACTTCAATATCGAAAATATCGATTCTTAGCAAAAAAAATGAATTCCTCGAGAATTTAATTAATCAAAAGACTGAGTCATTCATTTCACGTACAAAAATGGAGGTGAAAATTCATATGAAATTACGGGAATGTCATTAATATTTTCTGAAAATTCACATTTTTAGTTCAAAAAAAATTTTGTTACAAATCATATTCCCAAAAAAAGTTAAAACTCCGAAGTATTCAATTAGTAGAATTCCGCAGAAGAAATGACTTATCTCTGAATAAAATTATCCTTGAAATGAATTAATGAAAATCCCATGAAAATCCGTGGTGCAAGGTGTTTGAAGGTGCATTCAGGTATGCAAGCGAGGGCGGACGACGATGGCACTCCATAAAGGAGAATGCTCATGAGAAAAAAAAAAGAACTGAATAAAAATAAAAACTGTGATATATAAGATATCTTTCGCAGCTTCCATGCAGAAGAGATAAAATGCGTTAGCATGGGTGACTGTGGCAATGGTGGGAGCACATCCTTTGGAACCGGTCCTCGATGCGTTCCGTTCTATGTGCAATACAAAACTCCAGCAGTCTCAAAGGCAAAAGAAGAAGGAGAAGAAGAAGAAGAAAGAGTTCTTTGCTGCGTAAAGCAATGCCGCATTCGGCCTCGACTTGTTCCTCCCGTAAATTTTCGGAGTCGAGGTCAACAATGATATTCATCCACCAATGATATTCCAAAAATAGATATAATTTTACAAAAAAAAAAAAAAATGAAAAATTAATTTAAATAGAAGGAAGGTGGAAAATTGTTGGAATAGAGAATGCAAGTAAAATGCAAGGAACCGCAACGGGTTTATTAACCCATGAAGAACATAAATGGTGAAAAGAAGTTCACTCTGTTCACGTGCGTGAACGGTGAAAGTCCGTCTCGCCAATGTGGTTCTCCTGTCTCTCAAGAAACTCGCCGGATCTACGCGAATTTTTTTTCCTCTCATTTACTGAGGAAAATTCAGTTTTTCAGGAAAATTTTTCCGATAAGTTTGCAGTAAAAGATACCAAATAAATTCCTGGACAGAAAAAGATTTTTGTTGGACGGAACCAAATTAATTTTTGGACAAAAAAAATCATTTTTGGATGAATCTTTTTTTTTATTTGTATAAAATTATATTATGCTGCTTTCCGCGTATCTCTGTTTTACAGAGATATGCAGAATTGAAATTCATCAATTATGATACGGCGAAGCTCTCAATCGTATTCTCCGTTCAAATTTTGCGCGGGAAGTGGTTGGAAAAGTGTTAGTTTTTTAGTCGTATTTTCACTGTTTACGGAGATATTGACAAATAAAATTTACTCCAAATTCAGTTAATTCAAATTCAAATATTGAAGGATGAGAAGAAGTGTTCAAACAATAAATTTTCAGTTCTACAAACTGAACACATGAACATGAACTCCAGGTCTGTCTGGTCATATCTCCATGATTTAGACACATTTTCGATGAAAATTTCGGATGAATTGACGATTCGATACTATTACGCATTAAACGAGTTTTTTATTAAAATTTTAGGCGTGAAATATTAGATATATTTATCCGCTCAATTCACAATTAATGAATTATCTCTGTAACTACTTTATTCAGTGAGATGAAAAAGTGAAACAAAATTGAAAAATAATTTATTTTGAATTTCTCAGGCTCTTTTTATTTTCTTGAATTCATGGAATTTAAACGATTATGAAAAGAGTTTCACGTATGTTATAGTGTAAATATTTTCAGAGCATTTGAGTTCAGGAGAAAATGTCAAGAGACTTCTCTGACAAGAAATTCCATAAGCCACAAAAAAGATTTCTTCACTAATTTCCACAAACCAAATACTTCAGCAGATATTCTCAAAATAATCAATATCGAATTCCTATAATTCACAAAAGACCAGAAAAATAGTTTGTCGAAATTTTTTTGAAGATCGTTTTTTGAACGCTCAAGAAATGAATGGGTTTAGACAAAACTGTCAAGATCTTGTTTTGCAGAAGACTCAATGGGCTACAGAAAAGGTTGTTGATAAATTCCCGTCAACCTAATGGTTTTGGAGATATTGATAAAATCATTAATTCCAAAGTTCTCGAATTGATTTAAAAAAACAGAAGAGAAATCGTTTTCTACAAATTTTATTTCTTCCTGTCCTATGAATATCTCTCAAGCGAGTGGTTTTTGAAAAAATTATCTAGACCTTTTATGCAGGAAATTCTATCAGCTACAAAAAAAGCATCTTCTCAAATTCCTGCAAGCTCGATAGTTTCTGAGATATTTTCAGGATAATAATTTAATTTTTTAACTCTTTATCCATTATTTCACCCCAGTAATATCTAATATTAATGGAATGAAGACCACTTAATTGCATTACTATTGAAACAATTGGAGGGAGAGTAGTAGTTTATTGAATTAGATTACGGATAGAAGTGAACGATTGAACCAAGCACCCCCCCCTTCTCCCTCCCCCAATATGAATGAAAATCCGAAGGAAAATTAGACCGAAAAAAAAAGAAATGATCTAATTGAATTTTTTTTCGTTCCCTTTTCATTCTCATGAATTTATATGTTGTATATATATAAAACAGTTTAACTTTTCCAAGACGTGTTTTTCTCATCTCTTTTTGTAGGCTCATTTCACCGGTGTAAAAACGAGCGTGAGTAGAGGGGGAC
Source organism: Aleiodes alternator (assembly GCA_963921955.1). Taxonomy (NCBI): domain Eukaryota; kingdom Metazoa; phylum Arthropoda; class Insecta; order Hymenoptera; family Braconidae; genus Aleiodes; species Aleiodes alternator. The sequence goes on from OY998113.1 coordinate 5,607,888, forward strand.
ACGCGGTGATAGAAGGAGAAGGGAGAGTCAGCGTCGTGAATGCCTGGAGCACGGCGATGGCCTTTTTCCTCGAGCTTCTTTGTCATGCAAACGTGTGAGACAACTAAAGTTCCCAATGAATGCATGAAGCTGAGAGAGACAGAGAAAAGAGAGAGAAAAACAAGTCGCAAGGGGTATATCTCAGGTTCCTTTTTATTTCAGTTTCTTTCGCACCGGTTTACCAGCTCTCTCTCTCTCTTTTTCTCTCTCCCACGTGGCCCAATGGCCAGTAATCTCTGCACTCTCTCGCACACACACATACACAACGTAATGATAACCTTCCAACCTTGTTTCTTCACTGAATCCACAACTGCCTCTCTCTCCTTCTATTTCGTTGCTTTATTTTGCCTTAATCTTTTTCTTTTATTCTCTTTAGTCTTTTTCACTTTATTTAAAGTCTATTTTTTTCTTTACTCGTGAATTTCGCCTTTTTTTTTTATCAAGTGAGCCGATAAACAAAGTGTTTTCGAAGTATCTAACTGTAAACTTGGGCGAATAGATATAAGGCACTCTTGAGTAAAGGTGATCCTACAGAGGACGCAAATCTCAGCAGCCTAACGTGTTTGGAACTTCTTCACGTTAGTTGAAAAACAGTGAGAATTACTTCTGGATGGTTTTGATAATATCTTGGAAGTGGTGAGGTTTAGGAGAATGTGTCGAGACATCATTTTTATATCCCATGAGATTCTCTATAATAAAGATCTCTTGATATTTGCTTCTCTACCTACGCATTCTAAGAATATTCATGGAAGAACCGAGGATAAATTAACAAGAATTAATCGAAACTTTTTTTTTAGGTCAGGAAAGTCTTCACAAAAAAGATTCTTCGATGTTATCCTCTAAATCCACTCGTTTTTGGGATATTCATCTACTCTAGAATGGTCACCTTGTGAAAGCATCTATTCCGCTTTTTTGGATTTTTTTGATGGTCAATCGGTTGAGAGGAAAATTCTGAAAAACATTTGACTTCATTCATTGGAGTATTTAATGAACTATCAGATCTTTTAAATTACATATCCTGCCAAGTTGATGAAGAAATGAAATACAGTAGACTCTCAAATGAGTTCCGCCGAATAAAGTTCCGCTCTCGTTAAAGATCCCCAGATTTTTCCATTGAAGTTCCTCGTTGGCTCCGCCACTCTGCTTCTTTGGCGGACCAATCAAATTGAGGTTAAATGCGCGGCATTTTGAATGAGGTTACGTGCACAAGATGTAGTCTAGAATTATACATTTTGCGCATCTAGCTGCGCATAGGAGAGTGTGCCACGGCGCAATCAACTCTGCGCAGTTGAGACTAATCTACGTGAAAGTGGGGAACGGAACTTTAACGAGCGATCTGGAACGGACAGGGGAACTTATTTGAGAGTCTACTGTGAATTCTAGGAGCTAGTGAAATTTTTCTCCTGCTAAATGAAGTTTTGCGACGTTGCCGAAATCTCGCTGAACGCGTCTAGGCAGTGTAGAAGGGATTCGGCAACGTCACAGCCAAAATAACACAGTGGGGAATCCCTCATCAAGTGACCGAAGTCGTTGGGTCGCTAAGGGTGACCGCTCTTAGGTAAGACAACGTACACGACACAATTTTTCCAATTGTTTCTTCTGGTCGATGTCTCCGGGTTTGAAGCTGGTGAACAAGCGGAGCGGTTTGTCAATCTGTTTCGGGCAATTGGCACTCAATGGTTTGAGAAGAATTCAATTGATCAGTATTCAAGGGACAATCACATGGCAAGTAATGGAGATGGGAAAAAAATTTGCATCAAAAAATATTTTCAAAATGAACAAATTTGATGAATTCTGATTTCCGGAATTTCTGACTCCCGGAAAAAATAAGAAGTTATTATAAATTTCATTACTAAATTCGTTTAGGAATGGATACCGTGGTTGGCCCGGTTTCTGACACTTTGGAGTCAGTCTCTTACACCATAAATCGAACGCAACAACTATTTGTTCATTGAATGTAATTCAATCATCATCAAGCGCAGGAATTGAATATTAAACAATGTATCGTACATTTCAATTTAACTGAGAAATTGGCAAAAACTGTCGGTTACTGGGGCACTGTCAGAAACCGCCGCCACCACGGTATCTCCTTAACTTAAAAAGCTACAAAAAAATTATAAATATCAAAGTTGTAAAATCTTTCATCAATTTATTTATGAAAAAAACTTTTTTTGATTTTTTCGTGCATAAAAACATTTTTCATTAGAAAATTTTTTTGCACGAAATTTATTCCTGTGGCTTTCGTGGTCTTAGCGAAAACTCAATCTCGATAAATGAATTGTAGACAACGAAAGTGTTTTTTCCTGAACCGTCGATAATTTATCGTTCCCGGTAATAATTATTTCAATTTGAAGCTAATTAATAATTTATCCGAAAATTCACTTTCTCCGCTGTGAAAATCGGGTTATACACATTCGGCAATATTGAATCATGTGGAATATCAAATAATTTAATTTTAATGATGTTGGAGCTTCATTGTTAAGCTATTGAAAGATCGCAACTTCAATTGGACCTTTTTGGAGAATCCACCTGTTACTTTTTCACAGTCTAAATTCATCGATTCTCCGTATTTGAACCTGACTCCAAGGAAATTCATTGAATTGGTAATAATCGACCACTGAATCGTTTCTACGATGAATCTAAAATGGAAATATCTCGGTGAATAATAGAGCTATGACGAAAACACCTGAGGAGAATTTTTTTTCGATTGAAAGAAACGAAAATTTTAGTTTGGACTCTTTTCAAGCCTCTAATATTTTCCTACAGAAATTCTGAGTAAAGAAAACACTTCACTATTGCTAAATTTTTCGAGGACAATTTTGCTAGCGAAAATCACTGCAAATAGTGGAGATACGCGAAAAACCTTCTGGCAGGAATTTGTTTGTACCGAAAAAACGAAGATTCTTCACGCAGATTCTGAGGAAAAGGAAATTCCAGGAAATCCACTTCTGCTAAATTCTTTGACCCCTCGTCACTGGCGTGTTTTTACTCGACTCTGTACGTCGTATCATTAGCGCTCTGCGGCCGTGCTATGTCACGTGCGGTGTTGCCAATTTTTCAACTAGTAATGCACGCCCACTTTTATTAGGAACAAATTTCATTTTTCAATTAATTTTATGGTGAATCAAAAATTGAACAAATTTGCAGATTTTTCTTATTGAATGGAAAAATAGTGGCGAATGAAAGGTGAGAGCGGAAGTACGACTTAGCAACAGCGCAATTTGAGGGGAGATCTCGCATCTATCCGCACGGGGCAGTGTAGCGCCGCTTTTTAGTACTTGATCTAAAAAATCATATTGTTACTAAATTTTTAAAATAATTTTATATTTTGTCATGATCTTCATCAACTCCAAAAGGTCCAATAAAAGCAATAATTTTGGAAAAATACTCTCATTAGTCAAAAAAAAAAAAAAAAATTGTGGCAAAATAAGAAAGATGGTGCCGAATTCATTATGCTAACGACGAAGGGTTAATCATAACTTTGTGGGTATTTGTAAATAATGGATATTCGCCAAAATAATACTGAGATGAATTATTTCCAATTGAAAAAGGGAATATTCTTCGTCAATATTGTTTTTCTTTATCTCGAATATTTCCCACGCAAATTAAAGACAAAAAATAATTTCTCAAGAAAAAAACATCAAATCATTAGTTATAATGATTTGAAAAAAATTGGTTTTACGAAAAATTCATAAGTTTAATTACAAAAAAAAATATAATCTCTCTTGAAATTTTTTTTCAAACTATTTTTCAAACCCCAATTCATCTCGCTGAAGAATCATCCTCTGAAGTTGAAGCTACGTTGGGAAGCAGCGCTATTAGAGAAGGGGAAGAGACTCCTCGGCAGCTCGGCGCCAACAGATAAATTCACCCTTTCTCTCTCTATACCACAAGTATGGAGCACGTTTTCTCTTACACAGGATCTCACCACTTCTCGCAACCAATAAACTTTTGGAATTTTTTTTTTCTATTTCCAAAAAATTTTCTACTCTAGTTTTTTAAATAAAGTATGAGGGAATTTCTAACAGAATGTAATAAATTCTATATTGTATTCCATTTTGCGTCACTATTCTCGAGTTTTTTGCTTCTCAAAAGCAAAAGTATCTCTATCCTTCTTCATTCACAAGATTCATCGTCATTGAAGTGAATGGGAGTGCTATATAAGCATAGCACTCATGCCCTTTTATTCCTAAGGTGACGATATATATTCATTTTTCTATTGCAAATGATGTAACAAATTGAAACATGCAAATAATTCACGACTCACTGAATAATGGTAGAATTATGTCACTTCAAGAGTTCATCGTCACCAAATGTCATTGCCAGACAGACATTGTCTGTATTAACTACATAAAAATTACATTCAATTTTTTTCAATGCAAAAAAAATGAAAAAGTACTTCAATTTTTGGTGCGAAAATTAATGAATTTTTTTGTATTTTTTTTTTTTAACATTCAAATTGGATTGAAATTAATTTGTGATATATGGTTTAATAAATATTTGAATGGGAATTAAGAATTACTGCGGTGGAACAATTATCTAACCGCACATTTGTATTGAATTGGGGATCATTTTATAATAGAAAAAAGTAGATTCCACCGATTAATTAATTTTTATCGAGACAACTATAAAGAAAAATTGTTCGAATAGTGTCATGTAGATTATAAGAGTCTTCTCATGGGGGATTTTTATACTGCAAGGAATATCTCTTGATTGTTTGTCTCAAGATCAATCTTTTCTGAGATATTTCCAAGATAATAGTTGCGGAAGATGTTGATTTGTGAACTTATATGCAGTTTTTTCAAAAATAATTGGTTCAGACAAAAATGTTTGGAGAGTATTTTCATAGAGAATTCTATAGATTTCAAGAGAGATCTCTTAGCCCAATAATTTGGAGGTTATCACGGGAATAATGAAATTACCTGAACTAATAAAAAATCAAAAAGTCATTTTTTAAGATTTCTCATGAGTTTGAGAATATTTTTGGAACAAGTGCATTCAGAGAACAATAAGAAAAACTTGACTAAAGAATTTCATGAGTTACAAAACAATGAATTCATTATTTCAAATTCTATCCTTAGATTCTATGATTTTCAATTTCTTTTTATCCTATCCCGTACGGAAAAACGATATATTGGAAAAATATATCTGAGCATATATGGAAATATGTGGCCATATATAATGCCGAAATTATGTATAAGTATAAATATATTTTCAACATATAATATAATTGTATGTTTTGATAATATATTGAGTCATACATTGAGTATCATATATTCTTTTACATTTATCGTTATATATGAATGATTATATATCTGCTATATATATCAGCTTAGCAACTGAAGTACGTAATTTAATTGAAAGCACGTTCTCTTCAGAGTTCTGAAAAATAAATCAATATCTAAACGTCATTGTGTTAGTGTTAGCTGAATTACAAAACTATTTAACTGATTCTGTGGATTAAGGAGATGTGTGAAGAGAGAAAGAAATTTGCTTTAGTTAAATGGATTAGTGGAGGGAATAACAATCAATGTACACCCGGTATTCCTGTTGAATGGATACGAGATTTTGATTATGAGAATTTTAATATCGATCGTGAAGATAATGACATTTCTTACGTTGTTGACTGGCGTGGAAGCAAAAATGGGAAGCAGCCACAGTCAGGATGGAAGTGCTACGATGCTCAAGTGATCATGGTATCATGTGGAATTACAATGTGGTCATACTCATAAATCTTGAAGAAATGAATTTAAAACAGAAAAACATGTACTGCCAATTTTTATTTATTTAATTATTTTTAACAATCAATTCGAAAAAGGAAATTTATTTAATTAGAAAAGACTTATAACTTTAATACGGATTTTAGAAAATTTCGAAAATACTCATCTGGAATTGAAAATATAATAGTATTTAGTGGAGACACTACACTCTTTTCTTCATCAAGAAGAACAAAACAAAGTTAATCACACAGTAACACCAGAAAAGTCACTGGACATGAAGAAGGCTCAAATGGTTTGCAATGCCAAAATTGCCCCACTCCAATGCCACTGGTCTCTGTCTTACCAATGTAAATGTCTAATACACACTTTATTACACAAAATAATCGATAATTTTCGCTCGTTGCTTCATCCCACACACTGCGTTCCCTCTCCCTCAACAATTCAAAACATTGAAATAAATGGATGATTTCAGACTTTATTTTTCCTGCGATAATTATAATTTCAAACTATTTTGAATTTAATGTGAATGTATATGTTGTAAATTATGGAAATTAATAGCAAAAATTTAAATTCTTGGAAAAATTCATGAAAAAACTGATTTTTTGGAGGGGACACCTATACTATGCAAAAGCCTTTTATTTTTAGTAAAAATAAAAATTAATTTGCTTGTTTCATAAAATATATTTGAATTTGTCGTATTATTAAAATATTAAATCCATACACTGCCATTATCATCGGAGTATATAAATTACATATATTTATTGGTCCTATTCAAAGTTATATATAACTCATATATTTTTGAATTTACTAATTATCAATAAAATGCCATATATTGCTATTTAAATATGAAAATATATTACTCCTTGGACGAATATTTGTATATAAATTCATATATTCATCAATGTATGATTTAATATATGATAATACAATTATTATATATTTCTGAATATATTTTCTCCATATATCGTTTTTTCGTACGGGATGACTATAGTCATACACTATAGTATACACCACAGAAATAGCAAATATTAACTACGTACAGACAATTCAATTACATGACTATTGGAATCATCGAAGGGGAAATCCCTCAACTAATCGGAGGTTGAGCGCGAGTCGACAATGCAAGAAATCATTCATAGTTCATCTACATTATAAGAATAGTATTTCTACAAAAATTTATCAGCATGAATGCAACAAATTTGAAGCCACAAATCATAATTCGTTTGTTTACATTGCGGTCGACATTCTGAGAAGTTCTTGTGAGTGGGATCGCACAACTAATTATCATGCCAGCAATGAATAGAGACAAACCAAAGTCACCAGGTCGCCGTCCCTGGACTTCGACCAGAAGTCATTAAATACGACTTTAGACCAAAAAATTACTGAGCTGAAACTTTTCTTTATTTTGTAAGTTGACGAATTTAATGGGTTCCGGAAATTCTATCAATTGCATTTAAACGGTAGGGAAATTGCTGTTGGAAAATAGATACATTTAATTTCAGCTGAATTGTGAATGACATGAAAATCGCCTGAAATGAGTGACAGGATTTGAAATGGGATTTTTCAATGATTCTGTCGAGGAGCAGGTGGAATTTCCGAAAAAACATCTATTCGAATTGTTTTTCATAAATTTTTCAATTCCTGGTAGATATCTCTGGGGATAGGTTTTTTTTTTGGAGATAGAGGGTTTTTCAATGAAGTACTTTTCCCTATCGCTAATCTCAGTCAAAAATCGGACTATTTCTGTAATCTTATAGAAACGCCAATCGAATCTGTGTAAAAGCCCAAGGGCTGAGGCTATATTGAACATAAGGAATCGAAAGACTAAATATATGTACTATACTTGATAATTTTTCCGTTCATAAAATTCTTTGAATCTCAAAAATATCAAACATTTCGGCTCCATCTATCCTAGGTTTGGAGCCAGAAATCAGTTTAAAAGTCAGCTCATTGTCCAATGATTTGGGTGATGTATCATTTTTCGCTTCCGTATGAAAGCATTGTAATCATGATTTTTTTCGAATTTTAGATTTCATTGTAATATGACTCAAAATGTCGAAAAATGATAGTTTTCAAGAAATGTCCGTATGTATGTATGTATGTATGGATGTGTTTAGGTGATGACACCATTCCATGGCTTTTCTCGATAACGGCTATACGTATCGATTTGAAAATTTGACGGTATATTCACTATGCGTGCGCGATGTGCTCACTGAAATTGCAGCTCAATTGGTTGAATGGTTCCTGAGAAAAAGTGAATTATCGAAAAGTCATTCTTTCGAGTTTTCTCAGCGAAAAATTAATTCACAGCATCCATCCTCAGCGAGGAGATGCGCATTGATAAGGCGCACATTAAACACTTGGGGTGGCGAGCGCTCAAATTTTTGGTTTATCCGGTACGTTAATAAACATGTAATTTTTTGAAAAATCTGGTTAACACGATGACTCAAAAAATATTCGAGTTAGAAATTTCAAATTTTGTGGGTTTGTATATCTTATGAGTGAAACCTTTGGGATCGAATCTGGGCGAAATCGGTCCAGTAGTTCCTGAGATATCTTTGAAAAAACATCAAATGAAAACACGCTCTATCTCTGGAACTATTGGACTGATTTTGCCCAAGTCCAGCTCAACTAATGTTCATAATTTCCGATTTTTCCATCGAATTCTCCCATACGAGTGCTCAAATAAGTCGTTTTTTCAGAAATTTCAATTTTCCTCCATTTTTTCCCTAGGAACGCTAGTATTTTTTATTTAATAATTGAAAAGTAGACAATTTTTCCTAAAAGATGAGCCCATTATCATTCCACTGTGACAATGCAAAATACTAATTGAAACCTGAAATTCATTTCTCAAATTTTCCAGTTTCATCGTATGATCTTATTTTTTGTACAAGATTGATTTTTTTTTCATGAAATGTGATTATTTAAGGGGCACAGATTATATTTAGGCCTATTATTCAAAAATATAATTTACTGATTTAATCTAGAAATAGAATTTTTCAGATTTCTAAACTATCAGGAGGAGTTTTGAAGAGATAATGGATTAGACTTGTCTGACAAAACAGGACATTTCATCCTTACTGTATTCATGATAAATAATGCAAGTTAACGTAATTTAGATACATCACAGTAGTTATTAGCAGATTATGAATTTTAGAATTCCATTCGGAAGCTTTCTGCCAATTGCATTGGCAGAATATTAAATTTAAGCATACCGTCAATGGCCCAATTAATGCCATCGGCCCAATTAATGCCGCTTTTCATACATTTTCGTGATTATTGAACTTATTCGAATTCTCAACTCCCAGTAATTGATAACAGTAGCTAGGAAAAAATTCTGAGGACACCGGACAATCAAAATATCCGATATTTCTCTACTAGATATATTTCTAAAATTAATCCGTTAAATGCGACCAGCGTGCTCAGCAAGATGAAGCCCTAAAGCTCTTCATGTGGGGTTAGTAGTGCCTCATCAGTTCAATGTGTGATATTAAGAAAATTTAAGTATTTAATAAATCGAAAATTGTATTGATTGTTAGCAGAATCATTGGACTTTCATATAAATTGACGAATAATTTAAAAATAACGACCAGTGATGGAAATTAATTGATGGCAATTATTGGGACCCTCTATGGCAGAAATCGGGCCATGCTGGCATGAATCGAGCCATGGGCAAAATATTTTCAAAAATATAAATTAAATAATTATTATCATTAATTCAGGAAAATAATTAATGTAAATGATAGTCCAGACCCTAAATTCTTTTGAGGAAAAATCAAATTTGAATTTATGATAAGATTCAATTTTTCTATGAAAGATATGTGGCAGAATAGGTCTCTTGGTGGCATTAATTGGGTCATTGACGGTAGTACTAAGACATTCAAGTAACGTACAAGGGGCGGAAGCCTGCTTGTTCATAATTTCCATCGAAGATATGAATGAAAAATTTATTTTATTAACTCTTCACAACAAATTAATGTTACTCCCGTGATAAAGAAAGAATCTCAAGCTTTGGCGAATGCTAACAATAAATTCATTTCAAAAAACAAGATCAGGCTATTCATCTACTGAAGATTCATAGATTCCATGAATTCAAACAAATAATGGAAAGCATTGATTCAAATTTCATTATTGATCGCATAGGTGATAGTTAAAAAAGTGATGTCGTATACCAGAAGCATTTGGAGCTGCTCAAGCTGTGACTTGCCCCTTTGAGAGGATATAACCAAGAAGGATTAGAGTGAGAGAGATAGAGAGCTGTGCAAGCTTAGTCGAATCATCCTTATTTTCACACATTACTTCACTCTCGTGATGGAAAAAGTCTCACAGCTAAAAGTATACTTGTTTCATATATTTTCCAAATTTCAAATTAGTTTAAAATAACAGTCTTGAATAGAGTAGATCAGGACAAAATGGACCTACAGGGGAGAATGAAACGGTTTTTTTTTCGAAATGAAGAGCTTCACGGAAAAAATTTTAAGAAATGGGAATATGCTCCAGCTTTTCTGAATTGTTGGGAAATTTTTTCGAATTTCTTCATAAAGACCTTCACTCTGAACCATTTATTTTGCTCCGCAGGTCCGTGCTGCCCAGTTTGACCTGGCAATAAATTTCATGCAGATAGAAAAAATTTGAAGTAATCATTGCATTTGAAATTATCAGGATGTAAAATTTCAGAGTTGTAATGTCTGACGTGACATCTGATGTCAAGATGTATATATTAAAAATTGTTATTTTGGTCGCGCTCACCCCCCCCCCCTCTCTCTCCCTTGTTCCCCGTGTAATGGCTATCAAACAGTCCCCCATTAATGTATAATAAATCAGCCATTATCAATGACATCTTCTCTAATTATTTATCAAATGGCCCATTAATAGTTACCAAACACAACCAGAGTGAAGCGTGAGAAAAAACTCACAATCAGAGTCCTGAAGGATTGAATGAGTTAGTTAACTGACCACTTTTTTCTAGAAAGGTATTAACGAATTTCTGAAATTCGAAGTGTTCGAAATGAGAATTTCAATCAAAACATAAACAGTGGAATTCCTCTATATTTAACTGGTCTTCATATTCGGGGAAATCATGACTTTATCTGCGACTAACCTCTCCCTCATGACCATTTCTTCTGATCAAAAACTGAGCTTCTACGTAAATATTCAGCCAGATTACCGATTTCAAGTAAAATTACAGTAGACTTCCTATAAAGTTACAGCCACGGAAGTAACTGACTCATTACAGTTTCCAGGACTTTCCAATTAAAGTTTCTTATTGGCTCTCCACTCTCATTCTTTTGTGAACCAATCAGAATTGAATTTAGTAGCGCAGCATTTCAAAAGTATCTTCGGACATGTCAACTTTATTGGAAGACTACCGTATTGGAAATCATTGAGTCAGAAGTAACTGCCTTTGTATTGATCGGAATCAGTGCATTCATTGAGGTCATTGGAATTATCAGTATAACTAAATGAAGTTCATTTGATTTTGTGGTAATAGTGCCACCTAAATAGCCAGTCGATAGCCTTTGTCTCCAGCTCGCCCTAATCATATGTAGATGCTTTGACCCATGAGATTGACTAATGTTGGATATCTATCATCAGGGTCCGGAACTTCCTGATCTTACCAGTTTCTCGTTACCAGGATGACAGCCAATGCGTGTCACAGTTTGACATTTGGCTTCATGAATGGGCATAATTGTTGAAAATATAGATGAATTCAGTTCACCAAATCAGCAGTAAAGAGGTAGAGTGCAATTTTTAAGAGGACCTTTTCTACAGCTTTCAGTTTTTTCTAACGAAAAAAAATATATTGGACCAAATTCCACTATCTACCTTCGTTTCAGCTCAACTTCGAGTCATTTCGGTTCAACAAAAATCATATTTTTTTTAATTAGAATTATAATAATAACTGAAATACGTGGAAAGAGAGGAATTACTGCATTGACGATTGCTCACAGGCAGGATTGACAGAAAAGTAATATTATGGAAGCCAATTCGAAAAATCCCGAAAGCTGACTGATTTTTCCTGCTAGGAAAGATAATTTTCTGTAATCACTCCGTGAAAGATTCTCTCACCTGTTTAGTTTACACTGCAGAATACCGCTGTGTTTTGCTACAGGCAGCAGTGATCCATGAAGCCGATTCTAAAATCAACGTTGCTTCCGAGATGCAAGCCTCGAATATTCTAACAAATACAGGAGTGATTGCAACTATGTTGGCTCTCTTTCAACAAAGTTTCTTTTCTGACAACAGTAAGAAGATGAATCATAGAGAAAAAAATGTAATATAAAATTTGACTTGCTTAACATTCTTAAATGTATTTCATTTCCGGTAAAAATGTATGCTTGATACTTGGAAATTAAATTTTTGGAATTATTGCTGTGTTCTACTTATTGACTATGAAAATAGTGGACAAGAACCTATTCGCCAGCCAAGAATGATCGAAATGACATAACTTTGGATAGCTTGTTTTTCAAAGTCATCCACAGTGATGTCTGCTGTGATGCTTTCGGGTTACACATTGAAGATGAATTTTGGATGCTAAAAAATATCTATATTTTTATAACAATTGCTGGATGAATGACATTCGTGCGGAGTTTAATCCCTGCAATGGCGAAAAATTCTCTCATTATTTAGGATACATTGGATGAGTAAGTGAGAACTGAAGATAACTGATTTTGCGAATCGGGATGTCTGCGTTCAACAGATAGCGTTTGATGCAGAATTGGTTTGATGGTTTTCACATTTCAAATATTTCTTTTTGTTGTTAATTAAAAACGCATAAATAATTTTCATTGTCACCAAAAGGACAAAGCAGTCTGTTTGGAGAATGGAAAAATCTTCTCATCTGGAAAATTATTTCATGAAACCTTTTTTATTCTTTAGATTTGAGTGTGATAGAGAGTCTCATAGTGCATTTATTGAACAGTTAAGCTTACAATTCTTGCTTCTTCTGTTTCTATATTTATTTTGAAATGCTGCAGATATTTCGACCGTGAATTGTGTTATAAACAAAAAGGAACACGTTGGGTATTTCGAGGAGGTCTTGTACGAGTATTTTGAGAGGGTTTGTGTGGATACTCTTAAGAGGTTTTTACGGGTACTTGAAAAGAGAGTTTCATGAAAACTTCCACGAAAATCCTCATAGCTACCCTTTCACGAGAAGAAAAATTGATTTTTACTAGCAAAAAAGATCTCTTCATCATGCTGGAAAGTTAGAAAAAATGTGTTGGCTCACTGCAAATAACGTTGCAGCATATTCTCTATTCTCCCCTACTGCAAACAATTTTGATTCTTCAAAAAACTAGCACGACTGTACGGAGTAGAAGTTCTTTGACTTATATTCTTCCTCATTTTGTGGTTTGAGAAAAATAGTGGAATAGAATTGGAGTTTAAATAAGAGTGGAATTTGCTTTTTAATCATTTTTTCGCTTCATTGATCCTTGGAAGTTTACATCAAATTGTCTACTTCAGAATTTACTATTAAAAATATAAATTGCATACATCAAAATATTTTTTCACATGTTTTGAAGCAGATTCCCCAACGACTGCACTGCAAGCTTAACGCTACTGGATACGTACAGGTCAGCTCCGCAAAATTTCGGGTTTTGAAAAATTATATGCAGTCGGAATGCATTCAAACTGTCAGGAAAATCCGTAATCTTCTTCTGTATTGAATTGAATTAATCGATTAATTCAATAATAAAGTTTTTCAGCGAAATAAATAACTCTTGTATTGCGATAAGTTTTCACAGTATATCTCAATGAATAATTGAGAGGAAGTCTGAAGCATCTTTCTTCAGAAACATTGCAGCACGGAAAAAGGTACTCACAAAAATTTCTCATTGCTCTTAGATTCCAAGGTATTCGCTGAAAACTGAGTATGAAGCTGGATCAACTCACTGCGTTTTCCAGAAGCTACCACTTTATTAATAATGACGATCATAGAAAGATTATTCATCAAATAATGAATTGCTGTACGTAATTTCCTTAATTATATAAAGCACCCTGACGAGGTCCACGCAGAGTGGGCGAAACGTTGATGCGTTTGATGAGTAAAAGTTAATTAAAATTTGTAAATTCCTTGGGAGTGACCATGATGGCCGATAATTTACCAATTAATACCTTAAGAATTAGATCATCTCTGGCAAGGTCCTTTCTCCAATGGCCCTAACCCTCCTCAACCAGCTCCCGATTAACCCCAGCTCCAAAGAATCTCTCATTTCCGAAATGACTAAAAGAACTTTTCAATGTCAGCGATACTCACTGAAAATCCAAACATAAATCAAGTACAGAACCATGACCACGGGCAAGGTTAGGCTGGTCCCCTCTCCGCCCTCCTGCCATGCATGAGCTTATCGCCAGAACGATTACATTGTCGTCCGGTTCACAAATGGATTCGGATCGTCGACCGATAAAAGCACACAATGTGTATATCTGTGTGTGTGTGCGCGTGCCGTAATCGCAAATCGTGACCGGGTAAAAGGAAAGAGGTTTAACGTCCTCTCATTCATCTCCCTCTCTCTCTCTTTCTCTCTTCTCCTGAATGCCGACAGTGTGTACTTGGCAAGGCCGCGTAGATTATCCACTGAGTTAGCCAGACCGAGACATGCCCGAACCCACCGCACGCTCTGTTGTTCTCAATACACGCCACTTGTGTTGTACACTTATACATTTCCTCTATCTATACAATTGGCATTCATGTATTGCAAACTATTACAATCTAAAACGTAAGTAACAATTCTCATCATCGGTCAATGAACGTATTTCGCACGTATATCATTGCGTATATGCGCCTCGGGAATAACATAAATGAATGAATCAACAATTCTTCACAACTCCACGTGGATTCAAATCGTTACGTATTAGCAATGTAGTTCACGCAACCTCGAGACATGAGTAAATTTACCACTGGCAGGTTTGTTATTGTCTACCTTATGTAATAGTATTAGGAATGTTATGCTCGTCTAACTGCCCCCCCACCCCTCCACTTTTGACGTAGACTCTTTGACAATATTGAAAGAGAACTTGTTATATTCTCTTCTCACTTGGACGTGAATTGAGGAAATAATTTCAATGGAGCATATTTGTGTATCGAAGAGATACGGAAATTCAAATTAATCCTTTTTTTTTCTTTTTGAAGTACAAAGCTAGAGCTACAAGGAAGATCTTCATATGAATTTCTCATTCGCCATTAGATGTTCTGAGATATTAGCGAAAAAAATAACAAAATTAAATCATAATGTATTAAACTTACTCCGCGATTTCATTTAAGTCAATGCGGAAAATATTGAAGATACTAGAAGTTGAAAATTAATTTCTTGATTCGGTTCATTTGGATCACTTTCAGGAGAATAATTATGTCTCAGATAATAGGATTTTTGGCATTTTAGCGCCCATTATTCAATTTTGAGTTGGTTTTCAGTTTCGGTGGGTTTATTTGATCAGAAATATTTTTGAGTTTGCCGTAAGGATTAAAAGTACGCCACAGCTTTTTGCACCACTACCTGCATGCGGTACACTGTTAGAAAAAGATTGAAATTTCATAGGAAATTCGATGAAAATTTTAACAAACGTGATACTGAATGTCTTTTAATGGGAAAATGCTTATGAAATCTGTGAGTTTCCGAAAAAAATTCAGACGGATCTATGAGCTTTAAGTAGAATTGACACGAAAATTCTACAACTTACTTGAATTTTGAACTGAACATGAATATTCGGAATTAAAATGACTTGAATTTTCAATTTTTTCTTGAATTTTTCCTATTTTTTTTATATTTTCAAGAAACAATTGAACTGAAATTTACAAATTCCATTGATATTCAGGCTTGAAATTATTTGAAAATCTATGATTTGTTCATTTTTCAATGACATAATTATCTGGAATTTCAATAGAGATATAAATTGTTTAAAATTTCACTGATTTTGCATGGAAAATTCAGACAGAAATTTTTAACAGTGATACTCTCGGCTAACTCGAAACGTGGTGACTTTATCAATGAATTGTCTCTAATCCTCCTTTGTAGGTAATTTTTTTATATTTCATAAATAACAATGATTTAATTCTCGCTGTGTCGTTGAAAAAAAAATTACAATCCCCATTTTTCGTCCCAAACTCGGGTGACTGATCCTCAACCAATCAGAAAACTCAAAACTTTTTCGAAGAATCAATAGTTAAGGAAAATGTAAAATAACAAATCTTTGGCTCTTCAATCCAAATGAATGTGCTCCAGTAAGCTTCCGTCATATCTCCATAAGTCACAGATATCCACAGTGACATTAAAAAAAAGTCGCGGAAATGATCTAATTGTTTTAGGTTAAATTGGTCTTTCTCTTTTCTTCCTGAATCGTTTATCCACTCTTCGAATCGACGACAATCATACACCGATTCACATTCCCCGAAGGGCCCCCCTGTAGTGGTGAGTGGAGAGGGACGGAGGATTCTATAAATGTAGCCTCTTGTAATCCGCATCCACGGCACGCGCTCCCTTTTTTTCCTTCCTTTTCTCTTTACATATACGTTCACATTGAGGAGGCAGAGGAGGTAAACGGTGTTTATCCCTCTCTGCCATCAGTTGTATTTTAATGGTGAATCACGAGAATTCCCATTGCATTCATTTCATTTATTTTTCTCTCATTTTATTTCTCTTCTTTTTTTTGTCGCCACTCGACTTATAAAGACATTCGTTGGCAAGCTGAGAGAGAGCAACGATTAAAATCAACGAGAAAAAGGGGGGAGAGAGAGAGAAAAAAAAAACATAATGGCTTAACTGGCGCTTGAATAACTGCACATCAAGTGGCGCTTGGGGGATACCCTTTAATTGACACGAACTTGGTTTGAAAATTGAGATACCAAAACGAATGAACTGTAATTCTGTAACGAAACTGTGGTTATAATAATTTCTGCCTTTCCACGTGGATAGATCACAAACGTTTAACACATACTTCTACAATTTCTCATCTTCTCGCCCTCTCTCATCGTGCATTTTGTACGCGTGCGAGAAGAGCAGAATACGAAATGCTCGTTACTCATTCATAAATTCCATTAAAACACTTTAACACTGTGGTCAAGGAACTTTTCAACACTTTTATCCTTTTTTTTTACTCGTTTTATTTCACTTTTCAAATGTTTTCATTCTTTATCTCTTCATAAACGAAGACCAATGGTAGTTGTAATTGAAACATTACACGTACTTCATTTGCAATTCAAATGTGAAGACGAGTTGGATGAAACTTTGGCTTCTTTTTTTCCTGGTTGGTGTTTACGAACAAATAAATATTATTCAATTGCCAAAATTCACTTTCACCATTCTGACAGTGAAATGAATTGGATATAAAGAAGGAAAACCATGACCTTGAGGCTTAATGGGGAATAACAGATGTTTACGTTTGAATTCTGAGAATTGAGTAAGACCAATCTTATTTCGTGTCTTCCGGCTGAGAATTTCAACAGAATTTTTTTTTGTCTCTTTGGTTGTGAAGGAATCAGGTTTCCTGTCACTTGATCTTATGAAAATAATCCTAAATTATTCGGTCCAGCAAAATTGATCCGCATAAACTCGATCTTTGAACAAATCAATGAATGGAAATCATGAATAAATGATGACTTTATTTTATCGTACATTATAATTAATTTGCATTTATAAATTAATTATGAGGAAATTCGCGGAGTCTAGAATAGATTTAGTATAACATAGTGACAATTACATGTATTTTTTGGTACTGAATACACCATTAAATCAATTGATTTTTGTAAGAATTATTTTTAGGCAAACGTTCTTTTCAATATAAAATCATTGCTTTAATTGCACAAACAGATAGACAATATGACTTGATAATTAATAACTCAAAATATAATTTGGGAAGATTCAAATTACGTAACGTTGTAATCCTAATTTTTTGACCCCCCCCCCCCCCCCCAACCATAACACACCGTAACATTTTCATATGTCCTCCCCCCCTTCAAAATTTGTTACGTAGCATTATGGGTTCCTTTTCTAAATATCCATCGATAATTAATAACCATTGTAAAATAGTCAAAACAATTTACTCGGAACCTAAAACGTAGGAATATAATAATTTTGCACTTGGAAACGAAAGGAATTTGAAGATGTCAACTCTAAGTTAATATCGTTGGACATTTTGTTAACAAAGACTAACATCTTCTGACCAAGGACAAGCTAACCAATTAGGGACATCTTCAATTAATTCTACTCTTTTGAGGTTCTGTACTTTTTCTTCCTGTGGTACATCCACAGGGAAAATAATAATATAACGTAGCAATGTATGGCTATCCCCCTTCCCCGTGGAACACAGAGTAACATTTCATTTGGCCCCTTCTCGCGGGTATAAATGTTACGTAATATTTGAATGTCCCCTTTATTCAATACATGTAAGTAGGAGTTCCCAACCAATTATTAACTCAGATAATTAAACATTTGAGTTTGCATCAAGTTCATGAAGTATCTAATTAATAAAATGGTGAAGTCTTTGGTAACGGTTTCACACGAGGTGACCCATCAAGTTTAGCCGTTGAAGGCTAAGTGAGATCCCTTGGGTCTGTAGGGACTGGTCTCCCGTCTATTGCGTCATAGCACGGAGAACAGTGTTGCCAGGATTGACGTCACTCGTTCAGTTTTTCCCGTTCAATGAACTCTTTTGTCCCCACAAGTTGGCCTATCCGGAAATTCTCAAAAATACCCCGACATTTCTGCCATCAGAATGGTTGGTCAAAAAATATTAATCAATTGTAATAAATATTCTCTCATCTTTCTACTCGGAATGAATTCCAGCCTTGAGAAACTCCCGGTCCACATTAGTGTCTTTCAGCTACTTTCGTGATTTTTTTCATAAATTCATGATAATAGTCGTGAGAATAAAGTTCGAAGTGCGACTAAGTTTATAGATTCTATTTTTTATTTTTTGAGTTTCTTCAGTCATGAAGAATTTAATAAAAATGTCCGAAATGGAAATATCCAGATTTATTATGGTGTATTTTCAATAAAGGTATTCTCAATTTTTCATCCTGTTGGAAAGTTAGGCCTAGTTTCCGGGAGGAAAATTAGCGCTATTTGCGGGTCAGCTTAACTCTGGTTTAACGTGACTAGCGCCGCCGTCGCCTTCGGCGACGTCGTTGATCCCCTTTTCGTTCTTTAATTAACAATTCTATTTTTCGATGTCTGTAATTATTTTCTTGTAATTAACTTTAAATATTTAAAATGATTTCATCCTCTAATCATTGAATTGATGATAACATAGAATTCCAAGGTTATTTACTTTTTTTAATGGAAAACTAATTCAAAAAAATTAGTTTCCATAATGTCCACCAGAATTCGCTTCTGTCAATTCGAGTTCGACTTTATCCATTTCGAGTTCGATTATCCTTCAATTCGAGATGAAATCCGCCATGTAAGATTTTAATGCCCTGTCCTTTTTATATAGGAAACCACAGTTTGCGTAACTCTCGTTTGGAAAAGAAAGATGGCGGAATCAGTGGTACCACAACGAAAGCATTCAAACCTCACTGTGAACAATGAGCTTTCAGCGATGAAATTATGAGTAACACCATTGACAGCTGCAATCAGTGGTGGTATCATTGTTGTTCCTCCATTTTTCTTGTTAATTCAGAATTACGCTAACTGCGGTTTGAGCTGAAGCAATGTTAAGCTAAACCAACGTCAGCACTAATTTTACTCCCGGAAACTGGCCCTCAGTATTTTTCGTTCCGGAGCAGGAGCATCTATAGTGATGCGGAGACAGCGCCATCTTCTTCAGTATACAATTCATACACCATAATATGAAAATTCCAACATGTAAACTGATAAAATCATCCAAATATATGACGATTTTCTAAACTTTAGAGTCTAAAGGTTAATGGCATCGTACCGGTTACAGAAATTTCCTTTAAACAGTAAGACAATTCATCAACCATCTTATGTAATACTTCTAATTCAAGATATGATACTGCTGAAAACTCGGTGAATACTGGCAATACTGGTGAATAGCCGAGATTGTCGCCAACCAAAATCTGAATCTACCGAATATCAATAAGTCAGCAGAAAAACAAGAAATCAATGGAATCAGAAATAGTGGGATAAAATCAATAACAATTAAAATAATTGAATTTAGGAGAAAATAAAATAATAAAATGAAATTCAGGAAAATCCTACAAACATGATAGAGCAAGAGCTCATAACGAATTTTGGGCAGGTATTTTAGGGCATACGAACTTTTGAGTAGTAGTCGTTTGATGCCTTTCAAGTACGAAATACAGCGGCTGGCTGTCCATTTTGGATCTGGTTGCAACTGCGCATTATGCACTTACTGCGAAAAATTGCGGCCAGAAAAAATATTTTAGTCTCAATGGGACTTACATAATTTTAAAATAGACATAATACTGAACATAATCATATGAGGCCAAGAAGTTTTAGACGGTCTGGAAGTACGGCCAGACGATCCCAAATTTTGCAGTTTAATTGTTGTGCAAAAAATATTTTAAAGCGCGGAAAATTTATATGACATATTCCTCAAATATATCTGAGAATATTGACAAAAAAGCCAGATAAAAATAATACGTTCTAAAATATTTGCCAAACGTTGATCGACCACTACTGTGGTCCCAGGGTGCTCTGCCCCGATTGGCTGGTCGGCAGATCACGTGACTCGAAAAACGCGTTCTCCAATGTTGATTCAGAGATAAAACAATAGAATCTATTTTTCAACTAATTCAATTACAATTAATTCTTTTCATGCGTCTATCATGAAGTTGTGGAGGAGAGTGATGATCGCTCCGGACATCATTTGAATTAGAGATATTAAAATTGAGGAAAATAAACAAAATGTTTGGGAAATTGAGAGAAAACTTCTTCTGAAATAATAGATAATTTCAAACCATCGAAGAATATGATTATGTTCAATATTATATCTATTTTGAAATTATGTAAGTCCCATTGACACTAAGATATTTTTTTTTGGCGCAATTTTTGCAGTAAGTACATAATGCGCAGTTGCAACCAGACCCAAAACAAACAGCCAGCCTCTGCATTTCGTGCTTGAAGGGCATCAAACTACTACTACTTAAAAGTTCGTATGCCCAAAAATACCTGCTCGAAATTCGTTATGAGCTCTTGGGCTATCATGACTACGGATAGAAGCAACTGAAGATATTTCTTTAGGATGAGCATCATATCGTATTAATTTGAATAAGTGTTTAGGATTTCATTGAAAAGATCGGAAATATTTGCTTCGAACATCCAGTGGAAAAAGGAAGAGCCTCCTAAATCAAGTCCATTTGATTATTTTCCAGCTGAAATTTTGATTCCGTCAACTTCACTATGTGTCAAACTCCGAAATCTCATCAAATTACTTCAAGTATGCGAGAATTACTGAAAATTTAGGTGAATGAGAATACAGTGAATATGATACACAGTACACAAAGGGTTAACGAAGCCAGAGAGTGTGAGAGAATGTGTATACGGACAAAGCCAAAGAGGAAAATGAAGGGGGATAGGAGGGAAGAGAGTCACGTAGAAAAGCGTGGGGTTGCCCTTTCAACATTATACAAAGTTAGGATGAGAAAATTGGGGGTGGGGGGTAAAGGGAGTTAGACTGTTATCATAAGCATTCCGAACTTGACCCACTCACCGAGTGGGAAAGAGCCGAGGGACTTGTGTGCGCCTCTTACCATCCATGGGGCCAATGGGTGATATGAAGTTACGGGCCGCTCGTGCGAACCGTAACGCGATAACAGCTGTTGCTGCATATCCACCTACTTTCCCTCCCTCTCTCCTCTTTTTCTCCCACGGTTAGTCCGTCTCCCCCCCTCTCTCTCTCTCTCTCTCTCTCTTTCCCTCTGACGTCGATTTAACCAAACGGCAAAAGTTTCGACATTCCACTGCCTCTCCCCCTCTCTCTGCACCTCTCAGCATTCTCAATTCAAGGCTCTGCAAAATATTCAAACACTTGACTGACATTGAAGGAGGCACACAAAAAGAAGAGATGGGGAGTTTTGAGAGAAAGGAATTTGAGGGTTGTTGTGACGGGAGTATGTATGCACGTGGCTTCTGTTGACAATTTGTAGTAAAAGAAAACTCGAATTATTGATGACTGAAACTACAGAAAAGTTGTGGAATCGATGAGATGAATCTCCGGGATAAGAGTGAGAAGAGATTATTTGGAGACTGCCATACAGGTTAAATTGTGAATTTTTGAAGGACATAGGTTTGGGCTTTCACAAATTTTCTGGATAATCTGAAATTTCTGGAATTACAGTGCACGTCTCGAATGAGGCGTGTAAGAGTCTTGTAGGGGAAGGTGATTCCTGGAATCGTCGTTCCCCCACTCCTTTTGCCAAATCAACGCGCAGTATTTTGGGTCGGGCTGTCCGCAATAAGGCATTCGGTTAAAGGAATTAAAAACTGGACATAGAAATCATTGTTCAAGTGAAGGCTATGAATGAGCTTTCGGACAGGTGCAATGAAAGTAATTTGATCTCTGCAAGCCTTGATAAATCGTATTTCGAGCCTGATCTTTATAGTATCCCTGATAAAACTTGTAATAATGGAATTATCCCTGATGAAATAAACAATAATGGTAGAACAAAAGATCCATCAATGTCAGTCAATTTTTTAACAGATTCTTTGAATATTTTGAATGATATGTGAGAAAAAAAATATTAAACTATTATTTTCTTATTTTTGTTAAAAATTAAAAATGAAACCAAAGTTGAACGAAAGTTTAATAATAGATAAATTATCCAGAAATAATTTTATTTTTCCTTTTTGTCGCTAACGCCTTATTCAAAACATCGGGACCTGAAGAACAGCGCTGGAGGAGAAGTCCGATGGTGGGGGAATTAACTCATCGCGAATATAAACATCGCGCCTTATTCGAAGACGCCTCATTCGGGACGTGCACTGTAATTAATAACCAGAAAAGATAGTTTTTTAACTACATGATAGAAAAACTCGAAAAATTACGGTTCTAATTGGTTCTAATTCCGCAGTATAGCTCTCCCAAATGAAAATCAGTGTTTTCAACGTTTTCTCTCAAATTTTTTTCGTCCGCCGTACTCAGTGCGCCTATTCTAAGCTCGCATTGAGTTCGATTTTTGAAAATTTTCATTTTGAAAATGAATTACCAAAATTATCATCCAAAAATGATAGCCGGATCATCTATCCCTGAACAAAAAATCTTTTCTTCATTTACAATGGAGAATAATGGTTTTCATGAGGTTAAAATTATTTCACTGACGGAATATAAAATTCCAACAATCCAAAAAAAAGTGTATTTCGCCAGGTTTTTATATCACTCTCTAGCGCGAAAACTTCGTTTCGGCAAATCAGTAATTCTGTAGTGCAGTCAGTATGAAACTATTGCAGACGGCGCCATCTCCCAATTCTATTCATTAGTTTACTGTCAAAGCGATTCAAGTGTGAAGGAATTCTGAGAACGTATAGAATCAATGAGGACAGAGAGGTCCATCCAGGAGGAAATTCGGAAGAATGCCATCAGCTTTGACAACACGTTTCCCCTCCAACGACACAAGATCGTGGATGTCTTTTCTGCAGTCCCAGGGGAGTTTCAGGAGCCAAATATGAAAAGTCAATTTCAAGGTTATTATCTCTTGAAACAATTTATCAAAATTTAAATAATTTACTTATTCAATTCTCAATCTAAGATAACGATTCATAGTGTGTGGGCCAATAAAACTATCTATTACTGTCAATTTTTCAATTCCTAATCAATGATTCAGGCCTATTATTCAAATTTCTATTTCATCCCAAATTATTACGTCCAATTAAAAATATACCACGATCCCTCAAAATAAGTTAACTTGAAATTTCCAATAAATCGAAAACCCAATATAAACTCGAAAATCTCCCATTGCCGATCTCTACTACAAAAATAAAATCACGCAGAGCTCCTCTTTCATTACATAAACCAAAGATTACAAATTCACACCGAGTTCCAATTAGTTGATTCATAAATTCGTGACGTTACGCGAGTTTATTTTCATTGAAAAAAAAAAGAAGAGAAACAGAGAATACAGAGTGCAATGGCCTGAGCAGAAACAAGTTGATTTATATCATAAAAAAGAGGAAAAAAAATACATCGAAATAGCTCATTAATAATACACAAGCCAATGACATCATACTCGCCGTTCTGGTTCAAAGAATTTAGTGTTACATTATGAATGTAAATACGTATGTTTATCTCTTTAAGCCGGGATGTTAAACTTGACCCAGTGAAAAATACAAACGACACTCTCTTCCTTTTTTCCCCTCCACGAATCTGCTTCTTTCTTTTTTCTTCTTCTCATACCACGTGCGTTTAATCTCTTTTTTTTTTGCCGCCTTTTCTTTTCACTCGAACTGCCGGCTAACTTCTCCGCTAATTCCTTAAGTAGCTATGGGAAAAGGACGACAGAGGGAGAGAGGAAATGAGAGAAAAAAAATTGGGAACGTACGTGAAACAGTCTGCAACGTAGTTTAATTGAAACGTAAAAGTGAACGGTGCTATCGCGTGTGTTGTGTGATCAACGAAGACGATAAGAAACAACACTCACTTTAAAAACTTATATGTGTGTATATGTAACAGGGGAGAGTAATCGTGCGCGGTGAGTCTCGTTGCCTCGTCTCCACGTGCCAAGAATCACTTGTGCTTGGGATACCGATCGATAAGAAACGGTATCTCGAGTACAGTCAAGATTTTTTTAAAGGGGCAATGACCAGTGTTATTTTCATTTTGTGGGTGTATTCTCATATGGGTGGGTAGGAATCAAGGACAAATATGGTAAATTTATTGGGGCAATGGTGATTGATGGAGTTATTAACGAGATAATATCGGTTGAAGGCACTTGTTGGTGATTATTTGGGGAGTTTTTTTTTAATGGATCGGATGTTTTGTTTCAGAGGAAATCTCGGGATTTAAGGCAAATCTGATAGGGGAAATTTGAAAGGGATATTCCCGAAATTCTGTAATAGAATGGATTTTTCCTCAAACCCTTTCGGGACATTAACAAAATTGAATCAACTGCTGAACTAATTTCTTTCAAGTATCTTGAGAACTGTAATTAAATGATTTCATTATATCGTCACCTCAGAAACAAAGGGGCGTAAGTGCTATGTATAAGCACATCACTTACGCTCCTTTGTTCCTAAGGTGACGATATTATTGTTATTGGAAATGGGTGTGATAAATAAGTTCTCAACACAATTTATTCAATTTAATATTCAAGACTTTATTTTAATTCACGAGGATGGACCGTCAGTGCAATGCATCGGTGAACTCTCTACGAGAGACTAACTACTTGTCACCAAGGCCCGAAAAGTATCGGTACCTAAAGACACAGAACCCTCAGTTCTTTCTCCCTATGGAATCATTGTATATGTTTATGTTAGTCGCCGACTCGCCGGCTGTTGCTACGTCGATTCGTTTTTGAAACTCATAATCTCGATTTAAATAAATGATTCTCAGTAAAGATATAAAGTAATAATCCAATAATTGTCCATTAAAACAAAGAATGGACGTGATAAGTCGGAAAAAAATGATAACTGTGAATAAATAAGAAATAGCTGTCAAGCACAAAACCGAAAGGACTCATGTACACATGTAAAGTGACATAAACTGAAACACAACTGATAAAGATAGATCTCAAGAGAATACCGTCAATGGCCCAATTAATGCCACTTTTTATACATTTTCGTGATTATTGAACTTATTCGAATTCTCAACTCTAAGTAATTGATAACAGTGGCTAGAAATAAATTCTGAGGACACCGGACATTCAAAATATCCGATATTTCTCTACTAGATATATTTCTAAAATTAATCTGTTGAATGCGACCAGTGTGCTCAGCAAAATAAAGCCCTAAAGCTCTTCATGTGGAGTTAGAGTGCCTCATCAGTTCAATGTGTGATATTGAGAAAATTTAAGTATTTAATAAATCGAAAATTGTATTGATTGTTAGCAAAATCATTGGACTTTCATATAAATTGACGAATAATTTACAAATAACGACCAGTGATGGAAATTAATTGATGGCAATTATTGGGACCCTCTATGGCAGAAATCGGGCCATGGTGGCATGAATCGGGCCATGGGCAAAATATTTTCAAAAATATAAATTAAATAATTTTTATCATTAATTCAAGAAAATAATTAATGTAAATGATAGTCCAGACCCTAAATTCTTTCGAGGAAAAATCGAATTTCAATTTATGATAAGATATAATTTTTCTATGAAAGATATGTGGCAGAATAGGTCTCTTGGTGGCATTAATTGGGTCATTGACGGTATACAAGAAAAAAGAAATCCATGCATTTAACAAATAAATAAACATTTCGAAAGCAATTGTCCACTGAGAATTTCCCATTTTTCCTTTCAATGTTCTTTCTTTCCCATTATCCCTCAAAATAAAATACACTCAAATGAATAATGAATATGCAAAAGATGAAAGAAAATAATTTGAATAATTTCGCAAATTCTTGTTCTTTTTTTTCCAATTCAACACCTACCTTGTCTCGATATCAAGAATTGATCTACACGGTAGTTACTAACGGAAGAACGAGCTCCCCCATTTCATTCGTTTCCCATCGGGTGGTATTCCCCCACTAGCCTCCCCCTTTTCTCCTCACTTTCCTTCATTCCTACCGAAAGCCGTCCACACACACAGTACGCTTCAATAAACGTTACCGGCACGTTCTCACAATCTGCCTCACAGCCCACCCGCGTTTCGCTTTGTGATGCCAATTCACCCTGTCCTTCTCCGTCTACCCATCGTTTTAACCTCACTCCCCCATTCTCTCCCTCTCTCTCTCTCGCTCCCTTTCATTCCTCACTTCTGTACGATTGAACTTGACCCAGTGATCCATAGGAATGAGACCTAAAACGATTGAAATCTTCCAACACTCTCGCTTTCAATGGATGGAAGATCGATGACCCTTGAATGCTTCAAAAAAAAAACCTCAAACGTTCTATTCATTTATTTTAGAGTTTTTGGTTCTGTCGCTTTGATTGCTCGGTAATCAAATGGGGATTTAATAATTGATGAAAATACATTCGGATTTTTAAGTCGAAACACTATTTCATTAATTTGAATTAATTCGTTAATTGATAATAGTATTCTGAATTTTATGGTGTGGATAATTAATGAAAGATTGCTTACACTGTTAATTTGCATTCGTCATTTGATTCGTTGAACGATATCTCCTTTAATTGTTTCGTGGCCAAATTTGTCATTCCTGTAGGGTGATGGTTGAAGATAAGGTTTTTTTTTAATTTTTTTTATTGATGTGTTTTAAATTATACAGTCTATTTCATTAAGTATAAAATATTAAAAAGGAAAATATTATTATGTTTATGTTTATGTACATTAGTAGCAAATTTAGTGTTTTCTTTAGATTTTCCTATTACATAGATTAATAAAATCACTGATTATTACAATGGCTTTCGAGTTCATATTCAAGTTTTTTGAAATTTTGCTACTATTATATGAAGGATTCAGCCCGAAAGAAGATGAATTCGAACATCAAGAGATTATTTGGGAAATATTTGAGAAACTATTAGATTTACGGGAATTTCTGACGAGACTTTTCTGAGGCTTACAAAATTTTCTTCGAAAAAGTTTCTTGTACATTTTTCTCCAAGTTCTCTTATGTCAGAAATATTCACAGGAGAATGAAGAACTTTGAAAAATTATCTACCCGATTTTTTAGTAGTTCATTTTTGCCAAAGTATTGGGGGAAATTTGAAGAGAAACCTATTTTGCATTCCTTAAAATTCTCTGCAAGGAAAGTTTGTTCATATTTTCCTCCAAATCCACTCATTTTAGAAATATTTGCAGCATAGTATTATTTACCTATTAATCTGTGTGTAAAAGTGTAAAATCTTTTTTTCAGTTAAAGTTGATGTTTCGATATGTCACCGTGATTGACTATCCAAGATATTTCTTGTAAATACTCTGAAATACAAGAATAATTAAAAGAAATTACACATTTCCTCCTGTTTTTGCTTGAAAAAGGAGCCCCCCATTGAATCTACAGTAATTAGTTTTTTTCGAGCGGGATAATTTTGCTGCAATTAATTGCCGAGTCAGTGACACCAAGTGTCCTCACCCTTCCAACGAGATACTGGTCTGGCATTTAGTAGGTACAAAGTGACGTGAGCGAGTGAGATAGGTAAAGAGAGGAATATACAACACACACACACATATACATAGCTAGTGCACGACAGTAAATCGAATCAGCGTAAACCACCGGCTGTTGTCGCAGACATTTGAACTTGACCCAGTGGTGAAACAAGGTTAGCCGTGTCTTTAACGTGCCTAACCCCTCATCAAATAAAGAAGTAGAGAAAGGGAGAGAGAGAGAGAGGGTGAAGAGAGAGAAAATTACGAGTAAATCGACTTTTGTGATTAAGAAAGAATAACAGGAGAATGAGAACGAACAGATGATTCTCATTCTATTGTGAAAAAGATGGGCGTGGAGGGGTGAGAATCCACCTCGGGGGATTAATTAAACTGATTGGCTTGTTTTGAATAACTGAAGTGGCGGGAAATGATTTTACCAATAATAACTGCCTTCTACATTCCCAAGACTTGTTTCCAAGCTCTGAGTTATTTTTGTGTTATATATTTTTTATGGGCCAGAATTACCTTTTGCGGTTGCCTCATTGACCGATTCTCAACTTGGCGGGAAAATATAAATTCAAATTTAATCGTTACAAGTGCAGTGTTGCAAAGTACCTCTACAGTTGGAGTCGTCTATATTTGACGCACCCGATCAAGAGTATTCCCTACATTTGAAACAATGGCGGAACAGTCCGAGATGAAAAATGAGAGTCTCCCAGAGACTATCGAGACGCTTGAGCGTCTCTTAGAGACTCGGTGCGTCTCTGGGAGATCCACTGAACTCTCATCGTACACATTGGCCAGAGACTTGAGTATTTGGTCGTGTTGAATTATCAATTTATTTAGTAGGGAAACTCAGAGATAATCTAGGTCTCTACTGAAGAGACGGACACTTAGAATAATTTTTCTGAGTGAATTTTTTTATTCGTTCCTCATTAAAATTATGATTGTGTATTTAATTTTTCCAACAAATGATTTGATTGGGGTACTCAAGAGTCAACTTATTATACATATAATAATTTATAAAACATATCATTAATACTTTCATTGTTTTGCAATTACTGTACTGTGATAGATGTACAGCTATTCTTATATTGGAACACACAGTGTAAAGCACCTCCAAAGACTCTCGGCATTATTTTGTAACAATTACTTTACTCATTACTTTGTAACAATTAATAAAAAAAAATGGTTCATTATCACGATTCAATAATTATATAATAATTAATAAATTAGAAAATATTTCCGAGGGAGACGCACAGGCTCCCGCCTTCAGTGTCTCTTGACGAGAGACGATGAAGCTCTCTATTAGAGACGATGCGTCTCCCTACTGGAGACGCTGCGTCTCTCCGCGAGAGACGGCCAAGAGTCTCCCGAAAGTCGCCCTGGTGGCGCGAATAGAGACTGCGTCTCCACCGCAGAGGCGAGTCTCTCTGACGTTTGGGAGACTCTCATTTTTCATCTCGGGAGGGTCGTCAAAGATAGGGTGAGAGTCGAATATAAAGGGTGTGGAAGATACAGGAGTCAAATATAGTGGTAATTCAAATGTAAATTATTGTGATAGATCCATTACCGCTGAATAAAGAGGGCGTATGTGGACAAGTGTATTTTTATCGGATGT
Organism: Aleiodes alternator; assembly: GCA_963921955.1. Classification (NCBI taxonomy): domain Eukaryota; kingdom Metazoa; phylum Arthropoda; class Insecta; order Hymenoptera; family Braconidae; genus Aleiodes; species Aleiodes alternator. The sequence goes on from OY998113.1 coordinate 5,637,393, forward strand.
ACCAACTTCTCGTGCAACGTTGTCAGTACAGTTGAGACAGGCATAGCGCACATGTGCACTTTGCTGTCTACTTGGCAACATTGTACGTCAAAATTTACTAGCGGCATGGCGCTCATAGCGTGAGCAAAGACATTCAGTAGATAAACACAAGCACAGAAGGGTTCAAATGGAGGTTATATGTCTGTATTTGCTTGAAAATAGAAAGGGAAACCGTTTTCATCTCTCTCACTTGCACCTGATCAATTTTCTGTCAGCACGTACCCAGCATGCCCTTTTCTGAGCTCCTTCAGAGGGTAAATAATTTAACATTGAAAAGGAAAGAGAGTCCCGGACAATTTATTTGCCAACGAGCTGAAGGGAGTTGAAGATAAATGAAACAAAAGGTGTTTGTGCTTACGTGATTGCGGTCAGAGTAAAAATGAATGAGGCATAGTATGAGGGACGAGGTGGTGAAGGGCTCAGAGAGTAACTAGCGTAGAGGATAAAAGACTCGTCAATGGGCGAATGGTAAAGGTGCTTGTGGAAGTGTGAATGAAAGCTCCTCACGTGGTTTTTTTCTTCTTTCCTTCCTCCTTTTTTTCCCCCCTCAAAGGCAGAGTGAAAATGGGTGGAACGAGTGGAATGCAGGCCACGTGGGTATGAAAACCGAAAAAGAAAAGAAAAACGTGAAAAAAACCGTAGTAGGGATGAATGACTCTTTCCTCTTGAAGCTGTGTACAAGAGATGAGATGATATATAGCCAAGTCAGCTGATGTAATGGTCTATCTCTGTCTTTTTGTATGTGTGTGGGTATGTTTCGTGGCAGACTTGAATTTCAAATTAGCTTGAAAAAGAAAAAAGCAAAAGGAAACTCATCCAGACATCACAAGTGACCGTTATATTCTCGGACTTATGCATTCTCACTTGAAAATTCATCTCAACCGGCTGAATCTACAGTGAAGATAAATAGACATGGAAAATTCTCTGGGGCCATTGACCCCGTGACCATGAAAATCTTTGTGAATACTTTGGCAGCAAAACATTTGACCCGAGACTCGATGAGGGACAGGGAGTGAAGAAAAAGAAGATATTGAAACTATTTTACAACGGTATTCAGCTGGCGCTGGGTTTAATGCCGCAGGGTGAAAGAAGGGGGAAGTTGGGGGGGATAAGAGAGGGGGAGGGGTGCATCTACCGCATTTTCTTTACGCCAGTGAGCAAAGTGTGAATGGCTTCCGTGAACCTGACCCCCAGGGAGAGGAATGACAAGTTGGCGGTTCACCGAAAACCCAATGGGACGATGTTATACATTTACACAGACCCACACAAGTACAATAATATCGTTTGCTATGTAGTGTAACCACTTGTTCTCTCAATGTCCTTAACGCCGGTACAAAATACAGTGTCGATACGTTTCTTTGTAACTGAAACCAGTAAACTTGTCTTCTCTCCTTCTTTTTTTCTTCCTTCCTCGGTCTCTGGCGTTTTAGCTATTTATCCATTTGACACTTCACGAACACAGACAGAGGGAGAGGAGAATATAAAGGCTTCCGCAATGCGGGCATTATAACGTATATGTGTATTTGCTTGGGCACGTGCCAGAGTTCTTCGTCTCACCAAACCAGGTATACATATATATACATCCACACATACATATATATGCATACACACAGATATCCTCTGGTTAGAGTCAATGAAAAAGGAAATACGAGTACGTGTTATTCTTTTCCTTTTGTTTTCATTTTCTGTTTATTTAGTATCTTTTTTTTTCTTTTAAATTTCCTTTCGTGCTGTGAAAGCGTCAGAGCATCAACTGTTCCACTGACTCATATTTTCATTTTCATTCGTGTATTCTTGTTTTCTTTAGCTCTAAAATTAAGTTGGCATAAATCTTTCTTGCATGAGATCCCCCCTCCCCCATCCTTCCTCCATACAGGAGAAGAAAAGAGAGCAAAAGCGCCACTAGAGGAAGAGCAAGGGAGAGAGACAGGCTGATGTAAACAGAGTGAATAAAAGCTAAGCTAAAAGATTTGTCTCAACCGTACATGTTGTATCGACAGTAGTATCTCTCGGAGATTCAAAGATAAATTCCCTCTATATCGTTTACGTATAAATTCGCTCCATCTCTATCTTGCAAGTGAGGAACGACTCAGGATAAAGGACAGATGAAAGAGAGACGAAAAAAAAAAGAAGGGATATCCAACAGAGTGAATGAAGATTTTCAACTCACGAGAAATTCATAGGCTTCTCGTTTCACCAGACAGCATGACGGCAAAGATTTAGTCCATTCTACACGCAAAGTGTCATACATTACACTGACAAAAGTGGATAAAGGATAGGGTAATGGGAGGGATAAATGTTGAGATTGTGTGTGGATGTGTCTCTCACTAGGGCTTTAATGTCGTCGAGTAGATGGGAGATAGAAAGAGAAAGAGAGAGATGAAGAATTTCATTGAGGAAACACAATGGTGGGCGGCACGCGACACCTGTCTCAACTATGAATGCGGTTAAGTACCAGTGATAGTTGACGTCTTAGAGGATTATCACTTCTGGTATGATGTTGAATCAACGGAGGATTATTTCGAACCGCAGGAAAGCGAGATAAATTTAATTGAGCTGATTAATTATTGCAGTGGTTAATCAATTTCTGTTCTTCTCAACTTAAGTTCTTTATAGTAATTTTGTGGAGTGGCAATGATGATTGTGACGAAATGAGGAGGTTCAAGGAATTTCGCAGATATCGTGGAATCTGATGGAGGTAGAAAATTTTGGTATGAAATTTTTTGTAAAAAAGAGTGAGAGCTACGGAAAAGGTTCCAATGAAAATTCTACAATTTCCTCTCCTTTTTGCTGAGGAATTTCGCCTGAAAACTGGATCAAACTATGTTAAGAAGCTTTTTCACTTTTTTTGGCGAAAATCTCTAAAGCTTTTGAGCTACGAAAATTCTGCAGTAAGCCTTTTTTCATAGAGCAATGAATTCTCAGCAAAAAAGTTTTTCCAAAATTTCTGATACAGCTGACACTTTCGGAAATATTCTTTGAATGAAAATCTACAAGTGATTCTCAAGCTTTATCACTTGCCTATCGCAAAAATTCCCATTAATCACAATTCATAATTACGTCACAATCAATCATAAGAGATTTGTCTGCATTACGTGGGCTTACCTACCCATGACAACGAAACAACGACACTATCCGTTCATGTATACTCGACTCTGTTCCCTGTACCGCGGGTGGCACGAGCCTCCTCACAGGCTCTGGGGCAATGTCACACCTAGACTATTATTCTCGCTTCTCGTGCCAGACCTACGGCAGACTAATAACCTGTCGTCTAGTACAACACACTACATGTATATCAAACGCTTTTGCAATGAAGAGTCCAACGTTTATGTGTTATAATGTTGGTGTTTATAACCCTTGCCTCTATTCAGCATCAGCGAGTGCGTTAACGCGATTTAACTAACCTTACACAACACTCAGCTCTCTCATCAATCTCACTTATCTGTTCTTTTTTTTCCTTTCCGCTCAGGCAGTAGTAATTGAATGAACAATTTTTCATTGCAGCTGAATACATTTTGAGACATGGATGATCAATGATTACTGCTGCTGTCGGCTTTTCTTCGACATTGTCATTACCTTGAACGAACGTGAAATTATCACTATTTATTTTGAAATCTACGTTTCTCCGCATCAATTTCAAATTTTTCTGCGTCAGTTCTAGTGCAAGTAATGGTATATTATCCAACAAGTGCCGTAAAATATTTTCTGTCACCTGTAAGGATGTAAAACTAGCCGAAGCCGAAAATATATATATATATATATAGCACTCCATTACGTATAGCTTACAATAACACGGGTGGTTAAGTTAGTAAGGTCACTGTCATCTGGCAGTTCCAGGTTTGTGACCAACAGATACCCAGTATACATGACAAAAAAATCCACATAACCCCTTCAAGCGGGTTTGTCCTCAGTATAGCGTAAGCTGGAAGCTAAAGTATGAGTGGTCTACACAGTACCAGTACATGAAATATGCACTAATTGTACTGTAACCGCACGTGTGAGGTACTAAGCGTGTGTAAAGTACTCTGGACCGTACGTGGAGCGTGCGAAAAGCGGCTATTTTACCCACGACGTGCGATGAATACTGATTTGATACTAATGATTCTTTCAAGAGGTTTCCGAGTGACTACAAACTTTGAAGAAACACCGCGCAAATTGATATGCAGCAATAAACGATTTGTATGGTTACTACCCCTTAACACTTGTTTTCACCGGATAGTAGTGATGACTTTGAAGACAAAAGTTGTGCTACGAAAAACGACAAAACAAATGTGAGAACAAAAGAATTTGAAGAGAACAACAACATAAGCACAGCTCAGAACGACTTATTTTTTGACTCAGGAGAATTTTCTTCATTGAAAATCCTCCAATACATTTTATTTGATTATTCTTGATGAAGATAAACATGATTCCTCATTGATAAATTTTGCTCATTCCAATGATTTTTCTCTCCACTCATTCCATATCTTTAACATAAACATAAGACATGCAACAAAGATACCCACTGACCTACTGTAGCCCTCAAAATAAGCGGAAAGTAGGGAAAACCCATTAGCAATCCTGCCATTCATCCCGCAGTACCCGTGTTCCTTACCCGTAACTCTCTGTTCCATTCGCGCAAGCACGCACACACGTAAATACACAAGTTTATATTGGAATAGGGCCGAGCCTAATGGCCTAAATGGCATTCCCGTGGTAAAACTCACTCGCCCATTCACGAAAATCCCTAATGTCTAGACAAAGATAGCCTGAAAATTCTCAAGATGCTTGAGCTATTTGTCGCAGCTTGAACAATCGCTCTTTTCTCTCTCCCTCTCTGCCTCTTTCTCCTACTTCTGGAAAAAAATCAAAGATTCCGTATAAATTACTGAATATCACGAATCCATAAATCATGTTTGTGTGTGCAAAATGGAGTTTCTTGATGTAAGTGTGAGTGAGATGAAGGCAGAGGAGTGGGGTGAGAAGGGTAGGCCGGCAAAAGAGGAGACTGACATTGGAAAACTATTGACCAAGTCTCTTTCTCTGTCTCTCTTTCTCTTCGCAGTGGTGGAAAGCCGTTTAACCCCACGGACGTAATACAATGCGGCTGAGAGAACGAAACGATAGAAAGAGATGGAGAGGAAGAGGTGAGAGAGGGGGTGTGAAGGTATAAACGTTCAACACATTGGGTTCTCTCATTCATGAAGTGGTTGTACATAAAGTTTTGCGGAAGGTGTGAGGAAGAAGGACGTGTAGGAACGCGGAAACTTACCACTTGTTTATCTACCCCCCCTCTACTTTCGCCCCTTCTCCCTTTTCGTGGACCTTATTCACTTGTGTATTTGTGTTATGTCGATGTTTACGTGCATGTAAAAGATTGGGGAGTGGAGAGAGAGAGTGAGGGTAAAGTGAGAGGATAAATAAAGCGAAGAAGCCATCCCCGACCGTTGTAAAACGATAAGATATCCATGAATGAATGCCTGTGTGTGAGTATGGCACGGTTTAAATCTGTACAAGCAGTAGTAATCGATGATAATCGAAAGTTCCAATGAAAAAACGAATACTGCAATTTTTCTTCGGGGTATGAGGGATATAACTTATATGCAAATAATTTGAGACCTATTGATATGACGATATTATATAATTTTACAGTTTTAATTTCTCGTTATTTTCCATAAACTCTGGTAAATTAAAAAATTCTCACAATTTCACTTCAAATTCTTCACAAATCCACAGTTGAACTTGAGATTTATCAGGATCGATTGAAACATTATGTTTTATTAACTCGTTTTGATTTCATTGATTTCAAAATAATGAATATTTCATGAGTGTGTAAAATGTATATAAAACCCGGTCGCATTTGATCAATGTGCTAAGGAAACTACGCATACATTATCGGCCATTGAGAGTCATAAAAAAAGGAGAAAAAAGAAATTACCTTATTCATGTATTATTTGTGAGGTAGGTTATGGTTGCATCTTTGAGTGAGTTCAATGACTCTTTTATTTCCCTTCTTTACTTTATTTTTATGACATAATTTTTTCCGTCTCCATTCATCGGTGTTTACTCTTTTTTTTTCCCCCTCCCTGCACTAACTGAAGAAGGTAAACATAAGTTGAGTTAACATTTCAGTGCTTCCGTAAACTGCTTCACAAAGTTTTGATGCCGATTGACCCTGATTAAGTGTGTTCACTCTGAGTTTCTGTATGTGTGTATATGTGTGAGAGCTTAACCCACATATTTGCTGGTGGAATGCGGAAAAAAAGGAAGAAAGTCAAATACACCAAACGTAAATACGTTGACTGGAGCTAAAAAAAACAAGTATAAATCGTCTGGTCGGATTTTTTTCGTTTGGTGTCAAGTATCGGAGTTCATTCATTCAGCTCACTCATACCCATGCACACACCCACACACATACACATAGGGGTACATTAATGAAATAAATGTATCGAAAGAAAAAAAAAAGGAGATATCGATCATTTCACCGGTGTTGTGTACTTGAGCGTTCACATCATTTTCTTTCATGCTCACGTATGGCCGATACACAATAAACGTTTGATGTTAGTCATCACGGTTTGTTTGAATGAAATTTCTAGTGTCTAGACGAATCGATCTAGATTCCAATGGTGATTGAAGAGAAAAGGGGGCGCCTTCGGTCATGTGTTTAATGCGTTCATCAGGTGTGTGGGATTATGTAATTTATGAGCAGTAATAAACACTAATCAACAGAGTTGCGTAATGACGCGTTTTGACGAGCGAAGAAAGTTGAGGAGCTGCTGGACATTAATTTTTATTTTGCGAGGTTTCGGACATTGTAATGACAGCACAGTACGATTTTCACAAGGTAAAGGTGATATTGCGGTGAATGTAGATGTCAGTATGCAGTGCGGGGTTATAAAATTTCAGTAATCAAGTTTGTGAAACGATTCCAATTTTTCCATAGAGATTGTATTTTACAAGATTTTTACAAAAAACCTTCTCAGAAGAGAAATCTTGATAATTCTCGATAAACTTCAATGTTCATAGTTGAATGTTTCCTTCAATCATTAGAAGTTACGGAATTTGTGAAAAAAATTTTCTCAAGAATTCATGAAGGAAGAATTCTTAATACAAAATTTTCTGGTCGACGAAAGAAGTTTCCTGTAATTTTCCCAAATTTCTCAGTGTCCTAGGTATATTTACAATAATCTACGGGTGGTTTTTATGCTCAGCAGTAAGCCATAGAAATTCAGAATACCCCGCACTGCTAAGAGTTTTCATTCATCCTCTTTTTATCTTTTCATCCGCCCCACATCGGAGGAAAGAGTAATTCAATGTGAATTATGCACATAAACATCAGCCTGCAAATAGTTCAGGAAGTTGGAAGGTAGACGTATTGTGTAGCAGTCACGACGAGTGCCAAGGTTACAAAGAAGAGAATAAAAGATATGAAACGATCTGAGTTTAAATTTTTTTAACGAACATTCAACGTATTCCAACGTTTCCCTTTAATCTTAGAGTTTACCTCAGCTATTTTGATTCTTCCAATGTATCTCAACATCATGTCAGTATGAACGTTGAGTTACGTTGAGCGACGACAACTCTCGATCTTCCACCGACGTAGATCAATACAATAACAAGAACTTTCACTGGAACATCCATTTTGTTAGATCATCCATCGGTTTCATTCTTAAATTCTGAGGATAAAACTAATGAGAATTGTAAAAAGGCAAAAAAAGCACTATTTGGTCAGAGCCTTCGGTGCACTGAGAAAAAAGTGGTAAAAATGATCAAATATTGATGCTATTGGTCCACAGCAAAGATTTTTTCGAAATAATCAACAAAACTGTTGAATCTACTGAATTTAGTTAATCAAACTAGTCAATCTGTCTGAATTGATTGAATTCGGTAAATTCAACAACTTTTTTGATGATTTCAGAAAAATATTTGCTAAGGATCAATGATATCAATATTTGATAGGTTTCACCACTATTTTTTTTATCAGTGTGAACAATAAATAAATCATAGCGATAAGTGAAGAAAGGTTGAGAGGAAACAAATCAGCAGAAATATATAGAGGTTCAGTAAAGAGGAATCACTGCTTTACCGGTTACGCAACCAGCAACGATCTACTCCTCTGGCCTTTCTCCGCGTGAGGCCAGAAATGTTGACTACTGTCTCTAGAGCCTTTTGCTGTGAGCCCAGTAGTTCAGAATCTACGGAATTATTTTACAAGATGCACGCTTAGAAATTAACGTTTAGCAAAACATGATGCTCCAACGCATTAACAAAATACATGAGAAATTATGATAAAGTTATCACAGAAGAATAATAGAAGCCACGTGTGTCACTTTAGGCTATGTTATAAATTTTATTAGGACCTCTCCATGCAAACGATATTGACAATACGCAGCGGATATCATTAAGTTGAGAGCCAAAGGTTTAGTGGGCTTGCCTTATCATAGGGAAATTTGGAACCATCGAGATTTATATGTGACTTCCACCCCAGGAATCTGCCTGCCAAAATGATCTGGTTAATTCGGGTGAGGATAGCGGGTGATCCATGGATCACACTCGGGCCAGTTTACTATGAGAGGTGATTAGTGCACGATTCTTCACCTTCAGTAGCAAGTACGCAGTCAGCAAGGTTACTCTGTCTGGAAAAACATCTTCAATAACTACTCTTCCATCTAGAATGTTACCCTGCCCAAATCCACATAGATTACCTAGAGTATTTAAACTCTCGGAGAAAAGTTCAAACTTTTAGTTCAAAGTAAAGTAGAAGCACTGTCAAGTAAAAATGTTTAAGTCATTCATTTGACCATGCTGAACTACATCTACCGGGATCCAGCATCCTGCGTCAGACTGATTGCGCAACTAAAGAGCCATCTACATCACCAGCAACATTCATCAGAATTTCCACAACTCAACTTCAACTATAAACCGTTGTTAGTTTCTTTCAATCCGAACGGTACGTTCGATTTTACGCTGAAGGAATTGTTCTCTTCTATCATCGTATTGACTTAAATGAGAGGTTTGATTTATCCCTCAATAAATCATTCGGTATTGATTGAAATTATATAAATTCTAACCATTTGATTGTAGATAAATCTACTTTGTCCGAAAACCTCTGTCCTTCAGACATTGGTCAACGTCAATGTTTCACTGCCGCAAAATGATCCCTTATTTTTATTTCGGGTGTAATCGCGACCGTGTTAGGTGAGAATAATCAATTATTTTCTTCATTAAAACATTATTCAAATCACGTGTTTTTCGAGTTGTAGCCATAACACCTTTCGCCTGTATGTCATCTTCTCCATCATAATTCCAACCCGTGGTGGCGAGCCAGTCATTTCAAAGGACCATATCATCTATTGTCATATCTTCAGCAACAGGAGATGGAAGATTATTAGACGAGTCATTTAAAGACATTCCAGGAGCAGAAATAATATCGAAAAAGTATTCACTATTTTTTTCACGGTAAATGAAAAGTGATTGATTTCGTTGGAATCTTAAGAAAAATTACATTTACATGGCGAGAGAAACAGAAAAAAAAATCTCTCCCTCTCTTCTTTTCGAAGTACGTCGCATTGCTAATGGTCAATGGTCACTTAACATAAATACTGGAGAAAGTGGCGATAACTTTCACTTTCTACGTTGGGAGGCCCATAACTACGTTAACTATACATAGTCGCATATACACAAAGTTAACACAGTTTCAACGTGTCTCAAGGTTCAAGAAGCTTTAACCCTCAATTGAAAAGCAGCACGAAATTTCAACTAGGGGGATAGAGAATTAAACTCGAATAAACAGAGGCTTGGATAAAAAAAAATTACAAGGTCAAGTTTCTCGTGGCGATGGTCGGAGCTTTACAAAAGATTTATAGTTTTCCATGCGGCATACCACGCCGTGACCTACTTCCACAAAAATTCCCTTTTCATCTACCCATTCCACCTTCCCTCCTCTCTTTAACTCCCCACGGGAGACAATCGTGTCTGAACTTGTCTTGCAAGAAAGCGGAAAAAAAAAGTGTGAGAAGAAACAAAGAGGAAAAAAGCTTGGAACTTTCTTTTTATCACTTTAGGTCAGTAACTCCATCGCAGTGAGAGTAGGTCCATTTTTACGAAACTTGCATCAAAATTATAATCAGCAAACTCTGCAGCAACAAAACAGGAAGTTGGAGGATTCTCTACGGAAAAAGCGGAAATGACGGCGGATGTCCCTAAAGTACCTGTTGCACTGTTTCAATTTAGAGTAGGGAGAAGTCGTGTCTCAAGTGGGTAAAGGCGAAGAGGGTAAAGGTAGAGGGATCTCTGATATGAGGTCATGTGAGATAAAAGGAGGAGTACATGAATGCATGTGGAGTCCGGAACAGTTTCGTTCATTCATCCGTAGAATTACCCAATGCATGGTCGATAGGAATTTTTTAGATATTTTGTCTAAGACTTCGTTCTGAGAGTTGGACGAACTGGACGAGTTTGGGCAATTTGATCAGAGAATTGGCATAATGCGCATTCGTAGTTGAAAATTGCTTCCCTCTGTGAGACGGCTATTTCATAACGGCTAGCCCGAGATGAAAAATGAGTCTCCCAGAGACTATGGAGACGCTTGAGCGTCTCTTAGAGACTCGGTGCGTCTCTGGGAGATCCACTGAACTCTCATGGTACATATTGGCCAGAGACTTGAGTATCTGGTCGTGTTGAATTATCAATTTATTTAGTAGGGAGACTCAGAGATACTCTAGGTCTCTATTGAAGAGACGGACACTTAGAATAATTTTTCTGAGTGAATTTTTTATAAGTTCGTCATTAAAATTATGATAGTGTATTTAATTTTTCCAAAAAATGATTCCATCAAACAGTTAAAGAAATTTCTAGAAAATTCAAACTAAGTACTTTGAATCGGAAGTCAGAACACAATTACTTCTATTTTACTAGCTTTTTTTTCTAAATTCTTTGTTTTTATTCTTTTTCAATTAAATTTGCAGGAGCTATAACATAATTGCCTCCACCGGCAACCTTGATAGAAAAACAAATACATAGAAGATTTCTAATATCAAGGGCGATTATTTCATTCGTCAAATTAGATTGATAAATAAATGATGACCGATGATTCGGGCCTGTGCAGAATTGAGAAGTTCTATATGGTTTAATTATTGCTTTATCGCTTTACTGTACTGTGATAGATGTACAACAATTCTTATATTGGAACACACAGTGACATGTGTTGCAGTGAATATGTCCGTGAAAATCGTGTAATGTGATGTTGATACTATAATGGAAGCAGATGCAACGTAGGTTCACCCAAGGTTAACTACGAAGGATTTCTGTTATGGATCTCACGCAGAAGAATATCCAAAGCTTTACCCTGTTGATTTCCGACAATTTTGATAAAAATCATCTCTTTTCGATGCTGTAACGGGCGATATAGTACCACACTGTGTTTGATTGTTGGAAAGCACCCACTACTGCTAATATTCGATGCATCAAATTTCGGAATTTATATCGTCGTTCTAGAGTGAAAAGGACGTGAAAAGATGAGAAATATGAACCACTTACGCCCTTTTCACTCTAGAACGACGATATATTCAACTGATCATGTAAATTTACGTAGAGATTATCATCACTAGCTCTGATCACTAGCAGTTATCAGTTGAGCTTGGCCCTACTCGGCGTACAAGGTCAATCAATATCTCAACTCATATCCTAGCCAATATGGAGCTTAAATAGGCTACTATAGACCTCGAATTGTCTTCTTTTTCTCCTTCAGTTTTATGGCTCTGATCATTTGATCATTCGGTCGACCTCAAATTGTCAGCTAGAACGATAGATTTGTTAAAAATGTCCAAAAATCTCGTTCAACAAATGCGAATATCGTGCCCCTATTCATTCATATATGCAGTCAGAGAAAATTCGTAAGTGGTTAGACGACCGTCACTAATGGGCACAAAAAATTCTCCGTGTCACTACATTAGCACGACTAGCGTGAGATTATCAGATCCTACGGTTATTTCCCTGGAATCTCGGACAAGAGTTACGTCATCTCCACATGTCCGTCAATCTTCGCAGAAAGACTGATCAAAATACCAATGACTTGATCTTCGTCATCCACTTTCGGCCTCTCTCGTATGTCAACCACGTGTGCATTCAACCTGCGTTACGGTCTATCGATTACTTTCATTTCCTTGTTTATTTTTTTTCCGCCCCACCTCTGGAAAAGTGAATGAACGAGTTTGTGTTACACAAGTTGCGTGAAAAAAAAGGCAAATATATATATAGTGACAAGGTCAACAGCAAGTTGGATGGCTGTCGAAGCGCCGCACCGTGACAAAAATGGAAATAGCTGTATTTTTATATGTGTGTGCTCCAAACACCCTCTCGACCTTTCTGCTGAGCTATTTGAAAATAGGCAAAGAGGGGAGCATATAAATCGTATCAATCGTTGCTCTCATGTACATGTTTATATGCATGGGAGGGAGATAGCTGCGATCGAAATATTCTCGGTGCAGGAGCGTAGAGGGGCCGAGAGGGAGGTTGTTATATGCTATACATCGCTCAACGTGACACAGAGGATAACAGCTATCGTGAAGAGAATCTATGTACGTATATCTAAATATATATATGTTTGTATAAAGTACATTTTGAGGACCTATTTGCAGATATAATGTATTCTTTGGGGACATCTGGCTGTTTTGAGGACGGTCCCCAAAGTTTTTTCTGTGTAATGCTGACTTTGAGGACCGTCCTCAAAATTACATATTTTGCCTAAAGTGGACTCCGAGGACCGAGGGTTTCTATAAAATAAATGAGGACTTCGTCCCCGAATTTACATTTGGTTTTTTGTATGATTTGAGGACGGTCCCCAAAGTATATGTTTCCACGATTTGTAATATTTGAGGATATGAGACTTAATTATACTATTCTGTACAAGACAGTATTCCGTATCCTGGCGTCAAATTTTTCGATAAACAACAATTGATTATTAATAAAATAAACTCAGAAGAAGAAAAGAAGAAAAAGAAGAAACTGGAATACAGATTTTTCATTTTTTTTATGATTTGAGTTTCTTTATTTTTCTCTAGCGCATTATTAATTTTCCGTACGAGAGAATTGAAATAGAGAAAAATGGAAAATGGCAATTCTCCTCCTCTCGGAAAATGGAAAAATTTGAGATTTCTATCATTCAGATTTGTTTAGTCATTCTTCAGAAATCTTCCATAGAATCACGAAAATTAACAAATTCTTATTTTTCATCAAATTGAAAAATTTCACCGGAAGTGACGTCGCAGCTCCTTACATCCGCGAGATCTTTACAATCAGCGGCGAAGTGTTTTTCCTTCTCCCTTTTCTCCTCGAAACCTAAAAATTTGTCAAAACTCCTGTAATTGACGCTTCCGTACTTTATTTTCAATTAAAAAAAAAGGAATTTAATTTTTTGAAATTCTTTTTTCATCTCTAGATTTATCTTCTAGATTGATTCTATTTCCTCGCAAAAAAGAGGAGAAAGGTGCAGAAGGTTTTCCACCCGCTCCCTTCATGCGTCCTCAAAAGTGACTTTACACAAACAGATATATAGGTATATGTATACCTATATGTTTGTGTAAAGTATAGTTTGAGGACCCATTTATTGATGTAAGGTAATGTTCGGGGACATCTGGATTTTTTGAGGACGGTCCTCATACACTGAGAGAAAAAAAAATTTGTAGCAAGAAAATTGTCTCGTAACAAGAAAATTCAAAATTTTCCTTCACAATTTCTATATCTATATATATTGAAATTTTTTTGAGTGAAGTAGATTTTCTTCAACTAAGTAGATTTTCTTACAACAAAAATTTTTTTTTCTCAGTGTAACAGCCGTTAATTCCAAAACCAAATCCCACATCTCTGTTGTATTATATTTCTTTTTGCACGACAAGGATCCCTGCAGAATCGACCTATCTCGCTTAGTTGCCATGGATATCTTCGAGAAAAGAATGAAATTAATTAAAAAACATGAAACAGAAAAAGTCAATTTTTTGGGGTTTTTTGAGAATATCTCAGTACATAATGCAAAATGTTTTTCTTTCTCCTCCTTCCTTTTCAAAAAGTAAAAATTTGTAAAAACTATAAAAAAAAAAGAGCATTTAATTTCTTGCAATTTGTTTTTCGTCTCCAGATTCCATTCCTAAAATGACTCCATTTTTTCGCGGAAAAGAAAAAAAGGAGGTGCAGTAATTCACCCCTTCTCCCCCACCCGCGATTTCAATTAGAATTACGAAACGGAATGTTCTTCAATGAGAAAAAAAGGAGGAAGACCCAAATGTCCTCATAGTCACCATTAATTGAATTACCCGGTCGTCAAAACGATCATTGCACGAAAATATGTATATTCCATATGTCCTCATAACAGCCGTAAATACAATAAAATCTACAAGTCCTCGAAACCATCGTTATATACTTGTATATACAAGTCCTCAAAAAGAACATTATATGAAAGTCCCCATAGTTTTTTCCATATCTGCATATACATATATATATGTCCTCATATGTGACAATAACGGGAAATTTATAGCAGTCCTCAAACTAATCGCTACATGAAAAGTCTCATATCATACATTACATAGAAATTCATTCAAAAAAAATAGAAAAAAAATAGTTAAAAAAAAAATATCTATTTTCTATAACATATAATGGATATTCCAAGGTTTTCCACTCATTTCCATCACACGTCCCCAAAATGTCCTTTACACAAACATATATATGTATATCTACATATATATAGTTATATATATATATATATATATATGAACAGAAAATGTACTGTAAATGGAGTAGGTAAACGTACTGTCCCTCCCTCCTGATCTCCCAGCCCCGTTTTCCCTTTCGTTCTCAGCGGCTGAGTTCGTCTCGTTTATATGGCACATATTCACGTATTCATCCTCCTTGAATTCTTCCCTCCCTCGTCTCGCTTTTGCTTCGGTCTACTTGAAGTGTGTTATGCTTATGTATATGTATGTATGTGTGTGTGTGTGTGGTATACCTCCCCCTTGAACTTGCCTCATATAGATTTCCTCTCCCTCTATTACTATATACACAAATATCTGGGTATATGTGATGGGCAACATTCCATGACGATTCTCTACTTTCAAGTATTTGCATGTATGTATATGAGTGAATGTGTATGTGGGTTTGTGTTGTATATTTACTATGCAGAGAATCAGCTGGGCTGTGACGTGTTCACGTCGAATGTCCGTATAAACTTATTCAGTCACGTGGATTTCGTACGTAGAGAGAGGAAGATGGGCAGTGCTGTCAATGCACCTTCGGGACTTCACTGTTTTGTTTATGAAACACTACCGCGCCACAGCATCGATGGGGAATTCCCCTGTACATGCTTGAGATTGTGAGATATGTAAACAACGAGCTTGGGTTCACACAGTGTGAATGGAATTTGTCTCGAGGTTATCGAGTATCGGGAATTATTATTTATGTTGGAATTGAAATTGGAGAAAAATTCGATGTCGGGGATTTTTTTCTTTCCGATGGATTACGTAATAATGGGTGAGATCCGCAGAATTATTGGAGAGACCTATTTTATAGTTAATCCAAAAAAGGTATCCTAATAGATTCCCCTGAAGCCAATGGTTCTTGAGATATTTGCGAAAACAGTCCATTGACGATTTTAGGATGCATCTGCGATTATCGAAAAATTTAGGATGATTTCTTTGTAATTATCTTAGAAACGAGAACATTTGAGAAAAATCATCAAAATAGCTTTTTCAAGCGAATTTAATTCTGACAAAATGTCCTCTAGATAAATTCTCTGGATTCGAATAGTGTCCTTTGGATGAGTCCGCATAAAGTGTCCGCTTCCTTGGAATGTTTATAGGTCATGCTATTTTTACAAAAAGTTACCTGACCCCCACTTCAACACCGTATTTTTTGTATTCCCTAGTGAGGCTCCGTCTCCCGTGAAGACGGTATCCTTGTTTGTTGTGTTAAAACTTGTTTTATTTCTTCAATTCAGGGATTTCTCTTTGATATTCTTAGGAGTGGTGTGAGAAGTGGGGTTTCGATTTAAGTGTCTGTTTCTCAAGAGGAACAGCCACCGCTTAGTGGAGAGCGGATACTTATCGAGACTTCACTGTACTTCATCCCCCGTTACTCACAAACATTCGATATTTTGATAACTTCTTCAATTCGAATCAAAATGCTAATCAAAATATAATTCTGACATCATTTTCATCGTCAACCTCCAATGATATATTCAGTGATTATCGCCAATAACCAATGAATAATATCTCTCAGAATTTCTTCTTAATGGCTTTTCACATATCACATGAAATGGCGAGTGGAATTTCGGTATGCGTCGTAAAAATATAGTTGAAGCGTGTCATTTGAGCTTTAGGAGAACCTGTTGCTTTATCTACCGCCCTTTCTCACTTTTACTCACCACCTGCCCACCCTTTTCCCTCTCCTCTAGTTATCCATCCACTCGGTCACCTCAGTTTGGTTAAAGCCGGCAGTTACACCTACACTGTTTGTGTATACATGTATATATACATAATGAAGAGTATTCAGTGGCACTTGCATTTGTAGCCTACAAAGTTGACTTCACTGCAAACTCTCATTTCTCCTCCTTCGGTTCCTGTTTCTCCAACACGTAAGGGTTTGCTAATTTGAAAATGTCTTGATAGTAAAAATTCTTGGTGCATAAACGCGGGAATTGTGTGACTTGCGGCGCCACTTGTCAGTTATGTGTCATATCTAAATAGTAATGTCACGTATCTATTGTTCTATTCGATTATTCAATAGTTTTTCACAATTCTCCTTGATGTGTGGCGATTTTTTTACCATTCGGCCATGAAAGTTTTGGTCCCTTTATAATAAAGTAGATGAGATAAGAATGAAGTTAGCTGCGTACACATTTATTTGTTCTGTGATTGGTTGAGGAAAAATCAATAATCAACAGACTTTTGACAGCTCATAATGCCAGATTAATGGGTAGGGTCACACGACCAATAGATGGACACTGACCAGAAGATGGACGGTTTTTACTATCGAGAATTTTCATAAATAAATGAATGATTCTCATACTTTTCATGTCAATTCCTGATTATGACGTTCATATAGATTCATAAACTATTTATTACACACCTATTGATCGGAATTTGAAATCATAACACTGCAAATATACAACTGTCCATCTACTGGGGGTTTGAGTTATTTTTCAGTTTTTCCTTGATTTTCTTCAATTATTTCTACATTATTCAAGTTTTAGAGATTTTTAGTCTATTCACTGTATATTTTTCTGTACATCATTCTTTTCTGCAACTTTTCAAAGTGATTTGCCTATTTCATATGAATTAATGAAGTCTAATATTTCCTTAACCGTCCATCTATTGGTCATGTTACCCTAGTTGGAAACTCAGTGCGCGCCGAGCGCGCGTTGAGGATCTAGTATAATTTGAACATAGGGCAAAATAAAATCTGCGCAATCGTGGTCCATTTTTCTCCTTTGTTCGGCTTCGAAAATTTGATTTTTTAACTTATTAAGAAAACCAATAAATAGAGCATTAAAATGCGTACTTTTTCTTTTAGTCAATAACTTGTATACATCACGTGGAAGAATATCAATCTGAAAATACCTCATGAAAATTGAAACGAAAAAAAGCAAAGGAAAAACCTTAATGAATTTAATACGGATTAAATGAAACTTTTCAATACTCATCTGGAGCTCAGATTTTCTAAGAAAAATCACATAGAATGGTGGCAACTAACTTTTAATACAAAACACACAGTTTTGATTCTTCACTGCAGACAACCAAAGTCATATTGGCCTAGAAAAGGCTCATATGATCGATTTACCAAATTTACCATTTTCTATGTGAAGAGTGGGGTTATAGGGAAGCTTTACATGCAACCGTATGAAGTTTGGACGAAATTGTCTTGCGAGATATAAGGAAGCCGAGGTCTGAGCGCGAATGGGTTAACACGTGGTGGACGAGACTTGACCTGTCATTTTCTAGCATCGACAACTGCTCGAGGACCATCCTACGATCTCATCTGATGTATGCAGTGATGGATATAATATTTAGAATCTAAACTTTGATATATACGAAATATGGTGTTGCTTCTACTTCATTGATCAAATTCTCTTACTGTTTGTGGGATGATGGAAGTTTCTGCATTTTAGGACTGGAAATGTACATGTGGCAACGTGGCGCTTACATATATCAAAACTTATCTATTATCAGTGCGTATTAAGCGCACTTCCAGGGCACATTAGATCCGATGTGAACTTTTCTCTCGTTCATGACACATTATTCATTTTCTGGAAAGTTACGAATCCTCATTGATGAAGGAAGACATCAACTTAGTCAATTGACTCATATCATATATCTTCTTTTTTCGCTGCACGTAAACCCGACGTCGCTACCTGGCCATCCTTACTTTCAGTCTTCCTCCACTTTCGCTCCTCTAGTTATAGAATTCCTGCTGATTGGCTTATTGGAATAATGTTCAATTATTCAAAACTATGATGAGTTCTTCAAAAATATTTCCTTAGATTTCTTGAATATTATTTGATCAAAAACCAAATAGTTTTCCAACAATTCAGAAGTCCCTGTATGCACACATATTGCACAAAAATTTATTTTGGGAAATTTACGTGTTTTATGAATAATCATTATGATTTTACGCTTGAATTAGTTACCATATATATACCTATCGCCTTTGGACAAGGGATGAAAGATGCCTCACAATACTGTTGGAGTCACAGTGTCACTAGATCGTTTAAACTATTCACTATTGGTGTACTATCCCTAACGGGAATATTCTATCGACTCTGGTCAACAGATGAGGGAAATCTCCCAAGCCGTTAATTTCGGTGCTTCAACTTTCTATGTCCATTTTACGTTTTGTTTTCTCTTCAAATTATTTCAGGACTTCAATTGTGAGAAACGAGAAAATATCATATATTTTCAGAGAATATCATATAGTCACAGAAAATATCCATATGAAATTCTGAAGATACAGTGTGTTCCTTGTTCTTTAGAAAAAAATCTGAATCGTCACTTTTTGGATTATCAATTTTTCTCAAGTATTCAGATATTCTTTTCATTTTTTTGGTAAAATGCAGATTCATCCGTCCATCGTACTCCAACCATCTATCTATCCGTACTCAAATGGCTTGTTCATTTTTCAATATCTCTGAAACTAAGAGATGACCATATTTGTGAAAGTTCTTGAAAATAGAAAAAATCTAATCTTTCAGATTCCTCATATGCAATTTATGATGATGAAAGGGCGTATTTTCAATGAATGTGCCTTTTTGCTTTCGATTTTTTCTCCATTTGAACCATTCTGCAGTAAATTCTTCATGATATAGAATGTGTAGCATATTATTGAATTGCCAATGAATGATCAATAAATTGAGGAAATTCTATTTAAAGGGAATATTTCTCGAGTAATTTCAGCTGATAGGATATTTTCCAGGGTAATTTTTTTCGGGCCCGCATTTTTTCCAGGTTATTTTTTTCAAAGGCATTTTGTCCAGGAAATTTATTCCAGAACCGTTCCTAACCGAACAGAACGAGGAAAGAAAATAATTCTTCACTCCCTAGGTGCAACAAACTTATCCAATTGAACAATTGGAATTTCAATTTACTTTTTCTTTTTGAGATGAACCAGTTTATAGCTTTTTTTGATATTGACGAGTTACTGTAATATTCAACTTTCTTATGAATGGATTCTTTTGATACACAGAGAAAAAAAACATTTCTCAGTGTGCAACGCGAAATTGAACATACTGATATTTATTTATTTATGATCCAACCACTCATTTCTGCATGAGAGCAATGTATCTTATGTCAATTTTCAATAATTTTTATTTTCAATATGAATAGTTATTCACCCTAGACTTCCAACACCTCAATTCTTTCAAGAAAAATCGCCTTATGGAGAAACTTTGAGCCCTTAAACTGGAAATTGTTGTCATGCACGTATATTCTTAATGGATTGGTATAAGCACGAGTAAGCAGAGGTTGAATGGGATATTCCCCTTCAAGTGCATAATTTAACCCTTACATTCAATGTTTATGGAATAAAGGCTACGTATGTACTCAATGTGAATTACTGAATAATTTGAGTACAAACTATCGAATAAAAAAGACGGTAGATATTCTACAGAACTAGAACAAATATAAAGATTTGTTATCTGAATATTCAAAAGCTTCATAGTGTCTGCTGAAAGCTCCGATTTTCATACCAACAGGTAGAGAATTCTCTACATAGAATGATCATTTTTTCAGAAATTTCGCTGGCATATTTGATTAACCGATAAATTCGCACTCATTAATTATTTGCCTCAGGTGAATTTTTCATATGTTCGTAAAAGTTTATGAAAAAAGTTATCAATTTTTCGGTGGAACATTCATTCCACGAATGATTCAAATTTGCAAATTCTTGGCAAGTTGTAGTTATTGAACATTATAACACATTGATTCACGCTTGAGAACTAATAAAGTTAATGAATTCTTCAGATCGTGTCAGTTTGATTGAAGCGCTTGGTAAATTTCTGCTGAAAAATCCATTTTCGTTACGTAAATGAACAACAACGAGGTTTTCGATTGTTTGAAGAACAAACTTTCTCAATCGAATGTAGATTATCTGGAGCATATCTCGGGAACTATTGGTTTCATGGGAATTTATCAAGAAACTTTTTGTATATTCTGGCGAATTCTCCAGAAAAAGTTTCCTCGAAACCTACTCTTTTGAGATTTGAAAAATGGAAAATTTTGGAGAGTGAGTTTTAAGAAGGATTATTTTTCTGGAACTTGATGATTGACAAATTTGAGATGAATAGTTATCTCAAGATATCGCCAAAACTGTTGGATTCGTGGAAATAGATCGGGTAACTCTTCAGATTCTTTTTCCAGATTTACTCTTGAAAATATTAACGTAATACAAAAAAATATCTTACTGGCTGTATAGTCAAACGACTGAAGGCCAGTTGCGACAAGCGTAACCCAATAAAGAAGAAGAAGAATATCACGATACCTATTGGATCCATAGAAATTGGTCGTAGTCCCCATTTATAATTCATAAAATTTTCTGCAATGAAAATCTTTAGACATTTTGTTCCAGCTCACTAATTTCCAACATATTCGCAAAATATATGATAAAATAACCTTTGAAAAACAATTCGGACAACTTTTCATAGGTTCATTGAATGTAGGGCTAACTGATTGAGGAATATCTGGAGAGCTATTAGATTTCCGTGGATGCATCAAAAAAATTTTTTGCAACCCATGAATCTTTTAACCATTTCTCTTTGAACTCATTCATTTTAGCGATATTCGCTGAAGAATAACCTCAAAATTTTCCGTCTCATCATATTGACTTTCATTCTTTCAAAACCCACTTCATCCCATAATTTTTTACCCCGAATCTCCAGTGCTCTTTAATAGAACCCCTACAATTTCCAGAATCTTTCAACTTCATCGTTCCTCAAAATCAACCATTGCACTCAAGCATTGCTCCTGATAGAGAAAACATTAAAGTTTCTTCAGTGGTAGAAAAAAAGAAGAAATAAAAGCTGAGACGTCAAAGAAGAAGTATACAAGATAGTGAGGAGTTGAAGAGGGATGATGCTGAGTATGTACACAGTGAAAATATAGCAAACTTTTCGAAGGGTATATAACAGATCCGACCGTGGCCTTGAGACATATATATATATAAATATATATATCCATATATATCTATATACATAAATTGAGAAGAGAAGGAGGCAAAGTACCTGCGAGGCTGAGGGGTTTGAGGTTAGTGGCATCGTAACCTACATACAGTAAAAGCGTGTCCTTACGCGGCCGCAACCCCGAGCGACTTGCTTTAAGGGAGAGACAGAAAAGGAGTGTGAGAGGTAGAAGGAGAGGATTGGTCGGCAAGTTTATGAATGGAGAAACTTCTGCTCCGTTGCATAAACGTAACGCGTTGATGGGGAAGGAAGAAGGGGATTTAGAAAGTGAGGTTATTAAGGGCCACGTTGACCGAAGAAAGGAATTCGTGAGAGGGATACACGAACAGTTTATTAACTGAGTTGAATGCTTTCTTGTTTAATGGAGGATATTCACTTGTGGATTGCACTTGATTTTTTTCATATCGACTTTTAGTTGCGAAGTGGTGAATGAAAAGTAGATTTTTTTGAGTCCATTGTCTGTTAATTATTTTTGAAACCAATGGGTTTGAAGGGAAATGTCAAAAACGGTTTTCCCTAAAGAAGCTGGCGGATAAAAAAAAGGATCTCTCGTGGAATCCCCGTGAATTCCATGGTTTCGGGAATGTTTTCGTAATTATCAAAATGAGATTCTCGAATTCATCTTCTTTCACCACCTCACTATTCAATTGAAGATATCTAATGCTAATTGTGTTGCCAATGTTTCCGAGAGCAGTAAATTTGAAAAAAAACTGTTCATAGAGCTCTTTAAAAAGCCGCTAATCCGAAAATGGACACGAAATTCCTGCATATTCACAAGAATTTTGTGGAGTACATACAGTTCACAGAAGTTTCTGCAGAAAGGTCTCGCAGTGAATTCCGATAAATCCAACAGCTTCTGAGATACGTTCGCATGCACCAATCTCGAATTTCTGAAACTTATAATAAAACCAGAAAAATCATTTTTTTTACTAGAGAGATAAGGAACATTGCATGAACCATGAAAGTAAGGAAGTTAACTTTGACGAATTTTTTGCACCTTCGCTCCACTCGGGCGGAAAATTTTGTCGACGTTAAGCAGTTAAGGGTAGTCAGCGACACGAAAAAATGAGTATGTTGGATGATTTTTTTTTATCTAGTAGACTAATTTATTTTATAGCACGAATAATACTAAGTAATTATATTATATTTTCACTTCATTCTACAAAAGTTTGAAGAACAAGTATTTATTGTCCATATTATCGTAATACTAGTTCGACCTCATCCTGAAAGTAGTGATTTTGCGGTGACCATCATAACATTTTACTGGTTCATCTAAAGTCAATAGAAAGATAAGCAATTAGTTCGATAGTTAATCTAGCGGAGGATTCATGTTTTCTCCGTCAACTTACCTTTGTTATAAACAAAAAACTTGTGTTTTTCCCTTGAAAATCCAGGAGTAAACTATCAGAAGCCGCAATTGGTTCATTTTTAGAAAAAAAACAAGTAGGAACCCCACTACTTTTTCTAAGTCAATCACCCTACTATTCGTGCGATATTTACTATTCTGCCAATAATATTTGAAAACGCTTCCGAATGGGGCACTGTCAATCAATTATACTCTGTAAATAACAAAAAAAATATGGAAACCATTAATTAATTTTCGCTTATAGCAAGATATAAATTGTGTGACAGGAGATGTCAATCGAACAGAAGGCTTATCTTATCGTCAGAGTAAATAACCTGAGGCTCCTCGGGAATCTTCAAAATATTTCAATTATCGAAATTGCGCGCCCTGATTTTGGTTTAGCAAAAATGAGGGCCAATGATATGGCTGGCGATTTGTGACCCACTCTTGCCTTGCCTTGCACTCTGCGCCGAACTCTCATGCAGAGAGCATCTTTTGATTGAATTACATTTGTACTGATTTTATTTGGATTTTGTGTTTCTGGAATTATTCTCCTG
Source organism: Aleiodes alternator (assembly GCA_963921955.1). Lineage (NCBI taxonomy): Eukaryota > Metazoa > Arthropoda > Insecta > Hymenoptera > Braconidae > Aleiodes > Aleiodes alternator. The sequence continues at coordinate 5,661,028 of OY998113.1, forward strand.
TCGAATTACCAGAGTCGATCCCTGAGCAGCCCGAATTGGGAATAAAATTAAATTAATTAGATGACGTGAGTTAGTGACAATCTATTATTTGATTACCATCTCTTCTCATTTGCTTTTCCATTCTCTCTATCATTTTGGATCTTCCAACTTCTCACTTGCTGAGATCAAATATACGTTGTTATTTTTCGTTAAAACAGCTGGGGCCCGAATCATTATTGAATATTGTCGATTGTTAAAATTAAATTGAAAGAGTATTTTGAAGTTAAATTTCTTGAGCCCAAGCAGCTCTAACCCAAGCTACCTCGGGTGAGAGGCTTAGGTCGATGAAATGGTAAAATTAGTCGACAAAATATTAATAAAAACTGTCAAATAAAAAAGCCTGTCTCATTTGAAAATGTAGGAGAAGTGCTCTCATGACATGGTTTGTGCCATCCGTGCTCTCATCCACAGAAAGGGTTCCCAAGAAGCCTTCCATTTCGGATACAATATCCAAAGAAAAAAAATAAAATGAACAGATATAAAACCAAAATAGGAAAATGGCATAAATTCCCAACTCCAAAATTTTCGTAACTGCCTTAGCGAAGCATGTCAAGCATTGACTTCTTTTTCGCAAAACAATAGCTCCACAGAACAATTATACAAATGTTTATTGTTGTAATTCAAATAGTAATAACTATGTACCTAGCTTCCAAGAATTAAACACTATAAAAAAAAAATCCAGATATGTTTGGATTCTCGTGAAAATCTATAAAGTTCAAATTTATTCGAAAATTTATTTTTCGAACAGCTTAATGGAATTATTTCCACAAAAAATCTGAAAGTTATTGCACAAATGACGCATATTCAAGTCCTTCTTTTACGCCGGACTTAAAGATATTCAATTGACTATAGTCTTAGAGATTTCGCTTGTTTCTTTGGAATGGTTCTATGCAAATATCTCAGAAACTACTGGACCCATTTCGCCTAGATTCAATATCAAACTTTGTGCTCATCAGATGTATGGACTCACAAAATTGGAGTCTCGAGTTCAATTATTAAGTTATAAGGGTAACAAAAATTTCACAGAAAATTTCTCAAAATTTTCATACTGGATGAACCAAAAATCGGAGCGCCCACCACTCCAGGAGTCGAATGTGCATCTTATAAGCGTGCATTCCCTTGCTAATATTCAAGTTTTCATCGAGAAAAACAACAGTTCTTTTCTGGGTTATGTGCAATCATACTATAATGAAATCCCAAAATGAAAGAACATCACGAGCACATAACTTTCATTCGGATGCAAAAAAGTTTCGATCAGGGACTAGATTAACTAGTGAACTAACGATGCCTCTTTCAATTGCCTTTAGATGCACCAGTGAAATGTTATGACGGTCACCACACAGTACTACTTGTACGGTGGAGTCCAACACATATGGCGATATTTTGGTATACAATCAATTTTTTTCTTTCAAATTTTTGTCAAATGAGGATAAAACATAATATCATCGCCTTAGAGATAAATGGACATATGTTTTATGCTTCTGCATGAGGATGCGTCAAATAAACCGTTTTTTTTTCAAAAGTTACAATGTAAATAGGGTTAAAGATGTCGAAAAGGTGAGTCTGTCAAATTTCAAACTCTGAATATCAATATTAACTGCCTCATTGCAATTTTCCATTTCCGATTTAAATAAGTTAGGAAATTTTTTCTCTCCAATCTTGGAATTTTCTAACTCTTTCACGGATCGGCATATTGCAATAATCAAGACATATTCTTGCAAGAAATTGGACGATCTACAAAAAAAAATCTCTTATGATTTTTTGACAAATCTACTGGTTCGAAAGCTGTTCACGGTTGAAGTTGAATTAGTGATTAATTTCACGATTCTTCTGCAAATAAGTGTTTGAAAATGAAAAAAGGGTCTAGCCTAGGGTTCCTGTGGAGTCTCCCTGAATTGGGCCCTTCCGAATCTCACCGTTCCTTGTATCTGACTGTATTCTCGCTCTGTATTGGATAATCCTGTCCTCCACTACGATTTAGTACGGCAGCCAGGACAAACAATGAAGAAAAAGCATTTAACCATGTTCACTGCGTGATGGGTGAAATTCAGGGAGAGGTCTGAGCTCGGCGCGTCAGATTTCAGGGGAATTTCACTTAGTAGCAGTGGGCTTAGAAGCAAGCGTTACATGACTGTTTTTGTGAAGAATTTTGGAACTGCAGAAAAGGTTTCTTGATACATTCTCCTGAGGTCTTTTCGCCATCAAGATATCTCCAAAATAATCTACATGTCATTTTCAGGAATATTCTACTTCAGCACATTGCCACTAATTTTTTTGATTTTTTGGAACATAATCTACTTCAAATCAACATTTTTGGAGATAATGCAGAACATTATAATAACAGATTTGATTGTTCACAGAATGACTGGGAAGCCATTGAATTGAAATGAATTGTGTCATCGCATTCTTCAGCAAAAATTTCTCTCACTTTCCAATAAAATTATGGAAATTCTGCGAATCCGTCAACTTTGTTATCACTCAATTGAAAATTTTCGAATTTACAAGAATAACCAGAGAGTTCATCGTTTTCAATGTATGTAGATACATCAGCACTACGCGAGGAAGCAGCAGGAGGAGGGGGAGAATTGCCTCGAGGGCAATATCAGAGTCCACGGAGAACAACAGAATAAGCAACAGGTACAATGTGTATACGTTATTGCATATATATAGACCATGAACATGACGTTGGCAATCAAAGCTTCCCAAGTACTCATCTCACTCTTTTTTCCTTTTTTTTCTGTTGTTTTCTTCGTGTTTATTTTTTTTCTAGGTCGTTTTTCACTTTTATTGGCTCAGAGTTTATATTTCACGTTGATCGATGGTTTAATCTCGGTGGTTGAATTTATAATCATTAATCCACAAGTGCGTAGGGAAATGGTAAAGAGAAATCGTTGAAGATCCTTACCCTCTATACTGCGAATATTTTTAAAGTGAGTAGACTTAGAAGAAAAAGTCAAGGAACTTTTTTTCTGGAGAAATTCATGGTCTACTAACAATGTCTCTTGATGAATTCCCGAAAAAGTCATAATTTGAGAAATCCCAAGAAAATACTTCAAACTTCGTGGAACTAATAAAAATCAGGGAAATCGTTCCTCAAACGTTTTCTTATTATTTCACGAATATTTCGAAAGGAATGAGTTTACAAAGTAAAGTTGAGACTTTATTCATAGACACTTTAGAAGCCAACCAAAAAGTCCTGGAAGGACCCCTGGGTGGGCATGAATGACCCAATCACCCTTGGCACAAGCTTGAACAAGTCTGATCTCTAGGTGGCTTGGTATCCAGGTGTGGGCTAGACTTGGACAAGTCTGGCATTTCACATGGTTCCATGCCTGGTACTTAGCTTGGACCAGGCTAGGATTTCAGCATGGATCAAGCTCTGGAAGAAACAACGATCCCATAAACAGTCTGGGCCAAACTTGGTATTTCCACAGCTTGATGTACCAGTGTAGGGAGCAGACTGGCTCAATCCTGGTATCCCATGGTTTATTGTACCTGTCTTGGGAGGAGGCTGGCCCGACCCTGGTATTCCAGGGCCTGAGTGCCAGTCTTGGATACAGTTTAATACAGAACTAAGTACAGTGTAACCTTAATATAACGAACCTCAATATAACGAATTCCTCGATTTAACGAATTTTTCAAAATCCCCCAGAACTGCCCATAAGAGTCTATGTAAAATATACCTTTACATTACGAATATATTTTTCAAACAACCTCGCTATAACGAAAAATCAATCATTGCAGAATATATATAGAAACTATTATTGACCTTCATATAACGAATTTTCCAGCTTACAACTCAATTCCACAATAACTAATGTCTCAATGAGTGCTGATACGTTTAAATCTTCATAAGATAGTCATTACTGTTTGATCACTGTAAACATTGCTGTTTGTGATTGTTAGTAATTTTGAAGTTGTAATAGCTGAAAAACGAAAAAGGTGTTGTTTGAGTGTTGCAGAAATTTTAACCTTTATTAAGCATTAACCTTCATCATGTTGTTAATTTTCTCTCTTACATTCTATGTTTATATTCTATTTGAATGTTTTCAAATAAATAATTCTGTGTTTTAATTCAAATGAGTTGTTATTCACATGAGTTGTTTTAATGGAAATTTTCTTACCTTGTTATAACGAATCGAGTTTAATCTAATCTCTATATAACAAACCTCACTGTTACGAATAACTCGATATAACGAATAATTCCTATTTCCCTTCAGTTTCGTTATATCAAGGTTACACTGTACTAGCCTTAAATGCGACACATACTCCCATCATTACTGAGACTTTAGAACCAAGTCTGGGTCAAACTTGATATTTCCATGTTTCGTCGAACCAGTCTTGGGAGGAGACCGGTCCAATCCCGGTATCTCATGGCTTGGTATACCAGTATTGGGAATAAGCAGGCCCGATTTTGATATTCCAGGGCTTGGGTACCAATTTTAGGCATAGTTTGGTATCACTAACACTTCCAATTGGGAACAATCTAGTTTTTTTGATTGGTAATCGTGGTGGCCATAATAAATTGCAGTGGGGCACAGGATCGGCCAACACAGACCGAGAATTCAGTCTGATACAGAGAATGGTTAGATTCAGTGTCCAGTATCCAGTTCAGAGGGATTCCGCTGTAAAAACCACGGAACGATGGGAATCCCTTGTAAAGGGACCAGTCTACGGTTAATCACGTGAAAATGCTTGACTGTCGAAATTGCCATTTATTTGACTGCCGAAAGCATCGAAGAGAAAAACACTCAACAACCAACCACAAAAAAACTAAAGTTCAGCAGTAGAAAACAATGATTGTTCAGCCACATTATAATGGAAGATTAAAATAATTTACACTTCATTAAATCTGATATCAATTATTTCAAATGTAGAGGATAAAGGACAAAGTGTGGTACTATTTCGAATATACTGTTATGCGTTGGCATGCGTGACGCAACGGGAAAACGCGATGTGGTTGGACTTTTGCCGGTTATTCTCGACTATGTAGGAACGAAGAGCACAGATGTTTAGCACGCTTGATATTCAACGTTGTTCATAACATAAGAGAGACTTTTATATCATCAATTTTATTGCAAATATGTTTTTTATCGGTAAAACAGAAGAAAAAACAAATCTTCATTAGAACTTACTGATTATTTTTACAACAAAGAAACAATTGAAAACAATTTTACCATCTAATTATCGCGCTGTAATGAACTATGTAATTATGATTTTTTTCTTTCTCTTAGGAATTTTAGTAGAAAAAAAAGAGCAGTTTTTTGCCTCTTTTTTTTTCTCTGAGCAAACTACTCGTGATTACGAGTCGACCTCGCGATTACTTCGAAACAAACGCCTTAGCTGGCCTGAGAATGTGACGTAACACAGAGTGAACACGTAACTCTTTCTTGAAAATAAAGTAGTGTCAGATACAAGTTTAAATTTCTAGTGAGATAATTTTTGATATTTCTCAGATTTTTCATGATTTTTTAAATGAGAGATTTCCCTTTTTTTTTCAATATTTTGTATTGATAAATTTCAATTTTTGAGAAAATTTATCGGGAAATTGATCCCAGGTAAACGATTATCAAGATGTAGATTTTTAAATACGCTCATCGAAAATCCGAGGAAATTCTCAGTGGATTTCATATAAAAATATGCAGTGTTTCACTTTTTTTTTTTGAAAATCGATTTTTTCAGCTCGAAATTAGAGTTCCAGAATTTTCAGTTTTTTGGAAACATTTCCTGCAGTGAATTGACAACTGAACTCAAATAAAAGATGATATGATTTTCCATTGATTTCCCCCAAATCTAATCCATTTTCATAGAAAATGGTTCAAATTATTGATCGATAAAAACTTATTTTGTTAATTGTAGCTAAAAATCGATTCGACTCGAATAAAATCGATGGAAGAATAATCTCAACTTTTATTCACACGCAATCCCAATGCGGACAATTTATAAAAATTTCCAAAAAATGAAAAATGTGATTCCCTCAAATTTTCAAAAAAATCCAATTGCCAAATGATTTTCTATCATTTTCATCACAATTTTTCTCAATTTTCCGACGAAGAAAGACGACTGTATATGGTCCTCTATGTTTTTCTATAGTAAATTTTTTATTAAAAAAAAAAATCTTTGGAAAAGAAAAAATGGATACAACAGCCTATGAGGGCAGCTGCACGAGACAGCCGGCAGGAGAGTCATTGCTGTAAGCAGGCATTTCGTCCTACTGATACACGGAAGAGTAACCAACTGCATTCGCAGCGAGCAAAGCCGCAGCACCTATGGTTATACCCCTCTGCGTCTCAAAAGAAGAGGAAAGAGAAGAAAAAAAAAAGGAACATTGAGGAAACTGTAGACGTAGCCTCGGCACTGCCACAGTAGCCCCCGTGTGTTGCAGTAGGTATTCACATATGTGGCTCATACAGCTGTTGCCCTCGGCACGAAAACGCCATTCGAGTTACTCACACACACATACGCGCAAACACACGGACATCGGACATCCGGTCGATTCTGTAGAGCGCCATTTTTCTTTTTGATCGATGAAAATATACCGACAATTTTCATGCATTCATCAAAAATAGATAAATGGAAAAGGATAAAAGAACATAAAAATCATTAAAAATCAATTTAACCCTCAATTAAAGCTACTATTTTGAGGCGATTACATTGAAATTGAATCCAAATTATTTTTTGAAAATCTCAGGAGTTCCTGTTTTGACGGGAAATTGTGAAGAATCTTTTTTGTAGACCGTAAAATCTCTTACAAAAGAGATCTCTTGGTATTTTCCCATAAACCTACTTTTTTTTAAAGATATTCAGGAAATTATTAAAAAAATAGAGAAGACGAATATTTTCGTTTTCATGGCTTCAAAAAATTCGAGTTTACGGGAAATATCGAGTCTGCAGGAATTCATCAAGAGATAATTTTTGTAGCCTATGAAATTTTCGATAATAATAATATTCATTTTTATATTGTTTATTTTACATGTTTTTAACATTCTTAACAATGATATAATAAATTTTTCTATGAAAAAAATATTTTCATATTTTTCCTTGAATCCACTCGTTTTTCAGATATTTGTGAAATAGTGCGTTATTTTTTAATTGTGTCTCTTTTTCATTCCACTGGTCATTTATATATTAAAATTCTAAAAAATCAAGATTTTCTAGATAAAATCAATAATTCGATGCATAGGGCAACGCTCGAGAAGAGTAGTCACGTGAGGAGACACGTGTGGAATGCCCTATGAAGGGCGAAGAGGTGAAAAGAATAAAATGTACGATAAGATAAGTACGCAAGCTTGGTGCGGTTAAAAAAACAGAAAATTATTGAGCGCCCTTGTACATTCGGTGGCCTCTTTGCATCAACTTCATACGATATTTGTCGTGGAAATCGCGGTCGGTAACAGTTTCTTCTCGAACGATGCATACGTCTGAGTCCCGTATACCGTTGAACCCAATTCCATTTGAAACGATTGGCAGAGGACTTCCCTTCAACGTTTGTCTGATGTATCGCCGATACTGCAGCAACCTTCTATTCTCAACGAATATACATGCAGGTGAATGGATCGAAGCCCTACCACCCACCACCCACCATCTTAGTCGCTTGCTCCTATGAGTATGAGTAAAAATGCAGACATTTTCGAGAATTTTGAAAATTGGAGGGAGAGCAAAAAATGAAATCTCATGAGTAATTACAGTTTCTTCAAAAAAGGAATGAAAATAATTGAGGTGTTATACATCCATGAAATTCTCATTTCTCATTGGCACATCAAATTCTTCAAATAAGCAATTCTATTTTTTGAATAACATTGAAGAATGAAGAATATTTGAAGGAATGAAACAGAAGAAGAAATTCTGTTATGTTGAAGTCTTTGCAGTTCATGTTGCAGAGATCATGCGGAGAAGAAGAAAGGGCTGAAGTATTTCGCACGTACACTCTTTTTATAAAATAGACTACAGAATTGAAGATGGAAAAATGTTCCACACATCGGTACTTCTTTCATCTTGGGCTTGAGATACAAAACTCTACAAAAAGAATGTATCGTACTTCATTTTGGAATGTTCGGACAGCATTTTTGAACGAAAAATGCGGAAAATTTTTTCAGATCTAGTCGGAAATTGAAAAAAATCTGAATAGAAATTCACACGTGGATCAAAAAGATTCACAAATCGGACTTTACTGTACTTCACTAATTATGTTTCATTTTAGAGTAATAATATTAATTATCAAGCAAAATATTATTATTTTTATTATTATTATTATTATTATTTGAATTTGTTACAGGAAAGTTACCGCAGTTCACTCTGAGTTAATTTTGAAAAAATTAAAGTAAATAATTTCAAAAATAAAATAATCTCAGAAATTCCATAGAATTTCCGAATAGGAAAATATACCTGATTTCTAAGAAACTATTCAGGCAAAAGAAGGTTGCCAGAATTCCATTTGAAGAAATTCAAAGAAAAATTCGAAACAAAATTCGAAAAAAAAGAGATAGAGAAATAGAATTCTTCTTTTCTACAGAACCTTACGAAATGTGACTCGTACTCAATTTCCATGCCAAGATGCTTTCTTTGATTTCATGAAAGTATTTTTTTGAATTCAATGTCTTCAACCAGTGGAATACACGGAGATCCTATATAGAGAGTATGCTGCATTAATTAGCTTGAATCAAATAATTTTATTGTCTCTAATGAGTCAAATGAGAAAGATGACATCGAAATTAAAGAACATGAATTTCTTCATGGAATTCAAGCAACAATTGCTTAACGGTGAGAGTTTCGAAAAAAAAAAAATTTTGAAGAAGAAACGCCGTTGTTACAAAACGTCGGCCTTCGGAGGCACTCCCACTCTCTCATGCGCATAACAACCATACACACATATATATACACACTCAAACACACAGAGTGATTCTGGCGCGTTGTCCCTCTGGCGCGTCGAAGATTTCGTCATCGTACAAAGCGGCCACTCTCGAAATATTCACTTCACAAATGCGTATATATATATATATATATCCACCCGTTCTGTCGCAAGGGACGCAAAGGAAGGGAATGGAGGTACTTGCAACGTTTTCGTGCGCCACACTGGGCCAAGAGAAAATCTCACCTTGCAGCAACACAAACCGCAGATTCTTCTTTATCGGCTGTTGATAAGAAAATTTCATTCCTCTATTCTATATCAAAATCATAAATCCGCTTGAACAACAAACAGCATAAAACAAACCAATTGAATTATTTTTTAATCATCCCAAGTGGCCTCGCATACAGTGATCTTTCTCACTCTGCTCATGCTTTTTTATCTCCAGTTTTACCGATCGATATGTCGGCTCTGCAGTTACATTAAAAGTAGTGCACAATCATTATGTTCCATGCGCAAGGTATTTCGAATTTTCCAGAAAATTCTACAACGAAGAAAAAAAAAGGAACGAAAAAAAATCAGCGAAAAAAAAGGACATTTTCTCTTCAGCCTATTGAAATCATTTCCTCATATTTGTCTGAACTCTCTGTTATGGACGATTGAAATGAATGAAAGAATTTATAACCTAATAAAAATTGATAGACGAAATAAACGTAAAAAAAAAAGGAATCATATGATTATTACGTAGAGAAGTGACTCGATCGGCAAGTGGCATCGATATCCCGCATCGCTGCATAACCAACTACGCCTGTAGGCTCCCTCGACAATTCAGCGCATAGAATTGTGTTACAAAATCCCCGTAGTTGCAAAAGGCTCTCTCTCTCGCTCTTTCCATAGTCTTACAGTCATTTTCCATAGTAAAACGGCGCAATACCTTGGCTCATACTCTCTCTACTTCGTTCCCCTCTCTCTCTCCCTTTATACATATATATATATATATGTATGTATGTATGTAGTATGCTGAGTCACGGCTGGGTTGTCAGTTCTCATACACATGCTTGGGATAAAAGTATAGATGGGTAATGCGCAGTAACGCGGCGTTGCCAGATCGAGCTATATAGCCAGAGCTCGTGCTCGTTCTCATTCCTTCCCCACTCCTTTGACACAGCAACTGCCGTTGCCCCGCATTGTTGGCTCTCTCCATCCCCACCACAAGACATACAAGAAAAGGGGGCTTCCATCGAGCCCCGGATGGAGCGAGAGAGAGAGAGGGAAATATTCCCATTTTCTCTCACAAAACAGAGTATAACTGGGTAGGAAAGAGATAAAAATATTTTGAGTGCGCGCGAGAGTCTACGTTCAAATTTCATTGCTTCCAATGCTTTCTCGGGGGTTTATTCGTTGGCGACACAACGCTTGGACGGTGGAATTCAAGGGGAAATGTCGGTAATAGAGTTTTGCCAGAGATAAACAGTTGAATGAACGGCAACTGTCGGAGGCATAGGAGGGTTACCAACTGGGTAAAATGTAGCGGAATATTTTTGGAGAATTAAAGAATTAAGGATTTCAATTGCAGAATTTTCAGGAATAAAATCAAAGAAATTCCGCATCGATTGCGTTGTTTTAGGGAATTTCATGGAATGTAATAAAGGTAAGGGTTGTCTGCAGGAGTCTTTTTCCAAAGTCTCACTCGACTCGAAAAAAAATCTTCTTTTAAAAATTTTAGTTTCTCTCTTCGATCCTGGAATATTATCTACAAAAGCTGGCTAACAGAAAGATGAAAAATATTTCATAAACATAATTTGGAATTAATTCTTCGTTCATATTTCTGCATGAGAAGAAGATGCGCCAAGAAAGGATTTATGAATCATTTTGTATTTCCGGTAATTTGCGAGATATTTCAAAAAAGTGATTTCAAATTAAAATTGATGTCATTCGTTTCATCTCTTTGCAACTGATTTCTCCCATTGAATCGAAAATTTACAGAGACTCTCAGCATCAAATCGAATTTGAAGGTTTCCGGAGTTCAAAAATCAGTTCATTCCATTCATGCTCAATTTTCGATCCACTTCTCACTTGATTCAAACATTTTTAGATTTATTAAACATTTGTGAGAAAACAATAACAAAAATCAAAATATTGGGGAACGAAAATGAATGTGGATCGATTGAAAAGAAAATCCAATACATTCTGCGTGGTAGGTGAGTGGAGATAGAAAAAAAAGAGAAGTCAAGTGACCCAATAAATCTGCATTGGGTCATAGAAAGGGAAAATACAATCTACAAATACTAAAATACGATTTTTATAGTCTCTCCCTCGAGACTTTGAAAACTCCATTGGTGCTAGTATAGACAAGTATAACATAGGTGGGCTTTTCCCCTGTCACCCTCGGGGTGTACTCTCACACTCTGTATCAGTCATCCCTTCTAACTATACGGCTGCAAACTGTACAGACCCTATCTCTCTTTCTCGCTCTTTTCACTTTCACTTGCTACAGATATAGATTTTCAAACGATAACTTTGTTTCATGAATAATCAATTTCATGATTTGTGTAAAACCACATGTGGTGTCATAATTTTTTGATAAATAATATATGACTATTTTTATTGTTGTCTTAATAATTGTCTTCTGATTGTGCAATTAATATTTGGAATTATTGGTCATGAAATGTTAGAAGATGAGCTTGAAAATAGAACGAATATTTTGGAAATATCTCTGAAATTTTTGAGTTTATGAAAATTCATCAAAGAACCTTTTTTATGGCCCGTGAAATTTTCTATGAAAAAAGTCTCCTGACATTCTTCCTTGAGCCCAATCGATTCTGATATTTTCACAATACAATAAATTTTTCTGCTTTTTTTCAAGAGTTGAAGAAATGTGAAATTGATGATTTCGGTAATATCTATTGAATTACCAAATTTATTGGAATATGACAGAGGATATTTCCTTTAACGAATAAATTCCCACATGAAAAAGGTCTCTTCACAAATTCTCCTGAGTCGAATATTTTCCAAAATTCTTTTGAATTGTTCTAGTTTCAGTAGTAATTTTAGTAATCTCCTTGTAATAAATATATTAAATAAAAAAATGATCATTCACTATTAATGCATTTCATCTGAAATCAGAAAGAATAAGAATCAGAGGGTCGTGGGCTCAAATCCTGCTTGCGCATTACATATTTTTTCCGGAATTTGATTCTCTTAAAAATTTATTAATAAAAATTAATTTATTAATAAATTTATTTGTTTAATGTAAATTTTTATACGGTGAAATTTACATGATATTCATTGTGTAAATATACACTTAATGTATTAAGTATAAAAAATATATTTTTTTTTTTTTAATGTATTAAGTATAAAAAAAATAATATTTTTTTATACTTAATACATTAAAATGTATATTTACACAATAAATATCATGTAAATTTCACCGTATAATGTAAAAAAAAAAAAAAAATGACTATTTCATCTCAAATTTTGAAATTTTTGAGAAATCTTGATTTTTTCTATGCGATATACCCTGAAATTTCTCGTACTCGATTTTCCAAAAAACCCAACCAAAGTTCGATATATAGCTCCATTTCCTACTCTCAGATTAACCGGCTGCGTTTTTCATTTCCAATGAATAAAACATGAAAATGTCGAATACTATAGATCGAATTCTGAACTCTGGTGCTATTTTAATAGACTCTATAATATTTCATTTCAACAGGTAATATCTGAGGAACCATCTAGGGTTTCTGGTTATCTATCAAGGAATCTCCTTTGTAGCCCCGTTGAATTTCCTACCAAAAAATTTTCCTTACATTTTTCTTTACGCTTTTTTTTAAACATATCCACAAAATAGTAAAATATCTTGAGAAAATTATTTTTCTGGTTTTTTAAGAACTCAGAAAATTTTAGATTACATAATTCAAAAACATCTCTAAAACTATTGGATTTGCAGAAATTTGTCGAAATAGATTTTTTGTACTGAAAAAAAAGTGGTAAAATTAGTTAAATATTAAGATCATTGATCCTAAACAAATATTTTTTTCAACATCTTTATAATAATTTTGAAAACGAAATTTGTTTAGGACCAATGGTCTTATATAAATTTTACAGTCAATATTTGATTGGTCTTACCACTTTTTTTTCCCAGTGTAGACCGAGAATAGTATATTATCTAACAAGTCTGAAAATCTTTATCGCATGTGCAAGGTACAATTTTTTTATTGTACAGCGTGTGGAAAGTACCACTGACTACAAGCGAAACGTGCGGGAAGTGTTTACTTTTTGCATGATATGTGATAAATTCGAAACCCAGTAGTGAAATGGTGAACGAAAATAACTGAAAGAATCCACCGAGATTATTGCAGGAATATTTCCGAAAAAATGAAGCTTCAGAAAATTTCTGACCTTTTTTTTTGTAGTCCAGAAAAATACGCAACGGAAAAAGTCTTCCGATATTCTTTCCCAATGCTACTTCCTTTGCAAAAACAATCTACACAGAGAAAAATGTTTTCTTAATTTAAGAATGTGCAGTCACTTAATTTAAGAAAGTAAGACTCACTTAAATTAAGTGACTTCTTTCACTTAAATTAAGTGACTTTTTTCACTTAAATTAAGTGACTTCTTTGACTTAAATTAAGTGACTTTTTTCACTTAAATTAAGTGACTTTTCTCACTTAAATCAAGTGACTTTACTTTCTTAATTTAAGTGACCTGCACATTCTTAAATTAAGAGAAGATTTTTCTCTGTGTATAAACCGCTTTGCTGATTACTCAGAAGCAATCGAGTTGAGGAAAAATTCATCAAGACTTTTTTTGTCTCCATGAAATCCTATTCTCGTTATTTATGAGTTGACGAAATTTGATCTGCGATAATTCGAACTCCCGCAAGAATTTGAACTCCCGCAAGATTTTTTTCTGGTAAAAGCCAAAAGTCTACAAAAAAGGCTCATGTCATTTCCTCCTATACCAACATGCTCCAAAGATATTCAGAATATATGCTACGGATTTTTTTCAAATCATCCCTCTTCATAATTTCTCTACTCATTTGTGGGTTGAATCGCAAAAAGTTGAAGTTTTTTGGGGAAAAATTAGTATTTGCGCTGCATCGCTCTGGGAGGGTAGTCACGCGCGATACCGCGCGTGTATGCCCTAGTTTGTTCTCTCAAAAATATTTAAATTCACTCAAAACCCGATGTCATAAGTCCAAACTCGTGTTTTGCCAATCTTGAGACTACGCATATTTTTTATTCACTATAAAAGAATGTTTCTGAAAAAAAAAACTCAACCGCAGAATAAAGTTCAAGCATACTAGCTTGTACGTGAATTTTTCCAGAATTTTTCTACTCCATTAAATATTAAATTGCAATGGTTGCACGATGCTGGATTTATTGAAGAGTCACTGCACGACTCACGTGATACTCGGATCTCCTAAATGTATTATCATCCTCCATTTTTTTGAAGTTGAGCCACTCGTTCAAATCCACATTTTGTTAGGCTTCGACGAATTTTTCGATTAGTTCTCACCACATAATTTACAAGACATTAGTGATTGAAGCTTACAGTGAAACGGATAAGAGGGGCATCAAATTTATTCGAAAATGTAAAATTTATGTGAAACTGCCAAATTAATGAATCAATCATAAATTACTAATGCTAAGAATAATTTTTCGGTTGTATAATTGAAGGAAAGAGTTAATAATTTACCGTACTGTTATCGAGAAATGTTAATTTGAGCAATTGTACAGCATCAATCGTTCTGTTTTGTTGTAGAGGGATGGGGATGAATGGACATGTGTAGCAAAAAAGACCATATTTTTTCTTGAAAGTGAAAGCTTCAGCAAGACTATTTGAAAAAATTAATCAACAATCTGGACGTATTGGAGCATCTCCTCAATTTTTTCCGATTGTTTCATATTTTTCTCCACTCTGAAGAAAATGGTTCTAGGAATAAATTCCCTGGACAAAATCCCTTCGGAAAAAATTTCCCGGAAAAAATCTCCTCGACAAAAATTCCTCCGACAAAAATTCTCTTTACAAAAATTACTCAATAAATAATTCCATTAAGAGTGCAGGAGGGTTAAAAAAATGGAGAAAAGCAAGGAAAACTTTGCTCCATGAATTCTCGCGGGATAATGAATAAAAAATATGAAAAATATCTTAAAAAAATGGTGATTTATTTGAAAATAAGATGAAGTGTGATGGGTTTGATTAAAACATTGCAGGTTTTTTAATAAATTAACCAAAAAGTGAGTCAATTGACTGCTCCAAGCCGCCGTGTTTTACTTGAAAATCGATCACATAAATCGAAATATGGTGGCCTGCTGCTGTCAATGGAATCGTCTTTTTGTCAATTTATCAAAATATCTGCATTATTCTAATCAATCTCAGCGCATTTCATCTCATTTTCACAGAAATAATCATCTTTTAAAGGTATTTTTCATATATTTTTATCCATTATCCCGCGAGAATTCATAGAGCAAGGTTTTCCTCACTTTTCTCCATTCTTTTTAATCTTCCTGCCCTCTTAAATGAAATGTTCTCAATTCATCGATCGTGTATGTCTTTTATATTTATCAAATATAACAGGGAAGAATACAATGAGTGAGTGTGAAAGTCTTAAAAAAAACAAACACTCACTCTGCTTCGAAAATTATTAATTAATTCCAATCGTAATACTTTGAAATAAAATGATTCATACTGGAAGTTTTTTGATTTTAATCATATTTTTTTTTTCAAGAAGAAATTTTTGTGAAGGGTTTTTTTTGTCGGGGAGATTTTTTGCAGGGGAATTTTTTCCGGGAGATTTTTTCCGGGGGAATTAAGACCGATTACCGAAAAAAATTCCTGGATCATTTTACTCCATGGGTCCATTTAGCTCTAGTCTCTCCTATTTGTGATGACAGTAACAGTAATTGGAAACAGTGAAAGACGAAACACAATGGATAGAGAGCACTAGGTTCAATTTTTTAGTAGTTTAATAACATTCTCTAAAAAAAAAAGTTATTCTCTGAAATTCTTGTTTTCACGATATTTGCAGGGAAATCAAAATCTCCTTCTTCTTCTTAATTGTGCTGCGATTGATTGCAGCTGACCTTCAACCGCTAGGTTATGCAGCCAACTTCATATCAAAATCTCTTACGACTGATTGTCATCTACTTTCCAGGCACGAAAAATTCCATGGGTTAGTGATGGTCCAGTGATTGACGTCAATATACCAGTATTGGTACCCATTGCTCAACCAAAGCTGGCCTAATACTGCTTTAACGTTGGATAACAAAAATGGCCCAACATTGTTTGCCAAACAATAGTCCAGTCTTGATAATGAGCATTATCTGGGTACTATATTGGTTCCAATGTTTTGCCAGTGTTCATTTGGCTGTATTTTTATGTTCAAACCATGAATTAGGACGATTTAAATCTTCTGATGCATGGTCGTAAGAGCAGTCGAAATGCAATGTTATTCAAATGAAAAACCACAAAAAGCCTACTCAAGGGATCGAACTCAGGACCTTCGGATCGCCAGAATGTTACCCTACCGTCCACGCTATTGGGATGTCAAATACTTTTCTATCCAATTTGAACGCTGATAAATTCGTCGCCACCTATCTTCCTGAAAGTGATTATATTTGATTGAAATTGTTTAGAGGTTATTCATGAATTGGAAATCAAGATAAGCGGCAGCGTATCGGGCCAAGTACATGTTGAAGGCCCGAGCGCTGACCGTATATATTCCGGACAGAGCTTCCCCCTCCATTACTTTTTATTCTTTCTTATTAAATAACTCAAAAACCAGGCAAACTACGAAAGAAGTAGCCTTAGTTACATCACCTAATTCGACCTCGAGGGTTCAAATGGTGATATTTGTTTTTTTTTACATGCAATATTTTAAAAGAACCCCCTTCAGCAACGCCCGTGAATTCACTTTTTCGCCAAAATCTTTATTTCAATGTTTTGGCCAGATTTTTTTTAGAGGGTTGGCATTACTGTTGCTCACGTTGACAGCCAGTCTATCGATAAAATCGGAGTAAAAACTAAAAGTCGATAAAGAGAATTACCATTCGTTGGTGAGTAATTATCGATTTTCAGCAATTTATTGAAGATAGATTCCAAAAAAATTTTAGAAAATCATGAAATCTGGGAGAAAAAACAGAAACTGATGTTTCTGTAAAAAAAACGTGGCCAAGTACATGTTTCTGAGAGTTCCTCTCTTTCAAAAAAAATGAGATAATTCGGAAGAGCCAAGAATTGGAATTATTCCGCGAAGGTTGACGAGAAAGAAAAGAAATGAATACGATTAGATGGGTAATTAAATCATATCATGAAATAGATAAAAAAATTAAAGTCTTGATATTTAATTATTAGCACGACGAGTAGCTAATGCTTAGGAGCTAAGCCTTGGGTACCCAATCGTTGAGTAGGGCTTGACCAATACTGGAAGGACGAGCATCGGTGCATCATTACTCGGCGTAGGCTCGGTCGAGTCTCAAAAGCCAAGTCTCAAGTACCTAATTGTTGAACGAGGCTCGACCAATACCAAATGGTTGAACTATAGTGAACCAATGCTTCGCACAGACTCGGTCGGGCCTCGGCTGCCAGGCTTTGGTACCACAATGCTTGGCCAAGAGTCCACCAAGAGCTGTATATTGGGCGACGTCTACCCAGGTGGTCATGTTCCCTGCTCTCATGATTTCCATAAGTGGGAAGAGCACTGGCAAAATATTTCGGTAGCTTCAATCAAAGTTTCATCGATGAAGTTTACATAATGGATAAAAATATAAATCAACAGGTCAAGCTCTGAATAAAAATCCATGAAAAATTACTGGCCCAGTGCGGTAATCGTGGGACATGAAGGTTGTGAGTGAAGAAATCTTTCTATAAAAATGAAACAGTGAAAAACTTCTCGTAATATGTACCAACTGAGTGAGTGCAATATACTGGATTGGTCGGCAATTTTTCCATAACTGTGCCTACATTCATAGAATTTATTATTGTATTCCACTAAACTTATTGTAAGAAACGAATGAATTGTGGAACTAGGATGTTTATTTTCTCGTCCGCGGATGAATTTTTACCGGACTGAGTAGTAATTTCCATCGAACTCCGTTCGTCAATCGATTCAGTTCGGGTGTTTTCGGAAAAGATCGTGAACCGCAAGGACTTATGGGAAATTTGGAACTATCGCCATATTGGATCTGTCATCGTGATAGCAATGACCGACAGTTCTATGAAATCAAATGTTTAATTGTATCAAACAGCAAAATAATTGTTATACATAATGACTGCAAAAAAATCAATTCTCTCATGCTAGAACAGCACACAGGATATTACGAAATTTATAACATAAATACAATTCTTGGGAATTTTTTGGTCGACCACGAACTTCTTTCGACCATTGTACCTTATAAGACAATGATTTCTAGTAGAGTTTTTACTGTTAAAAAATGGATGTAAAAGAAATCCTTTTTTCATTCACCATGAGTTTCGTAAATTTATTTTTAGCATGAACAATGAATGAGAATAATGAAAAACTAATAATAATTATGATAATCAATGTAATAAAGAGAGGTATAGTATATACAAATTCCACCGTTTCATCATTGCATTTTCATTTCGTGACACTGAATTTCCACTGCTAGTGTGATTAAATTTTCATTCACTGAAGCTGAATTTTTATTGAATGGAACAGAATTTTGATTTTGGGAATATGAATGATTACTGTGATGTTTCAATATATTTCCATTCAGAAGAACTGATTTTTTATTCACTGAGCCTGAAATTTTTACTGGAACCCGTCATTGTCAACTTTTACCGGACTGGCTTCGCATCTTTCCATGCTAAGGCCACTATGTTCATCGGTTACTGCTCAGTCCGGTAATTTTTACGGAACTTTCACCACCAAGTTTCATGTATTTTTCTCTCCGTGTAGTTATTGTTTTAAATCTCAATTTTTAAATAGGTCTACTGGCAATTAAAAACGCGCTTCGCAGGCCTACATGGACCCATTCTAGTTCTTCTAAACACAGGCATGATTAATGTAATTCATTGAAATTTCAATCATATGCAAAATGTCGTCGGCAGTTTTTAGTATTTGAACTCTCAAATCGATTGCATTTAGACAATTATCGAAATCCGTACAAACGATCATTCGACTTTTTGATACATGAGTTGGAGTATCGAAAACAGTCATTCAATGAATTTATTTCACTTCCTTCAGTTAAAGGGGACTTCACTACTGAATTCATTGATGAGATAACCTATAAACCGACTTGTTGCTCTCCGTTATTGCCTGAGCTCTTATGTAGTACCTTCAGAGAACGATTCAGAATTGCCAGACAAATGAGGGCGAGAAGGAGAGAGTTTTAGCTCAATACCGAGCAAGATTTTATCGAAACTGCGTTGAGATTGGGAACTTACATGAGTCTTAGGACAAATTGATCTTCTCTGACAAGCACTTACGATAGTCTCCTCTATGCAGAAAACATCGCAGCTAGTAAAAAAACCCCAATAAATTCCTACATAAATAACAATTGAAACTTGCATATTTTGAAACGGCGTATGAATATTTTCAATGACGTTCATGATGTCACTACAAAAACTTTTAGTTCTACAAAGGCGGTGGATAGTGCTGCTGGTAGTGAAAAGCTAAAATAGGAAGAGTCTATTTTTCGTCATTCTTTCTTGAATAATATCTTCGAAATTCAGCAGGTAACCAAATTTCTGTAGGAACCTTTTTTTGAACTCTCATTCGCCACTACGGAAAAGGTTCTTACGAAAAGAAGATGATTTTTTTCTTTGCCCCCAAGACTCTAATTTTTCATCTCGCGCAATGCTGATCAGTATCGAGAGATTTCATTGTGAACACTTTGAATGATTGTGTTCCCCAACGAATGTTGGTCTTGCTTTGAAAGCTCCCATACACGATTCAACCGAGCTGGTCATTTTCGAAAAATTTGGGTTCTGAGCGACCAAGTTGATTCGATAGAAGAAGCAATTAGTTGAGTCGAGTGAAACCGACATATTCTATAAAAAAGGTGATCCTTCCCATTTGTCCGTCCCTTGTCAATTGATCTATAGAGAGGTAATGAAAAGATTCCTTGTAATATTTTTGGTTTACAGAAATATTTTTCTTCTTACATTTATTGCAAGTCGAATATAAAATCTGTAACAATCCACTCTTAGTCAAACAGAATTATCCTCCGAGTGAAAATAACTCTATAGAATGAATGAAAAAAAATTTCTGGAAAATAATCAACAGGAGAATAACAAAATGCACAATCTCGATAATGGAGAAAATGGGAAAGAAGTGAGCAAGGAATGGGTCCAGATCAAAAAAATATTTTTTACTATATCAATAAGGGGGAAACTTGCTTGGTGCCGTGTGTAGAGACAAGGTACCAGCGATCAGCTCGCCAATCAGCTTAGTCGGTCGAGTCATCCAACTCGGTTGAATCATGAATGAAAGCTCTCAGATTAGATTTTCGAGTACATATACACTTTCTTTATACATTCTTGCATATCTTCAATACTTCACGACACTCCACCAATGTAAATTGAAAATCCTTCAATCAATTTTCCTAATAAATGAAATAATTAATATTTTACTACATTCATGGTATCATTAAACCTTTCACTAGGTATCGGACATTTTTTTCAGTTTACAATCCATTTGAAAATTGTCCTCGTCAATGCATCAACAAAATGAAATTTGTGGTAGTTTTGAAAGTGGAAGCATATTCAGAAACGAAGATATATATATACACACATATATAAATGTGGAAAGTGCTTATGGTAGGGAGGAAAATGGTGGGACAGTTGCCGGACATCGGAATGGGAAAACGGGTTAGCCGAACGAGCACACTACGTAGTAGAGTTATGAGGGGTGCAATTGCACGTACCCATTTCCGTGAAAACAATGCGACGTATCAAACGTTCTCCCATCTGTAAAATCCTCTCAACAGAAGTAAGGTAGTTTTTTTTTTCAAGTAATTTATTTCACCGACTCAATTATTTATTTCTCTGGAAACTTTGAGTAAAATGAGGTTAGCGTGATAGAATCTATTTTAATACAGAAATTCTGGATGTAAGATTTTTGCAAAAGGAAAAAGGCAGTTATTCGTATCAACCTCTCCAATTTGTCCTCTTGTTATGAGGCAGGATAGTTTTTAGTACGGTTATATTTGCTCTGATTAAATAACGAATACCTCAATATCTAAGCGAGAAAACAAATTTTTAGTGGGAATCTTTATTATAGAGAAAAAACAGAACTATAAAAAAAACCCCAGAAAAAATCGCTATCTCCATTAATTTTCAAGACGTTATCATAATACAACTGCAATCGACTCAGAACGTCAAAAACCACCATACTTAAAAAATTTCCGTATTTGTGAGTGTGTGTGTGTTGACGTATCCTTCGCTTCACTCTGGAATGGGGATAGCTAGCGATCTGAAAATTTGACAGTACGTTTGATATGTGTGTCCCAAGTGCTCACCGAAATTTCAGCTGAATCGGCTTAATAGTTCTTAAGAAAAAAGGAAATGTCAGATAATCGTTTTTACGACTTTTCTCGATGAAAAATTAAAGCTCATCGTCCACTCTCATTGAGGAGACTCGCGCTCATAAGATGAACCTTCAACCCCTCAGGTACGGGGTTTATACATCGTATAGACCCCCCCTGCTTGTTTCATCGCTCGGATCCATGCATCGTGTTGACCCTTACCCCAATAAAAGAATTCGTCAACAATCAAAAATCAGTTCTTCGAGTACTATCAGAAATATTGAGACCTAAAAATTTATTCGGAGGGACGATAATACCATTTTTGAGGAACTTCCCGTCTGATGGGAAGAGGCCACGGCGTTCCGGCCCCGTACTTGAGGGGTTAAGCCTTGAGATGGTGGGCATTCTGATTTTTGGTTTTTCCAGTAAATAAATTTTAAGAATTTTCCTGTAAAAATCTTGTTACTCCCATAACTTAATTGATAATTGAGCTAAAGACTTTAAATTCCTCGATTTCATTTATCTGATAAGCACAAAGCTTTTTATAGGATTTGAGCGGAAACGGTTCAGGAGCTTCTGAAAAATTGGCATATAACGATTCCAAAAAAAAACAGACTATATTTATAAAATGATCTAATTAATTATCTTGGAGTTTAGTTTGAAAGAAGGACTTTACTATGTGTAATTTGTGCTATGAGTGTCAAATTTTTTGAAGGATCGTTCCAGAAAACTATTCACAAAATCGATTTCTCTATAAATTTCAATTTTTTTTTCATTTTTTCCTCAGAAGACACACATGCAAAACATTTGCATTCATTATCTGGAAGTCGACAGTTTCCTCTATAAAGTAAGCTCATCGTTATTCTGATCGATTAAACAAGTGACTAAAGCTCCTCGAGGCACGACTTTCAATTTTCAAATTGTAAAATTTCAGCGTAGGATTGCTGAAATTGATTCAGGAAGGTTTTTATTTGATGATAAGAGGAATTCTTCTACAACTTCAATTCACAAATTGCTATAAATGACAATTTATTGAGAATTTTCATGATCTCTAGTTTATTGTAGACTATAATTGATTAGTTATGAAATTCCATTCAAAAGCGTTCTGCTAATCTTATTGGGAGAATAATAAAAATTGCATAAATAGTGGAGATGTCAAAGTATGCACAAGTCGTGGGGTTTCTGCTTGTTTTCTGTAGAGAAAAGAACAACTTCAATATTATCATTACTTTTATTTCTATTATTGTGATGAGGTGGTGAGAAAGAGACGAGTTTGAGCTTCAAGCTGTTATTTTTCAATACCGTGGTAACTATCGAGCTCACGAGAATTTACCAGCCGACATTGCTTATAGCTCATGAAGTTCTCTACGAAAAAATTATTTTGGAAATTTTGTCTTATATCCAACTCTCTTCAGAGATGTTTACTGAATGTACGAGAATTTATCGACGGTCCTTGTTTAGGCCATAAAATTCTTCGAAAAAACCTCTCACAATCCCTCCTAAATCCAAAAAAATCAATCAATCTCCACAGCATTTTCAACTCTCTGTACCAAAATAGTGAAAAAAATACTTTCTAAGACAGGCTGCTCAAATTTCATCAATTTTCCTAACTCAATTTTTTGTCTGCCGCTACAGTAATTTCCGTTAGTATAACCTCACTTTCTACTGCACATAAACTCCTAATTTTCCATAAATTTCTCTTCCTATGTAAAACAAAAAACTTATTTTGTCTGTCATTCCAGTTCGAATGATAAGAAATTTGAAAGAAATCCTGGAGAAAATATAACGAGGAGGTCGCACTGTTGCGTGCAACACTCCAGAATTCACTCCCTCTATAAAACAAAAAAAAAAGAGGCAGAGAAAAAGAGAAATTACCGAGGGTCGTCATGCACACTTTTGCACATTAACATCGCCTTACAAACACATGAAAAAATATACAAATATGTTTATTCAAATATTTACTAACGCAACCTCAACTCATCCCTCTCTAATAAGCCATTGACTCTCTCTCTCTCTCTCCCCCTCTTTCTAGCTCTGTCAATGTTTGTCAATACACGCGCACCCTCTCTGCCCTTTATTTTTGGGAACCTCCCTCTTCTCAACATCACTCACATAAACATCAAAAAGTTCCCTCTATTTTCTCTACATGTATTGCAGAATGGTTTGGTTCTGTTCCATTCCGCTCAACAAAATAGTTGGCGTTTCACCGTGAATTTGACCCTATCCCCCCCCCCATCTCCCTCCTCACTCCACCACACTGATAGACTCTGGACAAAACCCACCTCCTCCCATGTAGAATCCTATGTATGTGTACTGATTGTGATGCCATCTCACTTGCGCCAATTACCGAAGCTCAAGGGGCTGCAACAATTCTCTCACTCGGTACAACGTAATCCACCCCTCCACTATCCATCCCCCCCCCCCCCCCCCCCCCCCCAAAAAAAACACATACAGAATTTTCCACACACCTATCTGTTCTACCCGAACGCTGACTGGGTTATATTCGCTATTTTGCAAACCCGAAAATTTTCGTTATGCAATTTCACGATTAAATAATTTCAGAGTGACTAGAGTTATTTGCAGATTTAATTGATCATTATCGTTTTACTTTCAACAGCTAAAATTGTCCATTGGGATGGAAATGGATTTTTCAGAAAATTCCAAAGACTCTGAAACTTGCGAAGTGACGCAATAAGACGAAGAATTGGATGCAGTTCGTTTCGAAAATAACTCGGTATTAAGGTGGGTTAGGAGAATTCACCATGGGACCTTTTCGTAGTCCATGAAAATCTCTACAAATAAGGTCTCCTGACAAATCCTCCTAAGCCCATTTGCTTAGAAGCTATTTACTAATGAATCTACTGGAAGTTACGCCCGCACTCAAACAGGGTGTAGCTTATTTTGAGGATAATTCGAGAATAATGAAGACTGGGTAAAATTATAATTGGACTTTTTTCATAATGAATTCTGTCATCTGAAAAACAGGTTTTTGACAGATACTGTTGAAACTTCCCCATTTCAAACAACAATTATAGAATAATGAAGCGACAAGTCAACTTTTTCATTCTTCCATAATTATCTCCAAAAGAGCAAGTTTCCGAATTACAGAAAAAAGCTTCAACGAATTTTCCTGAACCCCTCTCTGTTCTAACGTCATCAACAAATGAATGTAAAAATTTTTCATTGTTCTCCATATTTCCTCCGAAATTCTACAATCCTCTCCTTCCAATCCCCACAATTCGATTGCAGCAGTGAAAGGAGAGGAGAATTTCCGCCTTTCTTCATTTTTCAAAGTGAAAGCTTCGTCTACCTGATGACCAGAGGCGCTGCATGTATGTTATCTTATTTACACCACACAGATCCACTGATTTCATACTATTGACTTCCGGTTTGTAAAATTCCTTCTTCATTTTTTTGGAACGCGAAAAAAAAACCCTCTTCTTCTTTATTTCTCTTTTTTCAAACTCATTTTCCCTCCTCTACTATTGGAGTTTTTTTTTGCATGAGAGCGGAAGTCCTCACGAGTGGAACCAGGGGGTTGTACCTATTCCATACCCAGGGTAGTCCAGTCCCGTGTTACGTTCTCTCTTCCCCTTTCCTAGCTCGCAGTTTAGTTTCTCTCTGCGCGAACTCTGGAACGCTCTGTGCTCAACCAACTCGTTCTCTTTCTCTCTCTCTCCCTCTTCCATAATTTAGGCCAGTCTCTCATTGGTTAGCCCCTCGCTGACGTCATTTGGGGCAGCCCAGTGGGGGAAATTGCGCAGAAGAGCGGGGTAAAGATACTAGTGGATTTTAGTGGAGTGGTGGGGGAAAATAGAAGTTTCGCTAAAATACACTGTCAGATAGAACTTGGTAGCCGTGGCGCATAGAACGTGCTGTTACCACGAATTCTATATCGTTTTTTTCCTCTCCTTCTCCCTCTCTCTCTCTTTCGCTTATTTTTGTTTCGATATATAGATATACAGTTTGCCCGTGTTTTTCACGACTTTCCATTCTCGTTATAAAACCAGTAGAAATAATTAGAGAATTTTTAAGGATTAATTCTCAACGGATTCAATTCCTCAAAATGTTCTTTTTCAATTAATAATATGATTTTCCTTTTTGAAGGTGACTCCAAGAAACGATAAGAGGTATACTGCATGGGGCGAAGAAAATGCTTGACATGGGGAGGAATGAAGCTGAAGGGGATCACGACCAGCAGTGGTCGGCCTTATTTTATAGGCAGACACACACAATATAGGCATATGCGCGCGTTGTATTATACAAGCGCGCCACAAATATTATCATTTTAAATTGTAGTCTTATTACATTGTTTTGGATCAACAGCGAATAATTATAGGCTTAACCACTGATGCCGAATTATACAAGTCTGTTCAATTCAATTTGTGTTGAATTACGAATCCACCGAATGATTATGATTCCAATGAATCCAGGAATCAATAACAATCCTTCAGAGATTTTATGCGTCTGAATTTCTATTTTAGTCGATATTTCGCGTGATTTGAATGAGAGCTTTATTTTGTCGAACAGAAGGCCACTCACAGAAAAGATTTCAACGAATAATTTCGAATTTCTGCGAAATTTCCAGATATTTCCAAAATGAAAATCAATTTGTCCCGTTTATCTCTTCTAATTGTTATCGAATTCCAACAAAAAAAAAACAAACTAATGATGAGCAATCATAATATAAAATAAAATCTATTCAAATAAATTCCATTGAAATTTATGAATTTATGAACAATAGAGTATCCTGTCGGCTGGAAATGATACGAACTAAAGTTCCGACTTACCCCCTCCATTTTACCCCGAAAAAGATGAATAGAAAATTTAAAAAATAGAATGGTTTAAACTCACTAATTAGCAAGCGGTAACTTTTGGAGGAAATTCACTGAAAAAATTTCCTGAAAAAAGTTTTTCATTGAAAATACATTTTTTCCATCATTTCATGTAGTTTGATTGAAGGTCAAAGTTGATTTGTCAGTTGTTATAATTAACTAGTTTCTTTTTTTCTTTCCTTTTGATTTTATTTTACGCTGAATTCTTCGTATGGGTGCGCGCGCTACCTACTTTTTGCGCGGGAATCGATTCTCTATTTCGAGCTTTACCCCCTCTGGTTGGTTCAGCCATGTCATTTGAACTTATCGTTTCAGCCCCAAAAAAATGGTTATCAAAAAAGATGGAATAAAATAGAATTCGTTGGATTTTGGGTATTATAACCTTTTTCGGTTGAATTCGTTCCCTATTTTTTTGGTTCTTTTTCTGGATTTTTTCACCACATCGATTGGGTAATATTAACAATCAAAGGGAAAAAGAATGATAGGAACGGTAGAACTGTAAATATCTCAGAAACCATTCGGCTTACATGAATTTATAAAGAGACCTTTTTCATAGTTCATGAAATTTTCTACAAAAGAGTTCATTCATCATTCTCTTCTCAGCCTACTCGTTTTTGGGGAGATCTTTGAAATAAACTGCAAATCATCATTTCAATCATTTCCTTCCGTAACTCTTGATTTGCGATTATATAAAAAATTATCGTTTCGACAGAAAAATATCAGGAAACTTTTTTTTTTAAAGCTCGCAATTTTTTCTTTCAAAAAGCGTCTCTTGTGATTTTTCTCAAAACACACTCGTTAAAAAGATAATCGCACCATAAATTTTCTCTATTACCGACTAAACTCGGAATCTATCGAAGATTTCATCATCCTTAATTCAAAATTCCCGCGTCAACTGTCACCCAATGAGCTGGAGCGCCGTTACGAATGATCAATAATTCTTACGCAGCAGCATCTAGCGGTGAATAGTGTATCAGATCTAAAAATAAATGCAAAGAATCTACTTTGCTTGTTTTTTCCCCTTCAGAATAAATTATCAGGTTATTGTTTTCGATGATGAGAAAAAATAAATAGACAGGAAACAAAGGAAGAGTAAAGATCCCGTTTTCTAAAATACCTTAACACATTGACGTTTAAATCCTACCCAGACCACTCCTGGTCTGTATGTGTGTGTGTTGTATATTACAAGTAGGACAATTTCAGGTGAGAGAAGTGGATAGAAGTTTCACCGTTATTTTCAACTTAGTGCGTAGTGGGTAGAGGTAGTGGACGTCAAAACTATGTGGTTCAAACTATTTGTGTTGATACACAAAATGCTTTTCTATATAAAACGTGTATACATATGAACTGTATATATATAGATACAATAGCTGACACTTGTATCGTTTATTTGATACTGTACATTGGAGGTGAAGCACGAGTAACCCGGATTCAAAATTTTATTCCTGGAATACTGTCACTAATAATTGAATGAGAAATCTCATTATCGATTGAAGCTAATGGAATGATTTTTTTTTTCAATTATCTTCATTTGTTCTCTTAAAGGAAGAATTCCATTCTCTTTTGCTGAATGATAATTTTATAAAAATAGATATTTCTGAATGTCAAAGCTTCGATCATATCAATATTTTTCAGTAAACCCTAACTCTCATGATTCCACACTATTTCATCATTTTTCGAGTTTTTTTTCCGTTCCGTTCATTTTTAGATACGTTATTGGAATGGTTAAAAAAAAGGCTTTATTTTTGGAAATGAGAAGATAAATAAAATTTGAGAAATTTCCTACCATTTTGAGTTCAGAAAAAATGCAGTGGATGCTCACTTCCCTCCAACCTCGAACACTTGTACCTTGTTGAATATCAGATCTATAAGGAAAATGGAAGAGTTCTTTTTCATAGAAATATCAAAAAAATTGCAATTGCATTCCTTTCAGCTTCCAAAACCTAATAATTCTATTTGTTACAAACAGAAACAAATAGAAAAGTGGCAGCCGTACTTCTCGTTTTGAAAATCTGAAAAAAAAATATGCTATAGATTGAAATGTTCCGGATTTTTTCTCCAAAGTTTCGTTTTTTTTTCTGAACAGTTCGCTAGATATCGCTTCTCCATGTTTTTTCTCGATCCACGGTCGAGGAAGAAAAAGCATGCTCACAATGTACTCACTACAAGTCAGGTGATGACTGGCAAGCATGTCGAGCGTAGTGATGCAACACGAAAAAGTGACGGTCATTTAACCGGTCAATTGACCGTCACGGACCAATTGGCAATGACTGACCATTTTGGTCAAAGAATAATGACCAAATCGTGAGTCAGAAAATTGGCCAGAAATGGTTTTGACGGTCAGATTCCATCTAAACAGAGCTGATGATTTTTTTTTGTGGACCTCTTCTTTTGCAAACACATATGTATTAATCAGAGTCATTATATTTGAGACTGACTGGAGTCAAAAACAGTCAGGATAAAAGTAATATGATAGAACGTTACGGAGATATATCTCTATCTGTGAGACAAGAGTAAACTGAATCTATTAGGATAGGTGCAGAATTTATGCAGAGTTTACGATTTGTTGAGATAATAAAAAAATATTCCTGTGATATCATTGTATTTGAATTTAATAAGCCTTTTCCTCTTCAAAATATCATTCTACTAAAAGTGACTAAAAATGACCGTAGAACTAATTGACGGTCATTTTCCATCTATATAGCTGGATTTCATTACAGATTCTAGTTCGTTATTCTTCAATTGGGGTTTTCAATTGCCGATATTCTACCAAAAATGAGAAATACAGCACTTTTGAAAATAGATGGTTTCTCTGAGTGTTTCCATTGAATTTAGGAAAAAATCATAAAAATGACATAAAAAATGACTAAAAATAAAATTGACGGTCAATTTTCATCTATATAAATGGATTTTGACATTTATTTCTCCTGACTGACCATTTGAATTTTTGACGGTCAATTTTCAACGAACATTGCGGTCAAGTCAAAAATGGTCACGAAATGGTCAATTGACGCCTGACCTGACCAATTTCAAAATTGACCGTCATTTTACATCTCTAGTCGAGCGCTCTCCATGGTTTCTTTCTTGAAGTCATCACTTTTTAGTTATTATGATATAATGATAAACATGCAGAGAAATTTGACTTTGGGGAAAATAGATGATGAGAAAAATCTCCCACAGAATAAATGGCCCATAAATATATATATTTTTTCGTGTGATATTGTCGTTGTGATCTTGAGGAGTGTAACCATGTGATCACTGAATTCTCCATTTTACACTTTTATCCCGTAATTCCCCAATTATGTCTACTGGAATGTGCATTGTGTAGAATGAGGGTACGTGGTTATGTTATTTGGAGGGGGGGATTTAACCCCCGATCCATTACGGGGATAGAAAATCAAGTATAATCAAGCTATTCATCTGATCAGACGTGTGAATCAAGACGGTGATCAAGTAACCGAAAGTCACCAAACTACTCATCTTTTTCAAAAAAGATTATCAAACTGCTGAGCCGACATATTATAAAATATACATGAGCAAGTGTGCGGACGTAGGTCTGCGATCTGCCTGCCTATTTTGCCTTCGATGGGACCTTCGTCAAGGGGATCTTCCAAATTCGAACTCGATAGATCCAAATAAGGCTGCTGTAGCATTTTTCTAAATTCCAAATAAACAGACGCCCCACTACTTGTGGGTAATTTCATGATCCCACTGATCATACGATATTTATCATTCTGTCGATTGGCAGAACACTTTCAAACAGAATTTTATAACTAGTCCATTATAGTCCACAAAGAAATGATAAAATTAGAAATTCTCAATCGATTTTCATTTATTGCGATATATAGATAGATATATCGCTGATATAGATATATAGATGTGGCAAAGTGCTGCCATCACGGGAAGAAATCTTATCTAAATCAATTTTAGCAATAGTGCGCTGAAATTTCAAAATCTGAGAATTGAAAGTGGTGCACCCAGGAACATTCATCAGTCTTCCAACCATCCAATTGAAATTACAATGGGCTTACTTCATAGAGAAAGTTGAGTTATGGGGGAATAGAGCTCTGCCAGCTAAAACTATTGTATTTAGCTTAATTTTTCGAAATTTTTATTCTAAGTTAGTTTGTCGGGTCGCTTACGATAACAAGGGCATTTAGGAGTTAAATTTTTACTCTTTCTCTAGTAACTCATTCTAACGCTCAAAATAAGGTATGACGAGGTTTATCGATTTGTTCATAAAAAGATTAACACCATCACGTTCTTGAGAGTACACAACATCATCAAGTCTAACGCTTTGTCCGAAAAGTGTTGGAATATGATGGCGATGAACAAGGAGTTAACAGCCTTTGGATGTAATGAGTCAACATAAGAACGTCGACAAATACCGTCGCAGAGTTAGAGTAAGATGTACAACATACTTGAGTATTTATGATCAATCTTGGTTTTCTGGATGAAGAGCGAATATTGGGAGCATTCTAAAGGTTATCAATTAGTATTTGAACATGGACAAGATAACCCAGAGACAAACTAGTTATGAGGCACAACTGTCTTTGAAATAGTCAGATTCCGGGCCGCGAAGATGAACGATAGACTCCTTTTATGGACTAGTGAAATAAATTATGAACAAACAAGAGCTTTGGAACTAATAGTTGAAGTTTTTTTTTTTATTGTAATAGTTGAAGCTGACAAGTTAGCTAGAGACCGCTCAAAGGAGGTCTGTGGGTGTTTGGCTGCATCGATAAGGGGATTGGACGAATGATCATCGTACCAGTTGCCAGTCGTGGTGCCAGTTCACTCATTGGACTCATCGGGAAATTTGTTGGACCAGGTTCAATGACCCAGTCAGACGGTTGGCCTGGATACCAGAGGTTATCCGATGATTATAACCATATGAGAATAAACCACCACGTATCCCACGTCAACCCAACAAATCGTGCTCACACTCAGATCATTGACAGGAGCTGGAGAGAGCTGAAAGCTAACATTCCGGAGTGCAGTATGCAACCGTTAAGGTATTTGAGAAGACTGAGTGAATTCATCTTTGGAAGAGCCCACTCAGTCCCTGAATGAATGAAAGCGTTTCTTCAACTCATCACCATCTATGAAGATCCTGAATAACTACTTGTAACCAATTCATGTTGGTTCTTTCAATCTTGTATCTCTAAATTCTGTTATTAGTTGAAGAATAAATATTGACGTCCACTTCTTGCTTCACAATTCACTCTTCAGCACATGCGTATGCTACAAGTGTGAAATGAGTTGCGGGAAACACTGAAATTGATTTCAGAATTATTCCTTCAAAAGCTCAATGGAGGTGAGCGGTGATTAGGTCATATCAGTGCAAACATCATCTGTATTTTACGGAAGCCGGGTTGGCTCACAATTAACTTGTGGGAAAGTGGCGCCGCACATGTCAATTTTCCACATGTGCATTTTAAACTTGTGGAGAATTGGCACTCTATAAATGCACTAGTTCATTTGTGAGTTGTGCACAAGTCCACAAGTTCATTTTTAACTTGTGCACTAGTGGATTTGTGGAGAGTTGGCGCCATATTCAAAATACCCTTGCATTTTGGATGAAAATAGTAATATTCGAAACTCAAAGTTTCCCCTGCCTATATCGATCGTAAATTTCCCGGGGAATCACGTGGGCTAGTTTAAATTGGGTCCAGATCAATATTTACGGAGATACAAGCATAAGGCCCAATCTAGATCGATCTAAAATGATTCTGCTATGCATATTTGCAAAGCCGAGACTATTCTCTCTTCAAATATGCATGGAGATATTATTTGGAACTCATCTGGATTGGACCTTATGCCTGTATCTTCGTGAATATTGCTCTGGGCCCAATTTAGACCAGCTCACGTGATTCCTCGAAAAATTTACGATCGATGTAGGTGGAGAGAGCTTTTAAATTCAAACATTTTTATTTTTATCCAAAAAAACGAGGAGGCTAACCCCTTCTCGTTTTTTTGGGCCCAAAAATAAATGTTTCACTTTCAAAGTTCTCCCCACCTATATCGACCCCATTTTTCCCGAGGAATTACGTGAGCCCGTCCAAATTGGGCCCAGAGCAATATTTACGAAGATACAGGCATTAGGTCCAATCCAGATGAGTTCCAAATAATCTCTCCATGCATATTTGAAGAGAGAATAGTCTCCGCTTTGCAAATATGCATAGCAGAATCATTTTAGATCAATCTAGATTGGGCCTTATGCCTGTCTCCCTGTGAATATTGCTCTGGGCCCAATTTAAACTAGCCCACGTGATTCCCCGGGGAATTTACGATCGATATAGGCAGAGGAAACTTTGAGTTTCGAATATTACTATTTTCATCCAAAATGCAAGGGTATTTTGAATATGGCGCCAACTCTCCACAAATCCACTAGTGCACAAGTTCAAAATGAACTTGTGGACTTGTGCACAGCTCACAAATGAACTAGTGCATTTGTAGAGTGCCAATTCTCCACAAGTTTAAAATGCACATGTGGAAAATGGACATGTGCAGCGCCACTTTCCCACAAGTTAATCGTGAGCCAACCCGGCTTCCGTAATATTTACTCATTTGCTTAGGTGTTTGGTGAGAAGGCCTCTCCGCCAGAGCCGTTGCACTACCACATCCTCATCGTGGTCCTGGGTACAGCTAAGAGCAGTTGTATAGAGGTTGTCACATGCTTACATACGGTCAGTAACGGAGCTAGGTTTGAAATTATTATTATGATAGTCGGCAGAGTGAAACTACTCATTTACAAAAAAATTTCTACTTCCAAATGATTAAGTTCGATATATTTGCATTTCCATGAAAAAATCGAGAAAATCCAAATTTCCTAATGAAGACTGATTCAGTATGGCTTGATTAGAAATTTTTATTTTCTCAATGAAGGTATACACCCTTGCTATTCAGATACACCAGATTCAAATGTGATCAGGCGTGGTATACCGAAGCAGAATCGCCATATTCACTCCAGATCTGGGTTTGATCAGGCGTGTCCAAGTGGGAAATGACAAAAAGACCGAGTCTGTATCAAGATTGGTCCAAACCTCTGCCTCAGCCTCGTCTCTAATTTGGCATTCAAGCTTGATCCAAAGCCGGGTTGCCCATGGAATGATGACGCAGGACCGAGCTTGGCCGCTGAAGCTGTGCCAAGCTTAGGAACCAAAGCCACACTGAGCTCGGGAACCGAAGTCGCACGAAACATGAACCAAACTCGGTGACCAGGGATGTTCCCTATTTGGGAAAAAATGTTTAAATTATCATCGAACAGTAATGATTATTCAATTAGAAGTCTTTTACAAGATGAGTCACTCTGAATAATATTTTAAAGAAGAAGATATGGACCTGCAGCCATTGAATCTAAAAACTTTTGATAAAAAGACTTGGGCTGAGTTAGGATACCAAGATGGGAATAATTTTTTGTCTAATTCTGGCTGATGGCTGGTCCTTCAGCCTTAGTTGAAACTCGGTGAGAACTCGATGCTCTAAATTTTCGATATCAGCTTTCGATGAAGCTTAGACCAAGCGTGGCGGACAGAGCCCAAGCCCTCGGCATTTACCTGACTCGAAATTTCGATCTGGGTCTCTTCTGGATCTGATCAGCCTGCCTGACTCTGGACATCAAGCCCTCGCTTGGATGTCTCATCCGTTCCATGTCTGAGCTATAACGCACTTATCATGTCAGGGCCTGATTTGAATCGCCAACTAAGGACCGGATAAAATATTCCATGAATGATCCAGAAGACTATAATCATTAATTAACGAACTCAATAATGATAAATATCTAGTTATCCACTGTCAAGTAATTCATTGTTGTATTTGCACTGAGATGACATTTTTTTCCACTGAAGTAAGAGATTTTAGATTAAGAAATTAATTCACCACTGGATTGACTTGATCCCGGAACCTTTTGCACACTCAGCTGATCCACTAACCACTAGACTACATCTCAGTGATAGGATCAGTCAGCCTGATTATTTATCTAAACTTCTTCCATAACGATATTAATAATTTTCAGAATTAGACAAAAAAACGGATCACTAATCACGTGAAAATATCTTTTCATCATTTCGTATGAAATCATTATTTTTCCTGTGTGGGGGAAATGAATTCTCCCCGCAGATCTCGATATCACGTCAGAAATATTTTTCCAATGAGAAATTTCGTACACGACATTAGTCCTTCCCACAGAAATAAATTCCACTGTTTCAAGAATGGGCCTCCCCAGGTTGAAAATGAATCAGAAGCGCACAGCTCAATCAGGTCTAATTTGATCTGATCAGATCTGAACATCTCCTGGGTTAGAAATAAATTCGTTTTTTTTCGGCTTCGAGCAAATTATTAGAAAAAAGTGAAAAAGTCAGAAGACTCTCTTTCTGCGAAAAATTCGCTAATGGTATTTTCCTAACGTCAATATGCTCAGTGTGTTTTTCTCAGGATGTCTTAGTTACCCCATGGAGTGCCCTTTCAAACGACTTCAACATGTTAAATATTGGAGCTAGAAAAACGCCATCATTGACTTTTTTTGTAAAAAATTCAATGCTCTACAGGAAAGCTCCCATCAATTTTTTTCCTATCCCTTGAAGCTTGCCCACCGGGAGCTAGAAAAGGTAGAGAAGTTTGACTTCTCTAAGTTTGATGCTTTTCACAAACTATGAAAATTGTTTGCTGCCAGTCTCCGTTTAACTATGATTCGATCACGTGAAAATCTAGTAATCCATATTTTTTGGACGATGAGCTAAAAAACTACTTCAAGTTCTTCACAAAAATCGGCATGTAAGTAGAATTTCGAATATGATAATTTTTTATTACTTCACGTCTGAATTCATCGAAAAACTTGGAATTCCTTCTACATTACCGACTGAGAAATGACCTCTCCCGTTGATTGCTTCCAAAAAATAATAAATCCAATTTAAGATTCTCTCGCTTTTTTTTAATTCAGCGATTAACCGTTTCAGAGGCAGAAAGTCACTGTCAGCGATACTTAAAATTGCGATACCCAAGCGATATCAACTCAAGAGTCGTGAAAGAAGTAACGAAGATAGTATGTATGTGTGTACGAAAAAGAAGAGAGAAAAGAGGAAAAAGGAGAAGAATGATGGTTGTATATAGCGACGCGATAGAGTGCCGGAGAAGGGGGCTGGGGGGTCAAGTAGGCACGGCTTCTTGCTGGGAACTGATCCGTGACGCCCACACTGGTCACCATCTTCGTGGCTTCTTGGCGTTGGTATCGGCTATGGTAGCATAAGAAAATATCGAACAAATTATGAAGAGCAGAAGGAGAATAATCGTCAGCGGAAATCAATTCATGCGTTTAATAATGTTAAGGAAGAGAAAATAAAGAGTTATTGAGAATTAACGTATGCCTACATTTCATCTCTTTCGATTTAATCGGAAAATTATACCCTGGAATTCCGCTATATTCAATCCCTCTATATCTGACCACCCTTTATATTTGACTGAATTCTCGCTCTATTTTTGACTATCCTGTTCCTTACTACGATTTTCTATGACTATCAGGACCATCAGCCAAAAGAAAGCATTTAGGCAGGTAGATCTGAGTTTTCTATGTAGAAAGGAATCCTTCTGAATAGGACTCCTCTGAATCTAACCACCCTGTGTATCTGACAGAATTGCAGATCTATGCTGGATGATCCTGTGCTCCACTACGACTTATTGTGGTCACCAGGATGAACAGTCCGAAAAAAACCATTTAGGACATATTCCAATTTTCTGGGTATACCTCTGTTCATTGCGCATTCAGCAGCACAGACCTGCGCATTTGGCTGCGCAGACCTATGCATATGTGACATGAGCATGATGTGATGAGAACGAAGGGATGTGTCAAAAATAGAGAATGGTCCTGGAGGGATGAGTCAGATGTAGAGAAATTCCATGGTATTCTTTACCTCTTCCGAGCACTAGAAAGACATCTCTTATTTTTGGAGAAATAATTAACTGCTGGAAATGACATTTACATATGAATAAGTGAGTTGTTGAAGTACAAGTTAATGAAACCGGAGTAAAATGGAGCTGCGGAGTCGAATGAATTTAGAATTCATTCAAAAAAAATGTGAAAATCGTTCAATATATAGATGTATTGGATCCATTATCTTGGCTAATTTCTTCTGATGGATACCCTTATTTCGAAGAAATTATGCTCCATTTTTCAGCCCTGCTCCGATCTCAAATCCAAAGGCATGATACGTGATTTCTTTTTTGCAAAAAGAATCAATGCCATTAATGAGGAAAAATTGGTACAAAAATTGTCCGAAAAAATTTGGATTTCCGAGTCCTGATTTTCGCTATGGGTCACATATGAAAAATACCAAGAGAATATCTAAGCGTATTCTCTAGGCCATTCTATTGAAACTTTGAGTTCATTCTTGCAATTTTATTGAAAATTTCACAGTTCTCCCTCACACTCCTTTCTCTCTAATTGAAATATCCTGTTGAAGTGGTCCGCTTAGAATCTTCATTTTCCTATGATATTTTCTCAATTGAATTGAAATCAATGTTGATAAAAAGATGGAATGATTGTTTGATTGAAAAAATGATCTAACATGCACAGAGAGAAATTTCTCTGAAAAATCATGATGCTCAGCGACATAATGTGGATGCAAAATACAGGCCGGAAGTATTCCATGAGTCTACTAATGGAAAAAATGTCTTTGTCACGGCAATTAGTAATAGGGCCAATAAAATTTTCAAGATAAAATATAACAATAACTGTTACGTAGCATTACAAACATATTAGCTAATAGTTCTTTCTCTCAAAGCTTAGCGCAGTAAAGTTTTCGCAGTAAAGCGCAAAAAAAAATAAAATAAAAATAAACGGAATAAAATTAAATGAATTAATTTTTAGTATTTAAATATTGTTCATATTTTCCATACATTGATTTAGAAAAATTCAATAAATTAATTCATTTCATTTTATTTCGTTTATTTTTATTTTATTTAATTCATTTTTATTTTATTTAAT
Organism: Aleiodes alternator; assembly: GCA_963921955.1. NCBI lineage: Eukaryota > Metazoa > Arthropoda > Insecta > Hymenoptera > Braconidae > Aleiodes > Aleiodes alternator. The sequence continues at coordinate 5,698,216 of OY998113.1, forward strand.
TCATTTTTATTTTATTTATTAATTATAACTAGTTTTTAATCAATATAAAAAACGGCAATATATGAAAACTGAAAAGAAATATAATTATCTCCGCTGTCTGGTCATTGCGGTGATTTGAACAAGCTGCGCATGGCGCGCGTCACGTGACCGGGCCCCGGCGCCATTAGACGAACAGCTGCTCGTTTGGCGAAAAAAAAAATGAAAACTTGAAAAATTAATTGTGAGTGAGCGGTGCATTTTTTGGCATGCATTCCTAACTCCGTATGGAAGGAAATTATTAAATCTACATACAGATATTCCCCCCCCCCCCCCCGAAAATTGCAACAATTTTGAATAATTAATAATTAAAATAAATTTCCGATTTTTCGCCCTTGTTTTTAATTAATTATAATTTTTCCGATCCACCCCCAGCGGAAATATTTTGATATGATAATCAGGGGATTTTTCCCTACACGCTGATATATTTTTCATCCCCTGGAGCCCTATTTCCTATAACACATATAAATGAATCCAACTTTACTGTACTATAAGGAAAAATTATCTATCCGACAAATGATGAATCATCGGGCCCTTAGAAATTTTCATACGCTACTAAGAATTTTTATAAAATTTTTTAAAAATTTTTCCTATGCCAGCCTCATGATGTGGTAGACGAAGGGGCATGTCGGATATCTTCGACTGTTTTCGGTACATGAGCCGTTGGTCATTTTACACTTGGCTTTGGATTGAAATATCTCGAAAACTATGCAAAATTTATCGAGATATGCTGCGAATGAAATTCAGAGGGAAGATTAACGAAGAAAATAAGCAAAACGCCGTCTTTCTGCGATCAGTAATTTCCGGATATCAATTTTTTAATGAGTAGTTCAGAGAAAATAGACGAGGTCCGATAGCAAATAAATGGGCGATCGGGCGTCCTTTCTGAAATTTTCATTAAAAAATTAATATCTCAATAACTACAAGTCGTAGAAAAACGGAGTCTTGCTCATTTTATTCGTTAATCTTCCCTCTGAATTTCATTCACAGCATGTCTCGATAACTTTTGAGTAATTTTCGCGATATTTCAATTCAAAGCTAAGTGTAGAATGGCTATTTTTTTAAGACACGAAAATTATGATGTGCAGCATGGGAATTTTTCGGTCATGTTTCATGAAAACTCCTCCCAGAAGCAAATCGCATCCCGTTTATGGAGCGGCATGGTAATTCTTTAAAAAATCATTCAGAAAAATTCCAATATTTTTCTCTCCGTGTGCAGAACTCGAATTATTTGCAATAGAATACCTTGTTTCTTCCATTCAAAACCAATAATGATGGTTTTTGAAGAAGTTTCATAACATCAATCCTTGAAACATTCTCTAGTGCTTTTTTGAAAATATTACAAAGTATTACAGAATAGGAAAAAACAGAATTATTCGTTTTTTTCGAGGGAATCAAGTATAAATAATGATATTCGACGAATATGATAGAGAAAACATAATCGGTCGTGACATGGCAACAATATATGTCTTGTCGCGTAGGTCGTTTAGCGCGAATTTCAAAGAGAGCAGAGTAGAATTTCCTAGCAAAGTGCGCTAGAATTATCTCTTGAATTCCTACCTTGGTCAATAGTCTGATACACGTCAGAAAAAAAGAAAAGATCAATCAAATTACTTTTGCAACTATTATTACTCCGATGTCAAAAAACTGAACGAGATAGCAAAATTCTTGTGATACCTTTTTCGTAACTCAAATTTCCCTTGGTGAAAAACGCTTTTTACAGAAATAACGCTTCTTCGTATAGTTTCCGAGATACTCATTGGCAAAAAAGTGAAGCAAGAGATGCACTTTCCTTGTTCCACTTTTACACTACTAAATTAGACATTATCTTTAAATACAATTATTTCCTTTGCATGAGTTGAAGCATTTTTCATAAAGTTATTGATATTTTATCAGAAAAATAACTTCAAATTACTTCTCTATGAAACCTTAGAAAAATATAACGTGTATTATAAAGTTGGGTGAAAAGAGTAACGGGGGATCGTTACAACAGGGTCGTGGGAAGTGCTACGTTCGACCTTGAGCCGCAAGCGAACACGAATATACATATATATATTAGGGTGTTTCAAAAAAACAAAAGATTTTTTATTTTTCTGATGGTGTCCAAAAATTGATAGTATACTTGAAAACGAAAATTTCGGTCTTATGTAGAGCTCTTAATATCGATATTAAGGTTTGCCTCAATCCATTTTTCTATTTCCCATTTAAAAAACACAAGAAAATATTTTTTTAATTTTCTAATTTTTGTAGCTTGGAAACCGTTCATTGCAGGGAAATTCTGAATAGTGAATCTCAACGGAAATTGAACGATCTACGAAAAAGGTCTCTTGCAAAAAATTCATAAAATCAATTGTTTTCGAGTTATGAATGTGTTAATTAGTATCTGTTAAAATTTTCGAGTATTTAGTCAAATAAATTGAAGTATTAAAGTTTTGTTTTCATATCAGTGCTATATATATTATGAAATTACTCAATTTACATTGAATTTGAAGTACAAGTATATTTTTTTGATATGAAATCCAATAGATTATTACTAATAAACGATTCTACGTGAATTAGAATCGTTGGAACTATCAAATGCGTAATTTATGGTTTTTTTTAATGATACATTTGAAAAATTTTCAACTAAATATTTTATGATTTCATTAGAAGTAACATTTCAAATGGAATTTTAACAACAGTTAACGATAAATTAATAAATTAATAAATAAATTTAAACAAATAAATTTATTAATAAATAAATTTAAACAAATAAATTTATTAATAAATTTATTTTTATTAATAAATTTTTAAGAGAATCAAATTCCGGAAAAAATATGTAATGCGCAAGCAGGATTTGAACCCACGACCCTCTGACTACATGTCAGGTGCTCTACCGCTGAGCTATTGCGAGTTACTATATTTACCATCGAATTTTTGATTCTCACATTCTTTCTCCACCTCCCATCCACGAGGCAATGTCGCCATTAAACAAATAAATTTATTAATAAATTAATTTATTAATTGAATAATGAAATAAAAGTGGCATAACCTCTCCGAGGGAAGGTAATTTTCTTCTCGGAAATTCAGTAATAGTATCACCAATCAAATATACTTTTTTCGACATTGCACTTATAAAATGAGGAATGAGTAACAATAATTTACAAACTCAGAGATATTACAAGTAAAAATGACGTATAAGCGAAATTGAAAGTGTTCATTACATGATACAATATCGGTTCATCAGAAAACAAAAAATTGAAGTTGATACGAAGTGCCCAAGCTTATCAACTCACACCTTGTCAACTTCTCAAGTCAAGCGAGTGTACTAGTGGTATTTTTTCGCTACAATTTCAAATTTCATTTCTTCATTAACTGAATATATATTTTTATTACTTAATTTATTACTTTATTTCTATTGCTTAATTTTTATCGAAGTATTATGCTTAAGTAAAATTGAATTTCTATGATTCAAATAACACTTGATAATTAAAGGATTTATATTTATCGTTAAGGGCTGGTCAACTCCCATTCAATATGTTACATTCAATAAAATCATTGAATATTAAGTTGGAGATGTTCTAAATGTTTCATTTAGAATACCCAATAAATTACGCATTTGATAGTTCCAACGATTCTTATTCACGTAGAATCGTTCATTAGCAACAGATAATTGAATTTTCTATCGAAAATACATACTTGTACTTCAAATTCAATAGAAATTGAGTAATTTCATAATATATATGGCGCTAATATGAGAAAAAAACTTCAATACTTCAATTGATTTGACAAAATACTCGAAAATTTCAACAGATACTAATTAACACACTCATAACTCGAAAACAACTGACTTTATGAATTTTTTGCAAGAGACCTTTTTTGTAGATCGTTCAATTTCCGTAGAGATTCACTATTTAGAATTTCCCTGCAATAAGCCGTTCCCAACCTACAAAAATTAGAAAATAAAAAAAAATATTTTTTTGTGTTTTTCAAATGGGAAATAGAAAAATGGATTGAGGCAAACCTTAATATCAATATTAAGAGCTCTACTTATGACCGAAATTTTCGTTTTCAAGTATACTATCAACTTTCGGACACCATCAGAAAAAAAAAAAATCTTTTGTTTTTTTGAAACACCCTAATATATATATAACAAACTGAACGATATATGTACAGTAACAACACACGGAGGAGACGAAATATATCGATACAGAAGAGCATCCCTGAGTATTCGACCTTGCAATCGATATTTCTCTGTGAATATGTGAAAAGGATTATAACGTAAATATATGTATCAAGGGCATCCATAATCCAAGTTGATTGAACCTTCAATGAGTCCATAGAATCGCTTGTTTTTCAATGAGCTCGCCGAAAAAATTATTACGTCATTTCGTTGGTGTTCATGAAATTGTGGGTGGAGTGAGCAAATTTTGCTTTCGAGAAATAATGGAGTTGATGAATTTTGAAAATTTTAATAGTTCCGTTGACGGGGAAGTTCACCCTGGAAAACGCTACAATGCCACCGTTTTAGAGTAATAATTTTCGAGATAATTCGGGGAGGAAAAGTGATCGACAAAATCATTCGTTAAATTAAAATATTTAAAATGAGGGAAATGGCAATTCTGGTCACTCCAAAAAGATTCAGAAACTCAAATCTTCAGAATTTTGCACCAACGTTTTGTCTGCTCTATGCGGACTTCTTCAGGGCGCGTTTATTAATACTAGAAACATCATCAATTTACAAATTATTGATTTATAAGAAGATTATCATCACTTTGGTGTTTCTGGCATTGAAAAGTTTTCCAAATTTTCACACTTTTTACATTTTTTAATCTCTCAACTCTCAAGTCTCTCATTTTTATTATTGCTCTTTTAATTATACGAAACCGATGGCGAGCTGCAGTGCGCCCGTTAGGTGCCTTTAGTATAGGATATTACACGTAGTATACCACTCACAATTCAACTGACCAATGAGGAATGAGGACTTCACTTTAATCGTGACAACTTTCGATATATCGATTGCTTGCATTCTTTTTGCTTTTTATAAAGGATCACAGATGAGTTTCATTTGATTGGTACCTTGAGAAGTCTGCATATAGCAGAAAGAACGTTAGTGCAAAATTTTGAAAATTTGAGTTTTTCAATCTTTTTGGAGTGACCAGAATGGCTGTTCCCCTAGTTTCAAATTTGTCTACAAATAATCGGAGAAAAAATACTAAAAATTAAACATCTTGTCCATCGAAAATTCTATCGTACACTTAGAAAACAGTGGTAAGAATTATCAAATATCGATGCCATTGGTCCTTAACAAATTTTTTTTTTTGAGATAATTGAGAAATCTGTTGAATTCTTTGAATTGAGTCAATCTAACTAGTTATTCTGTTTAATTTAACTGAATTCAGTAAATTCAACGATTTTTCAAATTATTTCTAAAAAATAATTGCTAAGGACCAATGGCATCAATATTCGATAGTTTTTGCAACTATGTTTTTTTCTCAGTGTATCGATTCCGGTAAAAGAATTTGTCACTTTTCTAATAAAAATGATAGAAATTTTTTTTTTTTTAAGAAAATTATCTAATAATCGAGTATTTATTTTGAAAGAATGTGAATTTTACTGTAGAAATTGACACACAGAATTAGAATTACGCATCTTACGACCGAGATCCTTTTCATCGTATCTCCACCGCGGCTCTGAGATAGCGCTTAATATAGAAGAACACATGACTCTGTATTAAATTAGTAATTTGTCATTGATTAATTCAGTGAAGTGGTGGAATATAAATCAAATAATTCATCGCAGCTTCTTCCACATATAATCAGTATTTTTGGTGGCCTTTCAGGTTTCTGCAGAGAACCATTATTCTTCCACATATATTTTTGAAACGTACAGGCTGAGACGATGTTCACGATAGATCTTTTTGTGAAGTCAATTGTGTTTTGCTTCCAAATGGAAGCTTTACAAACGTGAAAATTTCCAAATGCTGGTTTTTTGTTGGGAACTACCTAATATGATTTGGAGAGACCGAAAATGATATTTAGAAAAAATGTCTGTCTGTGAGTGTGTCCGTATGTATGTCTGTGTGATTTGCTACATTACATTGCTCCTAAATGATTTGGCCCAGGAACTTGAAATTTTGTCAGTATATTACTATCACTGAACTCTTTATTTTAAGCCCCACTTGATCGAAATCGGATAAGTAGTTTTTGAAAAATCAATCATTTTCAATTTTTTTGTTTTTTTTTTATTTCAAAAACTTCTTAATTGATTCCGTCCAAACTCACAGTGGATGATTCTCATCTCATTATTCAGTTGTGTGAATTTTTTCAGATTTTTCATACCATTAGTTTTTTGGTTATTCTCGTTTTAAGCTTTTTTTGATGAAATTCCGTGGCAACACGATAGCCATTGAACTATACACAGGAGAAACTCCAAATTGAGGGACTTTCTAGTCCTACTGAAGATTAAGACTGGGATCGATTTTGGATCTGATCGAAGAAAGAGTTCTTGAGTTACCCATAAAGAATGATATCTTCAAATCGTATTTTTGGACCTTTCAATTTTCGTCGAATCTTTTCCAAAATTTACAACTGGGTGATTCACATCTTGTTATATAAGAAACTGAAAGAATGTTCATTCAATGACTGGGAGAAAAACTAAATACTTATAGCTTTGTATATGCGTATATGGATGTCTACATAAACACCAATATTACAATGACTTGGAGACAGTCTCATGAAGCGATATGATGTTCCGTTGAACAATTCTTCGAACGATCCTTCTCCAGATTGAATAATTACTGATCACGATTATTGGAAAAACTAATTCAATCCCATTTCCAATTCAGTATCGGAAAGAAAATATGACGACCATTCGGAAGCAAATTGCTAATGAATTAGCAGAAAAGGCTACATGATAAGCTTTAAAGGCGATTTTCCACTTGTTCATTTCCATGTTTATGAATTATTATGTAGGAATCATGAGACGTGGGAAAAATTTGATTTAACAATACTAATCAATTGTCAAATAAATGACGTTTGGCCCGTTCTATTGAGGCTTCCTCAGGTTCTGAAAACCACAATAATACAAAATTAAAACTGAAGTTAAGTGGCTCTGTCAGTTATCATCAGAGTGAAAATTTCAATCCAATTTTTTTCGGTGTAGAATGAATTTTTCGGTAAAAGCGCATTCTTACATGCTGCATCACAAAATTATACAGCATGTAAGAATGCGCTTTTTCTGAAATATTAATCCTACACAGGGAAAAATTGGATCAAAGATTTTACTTTGATGATAAGTTACATGGCCACTTAAAATTGAAAATTAAAATTCAAATACTGGTTAATATTCACATTGTTCGATTTTTTGTGAATTATTTCATGACCTACAGAGAGGTTCTTACGCGAATTCTTCTAAAACCTTATAGTTTTTGAGATTTTTTCAACATAATAGAAATTCGTTTTTCCGCGTAGCTTCCACGTCTTTAGTGAATTACTTCATCGAAATTTTCTACAAAAAATTTAGTTGGCCATTTCTCCCAAATCTTACAATTCCGGAGATATTTTGAAATAAATCTCTAAAGGATTTTCAATTCATCCTCTTCTACGACTTCCATACTGAACTATGATCTCAGACTTCTATGAATCATCTGAATCCATTCCTTTTTCGTTTTTTTCAATTTAACTTTGAACTGGTTATCTCATGAGGGATTCCCCGTATTTTGCTATTTTGATTTTTGTGCACTGAGGGGATTTTTTCGAACTGCTGTGACTATCTGTTTAATGGTCAAGGTCAAGGTGAACTATTCCAAATTAGTTATCGCTTCCAGAATTATAATGTAAGGGTTCTATTATAGATGACTAGATTGAGTCAAGATGTGTAATATATCCGTTATACATTTCAGTCCTACACAGAGAAAAATGTTTTCTTAATTTAAGAATGTGCAGTCACTTAATTTAAGAATGTGCAGGTCACTTAAATTAAGGAAGAAAAGTCACTTGATTTGAGAAAGTAAAACTTACTTGATTTAAGTGAGTTTTACTTTCTTAAATTAAGAAAGAAAAGGTCACTTAATTTAAGTGACTTTTGCTTTCTTAAATTAAGCAAGAAAAAGTCACTTAATTTAAGTGACTTTTTCTTTCTTAATGTAAGAAAGGAAAAGTTACTTGATTTGAGTGAGAAAAGTCACTTAATTTAAGTGAGAGAAGTCACTTAATTTAAGTGACTTTTGCTTTCTTAAATTGAGAAAGAAAAAGTCACTTAATTTAAGTGAGAAAAGTCACTTAATTTGAGTGACTTTTGCTTTCTTAAATTAAGAAAGAAAAAGTTACTTGATTTAAGTGAGAAAAGTCACTTAATTTAAGTGAGTTTTACTTTCTTAAATGAAGAAAGAAAAAGTCACTTAATTTAAGTGAGAAAAGTCACTTGACTTAAGTGAGGAAAGTCACTCAATTTAAGTGACCTGCCATTCTTAAATTAAGAAAACATTTTTTTCTGTGTATTAAGCGTTACCCGTATCATAATCCGCACTTTATGAAAGGTAATTATGAATATTAGGGGCCTATTCAATGAAATTCGATAATCTCAGAATCAAATTTTGGAAAAAATAGCGCAAGCGAGATTTGAACTCACATCCTTCAAATTACCAGTCTAATGCTCTAACAATGGAGCTACTGCGAGTTCCACTATTTACCTTCGAATTCTTGATTCCAATGTATTATGTACCTTATTTTTTCCACCTCTCTTTCTGAGGCAATTTTGAATTAATCTTGAATTGATTTTATTTTGACAGGCCGCTAATCTGCATATTCACCTTATGAAGGATTATTCGTCTGAGATAGAACAGAATCCATGAATTTAGATTTGAACTACTAATGATTGAATGAGTAACAATTCTATCTATGTAAATTTCTCATTAATTTTGAACTTGTCTGAAGAGTTTCTTGTCAGAAAAATAATTATAAAAAAATAATCCGGAAAATTTAGAGAAAGTGAAAAAATTATGAATTGCCTCTCTTCAGTTACCATAACTAATTTTGTATTACAATTAAGGCAATCGAATTCCAGATAACGAGAACCAGCAGTTCACCCATGTCTACCATCTGATAGTTATACTTGGAGCTAATAAAATTAGTTTTCAAAATAAAAATTCCAATTTCCAATCACAATATTTATCAAAAAAAATTCCTATAGTCAAAGTTTTTCTCCAGCCATACTTCTTCAGTTTAAGGATCCAAAATTTTCGCTTAGTTCATGATCAATCGTTTGAGCGCAAGATCCTAAAAAAAATGAGCTTTATTCATTGGAATAACAAACAATTATATTTTTTCATTGATCTACATATTCAGTCTCTCCTCTAATTTCACTCAATCTTTAATGGAGATTCTTACAAACAACAGGACATTGAACAAACTCTTAAACGGCTATTGATAAAAAAAATGAAAAAATTTCGAGATTTTTGGTGAATTCAATATTTTTCCAAATTTTTCTCGAAATTTCTCCTGAATCTAACTTCGGCAACCGCCCTTTGCCACTTGAAACATTAAAATAAATTTTATTTCAAACAATTAACAATTAAACAAGTTTCCAAGTAGATTTTGAAAAAAACGCACTTCAGTAGTTGAATGATAAAAGAGCGTATCTGCCAGAAATTTTCAAACATAACTTCTGAAAATGACAGGATATGAATGAAAATTCAAGCGAAACATCAGATACTTCCTCTAAATTGAAGCTCTTGCACTTACGCCCCTTCGTTCCGATACTTTCGATACACTTCCACGATCTATCGATTCATGAGGAGAACCATTCCCGCCAAATCGACAGCACTGTAGAGCATAAAATTACGAGATTGCGTCGACCTCAGAAACAGGATTTTCCCCAATTCTACAATTCTCCTGTCGAAAATAATGAGGGAACAACGCAAGTTGCATGTAAAACAATCGGAATAGTGGAAACAAAGGCAAAAGAATCGCCTTGTACAGTAAATTACACTGAGTTGAATATTCAAACGTTAATTGTTGTGATAGAATTCTCTCAAAACAAATAGAGAGCACGATGAACATGGTTATGAAAAGAATTAACAGACAGCACGTGTACTCTTGTATATATTCACGAGTACAAATTAATTATCCTTTATACACGAACGGATAATCAGAGCAGAAATTCAAAATGAAATGAAAGGAAAATGAGAAAGAATGAAGTAAAAAAGCTTGATCCTCAAGATTTTTCTTTCCGAATTATCCAACTGGAGATTTTTCGACTCATCTCTTATAAATGGTATTTAATTATCTTTCCCTCTTGCTTCCCCGTTTTTCCCTATTCAAAATATAGAAAGTAATTGACTCTGAAAGTCCTGTTTTTTTTTTGAATTTATGAAGTCATTCAGAAAATTGGAAATTTCCTGGAATTTCATCTCACCTCAGTATGCCTATTCATTAATATTAGCTCCTTCTTAAAAAAAAAAAAAAAAATCAAATTGAAAAGGAAAAATGCAAATTGTCATTATCGTGATTAAATTTAGCACTGAAAAATTTTTACGAAGTACAAAAATGAGACAAAAGCGAAAATAATAGATGAGGATCGAAAGAGAGAAATTTTAGAGAAGAAAATATTTCTCAGTATTTTCTATCTCTCTTCAGCCAATGCTTCTAGCTACACTGGCATTTGCTATAGCTCTCAGGTTTCCACCCCTCGTTCGATCCAACCCCTGTTCTAACCCACCGCCAAGCCATTCGACCCGCATCCAGGTCTCTGCTTCTCTCACTCCTGCAAACGTAAAATACGCATCCCCCCTTTCTCTCTCTCTCTCACTTTGCTTCTACCCTCAAAGCTGAGAGGGAGAATTTCTCCTCGGGTTCTCTTGCTCTCACCCTCCCTTCTTTCCTCTCTCTATATATATAAAATGCTGCTGATATTACCAACGTGGAAATTTCACGTTATTTCTCAGGAGATTCATATCAGTAGAGGTAGAAATAAATAAAATTAAATTTTGAAGAAAAGAAATTAATTAATGAATTCATTATTATTTATTCAAACAATCATGACTGTATAATTTCCATCACACAATAATTATCAATATTTCCTCCAACATTAATTGTTTAATTTGAAAATCAAAGGTTTCGCGCTCTTTTCTCAGAATAAAAACCATGATGTCAATTATTTTTTCCCTACACAAAATGTGTTTATTCACTGGTTAGTTGGTTTTTTTCCCTCTTGGGTTCTAGGGAAAAGTGGCAAAAAAATGGTGACGTCTTTGAAAGTACCCTCGCGCGTCGAGACGTCGCTGGAAAAAACGCGCCCTCCCGGCGCCGTGCGAAAATAAAACGCGATGCAAAAAAACGTCCCCTTTAGCCGCGTGCGGGTGCGCGTGTGGCCCCATGCTCTATCTATCTCTCTCTCTCTCTCTCTTTCTCTCAACTTTGTATGCCAGGCCTTCTCTAACAGCTTTTTTCATCCCCCTCTTTTTATTCTGCTTCTTCTGCTTCTTTCTTACTTCTCGTACGTTGGCTGAGATCCCTGGAACTTTCCATCGACGCTCATTTTCATTCCTCGTACTTCGCTCCCCCTCCCCTCCCCCCCCCCCACTTCACTCTATCGGCGCTATCTACTAAACTACTTTACCGACGTTGGTTCAACCAATGAGAGAGCGTCATCCATCTTATTCTTAACGCATCAAGACTTTAAAATGATTGCGTTTGGTTATCGCGTTTTGGTGGGAATTTTTGAAAGAATAATGTACAGAATTTCTCGTGAAGAACACAATTCAATAAGTGATAAATGAAGATATGTCTAAAAAAATTCTACGTTCTTTCGCAAATAGCTTCAAAACTGATGGAGTTAGAAAATTTTTGAGACACTTTTTTTCGGGTGAAGAAGCCTGAAGCTATTCCTGAAAGAAGCCACTCGCTCTTCTGGAATTATCTCCTTTTATCATTGATAGTTAAGTAATGATCGGGAATCACTTAATATGAATTTCCTGACCAGCTATGTGTGAAGCTATCAAATTTTTCTATAAACATCGTAGTGATCTTGAGAATTCGAAAAGAGAATACGGAAAATAAAAGGACTTATGTAGGAGAGTAGATGACGTAACAATCGCGACTAACATTACGTAAAAGACACGATGCCATGCTGCGCAATAGGTCGAACAGCTCATGATCCAACAATCCATTGGTTTCATCAAGGTGGCCAATAGAAACCCAGTTACTATTAACCTTGTTGATGTATTTTGTATCCCCAATGAAAGGGTGGAATTCAGAGCTATCGATCAATAATATCAGAGCTACTTGTATTCTTCGGTACTGAATTGACATTGTGTCCCGTTCATTTTTATCGTTGATAACGGGCAATTAGACTTAGAATTCGAGAGATAGGAGAGAATTTTCAGTTGACGAAATGCGGTAAACTGAAGTATAAAATCATTTTGGGAGAACTCAAATTATTTTGACTCAAGAAAGTTGGAAAATTCGACAGTAAAGAGGCACAAGAGAATAAGTTGTTTTTTTGTCATTTATTTTCTGGAAATATCTCAGAAATTAAGCGAAATGGCATCATCTTTGCAGGATATTTTTTTTAGCTCGAAACATCATCTACAAAAAAGGTACTACCGAAAATTTCGCTATTCTGCCTCAAGAATTGAGCTTCTAGCTCAAGTATGAGTCGATTTGCCTTGCTTCATCGTTCTAAAACTGAGAAAAGGTTTTTCAAAAACTTTAATTATCTACGAATGAATTTTCTCCATACTAATGAAAAAAAAAATTTTCTCCCTCAATTTTTCTAAGCTCACCAGTTTAAGAAATATTTCAAAGTTAATGAACATGATTTGATCCTCCATCACCATATTACTGATTTGAATGACGGGTGGGAAAATTAAAGCGAAGGAAAGCCAATGAAAATGCATCTTCTGATTCCACAATATACATAGTTTTCGTATGACACAACAGTGCTACATTCAACAAGTTAACGTTGACGTGCACGTTGTATACGACATCCTACTTCCTGAATTCCGGAAGTGTGTGAGGCCAGTGTCAATTGTATCCCGGTACTTCATTTTACCTTGTTCCAGGCCATTGCACTACTTTGCATCCAAACGTTACAATGAACCTCCACCAGAGGGAGTTTTATTGTCACACGATGATTGTCTATCTGATTGGCTTCTAGCGCGTGTTTTTTCAGGTTATACTACGATTCCAGAGGCTAATGTGCTTCGACTTAACCTTCAAACTAATAACATCTTCTATCAGTCTGTAGTAGTATCCTAGCAATCGAGTGAGATCGACATTCAGGCACAATTTCATCACTACAAGCCCATTCGAACCATGAGGATGAGCCACACGAGACTTTGTGTTCAACCACAAAGTCAGTTAATTCACAGGCATCAGCCATTGTAACAATGTTTAGCCTCAACTTCTATGGTTTTCTTCACGACGGAAAACATGTAGAAGTGTAGTAACATATATTGTATCAATGATGATGAAGAGAATGTTCAGCCTGATGATTATATATGTGTATATATATATATTCATGTTTTTTAAGCAATCCAATGAGTTTCCTTTCCAACGTCCCTGGTTGAAAAGAAGGCGACCAGAGTCTTGAGTTTCTTCTCTCGTTGCTTTCGAAAAAGGTGAGAGAGAAGTAAAGAAAGAAAAGAAAATGAGAGAATAAGAAATATATATATGTATAGATATATAATGAGAGAAAAAAAAACGCCGAGAGAAAGAGAGAGACCGAGAGATTGGTATAGAAGGTAAGAAAGAGAGTGGGAAAGAGAGCGTCGTCATAATTCCTTGAATTGAACGGCGGGTTATTCTCCACCAAGGTTACCAACGAGGGAACGAGGTGCGGCCCCTGAGACGTGTAAGGGGAAGGAAGTTAGAAGTAGGCGGCTGAAGTGGGGGGAAAGCGGGGAATCGATAGGACGGCAAGGACGAGTCTATAGTCATACATTGTACATGTACATTTGTGTGTGTACACGTCTGTGTGTGTATCTGTGAGTTTGGAATGGCAATGTGTTAGTTGTGTCATGGCTGTGTCGATTAACGAAGTAAGAGAGGGGGAGTAGGAGCGAGAGAGAAGAGCAAATGGGTATGTATTTAGTAGGACGGCGTCCCGCTTGGCGGCGGTAGTATCGAGCCAGAGCGAGAGAGGGAGAGAGAGATGAGCATATACGCGTGGCAACGACGACAGTTGGAAGAGCAAGCAGCAGCGATGGGATGGTGGAGAAGGGCGATGAGGGGAAAGCGGTGATTCGCTTGCCAGGCAACGATGGCTGGATTGTGCGACGCTCGAGGGGATTGGCGGGACGGTTGGGGCCATTGGAACAGTAGAGAGTGGCACGATGGGGTGTACAAACGGCGGAGTTGAGAGGAGTGTAGAGGAGAGAGGAGAGTGGGAAGAGAGACACCGAGGAAACGCGCACGATGGGCACTAAACAGAGTGGGGGAACTAACTGGATGTTGGAGGGATGTGGGCAGGAGAGGCGATGGGTGAAGGAACGAGGCAAGCGGTAGGACGTGTGAGGGGAGAGAGAGCGAATGAGGTGGGTGCGAGGGACAGGGGGAGAAGCGACTTTATGCAGCTGCGGGACGATAACAACGATGGGCTACAGGACTGCCGCTATAGCTGGGGAAATGCCAAATGGGCTAAAGGACCGTGCCGGCCTAGCTGTACGTTCGCTTGCCTCGTAGTGGCATGGCGGACGGGCGGCAAGGCAGGCAGGAAAGGCGGGAAGGAGAGAGGGATTTCAAGCGGTCGTCTCTTCTTGTCTGCCTCCGTTGCCTCTGCGCTACGAAGACTTCCAACATAACACACACGCACACACACAAGTACAGGGGCCCTCTTCTCACTCTTGCTAGCCTCCCGTACGTCTCTGCTACCCGCGCTCTCGTCACTACCAAACGTTTTGGTTCTCTCTTACCGGCGGCACTGTATTTCTCTCTTGTCCCGTTACTACCTAACCTCCAACATTGCACATCCCTTGGACTGCCAGCTCATATCGTACCCAATGCTCTCACCCGATCCTCGTCTTTTGGACTCTCTCAGCGAGTTTCAGACACTCGTTCCTCTCAAAGTCCTCTGGGTTACCAACCCTCGTTGTCCTCGACGAATATGCCCTTCGTCATGGTGACGTTCTGATCTCGCATATAGACGCTTCTTTTGTTGAGAAGAATATAGTTCCATCAGAATACATTCATTGTACTCACTAAAATATTGTAAAAAATAAAATATGTTGAATTTTCTTGATCTGACAATTATTTCAAATTTTCCTTTCTCTCTCAAGTACCAAATGAAATGTGCTGAGACTTTCAGTCAGATAGAATTATATGCACAAAGAAAATTGATTACGCTGTGAATTATTCTCTACTTTTTCATCTGCACACACGCCTGACAAACTTTATCTGCAGAAGAAAGAGAGATTGTTAGGAGCTTTCTTCATATTTTTCTGCACTTGATTATCAAAGAAAATAGCCTAAAGGCACTTTTTTTAATTATGAAAATTCAATACTTCTCCCAAGCATGTGAGTTTTCAAACTCGCCAAGTATATTCTTATACATATAAATTTTTGTTCTCGCCAACAGCTTTATTTGAATTTGCCGCTGATTGTCGTGGGTGGAAAATCGTGTGGTTGGCTTTCAACAATCGAGTAATGCGCCTCGGTGCAGTGACGTCACGACCTGGTTCTATACTGTTGTGTGGTATTTTTGTGTGTGTGTCTGTGTGTCTTGATGTGTCTTGCGCGCATCAAAGACGACTTCAAGTAAATGAGATCTCCACAAAATACATTTCACGTAAAGAAAATGACGGAAAAAGAGAGAAACAGTGGAATTTTACTGAAAATTATTGTACAGAGGAACTTTCCTGTGTACTATCGAAAATGTCAGAGAGAAATTGTTAACGGGTGTTGAAGGCATATGAATGTTTACGAGAATTATTAGCCCTAGGCCACTCATCAATGTGTGGGCGAACAATAATAATCTACATTTCGAATTGTTTATGACTTTGTTCGCAAAATTTGTGCATTTCCATCTCAATAAAAGCGACCGAATTAAACAGTTTTCTCTTCATTCCTCCAATTTTCCTGACGCTTCCAAAATTGCCGAGACAAATGAGATGTCTCTTACATCTTTCATGGAGCAATTCCCTCCCACCAGCATGAAAAAGAAAAAATAATCTTAATGCGCACGTGCAATTGCCGGCGAATTTGAATGAGAGGTCGCTGAAATCACTAAAAATTTGATAGCTTCGTATTACTTTTATTGACAGTTTCCAAATTTTTTTTCTCTTAATTAAATAAAAAGAATACATTTTTCTTTCAATCATGATTAATATCAATTAATGAGGCGTGAATAAAGATGAACAAATTCTCAAAATATGAAAAATAATCGCAATCCATACGAAATTCTTTTACCTCACTTATTTTTCCTGATTATAACTGCAAAAGAGTCTCAACTGTTTTTTTTTTGTGGAACGCGGAAATCGATGATTGTCAAAAAAAAAAATTCGAGGCCAAAACAAAGAATTTTGAGAGAAATTTCGATTGTTTCTAGAAATATGAAACAATAATTTAAATACCATCGGTATTTACTCGGGAAAGTTGAGTGTCATTCCATGGCTGTTATTTTCTCTCCTCTCCTTCTGTATAATGCATCTATTTTCAACTTTGTGATATGTGACGTATATGTCAGTGTCTCTGTTGGAGCAGCATTTGTGAGGAATTATGGAGTAGTTAAAACAGGTAGATTTTCGTACTCACAGCATTTTTAAAAAATAATTAATCATACTGAAGAAAATAAATAAAAAATCTTTGCTGACTAAAATGCCATTTTATTTAGTTTTTATCAATGAAAAACAAAAAATTAAATATTCAAATTATTTTATTTCTTTTTTTTTCCGATATCGCGTGGAACAACGTTAACACAACATTTACGATTTATGCGACTATTTCAATGTCATTCTTCTTTTTTTTTTTTAATGTTTAACAGTGTAGATACTGGAAGCGCCATCTTTGAGAAGAAATATGCTCTAACTGTGAGTGACTCAGTTGATCAAGGAAATATCTTCCACAAATGCAATTATTTTGGCTATTTATAAAAATATGAAAAATATAGATTAAATTTTTTTCCATTTTCCAGAAATCGTTCTTAGGATTAACGATCCGTATTATTTTTTTTACTAAATTTCGAATCCTCTATTGCATTAAAAAAATTATTAAATGAAAAGGGTCTATCATCTATATGCGCTCTCTTCTTATTCTCAATTTCTAAAAAAATATCACGATACCGTCAATGGCCCAATTTATGCCATCGGCCCAATTAATGCCACTTTTCATACATTTTCGTGATTATTGAACTTATTCGAATTGTCATCTCTAAGTCATTGATAACAGTGGCTAGAAAGAAATTTTGAGGACACCGGACAATCAAAATATCTGATATTTCTCTACTAGATATATTTCTAAAATTAATCTGTTAAATGCGACCAGCGTGCTCAGCAAAATAAAGCCCTAATGCTCTTTATGTGGGGTTGGAGTACCTCATCAGTTCAATGTGTGATATTGAGAAAATTTAAGTATTTAATAAATCAAAAATTGTATTGATTATTAGCAAAATCATTGGACTTTCATATAAATTGACGAATAATTTAAAAATAACGACTAATGATGGAAATTAATTGATGGCAATTATTGGGACCCTCTATGGCAAAAATTGGGCCATGGTGGCATGAATCGGGCCATGGACAAAATATTTTCAAAAATATAAATTGAATAACTTTTATCATTAATTCAGGAAAATAATTGATGTAAATGATAGTCCAGACCCTGAATTCTTTCGAGGAAAAATCAAATTTGAATTTATGATAAAATATAATTTTTCTATGAAAGATATGCGGCAGAATAGGTCTCTTTGTGGCATTAATTGGGTCATTGACGGTAAATGTGATTTTCTTTAGAAATCTTCCTTTGATTTGTTATAAATATTTTGAGTGGCGTTGTAACAAGATGTCCTTTTTACATTAGAGAGAGGAGCAGTCATTGGGATCAAATATTTTCGCACAAATTACTTCTATTTATGAAAATTCGTCCGAAATGAGAACGATTAGTAGAAAAACAATATTTTATTTGTATAACAAGGACCTTTTTTTGCCCACATCAGCTCTCCACAAAAAATACACTATTTCTCTTTGATTCTAGAATATTTCCAAAATATCTAATATGTGGATATACGAACTTTTGTGTATTATCAGTACATAGGCCACCAAAGATACTAAATATTTCCAAAATGAAATTCAGAAGTGAAGAGGTAATAAGCAAAAGGCTCCATGGAATTTTGCAATCACGACAGAATAAAAACGTTAAAAAAGAGAAACCCAAAGTTACAGAATAATACCTTAATACCTATCAAAATAAGTAACTACGCATGATATTGAGACATCCGCCGAAAAAAATGAATGAATAATCTTAATATCGAAGAATATTTCAAAGGAATAAGCTCTATAATTACAATTCAATATTAACGAAAAATAAAAAAAAAATAAAAGAACAGCAAATATAAGTTGGAAATCGTAAGAATTATCGTTTTTGCAGTTATTTTGTCGTGAGTTATTCAATTCATAATTATTTGTTCATGAGTGACTATTGAGAAAATTATTTATATGCAATTTTTTTTTTGATGAGCTATTCTCTCGGTTGTGAGCAAATATCTGTAAATCTTACTTGATAACGTGAGCCAGAAAATAGTGAAATCTTCATTAAAAAATTTCTAGTTGACGAGTTTTATAACAAATAACTCAAGCATCGTGCTATTTCGGTTAGTTTCCAAGATATTTCTCAAATATGAGGAATAAATCGACTTATCTCGGTTTACCTCTTCACTATCAAATTGACTGATCTCGTTTTACTTTATTGAACGCAATTGTGATTCAGTATAACGGTATTCCATAAATTTAAATAAACTTCCTTCCATTTTTCACATTTTATTATTGGAATTATCAAGAAATTTGTCTCTGCATTATCGACTAAATTTTCCATTTACTTCTTTATCATCTGAGTTCAGTTAAAAATGAATGTAAATTCGATTTTTTGGATGGTGTACTTGTCTTCTTTATTATTCCCTTCAATTTAGAAATGTTAATCTTCTTTTTGGTCGTTGGTGTTCCACTATCTTTATTCTTATTCAATGAATCATTCAATTTTGATTTTTTAACAACAGGGGTTGTGGATTTTCTTGTCTCAAGTTTTTCGTATGTTTTCATAATTGTCGGTGTATTGATGATTAATCCCGCTGTTCTGTCTCTATTCTTCTTTCTCTTTTTCTTCGTCAATGTTGGCGTATCCTCATTAATTATTGCCCTATATTCTAATTTTTTTCTCAACGGTTTTTTCAATTCAATCACTGTATTCTCACGACAAACAGTGCATGCAAACAATAATTTATTCATCTGTTTTTTCTCAATTTTAGTAATTAATTTTTTCTTGAAATTCGACAAATCAGAATTTCCGCTTTTACTCAGTAATTTTTTAATTGTTCTAGAATTACATTTACTCTTAATAATTCTAATTTTCGGAGTAATTGTGCTCCATAAAGTACCACAATGTTTACACATTGTGCCAGGACCAAAGAATTGATTTGGTAATTCCACATCATCGTCAAAATCTCGACAGCATTTTCTTCTCAATTGAAAGTGCGCATACAACACAAGACGGAAATTAAGAAAGGAAAAAAAAAAACAAAAATTAATGCTCTACTGATGCTCAATTAGTCTAAAAAATTATGATTAATGATACTCACATGTAATGGCTTCTTAGATTATTCGCCACTAAATTATTCTTATCAACAATAACATTCGTCAAATTCCACAGATGCGCAACCGCTTCCATTACAAATTGTATGAGAATCAATTGAGGAAGACAACAAACGTTGATTTTAATTACATCCGAATTTTGGTTGCTCGATTATAAACTTGTAAAATAAAACATAACCTTGAACACATAAAAACGAGAGAAAAATTTACGCCGAAAATGAGCTTATCATGTATCGATAAAAAAGATGAATGGCTTAATGGTGAAGAGAAAAAAATTAAGAACAATTATCGCAATAAGTAATTTCAAAAGTTCTAGAAAACGAGCAGCTTGAGAAGTATTTGTTCCATATTTTCCAGTGAATGAAAAATTAATTTGTAGTAATTTCAATTAGATGGGAGGCATTACAGAGTGAATACTTTTGAATCTCCGAGTTTTCGTACAGTACATCTAGTTTTCTCCATTATCATCAGAAGACACTGACGATTAATTTCTGCGGGAAATTCAAAATTATCATAAGATTTTTTTTGCAAGAATAAGGCCTTGTTTCATTCCGAGATAATGGCCATTAGCTAATTTTCAAGCAAAGTTAAAGTCGGATTTAGTTAATGGCGATTATCTTAATTCGACGGCAGGGCTACCAGTAGAGCCAACCTTGCCTGACGGGACAAAGTTGTTACTTTGATGGTAAAATTTAAATCTAGAGAAGAAATGAAAATTTTATATTTGTAAAAAGTCATGTATACCCATAGACATTTACACACATAGACAATATTATTAGGTGCATCACGAGTTAAGGAGGAAAATGGAAATTTAGAATCGTTACAATAACTATAGACATATGACCATCTTCATTGTTTTACTTAATGCAAAAATGAGATCCAACACCAGGTGATAATTCAACAAAGATTTCATTAGGCGTTGACCAGTAACTTTCGTCTTCAATGCTCACTGCGCAGCAAGCGCTATTTCCGATTGGGGTAGATTCAAAAAAAGCGCGCACTTGTCACCAGCAATTCAAAAACATTTGATTTCTCACAAAAATTTCGCCAACAGCAGCAGACTAATGAAGAGAACACGATTTCCTTCGAATTTTCATTTTTGTATCCAATTATACACAGACATGGGCTATACAAACAGGATACATGGGATACCCATATTATACACATTTTGTATCCAATTATACAATCTGGCAGCCCTGTTCGACGGAGGGGAAGGAAAATGGCGACTTAACCTCTTGAAAAATTAAGTCCTCAGTGGGAAGAAAAGTAATGGAAACATTTTCTTTCGATATTTTCTTTTGATTTAATCCATCAGATTGAACTCTGTTAGACAATATAATTTTTATAGGATACGAATTCTATCACTGCAGTTACATCCCCTACCTATATCACGGCCATATTTTCCCCCACCACCGAATTAAGATAATCGGCATTAAGTTAATTTCCGACTTTAACTTAATTTTTCCTTAATCGCCATTACAGTAATGGCCATTATCTCGCGGTGAAACAGGGCCTAATTCCGATGACTAAAGACTAACACATATAATCGATTACTATGATTACAAGGATGCACAACTTGATACCATTTTCTGCATCGATATAAGCTATCTAATATTTCAGCGGTAGAGCACCTGACATGTAATCAGAGGGTCGTGGGTTCAAATCCTGCTTGCGCATTACATATTTTTTCCGGAATTTGATTCTCTAAAAAAATTTATTAATAAAAAATTAATTTATTAATAAATTTATTTGTTTAATGGCTTCCCTCAATTAACTAAGCGTTAATTGAGGGAAGAAAAATGGAAAATGAATAATCTAAACCTGATATAAAAATTCCAACCGAGTGAAACGTTCTCCAAGTACTCTCCGTATATCTTTAATCGTGTGAAAATGTCATTTGTAGTAGCTTTGATCATTTTTTGGAACAATACGAAGAAAATCGTTTTGAATTCCCGGGTTTTCGCGCCATTAAGGAAGTCTGTGAGAACCGTAGGAAGATAGCGCCAGTCGTTTCTTCTGTATCTCGCGCGAATAGCACAGTTCTCCCTATTATCATCAGCGAATTATTAAATTTTCAAATCAATCGTTGAGCCATATTTCTTTTCGTTTCTCTTCAGTAAGAGTAGCATTAGTTCTCTAATTACTTTTCCAAATCATTGAAACTTCTAAATTATCAATACATTGATGAATATTGTCCAACAATTGGGTTGAAAATTGAATGCATACCAATCCTTCCTTTAGCCCAATCGATGAAGAAATTTTTTTTGAAATATCTCTGGAGCACTTAGGCTTGACGAGATGAGTCCAGATCCTTTTTATGTACAGAATTCAATTGCTCATAAAAAAAAATCTCTTAAAACTTCTTCCTAAACTCCATAATTTCTGAGGTGCGTTCAGAATGAACACTTGGGTAGAGATTCGGTAAATTCTATAGGATTATTAATTCATTATTATAATTTATTATAATTTATAATTCTATAATTTTGAATTTAAAAGTTTGCGTATCTTTAACATTTTCAATTCCTCTGGAAAAAACAATTAATCATAGAGATAAAAGTAATAGAAACTTCTTGTGGAGTATTGAATACCCTACAAAGAAGTCAGAGGCGGCACTTCATCAACTCTTATTGCCTAAAAAGTTGAAAATGCTCGAAACTTGTTTTCAAAAAACTAAACGGAGCTTGATTCACCTACATACATTCCAAACGACATCGAGTACGAGCTTGGTAAAATTTACCAAACTTCTGCCAATTCGTTCATTCTGAACGCACCTCTGCAATATTTATCAAAAAATCTCCATTCAATTTTTGCTGTTATTTTTTTTACCACTCCACCAATGAAATTTTAGCAAATACTTTGGCAATTATTTGAAAAAAGCGTAGCTCTATGAAAAATATCAAGAGGCAAATGAAGAAAATCCTGAAAGTTCCACAAAATTTCCCCCAATTTGCAAACCTCATCAGATTCCTTCGGCCTATCTGTCCCCACCACTCAATGAATTTCCGCGCGAAATTCAAAATCGCTGTGACTTTTCTACTCTCGATGAGCCTCTTCTATGATTCAATACAAAAAAAAAAATTCATCAACAATTCTCGCCACTCGTACTTGATTTATATCTTCATTGGACACCCAAACAGAGAAGAATTCATCATCATTACATCTACATAATCCCCGCAAATTAATTTTCAATCCTTTTTTTGCCATTCAACGCAAATTTAAGAGCCGGATTTATTGATCTTACAGAGAATGACGTCAGCATGGATCACGCCACCGCCCCACTTCTCGGAAGCCCGCATTATCATTGGTCCAGGTACAAGGTACAGATCATATCCGACCATTCAACTCGGTTCAAAGTCTGGTAAATCTCGCGACAAGAAATAAAACAATTATCAATTATAGATAAGCGTTTAATTATATAGTTCATTATGCTGCGATATTTTGATCTCCATTCACATGATATATTGCCCTATTTTTTTCTTCGCAAATTAGTATTATCAATTAATTAATGGCTTGACAAAAAAAAGATAGATTGGAAATTTATAATTTTACACGATACAAACGTTAACATTGCGTGAAAATTAATGTCAATGAGAGGAAAATTTCGGCGGGAAAAAATACTTTTCTTATAATTTCAAAATTTACAAAATTGAGCAATCACATGCGCAAGTGCGGGAATCATAATTGTCGACGAACCAGAGACTTTTCTCATTGAAAAACACACCCATAACCAAATATGACACAATCGTACTTACTACGGCGTCATTACCAAGGAAATCATCGTTCAATTAAAACACAAAAGTTTCTAGAGTCAATAAAAAAAGTAAATAAATTTGCAAAAATGGTCAATAATTTTTCAAAAATTGTTTGCTCTTGAAATTAATTCAAGTAAATTTATAAATTTACGTATTACGTGACTTTTTGAACGTTCAATTTTCTTTTCTTTATGATTGTATGAAGAGGAAACACGTGGTTGTGTGTAAGACTTCCGCGCATCATTCGTCGCGTCTTTTCAAATGAAAAAAAATAAAATTGAAAAAAAATATTCCATGTGTATTATTCTAGCGCAGCTTCCACGTTGTGCCACTTGGGGGTACGAATTTAAGGGAAGTGAGGAAGAGAGAAAAATTTCTCTCTCGCAGTTGATGGTGAGCATTTGAAAGAGATTCTATATGAGGAGATATTCTATGATTCATCATTGGAATAAATTGAACAATAAGGTGCATTGGAACACAAACTGGTGGGTAATGTGTGGCTCTGAGAGTGCATGCTTGAATTAGATAACGCAGGACACGTGTGTACTTTTAAGTGGTGATAATCGGTCGGAAAATACACTCCCATTAGTTTCCTAACCTTGCTTCATTTTCACAGATAATTTACGCGTTAATAAAGATTTTGTTCGAAGGTTTTTTTCATTATTTATTTATGGAAGCGACCAAGTTGTTATGGCATCTGGGAATTCGGACGATTTCTGAAGATAGCCTGGAAAATTTGAGGTGAAAAATTATAGAGTGGAATCCTCAACGTGTCAATAGTTATGCAGAGAGCAATTTCATTGGAAAAATCTGATATTCCTCATTATATTGATCATCTTTCGTCGAAAATCGAATGTATTGTAGAATTTTTTATCTCAAATTTTCTGGGGTATTCAAAAAAAAATTTAAAATTTTCAAAAATTAAATTTGGTTTTTCCAAAAAGCTAATATTTTGAAAAAATTTCAATATGAATTTTCCAATTTTTTTGTTTTTTTTTTGTGATTTGGATTGACTATTTTTTTCTATGTTAACAGGAGATACACTCGACGCACTCTATGAATTCTTGGGAAAATTGCCAAAAACTATTGAAGAAAAGAGAAATTTTCCTGTTGGGAACAGAAATACGTCGTCAAAGTGGTCTGTGTCTATCTTCTTGGTAAGTTTGAGTTAAATTATGCTTTCTTTAGTATGTTGAATTCATCTGTCTCTAATCAGTCTTTTATACCTAGCCTCGAGATGAAAATGAGCGTGTTTACTAATACCAGTGTGGTGGTAAATGAATGAAAAAAATTTGTTAAAATTTATTTTGCAAATATCTCTGGAATGAATGTAGAAAATTTATTATAATACAAGTAGCACACATCCCACAATTTTTTTTTTTTAATAAATGAATTATTATGAAAAGAATATTTGGGAAATTTGCACTTGTAGTTTTTCGAATTTTCTACAGATGCATATTTTTTATTTATTTCAAAATAATTCATTAATTAAAAACATAAAAACAATAAGAATTGTCAGATGCCTGCTATTTTCAGGATCATAAAATTTTTTTTCATCACAACACAGGTCTCTTTACAGTTCCTCCTAAATCCTATATTTCCTTGAAATATTTGCAAAATAAATTGAACAATTAAATTGGATGAAAATAAATTTAGAAAACTAATTTGCAATTATTTTGTAAATATCTTTCTAACTGATAAATCCAGGGAAATTTATCAACGAATCTTTTTTGTAGAGAATTTAATTGGCTACAAATGAGATTTTCTGACATAATTCCTTATGCCTTATCATTCCGGATGTACTTACAAAATAATGTGAATATTCTTGCAGGGGGGGGGGGGGGTATTTAATTCCACTAGAATGTCGCCCGATTTTACAGATTATGCATCGAGTCATTATGCAGCTAATTTTTTTTTTTAATTTTAATCGTTATTTTTGTGGTTCAGGGATCTTCTTGCTGATGGTGATGATAAGCTGGTGGTGGATCTTATCAAATTCTTCTGACTTTATTTGAATACGAGATTTAATTTTACAACTGTTGGCTAATCTACTAACTGCGTGGGTTTTATATTCTATTTTGGTATTGTAAGCTACTCTATACCTGATATTCCACCACAACTTTTAGGGTTTGACCTAGTTTTGTACTGTAAGGGCGTCAATTCATGGGAATATCTCTCTTTTCATCATCTTATTATGAATAAATTCTCTCATTTGGTGTAATAATTTCGAGCAATGAAATAAGATAAATTTTCATAACTGTTTCACGACTGTCTCGAAAACTATTGAGTTCGAAGGGATTCGTCAGGAGACCTCTCTTGTTGAGCATTAAATTCTCTGAGAAAAAAGTCCTTTGATAGATTTCCTTGAAATAAATAGTTTCAGAAATAAGTTTATTTTATTCGAATATTTGAATTTCTCAACTTTATTCTTATGAATTTGTGTAAATATCCTCTCAATGAGTGGATTGAACGAGAATTACCCAAAACCGATTTTCCTTTTTCATTTCCTGTACATATTGGAGAAGATATCTTTAAAAGAATAGAATATTCCATTAATAATAAAAAAAATTTAATCTTCCAATAGCATTCATTATTCCGTGAATAACGTGGAAATGATTGGTTTTATCGAAATTTCTCGATGTATAATTTTTTGTGAGATTGAATGTTTGACAAAGAAATTGTCGCGATTATCGCTCCTTAACCCAGTTTTTCGCGATTATCTGTAATTAAAGAGCACCTCCTCTTATCACTCCATCGAACAATTTCCTAGTAGTATCAAAATCCTTCGTTCAATTTCCGAAAAAAAAAAAATTGAATATTCGCGATGAGAGGGCTTTGACTGATTAAAGAAAAAACAACCAGAATACTATTGAAGATATTCATCATGAGAATTGGCTGACCAATTTGGTAACAGCCCATTGAGACCATCGAGATCAATGAGGCTCGTGTTGTCTGTCAACCTTCAATTAATTCGCCGTCAAAATAACCGAATTATAAATTTACTCCATTGATTCGACCATCAAACTAGATATAAATGGAAATTCTCGCAACTTTTTATAGAACTTCAACGAGTCAATTACATTTTAATTCTGCTTTCCGAAAAAATTCGAAAACAAAAGGACAGAATCTTTTTGAATGATAGTATTTATTAGGGATCTTTCTTAATTTATGAGACAGTAAAAAAAATTGATTCCAGAATCCAATAAATTTTTTTGTGAATTTCGATTTTCTGCGAATGTTTCAGGTAATAAGTGAAATACGTCTTTTGAAGCTCTTTCACTACTATTCTGATCTACAAAATGCTTTTGGAAAATCAAATATCTTTCAATTTTCGAGATATTCTCAAAAATTAAAAATTCAAACTTGGCTCATCTAGTTCTCCTTCCTCACCACTAGATTCTCAATCATTTCTATCCGTATATATTACAAAATGGAATGTGATACTAATAATTCTCAGCGAAGAATTGACGCACGTAATCCACAACACCCCGGTACAAAGATCAACTTTTTCAATATTATTATATATATATATATCGTGGATGTATCACACGTAGGAGGGGTGAGTGGGATAATAAACGAAACAAGCGGGAAAGTAATGCCAGTTGACCGTTGGTCTGCATGTGGGACCATCATTGGGTAATGCGGTCTCACTGTCTCGAATCATTCATCCTTCTCCTCTTGGTCCCCCCCTGTGACGCCGTTTTCCCTCATCTAATACCGGATCAAAATATGGCTCATTTCCGGTGCACCAGGGCTATGTGAATTCAGTGTGTTTTTCCTTGAGTGTGAAACTGGTAATTTTTTTTTTCCTAGAAACGTTTTGGAAGATGTAGAAAATAGGAGAATTTTGAAAATTATAGATTTTATCTACAAAAAATCATAATTATTGAGAAAATTCATCTATCTTCCGAAATTTTTTGTGAGAATCCTTCGTGAGTAGCTCAATTCTTCTATACAAAAGAGTCGTTCTCCTAATTCGCTTGGATTCCAATAAATTCTAGAAGAATCGATATCTCAGTATATGTAGAAAATAGAATCAAGTTTGTGAGAATTTTTCTTAGGCTCTAATTTCTTTATCTTTATATAAAAGAGTTATTCCAAAATTCAAACTGTATAGTTTATGAAAACCTATAGTACACTGATAAAAAAGGAATAATGAAGACAAGGAAATGAGTTGTTTCAATAGTCCTCAACCAACAGTTCTCCCAAAGTGACTGAAAATTTGTTAAATTTGATAAACTTATTAAAATGAAATGAAAAATTAGATTTTTGGAACAAAATATTTGTTTTGAACTAATGAACACATGGTGATTTAGTTAAATTATGTTGAAATTAAAGAAAAAATTGATTGTTGGAAAAAGTTATTTGTTAAGAACTACTGCAACAATCCATTTAATTATTTCTGCTATTTTTTCATTTCTTGGTGCAGAATCAACTGTGTTTCATCGTTTTACTCCAATTCCAGCTTTTTGGAATCGCCTCATTTTGTAGCCATCATTCTCCTCTACAAGATGGGTCCCTAGAAAAAGTTCTCTATTCCTCATTGATTCCCAGTTAATTCAGAATCAATCAATTCTCAAATTGACGCTACTCTTTCCATCACTCTAATCTGAATTTCTTTGTTTATTTACGTCGCACAGGAACGGCATTGAGTATTCCTATATAATAATACAAGTTCACAAGGAAGTTAAAAAGGTATTCATTCGATTCTCCACCTTGACGATAATCAAATATATCATTAAAGTGATGCAGAGTATGTTCATTTAGACCGAGTCCAAAGTTCAGTGCTACGAAAGAGAAAGAGACAGAGATAAAGACTTGTTACTCCCCCGTGTTATGTGCAACCACGTGCATCTCTTCTGCGCATGTGTAACTAATGTAACTTAGTCGTTTTCATCGTTGATGATAATCGTTCATTTGTGGCAATTATCGTATTTTCAAAAAAACTCGAAAAGAATTCAGCAAATTTCGCAAATCAAACGATTCCATTTTCCCTTAAATTTTTGGTAAATCTCTAGTAGTAATGGAAATCTAATTTTTTGACGAGGAGGGGGGGGAGAGCTTTTTTGTATAACGAAATTCATTGACCAAAAGGATACCTGCAGATAATTATGTATCTCCTATAAAATTATTAAATTCTGTAGAACGAAGAAATGATGGGATTTTGAAGAATCGAAAACTTTGTGCTGCAAAATACGGTGATATATAATTTGGAGCAATAGTTTTTGAACAATTGAAAGAATTTAAAAAAATTAATGTGTCAATATACATTCATTCATTTGTTGGAGCCAAGAATGGCTTTCTGCCTATCACATTTTTCTCTTTTCTAATATTTTTGTGCAATCTTCAACAGAAGAAAGGATAATGTATACAAAAACCTAATTAATCTTTAAAATATGTCAATATATCTTCTGCTGCAAATATTTTGCTGCTGTTAAATTATGATGATGGAATGAATTTTCGATTTTCAATGTAATTACTCCGAAATCTATTTTATCGTATCATTTTCGAAAATTTTCAAAGAAATCACTTTTTTCGGAAATTTTCGTATTTCATCAAAACGAAAAATCGAATTTCTTCAGTATCCGGTTGAATGTATACGACTATTATATATATGAATGTACTACATCCTATTTATATACGATGGTACACAGTGAAGAGTATCATACAATGAAAATCTCAAAAGGCATTCGTGATGTGCGATCAACGCTAAACTCTTTTCATTCATTTAGACCTATCAGAATTAACTGATTATACACAAGTCAATTCAATAAAATTGCCTTTAGTAGAATTGATTATTTCAAAATTAATTGATGTTGAATGATTAAGAAATAATGTAATCATTTGAACTGATGAATATTGAATTATACTAATTGAGAGGCTTAATGAAAAATGCAAAATATCAGTGGCTCTCAATTTTTTCTCTTCCAGAGGAACTCAAACACTTGGGAATTAAACCAGAAGTTGGCTGAAAAAATCATAAGAAAATAATTAATTATTTAAAAGAAAAAGAAGATTAAATAGAGCTGATCATCATGATCGTCGAGGACAAACTGTGAGTCGTTCGTGGGTTGGATTTTTACACTTTTTTTTTTTTTGTAGAATCATGTGAATCATAGTTATAGTGAAGAATGAAAAAAACACTGAAGTGGAAGAAATTTGCCCCAGTTTCTCTTGCGAATATCTCCTGAAATTATGGATTGAGGGAAAAAAATCACGAGAACTTTTTCGTAGGTTGCGAAAATTTCTTGCACAAAAAGTTTCGAATTTTTCTCCCTGTGGCCATTGTTTCAGAAGATATTTGCAAAAATGATAAAGAATTATTTCATTTGAGGAAGGAAAATTATTAACAGTTGGATCAATTCTTTGAAGAGACCTTTTTCTTAGTGAATCAAATCCTTCATCATGAAGGTGTCTCAATAGTTTTCACTAGGATCATTATTTGCAATATCGAAATGTTTGCAGAAGAAACTGAAGATTTTTCTTCCACTTGTATTGTGAAGCATGGCCTTATATATAATACACTAATGCACGATTCATAGACACAAACTTATTATTGTTCTGCTGAGTTATGACTGAACGTAAGCTTGCCTCTTCAATACAAAGGAGACTTCTTTATTCCTTGATTATTAAATTTGTAGAATTTTATTTAGATGAATGATTCACTTTCTAGACAACTTACGACGTAATGTTTTCTTAATTATTTTGATGAGGGTAGGTCAAATGGGCGCGGTGAAGCAGCCACTGCATCGGAAGATATCGGTCAATCATGTTGATTGTCAATACAATAAAAAGTCGTCATATGAAACCTTTTTTATTGCCTGGAATTCATCACTATTTAATAATTTTCAATTCTTTAGTAGCTGCATTAGTGATGGGGAGTTCTATTCTTGAAATATCCTGATAAATATTGGGCTTATTCAAATTTATCAAGAGAGCTTCCTGCTAAAAAATTCAAGTGCTAGAAGAAGACTGTTCGTGAATTTTGTTAAACCGAATATATACTTGAGTTACAGAAAAAATCGGTGATTAATGTTCATTTTATTTGAAGGGCACTATGATTTGAGTGTCGCCTTTTCTGTCGTCTAGAGGATCTTCTGTCAAAAAAGTTCCCTGACAATTTCTTCTAAACTCAATAGCTTCTAAGATATTGAGAAAAAAGACAGAATTAAACGCCATACACTTGTGCAGATTACTCTGCAACAAAATATCTGTGAAAATATTTGATTTTTGAGGGATTTATCAGGGGAACTTCTTTATAGCTTTGAAATTACTCTATAATGAAGATGTCCTCATATATTTCTCTAAACCCAGTAGTTTCTTTTTTAATTTCGAAAAATCGTTATCATCATTCAAATGAATTCACTCGGAGAATTGAAGGGACTACTAGATTTAGAGAAATTTACGAAGAGTTACCTTTTTTATCTATGAAAAATTTTCTGTCTTCGCCTCATCGCAATACTCACAATTTCTTTGAAAGATAATATTCAACATCATACGAACAGGTCAATGTGCAAAAAAACACAAACCTGTTAAGATATTGTGTTTACTTGTTTCTTTTTATTCTCCAATTGTGGAAGATTCAAAGGTCAGATTGACTAGTTATAAAACTCACCGATGAGTTAACGATTCTTCTGATCCTACCAATCGCAAGTCACTGATGTACAGATTTCCAGAGAAAAATTAACCTGTGAACATTGACAAAAGTAATTCAGTGCAAAGTACAGTTTGATAAGGGCACCTCGTGTAATGTAGCATAACGTGTTCTCAATGATAACCAAATGATTAGATTCATTTCAAGAAATATAAAAAAACTATGAAAAAAAGTTCATTCGAAAATTTCATAAATTCATTGAAAAAAAAAAATTATCATTTTTTGATTAGTTGATAAAATTAAAAAAAAAAATCTATTTTTCCTGGTGAAAATCGTTCGTTTTTCTTTTTTAATCCTCTCCGGATATTCTTCCTCCGGAATATATGTATATAGCTATAATTTTGTTTTATCATTCAAATTTTGTTTTTTATATCTTCAGTTCCATTGAATTAACAGAAGAATCAATGGAAAGGGAAGAAAGAAACAAATTTAAGAGTTATAAAAAAAAATCACACATACGTCACTTCACGATCATGTTATAAGTGAGTGTTAAGTGTACAGATATGATACAATACTATATACATTAAATGTATTGCTACAAGACCAGACTGGACCAAAGTCCGATCGCGATAACAAGAGACGATTATTTTTCCTTGTACAATCTCACCTATGTCTAGTTGTACACTAGTAACGTAAAATCAGTTGCCGCATTGACTGCGGTTGTGTGAGCATCGTTTAACATTCATGTTTATTTTTAACTGTAAATTAAGCATTTCGAAAATTGTGACAATTTAATGCGAACACGTGCTGCACGCTGCTTGTACTTGTGTTAATTTATTTAAACTCACATTTAAGTTTTCATAGCTGTAATTGCCCTCGTGGCACTTGTGTTTCTGTAATTTACATTCTGTCTATAACAATGTCTGAACAAATTAGTACAGTGCGAGTTACACATAAGAATTTTCGTGGATTTCTCAGGTAAAACAATGAAAGTTCATCGTTGAGAAAAGTTGTGAAAGATATGAGTTGAGAAGCTGTGAATTATCATTGAAATATCTCAAGAAATATTGGAGTCAGGAGGATTTGACAAGAGACATTTTCTTGCAGCCCATTAAATTATTTATAAATAAGGTCTCTTGATCATTTTGGACAAGACTTCTCGTTCCCGTGATATTTTCAAAAATAGTACTGAGTATTACAAAAATCCGGTTTAGTGGAATTTGCCAAAAAACCTTTTTTGTAGCCCGGGAAATTCACTACAAGAAAAATCTCTTGGTATCTTCCAGTGAAGTTAAACAAATTGAATTGTAATATCTCAGAAACTATCCGATGAGCTTACGGGAATTCATCGAGAGACTGTTCTTGTAACACTTGAAATTCTCTACAAAAAGGTCTCTTGCCAAATTCCTCTGAACCCACTCATTGTCAAGATATTGACAATAATAATTAGAAATGATTTTATTCTAGAAGGACAAAGTCACCATCTGCTTCGAATTAATGAAAATATCTCATGAAATATTGAGTAATGGGGAAAATTTCAAGAGAACTTTTCTGTATTGTATCTCACGACTTACAAAAAAAATTCTTGACGATTTCTTCTGAGCCCACTCTAAACGATTTGCCAAAAAAACTGTTCTCCACCATAAATTTAATTAACAAGAAATGCTGAGAAAATTTTTTTCATTTTCCTTAATTGTTGTTTCACAAATTTGTTCGTCCATTTAATCACCTAAATTTTCACTGATACACGAATTGAACCTTGCTCTTGAACAGCTTAATGCAATGCTGCTAATTTTGCTTTGAGTAGAAGTTCGTGATTAACAATTGGCTCTCTTCCCATCAATTGCCACAGTGTCTAACTATTCGGCTAAAAATATACAATGTTTTGCATCTCATTTATCGTAAATTGAATATAAATGTTAAATAAAAATCTTCTCTTCTCATTTTGAGTTTATTAAATATTGTTGTTTTTTTATTTTTCGATAAAGAGTTAAAAAAGTCTCTCAATTTATTGAAGCTTGATAAATTTCTCACACCAAACTTGTGAGATTGTATAACTCATTCATTTGCACAGATAACAAGTTACATAACTGAATGATACTGTATCGCCCAATGCTCCGATTGAAGAATAAATAATGAAAAAATAGGAATTATTAGTATATATATTTTATTCATTTATTTTTTCTTATCAGGATCAATTTGGTGATAACTTGGGAAGTATTGAATTCAGGAGAATCTATTGAGAGCTCTTTCGCTAATCGTAAAATTGATCATAGAATTCTTCAGATAAAACTTTTGTCTGGATCACAAAATTCCTCACTTAGAATTTCTTCCTGAAATTTTTTCTAGACTTACTCGTTTGCACTATATTGGAAAAACAATAGCAATTTGTTTGTTTTTAAGAAAAATGATTAATGGTTGAATCGATTCAATCGAAAAATCTTGAGAATTACTGGATTCAAGAGAATTAGTCGAAAGAATCCTTCCGTTAGGTTCAAACTTATCTAAAAAAAGATCTTCTGGCAAATTCTTCTAAATCTATTCGTTCGGAAGATATTTGCCAAAATAAGTGTAATGCTTACGATTATCTTATCCTTGAGGAAAGAAATTTATTCGCAGTTGAATCAACTTGATTAAAATATCTAAATAGTTATTGGGCTTACAAAAGTTCATGAAGACATTTTATCCAGAAATATTTCCAACAATAACTAAAAATTATTTTATGCTTGAGAGAAAAAAGTATCAATTCATTCAATTTCATCGAAATATTCAAAAACTGTTAGCTTCAAGAGACTTTTTTTTTTGTTAATAACAAAGTTCTTCACTGTAAAAAAATTTCTCGATTCATTCCTTTCAAGAATATACGCAAATTGAACTTGAAAAAAATTACGGCTTCAATTATATCCTCTGAAGAATTAATATCCTGTACGTAACAAAGCATGATGCAAATAAATCTTAATGCTGGAATAATTTCTAGACAGTAGAATACGCTTGCAAGTAGAAAAATCCGTTGAACGTCATTAATTCAACTAAAACCAGGAATTAATTTAAATTATTTTTCACAGAGAGATGGAGGGATTCTGGGTGAGCGGTGCAATAACAGCAATAAAAGCACTGTCCTACGTTTACGATCTATTGACGTTCCCCGTTTACTTAATACTCCAACGGCCATGGGAAAAAAGGAAACTATCACGAAGAGTTAAAGCTAAGCCAGTAGCAAAGGATGAACGTTCGATAACATATAGAACGAGTGATCAACCTGGACCAATCCATGTGACACTTGAACGTTTGAAGATTGATACGCTGGAAAAAGTACTGCGTTATGCTGCTGAGACACACGGTGGTAAAAGATGTCTTGGCACGAGGCAAATACTTGCGGAGGAGAATGAAGTACAGCCGAATGGCCGTGTCTTCAAGAAGGTCAGTAGTCGAGAAGGGTTCTTCGTCAAAAAATTCTCGTAAAATAGATCCTACCTCCTATTGTTTCTGTGGTAATTCCTTTAGAGACGTTTTGTGTAGCCAATGAAATTTCCTACAAGAGAAGCTCTCTTGCTATTTTTGTCTGAAGATGAAAAAACATGGAACAATTTTACTAGGATCTCAATCGGCTCATCATTAGTTTTTGAAGAATATCCTAGGATTCATAGGAAATAGAGGAATTTTTTCATGAACAAAAATGAGGGTGACAACAAAAGTTCTCATAAAAATGTTTATATTTTCTTTGGATTTGACATTTTTTTTTTTTTTTTTTATTGAAATTATTTAAGGTCGCTGTGGAACAGCCAGGTCATAAGCGACCATTTCTACAGAATTAAAACATATTGATTACATTGATTTCATTTAGATAATTGACTAATTGGGCTATACATTTTGGGTCATTGAGTAGTTTTTTTTTGTTGTTCGTGAGTTTATGCTTAACTCTAAATCTTTGGAGCTGTACACATCCAAACAGTATGTGGTCAACCGATGCCCTCTCTCTACACCTGGGACAGGAAGATGGTTCTTTTTTGGTGATTAAGTGGATGTGGGTCTTGACGACATTCCATGAAAGCTGATTTCAGAATGAATTTTTACTCGTGTCCTCATTACTGAGAAGGATTTCGAGCAATTGTTTCGGAATTCAAGCGTGATGCAAATATTTTTGTTGAGGGAAGTTGCAGCCATAAAGAATATTGTTGCAAAGATTTCGCTGTCTTTTTTACATTCCGATATATTCAGGAAAGAGTGATTTCATAGTAACTATGAAAAGGAGTCAATTTGTATCAGATCATCATCAGTTTTTCAGAGATATCTCGGGATCTATTGCAGATAGAGAAAATTTTGTAGGAGATTAGAGCTATCAAGAAAACTCTTATGAAAAATTTTACAATCTTCTTTAGATATGCAGATATTTGATGAAACTGATCTCCAAGTTGTATTTACGGTGAACATTTCCAAATTCAAAAGAGACAGAAAATTTTCAACAGAAATTTTGTTTTTCGTAAAAACGAAGGACAGCTACAAAAGTAGGTCTCCTTCACATTCGAAGAAATTCGATAAACGAACTTCTCAAAATTAATTCAACTATTCTTCGTTTATCGTGTTACCACTCAATCAGGTTTTCATTAAGTATCTCAAAATGTAAAAAATGAAGAAATTTTTAGAAGGCCTTGTTTGTTGACAAACTATGAGATAGAGCAAAAAATTTTATGAAAATTCCTCCACTCCCTCCAGTTTAGTGCAAAGATATTCCCAAAAAATCACATCCGAAATAATATCAACCCATCTCGACTTTCGTTCGACTTTTTCGCTAAATTCGATTTTTCCCTTCATATTTCAGTACAAGATGGGTGACTACAAATGGAAGAGTTACACCGAAGTCGAGCGCCTGGCATCCTCCTTCTCCCGTGGCTTGAAGGAACTCGGCATGACCCGTCAAAAGAACATAGTAATTTTCGCTGAGACTCGAGCCGAATGGATGATAGCAGCACATGCCTGCTTCAAGCAAAACCTAACTGTCGTAACTATCTACGCTACTCTCGGCGACGAGGCGATAGCCCACGGTATCAACGAGACTGAAGTCGACACTGTCATCACCTCCCACGAGCTTCTCCCCAAGTTCAAGCGTCTCCTGGCCTCCACACCTGAAGTAAAGAACCTGATTTATATGGAGGATCAGTTGGTTCCCAGCGATACGAAGGATTTTAAGAGTGGCGTCAACCTGATTCCATTCTCTGACGTCGTCAAGAAGGGTAACACGTCGATAGTCGAGTCGGTGCCGCCAAAAGCGGAGGATATCGCAATAATCATGTATACTTCAGGCTCAACTGGTATACCAAAGGGCGTTTTGTTATCGCATAGAAATATGATTTCAACGCTGAAAGCGTTCTGCAGCAGTGTTACGACTCAAGAGGACGACATCTTCTTCGGCTTCTTGCCGTTGGCGCACGTTTTTGAACTATTGGCAGAGAGTGTCACGATTATCGCTGGCATACCGATTGGCTACAGTTCACCCCTGACGATGATCGATTCAAGCAGCAAGATAATGCGCGGCTGCAAAGGTGATGCCGCTGTTCTGAAGCCAACCTGCATGACAGCCGTGCCGCTCATCCTCGATCGCATCTCCAAGGGTATCAACGAGAAGGTCAAGAAGTCCGGACAGCTCAGTCAGGCAGTGTTCAACTTTGCCTATCAGTACAAGCTGAAGTGGACGAGGCGCGGATATGAGACACCCTTGTTTGATAAATTGATATTTGGATCTGCGAGACAGGTGTTAGGTGGAAAAATAAGGCTAATTCTCTGCGGCGGAGCGCCGCTGACGCCCGAGACTCACACCCAAGTCAAGATTTGCTTGTGTGTAAATGTTACACAAGGTTACGGACTGACGGAGACGTGCTCCTCGGCGACTGTTATGGATTATTACGACAGAAGCACGGGAAGAGTCGGTGCACCGGTCATTGGTTGCGATATCAGGTTGGAGAATTGGGAGGAGGGCAGCTACAGGGTCACGGATAGTCCATTCCCGAGGGGAGAAATTATTATTGGAGGGGACAATGTCTCACCGGGGTATTACAAAATTCCTGATAAGACCAAGGAAGACTTCTTCTTCGAAGAAGGGAAACAGTGGTTCAGAACGGGGGACATTGGCGAAATACATGCTGATGGGTGTATCAAGATCATTGGTTGGTTTGGAATTTTTTTTTAATCAATTTTATCAATTATTTCGAATTTTCGGAACAAAGTACAAAAAAATACTGCCTAAAGTTTCTCTAGTTTCTTTCATTATTGCGCGATAATCCTCGACAACTCGAGATGTTATTATGAATTTTTATTTTTCCTTATTTCAAACTGAATGACCTCGAATTATTGATATAATGATTAATCATCTTTCTTGCAGATCGTAAAAAGGACTTAGTAAAACTCCAACTTGGTGAATACGTTTCTCTTGGTAAAGTTGAAGCAGAATTGAAAACATGCCCATTAGTGGAAAATATTTGTGTTTATGGTGATTCACATAAAGCGTACACAGTTGCATTGGTTGTTCCAAATCCACGATTACTCGAGGAAATTGCTGTTAACCTTGGCATTACAAATAAGAGCCTCGAGGAACTTTGCGAAAATCCGCAGATTGAGAAAGCTGTGTTGCAAGAATTGGTTGAACAGTCTAAGAAATGTAAGTTTTATTTTATTCAGTTCATGAATTTTGTAAAAAAATCCTCATCTGACTTTTTAAGTTCTGAGATCATCATGATGTTGGCAACGGAGTTGTATTTCATTCTTTGATGAATAAAGAGGATAGATAAACTTTTTCATCCAAAGAAAAAAGAACCGAGTAGAAAGTGGTTTAGAAAAACTCATGCGGCTTAATGGTTATATCTAGGAAATTATTGGGTTCAGGACGATTTACCGAAAGACCTTTTTTTTGTAAATCATGAAACTCTTCAGAAAAAAGACATCCAATTTTCTATTCTTTGAACCCATTAATTACGGAGATATCTGTAAGAGGATTTCGAAACAAATCTCTTTATGCAATCTCTCTTTCCAATCGCCAACATCTCGTTCAGAGTTTATTTTTTGAATAACTCGAGAATTATTAAGTTAAAATGAATTTTCAGGAGAACTTTGTGGTTGATCAGGAAATTCTTGACCAAACTGTTTCTTGACAAGTTTCACTAAGCCTACTCGTTCCGAAGATAATGCGAAAACAATGCAGTATCAATTTGCTTGAACTTTTTTCCTATTTTCATGTGAAATCTATTCTTTCACAAACCTCTCAAGGACTACTGAAGACGACTCTGAAGTTTTTAGATAAATCGATTTTATTACGTCATCAGTTTTTCAAGAATATCTCAGAAACTAAGTGAAGTAATGATTTTGCTTCACTTCTTTTTTGTAGCCTTCGAAATTCTTCACAAAAATAGATTACCGCAAAATCGCTCCATTTTGCTTAGTTTTTCAGATATTCCAGGAGAATTGGGAACAAAATGTAATCAATTCGTTCAAAAATTTTACATTATTCATTAGAGAATTTTCCATATGAAAGACTCTAGAGTAGGTAGATGTCCTCACGAATCCTCCTCCTAAAACCATTCATTTTGAGAATATTTTGCAATTGACTTAATCAAAATCTGTTCAATCAATTAATGCCATTTTTTTCCATTAAATAGCTCAACTTCAGAGGTTCGAGATTCCGGGAGCACTTAAACTCTGTGCTGATCAATGGTCACCAGACATGGGGCTCGTGACTGCAGCTTTCAAGCTCAAAAGAAAAGCAGTACAAGAACGTTATCAGCATGAAATCAATAGAATGTATGCATCGTGATGTACAGTTAATTGTCCAAAGTGCAAGAGAGTATAGCGTCGAAATTAATCGAAGACCTTGATTGATCAATCTCAGCCAGACGTTATTGAAAAGAAGAAGGAGAAAGAAAATAAGAAAACGAGAAGAATGAGTAGTTATTTAAAAATTATAAACTCAACTGATTTAATATGGTAAGTTTCGCTGTTATGTAATCAAGATGCGTGATCATTTTTTTTCTATGAATGAGGCTGTTCAGTTTTTTTTTTTTTTTTGATGAAGAAACCGCGAATCGTCGAAAGTAATTTTGGTTATGAGACCGATATTAATTATTTAGCACACAAAAAAAATGAAACTAAAAATACCTCCTGATATTCAACCAGTGAAATAATGATTTTGTTTTTTTTCTCTTCATTCACAAAATTATTGTGAAAATGACTATAATGCACACATGAATTTATAAATTTTTCTTAGATTTCTCTTTGAATTTAGTGCTTGAGGGAAGAAACGAGATGTGTATTTTCTTTTAAATATTTGAGAATATGAGAAAAGGAAAAATTTTGGTAGTAATTTCTTTTATAGATAATCAAACTACCGAAAAGATGATCACGAGGATTTTCTACCTCTCGTAGATTTTGAGGTGATCACGAAAAAATGATTTTTTAATAAAAATTTTGAATTGAGAGAAACGAAATCAGTTGATGCTCTTTGAGTATCCTGGAATTTGTGGGAGATAAAAAAAATTAAGTGATAACCTTCTTTTAAAGATGAAAAAGCGAAGCTACAAAATATGTTATCACAATAATTCCCCGTTCATAGATTTCGAAACAACAACGAACATCGATTCCATGAGAAATTGATAAAATAGAGTTGAATTTGTTTTATTAGAATATCTCAGAATCTATGAGAAATACTGAAATTCTCGTAAGAACATTTCTTGTTGGAATATCAGAGCTACAGAAAAAATGATTATGAAAATGTTACAAACTCCCATAGATTCTGAGATATTCCTTAAGTCACGAACAGAGTGATCTCGTTTCTTCCACAACGGCTGAAGTATTTTCTACAAAAAAAAACTTCCACACTTAAGAAAAAAAGTTGTTGAGAACTATTGAGACATCATTCTTATTTCATATTTTGAGCAGTAAAAACACCTATAAGATTGAAAATAATTAATAATAATACCCAAAGTATATATTTTTGATCGAGTTTTGTAGATTCAATGATTG
Source organism: Aleiodes alternator (assembly GCA_963921955.1). NCBI lineage: Eukaryota > Metazoa > Arthropoda > Insecta > Hymenoptera > Braconidae > Aleiodes > Aleiodes alternator. Next base: position 5,738,381 of record OY998113.1, read on the forward strand.
AATGAATAGAAAAAATTGAACTTATTCAATTATTTTTTTATAAATGGCCAAATGAAAAAAAAAATGTCAGGAGCTCTCGCGGTAAATAATTTTTCTCCAAAGATAATTAATAAAAAAAAAAAAGTCATCACATGTTGCGTGATAATATTGTATATTCGTTGTCTTTGATGGAACCTGTTATTTCTGAAGAAAATAAGAAAGAAAAAAAAATGAAAAAAATTATCAAAACTGTTAGTGAATAATTGTTAACGTCGCACAGCTCAGAGTATTCTTCAGTTTTCTTGATATCTAGTTTTTAGAAAAATGGTGCAATGACGATTATTTATTTAATAACGTCGAGTTTTTTCTTTTCTCTTTTTTTGTACAAATTATTTACAATTATCTACGTGATAAAATTATTATTAAGTGATAACTCGGAAAATAAGCGAGATAGAGGAATTTTTGTAGAAATCTCTTCTGCAAAGAAAAATGAGAGGTACGGAGCATGTCTTATAAAAAATTTCAATGTTTTCCACAGATTCTATTGAAACTGGAGACGAAACGAAATGCCCATATTTCGTTTTTCCATTTTTTTAAAAAATAATATTTCGGAATGTAAGAGAGATGGAGTATTTTTGGGGAGCTTTTTTTGTAGCTTTCATTTTTCTTCTAGAACAAATTTCTAGGGTCAATTCACCCGTGTTCGAATTCGTCCAGTGATCGAACTATTTAACGTATTTATCCTGAAAAAAATGGTAATCCAGTGAAATAGCATTGTTCTAATCTTTGAAACACAATATAATGTTCATCAACTCAAATAAGAGCTTCTCAGTCGATCACTGGTGTCTAACAAGTCTTATCCGTTCGACCCCAGGATCACTCACTCTATGGAAATTTTCGTTATCTTTAATCCTGAAATATTCCACAAAAAAAAACTGGTGGCGAAGGGAATTTGAACTATTTCACTCTTTCAGCTTTTTTTGAATATCTTGGGATCCAAGAGAGATGAAAATTTCTTCATGGAGACTCTTTCTGTAGAAAAAGAAGGGAGCTACATGAAAGGTCTTATAGAAAAAATCCCCTATCTTTCATAATTTTCGAGAGATTTCTCAAAAACCTCAAACTTAAAATTAATTCATCCCTATTCATCACTAGAATAATAGAATAATGATTTCCTGCACAATATTTGCACAATTTCATTTTTAAGTTTCGATAAAAAAATCTTCCTTTTTTCTATTACTTTTGAGAGGATGAATTTTTCATTTCATTGCAAATTAAACAAAGGAAGAATTAACAAAAATCGCCTAATGAATGTGACTTTATTGTAATTAATGTATAAATCAGTCCGTTTTCAATACACAAAATCAGAAGTAATGAAATAGGGAAAACACAATGGAATGAAAATTAATTGATAATTCGGAAAGTACAAACTCATTTCTCATTTAAAAATGAAGAGAAATGAAAGTCTTATTGGAAATTGTCACTCAATTTAGCAGTGAAGAGGCCGAATGATATGAGTCTATTATTCTCGGAAAATAAACGAGATAAAGAATTTTAGGCCTGATTTTTCTACACTGAAAATTCGAAGTTAAATAATTTCCCTTTAACATTTTTTCTATAGAAATTTCTAGTCATCTAAGGAAAATGAAGAACTCATTGTAGAGACCTTCTTCTGTAGACTTCACTTTCATAAAAAAAAAACAGAATTGACTCATCTTGTTTCACCTCTTCACTGTTCAATTAATAGCCAATGATATTCGATTAATTAACTAATTAATCAATCAATTAATTAATTATTTAAAAAAAATAGTGAACGAAAGAAAGTGCAAAAAAAATGTTTAGTTTAGTTTTTGAAACTGTCTACATTTGTGTAAAAAAAAAAGAAAAAAAAATGTGTCGTAATTGTAATTAAAAGTTTCGAAAAAAAAAAAAAAAAAATGTAAATTAGCTTTGAGTTAGGATTGTAAAATTGTGGTTATTGTGTCACTGTGTTGTGAGGAATGAAAATAATTAAGATAGAAAGGAGCTTCAGAATAATTTTATTAAAATTATTAATTAATCGATGATTAAGTGAGTTTTTCTAGATTGTTGCGTTGACAATGAGAGAAATTCCGGAAGTTTGATTGTTTTATTAGATCAAGCAATGATTAGGATTGGTACTAAATATATTTATTAAAAGTTAGCTGTATATTATAATAATTATAAACGAAAAAAGAAGAAAATTATTATCATTTTATTTATAATTTTCATTCAATAAATGTACAGATGTAAAAAAAAATCATTTGAGAGTTTAAAAAAAAATGTTCATAGGAATCATTGTTCTGTTGTTAATTATGTGGAGGAATCTGCGTATGGAACCCTTTGTGGTTGGCTTCGTAATTCATTGGCTGAATTTTAAAAAATGTCTCTTATTTTCAATTGAGAATGTCTGGTCTTGGAATCTTCAGAGGTCAGGACACTTTTATAGAAGATATCTCTCTCGAGATATTTTATGTCAAGTGATTAAGTGGAGTTTAACTCTTTAGAAACTCTCATGTTCCTTTGGAAAAAAAGTAACTGCAAAAAAATTCGTGTCTCTCTCAGATTCCGAGACATCCATAAAAACTTGTAACAAAGTCATAATGGACTTATTTAGTTTGATTAATTCGCTGTCCGATGAAAAATTTCGTTTCACCCTCATCGGCCCAAAATGTCAAAGTTGCTTCAGGCAATTCCCACAAAAAGAGGAAAATAATTTTATTTTATTTTACCATTCAATATAATCTCTAATTTAAAAGAGAATTGATTAGTCAGAAGATCACGGTGAATCACAATGTTCACAATATAATTTAGTACCGTAGTGGTAAAGCAGAGCAAGTCTATTCTTCATACCATTATCTCAGTAGTGAAGAGGTAAAAGCGGATGAGTCAATTTTTTTCGTCAATCTTCTTTTACAAATATCTAGTAAATTAATGGAGATTTGCTCTTCTTGTCGTAATCTATTTTTGGAGAGAATTTAAAGATATAGGAAAACATAGGGATGATTAGGACGTGTATCCGAGATATGAGCGAAAAAAGATTGACGGAAGAAATCGACTTATCCTATTTCATCTCTTCGTTACGGATGTTCTTTAGAATATCTTGGGAACTAAGAGAGACAGCGAAATTTCTAGAAGGACCTTTTTTGCAGCTCTTAGAATTCGAAGAAAATAGTGCTATTTCGTTTAGTTTCTGAGATACTCTGTAGAAATAAATGAGAAAAAAAACACTCATCCTTTTTCACCGCTCCGTTTCATTTCTTTAGTAAATTCAAGGGTTCATAGGAAAAGTTGGTTGTGACTAACTATCTGCTCAAGACTCTTCAACGTATTCTGTACCCCGAAATCTGTATCTCGAGTCTACCAATATTCACAACAGTTTACGTGTGTTTTTGCTTGTAATAATCCTCTTGAAACGTTTCATTCATCCATGCACCAACTCTGATACGAATCCATTCTGGTGCAATTAATGTGAAAACACTTTGTATGCCATGTGCCCAATATCCAGTGCTTGTATCAATCTTTCCAAGGGTTACGATAGCATTTCTTGCGTAAGTCGTTGCGTCTGGTACGAAAATACTGGAAACCTTGATTAAAAGAAAAAAAAAGTGATAAATCAATCGAAATTGTGAAACTTGTTCCTTGCGCAATTATTCTGCGGGTATTATATTCGTTTCACCGGTTTTTTTTCGATGAATGAAACGAAATTTATCCAATTAATGTTTTCTACAGTAATTTGTTTTATAACAAATCAAGTGAAATGTTTGGACGGAAACTTTGGGATTTTTCTTGATTGAAAAGAAAATTGAGATTATTTTCAAGAAAATGATCAAATTTTCCTGGAAATATATTTGAAATAGAAGACATAGGAATTTGTCAGAAACTTCTCATCCAGTGAATTTTATCGGGTATGAGAGAAAAAAAATTTATTAATCATTTTCCCTGAAAGTGATATTTTTTTTATGTATCCGTCGAATGTACACGATATTTTCACGATGGAGACAATGAATTGAATGAAGAGAATTCTTTTTAAAATATCGTCGCCTTGAAAACAAAAGGGCGTAAGTGCTTGCTAATACACAGCACTTACGCCCCTTTTTCTCTGAGATGACGAAATCATTGCGATGAATGGGTTTACGAGAAATTATTAAATCCTATAATAATTTTCGCTAAATTCAATTATTTCTGAGATATTCACAAGATAATCTCAATTTTTTCTCAAAGACTTTCTGAATGAATTTAATGGAAGATATGAATTTTAGATGCTTCTGTGACTATTTTCATAATCAATGAGTTGACGAAAAATTGTGAAATCATTTTTCTTTAATTTCCACTAGAAAAAAAACTCATAATTCCGAGCTATGAGTAAAACAAAATAAGAATAATTTCCTTAATTGATCAAATAAGTGTAATTTACCTGAAGTCTATCACTGAATGCATTCATTTTTGTATTAACAAATAATGGTGATAAATGCTGAATTGTTACACCAAATTTTGCATATTCAGCTCTCAATGCCTCGGAAAAGCTTCTTACGTAAACTTTAGTAGCAGCATAAACTGTCATAAGTGGTAACGGTTGAAGTTCAGAGCCTGATGAAACATTGACAATTGCACCTTTTCCACGTTTTTTCATGTCACTTATTACGAGACGTGTCATTAGTGTTGTTGCGCCAACATTAACGTTTATTATTTCCCACAGTTCGTCTTCAGGTACATCACCAACTATCATTGGATAGGAGTATTGTCTTCCTACGTTGTTCACTTGAACAATAAAAATAAAAATATAAAATGAAATTCACATTAATTGAAAAACCATCTCGGAGTATTTTGGCATCAAAAAAGTTCATTAGAAAATGCCTTTTGTAGATCACTAAATTCCTCACAAAAAAGCCTCTTCATCAATTTTGATGACTATTAAATTCGGAGATATCTGCGAAAATAGCTCTGAATAATTTCCAGCTTGAGTTTAGAAATCGATATTCCACTCAAATTAGTAAAAACGAAGAGAACTAATTAATCATTGCGTTTAGGAGCCATTCTCAAAGGTTTTTTTTCGTAGAACATAGGATTCTCCAACGAAAAAGTTTTTTGATTATTTTCTTATGTATCCGTTAATTACACAGACATTTACAGAAGAATTTCTCTTCTTTGAATGTTTTTTTTTCAGAATCACGGAAATCTTGTTTGGTTTATCCTGAAAACGACTCGAATGCTATTAGTATAAAGTTGAGGAAAAATTCTTAACATGATCCTCGTGATGAAATACTGATAAAACCTTTGAAATTATGAAATTCCTTGTATGGTAATCACTTTCTCATGAGTGAAAAAATTAAAGCCACCTTTTTCGGTTCTTCAAACTTTGGAAATAGTCATTAGAAAAAAAAGTTTCCACATCGCTCTTCAAAATTAGTAAATCAATTTTTTGAGCTAAAGAATTGTAGAAAAAGCTGAGAATGAAAATTAACAAATACAATTACCTAAAATACCAACAGGTATGTCCTTCAATTCGCTCTCAATATGTTTAAAAACTTCTTTTCCTTTGCTAAAGTCTTGTGCAATAATTTTAACTTGGATATTTTTATTAATACTGAGAATTTCATCTCGTGTTTTCTCAAGTCTCTCCAATGTTCTGCTGATCAAAACAAGATTAATTCCCCGTACAGCAAGTTCTTTGGCATAAGCTTTTCCAATTCCATCAGTTGATCCAGTTACGACTGAAAAATAAAATTAGTTGTAATTCATTTGCACACACTTACTTCACGGAAACTCGAGGTGAATGTCAAACTTTCAAATTCCTTTTTGCAGAAATTGGAATCTCGTTTTGATTGAGTAATTGCGTTTATCTTCGAATCTATGAGAGATAGAGCAATTATTGTGGAAAACTGTTTCGGAATGAAAAATTGAGGCTGCAAAAAAATTGTATTATGAGGAACTCTATATCTCCGATTCTCTTAAAGATTTCGAAATATTCCAGAAAAATTCCCCTCATTTCAGAATTGATTCATTCAAGTTGTCAGTTCACTGCTGAGTTTTTGGGGACTATCTTGAAATTTACGGATAATAATTTTTTTTTTTACAGCACCTTTTTTGTGGCTCTGACAGTTCTCTGAGATATTCGGGGAAGATTATTTTTCATCTGAATCCATTTTCCTTCAGTTTTCACTCTAAAGCAGAGTGAAAACGTCTTTGGTTCTCGAGAAATTGTTGAAACACAAAAATGCAATGAAAATGAGTTTCTTCATAAAGTATAGAATTCATCAATTTTTTTTTCATACTTTAGGAAAGAATGTGAGGGCTATAAAATATAATTTTATGAAAATTCCTCCATCTCCTCTAGATTCAACGATAGTTGAAAAAAATAATTCAAAAAAGGAACAAAACAATTGCAATTCACATCGAAAGTAGTTTCAGGGAAAGATCCAGCAATTTAGGAGATTCAAGGTCGCTGAAGATTTGATGATACTGCAAATAGCAGACATTTGACAATTATTATATTATACAAAAAAAGGTTTTCTCAACAAATAAATGATTTAGACGGAAAGAAAAATATGCAGAAGTGAAAAATGCAAAGCACTGTAAGAATGAATTTTTAAATTTTTTAGAATAAAAATTTTATTTGCTTCAAGAAGATTTGAAAAAATTGTCAGATGTCGGCTAATTTAATTATCACAATATATGTATCTTTTTCATAGGGTGAAATGAACCCTTTAAAAAAGGTTCTTTTTAAAAATTTATCATCTCTCGTAGATTTCGATATATTTTTTAATAGCAAAAAAACTATTCTTTCCAGAAGAATTTACTTACCTGCCCATTCTCCGAACTTTGACTTCAAATCAACTGGTGTTTGATCTATGATCGGCACAATGATCTCCCAGAGTGCGCGAGATACTCTGCTGAATGGATCGAGTAGTGCCCACAGCACGAGTACAGCAACGATCAGCCACAGTGCAATCGCCAGCAGCATTTTCTTCGAAAGAATTCATTTTGATAATTAAAAAACTTGAAAAAGTTTCAAAAAAAATCATTAAAAAAAAAACATGAAAAAGAAACAGTTATCAAATCCACGATTTATTACCGGAGAAGCGAAGTAATTGAAAATTGTGGAAAATCATTCAAGTGCATTGCATCATCAAGCAAAATCACTTCTTTCTACATCACTAATAATTCGTCAGAAGAAAAAAAAATTGAGTAGAAGAAAAAAATTTATGAATATTTTGGAAAAATTCACAAACACTGAAGAGTGAAGTTCTCAAAAGGATCAATCGAATTGTACAACCGATGCAATGAACCGGCTCTCGGTGACTGTCTCAACAAACCACCACGGAGGTAAAGCACTTTCTCTAGGATACCATATATATAACAATAAAGCATCGATGTGTGCATGCTTCAACGCGCCTGTCATATCACGTATTTCAGAATATAATTGCAAGAATGAAAATGCAAGTGCTATCATATTTCGCGGAGTTTTAATTTTTTTGCTGAGAGTATTTAACGAATATTTCAAGGAATTATTCGAGTTAGGTGAATTCGTTAAGAGACTTTTTTTTGTAGAAAATTTTGTGTTCTGCAAAAAAGGTCTCCAGAATAGTTCCTCTTCATTGAATAGTTTCTAGGATATTTCTGAAGATAAATTCTGCTAGTTCGTTGGATCAATTTAAAAAGCTGTGCTTCCAATTTTTAATGAATAAAGAGATCAGTGCCGTTATTAATAACTAATTGAACAAATAACTTTTGCATTATTGTGATTACTAGTCATTTGTAAAAATTTGCCAAATGAATTTTTCTTTAATGTTACTGATTCTAATTAACTAAGAACTATTTGATTTTTCTGTGATACCTCAAAGTTTTAATTTTTCATTGTTATGCTAATATAAATTAATAATTATCATTATATTTTTTCATACACTTTTTCAATGTCATTACTTCTTGTATATTCAGTCTTATTGGCTCCGATGGGCTTTTTAGCCTGGAGCCTCATAATTAAATAAACATTAAACATTAAACATTGTGATATGCACGAAATGTCATTCACAAAGTTACCATATAAAATTTTTCATTCTATTTTTTTGGAAGTACCATTAGAATATATGTAGCGTTCGGAAAATTTATCAAGAGATTCTCTTTTGGAGAAAATTTTGCTGACCACAAAACAGATCTCGTAACATTTGTCAAATAAACGAAACTTAATTTTTACAATTGATCGAATAAATTGAATGCAAAAGAAATTGTGCAAAATTATTTTGTAAATGTGTCTGAAATAAATAGATTCAGAGAAAAAATTTGAAAGGTAACTTTTCAAGAGAATTTTCTGATCTTAAAAAAAAGATCCTCTGAAAATTTTTACTTGAGCTCATAGTTTCCATTCAATCTCTTTCAATGCTTCTAATTTCTTTTAGATAATAAATTCATTAAAAAATATTTTTTGAGATAACTTCTAGAAGAGTGACTTTATCAGAAATGTTGAAATGATATTATTCGAGGATTTATTAATAACAAGTAGAGTTTCATACACAGAGAAAAATGCTTTCTTAATTTAAGAATGTGCAGTCACTTAATTTAAGTGACTTTTACTTTCTTAAATTAAGAAAGAAAAAGTTACTTGATTTAAGTGAGAAAAGTCACTTGACTTAAGTGAGAAAAGTCACTTAATTTAAGTGACCTGCCATTCTTAAATTAAGTGACTGCAAATTCTTAAATTAAGAAAATGATTTTCTCTGTGTAATGACTCTTCTTAAATTTCAGTTTCCGAGATATTAAAAAAATACCTAAAATTTGTATCTTAAGAAATAGAATTTCCTGGAATCAGAGAAAAATGAAAAAAAATGAATGAAGCTGGGCCATCAATGCGAATTTTCTTCTAGAGTATCCAGAGTGAACGTTCATATCATGCGATGACAAAATTATATATTCTACAAATGAAAGAAAGTGTTGCGTGAACATATTGTATCATCGTTCCTTCACTGTGCCTCCCATATAAATAATAAAATTGTAATAAAATGATTATATAAACGCTCATCATTATCAATTCAATAAAAAAAAAAATTATATTCATTTTGTTCATCTCTCTCCGGCACTATTCACTTTCGAGACGCGTCAAGATTGGCGACAATATGATTAAGCAGACTATACTCACAGATTCGCAAGAATGAGATGAAGAAATTGTATTAATCATTGCATCATTCTGAGAAGATATCTCGAAAACTCCTGCATTTAGAGAAAATCAGCCAGAGACCTCTTTTGTAGATCAAAAATTCCTTTACAAAAAACATATATTGATATATTTTTCGAAACTTATTCTACAGCTATTCGCTATCACAATTCGGAGCAATTTCATAATTTGAAGAAAAAAAAAATTGACGGCTAATTGAATTTCAAGGAGAATATTTGAGAGAATATTGGACTTAACAGAAATGATAAGACTTTTTCTCTTGAAAGTTTAATCGGCTACAAAAGTCATATCTTTATCATTTCCCCTGAACCTAATACTTTCAGAGATATTCGCAGAATGAACTAATTCCCATATGTGTAAACTTCAATGTAAAAACTGAATAATAAGAAACTTCATTTGCGATTTACTTGCGAATATTTCTATAAAGATCTTGTTCTTCGAAATTGATGAAGACGTCTTTTTGAAGAGAATATGATATCTATAAGAAAAAACTCTCTTACAAATTTCTCCTAAACTATTGAGCTATCGTCCAATCAGGAGCTGTTTCTATCGATTAATAAAAGCCCTCAAAATTGTTCGCCTGAATATCGGCAGTACAAGTGCAGCAGGTTCCTCGACATTCAGTAAAAAGCTTTTTTCAATCAGTGTGCGGAAAATTGACACTTTTCGCACGCCTAACGTGCAGTCAGTGGCACTTTCCACACGTTGTGCATAAAAAACAGTACCTTATACGTGCGGTAAAGATTTTCAGACTCGTGTGATTACAAAACTCGCAAAACTTTTAAAACCTCACACTCATCAGGAAAGCACTTATTATTAATATACTATTCTCGTTACTCTTGAAGCTTCCTGCAAAAAAAAACTCATAAATTCTCTTATATTCATTAATGGAAAGACTATCCAGTCTATCTTTCCAATGGCACTCATCACGTTCAGTTTATTTCGCGAATATCTCAAAAACTCTCGAATTTTGAAAAAATTATGAAGAAATCTTTTTTGTAGTCCATTAATTTTTCAACCAGGAAGATGTCTTGATGAATTCTTCCAAACCCAGTCGTTATCGAGATATCCACAACTGAAAAAACGCTTTTTCCATTGATCGAATAAAATAAGATGAAAATCCACATTTTTACCGCCAGTTCAGCCTTGGTGAGTGTCCGTGAGCTAAAAAACCGGTTTGTGACATAATTCGAAAAATAAAATTACCACGAGACTCCTCCATTCACCCGAAATCCTCGCGCCTCAAAAGCAACAGGAGTGCAGTGAATAAATTCGTCAGTGAACAAAAAAACATATCGATTTTCCGATTTCTTCTTGGGTTAGAAGCAGTGGGGAATGTACTTAGGAATATAAAAAAAAGTAGGATAAGTATGCCGGAAGAATGAGAAAGAGGTGAAAGAGGATTGCGAAAGGCTGCAGAGGCAAAACGGGGGCCTCGTTTCCTTCGTAACAAGCGTCAGTGTTGTTTTGATGATCAGTACGAACTCACTAGTTTTACAAGTTCGTTCAAGTTTATCGGTTATCGAATGCGGTCAAATTGAAATAAGTTTCAAATACGAAAAACCAAAGAAAAAGTCGCGTGGCAGTCGTGAAAAAATCGTGGTCAAGTGAACTTCACATTCATTTATAGCTTCAGTCCGTAGTTTATCGATTAACACTCGCTCTTGATCACCTGTGCGTGACGATTTACGGTACAGGTAATGAGACATTCTTGATGGGAATTTGATTGAAAGGTTTAAATTGAGGATAGGAAGGAAGTTCCATAAATGTCATAATTAGCTTGGCAATTAGTTTGATGATGAAGAGAGAAGCTATGAGAAAGAATTTCGTAATCTAATTACTTTGCGGATATCTTGGAATTTACAGGAGATAGAGAAGTTTCAAAGATGAATAGAATCTCGCTTGGATTCTGCGATATTTTGAAGCAATAAATTTTGGGAAGGAAGAAAAAGTACTACAAATCACTTTGCCAGCAGTTTCTGTTGAATATTTTGGAATTGAGGAGAGACAGGGAAATTTTTGTGTGGATATTTTTTTAAAAGGAGAATCAGAAGTTTAAAAAAGGCATTACGAAAAAGTTCTTATTTCTACTAGGTTCTGAGAAATGGTCTAAAAATCTGGGACGATGAAGGATTCATTTTGCTTCTTTCACTGTCCCAAAAGTAAACGGAATAGGGATTTTTTTGAGTAATATCCAAAAGGCTATTATAAAAAATTATTTTACCATAGATTCTGAGATATCGTCAAAAAAAAAATTTGGTTTAAAATGACAACAAATATTCGACATCTCACGGTCATCAGTTTCCATTGCATATTTCGAGAACTGCTAGAAATTGAAAAATTCTGAAAACCACCTTTTTCATTTTATAATTTTCCTTCCTACGTAAAAATGGTTCTGCTGAAATTTCTCCATGTCTCTTAGATCCCTATAAGACTCACCTCGTGCCATTATTTGCAGCTGTTTCCAAATATTTCAAAAGCGCACTTAGATAGTAAAATTTTCGTGATTACATCTTTTGCAGCTCTGTTTTCTCTCTACCAATAAGCTCTCGATGAAAATTCCTCTATTCTTCATAGATACCGAGATATTCCACCAAAATACTGACAAAACTAACTTCTTTCATTTGCCCTACTTTCCTCGAATTAGCATTACTAATTAAACCATAACCCTTGATCTACCCACTTAAAATACAGCGTAAAAATATCAACACTCCTTCCTACTACATCAACGTTTCTTTCTTATCATAAACGAGTTCACAAAAAATTGCAGTTTAACGATCAAAGTTAACAGTTAAACTCTGTCCCATTTATTCTCTCAATTTCTTCGTTTTATTCTTTCGTTTTAAATTCTTAATAAAACGATGCCTATAGAACAGTCGTTCCACAAGATTCTTCGGGTAAAGTTCGTGATGGAATTTTCCGCGAAGAAATGTACGAGAGGTCAGGTGTTGATGCCTTTTTTCTAAGTGTAATTTTCATTGAAAAAAAAAAAATCTTCGATCCAAAGTTCGTGTTGTAATTTTTCCTTCAATCTTTGCTGATACAGAGTGAAAGAAAAAAATAAATTTTTTCCAAGTGAACGTTAATCAATGACCGGGAGTCAAGTGTATAATGCAAGAATGGAGAATAATGTGGATAAATTTTTGGATTTACGTGATGCAAGTATTTTTTGTAAGAGGAGAAATAAGTTTATCGAGTGAAATTTTGATTGGTAAACAGCCGTATTCGGTTATTGGATCAAATGCATTGGCTAGATCGATACTTGTTGATCGTCAAGAGAGACTCCAGTTCAATTGCGATGAAGTTATGAAGGGAGAGGAACCTGGGGAGTTTGAGCAACCGGACTTCCGAAATATTCTCGTAGATGAGAAGCACGAGCTGCTTTATTGCTATGTACCAAAGGTATTTTCTTCTTATTAAGAGAATTCATTAAAAGCTCTTTTTTTCATAGAAAATTTAATTTTTTGCACAAACGTTTTTTTTTAATAAAGAATTTGATTTGTCGCAAGAAAGATTCATTGAAAAATCTTTTTTCTTCAGAAGGAAATAATCACTAGTTTGATTAATTCAATTAGGATGTTTCAGAAACTATCGGGTGGGGAAGAATTCAATAGTAAAGAGGTAAAACAAGGTAGGACGACTTTTCCTTTCAATAATTAGTTGGAAATATCCCGGAAACTAAAGAAGATAGCGCAATTTTCAAAGGAAACTTTTTTGTAGCCTTTGAAGTTCTCTCTGCAAAAAAGTATTAAGGCATAAAAGCGCTATCTCGCTTAGTTTCCGAGATATTCTTCAAAAAAGATTGTTAAAAAGAATCATGTATCCCGTTTTACCCCTCTACTACTAAATGTATCAAAACACTTCTTATGAATTCTGAAGCTTTTTGGGAAGATGTATCGACAAATCTCTCAGAACTCGCTCGTTTCGCAGATATCCATAAAAACAACATTAAATATTTTTACAAAAGAAAAAAATTGAGACCTCAATTACTTTAACGACGATATCTGTGGAATAATCGAGTTCACGGAAGTTTATCAAGTGATCTTTTTTATAGATCATTAAATTTTCTACAAATACGCTTTCTTAACATATTTCTCTGAACCCAGTCATTTCAGAAATATCTATAAAAATAATTCCCCGTGATTTTGGACTAAGAAAATAATTTATGCTCCAATAAATAGAATCATAGGATTAAAATAAAATTAATTACCTCTGTATTTCTCAATAATTCATAAAACAAACAGGTTGCCTGCACAAATTGGAAACGGGTACTTATGATTGCTAATGGTAAGTGGCCTGGTAGTGATCCTGCAGAGATTCCAGCTGATTTGACACATGCACCTGGTACATTCAAACGTTTAAGTAACTATTCGATACACGATATTAAAGGCAAATTAGAAACTTACGACACGCTTATTGCCGTACGACATCCACTCGAGAGATTGCTTTCTGCATATAGAAATAAATTTGAGACGAGAGACGAGAAGAGTTCAAAGTACTTTCAAACTCGTTTTGGCCGAAAAATTGTCAAGGTGAGAACAGAGGCGAATGCATTTGCTTTTTTTCTTTCACTTACTCTCTCTGGAAATGAGCAAAACATCGCATCAGAAATTCCTCGAAATTTCAGAAACGCTAATCTTGCGAGAGGAAAATTATCCTCGACGCGTATTCTGAAATTTCGATTTTTACGTTAGAAATTTTCAATTTTTCGATTATGTCTTGAGATTTAATTGTTACAGATCATCACGGATGATCTCAAATCAAAGTTGAAATCATTCTTAAAATTGTCTCAGCTTTGATTCATAATTCAGTTAGATGAACCAGAATTATTACAGTCAGATATATAGAAAATTTTTATTTTTTTATTTGATTATTCTCTTCCGAAAAAACTGAAAAATATGGATTGATTTTTCTTTCATTGATGCTATTGGTGATATTTCATACAAATTTTTTCTTTTTTCTCTTCCAGAAATATCGAAAGAATGCAACGCAGGAATCTTTGAAAAATGGACATGACGTTACATTCGGTGAATTTGTTGATTTCATAACTAATGAGGTTAATGGTACTAAGAATGAACACTGGAGGCCAGTAAGTGAATTGTGTTTGCCATGTGTAGTTAATTATAATCTCATAAGCAAGTATGAGACACTGGCTGAGGATGCTACTGAGGTGCTGGAGAGAATTGGAGCCGGACATATCAAGTAATTATTCACGGTTAAAGAGATTTGGAAACAATTACAGTCGACTACCCGTTAAGAGCCCCTTCCCCTCAAACCGCAGCGAAGCGTTCCCCCACTCTATACAGTAGAATTCCCCAGAGTTGGACGCGTCGATCCAGAACCATTCCCTAAAATGTACATATCCTTCTGTCCCCACCATATTCCACTAAGGTCTCAAATGCGTAGATCCCCAGGTAGGAATTCAGGTCATTATCAAGGCTGACCGAGCCTTTACACAAGGCTGGCTGAACCTCAAATCAGCCTGGAAATCAAGCCTTGGTGAGGCCCTGAGGAACCTCAAAATGATAACACAGTTTGAGCCCTGAATGACAGACCCTTCAAAGGCCTGGTTTGCAGGCTCATTTCAAGTCTTTAATAATATAGTTTTAAGACTCAAAAAGTCCTGAATTCCAGGCTCTTCCCAATGCTTCTTCAGGGTTTAAATCAGGTCATTATTTGGAGGGTGTCTAAGGTCTGCGTTCGAGGCTCACTACCATCATTTAAGGATTACGAAGAAGAGCCTAGTTTGAGCCTTTTGTGAGACCTCGTCGGACCTCAGGTCAGCCCCATTAGTTTTTGAGAATAAATTTAAATACATATTTTTATGTTGATTAACGTCAACAGTTTTTATTCACTTCAAGTGAGGTTATAGCATAAACTTCGAATTTGAATCCACAAACTCATAAACTTTCAAATCAAATGTATGAATGTAGTTATAGATAAAATGTTGAAAAAGAATTTTAAAAAAATGAAGACGAGTAAAAAACTACTACCCATTTTTCTTGGAAATCTAAATCAAGTATATTTTGTCTCATTGAGGCTCAAATGAGCTTCTCTTGAGTCTGATTGTAGTGAGCCTGGCAGGAGAGACTTTTGAGCTCAATAGCGACGAGTCTATTTTTACTCAGATTAGTATCAGGCTCTTTCGAGTCTCGTTATGAACAACCTCATTCAGTTGAGACTGATACGAGCCTCTTTTGAGGTTGCTCTTGCACAGCATCAGTGACATAGTCTACTACTAGCCTATTTTTGAGTCTAGTCTGACGGGTGTAGGCTGGTTTGAGCCTCATTTGATTGTAGCCTCACTGAGTCAGGCCTGTATAAGGCTCGAAAATGGTTTCAGCCCTGAATAATTCCTACCTGGGATACGCAGCCGCATGCGCAGGTCTGCGCAGATAATTGGGCAATCTTGAAAATTCAAATGCGCCCGGCTAAATAGTTTTTTTTGATTGGTCGTCCTGACGACCATATTGAATTGTAGTGGGGAACGGAATTGTCCAACTCACGGCGAGAATTCCGTCCAATACAGGGAACGGTCCAACTTAGGGGGGCTCCAACTTAGAGGAATTCCACTGTAGCTCTCTCAAAGTTTATTCCGGGACTCCCCTTAAGGAGTTTGGGGAGTGATTGTAAATCGGGTGTGAGGGGACAAGGGAGGCTATTGTTCTCCAGCAGTGATCCAATCGTAAAACACTAAAAAAATTATTTTTCAAAGATTTTTTGAAAAATGATCCGAAAGTTCCGAAATAATGTTTTCATTGCTTTAGCATGGGGGAATTTTTCTTTAAATCAACGATTCAACGCAATAGAGCAATGCAATCAATTTCTGAAAGTCAAAAAACATCGAAAAGAGAGAATAACCGCAACAACGTTGTGGTCAAATTATTATTCCTTTTTCTCCGGTTGACAGCACTGAGAGCATTCGTCTCTCTCTAACTTTCGGGATGTGATAATTAAATAATTCAGTAGAAATCAATACATTTATAATGGATCGGGTAACGAAATTGAAAAAGATGAAGCGGTGGAGCGGTAAATTAATAAGTGAAAAAGATTTTATTCGAAAATTCTGATTTATTCAAAATTATTCTAAATTTTCTGATGTATATCGCTTAACCTCTGGATGCTCATTTGAAATTACGCGCCAAATAAATGCGGTACAACGTTGCCGCCTTGCATTCACGGACGAAGAAAAATGTCTAAATTCGTCGATTTTTCATAACATTGAATTAAATATCTTCGTAAAAAATTAGACAGTTTAGAGGAAATTCCACCAGAATATAAAGAAATATTCAGTGATCGAATCTTAATTTTTGTTTGGTTTTTCCATCGTTTTCTGAGCAGTTATAAATTTAAAAAAATAGAGCTCAGAAAGCTATTTCTACTAAATTATTTTTCTTTAATTGTTTAGTGCAACAAACAGTGCCAAAAATTTTTTTCCTATAATATTGACGATTCTGAGAAGTATTTCAACGGGTCTTTGACATAATAGAATGAATTTTCAAGCTATAATTAATTTTTTTCAAATGTTGGGTTATGTCACTTTATCATTTGTTATCATTTTTTTTCGTCGTAAATAATTAGATGAAAAATTTGAAAAAAATTGAGGTGATTTGAAACGACTTGTTTCATCCCTGTTAAAAAAATCAATTTTTTCCCGTCATTTCGAGTTTACTCCCCAAACTCCTTAAGAGCCTCTGATGAGTTTATCAAAATCGCTTTGAAACAAGCGGAAAAAAGGAGACCTATTTAGACCTCACAAAATATTTTTTATTCTGTACTGATGAAAAATGTAAATGAATACGAAATTGAACTTTATAATTTATTTTTCAAGGAAAAAAACGCATGTGGTAATTCCGGCTGAAACCGTCTCGCTGCATAAAATGTAGCAGGCTCTTAGCGGGAGACCGAGGCACAAACCGAATGGGGGCAGTAGTGGGGGGACATGAATTCTCGGAAATATTTCCCCTCCGGCCCCTAACCAGGCTCTTAGCGGTAGTCGACTGTACTAGAACATCTCGGGATATGACAGAACTGGAAATTTTTTGGAGGAATCCCTCTTTGTACAGAAAAATGAGAGCTGCTGAAAAAACCATTCGCGGGATATTTTTTTTACATGATTTGATCCAATTATATCTAATTCTATCTAATTAGATCTGAGAAACTTACAACTGAACAGCCCAGATATGCATCAGATATAATTATATATATGTATGTGAATCTTGGTGAATCTGGAATTTGATAGAATTGGATCTGATTAGACCAGAAATCTAGAATTTTTTTGCACTTTTCGAGATCTACATATATTTAACTAGATATAATCATATAAAAAAAATATATCCGGGATATGAAATATCTTATCTTCTGATGCTTCTGAAATATTTTGATGAGATCAATCACTGTGTAAAATTGACGTTTCTTCTTTCACTGTTTTTTGTAAACATCTTCAGAATCGAGCGAAATTTTTCGGAGTCCTTTCGTGAAACTCGCACTTTTATTTACGAAAAATTCCCTGTCAGGAATTTTCCCATCTTCTATGCATTTTGCGATGTTATGTTGATTTATTGTTCTTGAGATTCGAAAACGAAATTCCGCGTAAAAAATTTCTTATGACTTTTGTAACATTTTTGTTTCTATAAAAAAAGTAATCATAAAAATTTCTCTATTTCCTGCGTATAATTAGATATTTCAGAAAAAGGTGGTCTTGGAACGAATGGATGGAACGATTTGATTCAATTCACCTGTGTTTACTTCTTCCGGGATAAATCGCAATTCATAAGAGATAAAATCAAATTCATAAGAGATCGTTTGTGTGCTATTCTCTCGAATCATTAACTTTTTTATAACGCTCGGTCATCTGGTAATTTCCAGATTTATCGTGGGAGTCATACCTCAAATTAATTTCTTGTTTTTACATCGCATATTGATTAATTGATGTCTCGTGCAAGAAGATGAGAAAATTCTGGAAAATGAAGAGAAATCTAGTATTTCGATTGAATGCCAGAAAGGAGGAAAGAGAGAAAATTCTGATTTTTTTTTTTTGCATTAACTGATTTATTTTTTCAATTTCTTTCAGAGACTTAAAATATTGAACTCTTGTTAATTTCGAACTATATCTGAGGCATTCCGCACTATTTCACTCGATTTCCGGGTCGTATTTTTCCGATTTTGTTCATTTTTGAATATGTTGCTGACATGGTTATTAGAAGCCATTTCCCGCAAAAAAAAAAAAAAAAAAAAAAAAAAATTTGACGAAATCATGACCATTTTTGATTTTGGAAAAATGGCATATGTGCTCATTTCTGTGTAACTTTAAATACTCATATCTTCTTCAATATTAGTTTTATGGAAAAAAATAGACGACTTTTCTCTCGAAAAATAGTGATACTTTGCAATAAAATTTAGTCCGGAAGTTGAAAGTTAATATTTCTATTTTTTAACAACAAATTCAATAAACAAATGGCCGAAACCCAACTTTGACAACTCTTTAAAAATCTGGAAAAAATATATGTTACGGATTAAATTATTTTTGATTTTTCTGTAAATTATCTTTTTCGGTCTCGGACTGGTTGACGAGATATCGTTTTTTTAATATTTTCGCGTGGTCCGCGGCCGACGCTCCAGAGCCTTGCGCATGCGCACGGCGCACTAGCAGCAGGTCACGTGGGAATTGGCGCGTAGGTTGAGTACTTTCATAGCAAAGCTTCCCACGTGACCTGCTGCTAGTGCGCTGTGCGCATGCGCAAGGCTCTGGAGCGTCGGCCGCGGACCACGCGAAAATATTAAAAAAACGATATCTCGTCAACCAGTCCGAGACAGAAAAAGATAATTTACAGAAAAATCAAAAATAATTCAATCCGTAACATATATTTTTTTCAGATTTTTAAAGAGTTGTCAAAGTTGGGTTTCAGCCATTTGTTCATTAAGTTTGTTGTTGAAAAATAGAAATATTAACTTTCAACTTCCGGACTAAATTTTATTGCAAAGTATCACTATTTTTCGAGAGAAAAGTCGTCTATTTTTTTTTCCATAAAACTAATATTGAAGAAGATATGAGTATTTAAAGTTACACAGAAATGAGCACATATGCCATTTTTCCAAAATCAAAAATGGCCATAATTTGGTCAAAATTCAAAAAAGCAAAATAATTATTCTCGAACGGTGTTCAATTTCGTATCATATATTGAAATTCATGAAATTTTTTCTTCAGTTTTCCAACGAGACCAACAAGTCGTGAGCCAACTGTCAAAAAATTGGAACGTTACTACTCAACCCTGTCCTTCAAACAGCTCAGGAAATTGGCTGAAATCTACAGATTGGATCTCAAACTCTTCGACTACTCGATGGAGGACGTCCTTGGATTCTCTATCGCATAATTCATTTAAAAATAGTGATTTTCTTATTTTTTTTCCTCAATCTCGCGAGTGTGATGAACAATCAATTGATAGAACTGGCGTTAATACGCTTCCCTTTTTAATTGAGTGAATTGATTGATTGAATGTTCATGAAAGTGCCAATTTTTTGTATTAGAAAAAAAATAAAAATGATTGTTGTGTTTATCAGTGCATTTTTAAAAATGCTTGTTGAAAGTTTCAATGCACCAGATATCTGAAAAAAATGCGGATGAAGCAATTGGAATCCTTGGAGAATCGTGATTTTTTGAAGGTCGTTGAGTGAATTCCGTAGTGAAGATATAGAACGAGTTGGTTTTATCTATCACACGACTCAATATCCAGGACAGAAATAAATATCTACGGAAAAAACCGACCAAAACATCCACAAATATAGTATTCAAAACCAAAACATTCACATCGAAAAATCATTAATGATTACCTACAGTATTATTAATGGACGAGGATCATCATCGCAATTACCATAGTTATCCATTGAAAAAAAAATTGATACTCATAATTTTCAAATAAAAAAAAAAAAAAAAAATAATTTTCAAATGAGGTATATTGTATATTAGGGATATTTCCAGTAATGGAATCTGGACCATGAATAATTCGGTAATGGAGATTTTAACGAATAGTATGTTGTGGAAATTTTGACATTTATATTTAATCGTATTGCCGTTTCATTTTGAAGCTTGGTTTGGGAAAATCATCATGAGAACTTTTTGTTGTAGACCACAGGGAGATCGACAGAAAAAGGTTTATTCAAAAAAGTTTCCAATTAAATCATTTTACGGAATATTTCCAAAAAAATAATTTCGAATAAAAATCAATGACACTCGTTTTTTCTCGTCACTACTCAATTGTTATCAATAAAAAAAATACCAGATTCACTATTATCAACGAAAAAAATATCGAAAACTGCGCAGTTTTCAAGTCTTGAATATCTTTATTTAGAACACAAAAAATATCGTACAGAAAAGAAATACATGAAGACAATGGAAATATATTCGTTTATAATTAGAGAGTATTTATAATTCAGAAGTAATATTCATATTTTTATTAGTATCTATAGCAGAGAAATAATATGCATATGTTTAGCAAGTTTTTCTTAGCAAATATCCCGGAATTTAAGTGAGATAGGAAAAATATTGTAGAGTCTTCTTGTAGATCTATAAAAAAGCTCTTTATGAAAAATTACATATTCCCACAGAATTTCAAGATATGCGCAGAAAAGAAAAGTGTAATTCAACCCATATTGTTTTCTTTTCTTAATTTAATAAATTGGTTAAGATTTTATCTCGTATCTCTTCGGTTTATTCCTTCGTATCCAAATGCTGCTGCATCTCCATTTTCTTCTTGTTCTTCAAAGTATCTTGCAGCTTTGTTTCCAATTTTTTTTCTAGAGCCTCCTGGGATATTTTTTGGGGGTGAACCTCCTTCATGGAATTGTGAGTTTTTTGGATTCGTTCCTCTGTCGAATTTTTCTTTGCCTTCAATGTCTCTAGTTTCTCGTCTTTCTTGGTTTGGCACTCCAGTCCATCACCGAAAAACAGTTCCTTTATAAACTTTGAAACGCCCACCAGATCCATGAAATCTAAAGTTATTCTGTCAATCCCTGAGAATGAATAGAAAAAATTTATTTAATCGTTTTTGGGATAATCAGCAAGTATTGCGATTTTTTGAGAAAATCTCCACAAGTACTGGATTTGGAGAAATTTGTTAAACCTAAACCGTGAGGAATCTGACGACTTTGGTCGGGGATGAGTGAAGCCGAGAAAAAGTACTTTTCTGATGAGTGTGAGGTTGCAGAAATGACCGAAGGTGAGTTTTGTACTCACACAAGTCTGAAAATCTGAATGGCACACCCCGAAAAAGCTGAGTAGAGAATATGATTTTCCTGTCCATATTATATGCACTATGCAGTGCATAAAGCATGATCTATTGTTTCTTGCATAAAACATGCGCTATTAGTACAGAAAATATGCACTAATTGAGCATATCTTACGTTAAATTTTTAGTGCATAAAATATGAAATTATAAGTATTATAAAATATGTTCAAGGTAAACATAAAGTATGATGAAAAATGAATCATATTATACGCTCAATGATTTAATTGTTCTGTTAGCTTTTTATCAACCAATTTACAAGTTAAACAGTGTTCCCATAAATCTCATAACTAATATTAAAAATGATGCCGAAGAGCTGCATACAATTGACCATCCCCGGCCACATGGATATAAGCTGGCACTAGTGAAATTAGTTTTTCATGAGACAGAAAAAACCATTCTGCGGTTTCAATCAATTCATGAGCATAATAACGATTTGAGAAAATGAAATGAAATTTCTCCCTAAGGAATTAAATTTTCGAATAGATATAGTCAATTTTTTTTTTAATTTCTGCTGAATAAATCGATCATAGAAAAGTAAGAACAGAACATAGAAAAGCGGGGAATCCCTCATAAGGTGACCAGTCTAGAGTGAAATGGCATTCTATTGGTTTCGAAAGACTGCCCGAGAAAGTCTCATTCGTGAGATAATAGTGAAGATAATTTTTTGACAATTCAATACTCGAAAACGAATCGGAACGACTTCAATGAGTTCAATTATTATATCTTGGAGACTAGTGAGTGGAGGAAAATTATTCAATAGTCGTGTTCGCAATGCAGAAAATTCTCTACAGAAAAGGTCCCCTAACAAATTTTGATAAATCTATTCACTCAGTAGCGCCCGAATATTAGAATTATCATTTCTCAGAGGAAAACCATGAAAGTTAGATATTTATTGTTCTCCAATTTCCTTAAAAAGTATCCGGCTCATAGAGAGATCTCATTCGTCGAGAATTTGCCAATTAGAAAAGAAAGTCAATCTTCGTAATATCTGATAATATTTATTTTACTCACAATCGAGACATTCGATGGCTTCAGTTTTCTCGATCAGATGATCCAGTTGCTTCTCTTCCTCATGCAGGCGATTATGCTCATTTTTCAAGTTTTTGTAAGTAGAATTATCGGTAGTCGATGGTGATACTTCAGCACCGATGCATTTGAAAATCATCAGGGCGATAATAATTGTGATGCGTCTCTCCATGCTTTTCTTGTTGATTCGAACAGTTTGAAGTTTTGATAACGTGTGTGAAACTGGCGGAGTTGGCCGCGGAATTTCAAGGAATTCTTTATCATCTCAGAATCGTGAAAAAAAAAGTATGAAAAATTTATGAGCTTTTCTAGAACCTTCCTAGTTGTTCGACGCTTCCGTGAAAAATTTTGAAATTTATTTTTCGAAAATATCCTGGAGGTTGGAGGAAATGAAGCAATTTTCCGATTTTTTCCAATCAAATGAATTATTATTAAAAAATATTTAAAAAATTCGCACTTCTAGTTTTCTGAATTTACTACGTGTCTCGATCTTTTTTTAAAATAATTTATTTGTTGAAAACATTCAAAAATTGTCAGACGTTTGCTATCTCCAATATTATCCTGTTTAGTAGAGCACAATACGTCTAACAAAGAATTTTCTTGGGCGGAATCTTGTGATCTCAGCAGAATAAGAAAAAAAAATGCGAAGAACAATGAGAGTTACCAAAAAAAGTTTTTTTTTTTTTTTTTTTTCAAAAGTACTCCGATTAGTTCCCGAGATATTGATGAAAAAAAAGCTGAAAAGCGTTGATGAAAGGTACTGAATAATCTTCTACATTGTCACAGTTTTTGTTAAATATTTCGGAATTCAAGCGAGATGGACGAATTTCTGAAGTGATTTTTTCATAGATAAAAATGTGAGCTGCGATGAAGTTTATTCAGAAATATTCCCTATCTCGCATAAGTTGTAAAATATTCATCAAGGAATCGTTTGACGAATCACATGCTTAGTATCAGTGAAATGATCGATATGTTGCACAGTGGTTGCTTTGAATATCCTATCAAGGGGATCTACAAAAACGCTTTACTTAAGAAATTTCGTATTTCCATTGTTTTTTGAAATATTTGGAAAGAGTTGATTTCGAATAAAAATCAACGCAACTCGACTCGTCCGTCCACGTACATAGTCAATTGTGTTGTGAGAGGAAAAAATATCAGCTTCATTGTTATAAAAAAAAAAGAATATCAGCAATTTCGCAGCTCTTAAATTCCGAACTTCCTCATTTAAAACGCGAAAAATCACACAGGAAAAATATTCATGGAGATCATTCAAATATATTCTTTTATAATTGAAAAATAATGATAGTGAGATTAGAACACATTTGACAATTTTTTGGATTTTTTCATTGAATAACTTATTACGAAAAAAGGATTTAAAATTTGCACTTATAGTTTCTTGCATTTTTCACATATACATATTTTCCGTTTTTCTTTGAATAATTTATTTGTTAATTAAAAAAAAGGACTAGAAATTGTCGAAAATCTGCTATTTCCAATATCAAGCATAATATTTATATTTTTATCAAGTTCATTTTTTTTTTGAAAATATCCTGGAATTGAAGTGAAATAGAGGAAATTTCACAAACTTCTGTTGTAGATTTACGAAGTAGTTCCTTATGAAAAATTGCATCTCCTTAAGGATATCCTAGTAGTTCGGGCAATCTATTTTTCCTTCTCAATTTTGGTCACTTTCGATAGAATAGCATGAGGAGATTTTTTAAAAATTCAGTTTACCCCATGTTACCGGACAAATAAGGCCAAAATTAATTTTTTAAAATAATTGAATTAACATTGAAACTCCATAAGCGAGGTTCAGTTTCAGTTTTACTGCGGAAATTCATGATCACAGACCTATTTTTTCCTTATACAACCTTATAAGTTTTTTGTTCGTCAGAATGTCTATTAATTTTTGAAATCATGAAAAATGCATGTTACCGTACATATAACGACGATTAATGCAACTGATTACATGAAAAAATCAATGGCGGGAATATTGGTATTTAAAATCCGAGAATCCTCCAATCACAGTCCTAGATACTGCAACAGCGTGAGTCAAATGCGGAACAATATTGAATATTTATAATATTATTTAATAACAATTTATCATCGTGGACATCGTTCTAGTATCGGTAAAATGTTGAAAAATCGAAATAGTTATAGTAATTATAATAACTAAGAGGAAAAAAAAAAGTCGATCATTTGAACCTGCCACTAGGATATCCTCAAAGTTGAGTGCTTCGCACAAACGATAAAATATTGAAAAATTGCCACGCTGTGAAATAAAACCACTGTCTCCATCTACAATCAGCGGGAATCCCCGGGGCTTCAGATATTCATACGCTACCGGTAGATGGCGACACAAAAATGACGATGTAGCGCCACTGTTTCATTCCTCAATCAAGCAAAAATTATTCGATTCGCTCTCCCTTCTACTAGCTGAAAAATTCCAGGATGCTTTCGTATCTTGTTTTGTACGAGAGTAATAAAAACTCCAAAGTATTAAAAAAAAAATTTCAATGGCACTAATATTTACTCAACAGTGATTAAGTTATGAGATAATTAATAATTGTTAGTTTAGCCGTAAATAATATCGTAAAAGATGTTGAATCAAGCAGTTGTGGAGGCTCTCTATTCGGCTACTTACATCGAAAATTATTTGGATTGTGTTGAAAATCTTCCAAACGACATTCAGAGACATGTTTCACGATTGAGAGAACTCGATGCTACATGTCAAAGTATGTTTCAATTATTTAAAATTCACATCATCCCATAAACTCAACAATTTTTCCAACTATTGTTGAATATGAATCCATCAATGACTGGAAAGATTCGGACCTTTTTTCTCCATAATCTAAATTCATTTTTTCACTCCAGCGTATCTTCGAGACGTCGATCAACAGCAGGAATTACTTAAGGGTGATACCGACGTGACGCACCGGAGACGAGCACTTCTCCGGGTACAACAGGCTCTCATAGCCGCCCAGGAAATTGGTGATGAAAAGCTTCAAATCGTCCAACAGATTCAGGATTTAATTGAAAACAAATCGCGACAGTTAGATCTGGATTATCGGAACTTAGGTGAGTATAACTCAGAAAACATTGGTTTCACAAAGATTTCACAGGAGACCTTTTTCGTAGGATATTCTGTGGCTCACAAAAAAGGTCTCGTTAAATTAATGAAAGTCCATTACTTACTGAGATATTTGCAAAATAGAGTCTTCAAATGTTGACGAATTTTTTGGTTAGCAAACATTTAGCAGGATTTGCTTTTGCAAATGATTCAGAAACTATTCGGTTAGAAAAAAATTCAAGGAACATTTGGAGGAACTTTCATAATCAACCGCAAAAGACTACTGAACTGGATACTTACTTAGATTTTTAGAATAATTCATTGAAATGTTCAGCGTTCTCCGAATAGTGAAAGTATTGAGTATTGTTTGTGGGGAAATTTGACTGGAAATTTTATGATTAAAGGAAGGAAGAAAGACTTCTCTTGATATTTCCATTGAATTCTTCAAATATTTTTGTAACCGATAAATTTGTTGGGATCCATCAAAACCGTCAGTTTTCTTAGAATTGTTTGACTTCAAGTGAGATGCGGGATTTTTTGGAAGAACTTTTTATGTAGCTCGCACTTCGCTCAACAAAAAATGTTGATACTAAGATCTATCTTGCTTCAATTCTGGAATATTTCATATTTTAACGACAGAGTCTTTCCTTTATATTCATTTAAACACTTTCATTCCTGAATTTTGTGTTAAATATTTATTAAAAAACTAAATAATTATTTATTCATCTTCAGACTTTGGAAAAGAACAGGAGAACAATGAATCAAACCGTGAATCGAACTCAACTACAAACAGTGGCTCAACTGGCACTGCAAACAACGTAGAACGTCAACCAAAACGGGCAAGACGAACGAGAACTGATAATTTAGCTGATTCTGGTGGCATCGATATGATTGTCATGTCAGAGAACCGATCAGCCGCATTAACAAATCAAAGTAACGGCAATCAGAAGAAAGCAGCAGCTGCGACGACTGGAAAGAAGAAAAAGCGTAAATCACGTCAGGGTAATCAGCAAAATCAACAGAGAGAAGATACACCACCGCCAATTGATGATGATATACAAGTTGATCCTGATGAACCAACTTATTGCTTGTGTGATCAAATATCGTACGGTGAAATGATTCTCTGTGACAATGACTTGTGCCCAATTGAGTGGTTCCATTTTTCTTGTGTATCATTGAGTACCAAGCCAAAGGGCAAATGGTTCTGTCCAAAGTGTCGTGGTGATAGGCCAAATGTTATGAAGCCAAAAGCACAATTTCTCAAGGAACTCGAACGTTACAATAAAGAGAAGGAAGAAAAATCTTAGCAGTATCATAATCGTTGGAAAGGCTCAATAAATTTTGTAAAATATTCGAAATAAATTGACGAAGCTGTAGGAAAAAATTGGTCATTGGAGAAATTTTGCCTTGGTTCATTCGTTGATATCTCCAGAAAGAGGTGATTACGGAGAAAATTGTAGAGGAGCTTTTTATGTAGAGAATTTTATGGACTACAAAAGAGTGCTGATAAATTTTCGCCGACCTCATCGTTTAGATATTTGCGATATAAGACGAATGAAATTCTTGGGCTTCTTTACTACTGAGTTTAATCCGTCGATTTTTAGGGAATATCTCAAGGAATAATGGTAATAAGAATGTTCTCGTAAGAAGATCGGTGGAGGTATGAAAAAAGTTTATAATGAAAATTCATCTTGATTGACCCTCCAGATATTTAGGAAAGATTTAATGTAACTAATGATTTTTGTAAAATATCGCGAAATCTATGAAAATAGAAGAAATTTCATAGGGACTTTTTCAAATAGCTGGAAAAACGTAATTGGGAGAAAAATTCTATTCCACTTAATTCTCGAAGTATTTTAAGTGAAGCGAAACCGAATCAAAAGTGTTGCACTATTCAAAATTGACCTCTTTTGTATATTTGAAAAACTAAAAGACTCAATTTTCTTTCGATATCTCTGAGAATAATGGAGATGGAAAAATTTTTCTGAAGATCTAGCGTTCGAAGGAAAATCAAAACTCTGAAGATTTCTCTATCTTGGTTATTTTTCGATTTCATCCAGAAAAACGGTGGAATAAAAATTGGACATAGAATCTGATTGATGAAGATGCAAGTGTTCTTCAAGTATGAATGGAGAGAAAGTCGTCCAAGTAACGAACCGTTGTTAATAAAAATTTGTTCTTCTAGCCGCACAGTGGCAGTATTAATTATTATATTTTTTAAATCATTATTTTCAATTGGATTATGTGAATAAATGAGAGGGGAAAGGATATGACACCTATGATATTTTAAATATCAACCAATTGTAAATAAGCATTACATGTATTTTCAACAAATTCGTAACTTGGTTAACACACTAGGTTTTTTTATTATTATTATCATTATCATTATTAATAATATTAAGAATTATATGAATAAAATTTTTTTCTTTTATTTGCTAATTGAAGGCAATTCAAAGATTGATTTAATTATTTTCAATGCCCTATTTTCCAGGAGAACAGTGGAAAACAAATGGTGTGAATCAAAGTAGCACGCATTGGGAAAAAAATGCCGAATTCAAATTATTTCTTTATTTTTAATAAAAATCTTTAGTTCAGTCTGTCAGATTATTCGATTGAAAAATATTTTTGTTTTGCTATTAGCATTTTCAGATTCATTCTGATTTTATTAGAGAGATCAAGACAATTGAAAACTGCAGAATGGTATGATTCAATGAACTTCATATGAATTAGATGAATATAATAAATCGAAACATTTTTTTAAGTGCTCAACAAGTATTGGTTCGAAACGGATTTCATTGGGAATTCTTTGAACACGAATGTCCTCGGCTATTCGATAATATAATCCGAATTCCAGAAATCTACCTAATTTTTTTCTTTCGATGAATCCTCAAGAAATGAATAATGTTGCATAAATTTATTTTTTAACTTTTCTTCGATTATTTAATTATTAATCTTTTTTCTTGCTTTTTATTATCATGTATAATCATTTTATTAAGTCACCTCAGAGAGTCTACATTGCATTTATGCAAATTATTATCTCAATTTTACGCGCAATAAATGAAGAGAATACAGAAAATCAATATTTTATACTTATAATTAATAATCACATTTTTTTTAATGAATGAAATCAACGATGATGGCTTTGTTTTATCAATTCTTCCAATTTAGAAACTAAATGAGGAATTATAGTACGTTTTTATATATTTTTTTTCTAATTTATACGGAGTGTAATTTAATAATTTACAGTGAAGTGGTAAGATGGGCTGCTAAATTGACTTCATTCACGTTCTGTGTGGAATATCTTGGAATCTGAGAAAGGAAAATGAATTCTGGTATGTAGCTATGAAAGTTGCTTTATCTTCATTACATTCTGACATATCCTGAAGAAATCCATTCTGCAACGAGTGAAATGCTGGAGAAATTCTCCATTGTCATCAGTTTCGATGGAATATCGCGGAATTTATGGAAGATGGAGAAATTTCTTTCTACAATAAAGGCCCTCATGGGAATTTTTTTTTTTTTTTAGTTTTCAAGATATTCCAGGGGATTATTGTCTGGCTTTCTTCCAAAAAATCTCAGAATATGAGAGGAATTGAGAAATTTTGGCAGGAACCTTTCTAGTGGAGGAAAATCGGGGCTTCGAAAAAGGTAGTCATAAAAATTGCTATATCCCTTGTATTTCTACATAAAGAAATTGGTTGAGCGAGTGGAAAAACGAAAAGATCTGTGGATTCTACGAAACATCTCGT
This sequence comes from Aleiodes alternator, assembly GCA_963921955.1. NCBI lineage: Eukaryota > Metazoa > Arthropoda > Insecta > Hymenoptera > Braconidae > Aleiodes > Aleiodes alternator. The sequence continues at coordinate 5,767,676 of OY998113.1, forward strand.
CATCCATGAGACATGGAGAAATTTGCATAGAGGCATATTTTGTAGACGAACATTAGATCTACGAAAAGGAACCTTAATGAAAATTTTTCCATTTCTGGTACTCTGATACTCGGTGATAAACGATGAGACAATTCGGAGTTGATTTATTCTGTTTCACATGGTTTTCCCAAAATATTTCCGAAGAAGGCTTTTTCTGTGTAGAGTGATAGTTGAAGTTATTATGAAAAGTGCTCCATTTCCAGTGCTTCAGATTCTGAGGAATATTTCGAAAACTTAATTTCGCAACAAGAGGTTCAACTGAACAATGTCGCGTTATTATCAGTTTTCTTTGGAGTATCTGGAAATTTACAGATCCTCACAGATTTTCTTCTAGATATGAAATTGAATGGGAAACAATTGTTTTTCATTATCTATCCCCGAAATCAGTTCATCAGAGATATAAGAATTGTTGTAACCACCCATAGTTTTTATTCCTACTCTACCAGATTCCGAGATAATCCAGGAGAAACGTACTCACCTTGTTTCAGGAAATTATTACACTCTATCAATAATGAGTTTATCAATTATTTGAATCGTATGTATGCGTGATTATGAAATTTAAAGGAAAAAAAAATTACAAAAGCATACTGGTGAATAACCGTCAAGTGAATGAATAATTTATGGGTAATTTTACCAATTTTTTTTCCTTGTTTCTTCGTCTCATCAACTAATGTCAACGGGCATCCTCAACATGACTCTCTTGAAAGTTTAACCATGATTGTTCAACAACAGTTGCAACACGTTTTTCATATTCACGTTTATTTTCTTGATACAATTGTGCTGCCAACGAATTTGCTGGTGAATTTGGATTTGGCTCGTCCAATAGTGACTGAAACAAATTAATTTTAACAATTATAGTAATCATTAAAAGAATTGAATTTCCATGATTCCATTAATTTGAAATAAAGGGCAGCATGGGACTCTTGACTACAGACCTCCCAAATAATTTGAATAATGAACAAATTCCTTTTTTTTGGGCAGAATCACGTGATTTTTTCATTTGGTGATTCAATTTCCATTTTCTTTTTTTTTTGGAGAGAATTCCGGTTCTAATTATCGTAGAAAGTTGGGCTTAATTGTAAGTGAAAGCTAAAGAAATTTCCTATCGATTTTATTTTTTGCAAAAATAACTTAATCAATCTCACTCTAAGAATGAATCCTAAAAATTGAAGCAACGGGAGATTTTATCAACTTTTGATTTCAATTTTTCATAAGAAATAGCACGGAGGATATTGTCAAAAATGTACTCTTTCAGTCACGTCCCATTTTGTTAGAGCCTCAGAATAAGGACCTCCATAATTTTGCATCATGAGAAGATTAGGCAGGGCAATAAATAAGAAAATACCGCTTTCAATTCGCAGAAAGTGCGTTTTATTATGATTTCTTTTATTATTGTTTTTCTCTTAATTTCACTTAATTATTTTAAATGTGTATATATATTCAATATATTTAAAAGGGAGTGAATTTAGGTACGATATCAAGTGCTAGAATTTTTTAAATTCACTGCAATAACACGTTCTCTTGTTGTCACACACAGAATGTTCGTCTCTAGCAAAACGAAACATTTCGCAGAAAAAAAATAAAACAATAAAATTAACTGAAAAAAAAAAAGAAATAAACAGAAAAAGAAAAACTACACAATTATTATTATTTTATTGTTACCCTATAATTTAATAATTACTAATTTTTCATATAGTGTGTTATTCGTTTTTTTACGTTGACATTTCTTCCTCAATTTCGTTTATTTTTTTTGCCTCTCATGCCATTTTTTTTTCATTCCAATTCGAATAAATAAATACACAATTTTTCATTATTTTTTTTTTACATTTTCATCATTATAACATGGTAAAAATTGAGTTACTAATTTTGCAATCAATGCCATTTTCATGCAGTCGATTCGAGTGAAGCAACGATGAGAGGTCATTTGTGGAAAATTTTCTCGATTCTTGGGGAGTATCTTGCAAGTGAGGAAAATAGGAGAATTTCAGTAGAACTTTTTGTTCCAGAGTTTCCGAGTTGAGAGAAAGCATCCACAGAAAATTTCTCGATTTCTCTCAGGTTCCGAAATATTTAATGAAAGCTAAATTCAAATTGGAATTATTTCAACATCCAAAATTCATTTGCCTTAGATATTAGAAATCAACATCTAATCGAGATAGCGAAATGTGTCTCAAAACTTTTCTGATAGCTCTTATTTTTCTCTAGAAAAGAGGTCGCCTCAACAACTTCATTATCTGTGATAGATTTCAAAATATTGAAAATAAATCGAATTAACACTCAAATAGATTTAATCTTCTTAAATTCATCCTATCGAAATATCTCGAAATCTAAGAGAGATAGTGATTTTTCTGGAAGCTTCATTCTCCTCTACAAGTGAAGTACCTATCGAAACTTTCCTATTTATTGTAGATTCAAAGATATCTCCTGATAATCAGAAATCAGCCTCTCGCATCGCATCACTTCACTGTCCAATCGACAATTTCAATTTCCCCTCTCTTTTGACGAATTCCAATTTTTTCATTTCCTTCTCAATAAATTGATTTATGGTCTGACAAAAGCGTCTAGCGTTAACTCCATCGTAAGGCTGAACAATCTTTTCCAATAATTTTCTTGTTGCTTGCTGCTGTTGATGGTGATGATGATTCTTGCTGTTGTTGTTGTAACACAGATGAAAAAATTTTAATCACCAACTAATCCACAAAACTTTGCTCCACGCACGCCTTCACTCGTTTCTCGTACTCGCGTCGATTCTCTTTATAAAGTTGTGCTGCCATTGAGTTGGCAGGTGAATTCGGATTTGGATCACTTAACAGCGACTGCAATCAATATAAGTCAATTTTAAATTAAAAAGAAGAACTCAATAGCTCAACTAAATTTTATTATCTTTAAAAATCTATTATTCTTTTTTGTCCGGCTCAATTAAAAAAAAAAATTAATCCTAAATGATAATAAATGAGAAAGGCGGAAAGAGTCCATTTCAGTTGGTTTTCATTTTTGCAAATATCTTGAAAATTAAACGACATGGAGCAAATTGACGAGGAACCTCTCTTGTGCAGCCGAATGAGAGCTACAGAGAAGAACGATAAGAAAATTGCTCAATCTTCATTAAATTACAAGATATTAATAAAAAACTAGAAAACTCAAATTGAATTGTCTCGTTTATTTCATCTTTCTATTAAAATAACTTAATTATCATGATTTAATGATTGTTTATTTTTGGTATATTGATGAAGGAATTGAACACAAATAATAATAGATAAATTCAAAATAATTGTGGATAATAATGAAGTTAATTGAAAGAATTGACTGAATTGCAACCGCTGTTAAGGTGACGAATGTTTTTTTATCGTTACTCATTACGATGATTCATTATTTTTAATAACGTAAATTACGGAACAAATATTGATAAATGGATTGTTAATAAGTTTTTTAATTGAACAATGGGATGAAAATAATTCTTACACTTTGACTTTAATTGGAATTAATTGACTTTGGGATGGAGAGATGAAATAACATGGGAGGATTTCGAATTGACTAGGATTTTTTTCCGGAATACTCCGGAAAAAAAATCAAATAGGGACCTTTATTCTACAGAAAGACTTTCATGGACATTGATGGACTATCTCACTTAGATTTCGTAGTATTTCATGAAAAAAAAACAAAATAAAATTGGCTCCTCGAGTGAACTTTGATTTGAGTCTAATTTCTTTGAAATATCTCGAACTCTAAGTGAGATAGAGCAATTTCGACAGAGCCTCTTTTGTAAAGCATTGAATTCTGCTCTTCAGGAAAATTTTTTGCGTCCCACTTGAATTTTTCACATATTCTGCTAAGAATTAGTGAACTAAAATTCCAGAATTAAATCAACTTATTTTATTCTGTTTCCCCTCTTGATTCGATTGAAACTAAAAATGAAGAAAAAAAAAACATTGAAGAATAAAGGGAGGAAGACAGCATTACCTGGATTGATGTGAGTATAGCAGAGACATCGTAGGTTGGACTCCAACGATTCTGTAGTATATCAAGGCAAATACCACCGTCAGCGTAAACATTTGGATGAAACATTTTACTAACAAATCGTACAGTTGGTGGTTTATTTGGATACTCTTCTGTGAATTCTATAGTAAGTTTGAATGTACCGTCTTCAAATGGTGTGTCGTGAGGCCTGAAATATTTTCAGCAAAAAATAATTGATTAATAAAATTATTAATGAATAAACAAGTTTTCATTGATAGAATGAGCTTTGTTTCGAGATTTTCTTCGATTTGTGGAAAATATTTAGCAATTCATGAGACATAGAAATATCTTGAAAATCCCCATTGGATTTTCAAGATACATACTCTAAAAAAAGTGAGTTTTCAGCATGAATGCCAGAGTGGAATGATTAAGTTTCACTTGATCGCTATTTTTTATTAAATATCTCGAAACCTGCAGGATATTATAAAAATATAATGATTTTCATTGCAGTTCTCATTGTTCTCTACAGAAAAGGTCCTTTATCAAAAATTCCTCTATCATCCATGAATTCTAAGATATTCCACGGAATCCGATTTTACATTTAACTTGTCGACAATTCAGTGATAAAAATCAATCAAAACATTGAATTTACCCAAAAATAACAGCATTCCAAATCATGATATTATTGTCAGTCGGTGCACCAGAGACGCCAGTGGGTGGATCCTCTTGCAATCTAGAATTAACAAGACAGAATTAATACCACACAATTCCTCAACATAAATAAAGAACATATTGAAGAATTAAAAGATAAGTAAAATACCAGAGAATCTAATGACATTTAACCGTTCACATTTTCCAATGAATGAAACTTGAGTAACGGAAATGCAAAATTTAATATCCAATTGGGATTTCTTTCGTCTTATTTTCGTCAAGCCACCGACCAATGTCACCGCAATAATCGATCGTTTAAGAGTCGCATAAAATATTCGTTAAGGACAGAAGATTGAAAGGAGAAGGGGGAGTTTTTTTTTATTTCTTTTTTCACCAGATAAATATAAATAAGTGTTGGGGATGTGAGTTGATAGGCTAATAATAAACTCAAGTAGCATGGACGAAGACGAAGCTCCGGATGACGTTTTCTAATCGTTTTTCCTCTCATTCATAAAAAAAGTCCATTTTCCATTTATGAAAAATTTATGGATTTTCAAAAATTTACCATCATTTTTACGAGGAACGCAAAAATTTGATCTGGAAAATGTTTCGAAATAACCCTATTATCACCGATTCAGCCATAAATACTTGAACGAATAAATTTAATCGTTACTTCTCATTTTTCCATTATCTTAGAAGCTATTGCTCCAAATCGGATCTTATGGCATGATCGCCACAAATTTTTCATTCTACACGATGAAATCATTTTCTTCCCCCAAAGATCAAAAAATTTCATCACTTCAAAAAAAAAATAATGTATTCTAGAAAACTCCATATTTAATCCAAACATATGTACATAAAAAAAAATCTTTAATAAATATGTGTGTGTTCACTTTCTCCAAGTAACAAGGTGGATCCATGAACCCCGTTCACAGATTCTCCCCCCCCCCCCCCCCCCATACCCACAGCACTGCGTGGAGAATTTTCTACAATGTCATTAGAATATAATTTTCTCCTGAATCCAAAAATTAAATAAATACCTCTTGAAATCCCTCATGAGTCTTCGTCTTGCTGGCGTAGACATTTTGATTTGTAGCTCTGTCTTCTCTAATTTATTTTTTTTAATTTTCTAATGTCTCAAACAGCGTCACTTGGACACGAGAGAGAGAGATAGAGCAAAAAAAAACTTATGTTTCTCGATGTATTCCTCTTGATGACCTCCAAGGCAACTACACATGAATACACACAGACACACGTGCACACTAACGTTTATAACTTCTTGGTCTTTCTTCTATATATATATATATATATATATATATCTCTCGATTTTTTCTTGGTAACTCCGAAAAACCAGTGAGTTGATTTTTTTTTAATCACACACACACATAGACAGGATTCACACAAACAAAAATAACAACGTTGTGAGTCAATTAACGTCGTAAGAAAATGGTTGAACCAAGTGCACTTTTTTTTCCCGATAAATTTCCTTTCACTATTTTTATCAATTGCTTTGTTTCCTCTTTGTTTCGAAGAATTACCAAATTCATTAAATCTTTGCTGCGTATAAAATTTTTCACCTCCAACGGGCGCCTTTTGTCAGCACCGAAGGCCGCCCTCTTTGCACAATACCGTTACGCGTAAATCTATCAGCTTCCGTATTTTTATAATAAAAAAGAAAAATCAATTTACAAGAGAAGAAAAAAAGAAATTTAATAGAAATAAAACGAAGGATTCTTGGGATCGACTCGTGAATTCACGGTTTTTTTTTCCTTTTTCTGATTTCTATTGAGAGATCTTTTGTTCCTGCAACACTTCCCAACCCGTACACCGAACTGAGAATGCGTATTATGACGTTCCACGAGCCTCACTCTGATTACAAATACACGTTTAATAATAATTCACATGGATACAGCAACGTTAAATTTTCTCTATTGAATCCCAACACATACACACAATGCAAGTTTCTGCCAAAATGAATTCAATATTGGATGAAGAGGGAGAGAGAGAGAGAGAGCGCGAGATGGCGAACCAGCTGGGGCCACAAACAAAGGTTGGAATCTGTGGGGAATTCTAGGGGAATTTTGATGTTTTTGGTGACGTCAGGCGAGTCGACCAATGAGTGAGCTTGAAGAGATTAGAGATGAATAAAAGGCGCTACTGGTACATTCCGAATAGAGGCCTTCGCCAACGAATTTCCGTAGAAAGGCCTTCGCACACGAATTTCCCAAGGTTACTATATACCCAGGTTGGGACAGTAGCTGAGTCGCTGGACTCAATAGTTTTGCGAATAGGCTTTAGTGCGTTGTAAATGGGCCTAACGTGTCGCTGTGATGAAATGCACCATTATGTTGCTGAATTTGAATGAATATACTGATGATGTACACGGAGAGAAATTCTAACGAAAATATAATGAAAGATCTGAGTAAAAAGTACCGAACCATTCCGGAATCGTGGGACATTACGTGATGTATACAAAATATTGCAAAAATTCTATGGCAATTTTTCGCAGGAGTACATCAAAAAGTCACATCTGAACATCAAAAATGGCGCTATTAGCGCGTCAAAAATTACTGAACCATGTTCGTTAATTTTTGACGCGCTAATAGCGCCATTTTTGATGTTCAGATGTGACTTTTTGATGTACTCCTGTGAAAAATTGCCATAGAATTTTTGCAATATTTTGTACACATCACGAAATGTCCCGCGATTCCCGAGAGTTCGGTAATTTTTAGCAAGACCTTTCGGGACTTTGTACTGATAATTTCTTTCCGTGTATCTCCCTAGCTCACTCCAGATTTTGTTTTTTAACTGTAAATGATCAATACCCAATTCTTTTTTAAATCGAGACTCTTATTATTCATTTCAATTGAAATTCAAAAAAATTACGAGGGGTGCGTTATTGCTCGCTCGCGAATTGGGATGCGTTGTTGCTGGCTCGCTACACTCGCTCACGAGTTGGGGTACGTTCTGGCTTGCTCGCTACGCTCGTTCGTGAATGGAGGAGTTTTGTCGTGTTGGTTTTAGAATGTGTTTGACCTTTCAGAGGTCACAAAAAAAACTTCCCGATTCAGTCATTGTCTGGCTACAGATTTTCTTTATAATGTGAAAGGGCTGTTCGTTTTACCATAAGGCCCACCCCTCCCCTCCCGGTTTCATTTTACCGCAGGGTGGTCCCTTTTGCCCCATCATCCTCTACTAGTGACGTATTTTTGATTGAAATTTGGGAATTTTTCACAAATTTCGTATTTGTTTCATCACTTTTCCGTAAAAAACTCAGAAACTAATGAGCTGACATGGCTCATAATCTAATCAGGGCTAAGTTACATGAAGATGATTCCATTCCATTAAAAAAAAATTTGATCGGATAAGTAATGGCAGTGCAATCGTTTTTCAAAATTTCCTCACATACGCACATACATTCATACATACACACACACACACACACACACACACACACACACACACACACACACACACACACACACACACACACACACACACACACAGTTCCGTAAAAATCTCAGAAATTCATGTCAGCATCTTGAAACATCGAGATCTGATGAAAAATCGAAAATCGATTTTCGGGCCAAATACAATAACTTCCTTATCGGGAAGTTAAAAATGAAAAAAATACATTTACCGAATTTTTATTTTCACATTATCATCTAATATCACCATGATGTTCATCATACGCCAAATGAAAGCAATTATGCAATGAGAAATCATGGCCACCTAAAATCAGGTTTATGAATGTTTCTTCAATCTTACAGAAAAGTAAATTAAAGAATCTAATAACTTAGAATGGCCTTTCCCCAAAGTATATATTATTAATCTCATTTACAATACTGGAATAAGCAAGCAGGTTTAAAATGGGATTAATGAGTAGGGGAGAGTGAGGCAAAATGGACACTGTCATGAAACGGTTAGAGATAATTTTTTTTTGATGATTCTATTGAAAACTGAGAAAATTTTAGCAGTAAAACGAGTGTCAAATGTGTATTTTTTCGATTTTTTGAAAATTCTATATTTTTCGGCATTTTTGAGGGGTAAAGGCCTTCCCTTTTTTGAAAATTTTCAGTTTTCTGCGAATATCTCTCGTTCTATTGATCGTCGCTATGCGGGGTTGGTTTCAAATGGAAGGAGAGCTCATTTCCCATCGATTTATGTGCTCGAGAACTCGTTGATTTTCTCTAGTGGACGAGAATCTTCGGAATTGGGATTGAGATTGAGATTGAGATATATAGATGACGATCATTTTCTTAATATTTTTTGACATATAAAACATTAGGACATTACTTGAGAAGAAAACAAATTCATAATGAGAAATATGTTTCTTCCATTTTTATTCCCAGCACACATTCTATTTTTGTTATTGATTTCCGAATTTTCGAGAATTTGTTTACTTGGAATCTTCTTCTTCTTCTTCTTCTTTTTTTATGGCTCTGATCGTTTTGATCATCCGGCCGTTACTCCACTAGTGAGCATTTCTAGAACTTAATCATTTTTCAACTGTTGGTAACAGTTGCATTTTTATGACTTGAATATTGTAGTTTAAATTTGAATTTTAAATATTTTTCTTTGTATTCTTGATATAGTTGTAAATAATATAAGATATTTTCGCTGTGGGTTTGTCTAATAGTTTTTGAATGTTATAGGAAAATATTCCTAATTTTTTAAGAGCTTTAATGAAAGTTGAGCGTTGGTCTTTATATTTAGAACACCACCAAAAGAAGTGAGTTAAGGTTTCTATTTGTCCACACTCACAACGTGAGCTTTCAATAAGTTTTTTCCTCGCTAGGCTTTCATTTAAATTGAAGTGGTTGGATCTTAATCTTGAAAGTGTAACTATTTGTGGTCTATCTATATCTAAATCCTGAAACCACGGAGGTTTCCATCCACTGTAGAATTTGTTGAAGTAATGATATCCTTTAAATTGCGATTGTCTTCTGAATAAGTTGGTTGATCTACTCTTCATCCTTGATGTAACTGATTCATTGAAGTCAGTGTGTGGCAGTAGAATATCAGGCATAAATCCATCGGTGATTGCTTCCTTAGCTAATGAATCTACTTTTTCATTACCTTGAATTCCAACATGTGAAGGGATCCAAGCGAATGAGATATCAATTTTGTTGTTAGATAGTTTTGCCCATTGTTCCATTATTTGAAAAATAATATGAGAAGTTTTTTTGTTTGAGAGAAAATTTTCCATTGATTGCAGGACACTTTTAGAATCTGTGAGGATTATAGCTTTGGATAATTTATATTGTGATATTGCATTGATGGCGGTTAAAATGGCTGATGCTTCTGCTGTGTAAACTGAAGCATAACAAGAAATTCTGTGTTTAATTGTTATTTCTGCAGAAGGAACGAAAACTGCATAGCCCACATAATTCCCCTCTACTTGTTTGGATCCATCAGTGTAGATTTTTACATGGTCGTTTAATTTTTCAATTTTCAAATCTTCTTCAAGAGTTTTATCTGGGTTTTCTGAATCCTTGGCTCTGCAACCAAGATCCAAGTATATTTTTGGTTTACAGTTGATAAGTTCATAGGGAAAGTTGTAGGGGGTGTCATTAGCGCAGGAGAATATTTTCTTTCGGTGTTTTCGTAATTTGATGTAAGAACGATATATAGGAAAATCAGTCTTGATGTAGTGCGGATTTTTATCATTTTTACTAATGATGTCATGAAGCACTTGGAGTTTTCTAATTAGTATGTGATCAGTCTGCGAGAATACTTTTAGTATATATCTATCCGATAATTGGTCTATACGAAATTTGATTGGTGGCTCACATGATTCTGCTAAGATTACATTAATCGGAGTTGAATTTCTAAAACCCAGAGCTAATCTTAGAGCTTTGTATTGAAGTTTATTGATTTTTTCGAACTGGGATAGATTTGAAGGCCGTATGATGTGACTACCATACTCAATTGTACTTCTTATGAGACCTCTGTATAATATTATAAGTATTCTTGGATCAGCTCCAAACCAGGTATTACGTAGTGCTTTCATCATGGCTAATGCTATTGAGTTTCTTTGTAGGAGATAATTGAAGTGCGGCGTAAAAGAAAGTCTCCAATCTAGTACTATCCCTAGGAATTTAACTTCTCTCTCAGCTGTCAATTCCTTTCCATGGATGTTGATTGAATAATCCTCAGGGTTGATATGTTTTTTGGTAAAGATGATTAATTTGGATTTTTCTGGGGAAATTTCTAGTTTTTTCTCATTTGATAGGAACGTTGTTAGTCTGTTAACAGCATTTTGTATATCATTTAGATTCTTGTTTAGATTACTCCCCCTAGTAAATAGCGCAATATCATCTGCAAACTGTACTATTTCCACCTTAAGGTCATCTAATTGGGGTAAAAAATGAAGAAAAATGTTAAAGAGAGTTGGACTCAATACTAGGCCTTGTCCAGTGCCTCTATCCATCGGGTAAGGACCATCTAGTTGGTTATCAATGATAAAATATAGTTGTCGATAAAGAAGAAGAAAATAAATGAAGTCAGCTATTTTTCTTGGAATTCCAACTTTTGCTAGTTCCTGATATAGTATGATTGGGTCAACATTATCGAATGCTCCTTTAATGTCTATAAACGTGGCCACTGTGAATTGGTTTTGAGCAAATCCAGTCATAGCTTCAGTTATCAATATTGCTAGATTATCAGCACAGGATTTTTTCCTTCTGAATCCCTTTTGATAGATTGGAAGAATTCCATTTGTTTCTAACCACCAAGAGAGTCTATTACTGATCAGTTTCTCACAAAGTTTAAGAAAGCATGAGGCAAGAGCTATTGGTCTAAATTTTGTAGGAGAGTTTTTTGGAATCAGAAATACTAGAAATTGGCGCCAAGAATCTGGATATTTCCCTTGGTTCAATAGCTCATTAAAGATTTGGAGAATCGTTTTTTTATAGTTGATAGGCAGGTGATTGATTATGTTATAATCTATTTTATCAAGACCTGGAGATGACGATTTTTTACAGGAAGAGAGTGCTGAGTCAAATTCTTGATACGAGAACTCTTCTTCGAGGAACACATTTTGTTTGAATGGTATATTTTGCGGTGGAGGAGGAGGGGAAAAGTCTTGTGGAAGGTCAGGGCAGAATTCCTCAATGAATTTTATTTTATTTCTCGTTGATTCAGTGTCGTTTTGAGGACTCAAGTTAGGATTGTGGGATTTTCTATTTTTGAAACTTTTAATTCTTTGCCAAATTTGAGCTATTGGAGTTGTTCTGTCTAAGGATTTACAAAATTTCATCCAGCCTTGTATTTTTTCTTTTCTGAGAGCTAATTTCGTGAGAGCAACCTGTTTTCTCATTGAGATGCTATTCTCATATGTTGGATTCCTCCGGAATTGGGCGTAGGCTTTCCTTCTAAGAGCAACTGCTCGAGAACATGCTTCATTCCACCATGGTGCTGGAGATGGTTGATATTTTGGCTTTTTATTATTTGATGAGTTGTCACACGATGTGGAGTTGGGACTTGGTTTTTTTAACGGAAGAGAGGCTTCAATAGCTTTCATAATGACACCAATGGTTGTTTCATATTTTTCTGAGGAATTTAATTCTTCAGGGAAATTTTTTATATTTTCTTCATTTTTATTTAAGTATTCATCAAATTTTTTCCAATCAATTTTCTTTGTGTTAATTTTATGAGAGAAGAACTGGTAATGTTCAGCTGGAGCATCGATATCAGTTTCAATTGGATGGTGATCACTTCCCATACAATCTGACAAGACTTTCCATTTTGCTTGGATTGCTAGATTGGATGTGACAATAGTGAGGTCAATAGCTGAAACTGTTTCATGAGGATGTGTGATTCTAGTAGGAGTACCATCATTCAAGAAGAGAGTGTTGGAGTCTGCAATTGCCTCTAAAAGTGCTAAGCCCGAGTTGCAAGTCTTACCACTTCCCCATGCTGTAGAATGAGAGTTAAAATCACCTCCTATTATGGTAGCATAAGTGTTTGTTTGGAATTCAAGTAGTTTTGACCATTCTTGTACTGAAATTGATATATTTGGTTTTTTGTATATGCATAGAATAGCCATATCTCCTTTTGCGGTTGATATGGTAATTCCTAGAACCGAGAGATTTGGAGAAATAGAATTTAGGTTTTTAATTTTAGTGAATCGAATTGTGGTTCTTATGGCAATGGCAATGCCCCCTCCAGCTTGATCAACCGAGTCTTTTCTATACAAGTAAAAGCCAGGAATATTACAATTGTGTTTTGGTTTCAACCATGTTTCATTCAATAGGATGATGTCATAATTTTTAGCTATTTGCCTTAAATCACCCAATTTATTCAAAATGCTCTGTGCATTCCACTGCAGTATTCGTAGAGATGAATTTCCAGTAGAAGATGCTGAATTAGCATATGGTGACATTTTTTTTTTTTTTTTTTTTTTTTATAATTATTTTAAGTTTGATTTAATTGCAATGCAGCAACTGGATTAATAGCTTGGTTGGATTGAAAACTGGGTGATGGCTGACTGGATGTGTCAAGCATAGGTAATTGTAGATTATTAATTGTAGTAGATATTTCTGAAAGCTGTGAGATTACTCCCAGAGAAGTTAGCAGAGGAGACAGCTTGTTTAATAGTTCTGAAATGAAGTTTTTCAGTTGATTAATTAGTGACGAAAGCTGATTAAACATATCATTATTCATTAGGTTTGTGTTTCTAGGTTCTTGAGAAACATTATTCTGAAGAAGTGGTTTTTGTCTATTGATTCCTAGCATCGTGTTAAGATTTATAAACTTTGGTCTATTTCCAACATTACGTTGTTCTTCTTGTACCCTGTCTAATTTCTTTGGCAAACTGTACTCTTGGATTGGACTTTTTGTGCTATTATTCGAAGCCTCCTTTGATTTAGTTTTAGAATGAGCAACAAATTTTTTATTTACCTGTTGGAATTCTGGATAGAAACTATTTGATGTTGTTGGACAATTAGAATTGAATGAATGCTGGTTAGGATTCTTCTGGGAATTTTGCTTATTAATTGTACGTATCGATTGATTTTTACTCGATATTGATGTTATGCCATCATACTTGGTATTTTTGGAGATAGTATTATTTGTGATCACTTGCATTGGGGAACGTGTTTCTGATTGGTAGCTACGATCCATGGAGACCCTTGGTCTGATGGGTGGGAAGTCCTCTTTGGATAGATTGGGAGCATATTGGGATGTTTGAGAGGAGGATTCTTGAACATGATGGTTACCTTCAAGGATCATCCTAGCATCTGCATATGAGACACCATTTTCAGCAGCCAATTTATGAATTGATCGCTGTCTTTGAAGTTCAGGACAACATTCATCTGTCGTTCTATGGTCATTCTTACAGTTTAGGCAGTGAGGAGGGTTATTAGCATTCGGACAATTTTGTTCATCATGATCATTTTTGCTACAATGTCCGCAAGTCTTTTTGTTTCTACAACCTTTTCTAGGATGGCCAAAACGAAGACAATTGGAGCATCTCTGAACTTGGGTAACATAAGGAGAGACTGGGAAAAGAACTCCGAAGAGATTGATCGATTGGGGTAGTTGCTGCCCCTCAAATTTGATCAAAATACTCAATGAGGGTTTTACTTGTGTAGATTTATCTGGGTTACGTATAAACTTGTTACAACGGGTGACTTCTTTGATTGGAATCGGTGAACAGGCGTATTGTTTAATTTCTTCCGTTGAAATATCCATTGGTACATTTTTAATTATTCCAGATCTTGTTAAATTAAATTCTGGGATCCATGCGATAATTTGATTAGTTTTAAGCATTGGATGTTCAATTACAACATTGGCTTCTTGGGGATTCGAGAAAGTAACCAATATTTTATAGTCAATTTTCCTGGAGTTTATGGAGATGGGTCTGAATTTTTCGGCTTCAAATAGTTTGACTAATATTTTTCCTAATTACAGTTGGTTGAGATCTGAAACATTAGGGTAATTGTAATTGGATTGAAAATAAACATTGTAAGTAGAATGATGATTCAGGTTGGATGTTGGGTATCGATTAGTTAAGGCTGCTTGTGGGACTGATCGCTTGGTAGCTTTTTCAGTGGGGTTAGATTTTTTTAGATTTTTCCAAATGTTAGAGTCATATGTCATGGTTTGAGGGACAGTAGTTGTCTGCTCTTGAGCCAAATCAGCAGCAAAACAGTTAGGATTTGCTTTGACTTGATTTGATTGTTGTTGATTTACTTGAGCTCTCGGCATTTTCTTTTTATCATGAGGGTCGTTATCAAATGGGGTATTTATTTCATCATGTGTTCGTTTTTTGATGGGTAATTCCTTTGTGTTTCCTGTATCTGTTTCTTTTGATGGGGGATTAATCAATGGAGATGTGATGGATTGTTGTGGTGAAGGGTTCAAGTAGTTATTCAATGTATTGTATGAAATGTCTGATTCATAATTTAACCCATGTTCTTCACAATAGGCTCTGTACTGATCGAGTTGTGCTGCTTTTTGCAGCTCAATTTCAAGTTCATCATCAGATTTAGCGTTGGGGCTGATTGGAGTATCTACTGCCATAGCTTGGCTTAGAAGGACATCATTAGTGATTAGCTGTGATTTCGAAGTTGATTCATTATTTAGTGTATAAACTCCAGTTTCAGAGTTATTGACAGAATAATTATCTTGGTCCATCATTTTAATTAATAAATTGGGAGGCTGACGTTTTTACCATTTGACAGTCTTTTGTTGTTTGAAGGAGGCAGGAATAGGTTACATACTTGGAATCTCATTCATTGAAATATTTGATTTATTTCATACATGCCGCTCGTTCTAAGAGCAAGAAATGACGCTCCTGTGTAAACGCGGCTGATGCTGGGCTCCGCTCGCTATTGGTCGCACCATTTTTTCCCTAGAATGAGCCCAGCGACAAAATTTAACACGGGACTGTTGTGGAATATATTCAGAGATTTTATTATCTGGGTTCTGTAGCCCGTGGAGGCGCTGAAGCGCTCTGCTCAAAAGTGTGGGAAGTTTGAAATGAATAACTCACTATTAAATTGACACTAACACTTAATTGTTCATTCATTTAACATAAAATATTCACTCAAATGAAATTCATAGATTACAATTACATTCACTAAGCTCTAATGTTCAATCAGTAATACAACTCGTCACTTCTTCAAACTTAAGTTCACAATTATTCTTATAGAAACTTAACTAATTATTCTGAGATCTCTACTATTTGAAAGTTCGTTCGGAAGTGCTTGTCTCTAAGAATCCTATTCTTCCTCCAAGCGTTCGTTCCATGAGGCCCAGCCCTCTAGCTGAGGGAGAGGGGTTGTCGGTTTATCAATCAGGATCTTCGATTTGGGATGAGGAGGGGGAGGTCCGAGGGTAGAGCGTTCGAGCCACGATGAGGGGACTCTTGACCATGAAAAGGAGGAAAAATCAGGAATCTGCGTACTTTCCCAATAAAACGGAGTTTTACGGGTTTTATAACTTTCACGTGTTGAGGTGAACAATAGAAAAGGTAAAGAAAAGACAGAGGGACATTTCTTAGGATTGTAAAAGTAAAACCTTTTATAATTGAAGAAATGCGAAGGATTATTTTTATGGTTTTTACAATTCGCAGCTTGCTTGAAATTCGGTGGCCAGATGGTCAATTACTTTTACTCATCGCGTTTGGGTTCAGTTTCGAAGAAATATTTGCTAAATCGTTTTATTGAGGTTTTGAAAAGGTATTCTTGAAAATATTTTCACTGAGGGAAAAATTCAAAGTGTTGGGGCCTTCATTGGTGTAAGGATTGGGGATTTTTGGTCGCCTGGGGAATTTCCCAACCTGGGTATATAGTAACCTTGCACGATTTTGAATTGGCCACGCTTCTGAGTTTTGCGTTCATTGTGATGTCACCCTAACTGAAAACCTGGGTTCCCCTCGAACGTGCTTCCACAAACTTATTTTGTCAGTACCTCGCAAAAGATCAAAGAGAAGACGTCTCTCTGAATATATCTAGTAAGTTCCTCAACAAGAGAAAAAGCAATCAACAGATTTGCAATTTAATTTGAAAAAGAGAGACAGTGAATGTCCTAAAATTTGGAATTTGCACGAGAATAGAAATTTTTCAAGTACATTTTGGAAATTCTCAAATTACAGATTTGGTAAATCAACAACAATGGCGTCAGTTCAGGAGATTAAGCTGCAGCTTCAGAGGGAGCTCGATTCGTTAAATACGGATGGTATTCTTGATGATGTAACTGAGGCTTTCTACCCTCTCCAATTCCATCCAAAGCAATTTTTGAAAGCACTCAGGGAACGCGCTGATAAGGCCGGAATATCCAGCGATGAGCACGACAAAAACTTGATGACTCTCGCCATATTGGGCACCGAAAAGGGTCAGAATTTGGATCGCATCAAAAGACAACTCTCACCAGAGCGTAAGAAATTCTTAGAAACAACTGAAAAGATTTATGGATTAATCAGTGGTGGATCCATGGCCCCAACATCCGCTACATTGACAAGAATTGCAAGCTGTTTCGTCAAAGAAATTTCCTTAGGGATCTACAACGGAACATTACAGATCAATACGACAGTTAAGCCAGAAATGATTGCTCCAGGATTTCCTGCATTCATGTGCCTATCGTCGTTTGGTTCCCTAATACCAACCATGCTGGGTTTTCATGTAAGAGAGGTTTATAACACTGTTTATGATGCATGGTGCTTTCATCAGTCAGTTTTCGATGAAGTTATAAACAGAGGCAAGGAAAAGACGCCTAAATATCGAATCCTTCATTTTGCTGGACGTCAGCATTCGTCTTGGTTATATTCGATACAGGAACGAATAAATCATTGCTTGACGATTGGTTTGCTCGAGGTGTCTGATACCGGAGTCGTTATCTCGGATCAGTATCGAAGTGCTTTGAACGAAGCTGCTCGCAAATGGAGAAACCTGGAATAGGAAAATTCAGGAGTGACGGTGAATAAAAAGAGATGAGATCTTTCTTATAATAATTATTTTTCAATAAGAATATTTTCATCAAAAATGCATGATCTCCTATGGATTCCGAGATGTTTGAGAAGAACGGAGGTGTCAATTTTATTGGTACCCCAGTTTTGTGAAATATATCGGGAAATACACAAGATGGAGAATTTTTTGCAATTAACTTTTTTTTAATACACGCATTTTTTTTAATACTCATTCTTAATACAATAAAAATCGATCACTCACCAGCTAATTTTATCATTTGAGAAAGGTTATAAAACAGAATATCGTATTACAATTGTCTTTGAGCTGCTCGATAATAATAAGATAGAGTATATAAAATATTCATATTAAATTTCATTCTTAATGATTTAAAAAAAAAAATTTCATTCTTGAGAAGTTTGTATTTCAGAATTATATTTGATTATAAAATGGTTAAATTTAATTCAAATAAAATAATTATTCGCAACTAAGGACGAATGCATTCTGGTGTTCCACTGGCATGTCCTAAATTTCAAGAAATTTTGTTTTCTGTAACAATTCATTCAGCAGTAAGAAGTTAACGAGTAATCAGCAGTAAGTAGATTTTCATTCTGAATCAATTATTTTCAACCATTTCGAGAAGAGATGGAATTTTTCGTCGAATTCCTCTTGTGCATCTCATTCTGTTCAACAAAAAAAGATTTCCATAAAAATTTTCTTATTACATTTCAATTACGAAATATTGACAATGAACTATAATAATGATTGAAGGAAATTTTTTGATGATCGTGAAAATATTGAAGGTGTAACTGGAACGTTTCGAATTGTTAATCAATGAGGATATATTCCCTAAGGTTTATTCGCAAACTATCTTTTCGTTAGAACAGTTGATCATTTCCATGACGTGGAAAGAGGAGGAACAGAGCAAAATGGACGTATGTGGAAAATAATCTGGGAATTTGTTCCGGAGTGAAGAACTTGACGAAAATCGTCTATTTTCTTCAGATTTTTTCATAAATTTCTTCAATCCGAAAAAAAATCCTGAATTATTTTGCCACGGAGGTCCATTTTGCCCTGCTCTTTCTTGATTATCTGAAAATCGAAGATCTTCTGATACAGAACTTTTATGGACGGTCCTCGGGAAAATTTCCATAATCAGTAATTTTGATTCTCTTAAAAATTTATTAATAAAAATTAATTTATTAATAAATTTATTTGTTTAATGGCGATATTGCCTCGTGGATGGGAGGTGGAGAAAAGATGTGAGAATCAAAAATTCGACGGTAGAGCACCTGACATGTAATCAGAGGGTCGTGGGTTCAAATCCTGCTTGCGCATATTAGATATTTTTTCCGGAATTTGATTCTCTTAAAAATTTATTAATAAAAATTAATTTATTAATAAATTTATTTGTTTAATTTCGAGATATTCCTTGAAGAAATGGTTGAATAAAAGTTCACTCATTGGAATGGTAGAGATAAGACTTAGAAGATACGTGTAGATTGTTGTAAAAATACTTTAAAAACTATAAAATTTAAGAGAATTCATCGAAAGATATTTCTCGCAGTTTATAGGTTTTACTACCTAAACGTTCTGCCAAATCTAATTGTTCCAGCGATAATTATAAAAGTCTTTAATTCCAGCAAAACTTTCTACTCATCGCATTTTTCGCCTTTACTACACAACTTGCAATTAAAATTTGCCGCTCCCACGCCTAGTGACTCTGCTAGTGACTAGGGATAATAGGGAATTGGCGCTGGTGGGGAAAAGAAACCAAAAACTCGGCCATTTTGGTGTTTGCTTTTTCAGGAATAACGTGGCTCTACGCCTCCTGCAAAAAGTAAAATGAAGTAAGTTTGGAGTTTTATTTCATCGCAATTATAATCCGTCAATTGACGTGCAATCAGTGATTATTTTTGAAAAATAATTTGATGTTATTATTGCTAGAATAATTGGGGTTAATTATTTGATTGTCATTTCAGGATCGGTCTCTGTGCGTACAGTGGATACAAAATTTATCCCGGCCATGGCAAAACCATGGTCAAAGTTGACGGAAAAGTATGTTTAATAATTTTTTAATCTTGAATTATGGGTAAATGAGAATTCATGCAGGTGAATGAGTTTGTGATGCTTAGAGTGCAACAATGTGCTATGATTGAGTTAGAAATGACAACAAAGCTTCGACATAACCTAATTGTGCTGTTTCAATTTCAGACCTTTACTTTCCTCAACTCAAAATGCGAAGCCGCCCACTTGATGAAACGCAATCCAAGAAAGGTCACATGGACCGTTCTCTACAGGTGAAACATTCACTATTTTTATTGTTTTATTCCATTGAAATTAGTCTAGACTAGACTGTCTTCGGTTATATGGGATACCTTGAAATTCATGGGAGATACAGAAAAAGTTGAAGGGATTTTATGCTGAAGAAGGGAATCAGAGCTATAAAAAAAATAATAATAAAAACTCCTTTATCTGGCCTCTATTTTGACATATGAAAAAAAATCTGTATCTTCAGCAGAAGAGTAAGAAAATTGAGTAAAAATAGAAAATCCGATTTCCAAGACTTCTACTGAAAATTTGAGAAAGTTCTTGATAAAAATTATTTGTTCAAGTTATTATTTTTCCTACAATTGTACTTTTTCGGCCAAAAGCTGAAAGCCTTGTGTTGTCTCCCGAATTTTCAGCCTTTCGCTGAATATATCGAGTTTTGTTCGTGCAAAAGTTTACTCGAAACCTGAACAGTCTCATTCGACTAATTACCAATTGCATATTAATTTCGATTTTTGTGGAAGTTCTCAGAATTCATAGAAGATTAATGGGAAGTCATAGTGATAGGATTTTCCTCGTTGCGGAAAATAAAATCTATGAATAAGATGATTATTAAAACTCTCCTATTTCTCATAAATTGCGAGATGATAAAGAAAAACTCATCTTAAGATGAAGTAATGAAACAAAATGAGTTGATTTCATTTGCACATTTATTTCTTCTCATTATTTCAATATCTGTAGAAAATGAGCAAGATTTTATGAGAACCTCTTTCGTAGAGGAGAATTAGAGCTACGAAAAAGATTATGACCAAAGTTTCTCTATCTTTCATGAATTCAGAGATTGAAAGTGGAAAAATTCGTTGCAAAACTCCCATCTTGCCATTCAATGGAAATATTTGTTGTAATTGTGATAGACTTCTGTTCCTCTGACACAATAAATCAATTTGTGTTGGATTTCAGTACGTCTTAGAGCAAACTTGAATACTTTAGGGCTGCTTCACCCAGGATTGTAAACCTTAATAACACTGCCTGGCTTTGCGGGTCCAAACAAATTAGTATAATTTATTGGAAAGGGTTCATCGTGCACTACGCAGTAATTAATTATTTCTTCCCTTTACCTACAGGCGCAAGCACAAGAAGGGCCAGGAGGAAGAGCAAGCCAAGAGAAGAACACGTCGTGCTCAGAAGTTCAACCGTGCGATCGTCGGTGCTTCCCTCACTGACATTCTGGCTAAGCGTAACATGAAACCTGAGATCAGGAAGGCCCAGAGAGATCAGGCAATCAAGTTAGTATGATTTTTATTTTTGAGAAAAAAAAATTATTCATCAAATATTCGGGACACCTAGGCGTGTTTCAAGATAGTAATAATTTTTTTTTACACCTCGGCAGTAAAGAACCTACTTTACTCCCTCGCTACGCTCGGTCGGAAACGTGGTTCTTCACTCCCATGGTATAAAAAATAGCACACCGCGGATGGGAAACAGTCAACCTCGACAAAAATTTGACACAGGCAAATTTTTATCGCGATTAACTTCTTCCCTCCCTAAATGTGTAATATACTATTATATTCGTTCATATATAACGACGCTCCTAAAAAATGGGGTTTGATGACGCTGTTCACAATTATAAACAAAGAAAAATGTTATTAAGAAAAAACTCAAAGTTTGTCATGTTTCTACCATATTGATAGAATATTGATATCGAACAGTTGTGAAAATTTTAGGAATTGATGCGTGTTTTACAGCTGTAAAATAATTATTTCCCCATCAGTGTTCATGTTGCATTTCGAGAAAGATGATGATGTTATCTTCTGTACGAAAGAGTCTAGAAATTTTATATTCATATTCTGGATAAAAAATAGCAACTCTGTAATTTTTTCAATGTCTTTTCGCTCAGTATCCAGAAAATGCACTCAGAAAATCTTCAATTTCGTTTTACTAGTAGAGGAAGTGATTTGAATTCTTAGAATATCTATTCCAAACCACCAATCCATATCAACTATTGAGAAATAGAAAAAGGATATTGAAAAAGCATCGAAATGATTGAGTCAAAGAAATCATGAGTCGATAGAAATTTTTTAAGAAATTACCACATATCTTCCATTGTAAATCTCATTTTTAGACATTATCTTGGAAACTATGGTACAAAGTCACAACTATAGAAAAATGAATAATCGAAATTTTTCTATGACGTATGAATTCCGAGATACAAAATGAATCATCACGAAAAAAAAGCAGAAGCTGTTAAATTAATTAGACATCTGTTCCTCTGTTACTACTCATCAATTTGTGGCAGATTTCAGTTTGTCTTAGAGTAAATCCTTTAAATTCTTTAGGGCTGCTTCACCCAGAATTGTATACCTCGATAACACTGTCTGGCTTTGCGGGTCCAAACAATTGATTATAACTAAGCAATTTCAGATATTTATTCATTTAAAGACTATCAATATATGAAGTTATGATACATGAACAGTTGGAAAATATAGGGTGTATTATTATTTCACGAATATGTCGGAAAAGTTATGGATTTACGGGAAGTGTTCAACTGACTTTTTTTGTGAAACAATAATGTCACGGACGCCAAAAAACATTTCTCGATAAATTTTCGTGAATTTCATAATATCAGAGATATATCATAAACGATTCGAATTTGATTCTCAGCCTCATCTTTTACTGTAATAGTTTCATATCAATAACTCCTGATATTTTATTTCCATTCAGAGTCGCAAAGGAACAGAAAAAAGCGGCTAAAGCTACGAAGAAAGCTGCAGCACCAACCAAGCCAAAGGCAACCGTCAAGAAAGACAAGGCAGCCAAGGTAACGCAGAAAGCTGCACCAAGAGTTGGTGGAAAACGATAAATTTTCTGTTTTTAATCATAAATAAAAAAAATAAGAAGAAAAAAAGATTTTCAGGTGTAAATAATTTTTTTTCCTTTTTTAATCATACATTTGTGAGGTACGTCAACAAATTTATTATGTAATTCAATTATTCACAAGCTTTGTGAAGTGTGGAGGTTCATTTAGGTGGTTGGTTGAGTTCCTTTTTTAAAACTGACAATTTAGCCAACGCCAAGTCTCTCCAGGCACGTCTCTCTTGGAGCTTATCGAGGGGACAAATCTCGTTGAGCTGGTTCGACACATTTTCTGCCTCTTTACCAACGAACCGAGGAGTCGGTCCAAATGTCTGGCTCACATCGTAAATTGATTTGTTATACGTCTCACAGTATTTCTTCATTCCTGCAAATATTCGATCCAGGAGATTAAAACTCTTAAGTTTCGGGAAAATTGAGAATGTTGTGGACTATAAAAAAGGTATCCTGACAAATTCGGAAGAATTTCATAATTTCTGTGATTTTTTGGATACAATCATTTGTGATCATCCAACTTATTCTACTGTTCATTATTGAATTGGTTTTTCAAATATCTTGGAAGTGATAGAAAAAGGTTTGTGATAACTTTCTTTGTTGTTCTGAGTATTCTCTACAATAAAGTTATCATGAAACTGGCATTCAACTCTAATATCTATTCCTATGAATTATCATCGAAATTTTGAGGGGATAAACTAATCTATATATGAGTTTCTTTCTTCCAGAGAAGAGTCGGTGCTAGTGCAAAGATTGGGGAAGTTCTTCATCTCCCTCAGATTTCAAGATATTTCACCAGAACAGACAACAAAGAATTGTTGATAATCATAATGGGAGACATGTTTACCTTCGGCATTAAGATGCGCCGCTTCAAGAGAGCCTAAGAATGCATAACGCGGTCCAAGGCCCTCACTCATGACAATGTCAACGTCCTTGACACTGAGAACACCATCATTCACCAGTCTCCAGGCTTCATTTAGTATAGCATATCTGTAATTCAAATAGATATGCTATATTCCTTCGGCACAAAATCTGAATATAGAAAGGGGAAACGAGAAAACTCGCATATCAGAGGAGATAGACGATTTGTTGTAGAAATCTTATTGGTGGAGAAGAATCCGAGCTACAAGAGGGATTCTTACAGAGATTCCTCTATTTACCCCAGATTCCGAAATATCAGAGGGAAACTGATCCTTCAATTAAACGGTATATTGAAAAAAATCATTTTCTCACCAATATTTCCAAAAATACTGTAGATGGAGAAATTCCCGTCGAAACTTTTCTTGTAATTCTTCTCCTCTGCAAAAAGATTTCAGTATCTTGTTTTCATTCCTTCATATCCTCAGAGATTTTTGATTCCAATAAATGAATAATACAATACAAATTAATTTTTTACAACTATCTAAAAATATCTCAGAGAAGTTCTCGTGATACTTTTAAGAGCAGCACTCTTATACTCTGCCATTTCCAGATATCTGCCGAAACCCGATTACCTAATTTCACCACAAAATTGTGCAATATTCTCATCAATATAAGCATGTAATTACGTACTGAATTCTATTGAGCGCAAATCCATCGATTTCTCTGGAGAAGACAACTGGCGCCTGACCAATTTCCGTCATGATAGCCTTCACCTGTTGCGGAATCTCCGGTTTTGTCCATGGACTAGGTACAATCTCAACAAGTGGAACGTAATAAGGTGGATTTACCTGATAAATTAAACAATCATTTCACTTCACAATTTAGAAAAAATAATATTTTTTAATTTGCAACAATCAACAAATCGAGGTTGTCTCTTATCTTCGGCTTTATCATCTCACGCAATTATATAAGATATTTGTCCTCCAGAAAAAAAAATAATTATCAACTTCTTTTTTCATCATTGCTAATCGAGTTTTTCCACCTAATAATAGAAAATCATTGTGATAAATTTGAGATTGTGTACGTACGGGATGCGAAACGATAACCTGAGAACGATGCTTCATACTCTCTGAGAACATTGATGGCCTAAATGTTGATGTTGACGAGGAAATAATTGTTTTATCATCAATAATTTTGTCCAATTCTGCATACAATTTTTTTTTCAATTCCAAATTCTCTGGTACACATTCCTGAACGAGTTTTGCACCTTTTACAGCATCAGAAAGTTTTGAAGTTCCTGTTGGAAAATTGGAAAGTGGTGAAAATTGGAGCCCTGAATTTTGGAATTATTTATATTATTCGAGAAATATTTCAGCATCTAAAAGAGATGTGGAAATTTCTGTAGATCTTTCGTTTTAGAGAAAGAACAATGCAAAAAAAAGTCTCCCTACAATATTTCCTCTATTTCCCATAGATCCTAAGATGTTTAATGAATGTTCGTCTATGAAAAAAAATTCGTGATTTATTTTCCTAAAGATTCTAAAATGCTGATGACAAAGTTATATTACTTCGTTTCATCCCTCGAAGATATCTAAAACTAAGCAAAATATTGGAGTTTCTGTGTTAACATTATTTTCAGCCCTGATACAAATAAGTCTATGTGACAATCTCTCTATTTCCCATTTTAAGACGTCCCCCAAAAACCTTTCATATAATGAAGAATTATTCGTTTCATTGCTCTCCTCAACGATGCAAATCAGTTTTCATCGATTATCTTGAAAATCAAGGAAATAGATAAATTTTGATGAGGACCTTTCCTATTGCTTCGATTCTACTCTATAAGAAAGGTCTCCATCATAATTACTCCCTTCTTTTTACTTTCCGAGATATGCCATTCAATACCTTTGATTAAGAGTAATTGTTGATTAGCACTGAAAGTGCCCCTTAGAAGTCCACTCTCCTCTAATCTCTTCAGCTGTTGCTGAATGTCCTTCAGGGCATTGTCAATTTGTTCTTGAACGATGTCGTAGATGACTACATTATAGCCAACGCTTGCAAAGAGCATTGACCAGCTTCTGCCGATGAGACCACTGCGAAATAATCAAATTAATGTCAAAATCAATAGATTATTCGAGATCAATATATTAAATTTATTAGCTGGATTTTGAAGCTTTACCTGCCAATAATACAAATTTTTTCATTCTTCGCCATTATGCAGGAGTAGTTAATGTGTTTGAAAGATAACCGTGATAAATATCGAAGTGATACTGTTGTTTACCACGGCGCGCTTGTATTTATATCTTTCCAGAGCCGCAACATCCCCTCCCACTATTCTACAGAAAAGAATGTTATCAGACATAACACGAGTACTCAATCACATAAGTCAACAGCTACCATTTCCAATTAACGTTGGAGCTGAATATTAGCGATGAATTATTCGGATTCTTCATTACATTTTTACATTAGAGTCATTTTCTTATTGTAAGAGTGTGATAAGGAAGACCGGGGTGAAATGGACCTAAATGGCAAAATGATCCGGGATTTTTTTGAGGGTGAAGGAGTTCACAAAAAAATATGAAGAAATTTGAAAACATACGCTAACATGTCTACATTGTTAGTGAATTTTGTCAAAAATTTTCGTGGAGCCCTTCACTATTTAAAGAACTCCTGAATCATTCTGCTTACAGTTCCATTTTACCCCGGTCTTCCCTACAATAAGATAAGTAGATTGCATCGTGAGTTATTTTGAAATTTCCCAGAATTCGTGAGAAATAAAGAAATTTTTGTAGGAACTTTTGAGAGGAGAATCTGAGGTACTAGTGAGGTAATCACCGAAATTTGGGGAGCTCTGTTGAATTTGGCGATATTGAGGTAAAAAGGGTTCATGGAGAGGATAGACTGGAATGAACGAACTTTACTAAGTTATTATTTTTTTGAAATATCTTGAAATTTGTGGCAACTAAAAGAAAATTTGTAGACTCTTTTGTTACAAAATATTACAAGCTACGGAAAGAGTCTCGAAAAATTTTCTTCATCGGCCTCGGCTTTCAAAACATTTTCGAGACATTGATTGTTTTCTTACTTACAGTTGATAGAACAAAATCTTTTTACCTTATCAGTTCACAGGAAATATCTCGTATCTATGGGACATGGTAATTTTTTTTATATATACCGTTTTGTAGATGGGCATTGGAGCTGCAACTGAGATCGTTATCAACAGTCACGTCTCTACAGTATTTCTGTTGTTGCCTGTGAAATCGAAAGAAAACTGGCCATACGAACGTGGTGAACGGAATGAATTTATGGATCACTCATTCTAGAAGAAGATTCATTCAAAATATCTCAAAATATGGTTGATAGAAAAATTTTCAAAGATTTTTTTTGTAGAGAATTTTTTTCTTCTATTATACCCTTTTTAAAATTATTAAATTCCCTTATTAAATTCCGTTGGATGATATCTGAAATGATCAAAAAAAGATCGAAAATAATAATTTTTTCCAATGTCTGCGTGTGTGTATGTGTGCGTCTATCTGGATGGATACATATGTCTCATTAACTGCTGGAGGATTCTTTCGATGTTCTTTCGAAGAAGATCGAATAAATCAAATAAATCGAAGCTCTACCAGATTTGGAATTGTCTATTGGGAAGCAAATTGCTAATACATCAGCAGACAAAGCTATATCATATCATGGGCAATGCAATTTTCCACTTGTTTTTTTTTTCAAAAGTGTTTTTTTCTCTTTCTGTGAAATGCACTGCGCTACGCGTGCAATCAGTGGCACTTTCCACACGTTTTACATCGAAACTGTGCCTTACACGTGCGGTAAAAATTCTGAGATTAATGTACTATTATGAAGCCTGAGCACAGTTTGGAAAACGACAACTTCAACAATAAGCAACTGAAGGATCAATGACCTAAATGATTGGAGATTTACAGAGACAGTCATTATACGACATGCTTTGTTAAAACTGATGCGGTGCTTATTTTTTTTAATTCATTTTCTGTTGGTTATTTGGGTGTTTGTGCTATAATTTCGAACGTTTCCAAATGGGAAAGCTTTAAAAAACCCTTTCTGCACATAACTTAGTTCTCTGCACTTCGGATTTCGGACACCACCACACCGCATGATGTAGTGAAAAAGAAGAGCTGCAAGAAAGATCCTGACAGAAAAATCACTACCTATCCTAGATTTCCAAACTTTTAATAAGAACTGATCAACAAATTTTACTTTGCACTCAGTTTTTGCAAATCATATCAAAATCTATATGAACTAGAAAAATTTGGATAACGACCATTTCTTGAGGAAACTCAAAATTATAAAAAAACCCTCCCTCAGAAAATGGTTTCATGTTCATTATTTTTACGATAATTTGACATTTCCAAAGAAACTCATAAAAAAAGGATTTCTCCTCATTTTCATTTCCTAAACTTCCGAAATAATTAGGGGATGGGTAAGAGTTACTAATTGAGACCCTAAAACTATCAATCCCCGTGAAATCCCCATTTTCTAATTCACGATAGAGTAGATCTCTCCTGTCAATTCCAAACGAAACAAAAAAAAATAATCAAAAAACACATTTTTCCGGGGCTTCCCGCAGTTCGCATTTCGCCAAATCCCCCACTCTGATCCCCACGTGTCAGTTGTGTTGCTGCCTATCATTGACAAACCACTACATTGAAGCGTCACATGTTTCGCCCGATGATTGGCTATGTATGTATGTTTCGTTCGGGGAAGAACCTGACCATTACAATCAAGGACTTGGGTGACGTATTACACGCGATAAACAAATTCCGCAGCCAATCAGTACGGTGAGTTTCGTCAGATCAGTGCAGTCGCTTCACTTCAACCATTCACTCATCATTTATTTTCGCACAGTCTAAAGAAAGTGTGTGAAACGTGTGATTCATTCCAAGTTTCTAACCTCAAAATATATCATCATTCTCTGGTTTTTTTTCTTTTAATTTAATTTGATTATTTAAAAAACAAAGAAAATAATGCCAGAAAAATTTGAAAATCTCAATTTTTTTCACGGAATTCTTGGAGAGCAGAGTTTTTACAATCATAATGGTAATGAACGGGAAATAGTACCAATCATACAAGTGCAATCGCGTAAACATGTTCTGCGCACGCGCCAAAAGCACTTGATCGTTGATACTAGGATTCCCCTTTCAGGTTAAATACGCCATAATAAATATAACGATTTTTTATTTGAAATTTTTTTCACAGAATTCTCTGGGACTCAGATGCCTGTCAGTACGCCTTATGTTGCTTCACCAGAAACAGCAAGCATGAGCTCGCCAATGACTGCATTATCATCGCCAGAGGATGTCGCGTTTTTGAATGACAATGAAAACAGTTTGCTCAGACTCGGGGAAGGAGGAGGTAATGATTATCGGTTGGAGGATTCATATTAGAGATATTTCGGAAACTATGAGGGTTGACCACGCGCCTTTTTTTTTAATTAAAAAATGCTCTATAAAATAGGTGTCTTGACAATTGTTGGAGATAGAGAAGGCCGAGGTAGAGTGAGCCAAAATTTTTTTTTTGGGTGAAGCCTTTCATGAAAAAAATTGAAAAAAATTCAACAATGATGTAGGCATGTTACACCATGTTCCCAATTTTTTCAGGTTTTTTTCATCGAGTTGTTCACTCTTAAAAAAATACTTGAGTCTAAAAGCCAGCGGCTTTCTACCAATGTTCATTCAAGTAAAGTTCATTTTTTCAGTGGTCATTCTCCTATACCTACCTCACATAAAATGGGTACTGACTACTTCCCATGAGGGTCTGATTTGACGCGTTTGGGTGAAAAAGGTGTGAGAAAATGCTTAACTACAACTTCGTAGCAGTGAAGCTGCAATTCTGATGTGTTGAAGTACTAACTCATTAGTACTCAAAAGTGATCATAGCTGCAGCTTCTGATGATCTGGAGGCTATGAACCCGTGTCATTGGTGCTGAAAAAAAAAGGATCAACATCTAAGTTACTACAGTGAAGCTGTGAATTTTATATATTTTTGGGGATAATATTTTCCACATGTATTAAGAGTGGCAGACACGTCAGGCGCTTCTAATAGTCAGCCAGACTATACTACAGCTCTCGCGTTCGTTCAGAATAAGTAGTATTATCGTGCTCACTGTGAATCAGAGTGAAGGCGACAATACTACCCATGCCTACGAACGCGAAATCTGTAATGTCGTCTGGCTGGATATTAGAACCGTCTGACGTGTCTGCCACTCTCAATATATGTGGAACATATCATCCCTGACAATATACAAAAATTCCAGCTTTACTGTAATAACTTGAATTTTGTTCCTTTTTTTTCGCGCTGATGACGCCGGCTGATTAGGCCTCTAGACTCTCACAAGCTACAGACATGATCACTCTTGAGTACTAATAGGTGGTGCTTCAAGATATCAAAATTATAGTTTCACTGCTATAATTTTGTAATCCGGTATTTTTTCGAACCTTCCTCATCTGGACGCGTCAAACCAGACCGAGAAGTAGTCAGTACTCATTTCCTGTGAGGTAGGTATAAGGGAATGGCTACCGAAAACATGATTTTTACTTGAAAGAACATTAGTAGGAGAAATCCAGTGGCTCTTAGATTAAGAAGAGTTCGTTAACCCTGAATTAGATTGGTTTGAAGATATCTACAGTGGAAGCTACTCAGAAAGCCCCGCGGGGGACAATAACAGACAAATCCTCTCTCCACTGTCTTGCCAATACCGCCTTCGTGAGCCCCAATTTTTGTAGCTCATCCACGATATAGAAGACTCCTATCCCATTTTTTTTGTGATTTCTTTCGACTATAAATTAGCTCATTCGTTTTTCAACTAAATTGGATAAAACCAAAGTTTTATCATATATTTAGAAAAAAAAAATTATTTTAGAAAATTGATTGAATTTATTCGATACAATAATTTCAATAGTTAATGGGGACATTTGTTCGGCTGATCAAAATATCGAAGATTCGTTGCATTGAGATGACAGAAAAGAAATTCAAGAATAAATTCTAAGGAAAAAAGAAACTAATTCCTGGAAATAGCTCGGAGTCTGAAAAGTTTACGTAAATTTATTTACAGTTTTTATTGCCAGCTGATTACGTTTTTTTGTAAAAAAAAAGTTCTCCTGACCCTCTTTCCTGAACCTATATGTTCTGAAGTTTTTCAGGATGTAGTTCATCCAAGAAATATATTTTCAGTAATGATAGAAAAGACAATAAGATTTTCGGTTTATTCTTTCAGCTCTTACAGCAGAACCTATGGATGAGCCGAAAATCGTCATACTTGATCAGCCAGTTGAGAAGTTTCGGTTCAGATACAAGTCAGAGATGATGGGAACACATGGAAGTTTGGCTAGTGTCAACTCTACCTCGAGGAGAAAACGACAAGTTCCAACAGTAAAAGTAAATTGAAATTTCTCCTTCAAGAATTTTATCCAGGGTTGCCAGACTCTAGGGAGCCAATTCTGGTATAAACTCAAGGAAAATATGGTATCCGCGGAAAAACTATGGTATCAATGGATAATCAAGACATTCGCTTTGTAAAATCGTATGGAAGGAAAATATCAAAAATTCATAATTGCAATGTTACAAGCTCTCGTTTGTGTATATCTGCAGCATATAAATGCTGCGTGTGACTGCAATTTTTATAGAGATGCCTAAAAATTTTATGTTGGGGGAAATCAATTAAAAATAGTAGAAACTGGGAAAATGAAAAAATTTCAGTTTTTCCATGAATTTTCTAATAGTAAAAGGGTGGAAAACGTATTTCTTCGCATCAACACAAATTTTTTTTAGTTTAACTCTCTCAAATGTGACACTTCCTTCCCATTTCGACTAGATGTAGATCAATATATATGGCGATGATGCATAATGTTGTGAAAGTAACGTGGAAAAAAGTAGAATTTTCAAATTATGGTATTTTTGGTGTACCATAAGTCATTTGAATGGTACATGGTATGATGGGCAAATTTATGGTATGAATACCATGAGTATGGTACGTCTGGCAACCCTGATTTTATCGTGATGATTCTGAAGGTAATTATGTAATTGTGTGTTGACTTCGAGAGAAATTGTCAGGAGAACCATTTCCTTGAATATGAAATTTCTTACAAGAACGGTCACTCAACCAATTTCAATGAATTCACTTTCTTTAGAGATATTTTAGACCATGGAATTTGGTGATTTTATTCTCAACGAAAGAAAATCTTCATATTTCAATGCATATAATTGATAATATGTTAGAAACTATTGCGACTAGAAGAATTGGTTGAGAACGTCTTTCCGTAGATTATAAATTTTTCGACAGAAAAGGCTTTTTCACAAATTCCAATGAGTCTATTTGTTGGGAAGGTGTTGACAAGAAAAACTTTGAATAATTCTCATGTTGGATAGAATTGGAATTTGGCTCGAATTAATGAGATAATCTCAGAACTCATTGAAATATCGGAATTCATAAAAAAAAAAAAAAATTTCAATGAAAAAAGATTTCTATTTAAAAAGTCTTCTCGAATAATTCGAAAAATAATTCGAGACAATTCGATTACTAGAGAAAAAAAATATCGATTTCAACTGAATCGAAAATGACTGATTTTTGCAAAATTTATCAAGAAACCTCATATAGAGTACAATTCTGATGCCATTCGCAGCATTTCGTAATTTCATTCCCTAAGAGTAGATTACAATGATTCAACCGATTTCACCAAAGATATCTCAAAAAACATGGTATTCACGAGAATTTTTTTTTCAATTATATTACCTCGAGCCCTATTCTCGTCCATTCGGCATATTCACGAGATTTGATCAAGAAATATTTTCTGGACTCGATAAGTTTCTGTACGAACAATTGTCCTCATGAAATTCCGCTAATTCTACTAATTTCAATTATATTTACGAAAAAAACTATAACTAAATAATCTCCTCCTATATTTAAGGTGCTGAACGCCATTGGAAAGATGATAATCCGCTGTTCCCTGGTGACAAAAAATGAAGAACGTCGAATTCCGCACGCCCACCACCTTGTAAAACGAGAGGGCAACGACGAGAGCGATACGCCCTACGAGGTTGAAGTATCTGAGGAAAACGACTACACAGCCTCTTTCATCGGCATGGGAATAATTCACACAGCGAAGAAGCACATAAAAGACGAGCTAATGAAAAAAATGAAGGCAGAAAAATTGGAAGAGATTCGTCGTGCGGATCCAACTAAAACAGCTCTGAGTATGCGTGACGAGGTGGCTATAAAATTGGCTGCAGAGTCGGCAAGCAAGTGGATGGATTTGAATAGCGTTGCTCTGTGTTTCCAAGCGTTTATCAAGAATGAATGGGGCGTAATGGAGCCCAAGAGTGCGCCAGTCTACTCCCATCCAATTAACAACTTGAAGAGTGCCCTAACTGGAGAGCTAAAGATCTGCCGAATTGACAAGAACACAAGTTGCTGTGGCGGCAATGAGGAGATCTTCCTTCTCGTCGAAAAAGTTGGAAAGAAAAATATCAGAATAAAGTTTTTTGAGTTGGACGACAAGGACACCGAGATCTGGTGCGACTACGGAAAATTCTCGGAGCTGGATGTCCACCATCAGTACGCGATCGTCTTCCGCACACCACCATACAAGGATCGTGACATCACTGAATCGAAGACCGTTTATATTCAACTGGAGAGACCAACTGACGGTGATTGTTCGGAGCCAATTACCTTCACCTACAAACCAATGAACAAACTCCTGCAGCGAAAACGCCCACGACTGTCGTGTTCCGAGCCGTACGACTTTTCCAACCCGATTGACTCGACCATCGTCATGTCCGACGCATTTGCCCAGAAGAATCAGGTATCATCGACCACGCCAAGTGACATATCAGCAGAGATCAACAAGATCCTCACGGAAAAGTGTCCATCCGATGAGTTTCGGAATTGTGTGCTGAACCTCAACCTCGAGGCGTACATGTCTGTCGCGGATGACAGGATGAACTATGAGAGCGAGTATACAACAGATGGACCAAAGAGCACCCAATCGACCGATGATCCAAACTTCTCGGTGGTTGCTCTGAAACAGGCGGTAATGGAGATGAAAAGCGAGTCCAGTCTTGACAGCAAGCTAATGACGATGTTGAGAGAGCGAACTTCGTATGGGGATACGCCGCTGCATTCGGCCATCCGTCACGGTCAGCGGGATGTTGTTCGATATATACTAGCGCTCATTGCTGGGTATTCTCAGCTCAAGAGTTTGGTGAACATTGAGAGTGGTTCCGGAAAGACTCCGCTGCATTACGCAGTGATGCTGAACCAGCCAGACATCGTCCGCGCATTACTACTCCTTGGGGCTGATCCGAACGCCTGCGATAGTCATGGGTCCTACGCACTCCACGAGGCAGTTAGGAAGCCGGAAAATTGGGAATGTGTTGACGCTCTGATCAATGGAAAGGTCGACATCGAACGGCACGACGATGCCGGCTGGACTGCACTGCAACTTGCTGCTGAGGCAGGTTCTCTAAAGGCCATTGATCTCCTTGTCAAGGCTGGCGGTGATGTCAATAAAACGGAAAGGTCTTATGGCAGAACTGCATTACACATCGCCGTTGAGGGCGGACACATTGATGTCGTGCGATATCTATTGGAGAAAACTAATGTTGATGTTAACAAACAGAACTTCGGGGGCAACACGGCGTTGCATACTGCTAAAGTTAACACCGGTGTTTTGGCACAAGAGCTGTGCGAATTGCTGAAGAAATACGGAGCCAATTCGTTAATTACGAACAGAAGAATTAGCAGCCATGCTGATACTAGCGAATCAGAAATCAAGCAGGAGAGTGAGTCTAGCGATGAGGAGTCGGTTGATGGACAGACGTTCGATCTCGCTTCCTGCAGAATCACTGAAAATAATGAGGTCAAGGTCAAGGAGGAGCTGATTGAGTGTGAAATGGAGAGTGAATTGGAATGGTTGGAGCTAGATGATATCACAGAACTTGGGAATATTCTGGAGGAGGACAATGGGTGGAAGCCACTTGCAGAGAGACTGGGATGTCATGCTTATCTGTCTAAGTCGTTGGAGAGTTCCGGGGCGAGTCCGGCACTGACGATTCTTACTTTTGCTCAGGTAAATCACTCGGAAAATTTTTATGAGTTTTTCTATCTATTAAAAATATCCAGGAATTGATGGGGTATAGAGAAATGGTTATTTTTGTGAAAATGAGATGAAATGCGCTGGGTTTGATCAGAACATTACAAATTTTTTAAATAAATCAACAAAAAAGTGTGTCGTTGGCGGCTTCAGGCCGCCATGTTTTACTTGAAAATCGATCACATCAATCGAAATATGGCGGCCTGGCCGCGAGTCAATCGACTCTCCTTTTTGTTAATTTATCAAAAAATCTGTAATATTCTAATCAATCCCAGAGCATTTGATCTTATTCTCACACAAATAATCATTTTTTAAAGGTATTCTTCATATTTTTTATTCATTATCCCGCGAGAATTCATGGAGCAAAGTTTTCCTCGCTTTTCTCCATTTTTTGTAACCCTCCTGCCCTCTTAACGTATGCGAGTTTTTGGTGTCCTTGTATTATATTAATTGCTACAAACTACAAAAAAAGGTCACTATCAAAATTTCTCGGTCTTGTTGCATTTCTAAAATGATGTTGAAATAAATGCCCTCACAGCCGATTCAGTGCAGAGGTGGAGTAAATAAATTCCACCACTTGTTTATTTGCAAAATGTCTCTTAAACAACGAGGTTTTGGCTGATTTTGTCAGGAGACTTTCGTTGTAGAGAATTTTGTATATTACAAAAAGGTGTTCTGGTAGACTCCTCAAACTTAGACATTTGGGAAATTTTCGTAAAAGCAATCGCAAGAAATATTTCAGTCCATCGTCTTTTACATTTTCTTTTATATCTGCATCAAATCAATGGTTTTTACATTTTTGCTGATTTTTCAGGTACAGGGATTCACGATAAGCACACTATTGGACTTACTAATCAACCTCAAACAATTGAAAGCAGTGAATTTCATCAAGAATGTCATGAATAGAAGCACTAGCACTTAACAATATTTTATTTATTTTTCATCAAATTTTTTCCTCTATTCAACTCTTTTTATACACATTTAACCATGTACGATAGAAAATTATGATTGTATCCATAAAATATAATATTACATCATGTAGACTAAGAATCTTCGTATAATCCTACTGAAGATGAGTGAGAATGAAACTCGCGATATGTAAATTATAATTGTAAATTCTTTTCTCCTCAATGCACTTTTCTAAGTTCATTGCTAATTATAAAAATAATTTGACTCAATTTTGGAGAAATAATTACAAATTGTTTTGACGGTACATAATTGTCATTAGAGAAATTAGATATAACTATAATAGTTACAAAAATAATGGTAATTCAATCATGTACATGTCCTCTAAAAATTACATTTTTGAATCGAAATTTAGTAACATTTATTTTTCAAATATTCTGGAATCAGAAAGAAATAGTGTAACTTTTGTAATAACGGTAGGGTCTTCATAAGAACTTACATATGTCTTTGAAACTTGAAGATACTCCATTGAACTAACGACAAAGTGAAATTACCTTTTCTTTCATCCCTTTTTCATATTATACAATTATTTAGATGAACGGAAATAAAAAAATTCTGGTAAAGACCATTTTTACATGAGTAAATCAAAACTAGCGACTGAATTCCTATAAACTTTCCTGTAATATCTTACAAGAAATGATTCCGAAATCGAATTTACATTTAATAAGTTTTTCCGTAATATCCCAGAATTCAAACGAAGTCGAAAAAAATTCCTGATAAACTTTTTTTCAGCGCCATTTTCCTTCAGAAATATTTTTTCTATCTCTATCTTCCAAAATAGTATCCAAGAACTGAAAATTCCCCTGTTCTCTCACGTCAATATTATCTTTTCTCAACTTAATTGGTACTTCTAATTACATTTCATACAACAGAAAAATCGCTCATTGCATCTTGATGCTCTATACATCTTTTTCTCCCCCATCGAAATTCTTTGGAAGTGTCGCTATCAGCTTCGAAATTTCTCCTTTATGTGCTTTCAATGCCTTGAAGAATTTTTTGAAAAACCTCTGCGAGGTCTCTTCCATATAAGTCTTTCTTCTGCTCACCGCCTCGAGTTTCTCCTGCGCTTCTATGAATTCTGCTTGGATCGCTTCAGTATCAGGCAACGACTGCTGCAGCTGTTTGATCTCTACTTGCATCTTCTGTATGACCTCCTGCAATCTGTCCTCCTCCTTCTTCGCTCGTTCCTTCAGCTTTCTTACGCACTGTTTCGTTTCATTGGTTTTCACAGCTAGCTCGTTACGCTCTTCACCAAGTAGCTTGATTTTATCATGCAATATCTCCAACCGGTTATTTTGCTTCTGAATTCTTCCCTGACAATTGTTCAGCTCTTTCTTCATTTTGTCCTTCAAATTTGTGATTATCTCCGATTTGAGCTTCAAATTATCAACAATATCGCTAGTCGAATACGTTTCCGGCAGCTTCAGTTGTTCAAGATCACCACCAATGTCATTGCCCATGTTGATAACAATATCACGGTTAAAAGCAAGAATTAATCTCTGAAATTGATCTCGAGAATTTGACAGCTTGATATCACTTGTCCAAACTTCATTCTGAATTTCCTCTACATGCTCGTGGAAACGCGTCAGATAATTCTGTATTTCAAGACACTGTTTGAGGATATCGTCGCGCTCCTCGATGCTCATCACCTGATTACTGATCAATTCATTCAGCTTAACATGCTCCTCATTGAACTTCTCGCTTTCAGCGTCAAGCATTCTGCTTTCACTGATTAACCGCTCGATCCCAAGTTCAGTGTCATGTAAATATTTTTCCTGTGATGCAAGATGTGCCAATTGCTTGTTTTCATCCGCGATAAGCAGCTGGAGTTTCTCATTAATGATGTTGAATTCTTCAGTAACGACTTCATCGTTTCTCAAAATTGCGTGCTCCTTGTTTTCTGCATCGGTTATCTCGTTCGTCGCTTTGCGCATGTCTTCCTCTGTGAAACCGCATTTATCAGCAATTCCGTTGATATAATCATCCTCTAGCTTAATCTCTTTGTCTTTGTCCGCCTCGTTCCACACACGGTAGAGCTCGAGAAGGGCAATGAAGAGGCTGCGATTGATGACTTCGCCATCACTGCCGTCTACAAAAGGAAGGATTTTTAGTTGGAAGGTCTGATTGGCGAAATCCTTGACTTCACAAATTTCTACGAGCCAGGAAAGCCAAGCGAGTACGTGAGCGATGGAGTGCGGCGCGTTTGCAGTTTTCAACCAGGACTTGTTCATGATTCCTGGGTAGTGCAGCCTCTTCGAGATCTTCGGGAGCTCATCCATGTAGTTCATTAGGGTAAGCTCCTGCTTGTAATCTAGGAGCTTCAGGAGGAAGTCCGAGGCACCAACGAAGATTTTGAAGCTGACGGGCTTTACGCTGCCATTGGTATTGAGAATGGAAGATTGTTGTGCATCTCTGAAGAAGGTGTCTATCCTGTTCAACATCGAAGCCTGATAACTCTTGTCAGCTAGTGGACGTGTATCCTTCTTAGCGTTTTTGCCAAGGCCACTGGCACCGAGGCCGCTAGCACGCTCAGCGGAAGGTGAACGACCACGAACTGTGGAGCCAAGCTCAGAGAGAATGCGGGGAGTCGCTACTGGTGTTGTTGATGCTTTACCTGGAATTTCAAGAGTCGATTAGGTATTTTAAAATTGTTAATTGTTACTTGTATATAAAATTGTTTTACAATAGCGGGATTGTTATTGAAGTAGTTCGCAGACGAAAATTAAAGCTACACAATCGATTACTACAAAAGTTTCTAAAGCTTTCATGTATTTTAGAAAACTTGTGAGAAACCAGTTTTTTCATATTTCGAAAATCGCTATGATTTTTATAGCTGTAAATTTTGACAATAAGAAAGCTCTTATATTCTTCTTCAATTTTCCACAAATCTTAAGATTTTTTTGAATAAATAGATTTTTTTCCTCAACTTGTAAAAATCGCTGAATCCTACAGTGTGGTACTTCTCTATGGAATATTGTGGAATTTATGGGAAACTGAAAAAAAAATTGTAAGGCCTTTTTTTACAGGGAAGAATCAGAACTACAGTAAAGCTTCTCAAGGAAATTCTCTATCTCTTAGATTCAGAAATAATTGCAGAGAATTGAATTTGTAGTAGAAGAGTAAAACGAAATACGTTGATTCTACTTTATTTCCAATTTCTAAAGAATTTCCCGATGTTCATGGTGTATTAAGAAACTTTGTCAAATTTTTTTGTCAGATTGAAACCCAAACAGAAGTTCCCACAAGAGTTTCTCTATTTTCAAAAAACATTGTATTCTTAATTTTCAATGGAATATTCCAAAATTGGGAGATAATTTCAAGAAACCGATTTTCTAGAAGAGAATCAGAAATAAACATTAATTCTACTTTGTTTTCAATCTACAGATATTTTTTTATATAGAGAAAACAGAGCTATGAGGAAGATTTTTACAAAAATTTCACAATTTCTCAATATCAGAATTTTATCCCGTAGTGTATCATAAAATATCCTAGAATCTATGGGAAATAGAGGAATTTTCAAATATATCCTTCTGTAGAGGAGAATCGGAGCTCTAAAATAAGTTCTGCCATAAGATCTTCTATTACCCTTAGATTTTAGAAAATTATAATAAAAATGGTGAAAGATTGGGAGAAAAAATTAGAGCAGATTAATTTTAAAAATTAAAATTAAATCACACGATAATTAAATTAGCACACATCTGACAATTCTTTCGATTTCTTTCTAACAAATAAATCATTATAAAAAAAAATATTTGAAAAATTCGCTCTTACAGATTTTCGGATTCTCTGCATTTATACATATTCCATTCGTTTAAATAATTGATTCGTTAAAAAATAAATCGAAAATTGTCAGATGTCTGCATTTTCCTGTGCCATCAAAATTACCAGGTACTC
The DNA here is from genome assembly GCA_963921955.1 of Aleiodes alternator. Taxonomy (NCBI): domain Eukaryota; kingdom Metazoa; phylum Arthropoda; class Insecta; order Hymenoptera; family Braconidae; genus Aleiodes; species Aleiodes alternator. The sequence continues at coordinate 5,807,211 of OY998113.1, forward strand.
TCAGAGTTGACGGCCTAGAGCTAGCCCTGTCTATCGAATCACTGCGAATTTTAGGCCTTGGTATCTGTGAGCTGTCACCAACTAATGAACCCCTTGCTTTCAATGGGCCTCTCCGTACCTCAGAACGTGCTGAACCTTTGTCGTTCATTGTTGATACACGTATTGGATTGAGGGACGATTTACGTCCCACTGACGTTGGCCTCATTTTCCTGGGCAATTTTCACGTTCGTGCAAACTCAAAATTCACTGAATAGTGTGACTTTTTAGCAATGACTCTCAAAAAACATTCGGCATTGTACAATACAAACAATTTTCAAACTAACAGCTTCTGTAACTGACACTCCAATGGTTAGTGCATACAAAAATGGAGGGAAAACGACACTGGCATTTAGGGGGTAGCGACATCTATCAGAGATTAGAAGAGAATCGGTTTTACCATGAGAGTAGTCTAACGTGTATTAAAGAATATGAAGTTTTTAGATAAATTGGTGTGGTTTCATGAAGTTTTTCCCAAATATCTCGGAATCTAAGCGACATAAGGCGATTTAGGCTGTACATTTCTAATAGAGAATTTCTAGAGCTACATGAAAGACAGTGAATGCAATTGCTCTATCTCACTTAGTTTTCGAGATATTCTCAAGAAACTAATTATGGAATATAATCGATTTGTCTGAAAACTTCATAGTCGTGCGAATTGACATTTTATTCAGAATAAATAATAATTTAATCATGAAAAGCTATGAGAAATCCATTTTATGTGGAAGTTCAACCCTCAGCACATTACCCTCACACATATCTTAGAAAATAACTCCACAACGAATAATTCAGTGCGTAGTAACCGAGGGGCTGCTCACTTGAGGAATCAGTGAACCGTTTCATCCGAAAGCAGACTAGGAATCACTAGAAATTACTGGAAATCGCGGGAAATCGAACGATTCCTGATTTCCTCGTTATTCCTCCTAATATATAGGAAATCATTGGGAATCACAAAGAAATCGCGTGATTTCGGGAATTACTGGAAATCACTCATCCCCTCTCCATCGAGCAAGCATTCGTCCAACGTATTCATCCAATATATATATGTACGTTGGATAGATGTACATGGTTATATTAATATCAAGCAATATAATTCAACTATGGCATCTCCTATTATAAGTGAAGAAAGTTTAAGTATTCATGAAAATATTCATAAGAGTATTAAAAAATTATTCTAATTTCCTTAATAATTGCTTTTATTGATCAGGCATACCCATAACCATGAATGAATTATTGTTAATCTACAATGATTAAATACTAAGGTTTTCCAATTGACAGTTTGGAAATCACTGATTTCTGAAATTTAGGAATCACTGGAAATCATTGGAATCAGTGGGAATCACGGGAAATCGCAGATTACCTTATTGATTCGGAAATCACGGGAATCACAGTGGAAATCACAAGGAATCGATTCCTTTTGGAAATCACTGTGCCACCGAATCCCCAAGTGAGCAGCCCCGGTAGTAACAATCGATTATATTAATCTGTATAGAACAGATCTTGGAATTCTAGCGCATACTCCCAAGTGGGAGTCTAACTAGAAGGAAAAAAAAAAAGATCTTGGAATTTACAACACTAGAGGATCAAAAAGATTCAATATTCGCTCGATTGTATAGAACCGAAGCGAGGTACAGAATTTCCCATGAATGTTTTTCATATAATGTATAATGAGAGGTATGAAAAAAAAAATTTCAAAGAATTTGCGAAGAGTATCGTCATTATCTTCCATGATAAGTTGCTAAAGATGTTAGGAGATTTTCCTAGGCAAGTCACTTCACTCGAATAATGCCTATCTTTTGACAAGAACTCAACTCTTATCGAATGTCAATTGTCTACAATTGACCTTTTTTTATGAAAATTCCATATAGATCTACATGTAATCATAAAGTTCTTAATTGTTCAATTCTGAGCTGTATTTAATGTATAATAGCTCATTTTTCAGTCTTTTTTCATGCACGAATACTTCGATATTTTCAACAAAATTAACAAAGTGCATGAATTTTATGTATCTTTCTATGAATAGCTAATTTTCATTCGATTTATTGACTGATCGAGACTCAAATGATAGCCACTATTATGAAAATAGAGTTCTTTCAACCATTGAATCAGGAACATTTTCGAACGAGAACATTCTACAAAATTTCTCGCCATTCTCGATCATCCTCGAACATTCTAGAACATCAACTCATAAGGAGTTACACCTTATCTGAGAAGCTAATCCCTGCCGCTCCAAACCGAAAACTTGCATGGTAGGTGGGGAACTACTGCACCATATAACACCAATGAGTTTGTGAGGTTGTCGAGTTTTAGCGGTACGCATACAGTATTATACTTTGTTTTTGCTTCCGAATGGAAGCTTTGGAATCGTAATTTTTTTCGAGTTTGAGATTTCATCATAATATGACTGCAAATGACCCAAAACGTCAAGAACTGCCGTTTCTTTGGAAATGTCTGTGTGTCTGTATGTGGATGTATGTTTTCCCTTACTCTGGAATGGGGCTAGCTAGCGATCTGAAAATTCTATCACAAGTTTGCCATGCGTGCCCCAACCTCTCACGAAAATTTCAGCTAAGTCGACCGGGTAGTACTTGAGAAAGTAGAAATGTCGAAATATCGTTCTTTCAAATTTTCTCGATAAAAAATCGAATCACAGCGTCCACTCTCGGCGAAGAGATATGTGTCCAAGAGCTGCATCTTTGACCCTCGGGGTGGTGGGAGCTCAGATTTTGAGTTTATCCAGTCTGAAAAATTTTGAGAAATTTTTCGTAAAGATCTTGATTCCACGATAACTTAATAAATATTTGAGCAAGAGACCTCAAATTTTGTGACGTTATACATCTGATAAGCACAAAATTTAGTATTGAAACTAATCGGAATCGGCCCAGTAGTTTCTTAGATATGAGCATAGAAACATCCGGAAAAGCAAGCTATATCTTCAAAACTATTCAATTGATTATATTTGGGAAGAACTTAATCCTCTGAGGTCTATTCTGGTTTCCGCACTTCACGCACAGATTGAAGATGGTCAATTTGAAATTCAAAAATCCATTCGGAAGCTGTCTGTCAATTGCATTGGCAGAATATCAAATGTATAATGTTAAAATTTCACACAAGTAGTGGGGCTCCTGCTTGTTTTATATGTAATGATTCTGAGTGCGAAAAAAAAATAATTTTTTGTCACAGAATGGAGAAAAAGATTGTATGCACCATGGAAACATAGAAATTAATTTTGACAAAACATTGACTTTTTTGGCGTGATAAACTTTTTTTTCTTCCGGTTCATATTATATTAGTGGTTTTTTCGGAAAAATCAAGAGATCTTCCTCAGAATTCTCTGTAGAAAGAGACTGTTGACGAAGTTTCGCGAATAGTAGGGAAAATTGTTTAAGCAACTAGAGACAATGAGAATTCGAACGAAAATCAGTTCATGTACCTACGTTAAACCAACGACTGCCTAAAAACTTGCCAGAATTTTTAAAAATAAATGTCAAAGTCGAATAAAGTGGAACCGATTCCGATGAAAATTCATTTCACTTTCGTTCACAAAAGTGAACAACTTTGAGTAAGAAAAATGAATCTTTAAAAAAAATATATATATTCTTCCAGCTGATGATAAGCTTCGCAGAGAGATAAACGAAATGTAATCAGTAAAATATACAGATTTTTCCTCTTTTTATTTACAATTACGCAGTTTTTAAATTTCAAGGTCCTCAAAAATATAATTTCACGGATTTATGTCACTTCGTCGACGCGCTCAGTTCCGACGAGTGTACGCAGACTCGCGCGGTTTCTTTCATCTTACGTGCTTTGAAGAATTGAAAAAACTTCAAATGAAAATTATTCTCGTCACGTTTGCAACTGAATTCAATCTTACAATAACTGATTTAATTGAAGCTCACTCACTTTTCTAACGTTTGTACTATTCGCAGAAAGATTACGATTAAACATGTATAGAAAGAATCCGAGGTAAATAAAGCGGCAACATTTACCACAATGAAGCAAGATATATCAATTTCAAGTTTAAATCAATTCTTAAGGAATAGCTGTTAATAGAAGAGAGATAGAAATTTCCCGTAAAGACCATTTTCGGAGAGGAGAATGCGAGATTCAAAAAAGGTCCTTGCGAGAATATTCCTATCTCTTTCTCCCTCTTGGATTCTCAGGATTAAAAAAACATTAATTTGAAAACTCATTTATTTAATTTTAGAAATATCGAAATCTGATGAGAATATTAAAATTGTTCGAAAAAGATATTCTGGAGCCGGAAATTATATCAACAAGGTTATTTCTACCAAATTGTTCCAATGTTTGAGATATCAAGAAGGAACTAATTTAGAACAAAACAACAAAATGGATCAAATCTGTTTCGAGATCAATTTTTGCCGAATTTCTTCTATCCTGACAAAGATAATGGAATTTTTGCAATAATCCTTCTTCTAGGCTCCATTCTCCCCTACCAATAAAGTCTTTATTGAGAATTTCTGGTAAATGGGTAGTTTCACTCAGCCAAACAAAATTAAATTTCTTAAAATTTTTTAGAGTTTTTATGCTTTGATATCATGTATTTTGATTCATTAGAGATCGGTCACAAGACTCAAGGGCAAAGAGACAAAATCCTAATTAAATTTTTCACAAAAACAACGAAATTTTGTTGGAAGTCACTAACCAATTGATCCAAAAAAACCACAATTGAATGAAACTTGAGATTATTACCACGTTTGGCGTAACCCAAGGCCACGAAGAGGACATAGTGATGCATGAGCCTCGAAAAGGAACCTATCACGACCCATCTTATAAACGACACTCGGAATTTTTAGATGAAGAATATATTGACAACAAACTCCGTCCACCTCCATTGGGTATAAAAAAATTTAATTTTTATATATTACTCAGAAAACAAGTACTTTATGCACAATGTGCTTTTAAATGTACCTTTTCCTTCTTTCGTCAATAATTTGTACACTTTACGTGGAACAATTTCAATCTGAAATATCACATAAAAATTGAAACGAAAAAAAACCTCAATAAATTTAATACGGATGAAATGGAAACTTCGAAATACTCATCTGAAATCTGGATTTTCCAAGAAAAAACATCAGCAGTGGTGGCAACAAACTTTTAATACAAAACACACAGTTTTGATGTTTCACTGCAGAAGACCAAAATTATACTGGTTTAGAAAAGGCTCATGTGGTTAAATTAACAAATTTGCCATCTTCATAAGACCATTGGTCTCTGTTTATCATTGTGTTTTCACACCAACTGTTTTTGTCAAGAAGAAATGGATTATTTCATTACCTCTTCACCTCTCATCAGGTTCACTATCTCTTTCAATTCAATCAAAACATGAAAATATACCGTATAGGAAACAAGTTATTATTATTCTACAATTTCAGGAGTTAAAATTCGAAAAATATCGAAATTAATTCATTGATTTGTTGAAAACAATGAAATTACTTCAAGTTATTTAGCTCGAAGGAAAATATTCAGCAATGATATTTTAAAATTTGTAAAAGTAAATTTTCATATTATTATTGTCAATGCGACAGTTGAAACTAGACATGGTTAAAAAATGATCAAAAAATTCAGATTTTAAGTGTCAAAATTAAATACTTCTAGTTGGCAGAGCTCTACTTCCTCTTTACCGAATTTCTTTATGTCCACTTGGCTTCGCTATATTTTGAATTTTGCTTCGACAGGACAAATTAATTTTACATACATCTCCTTATTGCAAAAAATATTATTATCTATTAGAAGTAGAGTAGTTTTTGTTAAGCCCAATTTACAGACGGGGAAGATCTTCCCGAAAATTTACTCATCTTTCATAGCTTTCGAGATAGTGTACCAGAGCGAAATTTCATAATTCCATAATTCTACTTGAGACGAAGAAAATGAAATGACTAAAAATTCTGATCACGCTTCTCTAAAAATCGAAGATGTTTCTTCGCCACAAAAGATGACTTTGCATGCTGAAAAAAAGAATTTCACTTTTTCGAAGTCAAACTGAACGAAAGTGAAACGTTAATCATTCGTAAATGAAAGTTATAATTTTTTAATAATTTTTATCTCATAAAATCCAGTGACAAGGACAGGGGTTTATGTTTTGCGTTCACGCATTGAGAGGAAAAAAAACAGTGAAAAAATTAATGGACAGCATTTTTCCCTAAGAATCGATTAGAATTCACGTTTTTCATACGTGATATTGCATAATTCTTCAGAATAATAGATTACTTTTTTTCCTTCTTTCGAATGTTAATTTATATTATTTTTCCAAAATTAATGGAAATAAGTTGCACTATCTCATCATAATAGCTGTTAACCTTCTCTATTTGGTGATGATGATTACATCACTAGAAGATTTTATAGTGTTTAAAGGTCACAGCGAGGAATAAATTTTGGCAGAGTTCTTCCTCCCACTTAAAGTAGACAACTTTTAGAGATCTTCCTCTTTCATACTAGTGAATTTCGGATATTTATCCATGGTGGGAGTGAGATCATTGGACCCAGGTATAAATACTCGGGGACTCTCTCATTCGATGTCACAAAGAAAAAAAAAATTCCCAACGATAAACAATTGGCAGTAATCATTCAACATGAAATTAATCGTAAGTTTTGTTAACGAGTTTTTTTTTAAATTATTTGTGCAATTGAAAGATAATGTCTCAAAAACTGTTGGGCTCAGAAAAATTTGCTACGAGAGCTTGTTTGCGGGGGATTCAATTGCGCACAAGAAACTTCTGATAAATTCTCGAAGGATTAAATTTTCTAGAAATAGTTCTATTGCAAGAGTAAAGACTTTTTTTTTATTGAAAAATTGCTTTTTGCTCATATTTTCGATGTGGTTTGACTCAGAAAATTTCGTCGTGGGATTTTTGTTGTAGAGAATTTCGCAGTCTACACAGAGAAAAATGTTTTGTTAATTTAAGAATGTGCAGTCACTTAATTTTAGAATGTGCAGGTCACTTAAATTAAGAAAGAAGAGTCACTTGATTTAAGTGAGAAAACTCACTTGATTTAAGTGAGTTTTACTTTCTTAAATTAAAAAAGAAAAAGTCACTTGATTTAAGTGAAAAAAGTCACTTAATTTAAGTGACTTTTACTCTCTTAAATTAAGAAAGAAATAGTTACTTGATTTAAGTGAGAAAAGTTACTTAATTTTAGAATGGCAGATCACTTAAATTAAGTGACTGCACATTCTTAAATTAAGAAAACATTTTTCTCTGTGTATAAAAATGATCTCTTAGTGTCTCCTCGTGAAATCCACAAATTTCAAAGATATTTCTATTGAATTTATAAAACTGCCAATCAAGACTTTCGGGGTCGAAAATCAGTGATTGTTATCATTAATATTTTCAAAAGGTGTAAGCTCAGAAGAATTCATTGAGGGACTTGTTTTGTACACAATTTTATCCTCTGCGGAAGGTCGCTTGATAAATTTGCCTCAAGCTGATAATTTTTTAGATTTTCAACAAATAAAATCATCAGATTTCTCTTATCATTACGGAAATTTTTATGAATTTTCAGATTCTCTTCTTGGCCATATTCGCCGTTGCATTTGCAGCAGAAGAAATACCTGTAATTCTTCGTCAGTCGCAGGATGCAGGACCAGACGGTTCATACCATTTTGATTTCGAAACCTCGAATGGAATTTCAGTAGGTGAACAGGGAAAACCAGGACCACTGAATGAGGAGGGACAAGCAGCTATTGTTGCTCAAGGACAATTTAGGTATACTTCACCCGATGGTACACCAGTCGAAGTAACTTATACTGCTGATGAAAATGGCTTCCAAGCACAGGGTGCACATTTACCACAACCTCCCCCAATACCAGAACAAATTGCACGTGCTCTACAGTACGTAATGGCTCATCAAAGAGAACAAACGCCATTTGGTCGTCAGCAATGAGTAAATTTACTATCGTTAAATTTTTTTCTACCTAATTCAATTGCCATTGACTAAGATCCAAAATGAATTATCATAATGGAAAATATATTTTTATTAGAACGAAATAAATAATTGAAAAAGAAAAAAGAAATTTGTAAGTTCTTTCAATGCTGGTCATCATAATGACATGGTTGGGAATAGGGTTCTTATGGAAAGGCAAGTAGAATAGACGAATCTTCGTAGGGATCTTTTTCTAGTGCAGGAAGAGAGAAAGTTCCTGCTTCCAAATGTGTGTATCAGCCCCAGATTCCCGAATGTTCAACAGTAATTGCTCTCCTGAAATGAGTTTGTCGAGCATCGATTTCTAGGAATATTTGGAAATCTATGGATGTTGAATTATTAACGTGATTTTGTAATATCTGAAATCATCAACAAAATTTTAATTTTTAACAATTGGAGATAAAGAATTTTTCATTCGATATTGTTTGTGAAGCAATGCTAGAGTGACCAAAAAAGGTCTCTTCAAAAATTTCTCTATCTGTCTTCGATTTGGAAATAAACCCACAAAACTACATTCCTGAACGAATCCAACAAGATTCGATTCCATTCTGTAATCATATTTCGTGAAAAGCCTTGAAATCAATTGGAAATGAGGAATTTCGTAATAAATTTATTCATAACTCTTTTTTTCCTCCACAATCTGTTTTATTCCATTTTTTTCTTCAATTTCTCAATAATCGGTTCTACTTTGTGATCATATTTCATATGATATCTCGAAACGTATGGGAGATAGGAATTTTCGGTAAAGGACTGTTTTGTAATAATAATGAAGTTAGCACACATCTAACAATTTTTGAAACAAATTAATAAAAATAAAAAAAATAACAGAAAAAGTTTTTGCTCATTGATTTTAAAATTGTCTAGATATGCATTTTTTTGAGAATAATTTCTGTGTTAAATTTAAAAAAAATTGGCAAATGTTTGCTATCTTCAGTATCATTGTTTTATAGAGGAAAACCCTGGTGGACCGTTGTTGAGCTTTCGAGTTTTGCATATGTCCATTCAGTCGATCTTTCATCGATCAATAGTCAATACGAATTTTGAAATCGTTCGAATCCAAAAATGATTGACTGTTAATCACGACCTAAACCAAGTTATTCTCATTCTTCAAAAAATTACAGAATTTGTAGTTGACCAGTTACCGATGGGAGATCGACTAAGTGAACATATCGATATAGGTAATCGACAGGTCCGGTAGGGAACAGAAATACGCAGATAGTCTCTACAAAGACGTATCTATCTCTTCAAGACATTCTCCACTACTGATTCTAAAAAGATTCACTCATCTTGTCTCTCCCTTCACTTGAGATCTCCGCGAAATGATGCGCATTGATGTCTTTCATGCTGAATGCAGAAGAAGAGAAACTCAACAACGATCAATTGATATTCCGAAAGAAATTTATGATCAACCGAATAAATGAGTCTAATCATCTCAATTGAAAGTATTCTAATCATTCATTCTTTGAGATCTTATGAAGACCTCGAGGAATGGTCATCACAGCTCGTTTTCGTGGATTACTCGAATTTTCGTGGATCTTCAATTCGGATTTCAATTCTCAACAGAAAATGGAAGAATTTGTGCCAAAAATGAGAATTGAAAATCAACAAATGAAATATTTTCCGAATACTTCAAAGAATATTGAAGCAAAAAAATATGCATTTTAGGATTCTCCGGCGATAAAATCCCGATTTTCTCAATAATACTAATGAGGTTTCTACATGTTCCAAGAAGATGAGACTGAAAATGCAGCATTTCCCCTCTGAAAGGACATTCAATGCGGTGCACCAACCACTATAACAAACCTTGCGAAAATATTCGTACATATTATTCTGTTACTTGGTCTTGAAATTATAACAGAATTGAACTTTCTATTATATTATTCTTTGAGAATTGATTTTATTTTAGTTATAGTTCGTAATAAGATTTAAGACTGTTCCTCAACTGATCAATCTCATTATTTCGCATTTTTACTGCCAAGAGCCGAGTAGGCTATATGTAAGAATACATATTAAAACTAACCAGATTTCTAATGCTCGATGGGAATTAACGAATCGTTCCTGAAAGATAGAAAAAAGATATTAACACCAAATTAAAGATAGAAAAAAAAATTTTTAAATTAAAAATATTATATAACAAGTTTATTTTCGAAAGAATATAAGATCAAAAAAAATTATCTGCATAGGAGTGGATAGCATTGAACCGAATTTATTGATAGGTCATGAATTTCATGAATAATTAATTAAATTTCGATTCATAAAAAAATTACGTTTCTGTCATATCGTACTTTTAGTTTTTGATTCACGAAGACAGAGAAAATATAATTATGATTATTCTTCGTTATGCTGAAGTTCCCAGGATTCCAGAATATTTTCGATTCGATTTAAAGATCAGGGAAGTTTGTGATGGAAAAAGCTATAATACAAACTTATCTCGACTAATAGATTTTCAATTAATAGTTATAGAGAAATTCAGAAAGGATTGTATCATAGGGAATACCGGGGTAAAATAGATACATAGACAAATTGAACTGATTTTTTGGTTCGATGTCCAAACCCTCATCGAAAAGAAAGAAAAAGGGAAAAAGTTGTAAACAGGCTCTAGCACATTTTCATTGAAGACCAATTTTACAGATTTTTCCATGAAGATCTTTACTGGCGAAAATAATTTTCATTCATTTTGCTAAGTAGGGCAAAAAGCCCTACTTGGCAAAAGCCGTAGATAAAAAATATCTAGTTTTCCCTATCATTTTCCAACTGGAATTTCCGAATGTTTCGAATAACATGCAATGCGTTGCAGAACTCTGAAAATATGATTATGATCAAAGAACAAGATTTTTGAGAAAAATTTAAAAAAAACAGCTTACTGTGACCTCATTATTTTTACCTTAAGCGTCATAAGAATCAATCATCGAAGAAGCAAAGATGAATATTATCTCGTTCTCACAACTGGTTTAAGCCCTAATTGCAGCTTGTTGTAATAACTCATAACCGAAGTTACTCGTTTACCTTCTGTGGTTATTTGGGTGGATGGATGAATATTTTATCACCTGAAGCGATCATGATGCTTAAAGGTCACATGAGAATTCATTTTTGGATGAAATTGCCCCCTCTCGTTGAATAAGATCATGGGTGATGGTGCTGTCGATTGGATCTCCGGAAATATCGAGGATGCGCTGAGGTGAAGGGAGAGAGAACATTGGAATATCAGGTATAAATACCTCACAACTGAAAAGTGCAGTCACAACATTCATCTTCTCTTCATTCACTTGAAAAGAAATCATCATCATGAAGTTTATCGTAAGTGCATTTTTTTTTTCATATTGTTCCCTTTACTAATCAATTTCTGGGAATTTGAGAGAAATAGAACATTTCTTCGGAGAACTTTTTCTGTAGAGAAAAATTGAATTTCCAAGAGAAATTTTTCTGGAAGAAAATCTATCTCTATCAAATTTTGAGATATTTCTGGAAAACTTGAAGAATAAGAAGCCTAATTGAAAATTGAAATTTCATCTTGCAGTCCAAAAAACTGCAAATTCGAAATTTCGACTTTGCAGTTCTTTGGGAATATTTCAAAAACTGAAAGAAATAAAAATTTCTTGTTGGCACATTTTCTGTATAGTCGAATCTGCTCTATACATAAACCCTTTGCATCTTTATATATTTTCGAAAATTTGAAAAACTCGAAATTATTCTTGTTCAATTGTATTCTTGTATTCTTACTTTTTTTCTAGAAATATTCCGGAAAACCAGAAAAAAAAGAGAAATTTTAATATTTTCATAGCTTCGACTCCTTTCTGCGAAAAAGCTTCAAAATTCTTCTATCTCTTGTAAATTGTAGCTCTGCTCTACAGGGAAAATTTCTGCCAAATATTTTCTTCCTTCCTTAGATTCAAAACTATTTTCAAAAGATCGAAAAAAACCTGAAATTATTTTCTATTTCAATAACTCTTAAATTATATCCACATTCCAGGTATTATCGCTAGCACTATTCGCTGTTGCATTGGCACAAAAAGAGCCTGTTGCCATTCTCCGTCAAGCTCAAGACTCATCACCAGATGGTTCATACAACTACAATTACGAAACAGCAAATGGAATTGCAGCTGGTGAACATGGTAAACTAGGACCAAAAAATGAGGAGGGACATCAAGCGGTTGTAGCTGAAGGACAATTCCAGTATACTGCGCCCGATGGCACACCAATCTCAGTTACTTACACAGCCGACGAAAATGGTTTCCAACCCCAGGGAGCACATTTGCCACAAGCACCACCAGTACCTGCAGCAATTGCACGTGCACTTGAATACGTACTTGCTAATGCAAAAACAGTGCAGAATGCCCGCCAGTAAAATTTATATACCCTGATCTGTAATTGATTCACTATGATCGCTCTGTAATTAAGAAACTGTAAGAATTAAAAAAAAAAAATAATGTAAATTTAAATTATATGAGTCAAATGCTTACGTTCTTGATTGCGTTGTTTCTTTCTTTTTCTATTGCAAGATTATATCCCCTCCATAGGGACAAGTACCAATTCTTCTGAATATTGTGGTTTTATTTGAAATTTTTTTTGGCAGAAGTCATTTTCACTGTCAACTATTGAAAATTTTCTGCGCGGAGATCTTTATTACTTTTCTTGCGAATGGGAGAACAATCGACTAATAATATTTTACCTCTTTGCTATTGAATGACTATCTTTCAAACAAGAGGGTGCATTTACTTTTGAAAATAACTCAGCATGATCCAAAACGTCGAGCAATGATATCTTTAAAACACGTGTATGTGTGTGTCATTTCACCGAAGGAAGGTTCATCGACTGAAATAGATTACAATCTTTGCAATTTTAGCCAAGGGTTATGATTTAAGTGATTAGATTTTGATCAAAATCGGTCCAGAAATTTATCAGTTATTTAGCAAAATATCATGAAATTTTTCTGAAAAAATATCAGGAAGCTAACAGTGCAGCCCCAAAGGGTCACATTCCTTTTGACGCATACCTATAGTAGACTAACGCACCTTGATTGAATACAATGCACCCGAATTTACGAGCAAGCGTGCAACTAAGCTCCTTTAGTTACGTTGTTTTTTTTTAACAGCTAGTCAAAGTAGACGTTAGAAAAGCAGAAAATCTGCTCTGGCTATTTCTTCCACGCTAATGGAGATTAAGGGAAATTTGAATGATGATCGTGATATTCATTATCATGTTACTCACCTGAAGTCTTTTTGAAATCCCGTCCCCATCTGGGAATAACGGGAAAATCTCAAAATAACAATTCTACTCACCCTCTTATTGATCTGAGAAAGAAGGAATCACTAATAGTAATCTGCTTTCATACTCTACACCCCAAGTAAAACTATTATCGAAATGTTTTTGTCTGAGCATCCACTTGCCTCACGTTTTCACGATGCTCTTACTCATCAGCATCTTCGATTTCTTATTGAACTTCGTTATTAGCAATTGCTGCAGCAATTCCTTGGAATGAGAACATCTCAAAAATACATGAGAATGTTAAGGGGTTACATGGGTTTCAGAGGGTGAAAAAAGCTCTATTTTCCCGATTCTTTTTTCTGTATAAACATGTAACCAATTTATTCAATTTTCACACATGTTATAAAACTATATCTCAACCATGTTTCCAGAATTTTTCATTAAAAAATTCCTGGAATTCACTCGTTGCAAGTACACTTCCGGAGACCCCTCCAAAAGAGATGCTTTTGCGGTAGACATGGCAGCTTCCCATGTAGGAAACCGAAATTGGCCGCAATTCGGGCCGATGTCGAATTGCCGAGTTTCGATATAGGGGAACTATATTGGTGCGAACTTCGAGCCAATAATGGCATGTCACAGCGGGCCGAAGTCGAAAACTAAATAGGGCGTACATCGCATCCGATTTCGACCCGATATAGGGTTTTGAGTTCGGCCCTACATCGGGCTAAATTCGATGTGACGAATTTCGACTTAGCGCTACGATATACGCCCAACATCGAGTCCGATATCGAACTCGACAGACGCTCAATAATATAAAAACAAATTTTAAACAGAAAATAAAAAGAATATTATCATTTTTTTTTCTAAGATTCCGTAATTTTATATGTTTATTATTTATATTTCAATGTTAATCATTTCAAAGTCATTTTTATCATTACAAATTTTAGTTCCCACAGGCGGTTTTGAACCCTCGATCGTCGGATGATGAAACTTGCGCGCTGCCGACTGGACCATCACTCTATTCGACTTTGACAGAATCGTACTGTCTATATGAATCTAAAAATCATTTGGTCTAAATTCATATCGATATTTATATTGTTTATATGGCTATCTTTATTAAGAGGAATATAATAAAAATGACGTAAGAACCGAGGAACAAAACTACATATTTCTCGTAATGGAATATTCATTTTTTTACCGAAAATTCCCCTATTTTTGAAAATTAAAGTTTTATTTCAGTATTTTTTTTTCTTCTATTGATGATCGAATCACTTGATGGCAGAAAGAGAAGATTTTTTTCTTGATCAATTTTTATATCTATTTTATTTTACATTTATTTATTATTTTTATATTTTTTTAAATTTAGTTCACGAATTAATCATTAGCAAGAAGAATAATTGAAGGAAAATCAATTATGGTGTGATTTTTCAATCGTTATGTTGGAAAATAAAAAAATATGACAATTAATCAAAAAGAAAAATTATCAACTTTTTGTTGGAAATATTTTCGTCAAAAGTAGAGCAGCCGAACTTCGGTTACGCGAATTACGTGCGATTTCGGATAGATATAGGTTTCCCGATATTCGGCTACTCGATATAGAACCGAGTTACGATCTAACTCACCATCCCAATATACAGGGCTCGACGTTGGGAAGAATACCGGGCTTATTAGCGGAGCCAATATCGACGCCCCGATATTGTTTCGTACTTTGGCCTTTGATCGACTGCCCAAAATCGTATAAAATAATTTGGCCCGAACATTGGCCGCCCTGTGGATGTCGGGAAACCCTACATGGGTTAAAGGCGCTTCATCTGAAATCAAAAAACCGATTTTTTTCGATTAGTAAATGAGTTCAGCTAATGCCTGAACGAAGGGCTTAAAAAAAAATGAAACTTGAATTTTTGGTAGAGCTTTAAACAAAAAAGTAGAATTTTAAGCCAAATATTTCTCATGTATGGTTTTTGTAAAATGACTTGTAATTCGAAAAAGACAAAATTCCTCCGTTCAGGCACTAGTCAATAGTATTGCGAAGTTGTGTGCAAAATTTCAAAAGGATACGTGCATTGGTTTGCGAGAAGCCATGTCCACCGGCTTCAAAAACATAGTTTCGAGAAAAACGCGATTGAAGTTTTGGATAGTAATGAAGTGGAGAATTTTTCTTCTTAAACTTACATAGCATCGTCAATTCCAGCGCCATACTGCAGAGGCCTTGCTGCAGCAGCGATATCCAGGGCATCGTTTTGCTCCTGCCTGAGCTAAATCTTCTTTTCCAATGAAATTAACGGAAGGTGACCTCTACGTCGAATAAGATGGGGATAGATTTAGAAGGCTCTTGTTATTTGTCACCAATCGATTTGAAATTTCAAGACAATATTTTCGAAAGACTGAAGAATGAGAAAAAAAATCGATTTTTGAAAATTTTGGAACCCATGTGACCCCTTAAGTTATGTTTTACTGGGACTTTGTTAACCCAGGACAACATAAATTCAACAATTGACCAGAACTTAACCTCAGGAAATGATCAAATGCAATGACTATCCACTCATCGCTTGAAACCTAGGTCCTCAAAACCATACTATCACTAATTTTATGAACTAGACTTTTATCCGTGAGTTTTGAAACATGATGCACGAACGAAAAAATCAGGTAACTTACTTCATAATGTTCTCTGCGCAATCACTTGAAAGGGGGTGACCCTTCTAGTAAAGACTTTATTGGACTTTTTCGAGATTGCTACTCTAGAATGGGCTCTTATTGACCAATTTGAGTTCTTCTTTCTGCTACATGGCTTTCATACCACATATTTCATATCAAAGTCAGTTTAATTTCAGGTCTCCAAAATTCGAGGTATTTTTTCTTTTGAAGGTCAATATAATACACAACGATATTCAAACTTTCCAGGTACATTATAACATTGATGCCTTATACAAAAACATTTTTTTCATAATCAAAAAAATATTTTAATTATGTGAAAAATGGCACTAAAAAGACCTCCTTAAAAAAAA
This sequence comes from Aleiodes alternator, assembly GCA_963921955.1. NCBI lineage: Eukaryota > Metazoa > Arthropoda > Insecta > Hymenoptera > Braconidae > Aleiodes > Aleiodes alternator. Next base: position 5,823,401 of record OY998113.1, read on the forward strand.
GGACCTTGGTGGCGGGGTTGTTTTGGACTCTTTCATTCATCTGAGAAATAAAAACCAAGGGAATTCTTAATCGATATGAGTTCAGTTATGGCCGAGACTAGGAAAGAAAAAAGTTGAAAATTGACAGAATGACGCGCTTTCGAAATTTAAGTTCTCAAAATTTTTGCACGACTTAAATTTCAAAAGCGCGTCGCCCTTAAGCGAGTGCAAGTAACAAAACTGAATAAATGATTCTGTTACGATACATACCGTGGTGGCCGCGTTTTCTGAAACTTTAGAGCTAGTTTATGATAACATAAAACGAAGGCAATAACTTTTCGCTCATTAAATATAATCATTATATATAATCAAAAAAAGTGTGTTATTATGTGAATGCCGCTAAGGCTCAGAAACCAACCCTCATAGCCTCATGGGGGTTATATGGTGTGGTAGCCCTTCATCCCCCATTCATGAAGAAGTTTTCCGTTTTCGGCTACAGGGGTTGGTTTCAGGGATATGGGGGTGTAAGAGTGTATTTCACTTATTTGCTCCTCATGGGTAATATGAAATAATGCTCTAAATGGTTCTGAAATTTACTAGAACAATCTAGAATAGTTGAAAATATTCTGGAATGTTCGAGAAGGTTCCAGATAGTTCTAGAAAGATGTAAATTGTTCTAGATTGCTTTAGAATGTTCTAGATTGTTCTAGGCTGTTCCAGATTGTTCTATGTTGTTCCAGATTGTTGTAGAATGTTCTTAAATGTTTTATATTCTTCTACAATGTTTAGATAGTTCTAGGAAGTTGTAAATTGTTCTACATTGTTCCAGATTGTTCTAAAATGTTCGAGATTGTTCTAGATCGTTCTAGAAAGTTGCAGATTGTTTCACTTTGTTGTGAATTGCTCTAGAATGTTGTAGATTGTTCTAGAATATTCTAGACTGTTCTAGAATTTTCTGATATTGATACTGAAGGCATTAAGCCTTCTGTTCCTAAAATTTTCTCAGCTTTCCAAGGAATTCTTAAAAATCTCTATCTCGATTTGGTTAGTTGGAGTGTTCTTCTGAACTCACCTTTCCTTAATAAATTATATAGGATTGGGAAACAGTATAGGAGCTGCCAAAAATCTGATCCGAGCGGAGCGAGGGGAGAATGCTAGTTCAATTATATTAATACATATTTGTTATGCTAAACGAGTTCAGCAATTGAATATACTGGAAATTTGGATATAAGTGAAAAATTTACCAAAACTGTCAGTTATTGGAACATTATCAGAAACCAGGGCCAACTCGGTACTACTATATATCACTCATTCCCTTGAAATCTATTCAGCAAACCGCGCATTTGTTCCCAAAATGAGGCAGAAGCTGCGTGTAACGCTGTCTGCCGGGAGTAATATTATAAGAAGGTTCCGTTTTTCAAATCTTACCGCTGAATCTTTGATAAACATGGCCGACAGTGTGCCTGCATGGAAAGTAGTGGCCTACGCGGCAAAATGATACTAATGTACACAGGTGAAAGTTGCTAAGCGAATCAGCTGATTCGCCCCACAGCCCAAAACGTGTCTAAGTGTGCAATATTTAAATTGACGAAAAAAAAATGGGAAGATCAATTTACGCTGAAGAATGTCTCCTAAATTATTTAACAAATGCATCAAACTCAGAGCATTACACGGTTGGCCTGATTCTCGGACAGGTTTGACATCTTAACTATGTTCATTGGATGATGAAAAAATATGTGACAGAATGCTGACATTGTCAATTAATAGAGAGATATTAATGTAGGCAAATTAATGTAATAATTGAATTTTCTTCAATAATTTTAGAGCACTGACCAGAGTGATTATGTTATTCATCTGGCGAGAACACCACCACCAGCTTCAAAAGATGTTATAGAAGAGTCTCTGATTGGTGGTGTAAGTAATGTTCAGCAAGAATTGCCAGTTAAATTAATCAAATCTCTGAAAGATATCCCGAGCAGCTGGGTTGCAGATCATGCCAAACATGTAAGATTTCCTTTAATCTCATTCATATCTGGAAAATCTTTGAATTCAGGTCAATTCATCGAGAGATTGTTTTGTAGATTACTGAGTTGCCTTGAAAAAAAGGTCTGATAATTTGCGATCAAGTCATTCGTTTCAAAGATGTTTTGAAAAATTTTATGAGCTCGAATTTTTTCCTTTCGTCATTTCGATTAATTGAATTGAAATAGTCTGAAAACTATTAAATTGAGGAGTAAAAAAACAAATTTTCGAAAAAAAGCCCTCTCCATAATTTCATCTAAACTTACTTATTGTCAAGATATTATTTTAACAGAATTCTCGAAACCAATGAGATACCGTTTTGAGCCTATTCCTCAATTGAAGCAGTCTCCTGATAATTGTTTATAAATTCATTCTTATCGCAAAAATTTGTGGAAACAATCCTGAATTGTTTTATCACTTTAAAAAAATTTGGAACTTTAGGAAGGATTCATTGTAATATCTCAGGGATCGTTAATGAGCTTCATGAAATTCGTCAAGATACTTCGTTTTATAAGTAATTAAAGTCTCAGTAAAGGAAAGCCCTTCCATACTTCCCGATAAATTCACTCGTTTTCAGAATATCGAACGACGATGTGACTTGATCCTAATGAAACCATTTATTCATTCCAAATTGAATTGCAGAATTAATCGATAATCAATTATTTCTCAGGTAACACGAATGCTGCCCGGTGGTATGTGGGTCTTGGGTGTTTTTGTGGTTGGTCCAACTGATTGTCTGAGTGACAGTGATTCAACACAGAGACTGAAATCCATGATATCCTCGATTCGAAAAAACTTTGAATCGGAACCACATTTGTATGGAAATAATCCGAACGAGTGTCTAATTCTTGCATTCAATAGTTCCTCGAAGAAGTAAACTGATTTTAAACAATTTCTAATCAATCATCAAACCTTTTAATTAATCATTCTCTTTTCCATTCACAGATTCGTCTGCAAATCGTTTGATGCTACAACGAATGTATCAATGAAAAATGCAGACTGGAAATTTCAATCGAAAGTAACAAAATGGTATCAATTGGAGACTAGTGTCGATTTCAATCAAATATTTCCTGTTATGAAGAGTCAAGAATCAGCAACACTCAAGAAACAACTCCAGCTGATACTTGAGGATTCGTCGAGCGCGATTAAGTCATCAGTTGTCATTATTGAGGGTGAAAAGAGGCCTTCTGATGAATTCATTGAAGTCATTGTGAATCGGAAGAAGAAGGAAAGAAAAGAGTCAAAAAGCAATGAATCAAGTGCCAATGATAAAGCTTTACAAGCTGCTATTTACATTCCTTGTGTATGTAAAAATATAAATGCCCTTAATAATTGAGTAAATGAGTGGTCGAAAATGAGGTGAATTGATTCTGTTTTCGGTTCTGGAGAAATGTCCAGGAATCTTACGAAGATAGAGAAACTTTTTTGAGTATCTCCTCTGCAAAGGACGATCGCAACTATGAAGAAGGTCTCTATGAAATTTTCTCTATCTTTCATAGATTCTGACATATTTTGAATTATTTCATAATTTCAAGACAATAGTTAATTTTTTTATAATGAGCTTCTATGTAGATCTCATTCTCTTTTATTGAAAGAGGACCCTAAGGAAATATTTTTATCTCTCATAGATTGCAAGATATTGTTGAAGGAAGAGAAAGATGACGAAGGTGTCTTGATTAAATTTTTGGATTCATTGCAAATTCTGTTACTTCTAGCAGATTCTGAAAGTAAAAAAAGATGGATTCTATTCGTAAAGGACGATGGAAGCTACGAAAATGTCCCTTTGAACTCCTTTATATCTCAGATATATATATATATATATATATATATCAAGATAGATGAACACTGATCATAGAATTGATTGACTTCCTTTGTTTGCTTTGCAACAAATTCACTTCTTTAAGAATATTCTGGAATCTGAGAGTGATTGAAACATTTTCTCGAAGCTTCCTTTTTTCTCTGTAGAAATGATTCTTAGAAAATAATTGTAGCTCCTAGATTCCAAGATATTTTATGAAACTCGATATTAATGTATATTATTATTGCAGATGCAGAAGTCGGCAAAAAATTTGAGAGAAATTAACTGCGTTGCCTCGATAAAATTAGTAGGACAATTAGTTAGTAGGACTTTTGTTTATCAGAAATCAACTGTTGAGGAAGCTACCAATGCCATCAAGGAGGACATTATAAGATCAATGGCGAGCAGGCTGGAGATGCACTGGGATAGTTTATTGGAAGAAGAAAATGGGCTACCTGAAGGTATGATCGAATAAGTTTGGTGTAATATGAGAAAATCTCTGAAGCTATTGGTTTTAGTACAACTTATTAGGAGATTTTTTCTGATTTAGTTAATTTTGATTTAATAATGAAATAAACGAAATAATACACTGTGCGATTGGGGTTGAACGTTACCCACTTCGATTTGCACTTCTAGAAAACGTAATGAAAGGAAACGTACATTGAAATGAATAAAGAAAATAGATGAAGAAACAAAAAAAAACGTCGGTATCACTTGTGTATACCACGATCCCCTGATCGTGAGGGCCGGGTCGCGAAAAACCCCTCCCCCTCCTCAGCAGTATTACCGATAATAGCTAGGTGTCGTTAACACATCAATATTTAAAAAAATCATCTTATAATTTCAGACAATGTTACACTACATGAACCACCGAGGAGAGTATTGGTTGCATTGCCACAGAGTCGGATAACATTGTCAGATTATTTATTTCCTGGCGAAGGTCCACAAGAGGCTTTAATATCCCTGCAAGAACTTCTAGACGTTGAAGTTCAAGAGAGCAGTGTTCAGGAAGAATTGGAGCTTCAAGTTGGTACGTTCACAAATTTTTCCTTTTTAATACTGCATTGAAATGTAAAGAAGAATTCAATGATGCAATTGAACGCATCGCGTTCAGAAAAGAAATCCATCGTGAAGGGGGAAAATGAAAAAAGTCAATTTCCAAGTTTCTTTGGTATTCCCAGTATACCGCTAAATCTAAGTGAAATGAAGAATTTCTTGTGAACTCTTTGTAGTTTTGATTCTTTTCTACAGAATGCGTACGAACAAAATTTCTCAATTCCGCTTTGATCCTAAGATATTTACAAGAGCCGATGACAAACGTCAATTGATCAATGAAAAATAGTTTTTTAAACTCTAGTCTTTCTGAAATATCTTAAGACTTATCGAAAATAGTCATTTTCTACAGGTCAAATTCTCCTTCACAAAAAACAAGCTTTTCCAAGAATTTCTCTACCTCTCTCAGATTTTAAGATATTCCGTGATATAATTGCAGCTAATGCAATCAAATGAAATATTCTTTTGACCAACAATTATTTACAGATCCAGCTGAATTCTACTGTCAAAATGAATTAAAAAGTGAGCCAACAGAGCATGGAAAATCCATTGAAAATAAGGATTTCATAGTTTATGCATTTGGTCTAGCAATGGCAGCAATCTTTCTTATAGCTGCAGTTCTTATACATTATTTTTACTAGTTTTTCACATCAATCAACTTTGATTTCCTCATCAATAATTTAAAAAAATGTTGTATAGAAAAAATTGTTTTTTTTTTTTCATGAGTGGATTTTTTTACATATCATTGATTGAAGTCTCTCAATGATTTATTGATTTTTCATATATATTTTTGAAAGAAATCATTGAGAATTAACTGCGATTGAAAAAGTTGGAATTAAATGGATTAATAAAAATTAATAAGTTCTTCATTCTTCAACTTTTATTTATATTAATATTATAATAGTCTCTCTAATAATAATTTGTATAGTATAATAATAATTATATACATTTGATAGCAATTATACATAACTTATTTACAAATGAGAGATATAAAGAGAGAAAGAGAAAGAAAGAATAGGAAAGATTACATTTATAAATTCTGTTTTGTTTTATGTGGCAAATTACCTTCGACCTAATTCAATATTTTCATAAATCTTCTCTTATACGGATAAACGTATGTAAATAACTTATTCCAAATATAATTGAAAATCTAACAAATGAGATCTACATATTATATTATGCACAAGAAATGAATTACATAAATCATTAGTGAGTATAAAACGAGATAATTCTGTTTTGGTTCAGAATTAGATTTTTATCAAATTTCCCAGAATCTAGGGAAGAATGCAAAATTCTTAATAACTTTTTGTAATGGCATTTTTTGCTACTAAAAATGTCCTTAACAAAATTCATTTACCTCCCATAGATCCAGACATATTCAATGAAAATAGGGAGCAGAATGATATTTTTTGCAAATGCAATATTATTTCTTTTCAGAATATCTAGTGAACTAAAAGATATTTTTAGTTTTACCACGGAATTGACTCGATCAATTATCCTAAAAAATTTCTCCCCGCAATACATAGAAAACTAAGAGAAATAGAAAAAAAAAATCATTATAATTTTTGAGAAGTTCCATTCTCTCATACACAAAAAAGATCGTCACGAAAATTTTTTTATTCCCCCCAGATCCCAAAATATTCCACAAAAATTTATCTCAAGCTCAAACTTATCTCGTTTCAAAACACAATCACTGAATCATAAAAATAATAGTTCACATGCAATCTCGTGAAAATACAAAAATTGTTTTCAACCTCATACGAATTATCAGGCAGTGGTTAATTTTATTTATCAGTTTTATCTTCTCATGTATAACTATAATAATTCCATTCCACTTCTTTTCTTTCAACATGACATCTTCATTTATGCAACAGACATTACTGAAATGCTATCTAATTTGCATTTCCTCAACAAATCGCACTCCACGTCTTTACAATATAGAGCTCTGGAATAAAACTTGATGGAAGTTTCATACTATGAAGTTCACAATCATTCGTTTTCCGCTGATTTATTTACATAAATATGATTCTTCATCAAACAACACTGTACAATAAACTTTTGATCACCCCAATTATATCGATTAATCATTAAAAAGAAAAAAAACATTGATTTTCTTTCATTATCATACATCAATCATATCCATCAATCTTTACTTTTTTCTTTTAATTTCCAATCTTCTCCATTAAATTTCTTTCCTTTAATTGCTAAATGAGCTTCAAGCAGAGTAAGCATAAAAACTTAATTCAATTCGATTGTGCGCAATTATCAATATTAATTAGTGTACGTGATTTTAATCAAGTCATTTTAGCTCACAACATTTATCCACTTTGCACCCGTAATCACTCACGCTGCCAAATAATGTTGCAGGTCTCGTAAATCTATGGAAGGTAGCGAAATTTTCATGGATGCCTTTTAAAACTTGGAATTTTCTTTCCAAAGAATTAAGCCTCACAGAAAATGCGCTCTTCCATTTTATTTTCGAAAAATGGGATAAATTAAAAACTGTACAATTAACTTCAATTCTATTTAATTGCGATATTTTGGAAACATTTCGGCGTCTACAAGGAATAGGAAAATTTTCATAAGAGCCTTCCTTGTAGCTCTGACTTTTAGTTACAAAAAATCTCTATTAAAATTGTCGATCCTCTATAGATTCGGAAATATTCTATTGAAAATCGGCGGCAGAATGCAAAAAAAAATGCAGTGGTATGTATTCGTAATATTTGTTCCATTTTCTTAATTTAGAAAAAAAAAAAGAATGGAAATTTCAGGGAAAACAGTTTAAATTTTTAATTTCTCGACAAACCTAGATCCTAATGGTCAAATTAGTGGCAGCGTGAAATTAAATAATCAATGGCCAAGGCACGGAAATGTAACGTATTCACAACAATGCTTTTATGCAATTGTGCCTATCTTTCTTAGGACAATTGTTAATTTTTCATTTCTGAGGAAATACTACAATTATGTAACTCCTCATGACCAATTCATAACTATTCATCCCTTCTTATTTAAAAAAATAATAATTTTTCCTATAATGATTAAATTATTTAAAAAGTGCAGTAGTAGGAGTAAATTTCACTGAATCAGTTTGTATATATTTCGTATTCTCTGGGAGACAGCGTAATTTCTGTGGAGACCTTTTTGGTTTCCTAATTTTTTTGTCTATAAAAAAAGTCTCTGCATAAAGTCGGCTATACCTCCCATTCTCCGAGATATACAACAAGGAACCAATTTCAAAATGAAATTAAATTGTTCTATTGCTCAAAAAAATTACTTTTTTCTAAATATCTCGAAATTTAGAAGAGATAGAGAATTTTCCATAGAGACATACAGAATTTCTCTATCTGTTGAAGATTTCGAGATTAAAGAGGACAAAACCAATGAAGATTTTCCTCATTTTACTAATTCACTGTGATAAAAATTGTTTCACCTAATATTTTTATTATCAATTCTCAAACAATTCCCATTTTAATGAGACCAGTTTGACTATCACGACCAACACTCGACTCTTCGAGAGAATCAAGATCAAGAGCAGACTCAATCATCGTTGTGTCTTGGAGTAGCCTCAATCGTGAGGCTGACAATGGCGTTACAACTGTCATCGGTGATACATTATTAGTATCAAGTACTTGTGGTAATACAACTGTTTGTCTCGATGGTAGTGGTGCTATTTCATCAATATCAATTGGTGGTATTCTGAACGATGCTAATGGCACTTCGTTTGATACGAGGTAGCTCACACTATTTGTCGTACTGCCTAGAAAAATCAGAAATTAACTAATTGAATAGAAGAATTTTTTAAAAATATTTATCAAATTATTGAGCGTATTTCGTCCAATACGGATATTCTCATTATTCTTATTTGAGTCTGTACATTTCCCAAATTCTTAATCGATCCATTAAAATAAAAAATGCAAAAACAAAGTCTGTGTGAATTAGTTGCAAACTGAAAAGCTTATAATTGACAATTGAATCTGTGCTTCGAAGGAGTGTTCCAGTAATTGAATTGGAAAACTGAATGTGTTAATGTAAATTCTGTTGAAATCTCAGGAATCACAAAAATTTGAAATTTTTTAGAATCCGAGGAAAATAACCAGATTTTGATGAAAATATTTTTCGTAGCATGGCTTTAGAACTACCAAAGAAATTCTGAGAAATCCGCGAAAACTGATTCCAAAGTTGCCATTTTTCACTAATATCAACTAGGTTTTCCTCACGAATTTTTCAGAAAATACTGGAGATTAATTTTTTTTCATCACTGCTAGAAGGTGTTACGATAATTGATCATACTTTGAATATCATGGAGCAAATATCACAAAATCATTATAATTGATGGAATAATTTTGAGTTTTAGCAAGGGATAACAGTACCATGTTAGGAATCGGATATTGATCTATTTGAAGCTTGTACTTGGATTCTCAAATCGTGAAATTGGCTATTGCAGGAAATTACTAGAGATATTCATCTAAAGAAATTACTAAAATTTCTTTGTTTTTAATGATATTCGTCGTCCTTTTTTCATTATATCGTCGTCTTAGAGCGAAAAGGGCGTATATGATAGCCTTTCCCTATCTTGTTACGCCCTTTTCACTGTAGGACAACGATATATTTTTTGGAATATTTTCGAATGATATTTTATCCACGATATTTAGGGTATGATGCAATGTCGTAGCATCCTACAAAAAAACCGAGATTTCAACGTAGAATTAACTCATTTAGTTTTAGGATTCAACGTTTATCTTAGTTTTGGGAATATTCCGAAATCTGCGGGAGATTAAATTTTTTCGCAAAAAAAATTATAAATAAAATTTCCCTCGACAGATGTCGAGATATTCCCCAAAAACCATTCTCAAAGTTGGAAGGAAAAACTCATATCATTCGCTCCTTTATCATTGATTCAATCGATTGCTTCTGAAGAAAATGGCAATAAATCGTATCAAAAATAATTTGATTGTTAATTTAAAAATGTCTCCAAAATTGAACAATACCACCCACACATTGGAAACAAAAGCCCATTCGTTTCTATTGTCTTTGAAAATTTCCTCAATTTGTTCCTTTTTTTAAAGCTTAACAAAAGAAAATTGTGTGTGAATCAATAATTTTGCAAGTGATGATGAACTTACCAAAATGGGACGAGCTTGAGCCCTCGACAATGGGTCGTAATTATAAACAAAGAAACACCGTTTTATTGACTTACTAAACATTTGCTTCATTCTCAAAAAAAAAAAAAAACAAAACAGTGAAATACTAAAACGAGAATTTCTCACTTCGTCTCGTTTTCCATGAATATCTCGGAATTTTTCAGAGATACAGAAAGTTTCATTGATATCTTTTTTGTAACTCTTGCTTTGCTCTACAAAAAAGCACTCATCATTGAAAATCCCAGATATATCTCCTGTAACTACCGATATATTTCTGAAAGAACGATTCCACTCCATTTTACTAATTCACTGAATTAATCTAAACTTAAACTAATTTCAATCAGTGAACTAATAATCAGTGATTGAATATACGAAACAAATCATTGTCAATCATTGTCACTAATTGACGTAACAATGAATCGACGATTGATATCGTCCTCGTGATTATTAACAGGACACAATGAATTAACGTTAAATTGTTCATCCTGATTCAATGGAGCTGAGCCAAATCTATTGACAACAAGACCAATAGTACTATGACCAATCATTGGTAGTGCATTGCTTGCCAATAGACGATTTGGTAATATATTTCTACCACCAGGATACTTGAGCACATGCTGATTACAACGTAAATTATTGTATTTAATTGTTTGTGATGAATAATGAATTGGCCTATCAATAGTATCATCAAAATAATTTGGTAAAAATTTTTGTGAATTCGGCATATTACGATACTCGTCTGTCTTATATCTCAATAAATCCACGGAATAACCACGCGGATATTTACGTAAATCAATATTATATTTACGATCAATTGTATATTGATCGTAAATTAAATGATTGTCTGACGATCGTTGATAATCACTCGGAAATCTTTGTGGGAAATTGTCGCATTGATAATTATAATTCTGTTCGTCGTAGTGAGTATCGTAATTTGATGGTAAACGTTCTTGAAATCTTCGGGGATATTTGTGGATCAATTGTTCAGTTTTTTGATGATAATTTGTCGTTGACTCTTCAGGGAGACGTTGGGTTTGATTCACTAGGATTAACTCACCGTTTAGGGACTCAATTCGTGGAGAACGACGTCCGCTCACTAGATTCTTCATTGAACCACTCAACTCGTTGTCGATTGATGGGGAAATACTGTTTCCGTTCGCCTGTAAATAATTTAGATTTTTTGGTAAGTTTAAAAAATTTATTTTCTAAAAGATAAAGGCATTAAGAAGAGTATCAATTGAGGGAGAATCGTGGATTCTTCCGCTAGTGAGTTCATAGATGATCAGCTTTTTACAGATAAACGGAAAAAAAAGAATTAAATTCAGAGAAAAGGAAAAATAGGCAGATCAGATTTAAATTATCTTCAAAGTGAGCGGATCTAGGAGAATCTCGTGAGAAGAACTTTTTTGTGAGAATTTCATGGACTTAAAAAAAGGGAATACTTTTTTTTACTGTAATCAATTTGGAGGATTCAATTTCAACGAGGATGATTCCAAAAACTTAATTTATCTTATAGATCGAAAATTCAAAAAACCAATGGATTTTAGGAAGTTCTTTGAGAAAAAGATTTTTTTTTTCAGAAAATTTCATGAACTACAATAAAAAATTCTCAATGAATCTCCCAAAATCCAATGATTTACGAAGTATCTGTGATGTGAACAAAATTTCAACAAGTATTTTTTTTTTTAATTACCTGTGGCTGGGTTATTTTTACAGTGCCATAAGCTTTATTATTAGCTATAACGTAGTCATCACCGACTCTCTCCTGTTCTGCTCTGTAACCAGGGGTTACTACACCCCTACGATCTGTTGATCGCACAGAAGAATTAATTCCTTTTATCATTTAAATTGATTCAATTTATTCTTAAATTCGATTGAAATTCAATTACCAATGAGGCTTGGAGGAGCCGGACCACAGAGGACATAGAAACAATTTTCACATATGTTTCCTTGGCTGTAAGGATTGAAACTTTCTTGCTCACGTTTGCTGGAGAAGGAGCCTTTTATCTAAATGAAGAGAGAAGAAATAGAGATTAAATGGGGAGTAACTTCGGATTAATTAAATATCTTGAGAATAAGTTAGTTCAGGTACATCCACCTTCAAACCGTTTTTTTGAAGGGGGGGGGGGGGAAGTAAATTGCATGCAAAATCAATTTTTCAATAATTTCACGTAGGGGAAAGTGGGGCGAAATAGTCCGCTGGGGCAAAGAATTGGTTGAATTTGGGGCAAAATGGTGAATTTAGGAGTTGATAATTTAAAATCACACGAATGTTCTACATTTAATTTAAAAAAAAAATGTTCTACATTGAAAAAAAAAATTATAGGGGAAGGTGGGGTGAAATGGACACAACGGGTAAAATGGACACGGGTTTCTTTTGGTATTTTATAATATGAAATTGATTCGGAATAGATGGACAGACTGGAGATAGGGTTTGTTTGATGATTCCACTGAAAAGATCAGGGAATTTCCCATGAAAATCATATGTCAAAAGTTATTTTTTGCAAACTTTCGAAAATTCCATTTTTTTTGCAAGATTTGAAGGCAAAATTATTCTTTTTTTCGAAGAATTTTAGGTTTTCGAGAATATCTGGGATTCCATTGATAGTAGCGACTTGGGGTTAATCTTAAATGAGAGGTGAGCTCATTTCCCATCGATTTATGGGGTTCAAATAACAAAATTTCAATTTTTTCACGTACTTTTAGGGCAAAAACTGATTTTCAGAAAATGACCTATAAATATTTGAAAATTTTATTAAAAGAAAAATTTGAACCACATAAATCGATGAGAAATGAGCTCACCTTTCATTTGAGGTCAATCCCAGGTCACTGCGATTTTTTCGATTTTCAAAAGGGAAATCCCTTCAAAACTTGGCCAAAAAAGTAAATTTTTTCACGAATAGATAAAAATTTCCACACATGTTTTCCGCCTAAAATTCCGTCAGCTTCTCAGTAGGATAATAAGGGAATTCATATGTCGAACCGTTCAATTGGCGTGTCCATTTCACTCCACCTTCCGCTAAATATATGTGATGGGAGGAGGGGGCCATTTTACCCCCCATGGGCTTATGGCTACATGTGGAAGACAGTTAATTTTAAGCTCAATTTGTTTTTCGGGATAAGTTGAGCCTAGAAATAGAATTATTATTAAAAATTATCGATTTTTTCCTTAAAGGAGCCATTTTGCCCCACCCTCCCCTGTATACAATAATAGGTATTGAAATAGTGTGCTAAATCTTTTCGAATGGCAATTATTCGGTTCATCAATGAGTGAAATCATTGGATATTCTTTCGCGACAATCTCTGAAAAACGTAACTTCACCACACAATTAATCAGGAGACCTTTTCCATAGAAAATCATACACATTACGAGAAATTTTTAACCAAATCTCAACGCAACAACTCTAGAGATATTCGTAAATTTATAAAAACAATATTGCTCAATGTCGAAAAATTTAAAATGAATTATTCACATCTTCATTGGTCGTTTGATTGCTGGTAGTGAGGTAAGTATGGAAGCCAGCCAATCCCAGAATACTCCAAACTGAGAAAAAACATACAACACCAACAACAACGCTGCCTGGGGATAATTTTACAGCATCCAAAAATGGAGTATCTTCTCTGGTCACTGAAAAAACACATTGAATCAGTCATTGTTCATAAGAGAGTGAAGAAAAATTTGTTTTTTACTCTTGAAGAAATTACTTACGCATAACGAGGTGCGTTATGGCGCACGCAAATATGAAGACGCAAAGAAATGCCAAGGAGACTATGAAAGCATAGAAATACCTATAATTTCTTCTACCTACGCAGTTACCAACCCACGGACAGTGATGATCAAAGCCTTCTGCAATGATAATATAATTTTTTTTTAATTCCAGAAGAACAATGGAAAATTATTGCATTCGGTTGCAAATTTCTTAGAAAGGAATAGATTGAAAGAAATTCATCAAAAATTTTTTTTTTATAGTAAATCCAATTGCCATCCATGGTTCCTTGACAACTTTTTTTCAATTCAATATTTTTGCTATTTGTGCAAATATTGCGACTACTATGACTATTGTTGCAAATATCTTAAATACGAGAATGTTCAGGGAAATTCGAAGGAAGGCTCTTTTCGTACAGGAAATCCAGTTATTCACAAAAAAAACGGCTTTTCACAAATATTCTCTGGAATTTGATGGTTCTCCAGGAATGTAGGACATTAATTTACATATTGATTATCTTTTTCTTAATTAACTCGATTCGGGAATGTTCTTGAAAAATATTTCCAAAAACCGGAGATATTCATCAAAATCGGTCAAGGTATTTTTGGCCAAAAAATTTAATTACCTACAGAAAAAATATCTTGATGAAATTTTCTGAACCACAGTTTCTCGGATATTCCAATCAAATTCAATAATGTCAGTAATAAAATGATCGACCTTTGTTCCACGAATACTTCCGAAATACGTGGATTCATCAGAATTCTTCAAGAGATTTTTTTTATGCATAAGGTAATGATCTATGAAAAAAAATCTCTCGATCAATACTTCTAAAACCAACGGTTTTCGAATAATGACAAAAACAAGAACGTACCAACGCAATTATCGCAGAGGCTGCAGTGTGAAGCCCTTGGTGGCCTGAATATTTTACAGGTAAAACAGTACTTCAATTTAACTAATTGTCCTTTAACGAGGATTTCTTTCGTCCTCGGAGGTGGCCTGTAAGTTGGCGAATTGCCATTATTCGGCACTTCTATAAAGTAAAAAAAAAAAATGTAAAATTCATATGAAAAATGACTTCAATCTTTCTAATAAAATTTTTACCGATTTGTTTTTCTATGTAAGCGGCTTCGTCCGGCGTTGCCCTTGGTATGACCCCAGGGTCACTGAAGCTTGTTCTCAGCAATGCTGACATCACAAATATAAAAAGTAGTCCACCAATAACTGGAATGGCTGGTGTTATGTGTATCGACAGATAAGGACAGCTAGAAGTAAATGAATAACATTAAGATGAAAAGAAAGTAGACATTATTATTCATCATGACTCTATCCACTACTCATCAAAGTGTTACGCTGCGTTTAATTTCAAGATCATAAATCATTTGTTAATCAGATTGTAAAATTTTTGATTCTTACTCGAATGCGAAAAATAATGCACTTGTTCCAACAATGAGGCATACGGTTATATAAAATACACCAGTTTGTGGTGCCATCATAATACGACCATCACAACAAAATCTATTTCTTCCCGGGAATAACTCCCACTTTCTCGTTACGTGTGGCATCTTAAATTTTCTTCTTTTCCCTTTTATTTTCCTTATTTTTATCTCTACAATTAGAAGTATTTAGACCTTGATTTGTTCAATTCGTTATTATTTCTGTAACAAATAGAGAAAATAATTAGATAAACGTCGCTTTAATAAAATTTGATAAGAAATATAATTTGTTTTTCTTTTTTAAATTTAGTCGATTTTTTTTTTGCGGAAGATGTATGCAGTCTAGATTCTCCTCTGCAAAAAAGGTCATCCCAAAAATTTCTATATCCATGTTGCATAACAACATATTTTGAGAAACAGCTGATGATGGAATGACAATTATTAATCTTCAATTAAATACTTTTAGAGCTTTTTGCATAACAAGCTGGATTGATTTAGTTGAATCACTCGCTCAGTTCTATTTTGTTTCAACTCTCAATGAACTATCTCGAAAACTGAACGACATAAATCAATTTTCATGAAGATCTTTTTCATAAGGAAAAACAAAAGCTACAAATAAGGTCTTCATGAAAGATTCTCTATCTCTCTGTTAGATCCAGAGATATCTAGAAATGAAGATTTCGGCAAACAAAATTCATTAGATTTCATCAATACGAATTGAATATTTTTTGAACATCTAATGATCTCTGCAAAACAGTAAACAACTCATACTGGCCAGTTTTTTTGTAAGAAATTGTTCAATATAAAATGTTTCTATCACCCTTAGATTCCGAGATATCCTCTGTGAACCGATGACAAACTAAAACACGATTTATCTCGTTCTACCACTTGATTGGTCATTTTCCAGTCATCAATAAAGATTTTCCAAATAATTGAATCCATAAAATACCATCGAAGTTCTAAAAATTTTGTCCTTCCTGTATTTTTCTGAATCATCGATTTAACCTATTTTTATAATCTCTCAATTCATTTCATTCATATGAAGTAAAATAATTGGATAGAAATTATTGGATAACTTAATAGAAATTAAAAATAATTACATATATAATTATTTTAATAAACTCACATTTTTTGGTGCATTTTAACGGTTTGTAAGGCCGCTGACTCCAATTGTACTCACTCCAATAATATTTTTCCCGATGGAATTCATGAAAATCCATGAGAAAAACACCTGTGTATTCACCTTTCTCTGTGTCACTATCCAACAATGTACAATTCAAATTGTATTCTTTTATTTATTGAAAATTTTCGGTAACAAGCGCTAGTGATAATTATCCAATTGTGATTTTACGCTCTGATACAAGTGAATTTATTAATTCAAATGGAATTTATTAATATTAATTATTTTTTCATATTAATAATTCACTTACATCGGCAGTGACAATATCAAATGTAAAGACAATTTTTATTAACACATGTTCATGTATTTATTTGTGTTTACACGTTCATGTGTAATATCAGATAATTGTCAATGTGTTAGTGATTGACAGGAATCTGTGGCGCCATCTTTTGATAAATATTTTTATCATTATTCTCAACGAATCACGTGATCATCTGATTAATTTCGTTAAAAAAAACCTAAATTTTTATAAATTATTTTTTTCCTCTAAGTTAAATTATTACATTTTTTTGTGATTTTTTTACTTGCTCGAGAATTTGAATTTTATTCAGACAAACTGATAAAAAATAAAGGTCTCCGATAATTCGAAATTGACGAAGGTGTTTCTCCAGTTGGATCGAAATTTTTGATCCTCTTAAGTAAATTTGATGGGATTCAACTGGTATTCAAAGGTCACTTGACATTAAGGAAAAAATGGATGAAGTTTATAAAATATTCAAACTTTAAAATTGAGGATGTGTGGAATTCGGAAGCAGTTGAAGAAAAAAACTTCTCATTTCAATTAATTTTATCACAGTTAAATGTATCGAATGTATCGAATCACCTGATTCGATTTAACGGCTCTGTAACGTCATTCATAATTTTAATAAGCAGCTCTCTCACATTTTGCTAGAATTGAAATCATTGGTCCAATAACGGTTGAAAATTATCTTGAGCCAATCAGAGTCAGCCAGTATGACGATTTTCATCCGAAACTACAGTCGTACTGGCCAAAGAAAGATCCTCTGAAGTCGTGCCGAAACCAAAATTTATAGGCGAACTTTACTAGGTTTTATAGGGCAAATGAAATAGAATAGAAGCTCTCTTGTTGACCAGGAGTTCTCTCGTTGTAGTATCTGTAGAATATCCCGACCACTAATGAAGATACAAAATTTACCACCAATCATTTTTTTTTGTGTGCCTCATTATTCTGTGTAAAGAAAAGTTTTTAAAAAAAAATTCCATCTCTGCTATAGCAATCTACAGATTGCGATATATATTCATTGAAAAAACTAATTCCAGTCGATATTTTTTGAAGTGAAACTTCTTTGCTGAGAGGGCAACAATTTTCGAGCGTCACGAAAATTCGTCATCGTGTGAGGGGAATAGCTAGATACGTGGTGGGGGGAGCAGGAGAAGAGGAGAGTGCGTCAGCAGCGATGCCTGACTCTACACTCTATCATTTTTTCTTTTCAATACACGGAGAGAAAAATATGGGAATTTATCTAAATGATTTTTTTTTTAATTACTCAAAATTGTCATTTAAAGGAGGAGTTGTCATGAAACACGACCGAAAAATATCCATGCTCCACCTCATAATTTTTGCTTTTTATTTCTTGAAAAATTGCCATTTCACACTTGGCTTTGGATTAAAATATCTCGAAAACTATGCAAAATTTATCGAGACATGCTGTGAATGAAATTTAGAGGGAAGATTAACGAATAAAATAAGCAAGCCTCCGTTTTTTTACGACTCGTAGTTATTAAGATATCGATTTTTGAATGAAAAATTCAGAAAGGACGTCCAAGCGCTCATTTATTTGCTATCGGGCCTCATCCATTGTTTCTGAACTACTCATTCAAAAAATGATATCTCTGAAACTACTGGTCGTAGAAAAACAGCGTTCCGCTTATTGTGTTCGTCAATCTTCCCTCTAAATTCCATTCACAGCATGTCTCGATAAATTTTGCATAGTTTTCGAGATATGTTAATCCAAAGCCAAGTGTAAAATGACCAATGGCTCATGTATAAGAAGTTTCACTTCTGTTTTTTTTAATTATCAATGGATATTCTTTTCTAGGAATTGACCCAAATTAAGGAAAAAATTGAATTGTTAGTACATTATGGAAAAAATTAGCAAGAAATAATCCGGCTTATCTGCATTACCGACTGAAATCTTCAGTAATTCTTTTCAAGAAAGATGGACAATTGGGAATTCAGGGCGAAAGAGGGATGCATTTCCTTGCAAAAACCGCTAGAAATATTCTATTGTAACAAGCTATACAAATTTCTTGAGAAAAAGAATATCACCGGCTGATAATAATAAACAAAAAACTCGGAGAACTTAATCAAAAGTCCATGTGCTTGTTGCACATTTTTGCCCCATGGAAAAATGATCCGTTGGGATCAGTAACGATTTTCAACAATAGCGCTGTGCGAAGGAGAGGGGACTGAAGAAACACTGGAAAAATGAGAGTAGGGTCAGAAGAACGAGGGTGAATGCCGTGGCGGGGAGATGAACGACAATCGGGGGCTGGAAATTGCGAGACTGATGAGAGAGAGAAAGAGAGAGAGATGAAGAAAAGGCAAAGGTTTTTCGCGCAGGGGAAACGCGAATACAGTGCAAAGGGTAAAGAGAGGCGAAGAGGAGAGGGGAGAATTATTGAGTGAGAAAAAAGATACGGGAGACGCAAACGCTGAAATCAGCTCGAGCAATCGATACGATAAATGGATGCGTGCGATTGGGTAGTCCGGGGTACAAAATCGATATTATGAATAGGCAGAAAAAAAAAGGGGGGAAAACACCACCCTACCCTACTCCCATCCCTGCAAAATACAAGTACACACACACACACAGTTAGCATTAATACATGGATACGTAACGTTGGATGGAGCAAAGACCGAAATATCGATTTTTAGGCCCCTACAGAGTCGGTTCGATGCTCATATCAGCCCCGTGCCCCGTCCGCTAAGCGCCGTTCAAAATACACAAGCGTTAACTCCACGCTAATTCATAATACGTATTAAATAAATATTTAGTTTGTATCAACAAATCATTGAATATTTTCATTTATTATATTTATTATTCAAACTGTTCTGTGTGAAATTGTAGAGATTGACAGAGTTTTTTCGAAATTTTTTGGTGGAAAAAGAATCCGGGGAAAATCGAGGATCATACGTCAACGAGCCACTCGTCGATCGACGAGCAATGTCGTCAGGTAATTACAAAAATTATTCTGTTGAATTCTCGTGTTAATTTTTTTTTTGTTTTAATGTTCTCTGTTTTCATCAAAATTATATCATTTTCCCGCGATATACATGAACGAATATAAGTGTTAATTGGGATTTTTTTTCCTTCGCAGTACTAATTGAATAAGCGTTTGGAAAATCGTTAAATGTTCAGATGAACGTTGTTTATGAGATTATTTGAAATGAAAACGATACAGAATAATTATAGAATTGTTTACGTCATTTTATTGTGAGACGTGAATTTGAGAGGGAATGTAATAAAATTTTGGGGATGAAATTTTTTGTAAATCAATGATGACTCTTGAGAAAGAGAAAGAGTGAGAAGAGTAGGAAGGGGCGAGATGGGAGGGGGGGATATATGGGGCTTTTTGAATTGTGGGGTTTTTGGATCGATCACAGGAACAATAGAATTTTGAGAAGCGTAAATATTTGGAGTGTTCTATTAAAAACTGAATTATTTATATAATTCAATGAATTGGATTAATGAGAAATCTTTTGTTTTTGTTTTTAAAAAATAGATAAAATGGCAATAGCAGCATCGGAAAATTATCAACTCAAGTGGCACAGTTATGGTGCACATTTGCACAGTTCAGTGGCAACATTATTGCATTCAGAATCATTTGCTGATGTATTACTTGCAACATCTTGTGGACGTCATGTTGCTGCACATCGCTTTGTTCTTGCCGCGTGTTCATCTTATTTGAGCCATATCTTTCAAACATGCCACTTTGGTGCCAATACCAATGCTCCAATTATTGTGGTATGTATTTTTTTGTTAAATTCATCAAAATAGATTTATTGTAACCACTGAGGAGTAAAATAAAATGAAAACTATCAGTGCAAATTTCAAAAATATTTTTTGCATGATTATTCATTTTTGTTCTAATACATCAATTTGTCAGATGTGTTCTATTTTCATTATCATAGACGAAACTATTTTTCCTTATTGAGTGAATTTTTTTGAATATGTCGAAATCTAGACGAGATACCGAAATTTTTGTAGAATTCCTTTTGGTAGTTCTCATTCTGCCCTACGCAAAGAATCTCGCTTCAATTCCAAGATATTTGCTGAAAAGTGATGTTCAAATGAAATTGCGTTACTAGGGTGAGTGGTCCAGTTAAAGTCTGACGGATAAGACTCGTTAGTTTGAAAACTAGAAGAATGATATTTCGCTGCATTATTCATTTTTTCCAGGATAAATATGTTAAATAGTTCGATCACTAAACGAGTTCAAACACTGGTCAACTCACTTTATCTCACTTCGTTAAATGTTTCTTTTTCTTTTTGATATTCTGGAATATTTTATAATTCCCTTTTTTATGTTTCTCATTCTTCTCTACAAAGATTTATTTGCCACTCGTGATTTCCAATATATTGTAGGGAAATTTATCCCCAAATACCATTAGTAAATTAATTGAATTACTGTTCCATTTTGTAAGCTTAATTTTTTCACAATACTCGGTAAACTGTGCGAAATAGAGTAATTACCTTTACAAAAATATCTCTATGAAAATTTCCTTATCCCTCACAGTTCCACGATATTCAAATTTATGTTGTCAATGAAATTATTTCCTTTTCGCAGGTTCTACCAACGGAAATTGGCTATCGTACACTAAAAATATTGATACAATACATGTACAGTGGTGAGGCAACAGTAACAAATGATCAACTGGAGGGTGTTTTAAAAGCTGGTGATATATTACGAGTACGTGGATTGTGGCGTTCAAATTCATCAGGCAGTAAAAAGGAAAATATACAATCAAATAATCAAAAAGTTGATCGTGACAAGAGAGAACAGCCACAAGCAACTGGACAAATTCAAAAGATAAAATTAATTCAGCCAGTTTCAGAAAAAATTGTTGAAACAACACAAACATCACAAATACCAGTGCAACAAACACAATCTGTACCTGTACAAAAAATATCAGAAAGAAAAAACAGTACTAATGAAAAAATTGATGAGCCAAAGCCACATATTGAGACACCAGAATCCCGAAAAGTTAATGAAGAAATTAAAAATGATGATCAAAATAAAAATAAGGAAAATGTTGAAGCAAATGGTAAAAAGATACGAAGCAACAATAGTAATAGTGAAGCTGAGTCGAATAAATCGAGCAAGAGTGACGGCGGTGAAAATGTGAGTTTATATTTTTTGAGATTGGATTGGAAATTATTTGATGAACATGACGAAAAATAAAAGGGAGAATTGGACCTACAACATCCAATTTCCATCTATACTGAGAGATTGGAGAATTGAATCCAATTTTTCAGTAGATTGAAAGGTCATGATGAAAAGTGGCCCTTTAGTTTTCTGCTGAGTTGGTAAATAACTAACATGAATTTTTCAAATTCAGTATCGACGTTTCGGCTCATTGGTGAAGGTCGCTTCAGAATCCTATTATTTATTTGTCTCAGAAATCATTATGAATGAGGTTCATTATGTGTTTTTTTATACCAATTGTGGTTATTTATCAACTCGGAAGACATCTTCCGACACATGTCGTGATTAAGATTTCTTCATTTCTCTTAATTTCCGAAATACTTGCAAGAAAAAAGTAAAAATGCTGCTGAAAATAGCAGACATCTGACGATTCCTAAGTTTTTCTTTCTGTACCAAAGGAATTATTTTGGAAAAAATGAAAAATATACACTTGTACACTTGTTACATAATTTATTTATTTCCAAAAAATCCAAAAAATTGTGAGATGTGTGCTAATTTCATTTTCATCAGTGAAGCTGAAATGAACTCAGTCAATTTCGCGAGTTTTCTTTGCAAATATCATGAGAAATGGGAGAGATAGCAAAGCTTTTTAGTGCCCTTTTTCGGTAAACATCGATTACAAAGGAGGTAATTCTGGAAAATTGTCTATGCCTCTCAATTATTGGAAAGGTTACCAAAAAACAAAATTACAATAAACTTTTGATGTATTCTTCAAGCTTCTTGTGAATATCTTGAAATTGAATCTCAGAATGAGAGATGTAAACAAAATTTTATGACGCAAATTTTCCCAACTCCTTCAGTTTCATAGATATTTCGAGAAAATTAGGATTCAAATTCGCTAGTAAAAAAATTTCTGAAAATTCTTCCAGGCTGAGTTGAATCTTGAACTGCTGGTAAAAGATGAACCGATTGATTGGGAGGAATCAATGGACCCATCCGAATCACTGACAATAGATCACGAAATCGATATAAAACCGGTGAGAATAATAATTCAAATATCTATTAATTGAGTAGATTGATTAACTCGAAAATCCAGAACTTCATGTAAATATTTTGTTGATATTGTCTAATAGGAAATTGTACACAGTGGGGATGAAGATGGTGATATGGAAGAAGAGGAATATACACCACTAACTTGTGACATGTGTAGTCAAACATTCAATCGTCCATCAGACTGGGTGAGACACATTGAATTCACACACGCTGATATGACAGAGAATCGTCGAAAGAAAAGAAAGGTAAATTCATATTAACACACGCGGTAGGCACGGGTTCGATCCCCGCCGGTGACACTGGTGAGATCTAACCAGTACAAAAAGTCTTGATCAGTCGTAAAATACGCCAATCGAAGGTGTCGAAAACACGACGTTAAATAATATGAAAAAAAAAAAAAAATTTAAGAGAACGTAAATTTCACTTTACGAGGTCAAAAATGGTTCAGTTTTCCAAAACTCAGTACAGCACCATTGTTCTGCATTGTCTATATGGTGCTGTACGAAGTTTTACAAAATTGAACCATTTTTGGCCTCGTAAAGTGAAATCTACGTTTTCTCAAAAAACCCTACTCCATCCGGGCCTTAAGTTGAATTTTTTAGTTTATCTTGTATTTTTGTTGATTATCTCGGAATTTAAGGGAGATAGGAATGTCTTCGTTATGACCTTTGATAAAATGAAGTTTCTTAAAAAATTCCTCCATTTCCCATAAATTCTGAGAAATCATATAATGTGTAACGAGCATGGCAATTGAGAAATTTCAATTTATCGCTTTTGATATCAACATGAGGGATTTTCGTAGACATCTCAGTATGAAGTAATTTTTATGTTTAGATGCACAATTAATTGGACGTTTTTCTTTCTCAGGGCGATGACGATGATAGCAAAGATTTTCCACCGTTAAAATGTGATTTATGTGGTAATATGTATCCAACACCACAAGAATGGGTACGTCATATACAAACTGAGCATACAGAAGAACAATTGGCACTCATGAATAATTCAGCACCACCAAAACCAAAACGTGTACACAATCATCAAAAATTATGCAATATATGCCAGAAAGTATTTCCAAGTCATGCATCAATGGTTATCCATCAGCGTACACATACTGGTGAAAAGCCATTCTTATGTTCGTATTGTAAAAAAGGATTTAATGTAAAGAGTAATCTATTGAGGCATTTGAGAACTTTGCATGATAAATTTGTCCATCCAAGTCTCTATGGTAGTAATGGTAGTAAAAATACTTAGGGAGGGAGTGGCAAAGTCTATTTGAGTTAAGAAAAAAAAATTTAAGAGAGTGAAGGATGAATGATCAATGATGAGATAAAACGATATGAATCCGTTTCTCCAAAAATATTTTGAGAAACAATGGAAGTAGAGAAATTTTCGTGCGAACCTGATTTGAAGAGAAAATTTAGAATTACGAAAAAAAATTACAAAAATTCCTCTATCTTCTATACACTCCAAAATATTCAAGTAAATCCGATTTCAAATAATGGATACGTCATCAGGATTATCATTCTCAAATATCTTGAAATTCATAGGAGATGAAGAAGTTTTTGTAGAAATCTTTTGCTACAGCAGTTATTCTGCATTACAAGGACAATTCCGACAAAAAATTCTCATCCCATCTCCTTTAATCTTGAGATATTCCACAAAAATGAAAAAGATTGAATCGTCTCGTTTCATCAACTTACCAATGAAATGAAGAAGCAAGGAAACAAATTAAAAGGAAAGCTCAATAGCATGAGAGTGATTGCAAGGAGATAAAGATTATAAATTACTTGTAATCAATATTTTTTTTCTAATTATCTTAAGAAAACGGTGAAGTTAATCAAAGATTCCTCTTCTCTCATTTTTCTCTCAGTAGTTTTCAAACTCTCAGTATTCTTTGGTACCTTTCGGATCGATGTAACCCGGCTGACAGTGAAATTACATAATTATTTTTTTTGCTATCATAATCATTCGGATGTAAAGTAGGGAAATAAGATGAATCAGTTTTGGCTTCGAAATGATTGTATGGAATATCTCAGAATTTTTGGAAGATAGAGAGTATCGTTACGAAATTTTTTGTAGCCATTTTTTCTACAAAGATTATTCGATGTCCGCCAGATCACGAGGATATTTCTCGAGAACCAACACACTAAAGAATTGAGTTATTCCATTTAATCGATTCTCACTCAAAAAAGGAACGGTTTCTCTGAAACATTCCGAAATATACCAGAGATGGTTATTAAAATGTAGAGAAAGTCTTTTTTTGTCAAGGAAAATCAGAGCTAGAAAAAGGTCGTTATAAAATTTTTTGTCTCCCTTCGTTTCTAAGATTGGTCGAAGAATCCGATTCTATTTTTGATTCTGCACTGTGGTCGTTTTCTTTTTATATATATATATATATATTTCAAAAACTAATCGAGGTACTAAAATCCTAATGTGAATGATTTATCTGCAGCGCAGATTCTTTTCTATGAAAACAATAATACTAAAAATTTTGTGTCTCACATCTGCCCTACATATTTTCGAAAGAATCTGTAAAACTCCAAACAAAGTATAATTTCATTTTCTTAACTCTCGTCATCATTTCAATTTCACAACGAAAATATTTAATAATCACATAATTTTCTCTTTCTGTTGCCACTAATGAAAAATCGACACGAAACCCGAATTTCATACATACACCAAAGAGGCTGATGGTAATTGCCAAAATTAGAAAGAAAGCTTTGATTGTCAATCTCCCCATTATAAAAAAGCTAATGTCCAATTTCTACATCAAATTTTCTCTACTAAGAAAACAGAAACGTACTTATTCAATTTACCAAAGATTTAATTAATCCATCAATTAGTTCGAATAGAAAAAGTACCTCGAGCATGGATGAATGAAAAAATTAATTAATGAATGATTTGTAATTAAAAGGAAAAGAGAGAAGCGACGAATGACTCAAGTTTCGTGTTTTCTCCCGTGGAAACGAAGAAAAAAAAAGGAATCTTGCAAAACTTGTATTATATAATTCCATATTTTTTCCTCCCAATAACTTCGAATTCGTTAACAATAATTTAAAAAAAAATGGAAGATAATTGAAAATCGATATTAATCGAACAAAATAATTAGAATTAAATTTAATCGTAATCTAAAGACAAGATTGAGGCTATTCCATTTAAAATGAATAGCGAAAAAAAAATTATTTCCTCCCAGTTCGTAAGTTAATTATGTATTTTTATATTAAAGTAGCCTATATATATAATATCAAATAGGATTTAACTCTGGGGATAACATTCCAATGTGAATTTACTGGTATTTAAATTAGGCTAAGTTCTATGAAGGATTTAATTAAGAAACAGAAAGAATAATGTATCTGACATATAATTATTTCAAGCAAATTAAATTTTTTGAAAAATTATTTTATGGCTTCATGTCATTTTTAAAATGGAATGAAAAATTTAACAATGAAATTTTCTTTGAAAAGGAGGACTTTACAGTCATAGGTAAAATGAATGATAAGTTTTTTGATTTTTTCTGGGATACCCCTGAATTGATTGCCTTTCGAAATATTTCATGGAAACTGGCTACAGAACGGAATTATCTTGTTTCACTACTGCTATACAGTCTCCTTGAAACATCTCAGGAATGAGGGGAAATAGCGCAAATTTCGTGGGAAAGAAAGAGACTTATAAACAATAGTTTCAAGTAAAATTTTGTCATCTTAATTATTTTTCGATATACCTCGGAAAAACTTATGACCTCATGAAATGAAATGAGTTGATGCGCATATTATTGATTTTTGTGAACTTTCTCGTCTTGGGAAATAATTGAGATGAAGAAATTTTCCTGATAAATTTTTTTTTGTATTTCTCATTTCTATTAACGAAAAATATCCATACTTTTTCAACTTCATTGTCGATTTTTTCTACATTTATCATTGTGAAATATGTTTCCCAAGCAACAAAAGAGTTGTAGTTTTGAGCATTCTACTACTGTGACGAGCCAAACTTAACTTTTAAATGTAAAAAAAATCAATAATATATTAATCTTGAGAAAAAATAAAAATACTCAATAGCATTTTGCAATTGTATAAAAAATTCCTGTATTAAATTATTTTTCCGCTTACAAAATTCAAGGCACACTCATTATCAACGATATTCTTCTTTTTTTTTGTTTAGAGAAAACTTAATTTTAATAATGGAAAATATGTTCTTGAAAAATGAACAAGAACGAGAAATGTTATTGGAAATTTTTTATGAAGTTCCATCAATTTTCCTCTTCGTCATCGATTTTAGGTGCGAGGTAGTATCTAATTTGACCAATCTCACCAATTTTATATTCACAAACAAGTGGAACGTCATTTGATATTGATAACTGTACTTGAGAGCAAAGTGGCGTTGCTTTAACAAAGCAATTCAGGTAACGACATGAAAATGATAATTTAACAGATTCTTGCATCTCAATTATTACTGCCTCTTCTTCTTTGTCCGAGTCAGCTGTTTGCGCCAATTTCACATTAGCTGAAACAAAAAAAATTAATTAATTGGAGCTGGTTTACGCAAGGTCAGACTCTAACGTACATTCATAGCTACAATTGAAGTTAGTTCGGGAATTCCCAAAAATGAATGAAGAAAATAGACATGAACACAAAAATGATAATGATAGATTGATTATAATTTATATTTATGACTCAAAATGATGGAAGATGTCTTTCCATATTATAAAAATTGTTTTGCCCGATGTTAAATCAGACTGTTTATACGAATTAAAGGGTGATATCGTGAGGAACATTTATAAGTGACAACGAGACACTTGAAATCCGAATATATTCTAACAGATTTCCCATTCTTCCATACCCAATAACTTCTTAGGAACTAGTAGCTGTTCACTCATGTATTTGTATATATCTATATTTGTGGATAATTTATAAATACAGATATACAAATACGTGGAGTGAGCCGGTACTTAGTTCCTGAGCAGCTACTAGGTACTTTAACTTATATCTATAAATATATATTCTCTCGAAGCATATTAAACACGAATAGTTTCTGAAATATTGTTGTCAAATTGATTTCGAATTCATTTACTAGTCAGAAACAAGAGAATAGAGCATATGAGTATCTTCTGCAAATATTCCCGAAACGAGAAAAGATATTAAAATTCATCAAGAGATCTTTTTGGAAGAACACTCGGTAAGTTAGAAGAATGATTTTTCGATAACTTCTCTTGAACCCAATAATTTCTGAAATATTCACATGAATTCTTCCAATGTCCCTGTGATTTTTAAAATAACAGAACTTATCAAAATTTGTCAAAAAATCGTTTTCTGTAGAAAATTTTGTGAACTGCAGAGACAGTCTTGATATATTTTTCTCCACTCAATTTTAAATTCCAAAAAAATATAAATTTTATCGGAAAGAGAACTTTACTATTCCAAACACAATAATGGCTGAAAATTCTCAGATTTTTCTTCTTTCCAACAGATAAATTATTTTTAACAAAATGAAAATATGCCCATTTAAAGAATTTGAAAATCTATAAGCGAAAATTATTCATATATTGTTCCATAATTTTCTTTTTCTCAAAAAAAGCAGAAGATTGTCAGATGTCTGCTAATTTTATAATGATGAATAATATTAGAATCAAATAAATCAAAACTTTTGAAACTTGAAGTTAGCTGTATAATCCTGAGACTTGTTATTAACGTCTCAAATCCAATGTTTTTTGTTTTGTTTCCAGTCCCGAAAACCATATACAGAAAACGAAGGTCATTTGTCCCTTTTTGCATTAAATTCACAGTTAAATTAGTCATTGTGTGTTATTCGCAGGAGTCAGTTCGTACGTGGAAAATGTTGATGTCCAAAAGAATACTGACTGTTGAGGTAAGATAATTGCTATTAATTAATTAATTGATTTACCGGAACCAGAATCACCGATTGCGGTGAATTTAATTCCCTCTTTGCTGCATGCAATAGTTATATTCTCGCCAAATTGTGAAAGATCACGGATTATTCGGGCAAATTCCTGTGATGGCATTTTAACAACACACGAGTAAAATGTTTCCTGAAATCATTGAAAAAGAAAGGGGAAATTATTGCCAATGCACACTCTATCAGGAAAAAAATGGAAAAATAAAAAATAATTACGGGTATTCCAAGATGCTCTTGGTCCATATTAATGAGTTTCATCTCATATTCGGCCAATTTCTCTTTGCTTGCTGCTTCAAAAATGAATGTAACAGTGTCAGGATTATCTGCAGCTCTCAAAGTCACGGTATCTTCGGCTCCTGCACATTTCAGAATCTTCGACATGCTAAAACATGGCAAATTTGTGATTTTTTACTCTTTTTCGAGTGAATGAGGGTTAATTTTCTTTAAAATCCCTTGAAATGAGGGGAGAATTAAGAAATTTTCGTGAAATTTTTTTTTTTGTAAAACAAGATTGGAATTTCAAAAAAGATCTCTACAAAAATTGTCTTGACGTTAGGAACAAAACTATCTGACAAGGTGAAGCTGATAGGTTTTTGGAATATGGTTCAATTCATTGAAAAGGATCGGAAAATTCTTGGAAAGTGCTGAAATACAATCATTAAGCGACGAATAATTTTCAAGTTGAACAAAATTTTTCTGCCAATCTTTTTTCTTTTGATTATCTTGGAAACGTGTTTGTATGATCGATTTTTTTGAAAGATTCATAATTTTTGTAAAAATGCAAAAATGCCAAAAAAATCGGTAATTCTTTTTTTTTTTAATTGGCAATGAACATAACCTGAAGGGAAAAATTAATTGGTGAATAATTCTTACGTTGCAATGGCCATGCCCATGGACAAATTTCGATCACATCGGTATTTATCGAAACCGTCACTTCTGAGGTTCAATGATACAAGGGAAACATGAGCGTTGTCCATAGCCTGAACTTGAATTCCTGAATCCGAACACTCGAATGTTGCCTCAGTCAGAAGATCCTTAACTGCATCCAAAACCTTCTTCAGAATGGCACTCTGTATTAAACGTGCTTCAAACATTTTGATTATTTTATTAGAATAGCAGTTTGAAAAAAAAAACAAACAAATTATTATAAATTAAACTTAAATTCTTCTTTTGAGATGCGACAGTTAACCGGCGAACGACGCAACGAAAATGGACAAAGGCATCGGTGAATCTCTCACGCTCTCTTTTCCCCTCGTGCGAGTTCTACGTTTCTCCCGCGCTTTTCATCACTTTAATATCTGCGCGCGCATTGTCGGATGCAATGTGGTAGGATTGTGATTTTTCCGGGAAATTTAAATCTCTTCAAACCGATTTCAATGGTTTCTCGTTTCTGGTCTTTCATTTTTTGATCAGGAGGCCCAAATTGTATGGGAGATGGATAAATTCCGATTGTAACTGTTTTTTCAGTGGATGAAAAGGAGATAAGAGGTGAAATGAGCACATGTTAGTCTTTATGTTTTCTATGATGAAAATTGTTCGAAATCGGTGAAAATAGTTGATATAAGTCTTCCCTGATGATTCTGTTCGAAAGCTGGAGAATTTTTCGTGAAAAAAGCATTTCAAACTTCATTTGGAAGTTTGAAATGCTTTTCCTAATATAAAATTTTAATTTTTCGGGAATATCTTTGATTCTATTGGTCGGATTCTTAATTAAAAGTGAGATTTGCCATCAATTTATGTGATTTTGAATGAAAAAAATACCGATCTTGGAAGTACTTATATAGGGCAAAAAGAGATTTCACATTACGGCTTTTAATTACTTCAAAAATCGATATTTCTTTGAAAGAATATAACTCGATGTAAATAATCTCACTTTCCATTTAAAACTAGCTCCTCGAAAAGAGAGAAAAATCGAAAATGAAAAGAATTTTCCTTACGTACGCAGAAAAAATAGAAATTTCTGAAAATTCCGAAAAATTAATGGTAACACATGTTTTTCACCTGAAATGCCCCCAGTTTATCTATAGAATTATTAGGAAAATTCAATCTTATATCAATTTCCTAGAGTACTATTTTACACCAATTTCCCCTAATAAAAATCGATTTTTTAATAGAGTGATAAACCTTTTTCTTCACTATAAATTTTGTTTTTCGCATCCAGTTTTTACGGCATATTTCGGAATCTATGGAAGATGGAAGAGTTTTTATAGAAACCTTATTTGCATTTGATAATGTTTTTTCCTGATGTCTCGAAATTCATAATTATATTCTTTGTTAAAAAAAAAGAATAACGGAATAGATTTCATGAAAAGCGCTCTAATTCCTAGGACGTTAAAGAATTATCCAAAAACCAAAAATTAGTAGAAAATATGTTTTTTCACATCAATTAATAAAACGTGTAGAATGGTGAGAGGATATTAGTTAGGATTAGTAATTAGTTCAAAACATAAGTTAAAAAAAATCTTATTTCAATTTACATGTAGTCATTAACACATATCACGATTTCATTCCAAATGAACTCTTGGAATATTTTTATCATCGAAAGAATTTGAGAAAAAAATATCGTTCCATGCCCAGTGATATTATAATTTATGGCGAGACAGGATAGAATTAATAATTTATGGATTAAAATTGTCATATTTACAATATTTCATTAATCTCGTGTTGGATGTCTTGATTTTTCTTGTAAAAATTCAACTATGAGGTGGTTAAAAAGCCATAATTACTAGGATCTAGAGATCAATGTCGTCTACTATATTGTCGATTTCATTGAACATGTGATCCAGGTGCTGGAAAAATTAAGAAAAATCGTTAATCATAATGAGAGGAACGAATGTAAATAATTCAGATACAGATTAACGGAAGTTTTTTGAGACAATCTTCATAATTCATTGATTAATCTAGTACTTGAATGATGAAAAAGATAGAACGAAGAAAAAATATGATACATTGGACTATAAAAATCTAAAAAGTCATGAGATTCATGAAAATTCATCAAGAGAATTTTTTCGCAAAAACTTTCAAATTCTGAAGAAAACTTTCATCTTTATTTTTTCTAGACTCATCTTCTTTCATCATTTCCCTTCACAGTCGACTGTCAATCCATCTTTTCCCGAGGTTCTGAGGAATCCTCCAAATTTGGTTATCTTCATTGAGAAACCAGGGTAACTTACATTGAAAAAATTTACAATGTAATCAATTTCAGATTCACTATTTCTGAGATAATTAAAGAAAGATTTTATCAATCCTTCTTCTTGCTCTTACATTATCTTGGATTATATCGGTCAAAAATTGATTGCATCATAGCATTTTTCAGCACAAATCTTTCTAATTTCTCCTTGAATTCAACAAAATTTTGAAACTTTGTTAACCCGGATAAAAGAAACATTCTAATTGAAGGCAATAATAGAGTTTTCTGTGCAAAACTCACATCAGGCGCATCGGAATTTGTTTCATCATTCTGTTTATCTTTATTCTCACAATCTACTAAATTGTCGGAATCATTGTCGTCTTGTTCATTATCGTTTTCATCCATTTCATCATTTGTATCATCCATTTCATCTGGTTCATCGTTCTCATCGTCCGAATCATCATCACCCATTGGAATATAAGCCATATCAATTTCATCGTAATCCTCAGGTTCTTCTTTTATTGTGGCTATAATAACAGCATCTTCATTGTTCTCCGCGGAACTTTCTGACGCTAGTGGTTGAGTCGGAGTTGCGGTTTGTGGTGATTTGGGTGGCTATAGATTAGGAAACATGAAATGATTACACGTATTTAGTAAAAAATCTCTGCTCACTCGAGGTTCTAGTAAAGTGGGTCGTAATCTGAGAGAAATAAAAGTTTTTTGATAATGATCTCTTCTTTCTTCAACTATTCTGATAATTGATATCAATTTCCTAGTTTTTTTCTGACTAATACGCGTAGACGAAAAACACATTTCGTCTCATTCACAGCGAATAATGACAGGTGCAGGAAAGATCATTACCAGAATTGCTCTACTTCTCTTAGTTTTCAGGAAATTCGAAAAAAATAAAGATCAAGTTTGATGTGGTAATTAAAAATGGAATGATTTGTACATCAACATCAAAATCATCATAGAAATCCTTTGGTTTTCCTTGAATTCGAAAAATTCCGAAGCTAATTTCATTGTGATTACTTTTCATCGACAAGTTCTGAATTTACAACAGATAGAAAATTCTTTATAATGACTCTTTTTGCGAAGAAAATTGAGAACTCCGAAGAAAGTTCGGCACAAAATTTCTCTACCCTTCTTTATCAAGATCTTTTGATAATCAGAGTGGAATGATCTCAAGATATAAATAGTTTTTTCTTCGAAAAATCTCAAAAGTTAAGATAAATAGACTAATTTCTGAGCAAACTTTCTTTGTATCTCTCATTCTATCTACAAGAGAAGTCTCTAGAGAAATTCTCCTATCATTTATAAATTCCAAGATAGCCTGTGAAAACGAAAACAGAAAATCATCTCGCTTTCTCTCCGCTCTCAAATTGTGCTCAACAAAAATATATTGATAAATACCCATGATTCATCCTGCTGCTCCGTTATGGCCTCTGCAACATTCTTCTTAGCTCCATTTGTTACCAGTTTTTCCACTCTATTAACACAAGCAGCTTCTTGATTCGTTTGTTTAACTTGAGCCCCATTGCAAATTGATCTCTCCTTCTTAACTCCTTCATCAGGTTCGTCTTTAACTTTTTTCGCATTTTTACCCTCACTTGGTAAACGTGTATTTGCCCTTCTGAATCTAACAATAATACTTCTAGTGTCCCACATTAAATCGTGTGCCTGTTTGTAAGCAGCAATTGACTCCTCAACATTAGCATAACGTATAAATGCATAACGTGTATTTCTCATTTTTTGTGCATAGCCTACGTCAACTCTTGTTGCTGTTGGGAATTTACTCTTAACTTCGTTAACATTGACGGATTCTGGTAAATTACCAACGTATAATGTGTAAGGATCGATTTCTTCTGGCTGCGGATAATCCTCATCTCGCAATGATTTTCTCTCGACTTTTAAGTGACCAACGCCAAATGGTATTTTTTCTAATTCCTCAATTGCTGTATCAATATTAACATCTTCAGACATTTGAATGAAGCAGTAACGTGGTCCACTCGGACTCTGAAAGTGAATATTTTGAATACCCGGATGAAATTCACGGACAATGTCTTTATTCAAATCAGGATCTGGAAATTTAATTATCAAACTTTGTGCACGAACTGTTTTGTTGTACTCATTTTCAACCTTTAGTGCACTCTTTGCATCCTCGAGATTCCAATTTCTTATTGGATAACTCTGGGACATTGGTTTTCTCTGTTTTGATTTTTTTACAGGCACTTCCTGAAAGAAATACAGACTTTAATTTTATTCGGATCGAATAATTCAATGGGACTTTTGTCAGTGGTTTTGAAGAAATATCTCGGGATCTTTGGAGAATGGGAGAATTTTTCTGAAGACCTTATGTCATGGAGAATTACAGTTACAACGCTAGGCCACAGTAGAAACTATTCTACTTTGTCCAGTTCCAGAAATATTTCAAAACAACTGATTACAGAATTAAGGAGTAAAATCTCAAGTCCATTGTGAAATTATTTTTGATTAACAGGTTGCAATAATTTGCAACCTGCTAATTTTGCAATTAATTCCGAGGTATTCTATAAAAATAATAATGTAAATTAAGCCTTTTTCACTGGCGAACTTGAAATCTTGAATTTACAAAATAACTTCTTATAAATGAATTGATTTCTTATTATTTTCTAAAATATCTCCGAATCCGGGATGAAAGAGAAAAAATGGAATCATCTCTATTGTAGCTTGTAGCGACTGCTATAATAGAAACATACAGGCAAGAAGAGGACATGAAACTCTTGCTGTCTCCATACGTTTCGAGGCGTCGGCACTCATTTTTCAAGAAAATTTATGTGTTTTTAAGAAAATGATGATGAATATCGACCTCGATACTGTTTTAGTTAAATCTTATTCCCATGACACTTGGATTTTCCTTACTAGATAAATATTCATATTGAAAAAATTCGTACCGAAACGATTTTAACTTCTTGATCACCAGCATCAGATCTCTCAGCAGTAGCACCGCTGCCAGTCGAGTTAATTTGGGCTGTCATAGGTCCGCTCACATGACTAACAAGTGGATCACCTTGTGTAGCAGCAAAATTAGCTCTCTGCCAGTCAATGCTCTGCCAATAATTATTCGGATCAAATTGATTGTGCGGTGCTTGATGTTCAAATCTTCTCCTATTTTTATTACGATGGAAATTCCCCCTTTGAGAATAAATATTATTTCTGTTATGATTGAAACGCTCGCGTCTCGTATAGCTTCCTCTAGCTGATTGTAACGTATTATTCGTTATATCTCGAGCTGACTGGGCTTGTATAGCAGCTGATTGGGGTGTTATCCATTGCCATGGTCCAGTCGGTGCCCATGTTTGTAACTGTGCTACTTGTGGCATTGCTGAGAATATAGGCAATGGTGGTAATGCACCAGGTGGTGGTGGCATTGGTGGCAACGGTGGCTGCCCAGGCAATGGCTGGGAAACTGTTGAACCAGCTGATGATGTTGTGTATACTGGAAAGGTTGTCTCATATCCATAAGTGGTTTCTGGTTTACTGATTGTCCTATTCACTTCAACTTTGTGGTCATTCATCTGAAAATTTTCATTAAATTACTCTCTTTTCCACATTTTGGAAAATATCATATAATTTTTGATAAAGCAATGATTTTCGAGAAATTAGAAGAAATGATTTGATTGATCACTTCAAATTTTCGGATTATCTTGTTATGTCATAAAGTGGCATTTTTCAGTGAAAGTATCCCTGATTTTTCAATGAAATTTCCAGAATTTGTGAAATTTATGAACGGCATTATTTTTTGCAGTTAATTCTTGTAATTAAATGATGAAACGAAGTGAGTCTAACAATGAAATTTAGAGTTACTTTTTCAAAAATTCCGAACAACATAGTATTTGAGAGGATTTTTGGGAGAGGTTTCTCGTTGAGAAAAAAATTACATGTGGAAAAAAATGAAATGACTCTTCATAATTCCATTACCTAGAAATAGTATATTACATGTCTATAGCAGTAATGTAAGAAATGTCTCAGAGCACATGTAATTGTTGGCCGAGGTGAAGCCGAGGTCAACAAACATGTACTCTGATGCTTTCTTACTTACTGCCCAAGGTGTGTATACTATTTTTCTGCACACTGGGACGAAAGTGAGACTCACTTTCGTCCCAGTGTACAGAAAAAAAAATTATTCAAATGGATTGAATGGAAAAATCCCTGAAACTTTCGGTTTCAGAACAATTCATCTGCAGATCTTATTTGTATACAATTGAATTTTTAGTCAAGAAGGTGTTTGACTGCATATTCCTAAAGCTTATAGTTTCCGAGCTATTCATGGATTAATGAAACGACACAGCTAGGGTAGAGAAGGGTCCTCAATAAATATATTGAGTTCTGTATGGAATATTAGTGTCCTCAAGTGTCATCAGAATGTACATAATTTAACATATACTTGGAGGGCATGTTATAGATATGCAAAAGGCACTTCTGCACCTCTGGCCTTGTCCTCAATGAAACAATAAAGTTTGGATAATTTCGTGCCTCCACTTCTGCTCCGTTTTTACTCAATAATATTTTGTTTTTTTTTTTAAAAGCGCTCTTTTTACACATTTCCATATTCCACTCATTAGACTGATACCGAATGATAATCATTCTCAAATATATTCTTTTCGTTTTACCACATTTGTAAATTCAGCAAACAATTTGAATTTTCAAAGCACGAGACAAATGTTTACAATCTACAGCGTCCACCATCAGTTCTAACCTCTACTCCACTTGTATAGGAGAAATTCCGTTAAAGATTGAAATAATCAACGAATATTAAAATATTACCATGCGATTCATGATGACAACGTATCATTCACTTGCTTTATTTATTTTTTTTTATCCAAATGATTTCAGCTACTGCGTCTCGAGTAAACTCTATGATGCAGTTTATATGAAAGCATTATCCACCACTTGTTCATACAGAAAGTATATATATAGATATGTAAAGTCGTACGGGCGAGGGAAGAAACATTTCTGAAGCCGAGAAATGGTCGGGCATTAGCCGAATAAAACCGAAGGCTACTCTTTCGCCGGAACGACTGCGCATGCGCGAAATAAGCCCGCGGAAATGCAAATCTTCATATTTACCATTCCAAAGGATTTTTTGATGCCACTTTTTCAAAAATCGTGGTGGCCTGAGTTTTTAACAGTGCCCCAGTAACTGATGAGTACTGCAAATTCCCATTTATAGTTGAATGTATAATATATTGTTTAATATTCAATTGCTGAGGTCGTCTAGTGCAACAAATATGTATCAATTTTTTTTTTTTAAATATCAATATAATTGAATTGCATTCAATGTGCAAAAGGTTGTTGCTTCCGTTTTATGCTGTCCGAATCTAGCTCTGAAGTCTCAAAAACCGGAGCCACCACGGTATAATGCAGTAAAACAAAATATTAATGTCTTTTGGAATCGGTCATTGTGGTCACTCCTCATTTCCTTCGTACTATCAATTTGGAGTGACCTAACTGGCGAATTTCAAGTAATATGAATCTCAAATTGACCGTTGGCGAAGAAACTTTATGGAAAAGAAATTAATTGATTTTATACCTCTTTATCTACTTTACTATAGGGGAGAGTGGGGCAAAATGGACACTATAATGAAATGGTTAGAGATTGATTTTTTTTGATCATTCTATTGAAAAGCTGAGGAAATTTTAGCCGGAAAACCAGTGTCATTTGTATTTTTTTCGATTTTTTTGAAAATCTATATTTTTTGGCATTTTTGAGAAGCCTTTCATTTTTTTCAAATGTTCAGTTTTTTCCAAATATCTTTGGTTCCATTGGTCGTAGCGATTCAGGGTTGGTCTCAAATGAAAGGTGAGCTCATTTCCCATCGAATCATGGGGTTTTGAATTCAAAAATGTCAATTTTTTGAATAGTTATAGGCCAAAAACTGTTTCACAAAAATGTCCATAAATACCTTAAAAATCGATATTTTGGAATTTAAAACTCTATAAATCGATGGCAAATGATCTCACCTTTCATCTCCCGTTGGAATTTTTGCGCTACGACAAATAGAAGCAAAGATATTCTCAAAAAACTGAAAATTTTCAAAAAAACAAGGCTTTGACCCCTCTAAAAAGCTCAAAAAAGTCAAAATCACCAAAATCTCCAAAAAATTAATTTCAGCACTTGTTTCCCATTTAAAATTTTCTCAGCTTTCCAATGAAATCATCAAAAACAATCTACCGCCAATATTTCCCTTAATTTCAAGAGTTTTCCATAATATTTGCCAAAAAATTTAGATGTGTCCATTTTGCCCTACCTTCTCCTATTATTTATTAGACAATACTCTTATAAAATTTCCATGATTTTTCGTCAAATTTACATCAGTTAAGTAACAAAATAGTGATAATTAACGATGGAACACATATATACCGAATAATTAATCAATGAATTGAAAATTGAAAAAAACAATTATTAGTTGAGAGTGATATTTCAAGATTTACATTATAAAACGAATGAATTTATCAGCTTTCCAATAACATATGTTGAGAATCGTCAAATATATAATTGTGATTATATAAGTAACGATGGTGCGACGTTTCTACACGTTACCTTTTTTATTGGAATAACCTAAGAATTCTGCATAACAGGACAATTAATCGACTGATTATCAATATTTTTCGATAATCAATTAAGAAATGTTGCATTCTATAATAATGAAAAAAATGACTGTAATCAGATACGTCAAATGTAGGTGAATTTTTTCTTGGTATCACTTCATGAGTTTATGATTCTTCTGATCCAAAGAAAAGAAATGGAGGAAAAATCGATCTAAAAAAAATCATATAATTAATTAATGGCATTTAAGGGAAAAAGAGTATTCCATAAAAATTGAACATGATGATAATTTTGAAACAGTTGACTGGAACGAGATAAAATAAATGATTTAAAAAAAATTGATCGCAATTTATCCTGTAGATGTCTCCAATGTTGAGTTTCATTTGAGCCTCAATTTGAGGCCTTTCCCCTGTGCGTGTATTTAGCGCATATAATTGTGACATGGCTACTAATAATACCGATGAAATTGAGGTATGTTACAATTAATACGGTACATATTGATTCAATTAATCATTACTTAGAATGAAAATTTTAATGAAATAATTTTTTCATGAAATTATCGTGACTTACAATAAAATTATTGAATAGTATTTCTGTGTCAGCATGGTGAGTGCGGTACCTCCCCTCCGCCCCCCTCCCCTTACCCCCAACACACATTTCATGTTCGTCTGTCTGTTCACCTACGAATTTTTCCATAACCCTACTTGTACTCTAAAATCGTTTATTCGTTTGGTCAACTGAACTGATTTTGGCTGATTTTTTTTTTGCTGGAATCATAAGATTATTGGATCCAATGGGAGTTTATACGGTACAGTGATGCTGTATTTATTTACTTGAATTATTTCGGAGTTTTCACGATTTTAGTTGATACGTAAAATGGGTTAAAAACTTTCATTTTTAGTTCGTGAAGTTTCTGTTATCCGTGAATTTTTCGGTTAATAAGTAACGGAATACCTCGTATTTATTGTATTTTCGATGTAATTGTTTGACGATATTTGTTAATATTTTTTGTCGCTAAAAAGTGTCAACGAATGACGAAACGAATTAGAAAATCGAGGTTTCGGTTATTTCATGAAGGAAATCATAATTATTTCTGAGCAATGGATTTTAGGATTTGGAGTTTAAAGGGTCTTTCATTACCCCTTAACGTTGAAAAACTAGAGCAATTACAGTTGAAAAAGGAACTGCATGATAGTGTTCTTCAGCGTAGTCTTCTCTGGCTTTCCAATGAAATTTACAGCCTTTTGCAGAATCCAAAAATTTTATTGTTGTGCAAAACAATTTTTTTTTCTTCAAAAGGATAAGGGCATTAAGAAATAAAATGGAAGAACATGAATTTATTTTTCAACTATCTCGGAATCTGAGGAGGATGGAACAATTTTCATAAAGTTTATCCTTTATGAGGATAGGGCTCTTGCAGAAATTTATCTACCTCAAAATTTCGAGATATTTCAATAAAACTGATGAGACTAACATCATCTTATTCATCAATTCCTTAGTTTATTTGAATATATATTGAAAAACTTTGGGATATAGAAGAATTTCTGTAACTTTTTTCATCGAAAGAATGTTCTTTTACAGTTAGAATCTTTGCAAGAATTTCTTTCTCTAGCATATATTCATTTAGGAATGATATAAGAAAAAAATCTGTAAATTTTGATCAATTAGATTCATTTTTATTAAAATTATTGTGAATTATATGGTGAATGATTTTTCTTTCCATTCAGGAGGTCGAGAAGAAGGAACTGGAAGTAGCAGGTCTCGAGGAATACCCTCCGGAGCTTCTCATTAAACATCCACTCCAAAATACATGGACATTTTGGTACTATGCACCAGATAGGCAAAAATCATGGGAGGAGAGTCAACGTGAAATTTCGAGTTTTGATACTGTTGAAGATTTTTGGGCGTAATTATAATTTTTCTTGTTGAATTTGACGAAAAATTTCCGTTTTGTAGAATTTTTATAAATAATTACAAAATGAAAAAAAAAATTAATTTTTCATTCCAGGCTATACAATCACATTATTCTCGCGTCTGAGCTGAAACAGGGCTGCGATTACAGCATGTTCAAGAGAGGAATTAGACCAATGTGGGAGGATGATGCTAATAAACAAGGCGGCAGATGGCTGATGCATCTTGATAAAAAACAGAGAGCAAGTGATCTTGATCGTCTCTGGCTCGAGATTCTATTGTGTATGATTGGTGAAGCTTTTGATGATTATTCTGATGATGTTTGTGGTGCAGTTGTCAATATTAGGACCAAGGGTGACAAATTAGCTGCGTGGACCGCTGATGCTAATAAATCAGAAAGTGTTATGCAAATTGGGTAATTCGTTTTTTAATTACTACACTTCTTTTTGAAATTTCTATTTTGGATTTTGAGTGGGTTACAAAATCTAAAGAAAAGTTTTCTATAAGAAATTGATTAAGAAATACTTCAAGTTATATTGAATTTTTGATTCCACTTTGCAGTCGTTTATCGTTTAATAACTTATAGTAAGCGACATAGAAAATTTTTCGTTATAATCTTGCTCGTAAAGAAGAATTGGAGTTACAAAATAAAGTTTTCAGAAAAAGTTTATCATTTTCTTTAAAATTCGTGATTTCTCGATGGAAAAACCGTTTCATCAATGTTTTATTTGTTATTTTAGGCGAAAGTTGAAGGAACGGTTGGGGATTCAACCGAGACAAACCATAGGATATCAAGTACACAAAGACACGATGGTGAAGGCAGGAAGTATCACCAAAAACACTTACTCAGTTTAATCCAGCCGATGTCTGTTAAAAAGTCTAATATCGTTGATACGAATGATGCTCTGCAGAAAAAAAACTGATACATAAAAAATGAATATCAAGTCATCGAAGGATTCGCTAAACTTTCAGCGATACTGATGCAATACAACGTATGAGATAATTTTTACGATTGAAAAAATCAAGTTTTCTCGAACAAAAACGAATGTTCGATTACTTTTTTCTTTGTTAATTTAATTTTCATTTCTCTTGAAGACGAGTGACCGTATATTAATTTAATTGAATAAATATAATTAAAAAAAAAAAAAAAAACTAATGACAAAACTAATGAGAAAACAAATTATTGAAAAATATTGTATAATACTTACGTTAATTAGATTAATGAATGATATAATATGTATGGACTATTGTATTTCTGTAGAAATTATTTTCTTTGCATTGAGTTGATGGACTTTCAAAATTTTCGATCATTCCATCGAAAAGAAAGGAATATTTTTGCTGTAAGATACTACAATTAATCGATTGCTCTGGGACTAATAATGATCGAGGGAATTGAAAGAATGGAAATAACATAAACAATTATTTTTTAAATAACGATTGGTCAAAACGAGATTGGTCAAAGCTGGACTTGTAGTATTGAACAGCATAAGTTTTCCGTTCCTTTGAACGAAATCAAGATCTTCAAAATTCATTAACTTCAATTCAAAGGAAAAAAAAATCTTAGTGCATATGTTTAAATCATTATACAATAACTTGTGCGTTTTCTCAAATTTTTCATAAAATATATACGTATTCAAAGTACGGCAGTAGAGATTTTCTTGTATTTTTCAACTGAATAATAATAATACATGATTTATTAAAAAAAAAGTGATTGTTTTGTAAAGAATAATTGAATTGATAAAATTGATTTCAACTATCACTGAACCATATTGTGCTAACCATTTCAGACAAATCTTTTCTTCTCGCTTTCTCCAGGGCTTGTTGCAGTTTTAACTTCCAGTTGCAGGGCTCGCATCGCGATTTGAATACACAGAGTGCCTGAAAAATAACCAATTTTACTTCGCAAAATCAGCTAATTCAGTTTCGTGAATCAATGCGTGAACGGAAAAAGGCGATAAGTTGATTTTTTCTCTTGATTCTACGTGTCTCGCTCCCCTAGAATAATCTTGCGGAAAAGAAATCCCGGAAAAAATCCCTTCTTAAATAGGTTCCCTTAGAAAAATCTATAAAAAACTCTCCAAGCAAAATTTTCTTTGGGAAGAGTATATTTTAAAAAATTAAATGGCTATATTTTCCATTACTCTATGAAGGGACCATTGAATTGGACACGAAAAATTTCACCTCGAGTAACACGAATCATTTATAGTTAATAATGAAATGAAATAAGAAAATTTGATAACTCAAAATAAATCCTAAAAATATAATCTAAAAGAATCTGTCCTGGCAAACAAATACAGAAAAAAAAATTATCATTACAAAAAAGAAGAATCTTCCATCAATTTCGAAACTACTAGGATAGACCATTAGCAACATTTTTCAAATAATCTTCAATCTCATTAGGATCGTAATTATGAATGATATGCTTGAAACGTAAATCATAATCTCGATAAACTTTCTTTTTTCCTGGAAGAGCACCAGTTTCAGCTTGAGAGAAAATCAGTTCAATAACCCCTTGTTCAACTTTTATGTTTTAATTAATTTATTGCCTATCAATCAATATGAAGGAGCTTTTCTT
This sequence comes from Aleiodes alternator, assembly GCA_963921955.1. NCBI lineage: Eukaryota > Metazoa > Arthropoda > Insecta > Hymenoptera > Braconidae > Aleiodes > Aleiodes alternator. Next base: position 5,866,273 of record OY998113.1, read on the forward strand.
TAAAAAAAAGGGGCATTCTTTCCGGGGAACGTTTCTGAAGGCGATTCACGGAAAGGAGATTTGTACCGGGAAATTTTTCCAGGAGATTTTTCCGGGGAGGAAGACTCTCTCTCTAATACGAAACACGTGTACTCAAGGGAAATTCACAGGTGACTTTTTTAAAATCAATTTTTGCAACTACAGAGAAAGATCTTCCTATAAACTCTCGTGGCTATATTTTTAAAGATGTTTCCATCATAATCCAGAGATGATTTTCATACTTATCGTACACCACTGCACTACTAAATCAATGAATTTTATACCTCGTAAGCTTTCTCTTTGGTTCCTAAGTATGATTTTTGTTCAATTGTGTCGATTTCGCTTTCCTTGACTCCCAAGAATCTAGCAACATCTCTCCAGTACTTCCCCAGATTTTCACTGACTCTCTGAAAAACTTTGGGAAAAAAAATAAATTAAAGAATCATTCATAGAATTTTCGAGTAACTGAGGAATAACATGTCTCAGAAATGGGCAAGTTTGGGAGAATTGATAATCCATACTTTTTTTTACAAAACTGAATTCTCTACGAAAAAGATTAAATTTTAGGAGTAAATTTTTCTAAATCAGATACTTCTCAAGATATTTGAGAAATGATCCAAGTGTAATATTTCGAGTGATCGTGCCTCGTCATTGAATGAATCGGATATTTCAGAATCTCTAACAGATGGAAATTTTTTTGAAATTACCGTTTTCTCAGATTCTGATCTACAAAGGAGATCTCGATGAAAATTCCCTCGGATAGATTGTGCAAATTCCCGTAAAAACTCGAGGAATAATGAAGTGGAATCCGTTTCATTTTGTCGCTTTTGTATGAATTTCTCTTTTCAAGTATCTTTGAATCCATGGAAGTTAGATCAATTTTTGTGGGGAATTTCTTTACAGATCACATTATTCCCTGCAAACAATTACCCTCAGCCTCAAAACGCAAGATATTCAGAGAAACTTGGTTCTGTAGTAAATCTAGGAAACGAAGCAAATTTATTCCTTTTTCCAGTTCTCTCGGATATCCCGGAATATAAGAAGAATGGAGGACTTTTCTCAATTACTTTCTTTGCAGAAAAGAGTCAGGTCTACAAGTTCAAAGTCATTACCAAATTACATTCTCATTTTTTTCTCTCTTCATAACAATAAATAATACAATGACATAGGAAAATTCCATAGAAAATGAACTTAAACATTTTTTCAGTATAAAATTTCTAGAAAATTCATGAATAAAAAATATTTCACGTTTGGTTTCAGAGCCTGAGGATGCTGAAATTGTTCAGCGAAACGTTGCGATTTGACAATAATTTGATGTTAATTACTTTTTCCAATATTCCTATAAACAACTGGTGCGTTGAATCGGGAGAAAAACTGGAAATGAATCCAATAATGAAGTCATTACAAAATTTCTCTATCTTTCTGAGAGCTCGGAATATTCCTGAAAAGCGGTTCGAGGTAATCGATAGGAATGAAATGAATTTTTTCTGCTCTCTATTCACTTTTCAAAGAGAAATTTCCATAACAAGTTTTCTGTTCCATACCCCAAATGTTTTCTAACAAAAAATCTCGTCGAGAATTTTTTTTTTTTAAATTAATCGTCAAGAATTCGTCCACTTTCCAGAGTTTACTCGATAATTCAATTAAAAAATCAAAAGTCTCACCTCTTTCCTGGTTCCCTGAAGATCGAATATCCGATGATGTTCTCGCAATATTCACTCCGTGAAGGACAACAGGCAGTGGTGTTTCCGATGCATAAATAGTCACCGTGTGTGATGCATTTCGTTCCCCCGTTGAATTACTTTGTGACTGTTCTCCTGACGATACAATATTAACATTGTTGATTGTGATGAAAGCAATAAGCGCCAGAATAATCACCAATGAACCCATTAATAAAATAATTGTGTATTTTTTCATTTTCCCAGTGAAAAAGTAGAAATAAATATGTGCATGGAAATGTTGGAAATTATGCCTCAAAGAATTAACTTCATTATCATTCATACTCATTAATTCATTAGTCTTTGGCATTAGCCGAATGATAGGTTCCTGCCATTCATTGATGGATAGCTCAGTCTCACTTGGATAATACTCACCGAATTTGTAATGATTGATGCGAACCAATGGTTCTTCCCTGATATCTGCTGCATAATAATTAACAATGCGTTCCAGTGGTTTGTCTTTGACGTACTCATTTGCGATAACCACCAAAGGAGTGATCCTGTCATAACGCAGTGCATCTCTCTTCTCCAGAATCCTTAACAATCCTCGCAAATCTTTTATTCGATCTTTTTCACGCAATGATGCAATCTCCTCATTATATTTCTCTTTTAACTCGTGTAATATATCCCCGGTAATGTGTGGCTCTGATATCCGCAAAAAAGTATTCAACAGTTCTTTATATCTAATTGTTTTTGACAAATATTCACCGTGAAGTGCTTCGTTATCTGTGTCCATCGTCATGTTGCACGCCGTAATTACAAACGTTGTAAGAGTGAAAAAATGTTGCGGGATTCCCCGGTTAATGTGAGTCAGTGGCCGTTTTCTAGCCGTTGGGTTCTGGCACTCCAAGGTTACTGGCGCTCATTGCTGGCTCATTCAATAAGTTTTATCCATTCGTAAATCGTTTTTTTTTCGTCAATTCGATTTTATAAGAGTTTTTGAGCACTGCGAATCTTCACGATATTTTCAGTGACATTTAATAAAAAGACACAGCTGATATCACTCCTGGGGATTTAATAACCTTGAAGGAAACAAGATAATACCTTCGTGGACTTTAAAATTGACATCAAAGATGGAGTGAGCAATGAAAGATGATACCGCTCGTGGATTTCTGGAAATAGGCGGGAAAAAACGAATGATTAATTTTCTAGCGCATCGTCTCGAAAAATAAATTATAGCTGAGAGGCGGGTAAAATGGACCACTTACGCTATCCTACACTTAAAAGTGCGTCACATGTCTAGCGAATTCGTTTCGACCTAAAAAATACCCAAATTATCCTCCGAATTTGGGTATATTTTCAGTGATTTTCCTGTATAATCCTGAAAATATACCCAAATTACACCCAAAAAATACTGTTATTTTGGGTATATTTGGGGATTTTCCCTACCCAATTTCTACCGTCTTGTTTTTGAATCTCATTTTAGTTTAATTGGTACTTCTGTACTACATGGAACGTTAAGCGATTATAAAGTAAACATTCATAGAGGGAAATAATGAAAAAAAAACGGAGCAAGTTGCTGGGATCGAACCCAGGACCTTCAGAATCGTAATCAGCTGCTCTGCAACTGAGCTGCCGAGCATTTAAATATTCTCTAATTAAATTTCAATCGTCACAATTTTATCACTACTTAGAGGCTCAGATATAAGGAAAATGGACCATGGAGTGTATCGTCGCTTTTGGAACGAAGGGGCGTAAATCCTATGCATAAGTATAGCACTTGTGCCGCTTTGTTTCTATTGTAACGATATCCATACAGATTAATTGAACGGACCAATTCATATTTCTTTTGATCACTCATTGCTTTCAATCGAAAAATTTCACAATTCTCTTTTTGAAAATTAACGATATCTTGATTTTAGTAGTGGAGAAAAGAAAAAAATGGTGTTTCTCCGGGATAATTTGGGTATAGAAATTTTACGAATATAGGTACTGAAAATATTCGTATTATTTGAATATGATTTGGGTATAATCTGAAAATTATACCAAAATCCTACTCAATGTCTACTATACCTAAATTATATCCAAAAGATACTCAATCGGTATAAATGAATTCGCTAGGGATCATTGAAAATTCTTAATATCATCATAAATATGAGCAATGATTTTTATTTAAGTCGCTATCTTCAAAATTAAATTTATACGGAGAAGGGAAGGTAAAATAGACCACTGAATGAAGAATTGGCTTGACTAGTTCTGCATCTTTTATGAAATAACATTCCAAATTATTTTTGGAGTCACCATTTCCGTCGATAGTTGACAGCACAAGCACCAAAAATATTCACGTGAAATATTCACCTAGCTTAGTTTTTGAGATATTTAAAGAAAAAACAAAAAATTTCTGATATTTATGCTTTAATTTCTTATGCCTTTGAAGTTCCCCATTTTTTTTTAAATTTACCTTTTTTGGTAGCTGCCATTGAGGCTAATTAATAAAGAGATAAAGTGAGCGATTTCCAAGTATTGATTTTTTTCCAAGAGATCAGTTGAATAATTTTTCAATTAGGAATAATCGATTTTTTTGGTTTTTCGTTTTCAAAGAGTACCAAGAAAACTAAGCGTGAAATTGCCCCGACCTTCGTTTGTAGGGAATTCCAAAGCTCCTGTATGAAAAAAATATTCGTTTTTAATTTTTTTTTGAAGAGATTGAATAATTAGAGTAACTACACAGAGAAAAATGTTTTCTTAATTTAAGAATGTGCAGTTACTTAATTTAAGAATGGCAGGTCACTTAAATTAAGTGACTTTTCTCACTCAAATTAAGTGACTTTTGTCACTTAAATCAAGTGACTTTCTCTTTCTTAATTTCAGAAAGTAAAAGTCACTTAAATTAAGTGACTTTTCTCACTTAAATCAAGTAACTTTTTCTTTCTTAATTTAAGAGAGTAAAAGTCACTTAAATTAAGTGAATTTTCTCACTTAAATCAAGTGAGTTTTCTCACTTAAATCAAGTGACTTTTCTTTCTTAATTTAAGTGACCTGCACATTCTTAAATTAAGTGACTGCACATTCTTAAATTAAGAAAGCATTTTTCTCTGTGTAGTTGAGAAGTAAAATCGGAAACAAACTATTTTTTTCTTCATCTTTAGAGAAGAATATTCTAAAATAGCAAATAACCAGAAACGAGAGGATAATCACTTTCGAAATCTAGTATAGATTCAGATCAGAATTTTTCGAAATTTTTGAATTTTCAAAATATTATAAAGTCTGGAGGAAAGTCTTAAAATCACTCACAAACTAGAGAAATCCGATAGAAATTTCATGAAAGTTTCGAAACATGTGAAGACTCTGAAATTTCATTCAAAATGCATAGCGAAAATGTATGAAAAATCGATTTGAGGATTTGAGGAAAGTCATAGGTCATTTAAAGATTTTTACATGGAGATACGGAAGAATATACCTCGGAGGTATTAGTAGGTATAAACAGAATTTCGTTCAACATTATGATTATCAAATAATGATTTGCTTGATTTCCGCCATGAAATCTTGAAATCTTTTAGTATTTTCTAAAATTCCTTGAATTCTTATAGAAATCTATGAAATATTCAGAAATCCGTTCAATTTCTCCAGATTTCAAGAAATTTCTAAATCTTCGTGAAATCTGCTAAGAATTTGCTTTGAATTTTTTAAATTTTCAATTTAGAGGAGAGAAATTTCAGAAGTGATTACCTCCTCGATCGAAAACAAAATTCTCACAATCCATAAGTCTGAAATTAATGCTTTCATACTTCATGTCTCTGGATTTCCGCGTTCTCTTTTTCTCTCTAAAAATTAAGATCTCTCTCGTGGCCGTCATTGCGGTGAATTAATGAGATGGTGAAGCGAGATGTTTTCAGAATTGATTGAATAATTTCATTCAATTAGAAAAACTCGATTTTTTAAATTTCTGGAAAAAATATCTCGGTAACTAAGATAGGAGATAACGCGATTTTGCTCTAATATTTTTTTTGTACAGAATCTGAAGACCTACCAAGATTTTGCAATCTCGCTTAGTGTCCAAAATATTCGAAAAGAAAGAAACGAGTCACCAAAAATCAAATGATATTTCACCTATTCACTACTGAATTTATTTTCCTTTGGTATTCAGGCTTTATTAAAATAGACATAATAAAATTCCATTTCCTTCATTTTGTATTTAATTCATCTTTAATTATTCCATTCTGTCACTTATCTGCAAAATAAAAAGTTGATAATTGGAAGAAATAAAAAAAAAATTGGAAGAAAAGGTCCATTTTATCCTCGAAATTTTATAATTCAATTTTCGAAAACGTCCATTTTAGCCTCCTGGTCCATTTTACCCGCCCTCCCCTAAAATGATAATATTCAATGATTGGTACAGATTGCCATTCGAAACGAGCATTGATATTATTTAAGAATTTATTGTGTTCTTAGCTTGGATGAAATTGACTGATTATTATTTTTTTTTTAATTTCTATCTAACAACCAGGGAAATATTTGCCGGAAAAACTACAATTCAATCTTCTTCGGAGTGATAGTCTACGGAATGATTGAGAAAAAGAGACTGATCAACAAAATGTTTTCTGGAATGAGTTTTTATGTGTTTTTTTCGACAGTTCTTTTTTTGAGTCTTAACTTCCAAATATCTATGACATAGACTATCTGCTAAGTTTGTGAATAATTTGGTTACCTTCGTAATTGTAATTTTTATTTATTAAAATTCTTAAATAAACTAAAATCAAACAAATATACGTAAAAACTTATGGATTCATGTTGCGCAAAGTATTTTCATTTATTTATTTATGAGCCATGTATAGCTTCTCAGTTTCTATCTTTTTCTTTTTCCCTTGTTGAAGCAACGGTGAACTATGAATGTGAAAAACAGTAACAATGCACAAATTGACAAGATGCAATGTTTCGAATATCTCATAGCTCTTTAATATTATTTTCTTGAGGTCAGCATGGAGTCGGGTTATTTGAGCACACGTAGTTTTCTATTTGAGGTCAAAAATGGTTCAATTGTCAAAAACTCAATCTAGCACTATTGTTCTGCATGATCTGTATGGTACGAAATTGAGTTTCTGATAATTGAATCATTTTTGACCTCATAAATAGAAAACTTCGTTTGCTCAAATACCCCCACTCCATGCGGGCCTTAAACCTGATTACATATTTGATTTGTAGGGCAAACTAACTATTATGTATAAATTTTGGAAAGATTGGTAATCAATATCTTTGAATCTCAAAATCATTACATTTTTCCCATTATCTCGAAAACTATTGGTCAAATGAGATTGAATTGTTTAAATTGTCATTTTCTCATCCAAATAGCATTGATGGAATTTCGGAAATTCATAATCGAGGGGTTACCCACTCAAGGATTGAGTGACACCATGACTTCAAAATGACGTCGACTTCATGTGAGTTCAGTCTCTGACTTCAATGACTTCAACAAAATGTGAAGTCAATGACTTTGAGCGCTGATCAACGTGACTTCATGGCTGCAATTGACTGCCAATGACTTCATCAACTTGTAGTCAGTGACTTCAAATATAATGAAGTCACTGAAGTCACAATAGATAAAATTTTACAAATGAAAGAGGGTGGGGGAGAACGGCTTTTCACCATATCGAAACAAAAACTTGCTATATAAATGACGCATTAGAATATTTAGATGTTTTGTATTGAAAGTATTTTTTAACAGCCTTAAAAATATTATCAGATAGTTTTAAATCCCCAGTGCCAGTTATCACAGGGGGTGAAATAGTTTTTTAATACTGTTGTACTATGGACTCTCATTGACTCTAATTTCAAACAATTTGTACTTTCATCTAGAATATACCAATGGCAAAGAACACTGATCCTTCTCTTATTTTTATAAACACGAGCATATTTACTTGAAAATTCTCTGCTACGCAAAGTTCTTCTTTCTGTATATGCGAAATTCAATATGGGCGATTCCACCAATTCTCGAATAGAATTTGGGCTCCAAATTTTGGGGGGCGATTTTTCAGTCCTCATCAATTAAAACCATTAAAATGAAGAAAATCCTAAATTCTAAACCATTTTGCCCCACTATCGAAGCAGAAATCAATGAATTTTGATTTTTGCATCAAAATTCTCTCTTTAGAATGACGTGAGTAGCTAAATGAAAAAAAAAATACAAAAAATAGATTTTCATCGCAAATTTTCTGAATTTTCTGAAAAAAATATCATTTTTCGTTTTGTCCTTGTTTTCGAGGTAAAAATGCTCTTTGAAGACTTCAAATGCTTGTTTTGAATCGTTCCCCAAATTTTTTTTCAATTTTTTTATTTTTTTCTGAAAATTTTGAAAATTTGCTAGGAACTCATGATTTTTAGCCCCTGCTCTTGAAAACTCCGGTGACTGTAATTAAAAATTTGAAATTTAATACTTATTAAGAACTAACAATAAATGCAAGTTGAAAAGATGGATGTTGCAAAAGACATATGTATATTGATTACATTTCATAATTCTAAATGGAAAACATCAGTTGTTTAAATTTTTCCATTTAGGATTATAAAATGTGATCAATATCCATATGTCTTTTGCAACATTCATCTTTTCAACTTGCATTTATTGTTAGTACTCAATAAGTATCAAATTTCAAATTTTTAATTACACTTGCCGGGGTTTTCAAGAGCAGGGGCCGAAAATCATATAGTTCCTAGCAGATTTTCCAAATTTTCAGAAAAAAATAAACAAATTGAAAAAAAAATTGGGGAACGATTCGAAACAAGCATTTGAAGTTTTCAGAGAGCATTTTCACCTCGAAAACAAGGACAAAGACAGAAAAGGATATTTTTTTCAGAAAATTCAGAAAATTTGCGACGAAAATCTGTATTTTGTATTTTTTCTTTCATTTAGCTACTCACGTCATTCTTAAGAGAAAATTTTGATGCAAAAATCAAAATTCATCGATTTCTGCTTCGATAATGGGGCAAAATGGTTTAGAATCTAGGATTTTCTTCCTTTCAATGGTTTTAATCGATGAGGACCGACAAGTCGCCTCCCAAAATTTGGAACCGAAATTCTATTCGAGAATTGGTGGAATCGACCATATAAACCCTAATTCGAACACGGTAAATTCAAAACCTGAAATACGTGATTTGAGTGACTCCAATTAATTTCATCGATTTCAAGTGACTTCAGAATGAAATCATTTGACTTCAGTGATTTCAAAAGTTGAAGTCACTTGACTTCACTGATTTCAATGACTTTAACTTGACTTCGTCGCGGTGTGGCGCCATGACTTCATGAGTGAGTGACCTCTCGTTCATAATACTAAAAATAGCAGACATCTGATCATTTTCAGGTTTTTTTTCTTACTGAATAAATTATTTGAAAAAAAAAGTGAATAATAGTTTTGCTTTCCAACTGATTTAGCTTGTACTGCTAATATCTTGGCAATATGCTTCGGAATGGATGTGCTACAACTTTTTGGAAGCCATCATCAAAATATTAAATTTTGAAAAATTCATCAAAACGGCAATAACTCGAGAACTAATCATGCAAATAAGCTCAAAATTGACAGGCATTTAACTGATACAGCTCTCGAGATAATATATGAGTTTAAATAACATCAGTTGAATGGTTTCCAGGAATTCCATTAAAAACTGATTTTCGAAAAATGGCCCTATCTCAATAAGTACCGATCAAATTCTCTTCAAACAAAGCTTAAAAAATAGAGTTTATCGAGAGGAAGTTTTCCACAAAATATGAAATTTTTCTATAAAACCGTTTTACTGTAATTGAAACTTCTATGCACTTACAGACATACACACACGCACACACAGAAACGAATTGAAAATATCATTCTCTCTCTATTTAGATCATTTTAAGTATGTTCTTTTAAAGAATTCGAAATCGCAAATTCTGATGATTACATAGCTTCCATTTGGAAGCAAAAATGGAAAATATGCATAGGGGAGAGTGGGGCAAAATGGACACTGTAATGAAACGGTTACAGATGGAATTCTTTCGATTATTCTATTGGAAAGCTGAGGAAATTTTAGATGGAAAACAAGTGTCAAATGTATTCCTTCAGATTTTTTGGAAAATTCGATATTTTTCGGCATTTTTGAAGGGTGGCGCCTTTCTTTTTCTAAATTTTTCAGTTTTCTGCGAATATCTCTGGTTCTATTGGTCGTAGCAATTCGGGGCTGGTCTCAAATGAAAGGTGAGCTCATTTCCCATCGATTTATGGGGTTTTGAATTCAAAAATATCAATTTTTGGGATAGTTACAGGCCAGAAACTGTTTCACAAAAATGCCCATAAATACCTTAAAAATCGATATTTTGAAATTGAAAACCCTATGAATCGATGGCAAATGATCTCACGTTTCACCTCCAATCGGAATTTTTACGCTACGACAAATAGAACCAAAGATATCCTCAAAAAACTGAAAATTTTCAAAAAAAGGAAGATTTTACCCCTCTAAAATGCTCAAAAAAGTCAAAATCGCCAAAAATTCAAAAAAAATTAATTCCGGCACTTGTTTCCCGCCCAAAATTTCCTCAGCTTTCCAATGAAATCATCAAAAACAATCTACCGTCAATATTTCTATTAATTTCAAGAGTTTCCATAATATTTGCCTAAAAATTTAGATGTGTCCATTTTGCCCCTGATGTCCATTTTGCCCCACCTTCCCCTATGTAAAAAATTCAAAAACCTATAAATCCAAAGTTTTTCAATCTTTTTTCAATAGTTTAGTTTCTATAGTTTTTCAATAATAAGTTTTTTTTTTTTTAAATCCAATGAATTGTTAACTGTGTGCTAATTTTATTGTCATGGAGAAAATTTTTGTATTTCTTAGCGTACTATTGTTCGTTGTTATTTTTTTTCTGCCATTTTCAGAGTCTCGATTATTCCGTAGTGCCAGCGAGTTGTGTTATTGAGCATAATTTATTGCGCAATTGCACGTGCTTGACTGATGGTTTACGTTTGAAATAACAAGTTTCATCTCTGATAATACAGTTCATTTTTGCTATCACAAATCAGAAGATAATTATGAGTTGATTCGATTGGAAAGTTTGAGCGGACAGTAGTAGAAACTTTGTCAGCAATCGCGATTGAATCATCGAGTTTATTGAAAGGTTAAGTACGACAAAAAATACTTCAAATAAACCGAATTGTGATGATTGCAATATTTTATTACTTTTTAGATGGCAACGCGTTGGGGAATAGCAAGCGCTGGAAAAATATCACATGATTTTACAAATGCACTGGCTACATTACCAAAAAATGAACATGAAGCTGTAGCGGTAGCTGCTAGAGATCTCTCCAGGGCACAAAAGTTTGCGGAACTTCACAAAATTAAAAAAGCCTATGGCAGCTACAAGGAACTTGCCGAAGATGTTGATGTTGGTAAGTTAGATGTGATTTTCACAATAATCCCATTCAAAATTCGTCGAGTCTAAGTGAAAGAGAATAGATTTTGTCAATATTTTTTTTTGTAAAAAAAAATCGAAGATATGAAAAAAATTATTACGAAAAGTTCTTTTTTTTCTTTAATTCTTCGAAATATTTTGAGATGATCGATTCTATTATGCATTAAGGAAATGTAATATTTAAACAGTTCTGGAATTTCCAGACAGGTCGATTATATTTCATCATCAGTTTTTTGAGCATATCTCGGAAACTAAGCGAGAGAGAGCGATTTTGTTCTTATCCTTTTTTGTAGCTCTTCAAATTTTCTACGGAAAAAAACTGAAGGAAAATCGCTCTATTTCGCTTAGTTTGCGAAATATTTTGAGAAAAGCGGTGAATAAATGAAATCAATTCTTCTGAAGACTTCATATTACTATACTTGAAAAATCACGAAATTTGTGAAAGATGAAGACATTTTAATAGTGATCTTCTCTGTAGGGAGAAATCAGAGCTACAAAAAAGTCATTCTTGAAATTCATCCATCTCCATGATTTTCGATGATATCCAAAAAAAAAACTGATTGCATAAAAAAATAATTTATATCGCTTCATTATTCTATCACTGGAATACGAAATAATTTTTTTTTAATTCAGAGATTGTTTACATTGGAGTGCTGAATCCACAGCATTTGGAAGTAGCTAAATTGATGCTGGAAAATGGAAAACATGTGGTGTGTGAAAAACCATTAACAATGAATCTCAAACAATCAACCGAGCTGATTAATTTTGCTAGAACCAAGGGATTATTCTTAATGGAAGCTATCTGGAGTCGTTGCTTCCCAATTTACGATAAAGTTAAGAAAGAGATTGAATCTGGTGCTATTGGAGATGTCATGCAAGTTATTGTATCATTTGGATTCAGCATGCCAGATGTAGAGCGTTTGAAGTAAGAAATTTATCAGATAATTGTGTAAATGTCTCACTAAATATAGACTTTAAAAGAATTTATCAGGAGATTTTTTTTGTTGATTATGAAATACCAGATAAAGAAGGTCTCATGATAAATTGTTGGAAATCTACTGTTTTAAAAATATTCGCAAAAATAACTTGCAATTGAACTCTATAAAAATGATAAAAATAATTCAATATTGGATTTTTTATCTCGCCATCCACTGGATGGAAGGAAAATTTTCCAAAAGCTTCATTGCAATTTGTAAAATTCTTCAAATAAACTTGTTTCATAAATTCTCCCAAACTCTTCGTTTGCGAGATGTTTCCAACGTAAAATCATTGATAAAAAAAATTTGTCTTGATATCTTTCATTTTATCTAAAAATTATGTTATTAATATTCATTTGCATATTAATTTCCCGTTATCCAAGTTGTCTATCCATTCGTGGGTGGTTTTGCCAATTTCTTTGGAACGAGTAGGTTGAGAATTTCTTCGTTATGGATAGGTTCTTCAGAGAGGATTGAATAATTAAGGAAAAAGATCCTTAAGGCCCGGATAGAGTAGGGTTATTTGAGAAAACGTAGATTACACTTTACGAGGTCAAAAATGGTTCAATTTTCCAAAACTCTGTACAGCACCATTGTTCTGCATTGTCTGTATGGTGCTGTACGGAGTTTTGGAAAATTTAACCATTTTTGACCTCGTAAAGTGAAATCTACGTTTTTTCAAAAAACCCTACTCCATCCGGGCCTTAATCAAATTCCCCTAAACCTAATTGTTCTCGACTCATTCAATTCGCAGTGTGAAAGAGCAAGGAGGAGGAACAATCCTAGATTTAGGTGTTTACACTCTCCAATTCATCCAGTTCATTTACAACGGGGAGAAGCCATTATCAGTGAAGGCTGGAGGCCATCTGAATCATGATGGCGTCGATCAGTCAATGTCAGCCACACTAACGTACAGCAATAAACGTACAGCAACTATATTAACCCACTCACTGGTTAATCTTCCTAATGAAGCTTTCGTCATTGGGACAAAGGGTACAATAAAGATTCCGTACTTCTGGTGTCCAGTTAGTGTTGAACTGCCATCAGGCACGATTCAGAGTCCGCTACCAAAAGCACCACATGACTTCAACTTCATCAATAGCTGCGGTCTTCGTTACGAAGCTATGGAGGCCAGAGAATGCATCAAAGCAGGTTTGTACATTTTTAATGTTCATAGTTTTCAAAGAATTATATTATTATTGTCTGATTCCTCCAGGTCGCAAGGAGAGCAAGAAGGTGTCTCATGCGGAATCTTTGCTGATTGCTGAACTGGAAGATGAATTACGCCGACAAATTGGCGTTGTCTATCCTCAGGATTAAATGTTTAATACCATCAAATGACCCAATTGATGCCACAAAGAGACCTATTCTACCACATATCTTCCATAGAAAAATTATATCTTATCATAAATTCCAATTTGATTCTTCCTCGAAAGAATTTAGGGTCTGAACTATCATTTCCATTAATTATTTTCCTGAATTAATGATAAAAATGATTTAATTTATATTTTTGAAAATATTTTGCCCATGGCCCGATTCATGCCACCATGGCCCGATTTCTGCCATAGAGGGTTCCAATAATTGCAATCAGTTAATTTCTATCACTGGTCGTTAATTTCAAATTATTCGTCAATTTATATGAAAGTCCAATGATTTTGCTAACAACCAATACAATTTTGGATTTATTAAATACTTAAATTTTTCCAATATCACACATTGAACTGATGAGGCACTCTAACCCCACATGAAGAGCTTTAGGGCTTTATCTTGCTGAGCACGCTTGCCGCATTTTTTAACGGATTAATTTTAGAAATATATCTAGTAGAGCCAAGGTTGCTAGTGTTACGTAGGTAACCAGCCAATGGGGAAATTCCCTACGCGACCAAAAATCCCCAATCCTTACAACAATAAAAACCCCAACACTTTGAATTTTTCCCTCAGTGAAAATATTTTCAAGAATACCTTTTCAAAACCTCAATAAAACGATTTAGCAAATATTTCTTCGAAACTGAACCCAAACGCGATGAGTAAAAGTAATTGACCATCTGGCCACCAAATTTCAAGCAAATTGCGAATTGTAAAAACCATAAAAATAATCCTTCGCATTTCTTCAATTATAAAAGGTTTTACTTTTACAATCCTAAGAAATGTCCCTCTGTCTTTTCTTTAACTTTTCTATTGTTCACCTCAACACGTGAATGTTATAAAACCCGTAAAACTCCGTTTTATTGGGAAAGTACGCAGATCCCTGACTTTTCCCCCTTTTCATGGTCAAGAGTCCCGTCATCGTGGCTCGAACGCTCTACCCTCGGACCTCCCCCTCCTCAACCCAAATCGAAGATCCTGATTGGCAAACCTACAACCCCTCTTCCTCAGCTAGAGGGTTGGGTCTCATGGAACGAACACTTGGAGGAAGAATAGAATTTTTAGAGACAAGCATTTCCGAACGAACTTTCAAATAGCAAGGTTGCTAGATATCCAGGTTGGGACAATGCATGTCCCCGTGTTAAATTCTGGCGCTGTGCTCAATCTAGGGGAGAAACGGAAGAGCCAATAGCGCGCCGAGCTCAGTGTAAGCTGCGTTTTCACAGACGCCTCACTTCTTCTGGAATACGCGGTATGTATGAAATAACTAAAATTGGAATTTCGGTAATTTAGCAGTATAGCTCTGCCAACTGAAAATTAGTGTTTTTAATGTTTTATCTCAAATTTTTTTCTTCCGCCGTGCTCGGTGCGCCTATTCTAGGCTCGCATTGAATTCGGTTCATGAAAATTTCATTTTATAAATTTTTTTTTTTTTTTTTGTAAATAAGTTGTTTGTTAATTTCGAGCCGAAAAACTTGAATTTATTCATTGTGTTTAACAGCTCAATGAATACATCATTCAAACTTTAATAAAATTTCATTTCACAGTAATTTGGATACAAAATAATAAATTCAATAGAGTAGAGTTTGATGTTTTGATTGAGCATGAGGTGGGAGGCGGGGTGAGAGGTGAGGCAGGTACGAAACAATCAATTTCTTCCTGACAAAGACAGTTGGTGTGAAAACACAATGATAAACAGAGACCAATGGTCTTGAGAAAATGGTAAATTTGGTAATTCAACCAAATGAGCCTTTTCTAGACCAGTATCATTCGGGTCTTCTGTGGTGAAACACCAAAACTGTGTGTTTTGTTGTAAGAGCTAGTTGCCACCACTGCATCTGGGTTTTTTTTGGAAAATCCAGTTTTCAGATGAGTATTTTGAAGTTTCATTTAATCTGTATTAAATTTATTGAAGTTTTTTTTTTCGTCTTTTTTCTGTTTTCGTTTCTATTTTTGATTGATACTTCAAATTGAAATTGTTCCACGCGAAGTGTACAAATTATTGACAAAAGAAGGAAAAGGTACATTTTAAAAAGCACATTGTGCATGAAGTACTTGTTTCCGTGTAATATAAAAATTAAATTTTTATGCCCAATGAAGGTGGGCGGAGTTTGTTGTCAATATATTCTTCATCTAAAATCCCGAGTGTCGTTTATAGGATGGGTCGTGATAGGTTCCTTTTCGAGGCCTATGCACCACTACGTCCTCGTCGTGGCCTTGGGTTACGCCAAACGTGGTGATAATCTCAATTTTCATTTATTGTTTTTTTTTGGTTTAATTGGTTAGTGACTTCCAAAAAAAGTTAGTTGTTTTGGAAAAAATTTAATTAGGATTTTGTCCGTCTGCCTTAAAATCTTGCCACTGGCCTCTGCTACATCAAAACACATCAATTTAAAATAAAAAACTTGGTAAAATTATTGAAAAATTTTGGAATATATGGCAGAGTGAAACTGACAAATTACCGGAATTTCTATCATTTTTCTATTCTTTCATTCTAAAGAAAATATATAAAAATTAATTGCCGTATTTTTTAAATTCTTTCACTATATTATCATGAACCATTGCAAAATAATTGCCGTTATTGTTCTTTCGAATTTATTATTGTACAGTAATGTTTTAGAAATAAATATATTTTACTTAATGAATCTCAGACATCATTTACCTTATCTGTCCCCTCTCAGTCGTTGTCCTATGAGCAAAAGTGCATAAGTTAAATGACATAAAATCCACTTTAAAGAGGGAAAAGGGTATATGTGCAAAACATATCTCAATTTTTTTTCCTGAGATAATGAACAAAAACTACAAACCTAATTTTGAAGTAACAAGTGGCTGTAAATCCCAATGTGTAGCGTGAATAGGGCGTATCTTCTCAGCATACGTCCTTCTGTTATTAAGAATATAGTGATTTCTGCAATTGTCTTTCAAAAATAGATAACGATAAAAGGGCCTATCATTGGCATTCTTGCCTTGTCATTACTAATTATTTTTTCAAATTTTCTATTTACGTTAGAATTATCCAATAACAAAGAATATCTATAAAAATTCGCATATAATTGATGGAGATGATTGGAAACAGAAAGGCGTATGTAGGCAAGATGTACCCCTATATATCAGTAAAAGAAAATCAAAAGTGCTCATTCACCTAGAAAATACCTCGTTATTATTCCTAATTTGTCATGAGGAATTCTGAATTAAGAAAAAAATTACAAACAAAAGGGCATATATGCAGGAGATATGCTGTTTTGCTATTAACAACATTTTACGATAACTGCTCATCTAAAGGATATTTATTATCAGAGAATTGTTTTCCGAGAAGTGCCGTCAATAATTGCAGAAGGGTGGAAAAAAATAGATGTTTGTCACATATTGACCGCGATCAGTCACAGCGCGCTGCCCTGTGAAAATTAATTGTTTTTTACATCTTGGTTAACTTCCCCTAGATTTACCTGTAATATTTCACCTGATATTATCTAATTGTGTGATTATTTTCATATTTTTCTGGTGCTTAGTCCTCGAGACTAAACAAACAAATTTGGTACATATTTTGGTTGCTAAAAAAATCATTTTCTTCTCACAGCAGCTTCAAGGAGCGAATGCAGAAGGAGGAGAAAATGGAAAAGGACAGAAGAATGGAGAAGGAGATGATAGACCAGCAGCTCCTGGCAACGATGAAAGAGAGGGACAGGGAGTGGATGGAAAGCAGGTGCCAGATTCAAATGGTCCTATTCATAGAGAAGAGCAAGGAGGAGCAAACGAAAGGGAAGGAGGGAATGGAGAAGTACCTGATCTGAGGGAACAGCTAAGACAGGGGCGAGGAGCAGGACGATGAAGAGGACCAGGTAGAGGCTATCGTGGAAGGGGAAAATTTAGTGGTGGCAATGTCATTAAAATAATGCACATCAAAACTTCCACCTCGGCTCAATGTGAATAAAAAAAATGACACCATTCATTTATTTGATTATTTCTCTCCTTTGAATTGGAATTTTTTTTTAATTTAGGAAATTTGTCTCCCTTGGCCAAGATTTGGAGGGGAATACTTTCTCTTTCCTCATCAAATGCAATTTCTTTGGAATTACTCTCGCTCCGTTGATCGTAGGGATTTTATGTTGGTCTGGAATGAAAGGCACTGGTCTGGAATCATTTCTCCTAAATGTTCAGGGTGGGGTCGATTGACTTGGAAACCCTGGAAAAGTCAGGGAATTGAAAATTTCTGGAATAGTCAGGGAATTTCAATAATCATCAGGGAAATCTGTAGTTTGCTTTTAATTATCCCCATATTTTTAGAAGTTATAGATATTGAAAGATACATTGAAAGAATTGAACTTTTCGATTAGTCGGGACCCTGCAAAGAAGTTAACAGAAAATCATAGTTCTAAAAATTTAACGTAGTTTCGGATATTATTATTGAATTCTAATAGAAAAATAATTTTCAGTAATAACTAAGAATTTCAACGTAGGGGAAGGACCCAAAGGGTAAAAGGGACACGGATTATTTTTAGTCTTTCATACTATGAAAATCATTCGAAATGGATGGGAATATTCGAGATAGTTTTTCTCTGACCATTCCATTGAGAAGATGAGGCAATTTACCACAAAAATCATATGTCAGAAGTTATTTTTTGGAATTCTTCAATAATTTTATTTCTTGCGCAAGAATTGAAGATAAAATCCTTCCGTTCTTGAAAAAATGTCATTTTTTCGAGGATATCTCTGGTTCTATTGATTGTAGCGACCTGGGGTTGATCTGAAATCAAAGGTGGGCTCATTTCCCGTCGACTCATGGGATTAAAAAAAAATAGATGCATTTTTCCAAGTACTTCTAGGGCAAAAACTGATTTTCAGGAAATGACGTATCAATATTTGAAAAATTGATTTAAAAAAAATTTTGAACCACATAAATCGATGAGAAATGAGCTCACCTTTCATTTAAGATGAATCCCAGGTCGCTACGACCAACAGAAACGGAGATATCGTTAAAAAAGTGACTATTTTCGATTCCCAGAAGGAAAGCCCCTCAAAAGCTGGCCAAGGAAGTAAATTTTGCCAAAGATTGGAAAAAATAATTTTTGACACATGTTTTCTGCCTAAAATTTCCTCAGCTTTTCAATGGAATCGTTGGAAATCATTGAAAAAATTCCATCTCAGATCGTTCATTCGAGTGTCCATTTTACCCCATCTTTCCTTATATTTAAATAATCTTTCTTTTTTTAGGTCCTGGAATTTTATCTTAAGGCCCGAATGGAGTAGGGTCTTGTTGAGAAAACATAGATTTCACTTTATGAGGTCAAAAATGGTTCAATTTTCCAAAACTCCGT
This sequence comes from Aleiodes alternator, assembly GCA_963921955.1. Taxonomy (NCBI): domain Eukaryota; kingdom Metazoa; phylum Arthropoda; class Insecta; order Hymenoptera; family Braconidae; genus Aleiodes; species Aleiodes alternator. The sequence continues at coordinate 5,885,033 of OY998113.1, forward strand.
ACAGCACCGTACAGACATTGCAGAGCAATGGTGCTGTACTGAGTTTTGGAAAATTGAACCATTTTTGACCTCGTAAAGTGAAATCTACGTTTTTTCAAATAACCCTACTCCATCCGGGCCTTAAGTCAGGGATAAGTCATGGAAAAGTCAGGACATTTTGAAATTAGTTCTCAGTCGCCACCCTGATGTTTGTGGTTTGAAAAAAGAATTACTTTTACATATAATTAAGTAGATTGGTCCCAAGTCACTGTGACCTTCAAAAATTGCAGATATCTCTGCATATAAAAAATATTGCATAGAGAAAAAAACAGTTTCATTTTAATATTTGAGATTTTTCAGAACTTCCAATTTTTTTTCAATATTTCCTCATATTAAACTCAGGCACCCTTCCTTTGCCCATATACAGCTCAAGAGCAGTTTTATCTTCATATTCGCGATTTAGAAATAAAAAATATTCAAATACAATATCATATTAATATTGGAGATTCACTAAAAAAAGTAAAAAATGATTATTATTATTTTTCTTTATTTTATTATATTTGTTCTTTATAGTAGTCAGTTAATTTGTCAACAGTTAGATCGTGCTTTTGAAATTGAATAATAATTCCACAACAATTTTTCTTGTTGTTTTCATAACAATTATTTACAGCTTCAAATTGAACGTTTGATACGGCGAGATAAAATTTTGAATTTGTGAACTGGATGGCGCATTTCATTTGAGCGACACTTCACCTCCGTTCCCAACGAATTCTGGCGCACCCGCATGACCGTTGAGCACAGCGATTTTCCATTGTCCCAACTAGAGATGGGCGGCCGTCACATGACGCGTCACAAAACGGTCATATGACGGTCATGTCATATCACATCACGGAGTAGTTATGACCGTGACAGAATTCGGTCACAAAATTTCACTGAATGACGGTCATAAAAGGAAAAAAATTATGACCGTCATTTTCCAACTATATTAATGATTTTTTTTTCCTTTTCGAAATTATTAAATTTTGAGAAAATAGAATTCCGCACTCTGATGAATTTTGGAAGAAAGTTTCCCATAATAGAGTTTCATTGTTTCTGCGCTATCACAACGTAGCGCAGAAACAAATGACCGTCACAAATTGGAGAAATTTGATGACGGTCATTTTACATCTATATAAATGTTTTACCATCAATCATTTTTCATTCCTTGACAAAAGTAAATAAATTTAGAAATGAAAGACTCAATTGAAACCCGTTTGAATTAAAGGATAAAAAATTCATATTGCAAACAAATGTATTTAATAGTTACTGATTTTCAAAATTGACTGAAAAAAATGACCGTCACAAATTGAAGAAATTTAATGACGGTCATTTTACATCTATATAGATGTATTTTAACATCTCATTCATTTTCCATTCCTTCACAAGCATAAATTTAATTGTGACCGTCATTTTCCATTTGAAATTTTGTGACGTCATGGGACCGTCACAAGGCGGTCATTATGTGGTCATATGACGTCGGTGAAAAAATGACCGTCATTGCCCATCTCTAGGAATTACCACACTATATCGTGAAGATGATAGTAGGGATAGTTCCGAGGTTGATTCAGGGTGGGATACTATCTGCGCTATATCTGGTGCGATACGTATCTTCGAACGAGACTTCTTCATATAATTTTGATCAAACTTCGCCCGCCTTCGGCGGGCTCGTTTGATCTCTCAATTATATTGCGAAGTCTCGTTCTCGATGATAGTAAGGAAGAATATTGCAGATTTTTAGAGTGTGTGATAATTCCCCATTAAGATGTGAAGAATTTTGCCATCTTGTGCGAAATCTTTTTTGTTATTGAACGAACACACCTCTTTTTCTTATGTTGACACTGAATGCAGAATTGCACGGGCAAATTCGTCATTGGGTGCCTGGATAGGCCTATTATAGAATTTGAAGAATGTTAGAGAGCCTTCGGTCCATCCGGCACTTCTCTTGATTGTGACAACGTCCACTCCTCTACAGTGAACAGTGGATACTGCTGCGTGTCTGGTGCTGTACGCTGAGAATTGTTTTGTATCAACACCAGCTTTACCCAGGAGATTTTTTATCCAGTGTCCAATAGTTTGTGAAGTCACCATTCGTGCGGTTTGGCTGAAGAAAGCAGTAAATTTTTTCTATTTTGTTTTCTCAACTCTCTTGTAAGTTCCAAGTACTGTAAAATCATAGAAGCTACACATACTCCCGGTCTCTCTTTAAAAAATGGGAGTATCAACTCCGGCTGATACGCACCAGGCCGTGAGGTTTTGATTAAATCAGTAATTTTAATTCTGATTCCATCTGATGATTTTTCAATGTTATCAATGTTGATTAATGATAAAGTTTGTAGCCCCTGTGCAGTTGTGAGAGTTAATAAAGTGGCTACTTTTTCTCCTGCTTCTTTTAATTTCAATTCTTTCAGTGGTGGCAACTTCTCGAGGAAGTTAAGTACAGGGGTGACACTCCAGGTAGTGGCATATTTGGGTTTGGTGGGATTTTGCTTGTAAGCGCCTCTGAAAAATCGTAAAATTAAACCATCTTTGTTGACGTCATAAACTGCTATCAATGAAATTGCGGATCGTTGAGTATTTAAAGAGCTATAGCTAGCATCTATAGCTAGCATCATCCTTCAATTTTGTCGTCAAGAAACTGATTATACTAGAAGTTTTAGTATTGTAAATGTCTAGATTATGTTCATGAGCATAATTCCACCATGATTTTAAACTACTCTCGTATTGTTTGAGGGTCGATTCCGCTATAGAATTCACCGGGACTTCCACTGAATCTTCGGCGATGCCTCTTTTTAAAAATGCTTTCCCGATAATCTCCCTGCCACCAATGAAAGGTGGGATGCCAGCGGATGAAGTTTTTCTCTGAAAGGAGATTTTAATAAGGTATTACTTGGTTTGAATGTAATTGTCTGTCCAGATAGAAGAGACGTGAATAGAGGATACCACGGTTGTGTGGGCCAGAAGGGGACCACTAGTACGCCTGTTGCTTTGTCATTAATAATTTTTCGAAGACAGCGCAGAATTACTGCGAAGGGAGGAAAAGCATAGAAATTTTTATTTTCCCAACTAGTTGTGAAAGCGTCCACCAACTCCGCTTCGGGGTCTGGGAATCGTGGGTAAAATGCTTCACATTTTCTATTTACCCGAGATGCAAATAGATCTACTGAAAATGGACCGAATTTATTCTCAATTTGTTCAAACGCATATAGTGAGAGTTCCCATTCGGTGTCATCATTGGTATTACGTGAAGCTTCATCAGCTTCAACATTTTCAGCGGAACGGATATATGATGCTTTTATCCATAATTCCCTCTCTTCGCACCAGCTCCAAATTTTTCTAGCAAATTCACTGAGATGGGGGAATTGTAATCCTCCCGCTCTGTTGACATATGCTATAGCAGTGGTGTTATCTATACGTAGTAAAATTTCACAATCGTATAAGTCAGAAGCAAAACATTGCAATGCGAAGAATGCAGCAAGTAATTCGAGATAATTAATGTGATTCTTCATTTCATTCTTGTTCCAAAACCTCGATGCTCTCACTCCATCGCAATAACATCCCCAACCTGTTAAGGAAGAGTCGGAGAAAATCTCTTTTAAAAATTTGTGAGTTCTAATGGGATTTGAACCGATAGGAGCATGAATTTTCCACCATTCGAGTTCCTCAATCATGTTTTCGTTAATATGAATATTGCCTTCATAATTTTCTCCGTTGATTTTTAATGCTAAATATTTTTGTCTCTCTAGTCTCTTGCAATGAATGAATCCATAGGCCACTGCTGGACAAGCCGCAGTTAATGTCCCGAGGAACTTGCCGAACTCTCTAATTTTATAGTTTTTGTTTATTTGGAATTGATTGGATAAATTTTCTATTTGTTTTTTCTTTTTCTCTGTGAGGTTTAATGTGAAATTGACCGAATCGATAATAAAGCCTAGGAATTGACATTTCTGACTGGCCGTCGAACAACTTTTTTGGAAATTAATAATGAAACCCAAACGCTCCAATATTTCTATCACTTCTCTCATGTTCCCTTCGCAACCAGTCTTCGAGTGGTTGATGAAAAGAAAGTCATCAAGATAGAGCACTAAAAACATTCCCTTCGTTCGCAGTACATTAACAATAGGCTTCATGATTTTTGTGAAGATATATATTTACTGGAACATAAGCCGAATGGAAGACACGAAAATTGGAAGAGTTTTCCTTCGAACTGGAACCGAAGAAATTTTCTATGATTCTCATAAATTGGAACAATGAAGTATGCGTTCTTTAAATCTATAGAGCCCATGAAGTCATTTTTGGATAATAATCCCAAAACAGTTCTCATGTCTTCCATCTTGAAGTGACGAGTTTCAATGAATTTATTTAATTCTACTAGATTGAAAATGAATCGGAATGAGCCATCAGGTTTTGGAACAAGGAAATATGATGATATAAATTCTCCATCACAATGGACACACTCCTCAATAGCACCTTTTCTCAATAATTCCTTGATTTCGCTATCAATTTGCTTTGCTTCACTTTCTAAGAAAACTTTCTCTTTTGGAATGTAATTCTGGATTGGTGTTTTTGAGAAAGGAATTCTGTAACCCTTTAATATAGCCCGAATCAATTTATCACAAGTGATTTGTTTCCAAGCATCGCGGAAAAAACGTAGCCTGCCGGCTGGTTTCATTACCTGCATTAACTCTTGAATGATTACGGGTTCTTCGTCTGATTGGTCGATTCTTTCGACGTGTTTTGCGACGAATTTTGAACGAATTTTCTCTTGAACTTGAGGTGTTTCTTCAGTTGGCCCGACTGTCTGAAAGCAGTCGGGCCCTTGGAGTTTCCTTGGTTAGGAGTTTTGAGTGCCTCTTTCTTAGACTTATCTTTGATTTCAGCGCATGCTTTCTCAATTTCTTTGGCGTTCTTTACTTTGTCTTTAAGGTTGTTACCGTACAACCACTCGTCTGAAATCATTGCATCCACAGTTGGCTTGATATTTTTATTATTGAGCTATGGTGTAATGAATGATTTACGCGCTGCAGATTGCTGATGGAATACATCAGACAGAAGCTGACCGGCATGGCTCAGATAGTCTAAGAAGGTGTTCTCGTTTAAAACATCTTCAGGAGGGTCAATGATCATTGACACAGCATCACCCAATGCCGTCAATGCTGTTCCAATGCAGTTTTGCGTATCCATAAATTGTTCGTCTCTTTTCCGAGCTATGGCGGATAAGAGAGGGACTATCTCCAAATTTATTTTTGGAGCTTCTGTAAACATTTCACCTTTCATGTTATAAAGTTCCAGAATTTCCTTTTTATTTTTGTCAGGAAGACCCTCTTTCATCCACTTGCCCCAAGTATTTTTCAACTCAGGATGGAATTTGACTCCTTTGAATTTTCATTCATTGAGATCAACTCCGAGAGCTTTCAAGATGGTGTCTCTTGATTCATCATACACTGGGTACGCCTCCTGTTCTGGATGATTCTCATTTTGTGTCTCAAGGTCTCCCTTTGTGTTGACATTAGCAGTACTCCTGACGTTCTCCTTGTCTCCTAGAAAATTGGGAAATACATGGATGTGAGGAGACGAAAACTTGAAATGACACTTGTTGTATACAAACAAGAAAAAATAAAAAATATACTCTCATTGAGTTTTTTTTTATCGTATAGATTTTGCCAAAATCGTGTGGATTTTGACTCCTGATACTCGTGTGGACCCAGGAAAAAATGTTCAGATCTGATCAGATCAAATTAGATCTGATCAGATCTAATTAGATCTAATTAGATCCAATCAGATCTGAGAAAATGAAAATTTTTAACATGAATAGATCTGATCAGATCTAATTAGATCTGATTAGATCTAATTAGATCTGATTAGATCTGGTTAGATACAATCAGATCTAAGTCTGATTAGATCTGTTCAGATCTAACTAGATCTGATTAGATCCAACTAGATCTGGTCAGATCTAACTAGATCTGATCAGATCCAACTAGATCTGATCAGATCTGATGACCTAATATGTATATTGGGTCATCAGATCTGATCAGATCTGGCTGGATCTGATCAGATCTAGTTAGATCTGATCAGATCTGATCAGATCTAACTAGATCTGATCAGATATGGAAATCAAAATTAGGTGAATAGACAAACATGATCAGGCAGAATTGGATTTTCATATTATTAGAAAGGGCAGTCATAGAACTATAAATATGGTTTCTTTTAAAATCTTTTTCAAATAAAAATTTATCTGTTAAAAAAAATTGGCAATGTGTCAGATCTGTGCTCATTTCATTATCATAGAATGTCATATTTATTTTCATGCATGATTCTGCATTCCATCTAGACAGTCTCAACTTTTCTCCGAAGTTTTTTCCTCAAATTTTTCTAATCTTTTTCATTTATGATGATTCGAATTCTACTTGATATCAAGAAATCGTGTGATAGCTGAGTGGCTAGAGTAGGAGACTGGTAATCCTATGGTCCTGGGTTCGATCCCGCCGAGGTCCATTTTTTTTTTTCGATTTTTTTTTCTTTAAAAATTTTAATTTTCATTCATTTGTTTAGTAAATAATTCAGATTTTTATTTATTTTTCATTTTCTCTAAAATATGAAATTTTTAATTTTGGATTTTGTGCAGATCCAATTGGATCTGATCAGATCTAAGGAACTCAGATCTAAGGAACTCAGATCTAATTGGATCAAATTAGATCTGGTCAGAGCGTGCCAATTTTCAGATCTGATCAGATCTAAGGAACTCAGATCTAATTAGATCTGATCAGATCTAATTTGATCTGATCAGATCTGAACATTTTTTCCTGGGGAGTATAAGGAATATCTCTCATCAAGACATAAATACCTACCGGATGTCTCAACCATAAAAGTTCTGGGAACTGAATTATGGTCTGGAGGAGATTTTTCTGGTGGAGAAGGCTCTTTGTGATTATCAATTGGTCTTATCTCTCTTGGAGAAGATGCTTTTTCTGGGCAACCAACGATTCAACCACTTGTGGGAGGTTAGATACTTGGTCAAAGAGAATATCATATTTTCTCTCTCTTCTCTCACGTCGCCTTTCTCATGATTTCGACCTTGATCTAGAATTTGATCTTGATCGTGATCTCATATGCCTTTTTGGCATTATGAAACTTAATTATTCAATTTTTTATTGAAAAACGTAATAGAAACGTGTTGATGCTTCGGCACACCGAAACAATATGAAGTTAACCACAAAACAGTGGCGAAATAACGACGCCGCCGGCTTCCCCGGCGACGCCATTTTGATTGGCCGTGCCGGCACGTGCGCACGGTATCGTTATTTTCAAGTTTCTCATTAAATATTAATAAACTCGAGAAAGTAAGCCCGTAGTCACTTGTCAAATAACGAGGGGTGCGTTGTTGCTCGCTTGCTACGCTCGCTCGCGAGTTGGGGTACATTCGGGCTTGCTGGCTACGCTCGTTCGTGAATGGAGGAGTGTTGTCTTGTTGGTTTTAGAATGTGTTTGACCTTTCAGAGGTCACAAAAAAAACTTTCCGATTCATTCATTGTCTGGCTACAGATTTTCTTTATAATGTGAAAGGGCTGTTCGTTTTACCATAAGGCCCACCCCTCCCGGTTTCATTTTACCGCAGGGTGGTCCCTTTTGCCCCATCATTCTCTACTAGTGACGTATTTTTGATTGAAATTTGGGAATTTTCCACAAATTTCGTATTTTTTTCATCACTTTTCCGCAAAAAAACTCAGAAACTAAGGAGCTGACATGGCTCATAATCTAATAGGGGCTAAGTTACATAAAGATGATTCCATTCTATTAAAAAAAATTTTGATCGGATAAGTAATGGCAGGGCAATCGTTTTTCAAAATTTCCTCACATACGCACATACATACATACATACATACATACACACACACACACACACGGACAGTTCCGTAAAAATCTCAGAAATTCATCTCAGCATCTTGAAACATCGAGATCTGATGAAAAATCGAAAATCGATTTTCGGGGCAAATACAATAACTTCCTTATCGGGAAGTTAATAATTGGTAAGTGATAGAAACGTCATTAACACGGAAACTTGAATTTTAATAGCGAAAACTTGATTAAACCGGTCAATGAGAAACGTATGAGTGTGAGAGAGACAGAGAGTGAGGGAGTGGGGGAATATCGCTGGGCGCAGCATATTCCCCACCTTTGATACACTTTGTATACGAGTTAGCGGGTGTTTCACGAGAAAACTTTATTTCTAATTGAAATTATATCATTGAAATTAAACTAGAACTGCCCGAACAAACAACAAGATAAATAATAAATGAATTGTATGGAAATTATCTCAAGTCGTGTCTGTTTTCTTTACGTTATTAACATTGGCCAGAACAGAGTTAAACATTTTCAATAATATATTCCGAACATTCTTAAACAAGATTGGCCCGAACAGTACAAAAATAAATTAACAAAAATTCAAAACAGTGAGTTGAAATAAGAATTTAAAATTTCAACGTCACGTGGGTGCTTCCCATACGGCTTAAAAAAATAATACCCGCTGATAGCCTCCCTAGTGGAGTGTTAAATTATGATACAATTTTCTAAGGGAAAGGTTAATAAAATATGATGATGTCACAATTGATGGCGAAACATTTTCATATTTTGACAATAAAAGTCAATACACCACAGTGAAGCTATTTTACCAATTAATATACAAAAAAAAACATCAAAGTATGATATTTTATGATAGATTCTGTAAAAATATTTCATATTATGACATTTTCTGACAAATTTGCTATCCCTATTTACACCCGAATTATGACAGATCATGGCAGATTCTTCGATAATTTGTCGAATTATAACATTTTTTTTCTGAATAAATATGACGAAATCTGACCTGCTTGTTCCAATTCACGGATAGAAATCGTCAATTTTGGATGGAAAGTTTCAAATATGATCGATATATGTCCGATTCTGACCGACTTTTGACGAAATCTGACATAAATTGTCAGCCAGTTTTGATGTATTTCTACAAAATTCTGCAGCGTCTGTCATTTTTCTACAGAATCTGACGACTCGATTTCCACGAGGGATCTCTCTGCATTATTTGTTTCATTACGAATGATCCAATTTTTTCTTGACTTCAATTTAAGATTTTTCTCGAAAAACTCTCTTATCTGCTCCCGAGAATTATAGTTGTCAGTAACGCGATCATGCTATTTCAAAAAAAAGATAACGAAAATCACGAACATTCACGAAATCAAGTGGATAATAGACTGTCTATACTAATATAGGTTTTTCTGCTGACGTGTAAGCAATGTGCTTCTGAAAGGGAGGAAATAAATGTCATATTCTACTTTTTAGGGTCATTGTGAAAATAAGTATTGGACTAAATAAATTAAATATTTTTGAACAAAACCATCAGAAACTGCAGAATTTTTTGTTGGTATAGTCTTTACTCGGAAATATAAAAGACAGTGAAAATTGAGGTGGGCCATTTTACAGTGAACCGAAACGTGTCGGCGATATTTAGATATTTTGTAATGTTGGGAACGAGTTCTCTCTACTGGCTTCTTTCTATTCTAATTGTCACTCAGCATTTCGATTTGTCCAGAGGAATACCGGTGGAAAGATGGATGCAACAATACAAAGATCATTTTGATTACTATAATGATGAAACTTGGTGGATGAGATACTATGAAAATGATGAATTCTACAGTCAATCTGGACCTGTTTTTATCATGATTGGTGGAGAAACTTCAATTACACCTGTTCATGTTCAAGAGACTTCCTTCATGTACCAATTGGCCAAGGTTCATGGAGCCATGATGTATACTATTGAGCATCGGTATTATGGGGAAAGTCATCCAGTTCCGTGAGTTCATTCATTCATTTATTGAGTAATGAACAAAGAGTCTGATGGCGTAACGAGAAAACCGAAGAAATTAATTTCACTCTGTGATCAGTTATTCTCAAGTATCTTTGGATATAAGTGTTATGGAGAATTTTTTTTCATAACTTATTGTGAAAATGCAATTCTCCTTAAAAAAAACAAGCTAATATGAGCAAAACCTTATCAGTAACTGGAAATAACTCAATTCCTTCTTATGTTTTATCATTGGATTTTTTCAATTGAGAAGATGAAATTAATTAATTCAGTATAGAAGAAATGAAACACGACAAAAGCCCTCATAATGCGAATTTTTTTTATAAAAATTTCAAATGCCATTAAAAAGAATGAGAGCAGAATTGCTCTATGAACCGCGAAAAATATAGAACTAGTCTGTTTTACCTGTTCATTCCTAAATTTGAATGCCCTGAACAATGTGCTTAATTTACGTAAATAATTATGATTTTTTGTAGTGATACTAGTATCGAGAATCTCGGATATCTGAGCGTTTCGCAGGCACTTGCAGACATAGCGTTGTTCATTGAAATACAAAAAATACAATTGAATAGTTCCAACCCTTTCGTTATGGTTTTTGGATCTTCTTATGCTGGTAATTTGGCAGCATGGATGAGAGTCGAGTACCCGAATTTGGTCCATGGAGCATTAGCAGATAGTGCACCCATTTACGTTAAAGCTGATTTCTTCGGTAATGATTTGTTCATACAAAATTTATCAGAATCCAGTATAATTGTAATTCCATGAAATGTTCTTTTCGTTTTTGCTCCAAGAATATTATGAACTTGTTGAAAATTCCATTCGTCAGTACGATGAAAGATGTGCGATAAGTATCAAAGAGACATTTTCAGTTTTTGGATTATTTCTTAAAAGTCCCCAGATTGATCCAATCGCATTGAAAGGTGATTTCAAGTAAGTTAAAATAACTAAACGAATACCAAGCATTTTTATGATATTTATTATTAATTAATTTAATATTTTCTCCGTCTTTCTTTTTCTCGTTAAGATTGTGCCATCTTGTGGATCTCTCCCAACCTTCTGAAATCTCACATATGATTATTGTCTTGATTAATGTAATGGAATTTCTTTACAATCTTCGATTCTCAATATTCATTTAGAATTAAACAATTAAAGGATATTTTTTGTTCCAGATAATCGCTAATGCTGTACTTTACAATAGAATTGAGATGAATGGAAGAACATCAATTGAGAATATTTGCATGTTCATGAGAGCAGCTGAAGCTATACCCCCATACTATAGACTTGCTGAACTTTTGAAACGAAAATTTGAAAACAAAGGTTCTTGTATAAATTTGAAGTATAATCATTCGTTAGAAAAATCTCTCCAGACGTCTTGGGAATCTACGGGAGTTAGAGGTATCAAACTTTTGATATTTTTGCTTTCGAATAGAAGCATTGTAAGCGTCATTTTCTTCGAATGTGAGATTTCATCGGATTATGACTTCAAATGATCTAAAATGTCGGAAGATGATATTTTTTTTTCCAAATATCTGTATGTGTGTATGCATGTGATGACCAGCTCATCACTTGATTCTGAAACGGCTGCATGTATCGATATGGAATTTTGAGGGTTTATTGGCGCCATGTTCTCAGCGAAATTTCAGTTCGTTCGGCTTAATGGTTCCCAAGAAAAGCAAATTGTCGAAAAATCATTTTTTCGAGTTTTCTCAGTGAAAAATCAATGATGATAGAACGCCAGTGCGTTCTAAAAAAACGTCCACAAGTACATGTCCCGATTCCATTGGAAAAAAAATACGAGGTCAGAATAGTACAAATCAGTAGATCTTCCAACGCGCGACTCCAAGTTCCATCGGATGACGAGTTGTGCCTTACTTTTTCAAATTAATTCAGCATCTTATTATTAGCATAGGAGATAAAGTTCGCATTGTACAATAAATTCGAAAAATTGAACAGTAACGAAATTAAACAAAAGACTTTGTGTGCCGAATGAGAGCACACATTAAAAGCACACCAAGTACTTTTTTTTTCGTTAATTTCTTTACTATTCAGTTTTTCAAATTCATCCCCGGTGGATCACTCGATTGAGGATTGCGGAGGGGGGGAGGGGGGCTGACTTGCTCACTCATCTGATCACTATTCGAACATTAGTCGATGGTAATTTGAATAACAAGATGACCAGCGATCAACTCAACATTGGGTCGACTGCCGGTCGATCCCAAGTGGAAACGTCGACTCGACTAACAATCGACTATGAACATTTTTTGAGCACTTTTCAATTATGGATGATGAATGGCTTCATCGATCCGCGTCTGACTATGTATAGAGTCGATTGTTAATCGATCCATATAGCCAAAAGCCTTCAATCGACGACTGATCAAATGATAAATTTTCTGGAGTGCGTGTCGATTATAGGTGATGAAGTGGCCTATCGACCAGCAATCAACTATGTGTTAAGTCGATCACTGGTTGATGATATCGATGAGAGCATGGAGTCGACTCTTGAATATAAAGTCGATTGGTAATCGACCCATGAATTGGATCTCCTGATTGAATACTCAAACTTCCGGAGCGCTTGTCCATTATAGTTAATGGAGTGGCCTCTCAACTAGCAATATACGTTGAACGGACTTCATCAACGTTAAAGCATTCATGTTTCCTAATAATCTAAATAATTGGACAACATTTGGATATTATTATTCATCATGATGAGTTACTATATAAGAGTTCCCTAAAAAGTTTCTCTGGAAGTCCCCCTTAACGTTCCTCTAGAAGTTCCTCTAGGGAGTAATTCTGCGTGTTTGAAGCCAGTCTAGAGGTTTATCATTTTGCTGCCGTCAGAGGGCATGGTGCTTGAAAATAGGATCGTAATGCTTGAACTTCGGAAGACTTAGTGATGTTAAGTATTCAGTCAACACGATAAACAACATTTTGAAGCGATAACTGCTACACTACTCATCTGTTGATTGATTTTTTGATAACAATTTCAGGTTGGTCCAACCGGATTGGATTGAAAATGTAACGAAGTGTTCCCAAGCTCAATCGTTGCAGCCTCATTTTTTCATGTCCTCTGATGGGAGCAAAATTATAAACTTTTAGACTAGCTCAGAACGCGCAGAATTAGTCCCCTGGAGGTTCCCCTCAGAGTTTTGAACGCTCATAAAGTCAGTTTGACGTTTATAAGGGCCGGTTTCGCCGCGAGATAATAATGGCCATTGCTATAATGGCGATGAAGGGAAAATTAAGTCGAAGTCGGAAATTAACTTAATGCCGATTATCTTGATTTGGTAGTGAGGGGAAATATGGCGATGATATAAATAGGGGAAGTCACTGAAGTGGCAGGATTTGTAACCGATAAAAATTATTTTGTCCAATATAGTTCAATCTGATGGATTAAATCAAAAGAAAATATAAAAGAAAAATGTTTCCATTACTTTTCTTCCCACTGAGGACTCAATATTTCAAGAGGTTAAGTCGCCATTTTCCTTCCCCTCCGTCGAATTAAGATAATTGCCATTAACTTAATCCGACTTTAACTTTCCTTGAAAATTAGCTGATGGCCATTACTCGCGGTGGAACTAGGCCTCAATGTCAGTTTAACATTCATAATCATTCAGAATGTGTTTAATTCAGAGACAACTTCAGCTTGGATCATACCGTACATCATAAGAAAAACCCTTCCAAAAATTGACCAAAAAATAAAATTTTTCCAAAAATTGAAAAAAACATTTGTTTCCGCCTAAATTCCTTCAGCTTTTCAATGGAATTATTAGGAATTTCCATCTCGAATTGTTTAATTGAATTGTCTCTTTTACCCCATATTTTCCTACGTTGAAATTCTTAGTTATTCCTGATAATAATTCTTTCATTAGAATTCAACTATGAGACCCTAAACTGCGTTAAATTTTTAGGACTGTGATTCTCTGTTAACCTTTTTGCAGATTTTTGATTAATCGAGAAGTTTAATTTTCTCGATTGAATATTTATAATTTGAAAAGATATGGAGATAATCAAAAATAAGCTGAAAATTTCCCTCACTAAGATTTAAATTGACTGACTTTTCCAGGTTTTCTAGGTTTTCCAGGTTAATTGCTACCCTGAGTCGTTTGAAAATTCTCATTAACGGAAACTGATGGCAGTCAACTCGATACTCTATTGGAGTAGGCTCAATAGTTCACACTGCTGCTTATAATGTAGGGCCGAGACATTAGTGTACGGCTTGATCTAGGCTGAAGTTGTCTCTGAATCAAACACTTTCTGAATGATTATGAATGTTAAACTAACATTTATAAACTTCAAACTGAGTTATGAGTAGGACCGGAAACTTCATTTAAATTCAAGTCTCACTAAGTTGCTAAGCAACTAGGACACTCGAATCAAACATAGATTTGATGATTGAATGATATTTTAAATGTCAAAGTGACATTTGTGAGAGTTTTCGCGCGTTTGAATTTTGAGGCGACCGCTGAACGGAGCTCTGAGGGGACTTCTGAGCGGAATTCTGAGAGGAGCTGTGAGCGGAACTCTCGGCGAACTTCCAAACGCCTAAAAATTCACAAATGTCACTTCAACATTTCAAACTTCATTCACTCATCAAATTCATTTATTGATTTGAGTATCCGAGTTGCTTAGCAACTTAGTGAGACTCAAAATTAGATGAAGTCTCCGGCCCTACTTATGAGCTTTCAAAACTCTCAAGGGAACTTCCAGAGGAACTTTCAGGGGAACTTTTCAAGAAACTCGTAGAATAACTTATCACTAGTAACCCAGACTTTAGTTATTATTTCGTCCAGTATAGTTGCTAGGTAACCACTCGCACAATTACAAATGTGTAAAATCAAATTCGTCAGAATGTTGAAAATCTTAGGGGGAATTGAACGGGCATCTCAGGAAGAATTGGGGGGGGGGGGGGGGAGGATCTTAGGGGGAATTGGCGGAGGATCACAGGCGACATTACAGGGGAATCTCAGAGGGATTTGAAGTGGGATCTCAGAGGGAATTGGAAGGAATCTTGGGGGGTATTCTCATTTCAATTACTGGAATGTGTGAAACAGTCTGACAGTTTAACATTTACCACATCTGAAACTCGAACGGGTGACTAGCAGCTTACCTGGACGAAATAATACCTAAAGTAGGGTTCCTCAATCAGGTTTCGATCAATCGTAAAATAATTTTCTTTTGAGTCCGTCAAGCTGTACAGCCAATAGAACTTCTTTTTGAACGAAAATTGTTATATAGTGGCCTCTATAGATTCAGTTGAACTAAAACGGCACTCTCTGCAGCTTCAATTACGAAGCTTTGAGAACGTAGAGGGTCTTCGATGTATTTTCTATCCCAATTCAAAAGCTCTAAAGTTAATTAGAGTCAGAAAAAGAAGAAAAAGTATGATTTGATGCTGCGTGAAAGAAAACTTTTTTCTAGAGAAATCATGAATCGGGAAGCTTAATTTTCTAGCTCGAAGTGAGTCGAAGTTATGATGTGTCCCATGTTAAAAAGGTAATCCGTAATTTTGGAGAGAATTTCTGGATCTTTGCTACATGCACGACTTCTTGCCTTCCAGGGCGGATATATTTTCTTTACTCTCGTGAAAAATATTGTTAAGTTAGTCGAGTGCTCCTCAGTAAAGACACAATTCCAGAATATATGATTCAGGTCCTGTTCCTCCTTGCCATAGGGACAGCTACTGTTCTCTCTCTTCTCAATCTCAAATAAGTATTCACCCGCACAGATGTCACATATGAAAATTTTCATTGCACATGCCATGGATTCGCCATGGATGCTGCCATGACCAAATCCATGGAATATATCATAGCACCTGCCATCAGTATTTCGAAGAAAAACCATGGATGGTGCCATGGACAAATCGTCGAACCATTGCTTTACGAACGGCGATTGTCCATGGCGAATCTGCCATGGACAAAGGAGAATTTACCATGGTTTTTCTATATACAAATTTCCGTCATTACGAATGTCCAGGGCGTATTTGCCATGAATAGAGGAGAATTTACCATGGTTTTTTGTATGTGTAAATTTTCGTCATTACGGATGTCCATGGCGTATTTGCCATGGATAGAGGAGCATCTACCATGGTTTTTCTATATATCAATGTTCGTCATTACAGATGTCCATGGCGTCTTTGCCATGGATAGAGGAGAAGTTACCATGGTTTTTCTATATATAGATTTTCGTCATTACAGATGTCCATGGCGTATTTGCCATGGATAGAGGAGAATTTACCATGTTTTTCTATACATACATTTCCCGTCATTACGAATGTCCATGGTACATTTGCCATGGATAAATGAGGATTCACCTTAGTTTTTTTTTCATATAAATTCTCGTCATGGCAATGGTGCATGGAGGATTTGCCATGGATCCATGACAGCTTGCCATGGTTTTTTTGTGTATAAATTTTCATCATGGCGATCCTCCATAGACCCGGGAAAAAATCGACATATATGCCCATATATGTCCATATATGATCATATATGTTCATGCGCGGTCAATTTCCATATATGACCATATACGAACATATATGGCCATATATGTCCATATATGGTCATGTATGGTTGTCCCGGGAAAAAATTGTCATACATGTCCATACATGATCATATATGAGCATATATGGACATATATGTCGATTTTTTCCCGGGTATGGCAGTCCCATATATGATCATATATGGGCATATATTATCATATAGGGGCATATATGATCATATATGGGTATTTATGTCGATATTTTCTCGGAATATATCATCAAAATGTTCTAATATATGAACATAATATATCAGTATTGATTCCCTTGATCACTCAATTCCCCATTAATAACGAATTTGAATTGAAAAAAAAAAAAAAAAAAAACTTCCAGCTGGGATCGAACCCGGGACCGTCACATGTGAGTCCATCATCCTACCACCTTCGCTATTCGCATTTCACATACTTAATGGATGAATTTTAATCCTGATATAGTGATCAATGTCTTTCGGACTTAGAAAAAGTGAATTCAATTGAATTATTTCAATCATTGTAAATAATTTAGTGATACCAAAAAAACTGATTTTCGAATGCTGGCAGAATTTTAAGTTCTCAAAGTAAGCGGTAAACAACTAAAAGAATGTGCATTTACCATTAATTATTCAAATTTATCATTTTCACATTCTTATCTGGATTGAGTGAGCATTTTTTCATATGTTTCATATATGCACATATATGTTCATATATGTTCATATACGTTCCATATATGCCCATATATGTTCATATATGTCCATATGTGTTTCATATATGCCCATAGCTGCTCAGTTTCCACAGGATCATACGACCATATATGACCATGTAAGCCCATATATGTCCATATATGTCTCATATATGCCCATATATGTTCATATATGTTCCATATATGCCCATATATGCTCCTATATGTCCATATGTGTCTCATATATGCCCATACCTATTCGGTTCCCACAGGAGCATACGACCCTATATGCCCATGTATGCCCATACATGTCCATATATGTCCATACATGCTCATATATGTTTCATGTATGTCCATATATGCCCATAGCTGTCTGATTTCTCGGAGAAACGTATGAGCATATATGTCCATATATGTTCATATATGTACATATATGTGACATATATGTACATATATGTCACATTTATGTTCATATATGTCCCATATATGCACATATATGTTCATATATGACGATTTTTTCCCGGGGAAGATTTGCCATGGATACATGTTAACTAGAGTGTCTCAAAAAAATCGAATATTTTTTTTTTCTCGAAGCACATTGAGAAATCGTCGAAGTATCTCTAAAAAAAGATCCTGTAAAAATTTGAGCTCTTAATATTAATATTTAGTGGTGGCGCTTTGTAATTTTCTATTTCCCATTTGAATAACATAGGAAAATGTTCTTTTGAATTTTTGAATTTTGTAACGTGATAACGAGCTACTTCACAGGTAAAACCGAATCAGTCTTTATAGGAAATTGAATGCTCTACAAAAAAGGTCTGATTGACATTTTGCGTAAGTCAAGCTGTTTTAAAGATATCGAGCTTCAAACTTCAAACTGTTTAAAATTACGCTTTGTTTTTTTCTTAAACACAAAAAAAATAATTTATATGTATTGAAAACCCATTATTAGTAACTTGAGATAAAAAATATGCATATATTTAATGGAATGCATATCCAAAATTCTCAATAATTTGACAAATGCTAATTTCTATTCATTTTTAGCGAAAAATACACCCAGCAAAAAAATTAAGGGAACGGTAAATTTTGTCAGTTTTTTGCTTGATTTTCAAATGGCTGTAACTTCGCCAAAAATGATCGTATCAGAATGAAAAAAAAATCGTTGGAAAGCTTGAAGTCTCTACTCTTGAAATCTTGAGATGAAAATTTTTTATGACCATTCGTTATAACGAGATAGGAGAGTTGAAAGTGGAAATTTTTTTTCCTTTTTTTTTCATTTTTTCAACTTGTTCCACGGACTTCAAAAAAATTTTCTCGACTTAACCCTTATAAAGATCGTGTAGCCTGGTCTTTCAGCTTCAATTTCTTTTTTTTTTCCCTACGACCCTTTGTTGCTGAGATATTGTCGATTGAATCAAAAAACACCCTTTTGTCTTTAATCGTCGATATCTCAGGAACTACTGATCGCACAGCGAGCGGATGACGAGATTCGTAAACTTGAATAAATTTCCTGTGAGATTCTTGCACTGCTTGATTGAAAAAAAATTTTCTTCCAATTTTAAAATTGGTTCGAAAAACTACCAAAAATTGCGTTTTTTTCCTTTTTTTGAAAATTGCCCTGCATTTTGCGAATTTTGCGAAAATTGAAAATGTTTCAACGTTTTTCTTTAGTTTAATGTGTGCTGGAACATCCCCTCAATTTTCAAGCCAATCGGTTCGACCGTTTTTTTTCCCGAACGAACAAAGTTTCAGCAAAAATTAAAGGAACACTTTTTTGTGCCCTAAACAGCAATTAATGATGATTAGGGCTGAAAATGTTTTTTCTCCGTTATTTTTCCGTGATTTTTCGTGCAAAATTTGTTGAATTCCATCGAAAAATGAGAACAATGAAAAATGAAGAAAAATCAATAAAAAAAATCGGAAAAACAATTTTTTTAAACGAAAAAAAATTGAAAAAAAAAATTGTTTGAAAAAATCTGCTGAGTCACTATCTCTCCAAATCAAATGCGATTCCGGTGTTTTTTTTTCATTTTTCGAATTTTTTTTCCAAGTTTTCTACTGGTTTTTGGAGAACAAAAATTGATTTTTTCATTGATTTTCAAAAGAAGATAAAATTTCTAATTTTCCATTGATTAAAAAAAAATTGAATTTTTTATTGATTAATGAAAAACAAAATTTCAATTTTTTTATTGATTTTTCTTCATTTTTCATTGTTCTCATTTTTCGATGGAATTCAACAAATTTTGCATGAAAAATCACGGAAAAATAACGGAGAAAAAACATTTTCAGCCCTAATCATCATTAATTGGTGTTTAGGGCACAAAAAAGTGTTCCTTTAATTTTTGCTGAAACTTTGTTCGTTCGGGAAAAAAAACGGTCGAACCGATTGGCTTGAAAATTGAGGGGATGTTCCAGCACACATTAAACTAAAGAAAAACGTTGAAACATTTTCAATTTTCGCAAAATTCGCAAAATGCAGGGCAATTTTCAAAAAAAGGAAAAAAACGCAATTTTTTGGTAGTTTTTCGAACCAATTTTAAAATTGGAAGAAAATTTTTTTTCAATCAAGCAGTGCAAGAATCTCACAGGAAATTTATTCAAGTTTACGAATCTCGTCATCCGCTCGCTGTGCGATCAGTAGTTCCTGAGATATCGACGATTAAAGACAAAAGGGTGTTTTTTGATTCAATCGACAATATCTCAGCAACAAAGGGTCGTAGGGAAAAAAAAAAGAAATTGAAGCTGGAAGACCAGGCTACACGATCTTTATAAGGGTTAAGTCGAGAAAATTTTTTTGAAGTCCGTGGAACAAGTTGAAAAAATGAAAAAAAAAGGAAAAAAAATTTTCCACTTTCAACTCTCCTATCTCGTTATAACGAATGGTCATAAAAAATTTTCATCTCAAGATTTCAAGAGTAGAGACTTCAAGCTTTCCAACGATTTTTTTTTTATTCTGATACGATTATTTTTGGCGAAGTTACAGCCATTTGAAAATCACGCAAAAAACTGACAAAATTTACCGTTCCCTTAATTTTTTTGCTGGGTGTATTTTTCGCTAAAAATGAATAGAAATTAGCATTTGTCAAATTATTGAGAATTTTGGATATGCATTCCATTAAATATATGCATATTTTTTATCTCAAGTTACTAATAATGGGTTTTTAATACATATAAATTATTTTTTTTGTGTTTAAGAAAAAAACAAAGCGTAATTTTAAACAGTTTGAAGTTTGAAGCTCGATATCTTTAAAACAGCTTGACTTACGCAAAGTGTCAATCAGACCTTTTTTGTAGAGCATCCAATTTCCTATAAAGACTGATTCGGTTTTACCTGTGAAGTAGCTCGTTATCACGTTACAAAATTCAAAAATTCAAAAGAACATTTTCCTATGTTATTTAAATGGGAAATAGAAAATTACAAAGCGCCACCTCTAAATATTAATATTAAGAGCTCAAATTTTTACAGCATCTTTTTTTAGAGATACTTCGACGATTTCTCAATGTGCCCCGAGAAAAAAAAAGTATTCGATTTTTTTGAGACACTCTAATGTTAACTTATCATGGTTTTTTTTAACAACAACTATTAATAGGAAAAATTGATTTATACAATTTTACTTTTTCACTAAATTTATTTATTTATGGATATCTTGGAAACTAAGTGAGATAGAGCAATTTTGTTTGGACCCTTTTTTATTGATAAAGAATTTCAACAGCTACAAAACAAGAAGATAAAATCGCTGTATCTCGCTTAGTTTTCGAGATATTTTCGAAAGCAATTAAGGTAGAGTCCCAAAGTAGGAATGAGTTCGTTGAGCATCTAGAATTATGTATTTTTTATCGATCGAACAATATTATAACAATGGGGAATTCTTAAAAAAAAAAAAAATTATTCAAGCAGATTTTTTTCATTTTATGTAATGAATAACAAATTTTAATGAATTTTTAATACTAATTTGAGTCACCCTATCTAGAATTCACTGCTACCAACCGTACGCTCATATGGCGCGCATTCTAACCTTTCATTTGAATGTGAGCCAAGGCGCATTGGCATGATAGATATAATGAGTAATCCCATTGTATATATTTCACCATAAATCAATTGCGGGCCAGTAGTGGACGATTTGTAAAAAAAACAAAACTTCAGCAAGTCGAAAAAGGCGTTCAGAATTTGCATTCTTATAATACGAAAAGAGCTCGGGCTGAAACTGATGAGACAGAAAAAAAATGCTGTGTTGAAGGCTCACGAGTAATGGACATTGCTTTCGTGGCTGAGCAAATGACATGCTCAGGATGTTCGGCACGATTAGCTCTCAGCTTCATTGAAAAAGAGCAAAAATCTGGTTTGGCATCAGTCTTCCAAATCCGGTGTGATTGTTATTGGGAGGTTCATCGAACCATTTGAACTCTCGTTCAAAATCATTTCATCAAAAAAAATATATATAAAAAATAATATCGTTGGCGGGTTACATTGTAACATTATGAGAAAAAAAATGATAAAAAATATTAAAAATAAAATAAAAAAATGAAATCATTCTTTAGTGCTCCCGAAATTTCATAATTCTCTTACAATAATTCAACGACTGCATTGCTTTTACAGGTATAAATATAACCTCTTTTGTGTGACGTGCTCCGTGTTCTACGTTTTTTTTATTTGTTCTACGTTCGTTCCCGATATTTGTTCAATCACTAATTCTCGCTGCTTTATTAATCCTTTTTTCCTTCAAAATTGACATTTCAAATATTTTCATACATTTTTTATTAATTATTTATGTTTTTTGACACGAGCATTAGCCTAGGGAAAAAAAATCTCTAGGGCAGCACATTCACACTGCAAGCAGAGAGAGAGCCACCGACATCTGAGTGAGATAGTCGCGTGGTTATTTATTATAAAAAATCATTAAAAAAGAACGGCACGGCAAACACTATTTTTTTATCAATAAATAAAGCTTAAAATTAATTCTTTCCCCTGAGAAGTTTTTTTTAATAGGTGAACTGTGCCGTTTTCGAGCAAATAATCCACTTCCGGTCATATTCGGGCACTTTGCTATTCCATCAATGTAATTTTAAGCAACTTTGATAATTAATATCTAATAAACTACACGGCTAGGGTGACTCAAATTGCACAGAAAAAGGAAAAAAAATATGATCTTTAAGAATAAGTGAAAAAAAACGGGGGTCAACTGTGACCGAGATCTCTGGGAGTTACCTTACCTTAAAAGAAAAATTTGATTTATCCAATTTTTCTTTTTCAGGAGATTCATTTGTTTATGAATATCTCCGAAACTAAGTGAGATAGCGCAATTCCGAATATTATTGATTACGAATATTATTTTATTCTTTAATTTTTATTTGAATTTATTAATTCTCAGAATCTCAATAATAATAATAATAACACTCGGAACCGTGAGTTCGTTGTGCTTCACTCGGGAGTCCCCAAGACTCCGTCGTCTTTAACCTCAGGAAGTCGGCCTTCCGTCGGCAGAGTGTTGTCAGAACACTGGCTGCCAAGGTTGCCCACCCGGCGTGTAGGACACTCGTTGCAGTAAGGACTCAGGAGTAAGACACCCAAAGACACCCTTGGGAGTCTCCTCCGTTGAGTGGGCCTCGGGTCGCCGAAACCACCGTTGGCCATGAGTCGTCTGATTAATTTGGGCGAGCGTCGCCCAAATTTTATACGCGTGAGAGCCTACCCCCACCACTACCCATCACGTGACGTTGTCATAGCAACCGCTTAGTGGGGGTAGGGCTGTGTATAGCGCTCGGGCCGTGTGCAACGTTTTACATACGTTGCAAGGCTTCAGGCGAAATTGCTCTATCTCGCTTAGTTTCCAGCATGTTCAAAGAAAAATAAATCCAGTGATGAAGTAAAATAGCATAAATCTACTTTTTCTTTCAATTGTTTTTGGGAATATTTCCAAAACTAAGGAAGATTGAGCGATTTTATTTACAACTCGTTTTATAGCTCTTGAAATATTCTATAAACAAAAAAGGATCCAAGCACAAAATTGCTCTATCTCTCTTGGTTTCTAAGATATCCATAAATAAATGAGTTCAGTGGAAAAGTAAAATTGGATAGAAAATTTTTTCTTATCAACTGTTTTTGAAAATATCTCGGAAACTACGCGAGATAGAGGGATTTCGTCTTGATTCTTCTTTTTAGCTTTTAAAGTTCACTACAAAACGGATACAAGCGAAATTACTCTATGTCGCTTAGTTTTCGAGATATTGAAGAGGAAGAATCCAGCGAAACAGTCAAATTGAAGAAATCAATTCTTCCAATCAATTACTTTTAAGAATATCTCGGAAACTAAGCAGGATAGATTGATTTTCCCTTGAACTTTTTTTGTAGCTCTTAAAATTCTCCATAAAAAAAGTTCAAGATAAAATTGCTCTATTTCACTTCAGAATAGAAAAGTAAAATTGGATAAATTAACTTTTCCTATCAATTGTTTTGAGAATATCTCGGAAACTGAGCGAGATGGAGCGATTTCACCTCCGTCTCGGGGTGAAATCACTTTATCAATAGCTCTATCCCGCTTAGTTTCCAAGATATTCATAAAAAATGAATGAAGTGCAAAAGTAAAACTCAATAAATCATTTTTTTTCAATTGTTTCTGAGAATATCTTGAAAACAAAGCGAGATAGAGTGATGTGATGCCCATCTTTTTTCACAGCTTTCGAAATTTTCTATTGAAAAATATTCAGCCAAAATTGCTCTATCTCGCTTAATTTTCGAGATATTCATGAATAAATAAATGTAGTAAAAATTCAAATTGAATGAGTTGACTTTTTTCAAAATTGCCTTTGAAAATATCACGAAACTACGCGAGATAAAGCGATTTCACCTTCATCTTGTTCTGTAGCTCTTGAAATTCTCTTCAAATACAAATTCGACTGAAATTGCTCTATCTCGTTTAGTTTCCGAGACATTCATAAAAAAATGAATCAAGTGAAGAGGCAAAATTGGATAAATCTATTTTCTTTTTCAATTGATTCTGAGGATATCTCGAAAACTAAGCGAGATAGAGTAATTTTACTCCAAATCTGTTGGTTCCACCACTCGTGGTCCGCGGACATTAAATCCGCGACTTTAAATCCGGAAACAAAAATATCCGCAACACTAAAATCTCTAAAAACAAAAACCGGCAACCGAAAAATCCGCGACTTGAAATCTTCTACATGAAATTTTTGACTTAAAATCCGTAAACCTAAAATGCGAAACCAAAATAATCCAGAATGAAAAAATTAATGAATGTATTAATTTTTGCAAAATAATTCCATTTCAATTTATTTCAATATGAGCATCAATGGAAAGATAGTGAGGAATGCCTCCATCACATTACAATATCACATAATTGAATAGACAAAATAGTAGCTATATCTTCAAATACTCCAAGTTATTGCTGTCAGGATAATCCTTACCAAATTCTTCAGTCTCATAATTACCTCAAAAATGTAACCAAAAAAAAATATATTTTTTCTTCATTATATATAATATATATGTATATTTATATGATGAAAATCATATAAATATTCCACACCGACCTTCCTTCGGCAAATTATTTTACGGGAAAAAACATGACAATTGACAAATGACTATGAAAACACAATAATCAATAACCGGACTCGATGTCGCGGATTTAATGCCGGTCGGCAATATAGACTCCGGATAAATGGGCAGAGGATTGAAAGTCTTCGGATTTTATGGCGCGGATTTAATGTCCGCGGACCACGAGTCGTGTCACCAATCTGTTTTATAGTTCTTGAAATTCTCCATAAAAAAGGCTCAACGCAAAATTGCGCTATCTCACTTAGTTTCGGAGATATTCATGAACAAATGAATCCCATGAAGAACGAAAATTGGATGAATCAAATTTTTCTTTTAATTGCTTTCGAAAATATCTGGAAAACTAAGCAAGATAAAGCGATTTTATCTTCTTCTTGTTTTGTAGTTGTTGAAATTCTCTATCAATAAAAAAGGGTCCAAACGAAATTGCTCTATCTCACTTATTTTCCAAGATATCCATAAATGAATGAATTTAGTGAAAAAGTAAAATTGGATAAATCAATTTTTCCTATTAATAGTTGTTGTTAAAAAAAACCATGGCAAGTTAACATGTGTCCATGCCAAATCTTCTATGGAGGGTCATCATGATGAAAATTTATACACAAAAAAACCATGGTAAGTTGTCATGGATCCATGGCAAATCCTCCATGCACCATTGCCATGACGAGAATTTATATGAAAAAAAAACTAAGGTGAATCCTCATTTATCCATGGGAAATGTTCCATGGACATTCGTAATGACGGAAATTTATGTATAGAAAAACCATGGTAAATTCTCATTTGTCCATGGCAGATTCGCTATGGACATCCGTAATGACGACAGTTTATATATAGAAAAACCATGGTAAATTCTCCTCTATCCGTGGCAAATACGCCATGGACATCCGTAATGACGAAAATTTATATATAGAAAAACCATGGTAAATTCTCCTTTGTCCATGGCAGATTCGCCATGGACAATCACCGTTCGTAAAGCAATGGTTCGACGATTTGTCCATGGCACCATCCATGGTTTTTCTTCGAAATACTGATGGCAGGTGCTATGACATATTCCATGGATTTGGTCATGGCAGCATCCATGGTGAATCCATGGTAGCTGCAATGAAAATTTCCATACGTGAAGAATGCAGATTTTTATTTATTTTTCATTTTCCCTAAAAATTTGAAATTTTTTCATTTCGGATTTTCTGCAGATCCAATTGGATCTGATCAGATCTGGGGAACTCAAATCTGATTAGATCAAATTAGATCTGATCAGATCTGAGGAACTCAGATCTAATTTGATCTGATCAGATCTGAACATTTTTTCCTGGGATAGTAAGTTAACACAACAGAGAAAATGAGAAAAAATTTCAATTGCAGTAAACGACTCTACCACCAAAAAAATATCATGAAAATTGATCAGATAATGAATCATTGCATTCATGTTATTTCACCATTTCACTCTGAAGATTCATTCTCTCATAGGCAGACTATGGAAGTATCAAGCCTGTACAGAGCTTGGATACTATCCGACATCCTCGTCACCTGAATCGCTGCTTGGATCACTCATTCCTCTTCAATATTTCATAGATCGGTGTAAAGCTTTATTTACAGGAATGTAAGTATATTATCCTGCAATTTATATGTAAGAAGAAATGGAAAGCGAAGTTCATCATTCAAATATTACGTTTTTTTTTAGTTTCAATCTAGATAATTTGAATGATAATATCAGGAGAATAAATGGTTTATATAATTCAAAACTATCTAATACTACAAATATTATTTTTACGAATGGTGATATTGATCCATGGCGTGCGCTCTCAGTACTCTCTGATCTCAACGCTGATTCACCAGCAATCCTCATTAATGGTTAGTTGTTCAATTGGATTGAATGAATTTATTTATTTGAAGGATTTTTTAATCAAAATAATTTTGAGAAATCGATCTTATCATCTTTCAATGGAAAAATGTTGGAACTATAATTTTCTCACTTTATTTGGATTTTGAGATACTTAGACAATGAATCAATTCCAAATCAAACTGGGATAATACACTCAGCGGAAAATTAAGGGAACAGTAAATTCCCAGTTGGGAAGCTTGAAGTCTCTACTTTTGAAATCTTGAAATGGAAATTTTTTTTTTAGCGTCAGTTATAACGAGATAAGAGGATTGAAAGCGGACAAATTTTTTTCTTTTTTTTTAACTTCCCGATAAGGGAAGTTTATGTAATGACCCCGAAAATGGAAAATCGATTTTTCGATCGATCTCCATGTTTTAAGACCTCCCCAACATTTTTTGATGGTTTTTACGATCATGTCTGTGTGTGTGTGTGTGTGTATGTATGTGACCAATTTTTTCGTTCACGTTTTCTCCTTAATCAATAACGCGATCGAGATGATCGATGTCGCAATCGAAGCATCTCGATATAGATTCGATCCGATTAGTTTTTGATCAAAATCGATACAGTAGTTTCTTAGTTTTTTAAGAAAAACATCATTAAATTTTTCTCAACTTCCCTCAATGTGAAGTCTATGCACTGACCCCGGAAAGGAAAAATCGATTTTTTTATTGATCTCCATCTTTTGAGATCTCCTCAACATTTTTTGATAGTTTCCACGATTATGTCTGTTGTTATTTATCGTTTTTATCATTCATCATTTTTTCAAATAGTAAGTCAGAGAAATTATCGGGAAGTTCTTAGTGCGGCTTGAAGTCACACAAATTACAATACATTCTCACTAATTTCTTCTAATCGGCAGTAACGTACTCTTCCATTAATTACGCACGCCAATTCGCGGACGAGCGAGCAACTGCTTACCCGTAGTTCATCTTTTCAAATTGCTCTACTGACTTCAAAAAAAAAAATTTCGACTCAACCCTCATCAGGATCGTGTAGCCTGGCCTATCAGCTTCAATTCTTTTTTTTTCTTACGACCATTTGTTACTGAAATATCGTCAATTGAATCGAAAAGCTCCCTTTTGTCTTTCACCGTCGATATCTCAGGGACTACTGATCGCACGGCGAGCGTATGATGAATCGACCGTCAAAAATTTAAATGGTCAGCCAGGAGAAATAAATGGCAAAATCCATCTATATAAATGACGAGTGATCAGGTTTCCGCCAGTTTCTGATCACATAAAAATCTATAAATAGAAGCAAAAAACAGTCTACAGACAAAAAACAAACAAAAGACAACTATTGAATAATTCAAAAAACAAATACAGAAAATGTATAAAAATTGATCCACTACGAAGCTCAATGAGGCTTCAAGCCTCTTATCTCGTATAACGGATACTCGAAAAAAATTTCCATTTCAAGATTTCAAAAGTACAGACTCCAAACTTTCCAACTATTCTTTCTGTATTCCGATCCAATGATTTTTGGCGAAGTTACAGCCATTTGAAAATCAGGGAAAAAACTCACAAAATTTACTGTTCCCTTAATTTTTTCGCTGAGTGTATATTGTTTCACTCCAGAGATAATCTGATCAATCATTAATTGTTTCTATATTTTGGATATTACAGGTGCATCACACTGTAACCTTTTGATACACCATGAATCAACACGAAAAGATAGCCTCAGCGTAGCTAGGTGTCATGTTTCTTTCATTATCTACGAGTGGCTTTACACTTATAGAAATTTATATGGACAATTGTCTATATAAATTCTTATATGAAGAATTGTGAGCAATTTTATGGATGAATCCAAGGAGATTTGGCTCTTCTTCATCGATACATTTTTCATCGATGAGTACATGGAAGTATTTTCTATTATTCTATGAACTTCACCTACAAAGTTCAAGTTCAAGTTTAAGCGATACAAAACTGGATAACAAATATTATTTACAGTTACAGCTAGACAAGTATTTACATAGTTTCAGCCCATAGGCTTTTACTTATATTCAAGTGATTATGTGGTTTTTTTGTAAGGCTAGTGTGCGGCTTAAGAGGCAGGGAAATTTGGAATAGGGAAAAGGTTAAAAAAAGAAAAAACCTTATGATACTTCAACTATGGAACGTCGATTCAGGGGAACCTCTCTAAACAAATTTTCCGATGTGTATTAGCTGGAGAAAACAAGTGAATTTAATAATTGAATTCATTTCTCCTGAGCTTCCATTCTTGATTATTATCGTCAATCAATTACTATTCTAGATAACCATTTCAGGATAGGGAAAATCTTTTTTTATATGCTTGAAATAATGCTAAGACAATCTTCACACCTGGTACGCAAAATTGACTAAAGTCAACTCATATCGTAAACGTAAATGATCAGCTGAAGCCCCTAACGCCAAAGACTCTTAATCCGTCTCTAGTTTTATACAGGAGAATTCAGGTATCATAAAACATATTTTACGTTATTTGTATTTGCATAAATGATTCAGTTCTTTCTTGAATTGAATATTATTGTCAAGGAAGTCTTTCACTTGTTCCCAAAATTTTGAGATGAATCAATACTTCTTGTTCATTTTATAAGAGGAAGAAGAGGCTTAATATAAGGTGATATGTCAAATTCTCGAACATTTTAGTCTACTAACTGGAAAGATATGAGTATCCGAAAAATAATTACTTGGAATATAATAATGTCACGTTTCAGTAACACATTTATGCTCCTTCAAAAAATAAGATAGAATATACTGGAAATTCACGAAAATGAACGAAACCAAGGGGATGATAGTACTGCCTACGAGCTAACAGATCATCGTCTGTTAATGCATAAGTAATGGTCTTTAAGAGGAGGGTGGGGAAGGGGGGGAGTAAAGTTTAGTCGGTGAAGGAAAAATCATGTTCTCGAGAATTTTTTTAGACGATACAGATAATAATGGTTTACTTGATTAATTTTTATATAATAATACAACATATGAACTACATTCTTCTGAATTATCATTCTGGCTCCTTGAAAAAAGCGATGTACACCAGAACTTTTCACTAGATCATCTGAAACAAAAAAATCAAAGTGCGTTGATTAAGTAAGATGTTTTCCGAGGTAATGACGTTGAGTTTTCTCTTTTATTATTATTATTTGTTGTTTTACAATAACGAATTTGCGAATTTTTTGAAGTGAAAATCGCGTTTTTGACTTTCAAGTCCTACCAAAAATTGAAAATTCGATAGAAAAAGAGCTTGACGATATTACCCCGAGAAACATCTCACCGAATCAACGCACTTGGATGCTTTTGTCTCAGCTGATCCAGTGGAGAGATCTAACGTAGACTGCAAAACCCCTTTTTTCGCAGTATATCATTCAATTATAACGCGTATTCTTTTCAATTTCCTTTTGTGTGGATATTCCGAGTTTCGGGTATCCTTATATGGTGATTATTAAATCACACTCGCGTATCGGCAGTTCACGAGAACGCATCTCAATCACCTACACTATTGACTTGTATTATATCACGTAATTAAATAAAGGCAATTTTATATATTTTAATTGCAATGTTAGTGATGCATTCATTTGAATAACCACATCACTACAATACGACCTTCTGCCGGAGAAAGCGCCATTTTGGCCCATACGACCTCTTGTTTCTAGACCCTCGATATCTACTTAGATCTAATTAGACTACTATATAAGCCTCTGTTTCCCAGAATGTTTGTTTATTGTTAATGAATCGTTAATCTCAATAAAGATTTAAGGTATATAACTGATCCTATTTTTCCTTGACTTCGATCAAATATTGATATCAATGAATTTTCCCATTCATTTCCAAAATTTTAAGATGAAGCAAAACTTCTCGTCAATTTCATAATGAAGATGAAGAAAATTGAATATGAGAATATTTCATCTTACTAACTGTAAAAATGCGATTATGTGGAAAATAATAGTTCCAATTTTCAATAACACGTTTATGCACTTAGAAAGATAAGCTAGGAAACTCTGGGAAATTACGAAATTGAATGAAGCAGAGTAGATGATAGTTCTACCTACGAGCTGATATAGCTTCGTTTGCTAATGCTCAAGCAATGTGCTTTGACCAGAACGCTACAAATGTGATTTTTATTTTTTAAGGTCACTCAATGTATCTCATTATCTTCACTCGGAACCAAAAAAACAGAGAAAATTGAACTCCTCATTCTTTCAGACAATAAAGCAATATTTCTATATTTTGGAAGGACGAACATGAGTTTTCCCTTCTCCATCAAAAATCGACCGATCAGGATCGATCATTATTAGTCTGATCAAGAAACCCTACGTCATATCTGTGAAGACATCAGCAGTTATGCTAGTAGATCTGACACCCTCACAACGGAACGGCCCAGATTTGCATCAGATATAATTATATACATTTAGATCTTGGCAGATCAGAAATTTGATAGAATTGGATCTGATCGGATTTGAAATCCAGAATTTTTTCGCACTTTTCGAGATCTAAATATATCTAATTAGATATAATTATATCAAAAAAAAAATCCGTGAAAGTCATCCTGTTCCGTAAGTTCATATATTGATTAATAAATAGACAATTTACTGATGAAAGCGAAACCTATTAATTTCATTTTTCAATCCGTGATTCTGAAATATCCCGACATATGATCAAGGCTTTCAGTATATTTACAAAAGAATCTTTTTCAAAATCATCAAAATTCTTAGGAACAAAATTCTTTTTGCGGAGGAATTTGCAAAATTCGATAAAAGAAAAAAAAATTGCAAAATTGTGTGCTAAGAGCTTTATTTCCATTTTTGAATTTAGAATCCCGAATTGTATATCCCAGATGGAGCTGCACTTCAATTCCCTACGACAGACATCATCATCTATATTACACATACACTCAGCTCAAATTAAAAAAAAACAAAAGTTTGCCTAATTGGAGAATCGTCAAACACCCGGAAAAAATCAGTTTCCAGATAAAAACTAAAAAATAAATATAGTGAGTTGTAATTTCATAATATTTTTCCTGATTGTTCATATATAATCCACGCCGTCTCTGCTACAGAATGTTAGTCTCTAATGAAGGAACTAACGAGCTCTGTATTTTAATTGTGCATTCTATTGCGTCTTATATATTGAACAAATAGAATAAAAGAATATTAAGAACGAAGAGGAAAGTGCAGAATGGATTCAAGGTGTAGTGGACGTTAATCTACAATATTTATGAGTGCATTTCCTCTCGTTTAACTAAGTATCACTTGAGTATTGGGGACTGGTGGGGTGAAATTGATACTTAGAAGTCATTTTTTTAATCCATTAGGTATCAGTGATTTTTCGGTTCTCTGATATTTGACTCATTTTACTAAAAATCTGGAAATTTTGCAATTTTCGCAAATTTCCCTAATCCAAAATTTTGTGGCGAGAGGAAAACAGCTCGTGGATGGGCTCATTTTCCAGTGCTTCGAATATTTTGAAATCTATATTTCTTTTATGATTTTTGAAGAAGATGAAAACCAATGAATTTTTATAGAAATGTGCTATAACTTCAAAATGGCTTTTTTAATTTTCGCTATGAAGTATAGTCTTAAAGTGACTAGAATGAGAAGAATTGGACCTTAAATTTTAGTTCTAAGTAGGTAGTCAAATATTCAAGAAATTGCCAAATTCTCATTGTCCTTTCGACAGATGTTTTCTCTTCCAAAATTTTCTCAGCTTTCATTGGAATCATCTAAATCAAGCTATCGATAATCACCCACTCTTTTCGAACAATTTTCATTGAGATCAAGTCATGAGTTGAAGAAAACGAAGTAGATACATTAATTCCACGTTGAAATCACTTCGTTCAGAAATATCTCAAAATTCGTGGCAAATACATGTTTGGCATAGTGATAAGAAAGAGAAATATTTCTACGAAGAAAATCCTCAAAATTTCTTTATATCTGAAGTTTCGAGATATTTCACGAAAATGTATTCAGAAGTGAAGTAAATCTCATTTGGCCACTATGAATTCTTTTTCTCTTTTGAAATTCCAAGATAAAAAGGAATGAGTCAATTCCGGCGCTGGTTTTCGTAGTGTCGCGAAGTCTAAACAAAATAGAGTATTTTTTCCAATGACCTCATTTGTCGGGGAAAACCAACTCCATAAAGAGGTCGGTAGAAAATTCACCTCCATCTCTCTCAGATTCAGAAATATTTTCTAATCATCTCAAAATTCCAATAAATATTTAGATAAGCCTATTCTTTAATGACTACTTATTAAGATTACAGAATTGAAGAAAAATTAAGGAAAACTAAATTTTCCTATTAATGTTTTAATTTCACTACAGAGTGTTCGTCAGGGTACATTTATTGAAAACTAGATAGGGGAGACTGGGGCAAAATGGACCTCTGTGGCAAAATAATTCAATATTTTTTTTTTTGAGTAGAGACCTTGGTAGAAAAATCTGAAAAAATTTGAGGAGATGGTCTAACCTGTCTATATTGTTGTTGAATTTTCTCAGATTATTTATAGAAGCCGCCATTTTTTGAAAAAATCTTGAATCATCTTCCATCGTAAGTTAATGTTTTTCCAGTCCCACCTATATGAAAAGTGAATGACGATAGAATACATATAGACAGCTAACTGAATAATACCTGAGTGAAAATGCTAATGTTTAATTATTGTAATTTAATTGCTCCGATCGTCAAATAATTTCAGAATTTCAATTCCAGTGTCATGTAAACCGAGCATCATCAACACTGCAAATATCGTCAAACACTTGAAAAATGTTTGTATCAAGTGATCCTCGTTGCCTGAATTCCAACAAGACCCTGGGTATTGACGAAGCCTGTCTGAGCATTGTGAACAACTATAACGATTCTGTTTCCGTTTATTCCTTCTTCAACGAATGCATCGCTTGTGAGAATCAACTTTTTGCGAATCTATCTGGCAACAGCAACACAACTTTAGCCGTTTCAACAAAATGGCCCCTGCACATGTATTATGTCCATGACGGCTACCAGTGGTGTCATGGCACCTTTCGTTACGTGGAGAGTGGTCACTATGGCTGGAACTTGTCTCGTGAGTCAACTTGCTCTTCAGTTTACACAATTGTCGAGCCAACAGATCCGTATCTCCCGATTTTCGCGGCATTTATGATTCTGACTATAGCCATGCTGATCAATGCAACTACCAGGCTGTTGTTTAGGATCGGCAGAGGCTTTTTATCGAGAACTATTGACGATCAGAGTGACGTTGGACCGCTGCAGGAGCCAGAGCCGGAGCCTGCTACACGGCCTGTGATTAGAACTACACGTGCTAGCACGCGAATCCAGAGTATCGATGCTTTCAGAGGCTTTGCAATTCTGCTGATGATATTCGTCAATAATGGCGGTGGTGAATACGTATTCTTCAATCACTCCATGTGGTATGGTTTAACAGTTGCTGACCTTGTTCTTCCTTGGTTCGCGTGGATCATGGGTGTAACGATTGTTCTATCCTTAAAATCTGATCTACGACTCTCAATTTCACGCCCGCGAATTATCTTGAAGTGCTTGCGACGAGCTCTCATGCTTATCCTATTTGGCCTGATCATCAACGGACAGAAGGGAACAAGAATCGAGGAACTGCGCTTCCCTGGAGTTCTTCAGCTCCTTGGAATCACCTACTTCATCTGTGCCAGTATCGAGACACTTGGCATGAAGTCTCAGAGGAATTTCCAGTATGGACGATTTGCCTTTCTCCAAGATATCCTCGACTCCTGGCCCCAGTGGATGATCGTGCTGGTGATGATGACTGGACACTTGCTGATAACATTTTTGCTACCGGTTCCTGGATGTCCAAAGGGATATTTCGGTCCTGGGGGTAATGAATATCGACAGCAATACGTTAACTGCACGGGGGGCGCTGCTGGATACATTGATAGAATTATTTTTGGAAGACACATCTACATGAAGACGGAAAATCCCGTGTATGGAAAGATGGCTCCTCATGATCCTGAAGGTGACTTGATTTTATTGAATTTCTTAAAGTTTTTAGAGAGAAAAGATCAAGGTTTAGAAAAAGGTTTGCAGGGATTATCTCGACATCTGAGAGAGGTAGATAAATTTCTCTAAGCACTGTTTTCTGAGAGTATACCAGAACTACAGGAAAGTTTACATGAAAATTTCGCCCTTCGATCTTGAGATATTTCTGAAGAGTACAGAACAACATTTAATTAGATTAATCTAACAATTAATTACTGGTTTTTCATTGCTGATTTATAGGACTCATGAACACCCTCTCTGCAGTATTAATCGTCCAGTTCGGAGTTCAAGCAGGGAGGATATTGTTCTGTTATTATCTACATAATTCTTCAAAGATACTCAGATGGTTCTGCTGGGCGGCCTTTCTCGTAAGTTTTGATTTTTTATAGAAAATTTTTTTTGTCAAATATTTCCGAATTTATGGGAGATGGAGAAATTTAAATTCTCATAGATACTGGGATATTTTGCAAAAATGAAGAAAACACCAAATGAAACACTAAATTCAACATTCTCAGGGGATTATGGCTGGATTTCTCTGCAACTGGAGTGGTAACGGAGTCATTCCTGTGAGCAAGAACATGATGTCGATATCGTTTGTCCTGACAACATCGTCCTTTGCATTCATACTTTTTGCATTATTTTATTATCTCATTGATCACCGAAGAGTCTGGAGTGGTTCACCATTTGTTTACGCTGGGACTAATTCCATACTACTCTATATGGGCCACTACTTTACAATGAAACAGTTTCCGTGGGCATGGAAGCTCGATGACCCAACTCATGCAACAGCACTTGCTATGAATCTTTGGACGATGGGCCTATGGGGATACATTGCTTATTTGCTTTATCGTAAAGACGTTATAATAACAATTTAATCATTCCTAATATTTCCAGTTCTTGTTCCAATCATTTGTTGATTTGTTATTGAGTGAGAAAACAAAATTTATGGGGAAAATTCTAAAATACTTTGAGATATCTGGTATTGTTTTTCCCAGAAGAAGGTCAAAATGGGTATTCATTGAATTATTGTGATTTAATATTATTATTTTTTCAATATTCTTATTTAATATTCAGGGAAATTTTCCATGAAAAGAATGTGAAAAACGATTTTTTAACTTTAAATTTCACAATTTCCCATTCTTTGTGAATCTTTTCGTTCCGATTGGTTGGCGTATTGCTGTTGTCATATAGGGAAGTTGAGAGAATTTTCCACCAATTTTGTTGTTTGTCATCAAAATTTTAACCAAAAATAAGAGAAATATGGAAGCTCAATGGAGGCTCATTTGGAAGAACCTGCAATAAGCCACAAGATTCAGAACGAGAGATATCCTCGGCTTCCTGAATATTCAGGAAACTGGAAGTTTAGATGGTTACTTTTCTTTATGAAAAAAAATCCCAAAGGATACAATTCTTTTCATGTGATTTTCATCTCCATCTTTCTCCATTCGCTGAAAGCTGGAGAAATAAAATTTCATGCCCGTTTTTCCTTCCTTTATTTCTTGTAATTCTAAACTATATCAGCAGTAGTCCAAATTGTAAAATGTGTTGAATCATGTCTTGATCTGTTCATTTCTCTAAATATTTCAGAAATCATGAGAGATAGAAGAATTCTCGTAATACGTTTTTTGTAGCTAACATTCTATTCTGCAAATATGGTATTTGTAAGAATCCCATTATTTTCTTTAAAATGACCGCTTTTCTTTTTTTTATGTAAGAAAAACATGTAAAGCATAAACGAACGATTAACCACATGACTACTGGAACAATACTATCATATTAATAAAAATACAGTGGATGTGACGAGAGAGCCACAGGCGCATTATTGTGATAGTTATATTAATTGGAAGCTGTGTTTAACGTTAGTAATTCTAAAATAATAAAAAAATCCATAAATAAAATAGATTTAAGTTTGACAACTCCATTTGTATCAACAGTTTTATTTAAATTACAATTAAAATCTCCATGAATGTGATCTTTTTATAAAAAAAATACAGTATTTTATAGGTTTTACAAATTCTCTAATATTATTTCAACTTGAAAATCCCAAAATTATTTATTATTCATTTGCTTCTACAATAATCTTTTTTCTTTGGAGATATTTATTGTCACTTGTCTCTCTTCTCTACAAAGAAACAATAATTTATTCATTAAAACTAGTTTGCGGCCTATTTGTTCAATAAAATTGCATTGACTTTGATAATTGTAAACAACTCTAGAATGTCAGTCAACAATGCAATAGCAATTTTTTCGGCGAAAAAATGGAACGGACGTGTTATTTAAGAAGATTATTGCCTTTCTAAGTATCTTTTTTCTGATAAAAATATTTGACTAAACTAGTAGTCCATACGCTGGCAGTACTCATGTCCTGACCATGAAAAAAAAAGATCTCGAGAAACTTGATACTATTTAAAATGAATGATTACATATGATTCTACATGAAAACTACTGCTATTGCGCAAGAAAAGGTTGAGACAAACAATTTTGCCTTTTAAAATAATTAACAGATTAGCTTTTGTCCGGTTGAAAAAATGATGTTCAGGTCAAGAATAATGTCAGCGTTTGGACTATGGTGAGATCATTTTAAGTTTTTAATACTATACAGGTGGTAAGTGGGAATAGGCCACGTGGCTCGACGAGGCACAACAGTTGCAGATTAATGTGTATGGTATTAGGATCATGATGATGAATAAAACCCATAGATATCCCTTCAATTTGGGAAATCTTTCGGGTAACCACAGTACTGTGAAGTCAATTGATTTGTCACGAGTGTCTGTA
The DNA here is from genome assembly GCA_963921955.1 of Aleiodes alternator. NCBI lineage: Eukaryota > Metazoa > Arthropoda > Insecta > Hymenoptera > Braconidae > Aleiodes > Aleiodes alternator. Next base: position 5,922,287 of record OY998113.1, read on the forward strand.
AGAAATCACAATGAAGAATTATCGAAAGAAGAAACATTATGTAATGAAATTGAAAATGAAAGATGTAAAGTCTGCTTGCAATTGGTTTTCAGAAATTTCATGGAATCTATGAAATAGAAACAAGAGACAAGATTTGAAATGAAAATTCCTCCATTTCCTTCAGATTGACGGATATTTGAAAAAAAAGATGAGGGGAAACAAATAAACGATCACTTGTTCGCAGCTCTAATGCTCCTCAATGAAAAAAGGTTATCACGGATAGTTTTTGATCTCTCGTATGTTCCAATATGTTATGGAACGGAGAGAAAGAGAGAGAGAGAGAGTAATGTTAACTGCCTTCCACTATGTTCCTACACTATGCTTTTTCAGAATATCTTGCAGATATCTATGAAAATCAGAGAAACACTTGTGAAAACCTTTTTTTGTTCAGGAGGGTCAGAGCTACAGGATTTTTTTTCTGCAGAATCCTCAATCTTCCTTGAGTCTCGGGATATTGCGAAAAAAAAAACAGATTAGTGGAACGATGTAACGCAATAAATTCTTCACACGTCGTCAATTCTTCTCAAATATCTTGAAATCCTGGAGAGGCAGAGATATCCCATAATCATCTTCTTTATAATTCCAATACATCTCAAAAATAAAGGCGACAACTGAAATTTATATATTTCCTATTGATTACGAAATTTCTCAGGAAATGATCTTCCATGTGACTTCTCTCTTTTCTCCTTTCCATTACGTAATTCCATGAAATATATAACTGTCCACGTAATTGGAAGAATTATGATTACCTATGTAGGCTAGCCCATAGCCCATGTTCGGTGTACCCATTCTGTACGAGCATGTTGGTATTTGTAGCTCATGAATATCACCCATGTCTAATCTCAATTGATACAGCGGGCTCTCGTGTGGTGGCAATACCCAAACATCACTCAATTGATCAATTGTTGTGTCTAGGCTCAGATGCATTGCTTTGTGGTCATGAGCTGTAAATATTACCTGAGGTGACAGCTCCTTTATCACCTATAGAAGATAAAAATGAATGATTCAATCATTTTAATTGCATTATTTCCTAAATAATTCGGAAATTATCGAATGCAAGAAAATTCATTAGAAACCAGTTCTCGGGGATAATACGATTTCGTACAGAAGAGGTTTCATATCAAATTCACATGAATTCAATAATTTAAAAGATATGGCAAGAGGAAGATAAGAATTGGAAGACTTACATTTTTAACAAATAAACTAGGTGAAAATAATAATGGCATATGACTAAGTATAACATTTGTCGTATTTCTTTCTGTATAATCATTGAGAAAGGCATCCTTGGGTGCATTTGGCATGGAGTGAGTCATTCGATTCACCTAGGAATGAAAATGGAAATTAACATCAGCGTTCAAGTTCAATGAATAATCTTTGATTCTTCAATTTTACCTTAAAAAAAATCAAACTTTTGTGAGTTAAAGTATCTGGTTGCGAGTAGGCAAATTTGAATCTGTCATGCTTGTGTGGTGATACAGAGTCTTCTTCACCGCCAATATCATTGTCACCAGGTAAGTAAATTGTCTTGAAGATTATACAACAAATTACATAAGTTTTGAGAAGATAAGAATACATTTGAAAATGGTTTGCATTATTTTGGCAGTATCTCGGGACCTATTGGGTTTCAGAAGGATTCAGCAAAAGGCCTACGCAGTTTGAAGAAAACATCTATAAGGAAGGCTCTTCTGAAATTATTTTTTGTTTTTTTAATCAATTGTGGATTTTTCAAATTTGTTTAATTTGGCACTGTTGTCCATTCCTCATGAATATGGAAAGTGTATTGCATATTTTGGATCTTATCCTAATTCGCGCTATAAATAAGTTCTTGGAAAAACACAAGTTGTCGATATAAACATGATTATTAATAGATAATTCTAGTTTTCGATATCTTTTGTGTTTTTTTCTATATTTGAAAATATATCTATGCATACTAATCTATGTATATCTATATCTATGTATACTAATGTATATTAATCTATGTATCAGATTTCGAATTCATTAATAATAATGATAATAAATCTTTTAACCGAGTAGTTCCCGAAATATTCTCATTTATTCATGGAAATATTAATAATGAAGTTCCGAGTAATAAGATTCTCTAGCATTACCTCCGCATTTTCTAAACGAGTGGTATTAGAGAAATTTGCAAAGAGATTTTTCGTACGAAATTTGATGCTCCCCAAGAAGGACTTTTCGAAATCTTTCTGATCAAATATTTTCAGAATTATTGTCAAAATAATGCAAAACAAAAGTGATAAAATTTACCATAATATCATTAGGCGTTTCAAATATTCTGTCGAATCTTTTTTTATATTTACTGAAATCTTGCATGGAAGAGATGTGTCCCTCATCCATTAAATCACCAAGAAATGCAATCACGTCAGGCTGTGCATGGCTCACAGCTCTTGAGAATGTTTTACTGAGATATCTGCAATTAATTAGAAAATCAAAGTAAAATTTCTTATCTTAGGAAACACGCTCATAATTATCACAATCAACTTTCTGATCTTAATCAAAATATTTGTCTTTATACAATGAATATCTATGGAGATTTATTCTACAATTAGATTTACCTGTCGCTGTCCCATCTGGCGAACCAGGCACCAAAATAATTTTCATGTCTTTCACCCAATATTTGTGGATCTGCAACAAGTAATACCTTGACGCATTCGGTGCATTCTTTTCCAGCCCAATTGAAACGTTGAATTTCATAGACGAAAAATTCATTATATAACAGTGTTATGCCAAGGATGAGAGCAATCACGATCACTTTATTCTTTGTCCTGTAATTTTTCATTCATGATTAAAAGAATATCAATTATCCTTTCCTTTTTCGAGTGATATGAATGGTTTTGGAAGATTGATGTTGGGTTTGGTTTTTATGGAATATCTTAAAATTTGAGGAAGAGAGAGATCATTGTGTCTCTTGGATCTCGAAATATTTCTGAGAAGCAATGATTGAATTTGATGAAGAAAAAAGGAGTCTGGTCTATCCGGTTTTCCGAAATATTTTGAAATCTAAGAAGGATGACAAAATTTCATAAGACATGTTTTTGTAGCGACGTTTTTTAGAGGAAAATGAAAGCTGTAAGAAAGTTCTTATGAAATTTCCTCCATCTCTCGATTTCGGGATATTCAATAAAAACTGACGATAGAGTGAAATTGACTATTGAAAGGTTTTTCCTTAAAAAATAATTTTTCTTGTTAAAATCTCGGACACTGAAAGATAATTTTTCCCTGTGATCACCTTTTTTTAGTGGAAAATGACAAGTTTTTACACGAAACCCTCATCTCCCTCAGATCCCGAGATTTTCTCCAACCACTAGCTTTCAAATCCAAATCACTGTTCAACACGAGCATTTAATTCCCTTAATGAATATCGATACCAAGCGACACGAAATTCACAATTTCTCCTTGCAAAGTTTTCTAATCTTTTAGAATTTCATTTTAAAAAATCTGTATAATTTTTTTTCTATAATTTCAACTTTGCGTAGTTGTCAGGATTAAATGCGTAATGCATAGAATTTAATGTGTAATCAATATAAAATTATTATCAATTGTAAATTGAAGAGTCATTCCTCAATAAATAGTGTTAATTAATCATAAAAATTACCTGTTTCTCCGAATCATTTTTCAACAACAATTAGTAGTACAGCTTGTGTACCAATTAAGTACTTTATTAAGTTTAATTTGGAGTAACTTGCATAACTCTCTCATTATTGTGTCTTTTTGGTCTATTTTTTCTCTTACAGACACAAGTCAAACACATACATGGCGTCTCTCCACGATCAGCTGATCCCTCATTCTCTCTCTCTTTTTCTTTCACTCCAACTCCAACCATGGAATTGACTCCATCTATGCGCTGGTTTTGTCTGAAAATTCTGCACGATCACACACACACACATATAAAAAGGAACGTGTAGTAACAAAGTCGTGTAACCATCGTTTTACACATTGTAACACTTCCGGAAAGTTGAAAATTGTTGTAAATCAAGTTTTGTTGAATTGGAATTTGAGAAATTGGCATTTATGAAAACAATTGATCGAAATTAAATTTTCTTTTATTATAAGAGGAGATGGAGTCTTTGGATTCTTCAATTATTTCATTCAACTGTAGAGATGGAAGATTTTTAGGTGGAAAATCATAAAGTCCAATCATTTTTTTCAGCAATCCTCTCTGAAATATCGCAATTCCTGAAGGAATGTCGGATCAAATGTCTTCTTCAAGCATCAAATAAAGTAATTGGATGACAAAAAATAGTATTAAAGTGTTTCTCGATAGAAATCTTCCAATTTTTTCAATGAAATCACGGGAATTAGAAAAAAAAACTATCAACGTAAGAGAAATTCAATTTTTTTTTGCAAGGCAGGCAAAATTGCGAGGAAAATGGATTATTTCATGTACAATGAAAAACGATAGTTTTTCCTGAACAGGAGAGAAAAAAACGGTTATTGATGAAAAATAAAAGTTTCGTGGGATACTACAGTCGATTTCACTTCACAAAAAAAAAACGTTTCTCGTGGCATCATTTATAATATTCCTATTTTGCTGGAGTTTGATTCTTCAATTGAGTTTAGGAAAGTATTGGGACTTGAAATTCATTGTCATCTAATCATAATGCATGACTCGATGAGTATGAATAAGACACACGGACATGAATTTTATTTTTAACACGCAAAAGTAGATCAATAAAAAAAAAATTTTCAATTATCTTTTCCATTCGTCATTTGATCGCTGTTTTAACGCCGACAGTTGTGCGTATTTTAAATGTTAAATTCTCGTCATGTTCTCATATTGGCCTGGTAATCTCAATTAATTTCTGAACTATTATGAATTCTATTGAACACGATTTTTTTTTATGATACTGAAAATAGCAGACATCTGACAATTTTCATCATTTTTATTTTCTTTTAAAAAAAAATGAAACACCCTATGTACCTGTAGGAAATACGGAAAATTACAAATGCAATTTTTGAAATATTCCATTCATGGTATTCCATTCGTTAAAAGAATCTAAAAAATTATCTGCTGTATGATAATTACATTGTCATGCTTATTTTGTTTTTAAATGACAACATTCTATTGGCGAATCTGTCACTATGGAATGAGTCGTTTTCAGTCATTTTCTACTGAATGAATTTTCTCCCAACTATTCAGATACGTGGATAATGTATTTTTCAGAACTAAGATTCAAGTTGACAAGTAAACGAAATTATGTAAATGTAATAAGTATGATATATTACGAGCAGGCTATGATTTTATGTGCCTTGGCTATTGATCCAAATATGAAATTTGATTGTTAAGAATATATAGTTTGTGTGTATTAGCTGGTAGAGGAAATATAAAAAGAAATATGTAACTGTAAAACTTTTGGTAAACGAATCCACTTGAACGAAAAAAAAAGTTGGTAGGGTAACGGACCACGGATTTCTCTCGGGCATTTCTTTGCGTAGAAGAAAAACACATTTATAAATGAATAAATTAATTATATGAATAAATATAATATATCGTCGTCTTAAAATTGAAAGGGCGCAAGTGCTGTGCTTATACATAGCACTTACGCCACTTTGTTTCTCAGACGAACGAGATATTAATATTTGTGTATACTTTCATTTTACAATCTTAAATATCAATGAAGGACTACAATTGACTTAATATACAATGCCAACCTACTTTATGTAGTGAAACCTATATGGGCCTTACAGAGTATGTAACATTGAGCAAAGCAGCAGGACCAATATCACATCCGGGAGATATTCGGATATCGGTTCGAATTGCAACGATATATTTTTCCCAATGTCCCGAGGATAGGTTCATAAAAACAAGGTCCCTAGAAAAATTCCAAATTTCTACAATAATCGATGGAAGGTCCGACTGGCTGCGAGGTGAATGCATCAAAAAAATGCAGTAAAGTAATACACTCAAAAAAAAATGGTAAAAACAATCAAATATTGATACCATTGGTCGTAATCAAATATTTTTTCTAAAATAAGGAAAAACTGTGTTGAGTTTCCTTGATTCAGTTAATCCAAACAATTGGTCAGTTTGAATTAACTACTTTTCTAATTAATTTAAAAAAATATTTGTTTGGAACCAATGTTCATCAATATTTGATTGTTTTCACCGATTTTTTGTTCTCAGTGCATAAGTGATGTAACTTTATTTTACTATTAGTTCTCGTTAAATCTCGAAATCTGAAGACGATAGTGAAATTTTTGTAATTACTTTTTCTATAGCTAGGTTTTTCCTTATAAGAAAAGTTCTTACAATTTCCCTTCATCTCGCTATATTATACTTTCGAAATATTCTGTGCAAACTCATTCGATAATCAAACTATGACATCTGCTTTTACAGCTTCACAAACAACTCATCACAAAAGAGAAAAAAAAATACCAGGTTGAGGTTTTTCAATTTTCGAATGCGCATGCGATTTCAGCGGATGAGAAGCATAATTTCCATACTCTGTACGATTAAGAAATAAAAATGATCGAATGAAAAGTAATATGCAAAATAAATGGTTCACGAATGGTTTCACGAGGATGAGATTCAATTGCCGATGCATTCGGCCTTAAATATATAAGTATGTATTTCAATGTTTCCACTCTCTCTCTCTCACACTTTTACAATACATATCTGTATACATTGATGAAAAAATTTCCGTGCGATATGCACATAAAATTTAATCGAGTTATGGATATAAATAGTGAAATAGTGGGGATTATTGAGAAGCCTACTTTCTTCTGAATTTTTCAAGAGAGAGGGGCAACTCGGTTAAGCATGTTAGCGAGTGGTAAAACACTACTTGAAACGATTCAAAAGTGGCAGTGTCAGTTTGACCGACTTCAAAAATGTGTGTGACCAAATTTCATTAAATTACTGTGAAAACAAGAAAACTTTTCATTCTATTTGTTTGGAATTATTGCGTGAATTTTAGATAATTTTTGAAAGATTGATGAGGCATTGGGATTTAATGAGAGTAAGTTTTTTTCTTTGAATCCACTGTAATTAGAGACGAACAATTGATAAATGCAAGAACAATCACAAAAGTAATTATTCATATTTGATGCATCCTCTTCGTGTTAACTCACCGACAAATTTATATCTCACGATTTATCTATCCAATTCTCGGTAATGCATGTTAACATTTGAGAAACGAGTTTTGCAATCAATTTCGCAAATAATTCAATGTTGAAGTGATGATTGAATAAAACGGAGATGTGACATTAGTTTTCACAGAACTTGTTGGCATCTGAGAGAAATGGAGATGATTTTGTAGAGGTCTTTTTTGAAGAAGAAAGTGAGAGCTGAAGAAAACATCATCACCAAAAATTCTTGATCTCCTTTAGATTCTAAGATATTTCCGAGAAATTGATTCTACTGTATTGATTAGTCTGTTATTAATTTACCATTTTCTCACTACTTTCGATATCATCAAAGCTAATGGAGATATTGAAATTTGCGGGTATGAACTTATTCGAGTCTTTGATTTTACTTTCTGAAAAGGACAATTGTTAAAATTACACTATCTTCCATAGTCTTCAATATATTTCGAAACATTTATATTGAAGTGAAACGAAGAAATAACGCAAATATTATGGAATCTCATGACGAGAAACAAATTTTTGTGAGAATTTTCTTTTTTTTTGAAGAGGAGAATAAGAATTTCAAAAATATAGAAACGTAAATTTTCCTATTCCTTCTGGATTGGGAGATATTCGATAAATATTAATCTCGTTAGAAAGAGAAGAAAATGAATTGATTCCACTTTGCGATACTTTCAATGGAATATGTCGGAATCTCTAGGAGGTAATCGACGTTATGTATGAACTTTTTTAGTAGTCTCGTGATATTTTTAATAAGTTATATTGGAGTAACTCGATGAAATGTAGGAAATATCTCTCTCACAGTGCTTACAAACTATCGTGGAAACTAAGAGAGAAAGACAAGTTTTTCGTGAATCTTTGTTATAGAGGAGAATAAAAGTCATGAGAAAGGCTTTAGTGAAAATTTTTTAATTCCCTATAGATCCTGATTTGTGCCTTGAAAACTGGGAATTACCTAGAATTTACTCATTTCGATTCACCGTTTTATTACAATGTCAGTTTTTTCTGAAATAGCTCCAAGGTGAAGGAGAGGAGGTAAATTTTTATGAGAATCTCTTCTGTTGGGTAGATTTGTTAGTTTATTTCTCGAAAGTTTATAAAATTTCTTGGATTACATAGCTTGATTCAATTTATATTGTGAAACTTTACGAAAAATGAATAAACAATTATTATTATTATTACTTTGTTTAGAAAATCGAGTGGCATTGCCTCATACTCATTTTTCGCCACATGTAATCTCAATTTCTTATAATTATTTGAATCTGTTATATTGGGCAGAATTAGAGCTACAAGGAAAGTCATTATGAAAATTATGCTATCCTTCGTTTGTAAAATCTGAGATATTCTGCAAACAATTGTAACAAATCCTTTTTCATTTTTCAGTGCTTCATAGTAGGAGATATGGGAATTTCCTTAATAATCTTCTTTGTAGCTCTCCCCGAGAAAGCAGTTTTTTGAAGAAATTTCAATATTCCCCGCAGATTCTGAGGAATTGAGCCAACTCTTAATGAAGTAGAATTCAGCTGTTTAATTTTCTTTTGACAAAACTGTATGTAATTTATGGGACTTGATAGTTAAAAGAACTTTCACAAATAATCGGTTAATTAACTTCACGTGAATATTTGAAAAAAATAGAAACATTTCATGAGGTAGATATCGTGTTTACTCAAAAGTGATGTTCTGAATACTGATGGGAGAAAATTACGTTTCAAATCAGATCCATTTTGGTTGAATTTTCATGATTTTTATCGTCAATTTTCAATAAAATTAACATTAAATATATTGTTTATAAATTCAAAATTTCTGTAAAAATTTTTCATTAAAAATATTTTTGTATTATGATTATTTTGTAATTTCTTTTTCGCTCAACTTGATAATAGTGTTGTGCACTAGTTAGTTTGGAAAAATGAGGTCGAACTTTCCCGTTCAGTCCAGCACATTGAATATAAAGAATTCATCATCTTGTAGTAAGACTTTTTTTTTCAATTCATGTAATCAAGTTAAAATACGTGATAAGAATTTTAGTTGATTCAACAATTTTTTCCCTTCTAAACATTAATAATTTTTGGTCTGTGAAATTCGAAATGTACATTTGAAAACTTTTTCTGTACAATTTCATATAATTCAAGAAATTAGTATGTAATTTTTGGAATATAGAATGCTAAATAATATGATTAATTCGAGTGAAAGGGAAACGTTTTTCTTCATTTTCAATGCAAAATCATTTATTGTAAATACTAATCATTCGAAGGAGAAAATTGCGATTATCATCCTCAAAGAATTGTAAATAAGGAAAAATGGAAAAATGTGTTTTTCTTGTAGACATAAGAAAAATGTATTTTTTAATTTTCAAAGTTATAAAATTTGAATTTTTTCCCTGAATTAAACATTCAGAGAATAGAACGTTTGATCCAAGGAAGAAAGATGGTTCGCAAGCATTGAAAGATAGGGTGAAATGAGTGCCCTTTGATACTTCATAAAGATATTTTTTTTTTAATAGGAGAATTATGAGAGACAAAAAAATCGTTTAAAAGCTACATTTCGAGACAGTTCAATTTTCCTCAAATATATCTGGTCCTATGCTGAGAAAAAAATTATGATGAAAACAATTAAATATTGATGGCACTGGTCCTTATCAACTTATGGAAAAAATTATTGAAAAAAGTTGTTGAATTCAATGACTTTAGTTAATTCAAAAAGATAAACTAGGTGAATTGACTAAATTCAGTAAATCTACACTGATAGAAAAAAATATTTTCTAGGAATATTATATAGTTCATGTCGATCGGGAAATGGTTTGCCAGTGGATATTTTATCCTCGTCCCTATTTAGAATGAATTTGAATACATTGACATCAATCAATAAGATAAATCTTTTAAAGAATAGTTGACGAAAAAAACATTCCGGTCTTGAGCCAAATTGGGGTATGTATTGACTAAGATTTCCTATTTCGTGCAAATACATTATTATTTGATAAAAATTCTACGTGAAAATATTAATGACAAATATGATAGAGTTTGAATCAATTCAGGAGGAAAATTTGGACAAATGATTGTTTATTTATCGTTATCAGTTAGCCCAATTTATCAACAAGAAATGATTATGGACCTGGTGCAATTTCGAACTAAAAGCAATTAATATTGAGAGAAATAGGTATTGATTTTTCTCAAATAAATCCTCTACTTTTCTTATATTGTTCATCGCGAATGAGGAAGAAGTTTTGTCTCGAAATTATTTTCATTTCTAGAAAATATTTTTTTCCCCTCAGTGTAACAGCTTTTGGAACTATTTTAAAAAAATATTTGTTAAGGACCAATGGCATCAATATTCGATATTTTTTATCACTTTTTTCTTCGTGTAATAATCGTAGCGCAGTACGATTGGTTTGTCATGAAAACTGAGATAATTGATTGTCGCTTCTCCATTTTTCAGAGCGGTATTCGACAGAAATCGAGAAAAATACATGTGATGTTGTAGATATCAATGGACAATCGCTAATTTCCATGAAGAATCGATTGATAAAATAAAAATCGATGAAACAGTATCTCACTTTTCATTTGTGACCAAGAAAAAACAGATCCGTAGAGAATTCCTTCTATCATTTATGGATTCTTCAATTAAATTAAAAAATATATATAGATAGAAATTATCTTTTCTAACATCGTGTTTTATAACTTCTTCAAATATTCTTGAAATATTTTCTTCTTTTCCAGAATATCGTTCAAATGGTCTAAATTGTTGGGAAAATGACAAAACAGTTGATAGCAAGGTGTAAGTAAGACGATTTTCCTTTTATTGACTTTCGAAAACAGATGAAGTTTCATTTTCTATTTTATATTCTCTCTCCTTGATTGGTTTGTGGTTTTCATTTTCCATGATAGAAATTTGTTCCCAATTATTTATTGGAAATAAATCGAATATATTCAGCCTATTTATCCTAATGGTTTAATTGTAAAATTGTAGGTGATAAAATGCCTATATAAATTATTTTTCGAATCTCACTTCATTTTTTTCATTTTAGGTTTTCTGATTCTATGGGTTTTCATTGAGTTAGGAATCCACGTAGTTGGGACTACTGGGATAAACAATGCGGTAAGTTCATTTCGTATCAGTAACTGAATTTATGGAAATTCGATGATTTTTTTCCATTAAAAAAAAAATCCAATCCATTGCTCAGTTACATTGAACTCCACAGTGAGATCAATCTTTTGAAATATCTCCGAATCTGGAGGAGATCGAGAAATTTTCGTGATTAATTTTTATTTGACGGAAAATCCGAGCTACAAAATATAGTGCATGTCTCGAATGAGGTGGTTTGAAGTCTTGTAAGGGACTGCGATTTGTAGAATCATGTTTCCTCACCACTAACGCCAAAACGAAGAAAGCAAATGAGTTCCCGGGACTTTAAATAAGGCATTTAATGGAAATGGCTCTGAAGAAACATTATTTAGTTTTCAATTTATTCTACCACCACTTCTAAACGCTTCAAATTTCAGCATAATTTATTAAAATATTATTAATTTCATTGCAAATTGCGATTTCTCTCCAAATAACATCGGTGCCCAAGCCATAAAAATATTAAAACTAGAAAAAAGAAAAAACATATGTTATAATATAAACAAAAACGTTAGTTTTTTTAGGGGTTTATGAAAGCGAAGAGGAAATTTATATGATAATAGATAAATTTATGGAAAATGTATCGGAACCTCAAGAACGGCGGTTGGGGGAAGGTCCGATAGTGGGAGTATGAACTTCGCTCGGAACAGATTACGCTTTATTCGAAGCCGCCTTATTTGGGACGTGCACTGTACTTTCAAATAAATTTGTATTTCGATTCTATTAGAGACTCAATTTGTTCGAAACATCTTCAAAACTATGCAAGATATCACAATTTTTATAGAAGCTTTTTTTCCTTTATCTTTAGTTTTGTCTTTATCTCTTTCCAATTCTGGAAGGAATTTCAAATTAGTCAATTTTTTCTTAAATATTTTGTTCACTCTACCAGGGAGCACTTAGAAATGGCTGGCAGCCGGTCCTGAATTACGACAATGTGGGTGGTACTTTATTGCAACAAAACTACCAATACACTCAGTCCTTCTACGATCCCGATCGTGAACGCAGCTACAATTCCCAAAAACAACAGAGGAAACCGGTGCAACAGGAAGCGTCTAATCAGCATGACTACACACCACCAAGCATCTTAGGAAGTTTTAGTATATTTGGTCATTCCGTACCAAAGTCCCGTGACGAAGAGCCAAAGATTCACCGTGAGACGTCTAATAATAAGAATGAATATGATTTCCTGATGCCCCCGCCTCGACAAAAACTTGAGCCTTATCAAAAGATCAAAGTTACCGGTGATTCGTATGGTGGACCATCGCACTACAGAGATATCTATACACCTCTGAACAATCATTTCACATTTGTACCAACCAATGGCGCTGCATCAGCACTCAAGAAACCTCCTCAGACTTCGTACAGAGAGGAAACCCAGATCTATCCATTGAGACAATTCCCGACATCAATTGATTCGCAACACAAACCGCATCAGGCTAATCAAAAATTACCACCTTGGATGCTTCCTCATCGTGAACACGTCGACCCTTATCATACAAATTATCGCCAACATCAGCCAATTCACAATGAACCACCAATCGATACTGGTAATCGTTACTACACGCAGATAAGTCCTCCATTATTCAAACAGAGTCAGGAGTTTCAAAAATCACCAAAGCCAATTAAAAATCAGAGTGAGTATGTAACACTGAATCCGGCTAATTTATACATTGTACAAGCCTCGACATCACCGAGAAATGAATTATTGCCGATTACAGCATCCGATGTACAATTTATTCCTCAACACATTGAGCAATACTTATTTGAGCAAAATGCCCTCGGGAAACAGCCTCCAAAATCTGTTGGTAATCACCACTATAACGTTAAGCAAAAAGAGAATTCTACTTTTAGCTGGCCAGTATCGAGTACAAAATATTCTGAATTATTACCGAATTACAATAAACCAACTGAATTTAAACAAAAACAACCAGATGATCATACGAGAATTTTACCAGAGAAAATATTACCTGTTGCTCCAACGAAACAGTATGAAACACCAGAGAGTATATCATTGAAGCACTTTAATGAGCAGCAATACTTGCTGCAACAACAGTTGTTAGAACGTGATAGGAAGAAATTGGAGGAACTTACTCTGCAAAATAATTCATCAAAGTTTACACATGAACCAGTGGAATCGACAACAGTTAAAAAGATCATTGATCAGTTTGAAATTTATGAATCCGTCAAATTGACGAAAGGAGATAAAAATTTGCCCGAGAGACGGCCAATTGTTAACGATTATAGTGGAAAAAAGAAAAGAATTAATAACAATGGAATTGTAGTTGCAAGTGAATCAAGTGATTACGAGCATCAGGTAGTTTCAAATGGTCCACAATATTCGTTTGAGAATGATCATAATTCATGGAAACCAAGCAATTCACCTGACTTTATAACTGAGATAAGAACAACTGTCACAACTTCATCAGAGTCACCGAGAAAATTACCGCTGAAATTGACAAGTTATGAACCATCATCAACGACTCCATCCATCGTCATTAGGAAATCACCACAGAAATGGACAAGTTATGAAGAATCATCAACAATTGCATCTGTAGTTACAAGAAAATCACCACAAAAATCAACGACTCAGTATGAGCAAACGTCATCGACTGCGTCCGATTTTACGAGAAAATTGCCGCAAAAATCGACCACTCAGTACCAAATTACGTCAACCATTGTACCTACTGAAACCATAAGAACAACAAAAACACGGTCACAGAGCAGAAATCCAACTCGTCGACGGAGACCCATACTTGAAGCTGAACCAATTATTACATCTGTTCCACCAAAATCATCAACGATTACGACTGAATCATTCAACAATCGTCCACGTCCAACGGAGGCTTCCCAATTAATTACGATTAAAGAACAGAATAATGAAGCTCTACCGAGTGTAGATGAGAAAGTTAATACTTTGATTCCCAGTGAATTTGTTAATATTGAGATAACTGAAGAATATAATTCAGCATCAAAATCAACGACAATTTCCGATGATCATGTTGAATCAACAACATCAACAAATTTACCGGAAGAAACAACGCTAGCTGAGCGTCTATATACGACGAAACCCCCAGAAAGAGTTATTTCATCGTCAAAATCACCAGAAAGAAAGCGCACAACGACAAGATCCCCAGAAAGAATTCGTTCGACAACGAGAGACTATTATTCGGTTGAGCCAATAGAGCAATTATTTAATTTAACAGAAATTGGTAGCAATGAATCAAGTACAGAGGCATTAGAATTGGTGCCAATTGTCGATGATTCGATGAAGAACGAAACGGAAATAACGACGAGGCCATATAGGCTGAGACCGATGAAATTTGGTAACAATACTCGACCAAGATTCAGTGTCAAAGACTACAAGAGCCGTTTGGATCACAGGAATCGATTGAGCCAAACTACAGAAAGTTCCTCAACAGCTGTATCCGTCAAGGTAAAAGGAATGGGAAAATACAAGTACACACCAAGGAATTCGTACTCAAAAATGAAGTCTACAACACCAAGTTCAGTTAATAGGACAAACGATTTTGAACCCGAAGTTAGAAAGATCAAGAATCCAAATCGATTTGGTGGTGGATATCGTCATAGAGGATTGAATCAAACTACTGACGTGGATATTGACGTTAAAGGGAATTTCAGTATTTCAACGAAAGCTGAAAGCAAGTTCACTCAGCCAATTCGTCGTAGACCACATCTCAAGAGTTCAGGACAATTGGCACAAATGATGAAGAGAAATAAAAATAATATGGAAATAAATCGATCAACTAAAATGCCAATCAGTACAGTAACTCAATCATCGGAATTGAAAAATGAATCATTTGCAACTGAGGAAGCATTGGAATTAAAAATAACAGGAAATAGTGATTTAACGAATGAACATAAAGGGGAGAAAATTGATGAAGAAATAAGTGAAAGTACTACAGCGGAAATTGCGAAAGATTCATTGCTAAATAGTAGTTTACAGAGTGATGAAGAAGTATTTGCCAAGGCATCGCAGAGTGTTGCTGATTTGACTAGTTCAGCATCGGCGCTCTATAATAAACCAGGAATGTTCAAAGCATTGTCGTCAATGCCTTACTACGAGAGTGAACATAAAAAATCATTTAAACCCACTTTTGATGACACGTCATTACCAATTGAAGCATTTTTCCATGGATTAACGCAAAGTAAAGAGTAAAATGTGAGATTTTTTTTCTTGTAAAGTTGGTGAATTTTTCGAAATTTTAGATATTTATTTGAAAAAATATGGAAATTTTCTACTGGGAGATGATATAATGAAAATGATCTTGTATCAATAGTTGACTAATGAGTTGTTGAATTCTTTCTTCAGATTGCATTATATAATTTCTGAAGGGGACTTTTTTTTATTTTTACAAAGGAATTTGTGAAATTCTAAGAATCTATCAATTCCGTAAATTTGACAGTGGAAATTTTTTTTCAGTGAATAGGAATTTTCCAATTTGTATTATGTAAATTATGAATAAAATATTTAAGTTTTTTTAATATATATTTATATTATTTGTAAAATTGAATTGTAATTTATTCTTAACATCCAAATTATTTACTAATATTAACTTAATTGTTAGAATCAAAAGAATTGACAATAAAGTTGAAAAAAAATTGAAGAGAAAAAAGTGAAAATAATCATTTGAATATATTCGATACGCTCCAGATAGCTATTCATCCAATCGCTCAGCATTTGTACTACTTGTTCCATGATATTTTTATTAAAACTCATGAAATAACGGTATCATTGATTAACACTGTAATTTACGGAAGAGGAAATGTAAATGATATTCAACATTTTTGTTTCTTTTCGTCGATTCATTAATTTCTTCATTAGGCTGAACGCAATTTTTCATATTACGTAATGTATTAGTTGAAAGCACGAGGAATTGAAGCAGTAATACATCAGAGAGTTGGAGAGGAAGGGAAAGAATGTATCGAGTTACTGGGAATTTTTGAAGTGGATTGAATTGAACATTCGCATGCTAAATTAAAGAGTAAGGTAGACAGAGAGGATTCTTACTTAAATAAAAAGAATCCCCTTATCATGATAACAATCCTCGAAACATGTTTCCCAATTATTTTATACTTCATATTTAATTATTGGATATTTTTTTTTTGACGATGAGATTTCCCGTTGAGAGCTATATTCAGTGCAACTTTCGGAAAAGTAGAATATCTCATGAGCAACGGATGAATGTAGTGTGCGAGAGGGCTACATACTCTTCAATATTGTCTGTGGTGAAAGTGATGAAAGCAAACTGTTTTTCATTATTCAATTTTAATTGAAAAATTACTGTATCACATTTTATCACATTTCTCACATCAATTGTGTTCGAATCAAGTGATACAAATGTAAAAAAAAATTCATATGAATTTTGCATTGTAGAAGTATGGAGGGGTAAACATGAAAATTGTGAGAAAAGGGGAAATAATAATAAATAGCTACCTTTGATAATTGATAACTCGGGATTGGTAGAATGGATTTGCTTGAAATTTTATGGATGATTTCACAGATAATGCAAGAATGTCTGAGAATTTTCCATCACAAATATTGCATTTCTATTTTAGCAAGGCTCCTTGAGATGTCATGACAACAAATTCGATTTGTTCAACTTTCCTCCAAATTTATACAGGATTTTTATGATATTACTTGGTTCACTTGCGATGTTTCTAGGAATTTCTCTCCTCTCCATTTTTGTTCTAAGCAACATGTTACGTTTATATCTACATTGGAATAAACTATTCAATTGATAAAAAAAAGTCATAATTTCTATTTGGAAGTTTTCCATGAAGAGAATCTCTAGATTTGGGATTTGACGTGTAATTACATTAAATAGAAAAAGATGAGTTTCGAAGGAGTAATCACTTGTGGAATCTGGTGTATGTTCAGATCAGAAATCTTAAGGAAACTTCAGAATTCTTTTACACATTTCTGAAATTTTTCAATTTCGGAAATCTTATAAAATCTGGAAAGAAGTCTTGAAATCCCTCAAAGATTAGAGAAATCCGATGGAAATTTCATGAAATCCGTGAAGTCTTCGATATTCCGTCTAAAATCGATAGTGACAATATCTGAATAATCGATTTGAAGACTTGAATCCTCAAACTCGAGTCCGTAAAGTCATAGAAGATGTTGAATTTTGTTGAACATTATTTTAATCAAATTTTTTTCTTTATGCATCTTTGTTTCTGCCCTGGAATCTTGGAATCTCTTAGCAATCCCTAAAATCTCTCAAATTCTCATAACAATCTATGGAATCTTTAGAAATGCATTCAATTTTCATAGATATCAAGAAATCTCACGAATTTCCATGAAATCTGCTGAGAATTCGAGAAACTTTGAATTTTTGCAGTTTGAAATTTAGTGTACACAGATCTTAGAAGTGATTACTCCTTCGATGAGTTTTAATAATACATTTCTCGATTTTTCGTCCATAATATTCATGTCAAAGCTCAATAAAAATTCACGTCGAATCTTATTTTGTGGTAAAACGTTGCAAGTAGAAAAAAATTTCTTACAAAAGTCCATGGTTTTTTTGCACAACCGAATATGTTTAGAAACATCAACTATATCCTTTTATCTCCGAATACATCTAATGAGCACTAGTTAGATCTGATTACATCAATCCAGATTTGATCGTGTCTGTCAACGAAAATCCGAACAGTTGGTAATCTGATTTAAATTATGAGCCGAAACGTATCTAATATATCTGTCCAGATCAAATTGGGGAGCAAAAAAGAATATGAAAATGTATCCAAGTATGTAGAACTTTTTCTTCCTGGTATACAAAAAAAAACAAAGCTGAAAGCTACTGAGCTATTCCATTATATTTCGACAACTATTAATACTATTATTTTCAGAATTCTACTGGATGCAGAAAGAAAAAATTATTAAAAATGTACTCAGCACTCAATTGACTAATTAGTATAAAGAAAATTTATTCATTTCCTTCAATGAATTCTTTAGTTTAGAAAAGCAGTAATAAAATTACAAAAATAATTGGAAATATAAAGATATTTTCATGCTGTATCCTTGTATTTACGTTTGAGTGCAGATTTCCGGGTTCTTTCTCTAATGGCAGCCTCAACTGCCTGTTGCCACGTCCATTCATGATCAAAATTACCATTTTCCTGATGACCCTTGAGAATCTCTTGGAATTCCAGTGAATGTAAATCATCATCTTGCGATGTATCGTCACTCCTCCAACCATGTGATTCGTAGACTTTTTTTGCAGCGAGTATTCCAGGAGCGAAGAGAAATTTCATCTTGTAGTTTATCATAATTTTTGATCTATCAATGCAGCCATTATAATGAAGGTAATCATGAGTAGCAGAAGAATTCTTTGGTTTATCTTTTATATTTATGAGATGACCCATAATATGAATCATAATATGAGTAGCAATTCGTCCCTCTTTTGATTCCCATCTTTGTTTTTTTTTCGTCAGTGCAGAATCAAGAATTCTGAGAATTGTTGTACTCAGAAAATTCCATTTAGTGTAATCAACAAATAAGCGAGCTGTTAAAAGCATACTCATTGCTGAAATAATATCGGACTGATTGTAATCATTCTCTGGTATATCAATTTGTAATTCCAGTGAAATGTCGTAGATAAAAGTTCTCACATGTGACCTAAGCTCTGCAGCAGATGTGGAAGAAAGGTTTTCCAATGATGTTGATGGTTGACATAGCAATATGTTGAATGGTGGAAAAGCGTTGGATGATCTTCTCCCTGGATTATTCATGGTTGTAACTCAGACGAATTTTTCCGAATTTTCAATCAATTCGAAATTTAATTTTCCAGTATTTTTTCGTTGATTTCTTGAGGCTCTTTCCTTCAATACTCCGTAAGATGAGGGGTTAAGGTTATTATGAAGAATAGAGCACTATGGAAAAAACGCTAGTCACATAGGCCATCTAGGAAAAATGTGACCAATTAATTTGGAACATTCAAACTTTGAACAATCATTTACTATCGGTTTCTTTGGAATTATCTGGCAATCCGAAGGAGATAACGAATTCTTCTTCACTTCTTTTTATTTGTAGCGTCTGAATTTTCTCAACAAGTATAGTGATTATGAAACTTTAATAGATAATACGATATTTTAGGAGTAAATTTTTCTCGAGTTCTAGACTCATCTTACCTCATGAGATTCTCAATTAAACAGAAACATTAATGATAAACATTAAATTATGAAAATAATCATACAACACAAAATAGAATGAAATGATACAGTGAATGAGAGCTTCTTTATTTAGTATCATCGTGTTTGCGTTTGCATCCTGGTTTTTTTTCTATCTTGATACCTTTAATGCTGGGAAACATTTCCCTCCAAATAGCTTCGTGCATCAGTGTCTTCATACCTCGATGAATTTCAAGTATATTATGTAATTTAATTGAACGTTGATCATCAGTCTGTGGCGTGTCATCACGTGTCCATCCATGTGATTCATAGATTCTCATTGCTGATATTGTTCCAGGGGTGAACAACACTTTAACATCATACTTCAGATTGATTCTTGAACGATCGATGGTATCATTAAAATTAAAATGATCAAGTGTTGTAACTGATGTTTGTGGTTTCCTCCCAATATTAGCAAAATGTCCCATCATATGAACAACCATTTGAACAATTAATCTCTCGCTTCTTGTTTCCCAATCTTCATCTCTCGTTGACAATGCAGAATCAAGAATTCTCAAAATTGGCGTTGCAAGAAAATTCCATGATGGATTTCTGACAAATATGTGGGCTGTCATTGTTGCACTTACGGTTCTCATAACATCAGCTGCATCGTAAGCATTTGGTGGTATGTCGACCTCTAATTCTACTGATATGTCATAAATGAATGTTTTATCTGATGAATTCATATGATCTGCTGATGAATGTGATAATACTGAGGATTGACATGCTGAAGAACTGCCATATGAACTACTCGCCATTTTTATTGATAAATTTCAATGAATAAACTTGAAATTTTGGAGATTGTACTTGATTATTTTATCGAATTTCGATGAATCTAAGATCGTCTTCGAGTCGTGGGAAGCTCCACTATATAGCAGGTTATATGAACCTATGCTTCTGTTCTAAAAGTTCGTTAGTGACCTTGCACCACGTGAAGCAAACGCCAGGTTGGGTTAGTTAGTCGCTGTGCCCAAATTAGCGACACTTCGATACAGCCCCAAACATCCTAAAATTTTGCCCGAAATATTTGAAAATCACAATTTTTCAGTAATATCATCGTTTTACAATGGGTGAATGCTGTATATGATATTTCGAAATATGTTGTTTTTAAAGTCAAGTAAATTTGATACTTTTATGAATTAATGATAAATGAAAATTTCCATCGAATCATATTGTCACATGAGAAACAAAGGGGCATAAGTGTTGCGTATGAGCATAGTACTTACGCCTCTTTATTTGTAAGCTGATGATAATTCAGTAACTAAAGTGGATGAAAGTGAAAAGAAAATTGTAAGGTATTTTCTAGAAAATTTCATTGGAGATTCGATAGAATATCGAAAATCTATCGATCTATTTTTGTACAATTCAATCTATTTTTGGCACATTTATTTCTATTAGTAAATTTGAAACGAGTGAGATCATCAGAAATTATCAAGAGATTTTCTTTGTTGAGATTTAGGAAACTATGAGGAAGGTTTCTCGATAATCCTTCTCAGTTTCATCATTATATTTTTTACCCTACAAATGTTATGACACTCATTTATCGATGTCATCTACCTTTCATATCTCTGTGGCAACATAGTAAAAAAACTCCGTTCGAGAATCAAACACAAATAATTTAGGAGATATGTCAGGAATTATTGCCTTTATGAGAATTCATCGAGAGATTCTTTTCTTCAATCTATGAAAGTCTCCAGTGAATTCTTCGAATCATCGTTCTTCGTCAAATGTTATGGAAGTTTCTATCAGCATATTTATATTGGTATGGATATATATAAAATTACAGAGTCCAAGAAAATATTCTAAAGACCTTCTTTCGTAGAGGATTTTAGTAGCTTAAAAAAATGACCCCTCGACAAATGAAGAATATCTCAGAGATCATGAGTTTTGCGAAAAATTATCAAGATATCTTCCTTGTAGTCAATATCATCTTCGAAAAAGTTCCTTTCATGTTTTTCCTTCAACTCAAACGTTTCGGTAACAATCACGTATAATTTCTATATTTCAATTTTTTTTTATATCTCTGAACAATTAATTGGTTCCAGGTCAATAGATCCTCGGAAAAAAGATCCTGTCTCCTTTTATCTATTGATCTTGCGGCGATTCTTTTGGAGATGTTTTTAGTAGCCGATGAAATTCCTACAAAAAAGCTTTCTTGACATTTTTCTCTAAGAATTAAAAAAAAAGGCTCAACTTCGCAGGATCTTTTCTACGAGGATCATTTGACCGGTTATCCAATGAACTCTGTTGAGATTTTGTTCTACAACAACTATTGGATAGAAATTCATCGAGTCTTTCTCTCTATATTTCCCATATTTTTTTAGTAGAATCTTCAATTTGAAAAATTAAGAAATTGATGTCGACACTTCACTGTAAAAAACTCTAAACAGAACCACTTGTCTTCCAACTGAACAAACGCCTGGCGGTTCTTAACTTCACCACAAACTAAGAGAATTGCAGTTTTATTAATGAATGGAAGAAGAGAGAAGGCGGAGAGACAATTGTGGGTAAGAAAATCTTCATTTGCATTGAACCCCGGCAGAAACTTTATCACTTAACGTTACTATTTTTTATGATTTGCCGCAGTCTATCTTTGTCCTTGCCTTTCCAACTTTTCCATAAACAGTGGCTCTCTAGATGATGTTCATGAGATCATTTTAGTTAGAGTAAATTCATTGAAAAACTCCAATTTTCTTATCCATTGATTTTGTGTTCAGGATAAGAAATCATTAATCACATTTCTATTAATTTGTTGATAGAAATTTGATCCATGAAGAAGTGCAGAAATCCTATTAATTCATTCATGAAACAATCAATGAATATGCAAATTTTCATTCATAGATTATTTTTTCTTCCAGTAGAAGAGAAATGACTGAATTTTTATCAACTACAATTCTGCTGAAAAAAAAAGTAATACTTCCAATCCATTTATTTTTCATACTGTAGAATCAAAACTCTGCGGACATATGTAAAATAAGTATGAACGGATTACTATTTTGTACGATATTTATTTCAAACGAATTGTTTTGCCGTTATAATAGTATTGCAGTCATATAAAAAAATAGTATTTTTCATCTTAATCCTAAATTTCACATCAGATTTTCATTTGAATTCTCATTTTGATAATATTTAATTCGATTTATGAGAGAAACCGCGTGCAATTTCATCTCATGAGAATTTTCAATGCAGTATCCTCTGGCCCAGTGCTATAATTGGTTCTGAACGCTTTTCCCTAAAAGTGGGCCTGGCAATAACTTTCACATCGGAGCCTGGATTTGCTGAACGTGGGGTATCTAGTAATTTTGTGGTAACTTCGGTCCAATACATGCTCCTCAGCTGGTAGTCAAGTGGAAAATTTAAACCAATATTATGATGGACACTTGAATAATTCTCTGTAGAAATTTGTCACAAATTAAATATTTTTCTAGTCCATTTTCAGTTTCACTGCGGAAAAGAGAGAATTCTTCTATTCTTTTCAACACAATTCATAAAAATATTAAATATTCATGAATCTCAACGGAAATTTTTTTCTCAGTGTAGAATTAGTTTTCATTTTGTGATCATTGAATCCTAGAAATACTAATATTGATAATATTATATATGTTGTTATTACGAATTATCAATTAATTTTGTTGCTGGTATTTTCAATATCAGGGACAAAATCAATTAGTGTAATTTCGATAATTTTCACAGAAAAAAATATAGAAATTTCGTCGGAGCTTTCTCCATAGCTTTATCGTGAGTATTTCGTTTCATAATTAACCATAAGATAAAATAAAAGATTATTTGTGAGAACAATATATATAGAAAATGATTATAAAAATTCAGATGACAGTTTTATAATGAAGGAAAATATTTTTACATTGATAATCACAATCATATATGAAAAAAACACTGGTGTCACTCTATCACAAATCGATTGAGATATAAATCTATGCATTTCGATGTATGAATACAACATAAAACAAAAATAACTAGTTCAAAATAATTAAAAAATAAAAACATTTTTACACTCCTTCTAAGACGAAAATAATACTATAAACCGATACGAAGATATAATGAGTATAGTACGTACGGTTGAAAATCTAGAGAAAGAAAAAGCAAAGCTGTAGTGTAGAGAAACTTGATGATAAATTGAAAGAGTGGAGACAAGTCAGAGTGAAACCAGTTTTTATGAAATATCTC
Organism: Aleiodes alternator; assembly: GCA_963921955.1. NCBI lineage: Eukaryota > Metazoa > Arthropoda > Insecta > Hymenoptera > Braconidae > Aleiodes > Aleiodes alternator. The sequence goes on from OY998113.1 coordinate 5,945,921, forward strand.
GGAATCCATGCCACATAGAATAATTTTAAAATGAACTTCTATGGAGTCCCATTTGTCTTAAGAAAAATAATACGCCAAAAATTCCGAAGTTTTTCGCAAAATTAGAAATATTCAATAAAAGCTGATTTCAAATTTGAATTGATCCACGTGAATAGAAGGAGACAGAGATGGAGATTTGAATCAAACGGTATGAGGAAGAAATTTTAGAATCATTCCACTGAAAAACTGCAGAGATTTCTGATAGAAAATAGGTGTCAGAATTGATTTTGTACATTTTAACCGAAATGTAGAAGTGCCCATCCCTAAAATTTACAGTTATTTGTCAAAATTTCAGGTTTCATTATCTTTACACGAAAAATAGAAAAGTACTCCAAACTTGCGCTCAATTCTTATCGATTCAGGTGATTTTGAATGAATTATCAATTATTTCCGGGAGAATTCCAGTTAATTTGATAAATTTAATTTCTCCTCCATATCTTCCTTGAAAGCAATTAAAATCAATTCAAGACCAACCGAATCGATGTGACATGAGCTTAACATTACGTGGATTCTTCATTTTTTGCATTATGACAATTGGATACCAAGATATTCGCAAAAAATTGAGAAAAAAGGCGGCCAGTCTTCAATTTTCGGGAGAAACGATCGAATGTCAATTGATGATACAATACTTGCATTGAGAATTGGGAAGGCAAACTGAACTGGTCTCTGGCATGGGAGAGACGTTACAAAAGTTATCCTTAAGGCAAACGATAATATAAAGCATTCATCAGTTATTAAGTAATTATTATCGGAAATCTTTCTTTTTTTATTAATTGGTCGGAAATATCATTTTATTTTCAGATTTTAATTGAAATATATTTTTCAAAAATTATAAACTAAATGCCTCTCTACTTTGAAGATATCAACATATATAACACAAAATTTTTTTTCAAAACTCGATTCTGACCTGATATTTCCATTAAAAATTCCCTAAGTTTCTCAGTAGAATCCATCTTACTCACAATACCATTCGGTTCAATTTTACGCTATTCCTTTTTACTCCCAAAACAAAAATCTAAAAAGTATGAAAAATTACTTCTGAAAAATGCTACAACGGAACGAATGTTAGTTAAGACTTATGTTCCCAAACTTGTTGAATAGAATTGAAAGAATAAATCCATTTGAATTTTTTCTATTGTCTCAAAAATGATTGATCTGGGCAGAATTATATTATAGCACTACCCAGCATAAATCTCTCTTTTTTCAATGAAACTATGAAAAGCTTAATTCATCGACTCGGTTTCTCAGGAAATAATTGATAAATCAAGAATAATTTATTTTCTCTAAAATTAAGTACTCACTCTGCCATCAATTCATAATTCAAACCGTAGAAAGAAACACAAAAAATATTTGTTCACCGTTGAGTACTAATTGTCAAGCGGCCTCGTCTCAACTTCATGGCCATGTCCAATTTTGTTGAAGCAATCAGGGCAAAGATCAAAGTCATCATTACGACATATTTTGCAATGATAAAGATGACCGTCGATAATGACAGACTCACAATTGTCACAAGTTATGGTGGGGGCCTTGTCATGAGTTCTACCTTGTTGAGAATTCAGAAAACAGTCCTTACTCTTAGAACGCTTTCTTGATCGTGATCGTGATCTTCCTGTCAGGAATGAAGAACGTCTTTTCCTCGTACTCCTCCTCAATGAATTAGATCGTTCTGTTTTAACATCACTGATTGTATTATTATTATCAATCTTAATGTTCACTAGTTCATCAGTTTTGGTATCACCGTTACTCGGAAAAGATGTACGAACCTGTGCTCCATCATTATTCTCGGTAGTTTTTTTGACCAATTCCGCCATCTGAGATTTCAGAAATTTAACTTCTTCATAAATCTCATCAACTTTTTTTATTCCTGTATCTGATTCACTTGGTAGTGATGTTGCATTTGAATTGTTTAATGTATCATTCATTTCATTTGTCACTGGAATATTATCATAATTCAATGATTGCAGATGTGCAGAATTATCAGTAACTTCTTTCTCAATCTCGTCAATTCTTATCCCTTTATCGAATTCACTTGGTAGTGATGCTGCATTTGAATTGTTCAATGTATCAGTCGTTCCATCTACCACTGGAATATCAACATTATTCAATGATTGGACATGTACAGAATTATCATTGACTTCTGTTGATGTATTCATTGAAACTTCACCATTTTCCTTTAAAAGTTCAGCATCAGTCGATGTAGATTGATCAACAGTTGATGATTTATCAATTTTAATTGGTGAAATTACTGGAGTTCTTGAATCATTCAACTTTTCAAATTTATCCTGATATAATTGCCTCAATTCTCTCTCTCTATCTAATTTATCTTCCAAAATTTCCAACATCTCACATTTCACTTTGAACGCATAATTTGTATTACTATGTATTATTGCGTCCCTCTCTCTGTCAAGCTTAATTGTGGAATATTTTCTTTCAAGTTCCGAATACTTTTTATCTTTTTCACGTAATTCATTGCACAATTTTGTTACATCATTCTTAGCTTCATTCAGTAATCCAACTAGTGTATTAATTCTTAACTCATTATTCTTACATTCAATTGTTTTATCGCAAACAATCAATGACAAGTCTTTGGCATTCATTAGCTCTTCAGAATGATTAACATTAACATCAATCAATAGATTTGTCAATTGTAATTCGGATTGCGTTAATTCACGTTGCATCATTTGCTTCTGTGTACGCATTTTTTGAACCATTATCTTCAGTTCATCATCTTCTGTTGTTGTATCATCTCCAATGTCTTCGAAATCTGATAATCTGTCGTTGTAATTTGATAATTTACGTTTCTTACTTTTTTTCTCTGGCTTCGGATTATTTTTTTCTCTTTTCTTCTGCATAATACTTAATCTTTCAATCATTGCGGTATATTTATTTATTATTTTTTCACGTGCCTGTATATCTGTACGAAGACTCAATGCCTTAATGGCTGTAACTTCACCTTTAAAGTTCGACGATAATTCCGCAAGCTCAGTTGATGTTAAATCATCCCAGTTATCAATATTTTCAGCGACAATTTTACCAAATTTTGTTGATAGTTTTACAACACCGATTCTCTTTGATTTGGTCAGTACTTCGTTGTCGATAGAAGTCGAGTGAAGAACTGACATAGTTTCTTTGTATAGATTAAGCAGTGGATTTACGTTAACAACAAGGGAGAGGCTCTCTTCACCAGTAAGAGCTTTTTGAAAGAGACGTGTCAGTTTTGATTGACAAAAGTATTCTGGAGTTTTGACGTTTTTTGATTTGTTGTCGTTGATGACCTTCAGAGACTCTGTTAGGGATAGGAGACTCGAGTCGATGTTTGGAGATTCGTGAGCAGCCAAATCGCAAAATGAGAACCTGAAGAGGAATTAGATTTTGTAGATTTTACGGAAACATTCGGCATTTTTTTACGACGATGAAAGGTTTCCCTCAAATATCTTTGAGTCTTGAAGAGATGATGATGCGAAACTGATTTCATCCTTTGTGCATTCCTCAAAGATATTTCAGAGGAACTTTGAACAAAATGAAGAATCGATCAGCTAATTCCATACTGACGTTGATTTTTTTTTAATAGATGGAAAACTAAACGAGATAGAGAAACTTATAGAGAAGAGGAGGATGGCTACAAAGGGGGTAATTACTGAGATATTTTCCGAGGACTGATACCAAGATAACAATCGTAAGTTTCCTCCAACAGTATTTTAAGATTTGAATTTCTGTTTTGAAAAATCGTTGAATAGGAGTGAGAGACAGTTGAGCTTTGATAATTCTTTGAAAATTGGCTTCTAACGGCCAAAATTCTCGACTCTAATAAATGGAAAAAAGATGATTTCACAATTATTTAGGTTTTTCTAAAACTCTCTCGCCATTTTCGGAAGTTATAACTAATGCCGATAAGTTCGTATCGTTATTCGTGGATAACTTTAAACGGAACATTTCATCGCATCAACATATGAAATTATAGTTTTTTTTTCATCATGTTATCCCACTGATAGCAATTTCGGATTAAAGAATATTTTTATCCCAGGCAGTTTAAGATCAATTATAATAGAATATCAACAATGGTGTACGAAATTTGGAGATAAGTTCTTTATCCATTTTTTTTAAATTCTCAAGATCAATTTTTCTTTACATTTTCTTCATGTGCACGTTTAAAAGATGGTCGAACAGCTTGATAGGAATATGAGCGGGAATTCCGAGTGACTAATCATATTTATGCTAAATTAAGTGAAGGTCCCACAGGGAATTTTTCCTGTAATTTACAATAATTCCGGTCGCTAGTCACTTTTCGAGATGTACACCAAGAGTTTGTTACTTTTGTATCAAAAAATTAATGATACATAGGATAGAAGTACCGTTTGTGGCCACTGTACCTTTTCTGGCCACGTCACATCCAAATTCGGATATGAATCATTTTTTATAAGCCCGATAACATTATGAGCCAGATTCATATAATTATAAAGGTTTCAAAATCCTATGGAAACATTATTCCAATTTGGGAATTTTCTCCTTTATTAACTGAAATTTGACGTGGTCAAAAAAGGTGCAACAGTGGCCAAGGCTGGTACTTCTACTCTATACGACACTCTGCCAATGCGCTGGAGAAGAATCTTTGGCTCATTGATGATACATTTCAAGAATAATAAACAAAACAATTTTCTGTGATTGGAATGAACGAAAAGAGAATTATGAGAAAGTTGATTTGATGCAAATATCATGAATTATTGGGAATGCAGTGTCATATTTTGATCAAGATCTTCAATTCATTCCAAGATGGCTTGGCACATGAGCAAAGTGTAATGAAACCACCACTGTTGAAAATTACCGTTGGATGAATCAAGTATGAAAATTACTTGCTTATAATTATACAATTTTATCAATATTATCTAAATAAAAATTCGCATATTTAATTTGAATGATTTTAGCAATATTATTTTCCTGATAAATTAATTTTCAATTAAAAATGGTTATGAATGCCATAGTAGAGATACTAAAAAATTCACATGAGTTTCACATGTGATCAAATTGGAATGTTACTATTACATAATGATTCTTGCGTGACAAAGTACAGGATAATCTTCTCAGTCATGTGATAACGACTCCCCTGTGTATCTTTTTTTTTAGAAATGATAAGAAGTTAATCCAGAACTGCCCACATCAAAAAGGAAGAGACTCACCTCAAATTTAATCCGGGATTTTTCGCTCTACAATCATTGAAATTGGGGATATTTACGACAGGCTAGAAATTTATGAGAATAGAAATGCCGAAACATCAAAATTTTCGATAAAGTAACTAATCCCAACTTGCAAGTCAAGTGTCCCCATCAGAACTTCCATTATTGAAATTATATTTCCTCACCCCTTCTCCAGAAGGAAAATTTCTCATTCTCGCTCAGTTTTCAAAATATCTCATCAAAACTCATCGCCAACTCAAATTGAATTCAGAATTCACACGGACATTTACGGATAAAAACGAATCATCTAAACAAAAGCATTTACCTGCTGATTTGCACCTTTTCTGGATTGTTCTCGTCATGATATTCTAAAAAAACAATATTAAAAATGCAATGAGATTTGGAGCTTCTAGTATCCCATGTCATATTTAATTTCTTCAAATTATTTCGTCCAATTATGAGTGCATCCCATGCGTCAGCTGCTGTACCAACTGATACATATCTCAAGCCTTTGACAAAAGGCTGCTCTTCGCAATTGGCAACTAATTTCAGCGGATAACGTCCTTGATTATATTCAGGTGACAATAAATCGTAGAATGTTTCATCACGAATTTCTGCATAAGATACCCAGACTTCTTGTTGAATATCTGTTGGCTCAACTGGTGCTAAACGCAACTGTTCATCCAAACGTTTGAGAGCTTTCGAGCATGAGATCACTCCATCCGGGCTATTTTCGGATAAGGACGACAGAAACTCTTTTCTTGATTCAACTTCGAGCAAACTTTCTGCTTCGTTCAATACCTCAACTTTATTTTCCATTGGTTTATAACTGGGAGAGGCTCTTGGGTTTTTCAGAAAAAATATGTGCTGCAATGTTCTCGGTATCAGACCTGGATTCGCGAAGGAGCCTTCGAGTGTGTAAGATTTTCCTGAATCCATAGTACCTGCAGCATCGTAAAAAAAATGAGTCAAAAAATGATGAATCGATTTTGTTCCAAATATCTCGTAAACGAGTGAGTTTTACGAGAAATTGTAGAAAAATGTTTCTTATATAATGTGCTTCATGATCTACGAAAGGAGTCTTCAGAAAAAAATCTCCTGAAACCGATAATTCAGAAGATATTCGCTGATAGAGCAAAAGATTCGTTTCAGAGTTCAAGATTCTTTACTGAGATACCTTCTTCGCAAAGAACTTCATTCCTGCAAAAAAAATATTCTCAAAAACTTGGTAGGAAACTCATTTCCTTTGCGAATAACTTTGGAATCATCAGATTGAGAAGAATTTTCCAACAGACCGTTCTTACAGCTAATTGAATTCTGCATAAAGAGTTTTTCTCATTCTTATGAATTACTCTAAAATCTGCCATTCCTGAAATAATGACGAAATACACAAAAATTATTTACCGTAGGTCATCACAGTACAATTTTGCCCACCAAAAAAATTGGCCAACTGTGGCTTGATCACGTGGTCAAAGATCGTTCCTTGATTAACAGATGGATCAAATGCCTGCGAGAACGAGAATTTTCTCCCAACAACCTCACTGTATTTATTGTTGTACATAGAATGATTAGTTCTCAGTAGATTGAAGAATAGTGACTGTTGATCAAGTATTTGGTAAGCTGATTCTTGTTCACGTGCTAGTTTCATATCGGTCGGATATGGTTTCAATCTCACGTAAACTTTGATACTGGGGGATGAACTTTGCTCCTCTGATATTTGTGAATTCCCATTCGGAGTTACTGATTCCTCACTATTATTTGATTTTTCCTCAATTTTCATAACTTTATCAATTTTTTCTGATACATTGAAGACCGAAAATTTCAGTAAATTTTCATTGTTTGACGTAGTTTCAATAGAATCAGTCGTCTGTAATGGCGGATTTTGGAACATTTACTTTTCGGACATAAATTATTCATTAATTTATCTTGTAATAAATCCACTTACCTCCATTTCGCTATCATTTATTTTTTCCATTTTCCTGTCGAATAATTCTATCATAAAATTCTCCTCTCTCAATTATCAATTATTCACTGCAAAAAGCCAGTAAACAGGATCGAGGACGCACGCGTTTTCATTCGACAAGATGAGTGAATCGTTCACCATTCGTCTTGTCGAATGCTTGCTTCCAACGATCCTGCGCCTGCGCCTGAACGAAGCGCAGTGATAGAATATTATTTGAATTCGAGAATTGAGAAATTTCTGAGTTTGTAAAAATTCTTTCGGTAAGTCATTGATAAAAAAAGAATTGTAGCGACAAAATGGTTATGATTGTGAATAGTTCGTATGAATGTATTTCTTCATTCATCCTAGTTCAGACATGTCGAATGACTGTCATCTTTAAGGAATTCCAATCACTGCACATGAGTCAAATGAAGTGTACACATATGGAAAAAAACTGGATGGATCAGGTGTCGACATCCCTAATAAAGAAAACGTGAGATACTTAGGCATCGATTTTGATAATAAACTCACTTACAGGAGTCACATACACAAACAATTACATAAGGCTAACAATGCATTCAGAGCTAACATTAAATTATTCAAAAATAAACACCTTAAAGAACGAATTAAAATAATATGTTATCAAGCACTCATTAGACCAATATTAACTTACGGTTGTCCCGTATGGTTTAATGTAAACAATAAACAAATGGAACTTATTCGACTTTTTGAAAGAAAATGCTTAAGATCCTGCCTAAATATGTTCAGAACACCCGAATCAGATTACAAGAAATACTACAGTAACAGCAAAATTTACAACAAAGCCAATGTGCATAGAATAGACAATTTCATGTTAAAATTAACCAGAGACCACATAGCGTCATCAAGTAGGAACACAGAAAACAACCTTATTAATGGTCCCTTCTATACTAATAATGAATACATTAAGAAGACTCTAAGTACAGGTCACATACCCCCTGAAGCTTTCGTCTACTTAGACAAAAATAATTATATCCAAGATAAAAACAACATACCCAAAATATACCATGTAAAACGCAAGGGACACCACAAAAAAATTTTATACAATAACGAAATAGACTGCAAAACAGATAAAGCACATATTTGCTATGACACAACAATCCCCTTAAGGGACCAAAAGTTTACATTCCGTAACAAAAAAAGATACTGGTGGCTAGAAGACACCTAAGAAAACCCTAGTCCATAATGTAAATAGTGTAAATAATGTTAAAAAAAAAAAAAAAAAAAAAAATTATATAAATATTTATTTCGTTGAGTATTACTAGTCTTAAGTCGTAAATAAAAACCATAACGAATGATCAGTTTTCCGCCAGTTTCTGATCACATAAAAATCTATAAAAAGAAGCAAAAACAGTCTACAGACAACAAACAAACAACACACAATTATATGAATAATTCAAAAAACAAATACAGAAAATGTATAAAAACTGATCCACTACGAAGCTCAATGAGTATGTATGTGCCTTAAAAAATGTTAGGTTAAGAAAAAATACTGTTTTCCATGTTTCCCAGTATCTAAGTAATCAAAAATAAAAAATGTATCCATATGTACAAATACTGGCTTAAATAAACATGTTAAAAAAAAAAAAAAAACACATATGGAAAAAGTGTGTAGGAAGTAGAGATGGGCAATGACGGTCATTTTTTCACCGACGTCATATGACCAAAAAATGACCGTCTTGTGACGGTCACATGACGTCACAAAATTTTAAATGGAAAATGACGGTCACAATTAAATTTATGCTTGTCAAGGAATGGAAAATGAATGAGATGGTAAAATACATCCATATAGATGTAAAATGATCGCCATTAAATTTTTTCAATTTGTGACGGTCATTTTTTTCAGTCAATTTTGAAAATCAGTAACTGTTCAATACATTTGATTGCAATATGAATTTTTTATCCTTTAATTCAAACGGGTTTCAATTGAGTCTTTCATTTCTAAATTTATTTACTTTTGTCAAGGAATGAAAAATGATTGATGGTAAAACATCTATATAGATGTAAAATGACCGTCATCAAATTTCTTCAATTTGTGACGGTCATTTTGTTTAATTAATTTTATGAATCTGTAGAAATTTAATATACCTGATTTCAATAATCAGGTGTATTATAGGAAACTCTATTATAGGAAACTTTCTTCCAAAATTCATCAGAGTGCGGAATTCTATTTTCTCAAAATTTAATAATTTCAAAAAGGAAAAAAAATCATCAATATAGTTGGAAAATGACGGTCATAATTTATTTTTACTTTTATGACCGTTTTTTTTTTTTTTTTTTTTTTTTTAACATGTTTATTTGAGCCAGCATTTGTACATATGGATACATTTTTTATTTTTGATTACTTAGATACTGGGAAACATGGAAAACAGTATTTTTTCTTAACCTAGCATTTTTTAAGGCACATACATACTCATTGAGCTTCGTAGTGGATCAATTTTTATACATTTTGTGTATTTGTTTTTTGAATTATTCAATAGTTGTGTTTTGTTTGTTTGTTGTCTGTAGACTGTTTTTGCTTCTTTTTATAGATTTTTATGTGATCAGAAACTGGCGGAAAACTGATCATTCGTTATGGTTTTTATTTACGACTTAAGACTAGTAATACTCAACGAAATAAATATTTATATAAATATATATTTTTTTTTTTTTTTTTTTTTTTTTTTTTTTTTTTCTTAACATTATTTACACTATTTACATTATAGACTAGGGTTTTCTTAGGTGTCTTCTAGCCACCAATATCTTTTTTTGTTACGGAATGTAAACTTTTGGTCCCTTAAGGGAATTGTTGTATCATAGCAAATATGTGCTTTATCTGTTTTGCAATCTATTTCGTTATTATATAAAATTTTTTTGTGGTGTCCCTTGCGTTTTACATGGTATATTTTGGGTATGTTGTTTTTATCTTGGATATAATTATTTTTGTCTAAATAGACGAAAGCTTCAGGGGGTATGTGACCTGTACTTAGAGTCTTCTTAATGTATTCATTATTAGTATAGAAAGGACCATTAATAAGGTTGTTTTCTGTGTTCCTACTTGATGACGCTATGTGGTCTCTGGTTAATTTTAACATGAAATTGTCTATTCTGTGCACATTGGCTTTGTTGTAAATTTTGCTGTTACTGTAGTATTTCTTGTAATCTGATTCGGGTGTTCTGAACATATTTAGGCAGGATCTTAAGCATTTTCTTTCAAAAAGTCGAATAAGTTCCATTTGTTTATTGTTTACATTAAACCATACGGGACAACTGTAAGTTAATATTGGTCTAATGAGTGCTTGATAACATATTATTTTAATTCGTTCTTTGAGGTGTTTATTTTTGAATAATTTAATGTTAGCTCTGAATGCATTGTTAGCCTTATGTAATTGTTTGTGTATGTGACTCCTGTAAGTGAGTTTATTGTCGAAATCGATACCTAAGTATCTCACGTTTTCTTTGTTAGGGATGTCGATACCTGATCCATCCAGTTTCTCATTAATTTTGAAATCTTTCCAGTTTTTTTTAATATCTTTATTGGCGGTTGTAATGTTTGGTGTGAATAGAATAGTCTCACATTTAGTGGGATTAATTTTTAATTTCCAATCATAATAGTATTGATTTATCTTACAAAATAGTTTTTGCATTTCATTTTGTACTTTCGTTACTTTCTTATCTGAGACATAAAATAAAGTGTCGTCCGCGAAGGCAGTTATTTTTTTTTGGGGGTCTGAGTTGAGGTCAAATTGTTCCAGCAAGTCACCTGTATAGATGTTAAAGAGTTTGGGTGAGTTGACCGTGCCTTGTTGCAGTCCGTTTTTTACGTCAAATGTGATGGAAGAACTATTGAATCCGTCAATAACTTGAAATTTTTTCCCGTAAATCATACTGTATATCGTTTTTATTAGGTGTCTGGGGTACTTTTTTTGAATAAGCTTGTGTATCAGTCCATCGAGCCATACCGTGTCAAATGCTTTTTCTAAGTCAATGAAACAAGCTCCTACACATTCGTTTTCGTTAAGGGCATAGTTAATATCTGATGCAAATTTTGTGGCTGCGTGAATCGTTGAGTGTCCGTGGCGAAAGCCGAATTGGTAGTCAGGTAGTGTCTTGTGATTGTATGTGTGTGTAGTTACTGAATTATCAATTATCATTTCAAATACTTTACTTAAGTTAGGGAGAAGTGAAATTGGCCTATAATTGGCTGGGTTACTTGAGTCTTTTCCTTTTTTTTTTAGTGCTATTATTCTGGCAGTTTTCCAGCATTCAGGGAAGTAGCAATTGTTCAGTGCATTATTGAATATTATTGTTATTTGTTGAATTAATGAACGGGGTAGATGTTTAAGGACAATGTGCGGGATTTTATCATTTCCCGATGATGTTTTATTCCGCAATCTGTTCATAATTCCACCTAATTGTAAAGTATTCGTGAAGTAATTATCTACTGATTCTTGACTGGGCCACGTTGCACGATTTTCGTCTGAAAAAGTTGTTACTGTTCTATTATTTATTGAGTCTTCTCTCATTTCATTTTTGAGTTCTTGGATTTCACTGTTAATTATGTTAATAAGTGTCGGGTTGCCCATGTGACTGTTTTGCGTATGTGCTGCTTCGAATTGTGCTCCGATCGTGTTAAGTTTGGTGATTGGGTCAGTTATAATGAAGTTGTTGTTATGGTCTTGGACTCTAAGTGAATTTGGAATTTCTGCTCTGTCGATTAACTCTATCTTGTTCTGAGGGATTATTAATGTGTCTATCTCACTATTTGGTTTAGATCTAAATATTTTGTTTAGCGATGGGAACATTTTTGATGGATCATTGGTTGGGATGTTTTTTACCTTATTTTCCCAATATTTAGAAACTGATCTGGAAAACTCTATTTTTAATCTTGTGTTGATGTCATCAATTGCTTCTCTAATTTGTTTGATAGCTCGTTTCTTAGTTGAACTGTTATTTTGTTTGTATATTCTATTAATTTCTGTAATTAGGAAGCTTTTGTTTTTTTCAAGTTTTTTGATTTTACTGTTGATGTACTCTGGTAATCTACTTTTCCTTTTACTCGTTGGTATTATTTTGTGCATAGCTTGCGTTATGATGTTATTTATTTTGATAATATTTTCATCAATTTCCGCATTTGTTAAATTTCTATTGTCATCAATTTCTAGTTTATGATTGTTATGTATATGCTTGGCAAATTTTTCCCAGTCAGTTGCTTTGAAATTGAGGGTAATAGGTAGAGGGTTACTGTCGAATTCGAAGTCTTCATTTTGTTTTATGTTGAATGTTATAGCTTTGTGATCACTGTCATAGTTGAGGGTTTTTAATCTTCCGTTTCGTTCGGTGTTAGTAATTGTTAGTCTACTGTCAAGAAAGCATATGTCTAGGTAAGAGTTTCCTCTGGGCATAGAAGGTTCAGCTGAGCTGTTGAAGTTTAATTTAAAGAAGATTTCATTATCATTGATCCACCTGTTGAGAGCCGTGCCTCTGTAATTTGCGTTCTGGTTTCCCCAGTTTTCGTGTTTGGCGTTAATATCACCGGCGATTACGTAATAAGTTTCGGGTTCATTTAGTTTGAGTTCTGTGAAAAGTGAGTCTAGCTCTATCATGAATTTTTTATTGCTATTACCGGCTGCGTATGCTGCTATTAAGTAAAGGGTATTGTTGTTATTTAGGTTTAGTTTAATTATTGTTGTTTCTAAACTTTTATTGTTGGCTGTAAAATGGGGTGTTATTTTTGTTGACTTGATGTTATTTTTAATGAGTATTGCCGTGCCCCCTCCCCCTTTGTTGTTAATGCGGTCGTTACGATACATAATGTAACCATCGAAGTGAGGTTTGTGGATAGCATTTAATTTAGTTTCACCAAGGAAAACACAATCTGGATCATGTGTCTTGATTGTGTTTAGAAGAGAAGATCTTCTTTGGTTTGTTATTATTGAATTTACATTAATTGCTATACATTTAAGCTCTTTACTCGTTATTGTATTAGTGTTATTCATTGTGAGTCCCCGCTCTTTTTTTTTTTTTTTTTTTTTTCTCCCAATTTAACCGTTCGGTTCGGTGTTATCACTAATTAGATTTGCCTTTTTTTAGCATTTGTAAATTTCCCCGATTTGATTGACATTGTTTGTCAAGGTATTCTGTATGTGGTAGAATCTCATATTTATTCCCGTGATTAATTCATTCTTGATTTGATTGAGTTTGTTATCTAGCGCTTCTGTGTTGTCGACTGAATTAACGGGTGTCTGTGAGCTGATCGGTTGTTGGTATGTTTTGTTTGTCGGTGGTTGACTTACTGTCGGTAATGTCGGGGGCTCTTTGTATTGACGATTTTTATTTGTCATGTCACTGTATAAGATGCCTGGTGTGGTTTTTTTGAGGATATGATCAAGATTTATTTGCCGTTTTAATTTGACTTCTTTCTTTTTGGCTTGAGCAATGAGTCTTAATTCTTTTTGTTTAGGACATCCTTTGTAGGAGGCTGGGTGTCCTTTATTACCGCATATAATACATGAAACTTGGGGTGTGTTATTGGTCTCAGTATCTTGGCTGGTGGTATTTATTGGGCATTCTCCTGGTTTGTGAATATTGGTGCATTTTACGCATCTGTATTGCAGTTCACATTCTCTGGCCAAGTGGCCAAATCGTTGGCAGTTTTTGCACTGGGGGGTACTATCCTCCTCCTGTCTAATTTTTTCCCATAAAACGATTTGATACATAATTTTATTAATTTTTTTAATACTATTAATGTTACTACTGTTTGATACCTGTACTACGAAGATTGGTAGCTTTTTCTTTTCAGCTTTAGATTTTTTTGTTTCGAATCTAGTGACTTTTAAAAATTCAATATCATTGTGGTCTTTTTCAAATGATTTTAACTCGTATAAAATATCAGTCTCAGCGTAATTACCTGTGAGATTTTTTAGTAATAAAGATTGATTTTTGAGCTCTTTAGGAGTGTATGAGAAAAATTCAATGTTATTCAATTTCAACGTGTCTTTTGCTAGCATGTAGTCGTCTAGATTATCGACTATTAATGTAACTTTGTTTTTTGAAATACTTTTTGTAGCAAAATTATTTTTAAGTTTGTTTTCTTCTTTTAATTTTTTGAATAGATCAATTATATCGCTTGGTGATTTATTGTGAATATTAATGGGTGGAGGTTTACCTGATAAATTTTTTAAATTGTTACTTGTTGAGTTGTTATTTGTTACATTTTGTGGTTTTCGATGCTGCAGGTCTCGATGTTGTTGATGTGGTGGTTGTGGTTGCTCTTTACTTTGTGCTCTTGGAGTTGCAGTTGGTGTATTATTCGTTAATCCCAGTGGAGTCTCCTGCGTTGGTGGTGGTGTTGGTGAAGCAGCTGAAGCGTCCATTGGCTCATCAGCAAATGAGTTCATTTCTGCTGTTGTTTTTTCTGAATCTCGGTCTTTTGTTGTTATTTTTTCATTATTGATGTGTTCTGTATTATTTTTGAGAGCTACATCCTTGTTAAAGGCACTTTCGAGTCTCAGGATGGTGGACTGTAGTGTTTGGATCGTTGAATTGAGTTCAGCGATGACCTGTTGTTGGTTTTCCAACATTGTTCTGAGATACTCGTTGTCACTACGTGATCTGTCTAGCAAACGTTTTAGGTTTTTCATTTCTTTGTTAGTTGAACCTTGTGAAGATATTTCTGATTCACTTTCACTATTATTTTGTGAGACTTTCGGATTTTTTTTTTGCCTCTTCCTGCCTTGAGTGGATTTTAGTGGATTTTTGCTTATCAAGAATTCATCATTCTTCATTGATGTTTCTGTGTCGTCTGGACTGAATGGTAAATTCGTCAAATTTTCCTGGGATGAAACGTTTCTCCAAAATTTTGAGTTTATTGGAGACTGATTTTGTCCATCCATTTTTACTTGAGTAGCTTTGGGTGTTGTGTTGCTTTGACTTCCCACTGCTTGTGAGGCCATTGTCGGAGTACTTTGATTTGTCTCTTTGTTTATATCATTTTCTTTATACTTTGCTTCATCTGGGAAATTATTTTTTTCCATTCCTTCAGATTGAGTGTTAGGGCCTGGGTCTACGATGAGACCACTGTCGGCCAAAACCACGTTGTTGGTTTCTGTTTTTAGGTTAAGAATTTTGATTTGAATATTAATACTTGTAAATAATGTTATTTTTCTGAAATAATTATTTACTAACCGTAAATATTTATGTGGTTAACTAATGCGAACATTATTAACTATTGATGTTTAATTGATGCTTTTAGATTTTCTGGATTTTATTTTCGTAATTCACGAGTGACTTTTATGACCGTCATTCAGTGAAATTTTGTGACCGAATTCTGTCACGGTCACAACTACTCCGTGACGTGACATGACATGACCGTCATATGACCGTTTTGTGACGCGTCATGTGACGGCCGTCCATCTCTACTCAGAAGTGACATTCTCTATATTTCCGATGGTAAAACTTTCAAAGCGCATGACCGGAAGCGCCATTTTGGAGGTGTTCTGCGCCGTAATGACAAATATTTCATTTTGGAGCAGGAATTAGGTAAGAGCATAATACCGAAAATAGAAAAAGTTTACGAAATGATAGTAATTTTCTTGAGAAATCATACGAGTTTTTTGCGTAATCCCTATACCTCTGTTTATGTTTTCTCATATTCAAGTACATCACTGAGGCGTAGGTTGAGCACTTTCCATAACAGAGAATTTCAATTTACGCGCAAGTTCCCACGTGACCTGCTGCTAGTGCGCTGTGCGCATGCGCAAGGCTCTCGAGCGTCGGCCACGGACCACGCGAAAATTTTTAAAAAACAATATCTCGTCAACCATTCCGAGACATAAAATGAAAATTTACAGAACAATTCAAAATTTAAAATATTTTTTCCAGACTCTTTAAGAGTTGTCAAAGCTGTGTTTAGGCCATTTGTTCATTAAGTTTGTTGTTAAAAAATAGGAATTTCAATGTTCAACTTCCGGACTGAATTTTATTGCAAAGTATCACTATTTTTCGAGAGAAAAGCATTCTATCTTTTTTTTTCCATAAAAATACTATTGAAGAAGATAGGAGTATTTAAAGTTACAGAGAAATGAGCACATGTGCCATTTTTCCAAAATCGAAAATGGTCATGATTTCGTCCAAAAAAATTTTTTTTTGTTTTTTTTTCTCGGGAAATGACTTCTGATAACCATGTCAGCAACTGATTCAAAAACAAACATAATTAAAGAATACGACCTGGAAATCGAGTGAAATAGCGCGGAATGCCTCATATAGGGGAACTATATTGGTGCGAACTTCGAGTCAACAATGGCATGTTGGCTCTATTGATAATCGAATCACTTGATAGCAGAAAGGGAAGATTTTTTTCTTGATCAATTTTTATATGTATTTTATTTTGCATTCATTTGTTACTAGCTTTCCTACCCTCGCTTCGCTCGGGTCAGATTTCTCAGCAGCTCCTATACTGACTTTGGTAATTATATATAACTCATTGAGGAAAGATTAGTAAAATGGACATTCTAATGAAGAAAATTGAGATAAAGATTTTTTGAAAATTCCTTGGAAAGCTGGGGAAATTTCAGCAACAAAAGATGTATCAGGATTAATATTTTCCAATTTTGAGAAAATGTCGCTTTTTTGCCAAGTTTCGGAAGGATAACCCCTTTGAAAATCTACAAAAATAATTTTTTTGGTGATATCTCCGGTTCTATTGGTCATAGCAGGGGCTGATTTCAAATCGAAGGTGAACTCATTTCTATCCATCCAGTGGAGTTGAATTTTTTCAAGTAAATTCCTCAATAACTTTCAGACCCTTTTCTGAAGATCAGCTTTCACATTACAAGTACTTGATAGATGAATAACTTCTTGTTTCAAACTGCGAAATCGATGGAATATATGAGGCATTTCATGCTATTTCACTCGTTTTTTGGGTTTGATTTTTTTCATTTTTTGATATGTTGTGGAAATGCGCAAGACAAGTCATCTCCCAAAAAAAAACCCAACAAAAAATTTTTTGAAAATTTTACGACCATTTTCATTTTTGTAAAAACGTTGTTGGTGCTCAAATATGTCCAACTTCAAATGCTCATGTGTCATTTAATATTAATTATATGGAAAAAGTAGAAGAATACTTTTGTGTGGGGAAAGATTATAGAATTCCATTTATATTTTTTCTAATGATCGAAACGCGATTTTTCTACTTTTTATGAACTATTCAAATAAACAAATTGACTGAAATTATCGAATACATGCTTTCAAAAATCTGAAAAAAATATATGTGGAAGATTGATTTATCTCTGATTTTCCTGTAAATTTTGGCGATACACTCTCCGACCGTTTGCGAGAATAGCTTTTTTCCCTTCTGAATGGAAGCTATGTAATCATAAGAATTTTCGATTCTAATTTTATTAATAGAAGATACTTAAAATGGTTTAAAGAGAAAGAAAATGATACTTTTAGCGCATGTCTGTGTGTGTGTGTGTATGTGTGTGTCTGTATGCGCATAAAAGTTTCAGCTACAGTAAAACGGTTTGATAGAAAAATTTCATATTTTGTAGAAAACTTCCTCTCGACGAACTTTATTTTTTAAGCTTTATGTGAAGAGAATTGGATCAGTACTTTTTGAGATATGTCCATTTTTCGAAAATCAGTTTTTCCTGAAATTTCTGGAAACTATCCAACTGATTTTATTTATACTCATATATTATCTCAAGAGTCGTATCAGTGAGATACCTGTCAATTTTGAGCTTATTTGGATAAGTAGTTCTCGAGTTATTGCTGTTTTAGTGAATTTGTAAAAAATTTGATATTTTTATGATGTTTTCGAAAAAGTTATATCAGTGCTTTTGAAGGTATTGAGGCTCTGAGTGGATAGAGAAGAGATTGCTGCATTGATTGAAATCATTACTAATTCTGCCAGATCACTGGATTAAAAAATAATGCATGAAATACATCCATCTGAGAAACTCCTGTTTCCAGCCATTATTGAGTTCTGAGCTTTGAATAGATGAATTATCCGTGAACTATGATATGAAAAGGTTACCGTTGTAATAAAAAAATATTGATAAACAAATGATAACTGAAGCTAGAGTCAGAAAGGAACGAATAACTTCAACCAACTCAAATAACATCTGATTATCGATTGGTAAAAAATCGATAAATAGAAAAAATACAATTACGGGATGTAAAATTAATTAAGAAGAACACGATAATGGAGAAATTAAGTGAATAACCTCCATTCGGAAGCATATTGCTAAAGTATTAGCAGAGAAAGCTATATCAGTTAAAAAGCGATATTATTATCCACTTGTTTATGTTTTTGCGCAATCCAAGGCCGCTGCCGAAGGATCGTGCGCATGCGCACAACGTTTTAGTGGCCAGTCACGTGATCGACTGGCGCGTAAGTTGAATGCTCCCTACCACTAACATTGTGCGCATGCGCATGGTTCTTGGACAGTGGCCTCGGATCCCTCAAAAACATAAAAAAATAAATTTCTCGCGAACGGTTGGAGAGTGTATCGCGAAAATTTATAGAAAAATCAGAAATAAAACAATCATGCACATATATTTTTTTCAGATTTTTAAAAGCATGTATTCGATAATTTCAGTCAATGTGTTTATTTAAATAGTTAATAAAAAATAGAAAAATCGCGTTTCGATCATTGGAAAAAATGTGAATGCAATTCTATGATCTTTCCCCACATAAACGTTTTCTTTCACTTTTTTCATATAATTAATATTTAATGAGATATGAGCATTTGAAGCTAGAGAAAATATGAGTTTTTCCAAAAAAAACAGCGTTTTTTCAAAAATGAAAAGGGTCGTAAAATTTTCAAAAAATCTTCAATATATATATATTCCTAACCTTGTGATGAATTTCTATCATTGAATTTTTCAAGACTCAGAAAACGAAACATTCCCAGGGCGGATCCGTTGTTGCGCTTTTGATTGTGGGTTGTGTACACATATCAATATAAACATTTAGTCGATCTTTCATCGGTCAATGGTCGATACGAATTCTAAAATATTTGAAAAGCAAAAATCATTAGCTGTCAATCGCCTGAGTGTAGAATAATCATATCACAGGAATAGTTAATCTTAATGATAATAAAATTATCACATATCTGACAATTCTTCGGATTTTTTCAAACAAATTAATTATTGAAGAAAAAAAATTAATAAAATTTTGCACTCATAATTATTGAGTTTCCTGCACGTGTGTTTTTTTTCTGCGAAAATGATTTATTTGTTGAAGAAAACATCTACAAAACATCAGTTGTCTGATATTTTCAGCATGAGTAATTTTAAATGTTTCGTGCAGAATTTCAAATCTTTAGGGCTGTGTCGAACTGTCGCCAGCTTGGATCTAGCGATAAACTAGCCCAACCTGGTGTTCATAATCTGGGGTATTTAATAACCTTGCATAAGCATAACAGCTTTAATCTCTGATAACAAACAATAATGTGACAGTTGAGTGAATGCTGAAGATTTTGGAATTAACTATTATTTAATAATTAGAAAAATGTTTAAGATTAGATATTTAATGATCGTCATTGTAACTTTTACACGTTCATGCTGGGGATCACAAAGAATTGTAAGTTAATATTTTCATATTTGTTTATTTCTTTTTCTCATCAACAAAGAGTTATGCCGAAGGTCATTTCTCTTTGTTCCCATTGTTGTGAGGTCTCTCATTTGATCAAGAAAGCGATCAACGAATTAGATAATTTTTTTACTGAAAACTTTATTCATAACCTTGAGTACCATTGGTAACTGTCAAAACAAAGGGACACTCTTTAATAGAATTGAAAAACAACGGGGTGTCAAAAATGATGAAGCCAAACTCGATGCTAAGAAGGCACATTCTATAGAGCAATCTCACTTTGGAATTAGTTTTCGCTAATTATCTCGTATGCGAAAAAGGTACAAAGTTTGTTATGGCTTTTTTTTTATAGAAAAATCGATCTATAGATTCTGCGTTATGCGATTAAAATATGGGAAGGGTATAATGATTCCGAAGTGGATTTTCTATTTTTTCCAAAATAGGGGAGAATGGGGCAAAATGGACCTAAAAGATGAGATGACTCGAGATTTCTTAAAAAAGCAGTGGTTGCTCCAAAAAATCTGAAAAAATTTACAAACAATAACGATATATTGGAGAATTCTCTCAAATTTTTTCAGATTTTTTCGTCGAATCCTTCATCCTGAAAAAGAATCCTTAATCATATTACTATGAGGGTCCATTTTGCCCCACTCTCCCCTAGTTTATAATCTCGGAGGTGAGAAAAGTTTTTTGTAAGGATTTTGATGAAGTTCCCTGATGAGAAAAATTATAGTAATGAAATTATCACACATTTGACAATTTTTTTGATTCTTTCAAACAAATAAATTATTATAAAAAAAAAATTCTTCAAAAATTGCACCTGTAGTTTTCCAAATTTTATACAAGTGTATATTTTTTTATTTTTCTCAAAAACAATTTGTTTGCTGAAAAAAAAAAATCAACAGTGTCAAATGCTGCTAATTTCAGTATCATGACAAATTGAAGTTACCAAAGGATTTATCTCAAAACTTCCGTATCTCCAATAGATCCGAGGTATTCCGTAAGAACCAATCGCCGAATAAAATTGATATGGTAGGATTCATAAATTTTTATTCCAACAGTTATTGTCAGAGCTAAATCCAGGCTGTGGCGGCACTTGCGAGGAACAACAAATTACGACATTTCACTTGCGTGCACAAGGGCCAAATGATACACTACACTATCTCTGGGATTTTGTTCAACGTCCTTCGATATTACTCGCAATAACTTCTAATACTGCACAACTAAATATAAGCTGGGACGATTATTTAGCTCATAAGCCAGGGTCTGTAAAATTTACTGAGGAGCCATTTTACACATTTGGAGTAGTTATTGAGAAGGTACATTTTTGTTTCATCTATTCCATTATTGCACTATTCGAAAGGGAAAACGGTAGCAAAAGATAATATCCCAAGAATGGTTTATTTCCTGACAATTTCGGATACTATTAGACTCACGGAAATTTATGAAAAGAAATATTTTGTAACTCATGCAATTCTCTATCAAAAAGTTTACTTTACAAACTTTTCTGCATCTAATAGTTTTGGAGATATTTACCGAATAAAATCTTCTGACAGAAAAACATGACAATAATTTCATGGGTGACAGGCGTCTATTTTCCTTTCAAAAATTTCTCGGAAAAAATTTGCCCGTGAAAATTTCACTTTAAAAAAATTTCCCCGTGAAAATTTCCCATTAAAAAAATTTCCTCGATAAAAATTTTTCTTGAATTTTTTTAAGAGGGGGATTTTTCAAAAGGAAATTTTTTTCCGGGAAATTTCTTGCCGGAATTTCGGCGGGGGAAATGCAATCCGGTAACCAGTTTCATGTGTATTATTTTGTAAACCTGCAAATATGTCAGAAATTATGATTTTTCCTTGAAAATTTACCAAGGCAGTTTTTTCTGCTGCTTCAAAGATTCAATACATAGACTGTTTTCGAAGAAATCTTCAAAATTTTCTACTTATTCAGATTTTTTTTGGAATTTTCAGATTTTTGAATTTAATGATGTCAATAATACCGGACGTATTGATACTGTTAACGATGAGAATATCAATGTATTGAGGTCAGAATTATTCAAATGGACACGGAAGAGTCAGCATATTGATGAAAAATTCGTTGAACTCTATATGAATGGAGATAAATACACTGACTCTGATAACAACAGTACCAGAAATGGAAATATAAAAATTGTGGTAACTATTACAATGCAATAGAAAAAATCCAAGTAATTTCCGGTCTAATTCTTCAAGCATGATTTTTCGAAAATGATATTGAAATTTATTTTTTTACTGATCAATATAAATTGTAATGATTGAATCTTAATTTTTCTTATTTTCAATTTTCATATCGATGTTGTATTGTGATTCAACTTTTTTTCTTTTCAGCTAAATGGATTTTGTACTTTAGAACACTCAGATGTCATGCCACACATGTTACATTCTGAGAATTCAACCCAAATTGATTTTCGAATTGAAAATTTGGAAACGAATGGAACATTTAAGAACAGTAGGTTCGGTATGGAGCTTTTAATTGTTAGTCAAGAGTCTCCGAATGCTCCAATGTCGATTGATGCTAAAAAAACACTTGATGATGAGCATACACCAGGAGTATTCGAGGTGAGTTCAATTTTATTTGAAAAGCTTATTCACTCAATCAAATTTAACAGTAATGTGGATGAAGAACTTGATTTTTTTCATTCCGAAATCTACGCGATATAGTTAAATTTTTTTGCAATTGCTTGTTTTTACTTCTTATTTTTCTATAAAAAAATATGTTCCTTCAATGATAAGAAACAAAGGAAATGTTTTCCTATCAATTTTTTAATCTCTTTTCAATTTTGAAATATTGAAACGAAACGAAAACTATTCAGACTTCGATTTCAATCAAATTTTCATGAATTTTTCAGGTAGTTGAAGTGAGGACACCATGGAAAATGATGAAAGATGGAATGGAAGAGGCAGAAGCTTATTTGCAGTGGAGACCTGTGTCTTACACATCGCCAGAACGTGATGTAACAAGTTCAACAAATGTAATACATTATCAACTGAAAAATTGTTCAATTATTGAAGAAAGATCAATACTTTATGCATATTATGGTCATAAAACTAGTGAACTCTTGATAGAAAAGATTAATATAACAATAGGTGATAGTGACGATGGTTTTTATACAAAAACTAATTATGCAACGTGGTAAGTGAAGTTTAATCAATATCAAATGCGATTGTTAAGGAAAATCTTGGAATCTGAGAGATATCGCAAAATTCTCATAATGACCCCGTTGATAGAGAAAAATGCGGCAAGGAAGCTCTATTGAAAAATGTTCATTCCCTATAGATTCCGAAATATTCTACGAATACTCATTCCACGAAATTATAAAAAATTCTACTAAAAATATTTGTTTCAGGACTTTCATCATTGGTTATGGAGTACCCCCAGACGAACAATTTTCATATTTAGTAATAATGATAATAGCAATAGGCATTGGCTTACCTGTGATAATAATGTCAGTTGCTGCCTTTTATTCTTGTATACGTAGATTGAGAAGACGTGGATCTGATGCATTTATAAATTCATAATACATAAATTATTATTATTTGGTTCGATTAGCAATACAAGATTTCATGACAAAAATCAATGACCATCGATGAGGAAAAACATAGAATTGTGAAGACGTTTCCTTGTCGAAGAAGAAGGTAAAACTAACGTATTTTCTTTTCTTCGTTTGAAGAAAAAAAAATCTATTTGTAAATTATTGTGATCAACAGAATGAAAGTTGAGAAATTCTCACTACAAGAACAGAAGTCCTCAAGACTCGATTTTAAATATTATTACAGTTACATGAAAAAGATGGGAAAATTTTTGTGGAGACATGATATTGAGGGTCTAGAAGCAGAAGGTCGTATGGGCCAAAAATCGGTCCCCGTCCTGAAAAACTCCATAAGGTCGTTGTAGAATATACGACCTTTTGTCGGAGAAACATCCATTCTGGCCCATACTACCGTCTGCTTCCAGACCCTCGATATGATATAAACAATTCAGAGACAATCCTACGCGATTTATTGGAAAAATTTTCAATGACCAATTAATTTTTTCCTCAATCATTCGAAGAATGAAAGAAAAATTAATTGTATCGTATGATTCTCCAGCAGAAGTTCTCCAATCTTTTCAATAAAATTTATGAAATTTATAAAAATCTCAAATATTTTTGTCATTAAATCACTTAGGATATGAAAATCCGTTTTCTATCGAATTTCATAATGAAATAAAATAACGTCAATCACTTTTCAATTAGTCTTTCAGAATATATCAAAATCCAAGTCAGACAGGGAAATTATTGGAGTCACATCTTCATAGAAAAATACCAAGTTACAGGCAGAATTCTGATGAATCAATCACTATTTACCTTGAATTCCAAGATATTAAAAAAAAAAACTGATTAGAATCTCAACATTATTTTTTGGAAGATTTAATTGGGAATAGTGCTATCTATGGAATGTTAGAGATAGATAATTTTTAGTGATAACAGTTTTTGGACAGGAAATCGAGAGTTTGAAAACGGTCTCTTCAAAAAAATCTTCTCTCAGATTCGGTATCTGCCAGGGAGGCAAATGATAACAGGAAAAAGTGCCTATTGAGAATTTTACTCTCGGAATTCAATTTTGAGTAAATATCTCGGAGTCTTCGCTCGATGAGAAATTCCTCGTAATTATATTTTTATGGCTGTAAATCTTTGCTAGAAAAAAAGAATATGACCAAAATTTATCTCTGTTTCCGCCAGTTTCTCAAATATTCGGAGATAGTCTCGATGTAGAATCACTTTTACCGTTCTACTCATGAAGTAAGATCATAAAGGCTGTAAAATTTACAGTTTCCCACATCGAGGATGTTAGGGCACGATTCAAAAAATGGAAAGATCTCGTTGGAAATTTTCAAATACATTTTTCAATATGTTTTAGAATCAAGTGGAAAATTTCGCTTTGTTCCGGGGCCTAGATTTTCTACAGGAATTTCATAAAAAATGTTATTCAACACAGGATTTCGCTAGCCATTCAGAGAAATTTTTTTTCGAAACATTAAAAAATGCAGCCATTTTGATGACACTTTCCATATAACTAAAGTTTTGATAGATAAAAAGAATGGGTTAAGAATGAGTCACCTACAAAGCACAGTTTCAAAAACATTATAAAAAAAACTATTGAAATATGGAACAGCTGCGCGCGCAACTCGGAAACGCGACAACGTTTGTAGCTTGCGGAGGCAGTGCGCGCGTAATACGAATGCCTCCCATATTCCTTTACCCATTCAACGGAGTCACTATTGCTAACTTCTGAAAAGGAAATCACACTTCCCTGCGATGTTGCCACTCTTTTTGCTTTCAAATAGCATTTTTTCCGGAAAATAGAAATAGCTGGCAATGATCATGTATTATATGTAATTTATTGGTAAAATATTGAAAACTATTATGATATTTTGTGGTCGCAGAACTCTCCAAATGGGACAATTGACAATTGATTGAAATTCTTGAAGTTGAAAGTTAATATTTCTGATATTCAGGGATTGGAACTCTGCCGGAAAAGAATGTTTCTTCGGGTCTCACCTCCTATATGCAGTGATCGCCCTAACATCCTTTAGCATTTATGAATCATGAATAGTTATGAATAATGTTCTCGAAGCTATTGATAAGTTGTATACACATTGATGAAAAATGAAGAAATTTAGTTTGGATAATGTTGTGTTTGATTCTTTCCGGTTTTTTTAATTCCTTTTTTTTTAATAATAGCAATAGAGTTGAGAAACAGAGCAGAACCTTGTGGACGAGCTTACTATTTGTCTACGGCAGGAGGGGTATGGCAGGGTATAATTGAGTTCGTATATTGTTCGTTTTATTGTTGTTTCTTCCTTCTTTTTCAGTAAGCATTCTTCAGATAGATGATAATACCGAAGGAATGGCGCGATTCCGTACGGGCTGTTTATAGCTCCCTCTATACATGGGTGGGAGTTTTTGGAGTATCAAAGAAATAGAGGTGGAAGGGGGTAGTCTTTCATTGATCCATTTCCATGTATATATACACTCCATGAGACTGACGTATTTGCAAATCCAAAGTTAACGTCACCAATCTATGAACATCCTAAAATATTTTCATGAATTAATTTTTTGTTCATTTTAGAGTTTATAAAAAAGGATAGGAAATGTGATTTCACGAAATTTTCTGATAAAAAATCCATCAGTATTTGTTTCTTTTCCAATGATTTTAGGAGCAAAAAATTTTCATAAAATCGGATGATTGTTGGCTACATTAATTTTGCCCAAGTTACTTCAGAATGTAATTATAACTCGGAAAAATGGTCACACAGTCTTTTTTAAATCAAATTTTATTCTACAAAAAAGCTCCTCATAAAGTCTTTTTACTACCTCTGATTTTGAGATACGGAAAATAATGTAAATCCAGAATATTGAACAAATTTTATAGCATCGTCCTTGTTCCTTTCGATTCAAAAAGAAATCCAAGAAGTTCCGTTTTAAAAAATTTTATAAAAAATTATTTAGTGATTGAATAATTCAATAATAGGTTTTTCGCAGGATGATTTCGAGGAGATAGAAGAAAATTAATTTCTTTGGATTTATGGTTTCCCAGAGTACCACAGAATATACTGAGAATGCGGAAGAATTTATGATATCCTTCTCTCTGAATTTCATTTAGCTATCCAACGAAAGTTTCATCAAGAATAGAGCCACATCCTTCAGAATGTGGTTGAATTTTCAGAAAACGTATTTCTTGAAAAAAAAAATAATCAAAAGAAGTTCAAACATCCAAGTTTCCGTTGGAAAAATCCAGTTTACCCAAAATATTTTAAGGAGTAAGCTCAATTGATTTTTTCATATGAACTTTTTTTTTATTGCCTCGCAGGAAAGATCTCTCAGAAGATTCTTCCATCTCCACTAAATCTCAAGTATTTTACCAAACTGAAAAATTCCTGGAATCGCTCGATCTCCTTACACCCTTAAAATTACAAGAAAAATAAAAGGAAAAAATTAATCCGTGCAAAATCAATGGTTTGAATGGACACAAGAGGGGTAAAGGGGTGTTTTGCACTCAACATGGTACCTTTAAAATAGTAGTAGCTGTGGAGTGCAAGGAGTGAGATGAACAGAGAGTGAAAGAGAGAGAGAAATGTTGAATCGCACCGGATTTTCAGTCTCCATTGCGCCAGCTCTACATTCACTGTACTCGCAACTAACTCGTCACCCATACACACATACCCACACTCTCACCAGTACGTATATACATACACCTTCCATCCTGTATCGTCGGAGAACATTAGAATGTGGAGGGGTGCAAGCGCGATAGGGGCGGTCAGACATTTTAGTTAGCGTAAAATCCGTAGAGCGCGATGTTAGAGCAGGACGATGCAGTAACATCCGTGTTCGGGTTTCGGTTTGTCTCCCCCTCGACTTAGACACCAACCTTCAAGACTGCCTCGGTTTTATCAAAAAATGAAATAACAAATAACTAAATCAACCGAAAAAAAAGAAAATATAAAGAGATTAAACCACAAGATTTCCATAAATGAAAAATCAAAGTGCCGAGTTTCTTTTCTTTTATTGCAAGTTGAAAAAGACAGTGTTACGTTAGTTATCCGCATCGTCCAACTAGAAAGAAAAAAAAAGTGAATAAAGGAATATCAATTTGGATTAAAAGTGTTTTACTCTTATAAATTTCATTGAATCATTGCAACTCAGAAAATACACTTCGCGCACATATACAGACACACTCGCATAGTTATATACGAATACACGCACACACATACATCCACACCCAAGGATTTGAACATAATTATCGAAAGACTCTGGTTGAAATAAAAAACAAGTGGAGAAATAAATTAAATAATGATTAAACAAAAAGCCTGGAAATGTTAACGCAGAGTAAGTTTTACGCTCTATTTATTCACTACACATTTGTGTAGTATGATAGGGGGCGGGTCCTTGCGGCTGCGGTGAAAAAGGGTTGTCGACAGGATAATGGATTTTGGGGGGCTTCAATGAAATATATTTAAAGCTAAATCATTTTTTTTTCTATTGAAGTGCTTTTTTTTGTTGCTTAGTGAAGGTGTGTGTTGAGAAAGAAGAAAAAATTCATAATTATTGATCGTGGATAAATAAGTGCAACGTAAAAAATAATAATAGCCACTCAATAATAAATATTCAGGCCCGGGAAATTATACTAGAGTACCCGCCCCAGAAAGATCAGTGCCTATTCTTCTCGTATCGCTTCGATTTTATTTTCTCAGCATTTCAACAAAAAAATAGAAAAAAAAAATTAATAATCATTTTTAACTAATAAACTACGAATTGTACATATGAAATTACGGATTGACCCAAGTCCAACGTAAGTAGAACGCAAGATCGATCTGTCATTATCATCACCATTAGGCACCAAAATGTCTTCCTTCCTCCAAAAGCATTCTTTCCTTTCTTTCTTTCTTTCTATTCGGGAAAAACATTTCCTTCAAAAAAAAAAAATTGAAAAAAAGAGTGAATCTCGTAATTTGACAGTGGCGCAACCTTTTGACCTTACTGCATTGTAATCCATTGGTCAATAGGACAATAGTTTTTTAAGAACGTGTTATTGATCATGGACAAAACGTGTAAGAATAATAGAATTGTCATTTTTTTCCTTCATTTGTCTTCTATTATAGCCATGAAGTTCTATAGAAGGGGGGAATAAATGTTTATTCTATTCTTGGCTTGATAATGTGAATGTAGAAAATGAACTTCGACCTCTTTTGGTCGAAAACAAAAGTATTTTTTCCCAGCTTAAGAAGAGATTGATTTTTGTTTATTTCTATTCTTGTGATACTTTTTCGTAGGAATTTTCATTCGACTTTTTTTGTTTTCTTGTTAGGACTAATCGATGCAGATCCCGTCGAGTTAGCTGTTCAAGTTTTTCCATGATGAATTCCATATGATTTTCTTTTTTCATAACGAAAGAATATTAATAGTTCAATTTTTAACGGAAAATAGAAAAATATCCAGAAATTTAGGTCAAAAGTAGTGCTACTTGAGGTCCAGGAAAACGTTGTCTGATCATTAAACGTCATGAACTACTGCATTAACTTTCCCATCGCCTTTTAACGTACAAGTGAAACTTAGAGCAGTGAAAAATTCGGCAAACTCTTGCTCATCATGACCATCATTTTTCATTAGCTAATTATTCCTAATCTGGAAAAATTTCACAAATTTATCAGAATTGGTTGTCTTTGAAGTGTCGCAAAGAGGGGCCAAAGCTGCGCGCAGGCTTTGTGTCAAGCATGCAATGACAGTATGTGTCTCTCATGGGAGATACAAGAGTAAAATTGCAAGAAATAAAAAATAAATAAATGAATAAGAAAGAAGAATGAAAAAATGTTTTAAAAATTTGTTGAGGGAGAAATTGTTGCGCGACAGTTTGCGTTTGTATGGATGTGTCTTTTCGTATGTATGTGTTAGCCGCTTGGTAACGAGAACACATTTTCATGCTATTGAGTTTATTGATTTCACCTCTTCAAAGGGGCAAAAGAGTAAAGATAGGTAGACGTTACTAATATAATAGACAATTTTATTTATTTCATTCTCCATTTTTTCTTTCCGAAATAATGAAATTTTTTTTTTCCAATTTTCCTTTTACCACTCGGAAAAAAATAAAATTAAATAATCGAAACATAAAATTTAATTGGATGCATAATTCCTCGAATGAATTACACGAACAAAAAAAATGGATATTCATGTAGTGTTTTGATTGTACTCGATGGCAACAAGAGTAACGAAGCAATAGGGGGTCAGTAGGCCGTCGGTGTTACTCCTTGTGTGCGACAAAGAGAAAGAGAGAGAGAGAGAGAGAGAGAGTGAATAGTTAGTTTGTTCATGGGTGATGGTTGGTGGTGGCGCTTGCGCATGAACGCGCATACATGACCCCACTGGGATCGGGGCCGGCATCAGCAGCCAGCATGCCTCGACTATACGCTATTCCACTTCCAACCCTTCCGGCACCACCGCCTTAGCGAACGTCACGCCACATCATGCCGCATCGTTTCCTTCCCCTCTCTTTCCCCTTACCTACTACCTCACTCTCACCATTGAATTTTTCGTCTCAATTCCCTCATCAACGGCTAATATCTGGATGAAAGAATCTCAAACATTCCATACTCTTCATACTTGTGACCTTGTACTTGTATTTTTTTCTATTATAAAAATATCTTCCTTCTTCTTTCACAACTGATGGCTCATTTTTCTTGATATTTCTTCTGAATTTTGACATTTCTTTGTTGCACAACGCTTCCGACAATGGTGATGCCAGTGAAATGCTTCAAATTTCAACACAAAAAAATGCAATTTCTGTGGTAACTGCTCAATTAGATGTTACGAGGAAATTATTCATCGAACAAACAATGTTAAAGTTATGTAATACACGGAAAAAACAAACGTACATCATCGTGAAATTATTGAGAATCATCAATATGAAGGCGTTCGTGCATCGTTCACCTCTTTTCATTGCATGCAATTTTACTAAACAGAATGGCTTGAGTTTGAAGATAAAACTCGATGAAAAGGCAGCGAAAATTCCTTACGATTATCTAATATTTATTATATAACTTCCCACCATTATCTTAAGCTCAGTTCAATTTGTCTCAATCCATCGCCCCAATAACCTCAAAAATTTTCTCTCTGCATTACCATCTGAACCAATTTCGCAACAAGGAAAAACTAAAAATCCTAAGGAAATTACGATTTTGACACGCTTTCTTCTTGTGCTTCAATCGTAATTCCAACAAAAGGAAGGAATGTATGTGTCAAGAGGCCAAACTCGGTGGTAGAAGAGAGGGGCAGGGAAAAAAAGTGAAATAGCCATGCGGATAGAGCTGGTAAACTGGGTCAAACTGGTATTTATTTTTTGCTTCTATTGAGAGCAGAAAATGATGTATCAAATAAGAAAACCATGATGATCATTAAGTTCCTTTCATCAATACTCTTTTAAATTTAATATCGTATTTATTTTTTTCAAAGTAAAAAAAAGACCGAGGGAGAGAGGTCGGAAGGAGAAGGGGATGGAAAATAAATTTAATTTATTTATGAGTAAGGTCAGGGATTATCGAGCGTCGTTGACTGATCGACTCGAGGTGTTTCATATGGAGATTAAGGGAAAAAAAAGAATAAAGAAAAATAATACTTAATTATCTGGATGTCTCCAAATAGGAAATTGATATTTCCGAACACGTGTTAGGATATTCGTGTCTCTACTTAAATATGCACCTATTACATTACCAATATATCGAGTGAAAGAAAGGAAATATAAAGAATGATGAAAAAAAAAACAGGAAATTGTCAGGGTTGGAAGGAGAAATCCTCAACCGCACTGTGTTCCGCAGCCCCAGGCACAGACGACAGAGAGAGAGAGAGAGAGAGAGAGAGAGAAGGCTCATGAAACACGATCATGCGCCGGCGCAATTTCAAAATTCTTCACTGTATTCCTCTTCTACATTATTCATCTGTTATCTCTCCCAATTTTTTGTATCAATCCATCATTTCATCATTATTTGTTCTGATTCAACTCATCAATGATGAAAAAGAAAAATAAATTGAGGCAGAACTTTTTAGGTTGATTTGCGATAAAGATCTTGAATGAGGAATTCATCAAATCCTCAAATAATTAATCCAACCCCACTTGTCTTCGTCCTTCTTCAATGATGACAGGTGTCCAGTAGATTTAACAAAAATGCTTATTCAAGGGCTCATTCCCGATAGTAGTCTTTTTTTTATCATGTCATGGTGACACAATTTTTTCCTGGAATTCAATTTTATTGCTGTTAAACTCGTGATTTTGAAATATATTATTCCTCTGCAATTTTCTCTTCTCTTCAATTATTCATTCAAACTTTATTCTACTCTTTTCCGTGTAAAGAAAAGTTGCGATCACAGTGCCCCCTCCAAAGACTGCAGCCAAGATGGCGGCTGTAGCGTCTAAATTTCATCGAGAATTAAACCAATAATTTTATCAGATAAACCATTGAATCATCTCAATTAAGTTGCATTTTTGCAGCCATTTGTACCATCTTGTATCCATCTTGATTAATCTTTTATGCAATGAAAACTTCAAGCTCTTCTGTTTTTTTCTCGTTTAGCATTATCGATCTGCTCGGTAATGATGATCAAAATTTAATGGCCCCTCTCCACCAGTTGCTCCCCTAATTCATGTACATTCATCCTCTGTCTACCTATCTCGATAAAAATAACAATCCTTAAATATTGAATTATGGGTTTTCGGTGGTAAATTTAATGGATAGGTTGAATGCATAAAAATTTAAAGATTTCATGTGAAATGACAGTGAAGTGAGTTAGAGAATTTACTACTACGTTTGCTCCAACCACAAACAACGATCGATATTGTTGCAAAATGGTTAGAAGCGGGGGTTATGTGGAATTGCAGTTGGAAAGTCACTCGCCGCCGGGCAGTCTGATTGGAAAGAGTCTCTAACTACTTAGTTTGTGATGGCGGGGAACAGAGACGTTTAGCAGTCACATTCAAATGCTTCTTGTGTGTGTATGTTTTTAATTTTTTTCCCTCCTTTTCTACACACGATGTGCTCACCTACTTTCCCATTGACACGCGATAGCCCAATCGCGGCGAGCTGGTTGCCGAGCAAAATGCGATGACAACTTTGGAATCTATGACGAATAAGTTTCGAATAATAATGGTCTACATTCCTCAAATTTATCCATTTTCTCTAATGCTTGAAAATGATATCTCCAACTTTATTTATAAGATACAGTCTATTCCATCTTTTTCTTGTGGTAAGCGAATTTTTTCTAAATCCATTTTTTTTGTTTTTTTTCTCATTTTTTTTATAGAACTGTATAGCATTGTGGAAAACGAAACAAGGACTATAATAATGATGACAGAAGATTGAGAACACTCATCACTTCATGTATACGTATGTATGTCAGCGATTAATATTTCATGATTTTTCACCATTCGTAGCTAATTTCCTTGATGGAATAAGGAAAGTTTTTTATTGACATCCAATTTTATCGAATATCTCGGAATTTAAGTGGGCAATTTTTCTAATAGCATTTTTTGTAGGGCAATGACATACAAAAAGCGTTTTTACATAAATTTTTATATTCTCATTTATTTCTGAGATATAAGGCAATGGTATACACTGAAAAAAAGTGATAAGAACAATCAAATATTGATACCATTGGTCCTAAGCAAAGTTTGAGTTATTTGGAAAATAATTAATAATCACAGATAAATCGAATTAATGTCTCAACTAGAGTTTGTTATAACCGTTCATAGCAAAAGATATATGTACGAAATGTAGTATCAATGAAGCTATCTATAATAGGAATTTACAAAGTGAAGCATTTTACATCTTCTATAGAACTCACATCGCGAACTTCTATGTACATATTTCGATACACTACTTTTGTGCATATAGTTCTGACCTCGAGACGCGATGACCATAAACTGTTATTCAGATATTCATTGCATTTGTTAGGAATTGTTATTTATTTCTTGGATACCTCAATCATGACAAGTTCTTGATTTTTTTCATGAAACATAGCTCAAAAATAACAATTCTTGATGTCAATTATTATCCGAGTTATTCAATAAAAGTGAATTTTACAAGTTAAATTAGCCTTCAAGAAATACAGTACACGGAGAAAAAATAATGGAAACAACTGCGGGTCAAACAATAATTGAGGAACATTCGTTTTCTCTCGATCTATTCATGCAAATGAATATGGAAAATTATCATTCAGAAATGAATTCGAACCGCAATCAATCGAATAATTACAGTGAGAGAACAAGTGGTGAAAACTAGGAAATATTTGTTCCATTGGTCCTTAGCAAATATTTTTTTTGAACGAATTAAATGAGTTATTGAATTTACTGAATTTGGTTTATTCAAACATTTACTTTGTTTGAATGAACAAAATTCAGTAAATCCAAAAACTTTTTCAATTAACAAATGTTTCAAAAAATATTTGGTGCGGATCAATGGAACGAATATTTGATAGTTCTCACCACTTTTTTTCTCTCAGTGTAGTCATAGTTGAAAAGTAACAAGTAAAAATGAAAATTTCATTTGAAATGATCACTCTTGATAATATCAATACAAGCTTTCATCCGATTTATATAAATATGTTATCTACTCTAAATCTGCTAGAAGAGTATAGTTCTGAATAGCAATTATTCTCAGATTTCGTCTATGAGATTCGCAATTGTTTCCTCTCTGTGCAGTATCTTTCACCAAGTATGTTTAATTTCTGAAACTTCATGCATACGTTTCACCATCATAACATGAAGATAATTTTAAGATAATAATAATGATAATTTAATTGACAGATGAAATTGGAATTAACGAGAAAATGTTCGCCGGGGGGACGAGAATGTCCCCCGGGGTATTACATGCAAATGCCCTATCTTAATAATTTGTGTCCAAGGACGGACATGAAAAATCTTGGTAAATGTTGGACTGGCCCCAACATACCACGCACTGCCGCAGCGCGTACGTTATTGGTCGTCGCTAATTCACCTAAAGACAAGTTTTACGGGTTATTAAATGAATTAATAATTAAAGAAAAAGTTAATAATAATAAATTGAAAACGGTGAAAAGACGGAGTAGAAAGAGCGGCATTAAATATACACGTGATAAATTAACGTGTAGATTAATTATAATTAAGCCGCATTTATCCGTCCTAAATAATAAAAATTATTTGTACACAATAACCCATTCAAAATTTAATTATCAAACAGATAGAGATAAAACATTATTACGTTTACTTAAAAATTGTCATCAAATTATCAATTATACCTCATCAAAGAAACACAAACATCATTCAAGGAAGTGTTAGCACTTACCGTAAGGTGAGAAATTATCATTAAATTCTTTTTTCAAATTCGTTTTAGTTTCAAATGTATTCTGTTATTTGTTTTTACTCCATCTGGATAAAGAACGCGTGATTCAGATCAAAGTTCTGAAATTTGGTTGACACCTCGCTGCTATGAAAAAAAATAACAGCTTATAGAAACTAAGGTATTATATAAAGCTTTTCTTTCAAGACGAATCGCTATTCTTCTTTCTGGGTGTCGAGTTATTATTATTACTAATGGTATTCTGATCTCATTCATCTATTTTCTGCCGCATAGTTTGTGGGATAATCATGGAAATCGGTGAGAATCACGGTCGTGGACGTGAACCCTCTCGAATTTCCCCCAAAAGCTCGAATTGAAGTGGAAGTGATGAAGGAAAGGCAAGATTGCACAATGATAGCAGAAAGTGCAATATTTCCAGTATATGATCCGGAACATAAATATATTATTTAACGCACACTTGTTTAGAGAAAATTCATGAAGATCCAAGGAATCAAAAGAGGATGTCATATAAAGCATTAAATATGATTTTTGAACAGCGTGAGAGCTTGCTTCCCATGAATTTTTTTATTTTGAAAGGGTAGATATTTAGACCAGTTTATTATTATTCCGAGCGTTCAGCAAAAATATGCTGAGAGATTGTAATATATACTGAAAAGACAATTGTGTTGAGAACTATTAAATATTGATGACATTGGTCTCGAGCAAATATTTTTTTGAAAGAACTAAAAAAGCTGTTGCATTCACTGAATTTAGCTAATTCAACCAGTTAATCTGTTCGAATTAACTAAATTCAGTAATATCAAGAAATTTTTTAATTTCAAAAAAAAATTTGCTAAGGATCAATGGTATCAATATTTGATAGTTTTTACTACTTTTTTTTCTCAGTGTGTATATATGAATCATAGTCAGAAAAAAATACAATCCCAGGAAAAAATGTTCAGATCTGATCAGATCAAATTAGATCTGAGAATTGGCACGCTCTGATCAGATCTAATTTGATCTGATCAGATTAAATTAGATCTGAGTTCCTTAGATCTCATCAGATCTAATTTGATCTAATCAGATCTGAGCTTCTCAGATCTGATCAGATCTGATGAGCCAATATAGATAAACTCAATCAGATCCAGTTAGATCTGACCAGATCTAGTCGGATCTAATCTGATGTAGTTAGAACTAAACAGATTCGATCAGACTTGGATCTACTTGGATCTCATTAGATCTAACTAGATCTGATCAGATCTATTCAGATCTATTCATGTTGAAAATTTCCATTTCGTCAGATCTAATCAGATTTAATTAGATCTAATTTGATCTGATCAGATCTGAACTTTTTTTCCTGGGATGAGATGATAGAACAAAAGTAGCAAAATCCAAGTGAGTACATAATACAGGTAACGCCGCACCTGGTTGATGTCACTGATGGGGATGGAAAAGAAAAGAGAACTAAGAGCCGAGCTTTTGAGGAACCTCAGAAATAGATCCTACCCAATCAAGAGACACACCATCAGTTATATTCATCGCTTGAACTCTACCTAATTAATAGGAGTAATGACATTCAAGGGCTCATGATGAGATCTTCAGTGACCCAAGATTGTCAAGAAATACAGGATGGCAAGTGGTGTCAGAAGCTTTTGAGAAATCTAATAGGGCGAGAATAGTGAGTTTTCAGGTTTACTTTAAGAGAGTTTTCTTGAGTGTTATGGATCCAACGAAATGCAAATTGGAATGGTAACTCGTTGGATATGTATACTCGTCCGTTTCGAGTTGAACACGGGGCTGATTGAATGTAATCCTTGCAAGTGCCGTACTGAAGAAAGATGATGGAGTAATCGGTCGATAATCGTTTGTGGACGACCAAGCACCACCTTTGTTAATCAGGACAATTAAAGCCTTTCTCCGCATCGAGAGAAATGTCGAATTCAGAAGTTTTTCCTCAATCGGACAAATATGATGCTATTTGAGTCTAATTCTTCTAGATCAATCTTTGATAGTGCAGCAAAATTTGAGAATTGAGTTTATAATTGGCGCAATCAATTTAATCTATTCCATTTATGCACAAAATGTTTAGAAATACTATTACGATTGTCCAGCCAATCTCGTATGGAAAAGTCTGCTACTTCACGAATGGCGTCATCAACTCTAATTTCATGTCTAACGTTGGCCCCTGAGTACTCATTAGTTAACGAAACGAATGTGGACTTGTTTCTTAATTGTTCTTGACAAAACCGAACGCTCGCCTCCTCTTCATTGAACCGAATGTGTAATAACGCGTGCTCCATTCTTAGATCTAGATTGGCATATTGAATAAGACTATTTCATTGAAGTTATTCCCGAGAACTGATACATAAATGAGGATAATAGAGATGGAATGTCAGTGAGAAGTGTTGAGAAATTGTGCGAAGACTGGCTGTGATTAATGAGATCTGGCGAAGGTTGATTCGAGTGATAATCGAGCAATGTGACTCTTAGTACCGTGACGTATGTCCTCTTTTAGAATAAATACAGTTATCGAATATATTCTTTGTGAAAATATTTTTCATACTACGTATAGAAGGAGTATGGTATCAACCGAGGGGTTATTCACTCAAGAATTAAGTGACACCATGACTTCGAAATGAAGTAGACTTCATGTAAATTCAGTCTCTAACTTCAATTACTTCAAAAAAATGGGAATCCAATTACTTCAAGCGCTGATTAACATGACTGCATGACTGCAATTGATTACCAATGATTTCATCGATTTGCAGTCAGTGACTTCAAACAGAATGAAGTAATTGAAATTACAATAAATAAAATTTTACGAATAAAAGAGGGAGGGGGAAAACGGGTTTTTATCATATTGAAACAAAAACTGGCTATATGAATGACACTTTAGAATATTTAGATGTTTTTTATTGGAAATATTTTTTAACAGCCTCAAAAACATTATCAGGTAGTTTCAAATCGCCACACTCAGTTATCACAGAGGGATAAGCTACTTTCGAGAGAATAGAAAGATTCTCCACATAAGAAGGAACTTTCAGAGCTACCACAATGCTAGTGAGTGACGGTAATCCATCGTTAATTAACGCGGTAAATTCAAAACCTGAAATACATACTTTGAGTAACTTCAATTGATTTCATCGACTTCAAATCACTTCAGTGACTTCAGAATTAATTCCAAAAAAATGAAATCTTTTGACTTCAGTGACTTCACTGATTTCAATGACTTCACTTGAGTTGAAATTGACTCCATCGCGGTGTGGCGCCACGACTTCACGAGTGAGCAACCCCTCGGTATCAACTTAATGTAGAACCTCACGTTTCTCTTTTCTTCATCGGTTGAGTTCTTATATAATACCTTAGTAAAGGAAAAATTGAAGTCAATTATCTATCTTCATGAAATATAAATTTGAATCTTCTTTTGAATCCATCAATTTTTTTTGTATATTTTATCCAACTATCTTTTCCTTAGGAAGGTGCCTTCGTTGCGCGCAGCGTAGACAATGTCCGACGATTCTTCCTCCTTATCAGAAGAACGAAGTTTGTTCCGTCCGTTCACGCGGGAATCCCTGGCTGCTATCGGGACGCGCATTGCCGAAGAACTTGCCAAGCAGAAAGAGCTTGAAGCAAAGAGAGCGCAAGTCGAGGTATGTAGATCATCATAAAATAATAAAAATCTATAATAATGTATCAGTATTTTCCATTATTTGTGTTGTAACATTGTAATTTTTCTATCATATGAAATTGAAATCACTCTAGGAAGATAATAAAAAGAAATTTCATTGTTTTAAACGGCAAAGTAAAGAAAATATTCCTCCGATCAACAATTGATACTGCAATGTTTGATACTTGAAAATCTATTTTCAAGAAAAATCAATGAAGAGAGCTTTGTAAAAACAAATGAGAGTCGGCGCTGATTTATGCTAAATGTATATTCTTATACATAATGTATCCATATCTTGATGGATAAAATTGCTTCATGTTTTTTTTCCTTATTTATTATTACAAAAGCGGAAGGGAATGACGAGATAAACCAATTTTCAAATCAATTCTCAATCATTTCTTATGGATTATCTTGATATAATTATTGGCAGGAATCTCTGTGTGATTTTTTCTCTGTAGAGTGGAAAGAGCGCTGCAAAATAGGTTTATGATGAAGGTCTTCATCTTTCAGTTCACAGAGAATTCAGATAAACTATTTACCGAGTGAACAAATGGAGAGTTCGTCTTATTTGGAGTTCTGTTTTTTTTTAACCCCTGAATCCGAAGGAAACAGAAGAATTTTAGTAACCTCTCCTGGAGCTCTATTTTCTTCTACCGAACAAGTTTCGACAACAATTTGACTATCTCCTAGAGCTTCCGCCATATTTTCAAAAAACGGAACTCCAAATAAAATGTAAATTTCATGACGCCATTTGAAGATGAGTTTTTCTTGAATATTTGCCATTTGAAAGAAGATAGAAATTTTCAATGATGACCTTTTTATAGCTCTAATGATTCTCTTCAGAAACATCTCTACAGGAGTTTTCCTATACCAATAATTTTCAAAAATATTCTATAAAAATCAACTCCAATGTAGAAATTGATTTAGCATGGAGATATCAGTATCCGGACACGCCTCAGTATCCCGCCGCAGAGGCAATAAATGCCTGCGATTGGCATGTTAATAAAATTATTGATATTGAGAAACCTCGCAAATTCTTGGACAGGTAAATAGTATATTTTGTACCTGAGCCGGATAAAAGTTAACCCGAGCGAAGCGCGGGTAGTAAATGTTTTATCTGTACACTGGGACGACAGTGAGACTTTCGGCTCTCGCTGCGCTCGGGCGTAAGCTCACTTCTGTCCCAGTGTGCAGAAAAATAGCATACACACCTCGGGCAGTAAGTAAAAAAACGTCAGAGCACATGTTTGTTAACCTCGGCTTCGCCTCGGCCAAAAATTACATGTGCTTTGAAACATTTCTTACATTACTGCCCTAGGCATGTAATATAATATTGGCAGTTGACTGCTTTCAAGCCGAGGTGCGTATACTATTTTTTGTACCAAGAACACGAAAAACGACGGTTTTTTTCAATTTCATTCGTTTCATTTGGTGACACACGTTTTTGTCTCGGACAAAAACATCTCGGTAAAAATATCTCAGGAATTATATCTCATGGTAAAACATCAATTGTCATGAACCGTTTCATTTAAATTTACCATTTTTTAAATAATCATCAAACTATGATCGTTCAGATACTGAGGTGGTTGTCATGAACATCCGGTTACTGAAACTCCTGGCAGTTGGTTTCTCTCCTCCATTACTCATTAATTACATTGCCGATTCCGCCTATTGCAGTATTATGCGCCGCTATTTGGAATCATGGTTTTTCGCACTAGGGAGAGAAAAACAACGTATCTAACCGAGCAAAGGGTGTTAGTTTTTCTCCTCCTCGTGTCAAAAAACATTGCATGTACCACAGACGTAAGAGAGAAAACTTTGACGAAAATTTCGCACCCTCCCTTTCCTTGGGAAGCAAATTTTGTCAAAATTAACTTTTTCACTTCCTAGGTGCATAATATACTTTTTCTAAAAATTGAATTGTTAATAATTCCATAGGCGAAAAAATTGAGCAATGCGGATACAAAATTTTTGAAAAATTCAGTACATTTGTTCCGAATTCTATAGCGTTTTTTTTAAACTCACATCTCTTTCTTACATAAAACATTAGTTTGCTGTAAACAATGTTGAGTGTTTCGCTTGGATTTTGTAAATTTAGACGTAGCTTCTTTACGGATTACATCTACACTCGTTGGAGAAAGAAAAATTAACTGTATTATATATTTTAATCTATATATCTTAATCGCGTGTGAGGGCTCGATGTATGCAGTGTCATTTATGCTGTGCCTGTTTCTATCTCGTATCTTCTAATACTCTCAATCTCCCACATTATCTCATCATGTATAACTGAAGAAAATCTTTTTCATTACTGTTGCTACGTTCTCAAGTTCGAGAAAAATTTTTTTCCAGGCTAGCCTGGAAAAAACCCTTTCTCGAACTTGAGAACGTAACAATCACTAAAGAAAAACTATGTTCCGACATGAAAGACAGAGTTTTTCGAGTAGTGTGAATGGCATCCCTCGCCTTCGGCTCGGGCGCCAGCTTCACACTCCTTGAAAAACTCTGTCTCTCTCGTCCGGAAATATACTATTTGGACAATTCATTTGATTAAAAGGAAGAGCTGAATAGACTTTTTTTTTTCAAATTATGAGATGTCCACTCGGCGTTTCACTTTCCAAATGACGAAATCTGTAGTTAAAGTACTTAATCATAAATGAAAGAGTGAGATGGAAAAAAAATTATAAATAATTTTTTTGACGATTTTCTGAACCAAGAAATGCGATCGGTTATTGCATGATGGAAATGTTTGAGAATATCTTGAGGACTACGGAAAGTGATGAAATTTTCGTAAGAATGTTCCTTGTAGTTACGGTTTGTCTCTACAAAGAAAGTGATTATCAAAATTTCTTCAACTTTATGGATCCCAAAATATAAAAAAAAACTGATTTCTAAGTAAATGAAAATCTCAATCTCATATTTTCATCAGTTCTTTGAGGATATCTCGAAACCTCAAGGCCATGGAAAAATTTCGATAATGAACTTTCCGTATCTTTTTTTTTTTTCCTACAAAAAATATCATTACGAAAATCCATTATATTTCGAGATATTCTACGAAAACTAATTCCAGGCTAATTTTACTTGCGTTAACAAAAATTCAGTATTAAAACGAAACGAAGGTAATGAATTTGCCACTGATATAATATTTATAAATTTCATTTTTTTTTATTATTATTTTTCTCTCTCTTCTTTTCCCAACTATTGTATGTTCTGTACGTGTGTAACTCTTTTTCCCCATTGTGCAATTACAGGGTGGTTATGGACGGAAGAAAAAGAAAAAAGAAGTAAGATGTTTGCATCATGCCATGTAATATCAGTTTAATCACACGACTATATTTTCTCTGTTTTTTCATTTTTCTTTCATTTCCATTAGAAAAATGAAATTGAATTATATCACGGCCTATTATTATTTCCATAGTAAAATATTTATAAAAATATAATAGTTTTCGCATAAATAAAGCTTCATTCAGTTTTTTGAAATGTAAACACAATTTTTTCTTGAAAAAAAATAATTTATTGAAAAAGAAATGAGAAAGTTCAAGTGTTTTTTAAATGAAAAAGAAAAAGAATCAGTGAAAATTTGCTTTCGCTTCACGCACTCTTTTCTCAAAATATTTCTCAAATTTACAATTAAAAAAAAAATTATCATTTATCAATTAGATCTTCGATAAACTTTTTTTTTTTTTTTTTCATTTTTTTCCTATTCTGAAATATTAAGAGAAGAGTACTAGTTAATGGGTGTGTAACGTTTTGTTTGCAGATGCTTATT
Source organism: Aleiodes alternator (assembly GCA_963921955.1). NCBI lineage: Eukaryota > Metazoa > Arthropoda > Insecta > Hymenoptera > Braconidae > Aleiodes > Aleiodes alternator. Next base: position 5,987,996 of record OY998113.1, read on the forward strand.
GAAATACTGAATGTAGATAAAATGCGCTTAATTAGATATAGAAGCAGCAAGAAAATCAATCAAAATCGAAACATTAAAATTAATTGAAATCAAGCAGTTATTGATTTAATTGATTGGATAGAAGTGAACATACACGTAATAATAGAGATTAGTCTTGCACGTGCAAATAAAGGCTCCACAATGATACGTCTGCAACACAAATACTAATTGTTGTTTTCTTCTATGTCATCAAATAGTTGAGTGGTGGGACGAGATATATCAATTCATATGAAATTTTTTCTGGAGGTATCTTTTTTGTAGTGCAGATTCTCCCCTACAAATGAGGTTCTGACGAAAATTACTAGCTCTGTCGGGCTTCAAAATATTTCATGGAAACCACTAAAAAAATTGGCATTGGAGCTAAACTTTGAATAATTCTTTAATAATACTCAGGAACTTCCAAAGAATTCTTCAGGGGCGCATTTTCGTTGAATGTGAAACTTCCTACAGAAAAGCTCTCTCAATAATCTTTCATGAACTTACACGTTTTTAAAATATTTCACTAAGTAAATAGTTTTCTTCATAGAGGGGGTTCCCACGAGAAAAAAAGTCACTCCTAGATTCCGAGATACCTCAAGAATTTGCTCGTTCCACCAGCTAACTAATGAATGAGCAGAATAATTAATTAGGTTTAGTGATGATACATCAAGCAATTAACATAACACTTTAAAGAATATATTAACAATGAATACACAATATACTCGCAATAACTACACACGTATTGACAAATGCAGCTTTCAATAAAAAAAAGGACAGCAATTAATTAGTAAAAGGGGGATTTACACACTGATTAAATCAATTTAAAAAAGCAATTATTCGTGTAAATATTTATTCCAGGTTTACACAGTTGGAGATTCAGGAAATACGAATTTTATATCTCAATAGTAAATGTGATAAAACGAAAGCATGTCAATTGTATTATCATATTTACAAATAATTATCGGCACTGAGAGAGATTGATATTGAATTGAGTAAATTGATTTTTAAAATAATAATGATTGGAATCATCGAATTTTGCCAATGAAAACCAATGATAAAATGCACAGCTGTGTGAAAAAATAATTTTTCAATTATGCAATTGAAAAATAACTTTTCCTTTACTTAAAGAGGATATTTTCAACTTTTTATCTTTGAAATCGTTGAAGGAAATGGTGAATTTGTGAAATTTTGGGAGATTGTACTCTCAGTGACGGAATAAAATTATTTATGCCAATAAAGATACTAAATTCAATTGAAATTAAATCTTATAAAGTTCATCTAGAATAGTACGCGAATTTTTGTATTGTTTAATCAAATTTTTCTTACTAGAATGGTTGGAGTAATGACTAATGATAATCCACAGACCCGTTATGACGACGAAGACGAGGATGAGGGTCCGCAACCCGATCCGATGTTTGAACAAGGGGCGCCCATTCCAGTCCGACTACACAACGAATTTCCCCCTGAGCTGGCTTCCACCCCCCTTGAAGACATCGATCCCTACTATCACAATCAAAGGGTAATTTTTTTTTACAATTCTCTGCATCTTACTTTGTGAATATTCCCGAAATTATCAAGTTCCTCATTGAGGCTTGAGAGGATTTCTTGAAAAATACTTTTCGTAGAAGATTGAATTCTTTACAAGAAGCATATTCAATTCCAATTCAATCAAATGATTGTCAATCTATGACGGAAAAAGATCTCTCCATAAATTTTCGTAGACCTAATAGTTCTGGAGATACTCGCGATTAAAAAAATTTCTAAAAACTTAAATGGCTTAGAAATTTTTCAGGGAATTATTTCATGAATATCTCTAAAACTATTGGGCTCACAAAAAATCATCAAAAGACCTTTTTCGTAAAAAATTTAATACGATTTGAAAATTTTCAAAAAAATAAAAATTTCAGACATTCGTGGTCGTCAGTAAAGGGAAGGACATATTCAGATTCTCGGCGACGGATGCGTTATGGATCCTCGATCCATTCAATCCCATACGACGGGTGGCCATTTATATATTGGTTCACCCGCTGTTCTCTCTATTCATCATCACAACTATTTTGGTTAACTGCATACTCATGATTATGCCCACAACGCCCACCATCGAGTCAACCGAGTATGTACTTTTTTATGATACACTTCTTTACAATGAACTTAACTTTCACACGCGATGGAAGAATTACTCATCGAATTAAATAATGAAAATCGAGACGTTCTTCTTTGCTATTCATATTCACTGTTAATTTTTTGTGGTGATAGAAATGCTCATTGTTATAATCAATTGGATAATTAACGAAATGCAGTAATCAATAGATAAACTTGAATTTTTTTTATCCAACGTAAACAATTTAAGTATACTAGGTTTTCGTGTCATAGTTATTTGATCTTCAGTAAGTTTTGTTTCAAAAAAGTTAGAAGAAATAGTCTCGAAACTGAGAAAAAAAAAACACGGGAATTTTTATAAAAACTAGATTTTTCTTCGACAGTCAATAAACTCTCAGGATTTTCCAAATTCCATTGATTTCATTGGGAAAATAGGGGGATTTCTGCTGGAAAGTTGTCTCATTTAATCCTTATTAGACCATTCCGGCTTCAGATATTGAAAAAAAGTTCCAAGTTGAGGTTAAAGAGTTTATTCATTATGGATATTGATAAAAACTAAATAATCAAAATCTTCATGACGCTTCATAAAAATGATATCTAGCTTCTGGAAAGGGTAAAAGCCATTTTCAAGATAATAATATGAGAATGAGGGATAGGAAAAGACCATGGTTAGAACCCTTCATACTCAAGAGTGAATTAAAGTGGTAGTCTTGTTTGGGGATTGGGGAAGGCCATGTTCATTGGCGAGCTATGTAGGAATTTTAAGATTAAATCCTCCAGTTCTTGTTGAATTGGAATGAGCTCTGTGTGTGCAACGCTAAAATCTGGAATGTATATTGCTGTCCAGTTAAGTTATGATGAGGTAAGAGTATTTGCTGATAACCTCCAGTATTTCAATGGGACATTTGACTGATTCAACTTTATTGATCATCTTCCTGTATTGGTCAACAAGAGCAAGTAGATTAGGCTTGTTAATTTCATCAAAACTGAGGTTGCCTCGACGATGATCTGTCTGGTACATTCAATAGTACCGCGTAGGTGATTCATTACATTAGCGTAACAATTGTTTGGTAAGTTTTACTTACGTTGTTGCTAAAGAAAGAGTGGATTAATCCATCATTCTGTATCGACTCTTCAACTTTTTTCATATCGGGTGTGAGATTGTCATCGTAACCCAAGATGAAATTTCTTCGCCTTTTAAAGTTTCCAAAGACGCTTAGCAATCTCTGTGAAAACGACCAAGACACTATACATAGCGTTTTCGCCGTTTTTACGAAGTTTCCGTAAAAATTATGAAAATCTTTCAGCGTTTCTGAGATCAGTGACTCGGGTCTCTCAAGTGTAGTCCAGATGCAATCTGTTACAGTTACAACTCGGAAAATATGCGAATTTGGAGGATTTTTCGGTGGAAAAATCGTAGGTCATTCGGACTCGCAATGAACGCTCTTAGGAGGATCAGTTTTTGGAACAATCTAGATGTAGTGTTGTTCTTCCATGCAGCGCCCGTATTTTTTCGAGAGCTTGGAGTGGAAGCTGATTAAAACTTGAAGAACGGTAGCATGGTAGCGTTTGCGACGTAGTCGATGAAACTCGTCATGAAAGATATAAGGAGAATTTGGTTTCATATGTTGTGTTTGTGTGATGTGACATCGATCGTAGTTCTATAAAAAATTCAGGTAGATTCTTTTTTGTGATTAAGTCGATTGCAAATTCAAAAAACTAATGGATTGTGTTGAGTTCGATTTTATTTGTCGCTCGTACTATATAGTTATCAGCATTTGTGGAAGACACAGGAAATCCGTGAATAAAATGTGTTCCATCCGTCGTTAATTTTTTTAGCCAAAGATATGCCTCGACAGCTTGAAGAATTTTTGACGAACTGCTCGACTGAGTAAATAAATGATAAATTGATAGTCAGACTTACTTCCACGTTTATAATGATCAATTAAAAGTGTCATGGGAGGTTCGTATGAGCGGTATGTATGCGCTTATAATTATTATATATGTAGAATCTATTTATTTAATATTCAAAAAGGATGTTTTTGGCCACTTATATATATGCGGAAACATTTAAGATCTGTGCAATTTCATAGGTCATATAGAAAACTTTTATATGTTACATATATTTCTGTTTACATATGCAGTATATAGAGCTGACATGCAGCATATATACTGAATATACTCTATACTGCGAAAAAAATTTCGGAATCAAATAACAAAATCAGACACATAATCTGTGTATGATAATTCATCCATTGATTAATACATAATCATTGAGAGTCCTTTCCAAAATTAATTCCCCGAGCAGCCCGTGTAAGGAGGGTAGCGAATCGCGTAATTACAGCTTTTTTGAGGTCGTATGAGAACCATCCATACACTTCTCAAAATGGGAGAAATTCTCCACAGAGCGTGGCCCTTGCGCGATCGGAAGATTTTTCTCAGAGCTGTCACACGAAATTGTCTTTATGACTTTTGAGACAACTCTTGACTTGCAGCAGGGCGAACTATTCTATGAAAAGAGGTTATATTTCGAAAACTATCCAAGCGATTACATCCAAGTTCAGCTTAAAAGATTCATCTCAATGAGCCCCACGAATGGTGAGAATTTCAGATTTTTCAGAAGAAGTCTCTTGTAAAGGTGTTAGATAAATTAGTTTTTTCAAAAATCACGATTTTCCTTAGCTTTCTCCCTAGGAATAATACTATTTTTTATTTCACCGTTCGAAAGTAGACAATTTTTTCTACAGAATGAATACCTTTCCATTCTGACGGCAATCAGAAAGAATAGAAATCCTATTCAGAACCCGAACGTCAATTTTTGTGTTCCATCGTAGGATCTGAATTTTCATCTAATATTGAATTTTCATGTACCATGTGATATTATTGCAATTTAATCGATTATTCTGAGCTGAGATTTCGAGTGCCATGTAGATTCCAAGTATCCCAAATGGAATCCTGGACAGATCGATACAATCTGGAGCAATATTTGTAGGAATATATGAGTGCGTATTTGTTGCGAGAATAATGTTATTTCTTGAGTAATGAAATACATGAATAGCGATTCGATTCACCATAGATGAATTCCATTCGGAAGCATTTTGCCAATCGAATTGGCAAAATATCAAATGTCGCACAAGGAGTGGAGTTTACAAATAACGCACCAAGAGTGAGGCTTCTGCTGGTTTTCATTGTGTACTCGTCTGCACAACTCATAAAAATGAGTTTAGAGAAATAAAATGAGTTAAAAAACCTTTCGTCATAATATATTGAAATAGATTCTGCCAATTTACTCGTTCCGCACAAGAGAGAAATATAAGTTGACCATATTTACACTAAAATTTTTATGAAAAATGAAATAATTCTCAAAAAACGAATTTATGATTTAAAAAATTCGAGAAAGTGCCTTAAAAAATTGAAGATATTTGAATCACACTTTCATTAAGGGCTCAAAAAATTTCTTTTATAGTCTAGTATAACATATATTTTTTTTTTCAATCAAAAGTGTCGCTCTTCAGGAAAAGTCAAAATTCAATTTGAAAATTAAGAAAATACTGTAAAAAAAAAAGGAAAATTGGTTTGCATATTTTTCTTTCAAAAATTACATTCCGAAACAAAGAAAATAGCCACCTGTAAAATGTCGTTACCATGATTTAATCAGGAGATATAAATATCTGAAAATTACCATATTTTCATTTTTTTGCGATATTCAAAAATCCATATCTCCGATTCTTTTGGAAATTAAGGGCTGAAGATTTGGGTTTAGGTATATTTTGATACGTATGAAAACAAAAGAAATTCAACTTAATCAAAAAATATCATTTTTAAAATCTGGTGATTTGACATGGAATGACCCATATATTTCCATCCGAAAACTGGCATATATGTGACTTATTACATTTTTGGCCGCACATATATTTTTTATGGCTCACATATATTGAAAAATATACTTCCGCATATATTTTTTTTCCATGGGGGATAAGCACAATTTCGTGAGACAGCTCTGAGAAAAATTTTCTGGTCGCGCTAGGGCCACGCTCTGTGGATAATTTTCCCATCTCGAAAGGCGTATGGATGGTTCTCATACGATCCAATAAAAGGGGTGATTACGTGATTCGGTAGCCTCCTTCACAAGGCCTCACAGTAAATTGTGAAATTCTTGAAGAGCCTCCTACACGGGGTGCTCGGGGAATAAATTTTGGGAAGGACTCTGAATGTTTATGTGTTAATCAATGAATAAATTATCATACACAGATTATGTGTCTAGTTTTGTTACTTGATTCCGAAATTTTTTTTGTAGCGTAGAGTATATTCAGTATATATATTGCATGTCAGCTCTATATACTACATATGTAAGCAGAAATATATGTAACATATGAAAGTTTTCTATGTGATCTATAAATTTAGATATATTTTAAATGTTTTTCCGCATATATATAAGTGACCAAGAACATCCTTTTTGAATACTAAATAAATAGGTTCTATATATATAATAATTATGAGCGCATAGATACCACTTATATCCGTTATATTTTTTGAACATATCTTGACATATATTTTTTCCATACGGAAGATTTGGATAGTGAAAAGATGGATTCGTATCAATTTTTTGTATTTCAGCTCTATGGATAGGGCTTTTCATGAGAATTCAAGGAATTTTTCGTTTTATTCTCAAGGGTTCTCTATCTAGACCTTTACTGAGGAGAGGGATTGATTTTTTCGAAAACTAGGGAATGAATAACTGTAATTCTACATTAAAATGTGGAAAGATTAATATCATGAGTCGTTTCTTAGTTATTCACTTCTCAGAAGATGATTGGATCGAATTATCGAATTTTCCAGAACGAATTTTCCTGGTTTTTCATTGAACTTATTGAATTTTTGGAAATGTATGAAGTTTATTGTTACGGGGAGAAATCTTTGTTTATGAAATGGAAAAGGAAGTATGTCAATTTGCCATCTCTTTTCGGAAAATAACTTGGAACAAATAGCAAATAGAAAAAAAATGTAATGATTCTTATGAGGATTAGAGGCAGATCTTCGAAAGAGCAGCGGCAGCGTAGAGGTAACATTCGGTGAAAATATCGCCAGTTTGCGGTCACAAAACCGTCATACAGAATGCCATTTGGCTGCCATGTAGATTTACCAAAAGGCTGCTTCTCATTCACTGGACTTTTTGTTCGGAAAATCACAGGAGAATATTGCAGTCTCAAATATTCACAAACAGGCTAGAATAGGGAAATAAATGTATTGTGATAATCAATGAGTACAATGCAATTGACTTGTTATATTATTTATTCCGCCACAATTCTTGATGTTTATTTAGATTTTCATTTTTTTACGATTTTTTTGAAGAATCCATCGCAAACTAAGCGGGATAGAGCAATTCTGCCCTAATCTTTCTTTGCAAAAAAGAAAAAACACAAGTAAAAAGCAGAAGAATATTTGGGCAAAGTCGCTTTATCTCACCTTGTTTCTGACGTATTTCTGCAAAATCACTCATAGAAAAATCGACTCATTTCGTTTTACCTCTGTCCTACTGATTTTTTTAAATCCAAAGATTCTTGAACACAAGAGAATCAAAAACGCTCAAGTATTTTGAAAATTCTACGTTAAGCATAACTGCATGGCAGTCTACTAGCCTAATGGCATTCTGTAAGATGACCATGAGGAAACTATTTTTGTATGGATTGTTGTACAAAATCATATTGAGGAGGAATATTCAAATTGACGTATTTCTTTTTCACCCTCCCTCCATCAACCGATACATGTTATTGATATTTAATTGCATAGAATCTAAAGCGTATTTTTTCATCAAGAGCTCATTAAAAATAACTTTTAATACTCCTCCTCCCCTTTCCTCATTAATTGTCTTACTAATTTTTATTATTAGCAGGAAAAAAGAAAAAAAATTATTTTTCCTATGTTGAGCGGTTAATGTTAATTTACTGATTTTTTGCAGAGTGATATTTACGGGCATCTACACATTTGAATCCGCCGTTAAGGTGATGGCGAGGGGTTTCATTCTGCAGCCTTTTACCTATCTTAGAGATGCATGGAATTGGCTCGACTTCGTAGTTATAGCTTTAGCGTGAGTAGTTCATAATAAAAAAAATATATTTTTCTTTATTAAACATTCAAATCCATCCATGAAAAATTAATCATGAGAAAGTGTTAGTAATAATTGAAATGAGAAGGAAGTCAATGAAACATTGGAAACTTTAAGCGTAAGAGCTCTAAGTATTGAGAGAAAATTATATTATAGGTCATACATTAGGTCAAACTCGTGAATTTAAATAATTTTTTTTGTTAGATGAAATAATAACGTAAAAAAAATATTATTCGAAATTCGAGAGGAGAGACGAGATATCAGTCTTTGCAACTATTCTAATAATGTCCATTGCAGTCAAGTTAGTGCCAACGAGTTGAAAGAGATTGATTTCCCGGAATAGGTACACAGTGGTGAGCAGCTCTGAAAACCAGATGTGATTCATTTTTTAACCCTCGAAGTACACACCTCTGAATAGAACTTCGGAGCACGTACGGAGTCAAATTGACCCCACTCCATTTTCTGAGTACTACATCTCAAAAACTATGCATTTTTTCGGAATCAATGTTATGAGGTTTTTTTTAGATAAAGCAATGTACTTTCGGATACAATCATCATCGATATGATTTAACTATTTTTCGATGGTGAAAAAATGAATCGAAATCGGCCCTCTTTTCTGAAGTCGGCTAATTTGAATAAAAAAGCTTGTAAGTGTCGGAGCCGGGTATTTTCAATATTTTTATTCATTTCATCACATTTTAGGGGAAAAAAGTTTTTTGGGTCAACATGACCCCCAATGTACTTCGAGGGTTAAATATATCGGGAACTACGATGTTCAGGAGAATTCATCAGGAGACCTTTTTTGTACAAAAAGGAGAGTTTCCACAGAATAGATCCCTTGAACATTATAGCTCAATACACTCCTATACAAAAAATTTTCAAAAGAGCTTACGAGAAATTTTCCGATTCAACTATTCTCAGTATCTGATTGGTACATTGATGAAACTGAGGAAATTTTAATTCATGAGATTTTTTTTATAAATTTTTTTTTTTAACTTCTAACTTTCTGGGAGTTCTAAGGAAGGCTCCGCTAGACTATAAGGAAATTCTTGTTATTTTTCACGCTTGGAGATGTGAAACGGAAAAATGAGATGAGTTAATTCCAATCTTCGTTTTTATGGAATAGAGGAGAGTTGGGTAGAGTAAACCCGGGAAAAAATCGACATCTATGCCCATATATGATCATTAGGGCCCGGATGTTCCCTTTAAAATTCTGACCAACGTGAATATAACGCTGAGTCAAAATTTTTTGGTAATTTATCAAACTAACAGCTTATTAATGAATAGAATTTAAGAGAAAATTGAATAATAATAATTATGTGGTGAAATATTTGTGAGAAAGCTTAAGGTAAGAAGAATACTATATTTCACTGGCGGAATTTGGGGGGAATTCGTCCAGAAGTGTTTTAGACGAATTCCCCCTGAAAAATATAGTATTTCCTCGAATTCCCCCCAAATTTCCCCAGGAGAATATAGTGTTTTCTCGAATTCCCCCCCAATTCCTCCAGCAAAATTAGTATTTTCTCGAATTCCCTCCGAATTCCCCCAGGAAAATATCGTATTTTTTCTCGAATTTTACCCGCAAAATATAATATTTTCTCGAATTCCCCCCAAATTCCCCCAGCGAAATATAGTAGTTTTTTTACCTTAAGCTTCCTTAAAAATATTTCACCGCATAATTATCATTATTATATTTTCTCTCAAATTCATTTGTAAGCTGTCAGTTTGATAGTTTGACGTAAATCAATAAATTAGAAAATTTTGACTCGGCGTTATATTCACGTTGGTCAGGATTTTAAAGGAACGTCCGGGCCCTAATGATCATATATGTTCATGTGCGGTCAATTTGCATATATGACCATATACGAACATATATAGCCATATAAGTCCGTATATGGTCATGTAAGGTTATCCCGGGAAAAAATTGTCATACATGTCCATATATGAGCATATATGGGCATATATGTCGATTTTTTTCCGGGTATGGCAGTCCCATATATGATCATATATGGGCATATATGGTCATATATGGGTATGTATGTCGATATTTTCTCGGAATATATCATCAAAATGTTCTAATATATGAACATAATACATCAATATTAATTCCCTTGATCACTCAATTCCTCATTAATAACGAATTTGAATTGAATAAAAAAAAAATCCAGCTGGGATCGAACTTGGGACCGTCACATGATGAGTCCATCATCCTACCACCTTCGCTATTCGCATTTCACATACTTGTTGGATGAATTTTAATCCTGATATAGTGATCAATGTCTTTCGGACTTAGAGAAAGTGAATTCAATTGAATTATTTCAATCATTGTAAATAATTTAGTGATACCAAAAAAACTGATTTCCGAATGCTGGCAGAATTTTGAATTCTCAAAGTAAGCGGTAAACAACTAAAAGAACGTGCATTTACCATTAATTATTCAAATTTATCATTTTCTCGTTCTCATATGGATTGAGTGAGCATTTTTTCATATATTTCATATATGCACATATATGTTCATATATGTTCCATGTATGCCCATATATGTTCATATATGCTCATATGTCCATATTTGTTTCATATATACCCATACCTGCTCAATTTCCACAGGATCATACGACCATGTATGACCATATATGACCATGTAAGCCCATATATGTCTCATATATGTCCATATATGCTCATATATGTTCCATATATGCTCCTATATGCCCATATGTGTCTCATATATGCCCATACCTACTCGGTTTCCACAGGATCATACGACCGTATATGCTCATGTATGCCCATATATGGCCATACATGCTCATAAATGTTTCATATATGTCCATATATGCCCATAGCTGTCTGATTGCTCGGAGAAACGTATGAGCATATATGTCCATATACGTTTATATATGTCTCATATATGTACATATATGTGGCATATATGTGCATATATGTGACATTTATGTTCATATATGTCACATTTATGTTCATATATGACGATTTTTCCCGGGAAGATCGACAAAGTGTGGCATAATTGATTTCTATAAATTTTTTACGAAATTCATTTCACTAACCATTGAACATTCCCTAACCGAGTATTTGGTCGGAATGATCTGCCATTTTGAGGTGGATCGGATCAGGTTTCTACAGGGACAACCTTATAAGGCGTGACCTGATCCGAGAATGGAGAGGAGGTGAATTCGATGAAAAATTAAAGAAATAAATTCCAACACACGTGTTTCATCATGGATTTTTATTGGCTTTTTAATGGAATTCCTGAAGACAATACTTTTGCTCTCTCTGAACGATTTCCCTTAGATGAAAAGTTCAAGTTCCAACCGAAAAACCAAAATTACTTTCATTCTTCAAGTTCATTTTACTTCATCCTACTTTATCTCGGGAACTATGGCAAATAGTGTAATGATTGCAAGAATCTTGGTTGTAGATGTCAGTATGCTCCACGAACAAATCCTCATGAAAATTCCTGTCTTCATTAGATTCCGAGATGTTGAGTGGAAACTGAAGTTGTAGAAAAATTGAATTTGTCATTTGACCTTTTGAGATTCATTTCTCTCGAAGCTTCTCAATGAATAACCTGAATTTATGAGGACTATTCAAGCAGAGAAATTTGAGATCAGAAAAGAAGGCTATTTGACGAATTGTTCTATCTCGCTCGGACTGAAAGACGTCTCATATGACCTAAGAAACTGAAATTAAAGATTCGAAATGAGTTTCTCCGAAATATTCTCGAATTTGAGGAAGATAGAGAAATTTTCGTTTGAATCTTTGTTCCTAGGGGGAATTGAGATCTACAGGATAAGTTATTTGAAGTCTGATGGTTATATCTTGCTTGGATTCGGAATGATTCTATACTGATGAGATTAAATTATCCAATTTCACTCGGTATCTCGAAATTAAGTTTCCACAAAATATTCAGAATCTAAAAAAGATAGCGAAATTTCCGAAATGACATTTATCTATTAAGGGAAACGGAAGATAGAAATTCTCTTCTCTCCTATAGATTCTGAATATTTATGGAAAACCAAAGGCATTTTCGTATTAACTTTAAATATCGGAGTAACACTCTGAACCATTCGAAAGTGCTTACAGGATCCAGATAGTTCATAGTCTACCCTCTTGGATAATAGAAAATTTAATTGAAAGACGTAAATAAAAATCTATAATCATCATCATAAATAATACTGAGAATTTATAATTAAAACTTCAATAATGTAGTAACGATAATCTCCATGATTCTCAATCAGTAATTAGTTACATTTCTAGTACAACTTTCGTCGTAGAAAGAGAATTTTACAATAATAATGATCATAATAATATTGATAATAATAATAAACTAAAGATAATGATAATGATTTATTCTGATATTAGATCATTAGTCAGTGGGAGACTTAACATCACTCAATGGTTGTAGTACTTAGTTTAAATGATTTGTTGATAGAAATAATGTTATTCATAAATTTTAATTCTGAAATTTTTTAGGATTTTCTATTATTGAAATTCAATTCATTATCAAATTGTGCATGTGAAATATCTACTATATATATATGTATATTACTTCAGAAATGAATATATATGTATATATATCTAGGTTTGAGTAATAAAACATTATTAATACGCGGTAGGTAGTTTTAGAACTGTTACTAAGAAAAATTGATTAACCCTTCGTTGCACACGTAATAAATGTTGTGCAGTTTTTTCTCATATTTCGATGACTTAGTCATAACTGTAACAACAAAATATCGTAAGATTTTCAAATTCTTTGAAGATTCTTAATTCCTCCGTTGTTACAGAAAATCATCGGGAATGATCTCAAAAAAGAAGTTGGATGCAAAATTAAAAAGTTCATTGTGAATTACGATGCAAGTACCCAAGGGGGAAATACCAATGATCAGTAGTGCATTTTTTATAAAAAGTCTTTTTCATGAGATCTTCCTTTTTCCATGACATTCTATCTCATGAAACCTCAATTCGCGAGCACTCTCATTAATGAGCCCATCGATACATGTTCGTTAACAGGAATATTTTCCAATACATTAAAAAAAAATTGAAAGTCATTCCTTATATAGTCCCAAAAGGATCTCATGAGAAAAGTGCACGCCTGCAACGCAACACTCACCATGCGGATAACGAAGGACCGCAAGTTGATGCTAGTTACGAAGGGTTAAATAATTTCGGTTTTAATTTCTTTCTTTTCGTTTTCTTTTTCTCCATAAAATAATTCGATTCTGTATTACTGTAATGTGTGTGACGTTCGGGTGTATTGCAGTTATGTGACGATGGGCATAGATCTAGGCAACCTTGCTGCTCTCAGGACATTTCGAGTCCTCCGAGCCTTGAAGACTGTCGCTATTATACCAGGTATGCTTAGAGTATTGTTCAGCTGTAGTTTCTATTGAACAGAATTGAATAATTGATAATCATAGATTTGTTAAAGTTTAGTAGAAGTGCCTGTTTATTATTTTAATGCACTAATGTTGTTTTTCTTTATTTTTTTACTCAGAAGTTTCTTATCATAAAGAAGCAAATAAATAAAATAAATTGATAAATAATTCATGAATAAAAAATCCAACGTTGTCACATTTTTGCACCAATTTCATTGTTAATAATAACATTTTTTTTCAATTTTATTGTTTAGGTCTGAAAACCATTGTCGGTGCTGTGATAGAGTCAGTAAAAAATCTACGCGATGTGATAATCCTAACAATGTTCTCTCTGTCCGTCTTTGCGTTAATGGGCTTACAAATTTATATGGGTGTATTAACGCAAAAGTGTATAAAAAATTTTCCGGAAGACGGATCATGGGGTAATCTTACTGCTGAAAATTGGGAAAGATTCAACAGTAATGAGAGTAAGTTTCTACGGTTGATAAATTTTATCCTTTACTAATTCTTTAGTAAGAAGGTAAAATGAGTTGAGTCGATTTCACTGTGAATCAGTTTTTTCAAATATCTTCAGAGTTGTCTCGTGTTCAAAGTTGAGCCTATTTCGAATTATGTTTCTTTCTAATTTTACTCCTATGTCTTGCTCGAAAAACTATAGTTATAATTATAATTACAAAGAAAGTATGAACTTTCAGTATTTATACAAGTATTAATTCGTGGAGCTCGATCGTGTAAGTGGCCAAATTGGCATTGCTAGATTCTGGCCGAGCGGAAAACCTCGAATTACGGTCAGATGGGTCGAAAAAGGTCTCGACTGAGGTTGCGATTAGTGCTCAATCCTAGCCGGAATCGAGCCGTGATTTACGAGGTAGCAATACGAAATTTTTCATCGGAACCGGTTTCTGTATTCGTGAAACACCCAACAAGAGAGTTGTCTGTGAGAATTTCGCTATCTCCCATTGATCTCTAGATATTAGACGACAGCCAACTCACAGAATTCATATAAATTGATTTAACTCGTTCATTCACTTAAAATTGAGTGATGAACATTACTCGAGTGAATTCCAAACTAAAATGGTACTTTTTTTTTCCATTTTCTGGTATCAGTGGAAAAGTTAATGAAAATGATGATTCTCTTTTCTAATGATAGCATCTAGAAGATTCTTTTTTTCTAAATTCTGTAAAAGCATCTCCGATTCTCATTATCCTAATGCAATGAAGTCAATAATTTATTGATTTTTCATTTCGTGGGTCGATTCTCAATAAAAATCAGAGAGAATATTGATGAAAGTTGTTTTTTTCTTCTAATATAGGCATCTCTTGTAACTTTCATCTGCATTAATTTCCGAATATTGAAATTGATAAGAAATTACATTGATTCTCATTTGCACATAGTCGTAACATGCTGCAATAATAAGAATCAAGGACAATCTTAAAAAAATTGAAAATTTCGAAAAATAAAAGACAAAGAAAATAACTTTCAATGAGCAGAGAGTAATTATCCCAAAAAAATATTTATCCACTATGAAGCAGATAATCAGACGGATTTTGATAGCCGGATAGAGAATCAATAGATACCCGAAACTAATATTTAATTGAAATTAGTAATCTCTTCAATACTTGCGAATTGCTCAAGTGACAATAAGAAATAACCCTATTCACTTTATCCAAATTTATTATTATTTCAATAATTTAGCTATAATCGTTCAGATACGGGTAGCATTCTCGTAACCTCCGGTACCTGGCTCTTCTAGAGTATTTTTTCAGAAAGTTATTGATAAGATAATCGACAACAAACTCTTGATTCAGATATTCATTATCTAGTTTTTCTACTTTAAAATTCACCAATTTTTTTTTCCAATTTCTTGCAACCACCAGCAAATTGGTATGTCGATGACAACGGGAACATGCCCTTATGTGGGAATTCCTCCGGTGCTGGGTAAATGTTACACTAATGCAATTTAATTTATTCCAATTTATTGGTTTCTTCTCTTGAATTATTTACATGTTTCTTTCTTTCATTGCAGTATGTGTGAACCAGGTTACACGTGTTTACAAGGTTACGGTGATAATCCAAACTATGGTTACACAAGTTTTGATACATTTGGATGGGCATTCCTTTCTGCATTTCGTTTGATGACACAAGATTACTGGGAAAATCTTTATCAACTTGTGTTGAGATCAGCTGGACCATGGCACATGCTGTTTTTCATCGTTATCATATTCCTTGGTTCATTTTATCTGGTTAATTTAATTCTCGCTATCGTTGCGATGTCGTACGATGAGTTACAAAAAAAAGCTGAGGAAGAAGAGGCAGCTGAAGAGGAGGCAATGAGAGTAAGTTCTGTGTTTTTTTTTTTTTTTAAGAAAGATAAATGAAGTAATAATGATTCTTTTTGGATATCTTAGGAACTAGTGTCAATTTTGAGAACTAGTAGGGTTACAAGAATTTATTAAGTGATATTTTTTTTGTAGAGAAATATAATTTTCTACAAGATCCCCTCCAAAAAAGATATCCTGTTTGAATTTTCTAAGCCTGATATATTCCAAGATATTTACAGAAGAATTTCTACGATCTAATTTCTATTTTAGGATCTATCTAATCCATTCACTGCCGAGTGCAATTATCTCGACAACTATTCAATTACCGATATTTCGTCAAGAGACTTCAGATTGCAGATGAGTTTGGCAGGTGGCACTTAAACAAAGAATATTATCTCCGGAAGTTACGCGATTCAAACGAACCAAATTTCTTCACGTTCAATTTAAAGCAATAAAACTGGGATATTTTCTTTTTGAATCAATTTTCGAATTTTTTCAAGGATTTTTCGTCTAATTTTTCGTGATTGTCATAATAAACAGGGCATATTTCCCGCAGAAGTTATCCCATTTAAAAAGTGAAAAATGAATTTATTTGTCATGCGAAAACCTTACTGGCATGTTTATAATTTGTTTCATTTTTGCCAATTCATTAGATTTATTAATTGTCAACATGAAAAAGCTCGAACATTCTATTCCTCGTGTAAGAAATATCGTAGCGGAAAAATATTCCCAGAAAATCTCAAAGAAGGGTTTACGAAAGTTCCCTCAAATTTAATAAATCTCAAAATATTTATGTAATAATGAAAATATACTTCTTGATTATTTCAGGAAGCTGAGGAAGCAGCAATAGCTAGAGAAAATAAAATAACGGCGCAGGCTGCCGCAAGAGAAGCTGCTGCTGCACAGGCTGCAGCTGATGCTATTGTTAAATCACCATCAGATTTTTCATGTCACAGTTATGAATTATTTGTTGGACAAGAGAAAGGAAATGATGATAATAACAAAGAGAGAATGAGTATAAGATCAGTTGAGTCAATAAGCGAGTACAGAGTTAGACCAATCAATAACAATCACAGTGCAGCAGCCAAAGTTCGGAAAGTCAGTGCTGTAAGTATTCAAATAAACTATTAATTAATGTAAATTTATGAAATAAGCGAGAAAATAATTTTTCCGTCCATTAGAATTAAAGAAATATTTTTTATTTTTACAATCTTATGATTGCGGGCTCATAAATATCGTAAAAAATTTTCTACATTTGCTGAATTGTATTTAATACGCAGATAGCTGTTGCTACGCTGTTAGATAAATTTTTCTCTTCCATTTGATAATTGTAATTCAACTTTTTGAAGAAAAAATCCAATTTGAAATCAAAGAGCCCTGACGGACCCGTCGACTACTTATATCGATATCTTCACTCAGTCGATCTTCTACTGGGTCACTGGTCGATTGCAAATCCTGTAATTTTCTGAAAAATGAAAATAATTTGACTTAAACAGCCGGCGATTAACTGTCAATCATTTTTGTATTCCAAAGATTTCAAAATTCGTATCGACCATTGAGCGATGAGAGATCGACTAAATGGACACATCGATATGGGTACACAACCAACGATCGAAAGCTCAACAACGGATCCGTTAGGGAGTAGCTTGGTTTTTTATTTACCTTATTTTAATCATCGCTTCAGTGTGGTAATTTTTCTGTGGTGGATGTTTTCATTCAAAAGATGATAGCTGTGTGTTCAGGGATGTTAGGGCGAGCGTGTGCATATGTGACGAAAATTCTAAAAAAATTGTAGACTGGGATATTTGCAGTCTTCACGTATCCACCAAATTGCAAATAGCTGAGCAGAATCGTTTACGAGAAAATCCAATAATCATTTCTGTAATTTAATATGAGCTCTTTATGGCGTTTTGTCATACAAAAGTAAAGAAGAGTGTAAGACGTTGTAAACTACTGTTCTTAAATGCTATACTAATATGATTCAAATGAAAACAGATTTTTTAGTAGTTTCCTTCATTGGTTAATTACTAATGAGTATTATCAAATTGAAATAGTTAATTATGATGGAGAAGATTCCAATCCGCCTTAGGTCATCCGTCAATTTTGAAGTGTACGACCTCGCCTTAACACCTCCGATTATAAATTTTTAGGGTAATAGAGAAGAAAATTGATGGAAAATGGCCATGAAGCGAAGAATTCAGAAAAGGACTGAATCTCACATTTTGTCCTGAGAATACTTCAGAAACTATTGGGTATTAAAGAATTCACCAAGAGATACTCCGTAGAAAATTTATTGATTTACGAATACGAAAAACAGTCCCCTGATACATAATGTTTATTTTTTCAACGGCTTCCATGTTTGTCAGACAATCTCGTCTAGTGAATATTTTGCAACTATTGTAGTTTTCCATAGATAATAAAATCTCAATCTAATAGTTTCCATGATGCTGTCATAATGTTATTCCTTCATGGAAAAAACTGCAGCTCAGAAAATTGTCTGTCCCTTGCTTTGCCGATATTTTCAAAATTATCAACTTCAGAAGAATTTATCAAGACACTTATTAAGCAAAAATTCCGGATCTAGAAGGACAATTTTTGGAATAAATCCTCCGAAACCCAATAGTTTCTCAAACATTAGTAGAAAAAAGTTGAATCCTTAATTTGTTTTGAATGTTTCGTTTATCTCCCAGATAATTTTTTTTCAGCCTGATAATTACACAGAATCGATATTACGCATGTTACCAATAAATGACTACTGCATGAGGCACACTAGGCGATTCTCGTACTCTTCAATTACCAAAAGTGTTCTGTTATGAATAGTAGAGAAACCGTATTTTTATTAGGCATGTCGTCCAAAAAAAACTCATTATTATCGAATTAATTAACTTTTCTTGTTTATCAATGCAATCGAAACTGCATCGTTGATTAATAGAAAAGCGAGATTAAACAAATCCAGCGGGCAGTAATCGAATTCCATTGTTAATCAATAATTTCGATGAAAATTTATTGTGCATTTGAATGAAAACGTAGGTTATTGAACTGCGTTCTTTGCGAAACCAATTGAGCCCATTTGCATGCAGTGTAATCACACATAACTTTATCTAATGACAAAAATATTTCATTCTGTTTCTATTTTTTTGTGATATTAATTATGAGAGAAAAAAGTATTTCATATTTTTTTAAATCAAAAAAAGCAGATACTAAACCAAACTCACTTCTATTCAAAGTACATGTGCTTACAGCAAATCGTGCATTTACTTATTGATGTGAAAGCTAGTTAAACGTTGAAGAAACAAACGGTGGAACTGAGTGAAGAAAAAACTCTTTTCTTTGTTTATTTTTTAATTTTTTTCCTTAAGGTCTCTCGCGTCGCTAATGGCCAGTTAACTAATGCCTACCGGGAAAATCTGAGGAAGGTACGTTGATAGGCTGTCGGCTCCAACCGTACGTACTCTAACTATAGGTCACAAGAAAGAAAGTGAAGAACTTAGAAGAAAAAACAAATTATTAACTCCGGTAATGAGTAATTCTGCTAATTTTATGGAATTAATGAAAAAAAAATTATGATAAAATTCGCGTATTCTCAGTTATTCCAGAGCACCAATCGTCCATCGAGATCCTGAATTTATCAACGAAAAATAATTAATGGAATTAGAGTAATGACATTAGTATATTTTGCTTGTAATTATTTTACGAAAAAATGATAAAATCTATGAAAGATTGGGAAAATTATGACCTTTTTTTAGTGAAAGAAAAAAGATACAAGAAAAATATCTACAATTTTTTACATCCTTCTCAGGCTTCGAGATATTTAGTGAAAATTGATCACGGTATTAAAATATGTATAAAATTTTTATTGTTGCTAAAAATTCCACTATTTGGGAATAACTGAAGAAAAATATTATAATAGAATGATAAGACGCAACGGCGCTATTTCCAGGAGTTTCCAGGTTTTATTGAATATCTCGGAGTTTAGACGAGATTGAGCAATTCTCCTAAGAATCTTTTTTGTGATGTTACTCCTCCCCTATGAAACAGTGTCTGACAAGATTACTCTACCTCGCAGATATTCCGAAAAAAATTATGGCAAATCAAATCAATTGATCTCGTTTCTATTCACGTCATTAGTGAAATTGTTGGATTTGCAAAAGCAGTGATCGGGATTCTTTCAAATACTTTGCTAATCGATTTTCTATGATTTAATTACAGGCAAGCCTTAGTCTACCTGGCTCACCCTTCAATCTCCGAAGAGGTAGTCGTGGGAGTCATCAATTTACAATACGTAATGGACGTAATAGATTCGTTGGACAAACTGGTGGTGATAGAAAACCATTAGTATTATCAACGTATCTTGATGCACAAGAGCATTTGCCTTATGCTGATGATTCAAATGCAGTTACACCAATGTCGGAGGAGAATGGTACAATTGTTATACCAGTACACTATCCTAGTCTTGGTTCACGTCACTCGTCCTATACATCACATGCCTCGAGATTATCATATACGTCCCATGGCGATCTGTTGAGCGGTATCGCTAATTCTGGTAAACAAATGACTAAAGAAAGCAGACTACGTATTAGATCAGCTAGACCACAAATGATCAATGGTCATACACCCGAGCCAACTCAAAATCTGAAACTACAGCATCATCATGTAAGTTCTGATTCGAAGGAAAAATGATTGAATTCTTAATATTCAAAATATGTCGGGGATGAATCTATGAAACAATGTCAGAACCCTTGTTCTGTAGAGCATCTGCAATACACTCAGCAAAAGAATTAAGGGAACAGTAAATATTGTCAGTTTTTTACGTGATTTCCAAATGGTTGTAGCTTCGTCAAAGATCATCGTATCAGCATAAGAAAGAAATGGTTCGAAAGCTTGAAATTTCTACTCTTGAAGTCTTGAGATGAAAATTTTTTATGACCATTCGTTATAACGAGATAAGAGGGTTGAAAGCAGAATTTTTTTTTTATTTTTTTTTATTTTTTCAAATTGTTCCAGGGACTTCAAGGAACATTTTTCGACTCAACCCTCATCAGGATCGTGTGGCCTAGCATTTCAGCGTCATTTTTTTCTCCCTACGACCATTTGTTGCTGAGATATCGTCGATTGTATCAAAAAACTTTTGTCTTTAATCGTTGATATTTCAGGAACTACTGATCGCACAGCGAGCGGATGATGAGATTCGTAAACTTGAATGAATTTTCTGTAAGATTTTGCACTGTTCTATTGAAAAAAAAATTGTTCACTTTCAAAATTTGCTTGAAAAAGTACCGAAAAATGAAGTTTTTTTTCTTTTTTGAAAATTGCCCTGAATTTCACGATATTTGTGAAAATTGCAAATGTTTTAAAGTTTTTCTTTAGTTCACTGTGTGCTGAAATACCCCCTAAATTTTGAAGCCAATCGGCTGGACCGTTTTTTTCCCGAATGAACAAAGTTTCAGCAAATATTCAAGGAACACTTGTTTGTTCCTTAAACACCAATTCCGGTGATGATTAAGGCCGAAAATGTGTTTTCTCCGTTATTTCTTCGTGATTTCTTATGTAGAACTGCTTCAATTTCATCAAAAAAAAAAAACAATGAAAAAATCAATTTTTTTTTTACAAAAATCAACCGAAAAATCCATTTTTTTTTAAATGAATGGAAATATCGAAATTTTTTTGTAAAAAACCCATAGAAAAATGAGAAAAAATTGAAAAAAAAAACCGCCAGAATCGCATTTGGCTTGAAGAGATACTGAATCAGAATTTTTTTTTTTTTTCAAATTTTTTTTCCGATTGTTTCTCGATTGAAAATTTTTTTTCTCCCTATTTCAATCGAAAAAAGTTGAAAAAACTAATTTTTGTTTAAGGCCCGGATGGAGTTCCTGAAATCAGATAATCTATACTATCTTCTAGCTAATTTCAGCTGATATTTCATCTCCTCAAAGGCTATTTCGTAGATTTCAGTTGTTGTCTCGTATAATGCGCAGAAAAATATGAAAAAATTACGTAAAAATCGCAAATAATTTTCTGCAGGGTGCTGTACATCAGTTTGGTATTTTTTATTATTAATCAAGCTAATTCAAGTATAATTAGAAACATGCAATTTGATGAATTCTTAGATGATCAGATGGCCGCCATTACTGATGGAAATTCACTGTTTGAAAAACACGAAATGCACAGCACGTAAACTTTTGATTATTGAGAACTTTGTATAGCACCTTGTATACATTTTCTTGCAATTTTTTAACACTATTCACGTTATAATATAATAAATATTCACGATGAAATAAGAAAACTACGATTCGAAGGGTGTAGCTGTCATTGCTCCTCCACAAGGCATGTTCAACAGATGGCGCTATGATTGTTCTGCTGTATCTCATGGAGCAATGGCAGCTACACGCTTCGAATCGTAGTTTTCGAATTTCATCGGGAATATTTATCATATTATAACGTGAATAGTGTTACGAAATACTGCAAAAAAGTGTACAGGGTGCTATACAAAGTTTTTAATAATCAAATGTTCATGTGCTGTGCACTTCGTGTTTTTCAAACAGTGAATTTCCATCAGCAATGGCGGCCAATCTGATCATCTAGAAATTCGTCAAATTGCATGTTCCTAATTATACTCGAATTAGCTTGATTGATAATTAAAAATCCCAAACTGATGGACAGCACTCTGCAGAGAATTATTTGCGATTTTTCCGTAATTTTTTCATATTTTTCTGCGCATTATACGAGACAAAAACTAAAATCAACGAATTAGCCTTTTAGTAGCTAAAATGAGCTAGAAGATAGTATAGATTATCTGATTTGTGGAGCTGGATTGGGTCTTTAAAAATTTTTCTGAGTCAGTTTCACTCTAAGTCGAAAGCGATCCTGCCGGTTTATTTTAGACTTTTCCAATTTTTTTTCTCGATATTTCTATGGGTTTTCTAAAAAAAAATTTCGATTTTTTTATTGAGAAAAAAAAGACGAATCTTTCGTTGATTTTTGCAAAAAAAAACGATTTTTTAATGGTTTTTGCTTCCGAATGGAAGCTTTGTTATGGCAATTTTTTTCGAAATGCTAATTTTCATCGGAAACGACTCAAAATGATGCAAAACGTCGAGAAATCATAATGAGAAAAAAAGTAGACGTGTATGTATGTGTGTCGGTATGTACGACTTCACTACCCTCTATTACTCGAGAACGGTGAGAGATGAAAATCGGAAATTTCGGAAAGATATCAGTTTTGATGAAAAGTATGTCCCATAAAAATTTCAGCAAGATCAGTTCAATGGTTTTTGAGATATAGCAATTTTTCAAAAATCTCATGTTTCAAAATTTCTCAACTTGCGTGGGACGAATACCGTTCAAAATTTTACTCAAGATTCGCAACCATAATGTCTAACTTTTAGAGAATTTTCATGAATTGAATTCCATTATTCTATTAGTTATGAATTTTTTTGTGCTTTTTTCCGAAAACTCGGTTTTGCGACGATAGCTCAATGAATAATTGACTTAGAGATTTCAAATTTTTTCTGTATATGTAGTTTTTGATGAAGATGATTGGGATTGAATCTGAGGCATATCGGCTGAACGGTTCTCGAGATATTTTGAATTGAAGTTTTTCCGAAAATTGGCTGTATCTTCCAAATTCATCTTCCATTCGTGTTTATGAGCTGAACAAACCCTCAATTTTTCGAATTTTTAGATGAAGTTGTCCGTTTATTACATTGAAAAATGTTTTGTTTCCTCAATATTTCAAAAAAAAATCCAAAAAATGCAATTCTTCTCGATTTTTTCGAATGGACACTCCTATTTTTTATTTTGTTTTCTGAAAGAACACATTTTCCTCTTTCAAATAAGCCCCTACTCATCTTCGTAGGACAATCAGAAACTGTACTCAAAAGGGAACATTCATAGTGAAAAAGTGAACTTTTATGTAAAATTTTGTATAATTTCAGCATAATTGAATTTAATAAATCCCAATCATTTTATCTTATAGGGGGAACTGGGGCGAAATGGGGTACGTTAGCACGTATTCCCGGACCCCATTTTGCCCCAGTCTTCACTATTTTATTGCGTTATAACACAAAAAAAAACTTTTGAGACTGCAACAATCTAATTCATTAGCAGAAATTCAAAGGAAAAAATAGCAATCTAAAGGATAAAGTAGAAGAAATAGCAACTAACGCAGCGACCAACGTCTGCTTATTTTTCGATGAAATTGAACTATTTTTTTCCAAAAAGGCACGAAGAAACACCGGAGAAAACAGATTTTCGGCCTTAATCATCATTAATTGGTGTTTAAGGAACGAAAAAGTGTTCCTTTAATTTTTGCTGAAACTTAGTTTATTCGGGGAAAAAAAAGGTCCAGCCGATTGGCTTGAAAATTTAGGGGGTGTTTCAGCACACAGTAAACTAAAGACAAACGTTAGAACATTTGCAATTTCCACAAAATTCGCGAAATTCAGGGCAATTTTCAAACATAAAAAAAACTCAATTTTTCGGTAATTTTTCAAACAAATTTTGAAAGTGGAAATTTTTCTTTTCAGTTGAGGCATTTCGGTCGAATTGCGCCGAAGTCGATTGTCAACCATAATTTCATGTTTAATCGCGTACAATACATTACGTAAAAGCTATGATAAATTTTTATTTATTAAACAAGAGAAAACTATACAAGCTTTTTGGGGCTTGTGAATAAAAAATTAATAATTAATTCCGGAAAAAACAGTAGAGACTCAACTTGACTAATTCCCTATGCTAGGGAATTACCTTACCTCACTGACGTATGGGTTATTACATTGTATTCATGAGTTTTTTTTCCTCGCTTTAACCTCTTCTTTGATTTTAATTTAAACTTTATTCAATTTCAATTAAAAAAAAAATTTTAACTTTACTTATGCTGGATAATATACATATACTGTTCTCTGATTATGTCAAATATTTCACTGGACCGAATTCAAAAGGAACACGCGCGGATGTGCCACCATTTTCTTACCACTTGTAACTTTTGCTAGAGAAAGAGATCCGATATGTCACAGTGGAAGCAGCCGCAGACTCGCATTAATTATCATAATTGAAAATAACCCTGCGATAAATCACCTAAAATAAGTGGGAAATATGTTCCATAGATACCAAGGTTCATGGTGATGAGTTTTTTTGTGGCCCTCAAACGATTAATTTTGCGTACGAATTGAAATTTCGATAGCTGACGTGACATCTGAGCTTCATGCGCCATAAGAGCAATGCAATATGAATTAATTTTATAAATTCATTATGCCGAAACTACACGGGCAATAAATCTAGGATTTTACAGACAGGTAGAGCAAAGCCAGCTCTTTCAATGGAATATAAAGAAACATGGGGTTACACGTGAAGCCCAATTCGACCGTACTACCTTAAATAGTGCAAAAATCTCATAGGACATACATTCAAGTTTACAAATCTCATCATCCGCTTGCTGCGTGATCAGTAGTTCCTGAGATATCGACGATTAAAGACAAAAAGGTGCTCTTTGATTCAATCGACGATATCTCAGCAACAAATGGTTGTAGGGAAAAAAAATAATTGAAGCTGAAAGGGCAGGCTACATGATCATGATAAGGGTTGAGTCGAAATAATTTTTTTGAAGCCCGTGGAACAATTCGAAAAAATGAGAAAAAAAGAAAAAAATGTTTCCGCTTTCAATCCTCTTATCTCGTTATAAAGAATGGTTATAAAAAATTTTCATCTTATGATTTCAAAAGCAGAAACTTTACGTTTTCCAACCATTTTTTTTAAATCCTGATGCGATGACTTTTGACGAAGTTACAGCTATTTGAAAATCACGCAAAAAACTGACAAAATCTACTGTTCCCTCAATTTTTTTGCTGAGTGAATGTCCAACGAAAAAATTCCGTTGACCTCTTTCCCTCAACCTAATGGCTTCCGAGGAATTTTCAAAACGGTCAATGATTGATGGTACAGTGATTTTCGGATTTTTTCCTTTGATATATGAATATCCCAGAATCGAGGAGGTATATTGAAATTTCATGAGCAGCTGTTTCGTAGAAGATTCGATAACAGAAAAAAGAGTGTGACGTGACATGCTTGTATAAGACCAAAAATGCCCTCTACTCAGCCCTACTTCTCTCAAGTTTCCTTAAGAAAAGCAGTCCTGAGAACTCAGGATGGACGTTAGGTCATTTTCCTCAGCATAGAATAAATATTCTGGAACTAAAACCAACTAATCTCTCCTAAAATAATAAAATAAAAACAAGGAATATGTCAGTAGAGAGATACTTCGGCTTGGTCGAGATCTACTGAAGGATTAGCACATTCTCGAGTTGATTATCAATGGTGCGGGTTTATTCAGTTGTATTCTATTCTACACGGAAAGAAAATTCTACCAAAATTTACGATGTTAACATCGTAATCCTGGACTAGACTTTTATTAACGTTAATTTTGAAATATCTTACTTCAAAATTTACTATGTGAGTTATATTTTTTACTATTTAACATCGTAATTTTAACAAAGACTTTTAGGATTAAAAATTACTTCAAAAATTACAATTTAACATCGTAAAAAAAAATAAATGAAAATTACACTATAAAAACTATATTTATTCGTATATTTAATAATTCTATTCACTTTTTAATAAAATAAATATTTCAGTGCTGCCTCTGTTATAATACGATGGAAGCCATAAAAAGTACGATGTTACATCGTAATTTTTAAATAGTAACTGCGTCCTCCGCAAGAGGCACTCTCGTGTCTTATGACCTTTTATTGAAATCGTTAATATAGATCTTAAAAACAACTTAAAGTGTAGGCCCTTCGGTGGCCGAGTGGTCCAAAGCGTCGGTCAGTTCGCACTCGAAAGGACTCAGGTTCGAATCCAACCACCGGTCGATTATTATTTTATTTTATTTAAGATTTCTCTTCAAATTTTACGATGTTCACATCGTAATTTATATTGAAGAGCTTAAGACTTGGTATTATTTGTCTAAAGTATTATTTCTTAAATGAAATTTCCAACACTACATCGTAAAAATTACGATGTTAAAAGTCTAGTCCACTACTACAATAATGAATAGGACAAATTACGATGTTAGCATTGTAAATTTAACTAGAATTTTTTTTCCGTGTAGATCGAAAAGGCAAGGGGATCCTGTCCATACAGATGCAAATACTACTTTCTTTTTTTCCTTAAGCTGCCGGCCGGCAATACCTTACGAGAGTAATTGAGGGTTGTGTGGAGCCTCCAGTCCTCAAATCCCTCATTTATCATGGGCTCTTAATATCATCTTCCAACTTAATACCCTGACGGAAAATTACAATTAGAAGAGATTCAATAATCATTCAGACTAGAATACTCTCAATCAGCCAATCATTCTTAACAATGTATTTGATGGTCAATTTTCTGTAATTTCTTGACTCTTCATCTCCTCCTGTTCTGCTCGTTCATGGATTTTGTTTTTCTTCCATGAGTTAATGCTACATGGAGATTCTATTTTTTCCAAACGAATAATATCTGACACAAGTATTTGTTAGAGTAATGAGTTGGTAGCTTTGAATTAGTAAAAGCAATAATCAACAACTACAATATGATCCATCTACAAGAAAATTTCTACTCGAGGTGAATATAGCAAATTAATAATCAAACTTAATAGCAACAAGTATTATCTTAATAACATATCACATAATGTGGGTTGGTAGAGTGTCACATGGTAACTCTGATGAAATGCATTTTCAAAAATCTCTCGACACTCTTTTTTGTAGTATTTTCCCACTCTTAGTTCTCCCAGGGAGTTAATCTCGATGATCTTCTTGGCATCGTTAACGGGAAACACATTCTTGCCCTCTGTTTTATACTCGTCAATAGGATCATTCAAAATCAACAACTTGTTTGTAAATTTACTGATCATAATATATGTCTATTACGTTTTTTGCGTAACATTTTTTTAATTCTATGAACAGCATCTTGATTTCAGATGTTATTGTATATGGATCATCCCAATCTTATAGTTATTTCCCCTTGGTTCTTCAGAGGGAAAAAAATTCAAATTAGTTCACCTATTTCAAAAGTGAGCATACGTGCGCTGCATAGTTCATTTCCATTTTTCGACTCTTCAAAGTGAGATTCTTTCTCAATACGTCATGAAAGTTATTCAGTTTTTCTCTTAATTAGATGACGATTTTCCAATGATTATCAACCATTAGTTTATCATCATTCGGTACGGAATCTCTGATTGAATGTAGTGGTAATGTCACACCACAACATCAGCATTGCTCGTGAATATTCTGCAATTTAATGCTTAGTAGAACTGTATTAAAGGCCAGCCAGTGCTCAGACACGGCACCATACAGAAGAAGAAGAAGAAGGTAGATCTGTATTCTAATAAAGAAAAATGGGATTTGTATTCTGAGCTGCTGGCCAGCTATGAAGTTTGTAACATAATTTGAAATAGTTCGAACTTATCCCTCAATAATTTCACTCGATTGAGGTCTTGACAGTGTTTTTATCGTTTTTTCAACGCCAAAGTACCTTCATTACTTCTTGGGAAATATTCGATTCAAATTTATTCCCTCGATCCGAATGTATCTCCAAAGATATACCAAAAATGAGTGAAAACATGCGTTATTATAGCCTTAGGGATTGCTGTTGCATGATGATCGAATACTGGAATTGCTTCGGGCCATCGGATGGAATAATTGATTACAAGGACGTAGCGCTTCCCTCCAGTTGACTTTGATAGACCAAGGCTATCGACGGCAATCCTTTTAAACGGACTCCCAAAATTGTAAATTTAGACTTCAGCTTTTCCTGCTATTCTGGTATTATTCTTGGCAGAGCATGTTGAGCATTTCTTACACAGATTCTCTATATCAACTTTGCAGTCTGCTCAATGGAAGCTTTCTAGAATTTTTACTAAGGTTTTGCCTATTAATATTTTTGGCTTCCGGATGAATGCCGCGTTGAGTTTCAGCGTTGCGCCGACGTTTTGCAAACGAGAAGTCTGTACCGGCTGAGGTTCTCCCTATAGAAGTTTTTCCGAAGTTCTAAGTGACGAATGTCGTACAGTACTGGAAACTGCAATGGGGTGATGGGATGCGATGTGCAAAACGAGAAAGTTATACACAGTACTGGGAAAATTAGAATAAAAAGAAAATATTACTACGAAAGTATCGAAAGGGAGCGTTCGTAGGTTTAACATGCAAAGACTGAAAAAGTTTTGAAATCATATTATTGCTACAAATATTCAGTACAAGAAGAATGAAAGAATGAAAAATTATGGATCAATAAGCAATAAAGAGAGGAAAAAGTAGAAAGGAAAATTAAAAAATATACCTGTCTGCACTGAGAAAAAAAAATTTTTGTTGTAAGAAAATTTACTTAGTTGAAAATCTACACATGTGTGATGAACAATCAAACCATTTAATCTACATATAAAAACAGCCGAGTATATTTCTTAAATTTTGCTTCTTGTTGTTTCTTCTATTATGAATTTTAGATTTATGATTCTCGCTTTGTTGATTTCTTCCATGTACTGAGTACTTTGAACTACAATACCAGTTCAAAACTTTCTTCGTCTTTTCAGATTGAGCCCCCAGTCGTACCTTTGCCGATTTTCTTTTCAGAAAGTACGGTACGCGTATTTTTCCCCTCTCATATAATATGAAATTAATATTAATGTTATTTTCTACTTCAGGATGTAGACATGGAAGATCCATTGGGGAAAAACAAACAGCAAGACAACCCATTTATCGAGCCTTCACAGCAGCACGCCGTTGTCGACATGAAAGGTCGAATGAAAATTTTATATTCGTAATAATGCATTACTGCATATTTTGATTACATTCAATTCAAATATCATATTTATGTAATTTGCAGACGTTATGGTTCTGAATGATATTATTGAACAAGCCGCTGGGCGGCAGAGCCGAGCATCAGAACAAGGAGGTAACTATCGCTTTTAGTTCCAAATTACAACTTGAATTATGATTTTTTCAATATTTTTACAGTAAAAATTGTACGATAATTTTTCTACCTGTGTGTGCGTGTGTGCGTGTGCGTGTAGGGCTTAACACAATTCGTCTACATTTTTTTTACGAGGCACATTAGTGGAAAACAAAAAAATCAGCAGCTGATTGAGAAAACTGGATAAGTTTGCTAATTGCTAATTGTCATATCAGTTTTCATGGAATATCTCGAGAAATTTTGCAGAAACAAATGTTTTTTGTGAGTCTGTAGTGATTACCCAATTACAGATTCAGATAAGAGATAGGCCGAGAAGATGTTTCTGTAAAAAATGTGGTCGAGCATATATTCTTGCAAATTTGTACTTAAAAAAAAGGAAACAATTTGAACAAAGCAGGTTCACGAAGGAATGAACTTTTTCCGCATCGAATTGATTATGGAAAAAAGAAAGAAAATGCGATTTGATAAATGATGATTCATAGGAAAAATTAGAAGCTAGACCTTTTCAGATTCGAAATTCATTGATGACAATCAAAAAAGCCAACTTTCTGATTTTTTCTACCAATCATCCTTTATCAAATTACACTTTTTTCAACTCCGTCCCACAATTTGTAAACTTGGAGAATTCGTATTATTCCAGGTTTTCTTGAAAGGAGTATTTCCAAACCTGTACTTGGCCATATTTTTTTCAGTAACAGCGGTTTCGGTTTTTTTACCTGATTTTATAGTTTTCTTCAAAAATCGGAATTTGAGATTAGAATTTTCTGCTTCCCACATTCCACTGAAATCATCTTCTTCCCTCCTCTATTAATAGCCCTGAAATTATTCCCAAATCATCATCTTTCAAAACTGGAAAGGAAATTTTTCTTTTCTTAATTCGTAAATGGTTGTTCCTATTAATGGGACGAAATGTAACATATTACGCACGATATTTCAATGCGTAGCATTTATTTATTGTTCATCTGCATTTAGGTAATTAAACCTAAAATATGCCGCGAGAAAGTAACTCATTATTTTTGCCACCAGATATTTGTATTTTGAATATCCTGCACAACTCGTCCACCAATGAAATTTAGGTGTTACGGGATTTCAACATCGACTAACGCAGTTCCATGAAATCCCATAATGTGTTTTTTTAAAGAAAGGATCGCAACATGTTGGAATTCAAAGATGCATTCGTTTTGGATGCTTTGAGCGGCTGAGCGCCACATCCTATAGCATTTTACATGTGATGTATATGAGGCATTCCACGCTATTTCACTCGTTTTTTGGGTTTGATTTTTTGATTATTTTCATTTTTTGATATGTTGTGGAAATGCTCAAGACAAGTCATTTCCCACAAAAAAAAAAAAGAAAAAATTTTTTTTGAAAATTTTACGACCCTTTTCATTTTTGAAAAAACGCTGTTTTTTTGGGAAAAACTCATATTTTCTCTCGCTTCAAATGCTCATATCTCATTAAATATTAATTATATGAAAAAAGTGAAAGAGAATGTTTATGTGGGGAAAGATCATAGAATTGCATTCACATTTTTTCCAATGATCGAAACGCGATTTTTCTATTTTTTATTAACTATTTAAATAAACAAATTGACTGAAATTATCGGATACATGCTTTTAAAAATCTGAAAAAAATATATGTGCATGATTGATTTATTTCTGATTTTTCTATAAATTTTCACGATACACTCTCCAACCGTTCGCGGGAAATTGATTTTTTTATGTTTTTGCGCGATCCGAGGCCGGTGCCGAAGGACTGTGCGCATGCGCAAAACGTTTCAGTGGCCAGTCACGTGATCGACTAGCGCGTAAGTTGAGTGCTCCCTACCACTCTAACGTTGTGCGCATGCGCACGGTTCTTGGACAGTGGCCTCGGATCCCCGAAAAACATAAAAAAATCAATTTCTCGCGAACGGTTGGAGAGTGTATCTCGAAAATTTATAGAAAAATCAGAAATAAATCAATCATGCACATATATTTTTTTCAGATTTTTAAAAGCATGTATTCGATAATTTCAGTCAATTTGTTTATTTAAATAGTTAATAAAAAATAGAAAAATCACGTTTCGATCATTGGAAAAAATGTGAATGCAATTCTATGATCTTTCCCCACATAAACGTTCTCTTTCACTTTTTTCATATAATTAATATTTAATGAGATATGAGCATTTGAAGCTAGAGAAAATATGAGTTTTTCCCAAAAAAACAGCGTTTTTCCAAAAATGAAAAGGGTCGTAAAATTTTCAAAAAAATTTTTTTGGGGTTTTTTTTTGTGGGAAATGACTTGTCTTGAGCATTTCCACAACATATTAAAAAATGAAAAAAATCAAAAAATCAAACCCAAAAAACGAGTGAAATAGCGTGGAATGCCTCATATCTATATATACGCGCTTAGAGCACGTAAGCGTCCAAGACGAACCCACCCCAAGTGAGATAGCAGAATTTTTGGTTTTTAATTTTTGAAGTGAAACTTCTTTTGGCAGGGGACCAACTTTTTTCGAGCGTGTACCGAAACCGTCAAGTTTTGAGGGGAACGCGATAGTCGAGAAGTGGGGGTAAAGGAGAAGTCTTGCGTTGTTGGCGGGGGAAGCTAGAGTGGGAGCGAGACTGCAGGCTCTATAGGCACGGTAGTCGGGTAGTGGGAGAAGCGAGGTGACGCTGCAGTGTATTGTCGTACTAACGAAAGAATCGACACACGAGGCGTGCCGAAGCCACAATTTATTTGGTGGGGCATGGAAGCCGAAGAAACCCGATGTTGATTCATTCGCTAGTCCTTCTATCGCTTGCTACATGCTAGTGTAATCGTGAGAAAAGCCGTCAGTTCTTTGAAAATATCTCGGAATCCAAGGGAGATAGAGCGATTTCGTCTTCATCCATTCATGCAGCTCTTAGAGTTCTCTGCAAAAAAAGAATCAGGCGAATCCGCTGTATCTCGGTTAGTTTACGGGATATTCATTGAAAAACAATTTAATAGCGAAGAAATAAACCAAAATGTTAATTTTCTATCATTAACAATTCTAAAATTTCTTGGAAAATAAGCCAAATAGAATTATTTCGCTCTTTCTTTCTTTGTAGCTCTTTGAATTCCGTATAAAAAATCTCCGGTGTAAAGTTGCCCTATCTCGTTTAGTTTCCAAAATTCTCAAAAACTCATTGAAATACAAAGTCATTTTTTTCAGAGGTAAAACTATTCCTCTGTTATTTCTATTTGATAAATGTTTTCAAAAGGATCTCCCAAGATATTCGTGAAAAATTATTGGAAAAGAAACTCCAGCTATAAGTCTATTTTTGCTTTCGTCAATTTTTTATGAACATTCCAGAAACTAAGAGAGACAGCGTTAATTCACTCGAATCTTTTCCTAAGTATATCTCTATTAAATTATGATAGATTCTTCAAAAGAAAAAAACATCGCAACGGAGACGTATATATCTATACGGTGTCATAAGGTTTTGATGAATATCTCAGAAACTGAGCAAAATAAGGCAATTGATGTGGAAACCATTTTCGCACATTTTCAGATTGTTTACAAAAAAGCTCTCCAGAAAAAGTCTGTTATTTCGCTCAATTTTATAAATATCCTTGAAAAACTGGAATTAAAAAAATATATATCTAACAAAGTTTTCAGACGGATTAATTTCATCTTATCAGCAATTCTCTTTAAATACTTCGAAATTTCAGGAGGATAAGGCAATTTTGCCCTCGTCCTTTCCTGTAGAGAATTTCAAGAGCTACACGAGAGAAAGATTGTGACAAAATCGCTCTATCTCGGTCAATTCCAGAAATATTCACAAACACAATGAGTTTAAAAAATCTATTGGTTGTGAAAAAAATTATATTTCGTTAACGAACGAGAAATTTTATCTCTTGTGCATTAAAAAAATACTCATAATTTATCTTGATCTACACCTCATAGGCAAGAAGTTTCACTTCTACCGCGCGGGGATCCCACGCACCCTCTTTTTTTTTGAAGATTCAATTTCATCTCTTGCAAAGAAAGCTATGATAAATTTTCCTTTATTCCCCTTGCTCGCTTCTTTCTTAGTCGAAAAAATTCCCACGAAAATCTCTCTTTTCTTCTCATTTTCCGAGATATTTTGACAAATTGATCCTAGAGTAAAGTTCACTATCGAAAAATGTGAGTTGAAACAACAGTTTCTCATGGATATCGAAAAATAGTTGCGATAGGGAAATTTCAAGGATAAACTTTTTGCAGATTTGCTTTCTCTCAACAGAGAAAGCCGATATTGAAAAATTCTAAACCTCTCTTATATTCTGAAAGATTCTAGAATTCAACTAATTTTTACGTAATTCATAAAGCAGTTATATTCCACGTTCTCGTTTTTTTGGTTACATGTCTGAATATCTAAGCCAAAAGATCTAATGATTAAATATTAAACGATAGAATATCTCATGGAATAAATGTAATGTTAAAATATAGGCTTTTAAATAAAAAACAATATAGGTTTCATCACATAATATTTTGACATCAGATATTTTGGCCTTGATGTTCTGTTGTTAGATATTTCGGATAAGATATTTAGACATGCAACTTTTTTTTTCATATATCACCGAAAATCATCTATAATCTACAATAATAATTCTTTGAGATATTCCACGAAAACTGGTGATGAAATAAAATTGATTTATCATGTTTCATAAGTTGACTACTAAAACGATAATTGAGCCGTTTTGTACAATGTTCTTGTCTTCCGATTAAGTAAATTGATTTTGCTCGATTTCACTGTTTGATGTTCTCTGTTCAAAAAAATAGATGATGTAAAAAAAACAAACATTGAGGTCATTTTTCTTAGTTAATTTTCAATTATTCGAAAATTGTGTAAGTTTGACGATATCTTTAATGTTCTTCTGGACGAAGTAGTTAGACTGAATGAGTTTTTGGGGAAACAGAGTTTTTTCAAGCATTTTTCTCTTTGTTTTGTTTACATAGCATGCTTTGCATTAACTATCACTTGTACATTATTTCATTGTGTTTTCATTCATTATCTTTAAGATTTCTGCAGTGAGCACATCTTGGATTTCAGCTTTGTTTGTAGTTGTTCATATAATGAAAAAATTTTTTTTTTCTCTATCGAGAAGTGAGATATCTTTGAAGCTTCAAGTTTAATGATAAAGTGAAAAAATTACAGAAATAATTTTGGCTTACCGGAAGTTTACTTCGAGTATTTTGAAATCTGGGGGAAATGAGGAAATTTTTAATCAGATCTTCTTTTGTTGAGAAAAATTTTAACCATTAAACAAGTTGAAAATAGTTAAGAAAAATCATATGAAACTAAAAATAGCACACTTCTGACAATTTTGTGATTTTTTTTTTTAATAAATTATAAAATTAAATGAAAAATATGTACATATAAAAAATTCCAAAATCTATAAGTGCAAATTTTTTGAATTTTTGTGATAGTAATTTATTTCGTAGAAAAATACAAAAAATCGTTAGATGTCTGGCAATTTCATTATTATAAAATCTTCCTATCTCCCTTGGTATCAATGATATATGATGAAAATCTATAGTGATCCATCTGGATTCTTTTTCTCGGCCTAACTTACTTGGAGTGATCTGTGGCGGCTCGTTTGGCAGAGCGACGAATTGGTAATTTCCATGTTCTGGGTCCGATTCCTAGTCTCTGCCAAATGACACAAGCACCCCTGTTTCTTTACATGTGCTTTGTCCCTAGATACATCATGAATCCCAGTCGCTGATTGGCATGAACTTAACATTAAGATGGTGACGTTAAATAAGTACAAAAGAAAATTTACTTGGAATATTTTCAGATCTAAGGGAGATGAAAGGAATTTTGTTCCTCATATTGTTCTAATTTTTCTTTCCAAAACATGTCATACCAAATAATTTCCTATTTCCCGTAGCTTCCGATATATTTTCGGAAAACTGATTCTCTCACGATGCAGAGTCTTGTATCATCATCAGCTTTTCGAAACATCTCGGGAGACAAAGGAAATAGGGAAATTTATGAAATCACCTTTTTCGTAGGGCAAAATCTAAGCTATAGAAATGATCTCTATCTAAAATTCTTCATTTCTCATAGACTCTAAGATGTTTCAATATAGAGTTAAATCCTCGTTTTTTTCAATTTACTAGTGAAGTTCTTGCAAGTAGAATATATTTTTTCAACTGCACATTGAGTACTTTCTGATGATAAAAAAATATAGAAATCTCAATCATAATTCAGAGCAGCTAATTTTTCTGCACTCGAAGCACAGTAATGAAAATGATTTTAAAAAAATTAATTGAATTCAATTAATTAAAACTCTTTCCCCAAAAAGAGTGGTGAAAATACAAGCATTACTAACATGAAATACAGTTTCTACTTATTACTTTCCGACAGACGACGACGAAGAAGGTCCAACATTGAAGGAAAAATTGATCTCACTTTTTTTACGTGGAATCGATATATTCTGTGATTGGAAATGCTGTGCACCATGGATTAAGTTTACAGATTTTATTGCATTGGTTGTCTTCGATCCATTCGTCGAACTATTCATAACACTTTGCATCGTAGTTAATACTCTATTCATGGCACTCGATCACCATGATATGGATAAAGAGATGGAGAGGGTATTGAAATCAGGAAATTACGTAAGTTTCATTCAATTTTTCTTGAAACAAAAAATTATTGGATTACTAAATAAAAGTGAAGAATGTTATGAGTTCGAGTAGTTTTTTTGGAATGTCAGATAGAATAATCGTGATACATAGATAAAAATCTTTGGACTGAGGTTCCTCTTCAGAATGAGTTCGGACTTCTGTCTGAAACTTTTTGTAGCTCTATTGATGTCCGAAATATCAATAGAGCTACAAAGGTGTTCGTGTATAAATTTTCCTATTTTAATTAGTTTCCAAAGTAATCTGTGGAAACTGATGATGAAATTGAATTGACCTTTCTTCTTTAACTCCATGACTTATTTCACATTGACTTTTTCACGAATATCTAGAAAATGAGAAATATTCGAAAGTTCGCTCAAGAATCCCTTTTTGTGTTTCACAACATTAAAAAAATCAGTTGCTGAGAAGAAAGATTTAATAAATTCTTCTATAGTCCTGTAGTTTTTGAGACGTCAACAAAGTGAAATTATTCATGAAAACTCTTTATCAAAAATTTCAAGCATTTCATTTTGCAAATATCTCAGAAACTGTCAGGCTCAGACAAATGTACCAAGCGACTTTTTTTTTGTGATTCATCAAATTCTCTGCAGAAAAGGCCGCTTGACAATTGTCACTACGTCTAATATTTCTAGAGATATTCAGCCTTACAGAAGAATATTGTAAGAAACGAATTAATGAATTTCTCTTTACAGTTTTTCACTGCAACATTTGGCATCGAAGCAGCCATGAAACTGTTAGCAATGAGTCCTAAATATTATTTCCAAGAAGGATGGAATATATTCGATTTTATTATTGTTGCATTATCGCTGCTGGAGCTGGGCCTCGAGGGAGTTCAAGGACTTTCCGTATTACGTTCATTCAGATTGGTAATTTTATTTCATTCAATTCATCAATTAAAGAGTTGAAAAGCCATCAAACATTGATTAATTCTTCCTTTAATTTTTCTTACAGTTGCGTGTGTTCAAATTAGCTAAATCATGGCCAACATTAAATCTTTTGATATCAATAATGGGAAGAACAGTTGGTGCACTGGGTAACTTAACGTTCGTGCTATGTATTATAATATTCATATTCGCGGTAATGGGTATGCAATTATTCGGTAAATATTATGTGGACAATGTCGATCGCTTTCCTGACGGTGATTTACCACGTTGGAACTTCACGGATTTCATGCATTCGTTCATGATTGTGTTTCGTGTTTTGTGCGGTGAGTGGATTGAGTCAATGTGGGATTGTATGCTGGTCGTCGATGTATCCTGCATACCATTCTTTTTGGCAACTGTTGTCATTGGTAATCTGGTCGTACGTATTTTTTCATTAATTTAATATTTTTTCTTAATAAGAAGATGAATTTGATTTTTGATATTTTCACCAAATTTCTCTGGAAAACCAGGGACATTTGTGCCAAAAAAGATATGATCCGATCTCAAAGGGACTAATAATTCTTAAGAAAGCTGAAATACAAATTGACTATCATTTCTCAAATCTAAAATAATTTCGCAAGCGAGTGGGGCAAAAGAAATTATATTAAAGAGTTCGTTTAGGGATATCGAAAGAAGTCGCAAAATTCTGAAAATTTGAGGGAATAATAATCAATAGAATCCTAACTACCCTGATTTTTTTTCAAAATTTTCCCCTGCTCCGTTTTCGAGAAAAAAAATATTTTATGTTGAAAAATCGTATAACCTCATTCAGCAAAAAAAAAAAATATTTATAAATATGTAATCAACATTCGAAGTATAAATGAGTAATGAAATAATTTCTCTATACTTCAAAGATTAATATTTTGTCACTTTTGGAAAAATAAATTTCTACGTAAATTGTTAATTAATCAAAATCGCACGCGTATTCGTTTTAGTACTCAAGAAAAAAAATCATCACATTCGAAGAAAAAGTCGCAGCTCGATAAACATTGCAGAAAACTTACAAACATTTATTTATCATCCCAAAAAATTTCAAGGCGAACACCTGATCCATTCGGGAAATATTTAAATAAAAAAGTTAATAATCCGGTACATCACAGATTTCTCATTGATGGTGTTGCAACGCCACGTTCCGAATACTTGGCGCGTAATTTGAATACGAAGCAATCGCAGAAAAATCAGTCATGTCAAAAATCAAAAAAAAATTTACGATACTGCATTCACAATTTTATGCCATTGAATTGAAAATATGACTTTTTATTTCTCAGCAGTCGAAACACTGCCAGAGAACAATAGGTCCCCCTTGCAGCTCACCTCCCCTTACAATTCCTAAACGAACTCCTTACAGCGTCATGAGGTCTAAATTTTCCTGGCTTTCTAATAGAATTTATGGAATTTCAAAATTCAATACATTCCGTTAACTCTCCAAGGAAAATTCAGTAGTTGAGGGATAAAGGAAGATTCTGAGCTTAGTTTTTTCTCTATCTACCTCGGAATCTGAAGAAGATAGAGTAGATGTCGCAATGACAGTTGCAAAAAAAAAAAAAAAAATTTCTAAAGTTCCATTATGACATTTTGCGTTTCGAAACGTCAGATTTACAAAAATCCGATTTGAAATTTTTCTATCTGCTCCTGAATTTTCTTCAATCAAAATTGAAGGAGTAACATAATTTATTTTTTCTCCTTTCACTTCAAATTACAAAAAAGGTACTCAATCTCTTCTTGGCGTTGCTTTTGAGCAATTTTGGCTCATCAAATTTATCAGCACCAACAGCAGATAACGATACAAACAAAATAACAGAGGCAATTGACAGGATAGCCCGTTTTTCAGCATGGACCAAGAGAAATTGTCTTTATGTACTTAAATTGATGAGAGCTAAATTCACCAATCAGATATCAGATCAGGCGCCAGGTGAGGGACCGTCCAACAGTTGGAAAGAAGGTTTATATCCAATCAGATCGCTTGCTGTGTGCGCTGTTGTAGTTTTGTTTTTTCTTCTTGCTTCTCTTCATTTCTAAAAAATATGTATTATTTCTAATTTATTCACAAGAAAAAGTTTGAATATCATCAATCTCATTATAATTTTCATTTTGTGATTTTCGAAGTGTTATGTGAGATTTTTGAAGAAAATTAGGCGAAAAACATTTTTTTTTATAAATATCTACATTTTTTCAATAGTATTTAGAGTATAAAGAGACTGCGGTGGCTCTATCGGTGAAGCAACGGATTGTAATCCAAAAGTTCTCTGGGATCAGAATCCGATCTTTGCCGATTGACACAAGCGCCAGTGTAAAATCCTTATATGTATATTCTCCATAAACACACCATGGAAACCCATTGCTGATTAGTACAATTTCAAGCATAAATATGCATAATCTACGAGAAAATGTAAATTTATATAAAAATAATATTGCGTCGCTTTCTAATCGATTTGAGCAATATTTGGCAAATATCTCGGAATTAGAAGGGGGTAGAGAAATTTAAAAAATTATCTTCTCCGTAAAGAGGCATGAGATGCTCTTGAAAATGAACATCATCTATTGTGGAGAATTGATCTCTCTCGGATTCCGAGAAATCAAAAACATTTAATAATTGAGAGAAAATAGAATTGATAAATCTGGGAAGATTCTCATTTTTCTTGAATATCGCAGGATCTATGCGAATTGGGAAAATTTCCATAAGTCCCGTTTTTTACGCAGAACAATGAGAACTACAAGGAAGGTCTTAATAAGAAAATTTGATCTCTCTCAAATTTTGTTGAAAAATTATTGATTGAAAAAATGAAAAAAAAATGAGTTAACTTCATTCATTCCTTATTGTCTAACGACTGTTTGCATGAATACCTCGGAATCCATAGGAGTTAGATAAATTATTTTGGAAACTTTTTTCATTCAAAAAATCCGATCTCTAGGCAAAAGGTTTTTACGGAAATTTCTTATCTTTCTCCGATTGCGCGTTATCTTATAGAAATCGGAAATGAAATCACTTCTCTTGACATCTCAATTGCAAGACCATGGTCTCTGGATTAGTTGATGGTTCAACTACTATTCTTTAGAAAATAGTAGGACAGGGGGTTGAGGGACTTTAGACTTATACCTGGCTGTTGGTTCCATTTTCCTAATGTTTTCACGTATCTAGAATATTCATTGTAATTAATTTCAAACATTTCAGAAAGTCGTAGGACTCTTTCAAAGTCAAGGATGTCCTAAACTGTATAATAAAAAAACCGTATAATAAAATATTGAACTCATTCAAATGATGAATGTTCATGCTACATCGTGCAATCGTTTTATTCAAATTATTGAAATTTTCAAAGAAAGATACTTCTCTCTGAAAATTAGAATGCAATTTCAGATGAAAATAGTTCGCATTTTATAGATGAAGAAAATATATACACAAATTCTTAGAAAATCTGAGGGAATATGAACTCAATGTAGATAGAATATATAAATATATAATAATTGAAATTTATATAACTTGATGAAAAATTACATTAAAGTACTTCGATCGCAAAATCACTTTTTTCAGACTTCTTAGAATATTTATCAGATGATAGATACGGGATCCCTTTATGTCATTTGTACGTATCAAAACTGAGATCTTTGATCGTACAGTTTTCATTTTTTGGACGCAAATGCACAGAATTCCCTATGGCGAGGCGTATTATACTTTAAATTTACTATCACATCAGCTGATAATGATATCAAGGAAATATATTTTTTAAATATTTCAATTATAGGAGAGTTCTATAGCATCCTTTTATACAATTACATTATCATAATTGATGAGCTAATTCTTAAAAAGAAAATTTATTATTCAAAGAGATTAGCGCAATACCTCCACAGCCAGATATCGGTCCCATGTTTTCGGTATTTTTTTTCCTCAAAGTTACAGGCCTTCAGCTTTAAGGATTACTCTCTTGGAAAGATAGTAAAAGTTTACATTTCTCGCTAAGTTACGATTTAAAATCTTATGTAATACCTCAATATCGATTTTTTTCATTTTCTTCAATCAGTTCATCATTGAAATTTCAATCAATCACTAAAAAGATTATTCGATAGTCGCTAGTCACTTTAGTAAGTTGGATTCGAAGTGGATATGACCGTGTAATCGAAATATACATCATTATATCGTTCCTCTCATATATATCCTCATCCTCTGATTATTTGATTTAAACTTGCTATTTTTATTTGGAAAAGATGAATATATTCAAAAGAGTACTAATTTACGAATGATATCACTTTTCGATCTGTGTATATTTTTTGTTTTCAATCGATTACATATAATGATGTGTGTTCACGTTAAAATCACGCACGCTACTCTGCACGATAAGTTCCGTACCATAAAATTGCACTTTATTAATGATGAAGTTCGAAAATTATTTCGATTCTGCGGGTAAGGAGGTTTTGGACATCTGACGAATATGATATGATGATCATAACAAAATT
The DNA here is from genome assembly GCA_963921955.1 of Aleiodes alternator. Lineage (NCBI taxonomy): Eukaryota > Metazoa > Arthropoda > Insecta > Hymenoptera > Braconidae > Aleiodes > Aleiodes alternator. The sequence goes on from OY998113.1 coordinate 6,029,875, forward strand.
ATGAAATACGCCTTCTAATGCATATGATACACATCAAGATAAATCCAAAATGGGACATTTCTAAAATTTTGAAAACATTGGTAATATCATATGGGTGATAATCTGATTGTAATGTCCAAATTGAACATGGACCCTTTCTGGAAATGGAATTTTCAGACATTAGAATTTAGAGATCAGAACGTAATCGTTTATAGTCTCTTTCTTCTTCTGTTTTGTTCACCATTGATTAAGATGAACTCGAGACTCTGTTGACTTTCGACATTGTCACTACTTTTAACTGAGCTGAGATGTCTGCAACCTCCGTAACGGGATGAAAAGTGATTTATTCCACTTCGAACTCAGTTTTTGTCCTATGTCTCAGAATGTAAGGAAGATAAGGAAGCGATGCAGAACCTTTTTTTTGTAAGAGTAAATGTGACCTTCCGAGGAGACCTTGGGAGAAATTTCCATCTCCTTCGGATACTGAGATATTTGATGAAACCTGATAAGGAAACGGAATTGCCTTATTCATCATTTTAAAATTAATACTTCACAAATATCTCAAAATTTAATGAGTTTCTGCATTGATTATCGACGTAGGGCGCCAATCTAACAACACTATGTCAATGCAGTTTTGTCACATTTATGTTAGAGTGTGTCACCCGTGAATGTCGAAATATTCTTTACTATTTCTAATTACTGCATTGGATATAGAAAACCAAAATTTTTTGGAATATTTCACAATAATCGATGAAAGTTTCTATTTTTTTTCTAATTTTTTTATCCACCTACTACTACTTTTGCAAAAGTTAGAGATTTCCACAGAGTATAATTAATTCAGCGATTTTGTGAATGCCTTTTCCATTAAAAAAAAACTTCAAGTAATTAGTATATATGAGAGCTTAAAAATAAGTAAGTGATAAAAATATATATTTTTTGGCATTAAAAAACGATCTACAATCGATTTTTTGGATTACTCAAAATATAAGCAAATTTCTGTGTGATTGTAATTTTGAAAAATCTTTTTTTTCTGAAAATTAACAGATGAAAGCTTTCGAAAAATTGTAACGAATATGGTATATCCCTATCTATAGATTTGAAAGTACATCTTCAATTTTTCCGATTTTCTCACTACGTCAGGAAGTACTGCAGAAACTCCTTAAAGGAGATTGAGAAATTTTGTAGGAGTTTTTTTATTCTAACGGAGAATAGAAGCTGCAAAAATTCTTCTCACAAAAATTGCGCTGCCACCTTTAAATTCTGAGATTTTCCATGAAAACCGATGCAGAAGCAGAATCGGACTATTCATTATTTCAAAATCGGTTTTCCACGAATGTCTCGGAATCTAAGGAAGATACAGAAATTTTCATGAAAACTATAATTTTTCGGACGTCTTCGCAGTCACGAGATATTAAAATAAAAAAGGAATTGATATTGACTCATCAAGTTGTCCTATCCAATCAATGAGCTCCCAATAAAAAGTTATCGTTATCACATTATCATTATTAATTAATCATGCGTCATAAAAAATTGCATGTATTTTTTGTTGACCCAGTGAAAAAGGTTTTGACAGTCCTTAATCTCAATTATGAAAAGTTTAAATCAATTTTTCTCCAATTTAATGTTTCTAATTCAATTAAAATTTCTTGAAAATGCTCATTAAACTTTTCAAAAGCAATTGAGTAATCACGGGGTGGCTTTTTGAAAAATGTGCGACTAGAGTCAAATAAAGAGACTTATTATTTGAACAGTTGTCCTATATTATTTTTCGACCATGAAAAATGGTAAACCGGATGGATTAGAGATGATGTGTGAATGCGCAGATGGAATTGACCGGGATGGCGATCGAGACCTTGCAGATGGTGAGCTGGATGGTTATAGAGATAAAAAGAGTGCTAAAGAATTTAACAATCAGTTGGAGGTTGCCATTGGTGATGGAATGGAATTCACAATTCACGGTAATTATCATGGGTGTTAATAAATTCACGATTATCTCTAAGATGAGTAAGATAAGAGAGCCGAAGGTTCATGAAATATAAAGGAAAACAGAAATCTTTGCTTCGTAAGTTGTGATTGAGTAATGAATGAAGAAAAATACCTGAAAGAAATGGTTCTTATTGACAAAATGCTATGAATTAATTGCGGGCCAGTATTAATTGAGATAAAATATTTATTTTTGAATATGAATTTTTTCATCTATTATGAAAAATCTCAGTTGATTGACAGTTCGAGATCGTTACGCTGTTTTGACTATTAATAAGAGCTCTCATTGATTGTTAAGACAACATGGCGACAGGAGCTGGCAATCCGCTCACATTTTGCAGAACTTAGTAAAAATATTTATCATTTCCTAATTAGCTTCAGTTCGTTCCATCGCATCGTGTTAATGATGAATATTTCTTCTTCATTATTTCATGAGAATTCATGGAGCGAAGGTTTTCCCGCATTACTCTATTTTTTTTTATTCTCCTACTATCTTACTTTCTTTAAAATTGCAACACGATTCTTTAGAAGTGTTGACAAGAGGCCTTATTCGAAATTGAAATTCAATTAACTATAAGAAACGTGCCCTCATGAATTCTATTCAGCTCAATATTTTCTTAACAGCCTAAATAACCTTTTGAGAATGATTCTCGACTAAGAAAATTTTTTTTGGAATATCTCCAATAGAAATGGGCTTAGAGGGAATCGTAAAAAGAATTTTTATGTAGCCTAGAAAATTCTCTTCAGTAAAAGATCGATTCCCAAATTCATCTAAGCCCAAGGATTTACAAGATATCTAAGAATGAGTGTAAATCCCAAAATAATGTAATATTCCTACTTCTAGGAGATCTGAAAAATAAATTGAGAAGAGATAGATTGAGCATAACCAACACCAAAGCCATTGGCAATTCACTGAATCATCGTGATTATAGGCTCGATAATGATTATATAACTCACCATGATGAAGATACAATCAGGTAACTAGATACATTTAACTCAGTCTCGCACATTTCGGACAGGAATTTCTTGTAATTTCCGTTGATTTCACCGGAATGTTTATTTCTTTGCAGTCATAAATCATATGGAAGCCATGAAAATCGTTTCAACAGTGAGCGAAGTCACAAAGGAAGTGTAGATTCTTTGGATGGTGAGGAAAAAAAAGACGCGAGCAAAGAGGATCTCGAGGGAGAAGGTTTGTTGATTAATCATCCCTTTCCGGAATACTTCAAAAAGAATTTGAAAAAACTTTAGGGCATCTTTGAAAAGGAGTAAAATAATGGTTAGAAATAAGCGATGATCGTACAGTTGACGAATTTTGATTCATCGTTTCACTGTGAAGTTTTATTAAATTATTGACAAAACTAGAGGAGATTGAGATATATTTGCTATACCTCTATACAAGAGGAGAATTAGAACTTCCCACAGGTGTTGAAATATTTGATAAAAACTGATTATAACTGGAATTATTGCATTTTTTGATATTTACTTAAGCAAAATTCACTCAGATCTTGACGACGATGGAGAAGGCGGTGATGATGAAGAATTGGAGGAGGGTGATGATGTCATTCAGAATGATGAAGATCTGATTGAGGACGATGGAGATTATCCCCATGACTGTTGTCCAGATCATTGCTACAAAAAGTTTCCATTTTTGGCTGGTGATGATGATGCACCATTTTGGCAGGGCTGGGCCAATCTGCGGTTGAAGACATTTCAGCTTATTGAGAACAAGTATTTTGAAACAGCTGTTATCACCATGATTCTTCTCAGCAGTTTGGCGCTGGTATTTATCTCTTTTTCACTGTTTGAATTATTTTTCTGTCACCTGTAACTAGCTTATTTTATGAATATCTTGTTAAGCGTTGAGTCTAGGGGAATCTGATGAGAGATCTTGGTAAAGAAGTACTCTCACTCTGCTAAACCATTAACGAATTTTGGAACCCTATTTGCGCTTCTGAACCATAACAGGTGAAATACTTCCCAATAACAGTATTCAAAAAAGAAATATGCACCCAAAACCTAAGCAAGAGAATGTCCCACGAATTGAGACGTGGTGATGCAACGGCCCCAAGAGGAGTCTAAAACAGCTAATCATAAAGAAAATGATAAATTACTCTGACTAGTTTGCTCATAGCCGCAGCACACACATGTGCTGACAAGTAAATTGTGATGACAGAGTGCGCGTCAATTTTCAGTTAACAGCTGACAGAGGAATTTCGGAATTTCAAATTCAGTACGTAAACTGATCAAGCCAAGATCGTTTAGTCAGGAGTTTTGGATACATTGACAAAGTGAGAGAATGCATGCATATGTTGAGCAATCGGATAGGTACCTCCGAAAATGAATTTCATCATTCTTCTTTGGAACCTGACTAGTTTCATCCCATATCTTGGAAAAACATCCTCCAGATCTTACCAGTTCCTTCCTGGACTTTGTATATATCCTCAGTTCCTAGAGTTGACGTGAGGTACTTCACAGTTCATCCTCAATGGTCATCACTCAGTTGAGTCAAATCACAGTGTGAGAATTCGAGTGTGGAGTCAACTGTTGGATATCTATTTAATTTATTCGGTCCAAGGCCAGAAATAATCTAAGACCCCAATTAACCCTTTAAGTACGGGACCCATACGCTCCAGCCTGTTCCATCGGCCGGGAGCTATCTCACGATCAAACTACGCTGCTCAATGCGCAACATCTCGTGAAAAATTCATTCAAAAATTATGGAAAAACTTCCATTGATTGCATTGGATTTTCATAGAAATACTATAGAGATATCAATGTTCCTCAGTTTTCGCGTTATAGAAAGGTTACTAAATTTGTAAGCCTAACTTCAATCCTATCAGATGATTAGTTGCTAAATTAGTATTGCACGCTGAATTTATTTATAACAAACAAATTATCAATCCAATTGAAATTTGCATTGCGCCATTTGATAGAGAAACCTTCAGAGTAATTTGAGTAAAAATTTCGGAATTTTCAAAGGAAATTATCCGGTATACGGACAATTGAATATATCAAGCGTGCAATTTCAGCCCACAACTTTTGTTTATCAAAAAAAAGTGGTAAAAATATTGCAAAAAAATGTACCACACCGAAAACAGTTCCATTATCTATTCAAATCAATTTTCTTAGTTTCCATATCTGCGATAGTATTTGAGAAAATGATTTTTCAATGTTAAAGGAGAGGGTCGATACAACGCACAGACCCCGTACTTAAGGGGTTGAATAAACAAGAATTCAAACGAAACTGCTGATTTCAATATTCTTCAATTAGCAGAGCCATTATCCTTCTTTACCGAGATCTTTTCTTTTGATAATGATAAAATTTCTGACGAAAGAAGCTCTTGTAATAAATTTGGATAAGTCTATTAATTATCATGATATTCACAAAATGGTCTACAGAGAGTTCAAAGCCTATTTCGTTTTAAAAAAAGACCCTAGCAAATTCATCAATACCGATTTTTTGAGTATCTTTTGGGTATAATTTCGGTATAGTAGACATTGGGTAGGATTTCGGTATAATTTTCAGATTATACCCAAATCGTACTCAAATAATACGAATATTATCAGTATATTCGTGAAATTTTTATACCCAAATGATCCGAGCGAAACACCATTGTGTTCTTTTCTTCACTACTAAAATCAAAATATCGTTAATTTTCAAATAGAGAGTTGTGGAATGCTTGGATTGAAAACAATGAGTGATCAAAAAAATGAATGAATATGAATTGGTCCGTTCAATTAATCTGTATGAATATCGTCGCCATAGAAACAAAGAGGCGCAAGTGCTATACTTATAAATAGGATTTACGCCCTTTTGTTCCAAAAGCGACGATATACTCCATGATCCATTTTTCTTATATCTGAGTCTCTAAGTGGCGATAAAATTGTGACGATTGAAATTTGATCAAAGAATACCAAAGTCCTCGGCAGCTCAGTTGCAGAGCAGCAGATTACGAATCTGTGGGTCCTGGGTTCGATCCCCGCAATCTGCTCTATTTTTTTTCGTTATTTCCCTCTATAAATGTTACTTTATGATCGTTTAATGTTCCTTGTAGTACAGAAGTACCAGTTAACTTAAAATTAGATTTGAAAAAAAGACGGTATAAATTGGGTAGGGCAAATTCACAAATATACCTGAAATAACAGTATTTTTTTGGGTATAATTTGGGTATTTTTTAGGTCGGAACGAATTCGCTAGGGGAGTTTAGGTTTACCTAGTTAACCAACTGTATGCTGAAAATATAGCGATAGTTATTAGGTTTAAATTATAGCGGATATTCGCAAATTAAGATCTGCGAAATCTCATTAATTCATGGAATTCATGAATTCTTTTAACAGGCTTTGGAGGATGTTCATCTGCAGCAGAGGCCTATTCTCCAGGATATTCTGTACTACATGGATCGTATATTTACAGTGATTTTTTTTCTGGAAATGTTGATAAAATGGCTCGCATTCGGCTTCGCCAAGTACTTCACAAATGCGTGGTGCTGGTTGGATTTCATTATTGTCATGGTAAGTTTCATCTTTGACTAAAAGAAAACAAAACATTAATCGTGAGATAATTTTTAAGTCTTCTGGTGAAAAATTTTCATACCATTCTCTAGTATTTTCCATTCTACATTCAGAGAAAAAATTATTTTCAAAGCAACAGATAATGATTATTTTTTTCCAGGAAAGGTGACTTCCAATACAATTAATTAGTTGATTAATTCGATTAATTTTAACTGAAATTTAATCTTCTGAAATTAATTTTTTCATTCAATGTTTGCTCTTTCTAATATCAGAATATTCAAGATTTTTGAATCGTAAAAATTATTCTAATAATCAAAAATTGATCAATCAATAAATTGATGAAACATAAATGTCAAAAATCTTGAAAATGAATACATTTCATTCATAAATATAGTCTTCAATCTTTCGAAATAATGAACTGAGGAAAAACTTTGGTGATGCTGTTCGCTAATGGAGTCACAATTTCCCGCGATCATCATAGTAATAATTACTGAAAATAATTATTCATTCATTTTTTGTCTTCAAATCCTATTAACATTTCGTTACACGCGTAATGAGTGTCGTCTGCTTTTTAATCCAGATCGAAATAATAGCCTGTTCAATGTCGAGTCCCTTCGAAAGCAATCAATAGGAAAAATTTTGCAAAATGGACATTCCAATATGTAATGAACCTCCTTTCTTCAATTCACTGATTAGTTCATCTTCTCATTCGAGTGTCTCATCTCATGGATAAAGATTGAATCATGAATTCAGTGACAAATGAATCAGTTTTCTATTTGTGATTCCTTTTATCATAATTTTTTCTGATTCAAAGTTCACTTTACAAATCTTTAGTACATTTTTTATAAATGATTTTCTTTATCGATTTCCGAAGCGCTTTTTACATTGTTCATTCCTTCTTTGAAATGAGCTCTGCTTCTCTTCGATAATCCTCAATTTGCGACTCATAGAGATCTGTGTAGTACAGTTTCATGTATATTAGGGTGATTCGTTTTGAACGAACATTTTTTTGCTCTCATAGCGGAATATTGTTGTACATACCGAAAACAAAATTCGTTAAAATTTGAGCCTTTAATTTTACTTCCGAGTACTTGAACTTTTTCTATTTAAAATACATAGGAAATTTGGCACTTCTTTTTCCATTTCCTATAACTAAGTGACATTTAGTACCACTGTGATGAACTGAGGTGCAATTTGTAGGTCATCAGTTACTCTTTCGAAGTACTTTCAGTAATTCTGCGTTACCTCATTTTTTTCATATATATGGGGTATTTCATACCACATCGACCACTTCTGACCCTGACCGTTTTCGATTTGGCTGGAAATTTTTGATCTATTCCTACCCTATAAGAAACGGTTCTCAGAACTCTTTCAATATTTGTCACCCAACCCAAAAAAAGTTATGAATTTTTCAAAAAAATGGTTTTTTTATTTTCAAATAGCTACAACTTTCTTAAAAATGAACTTATTGGGACGGTTTTTCTAGAAATTCCTGTTTTGAAATGAACTTTTCAGAATTTTTTTTTTTTAAATTGAAAATAATAAATTCACTGGAATTTTCGTCCTTTTTGAGGTAAACCGTTATTTTCTCCAAGTTCGCCATTTAGTTTCTCATTCTCTCAAAAAAAAACATCAATCAATCCGGCGACTATTCCCATAATCCCAGAGTGGGTCGACGTTTTCTTCTATTTTTTTTATTTGATTGAAAAAACAATTTCATTTTTGGAATTTCTTATTTTCTATTTTTTGTTCAAAAGCTTCCTTCATACAATAAAATAGATGCAATGGAACGATTCCCCAGGATTATAGACTCAATTCATAGTTTTATCCTACAACTATAATCGCTAGAATTCAAATTTGATACACTCAGCAAAAAAATTAAGGAAACGGAGAATTTTCTCATTTTTTTGAGTGATTTTCAAACGGCTGTAACTCCGCGACAAATCATCAGGTCGAAAAAAAAAGATTTCAAAAGCTTTAAGTCTCTACCGTAGACGAAATTCCTTCAACGTTCCTTAACGTATATCGAGGTTTCGACGTAAATTCTTTTGATGTTGGATTTCGCCGCGACTTTTCCAACGTATTTCAGCGTAGTTCAACACAGCAGTACTGCGATTTGAAATTTCGCGACTTTCAGAATAATTCTACGTTGAAATAACGTTCACAATGCGTTCAGCGTAAAAGTCATTTGTTACTGGCTCCGTTAAAAAAGTGATATTACTGGAAAAGGGTTATTGAATAAATTGAGATTCTAATTTATGTCAAGTTCATCAAAGCCGTGTCCTTGTACAATGTCTACTATTTTCATTTTGGGACGAAAATGATTGTGTAAAGGAATTAAACAAATGTGATTGATTAAAGACGAAACTTTCTGAACTGATGTAAAAATTGCTTGTTAGTTACATTCTATGCACTCTGTTGATCTCCAGATGTGCTAAGTAGAGGAATTACATTGAAGAACATGTGGCAAAAGTAAACCACTTTGAAGAATAAAATTGATTGAAAATGAATCAGATTTTTTAAATTTTCTTTTCATTTGGTGGGAGACATTAGAATTGAAAAGTTTCCATGATATCGTAAGGAAACTCCAAAATCAACAAATTCTAATAATCGGCGAATCTACAAGAATATTTTTACTATTATCATGTATTTAATTCGGAAAGGCAAAGATAGAACAACTGAAAAAGAGGGGAGAATTCGTTCGCAGAATTTCTTTTGTTACATGTTTTTAGGTAGACGGAGTGTTGCTCTCTGGAAAAAATGCCCCGGAAAAATTTTCCCGGAAAAAATCTCCCCTGAAAAAATCTTTCTTCTAGAAATTTCTTTTGAAAAAACCTCTCTCGAAAGAATATCTTGAAAAAAATCTCCTTGGACAAAATATCTCGAAAAAAATCTCCCTTGACAAAATATCCTCTTCAAATGATATTTCTTCATGACATGTAATTTTTTTTTCTTAATTTCTCTCTTTTCTATTTGTTAAAATCAATATTTCATAAAATTTTATTTTTTTTCTTTTAATTTTTCTGTTTTCTGTTTGGGAAAATCAATACACCCGTATTCGACTGAGGGATTACATTATTGTATTTATATTTCGAAATTTCGTTTTTATTTGAGTTGAGAATCTCTGAGTTAACATGAATTAACATAAATTTATTTTTACCCCATTCCAGTTCAGGGATATAACTGCTGTGAAGAATTGTGTGAATAAATTGATTATAATTGAAATATTTCAAATTTATTGTGCTCCTTTCTGCATTCGTGGATCTTTTTTCTGGGGATATTATACCTGGGGAGATTTTTTAGGGGAACTTTTTTCCGGGAGATTTTTGTTGGGGAGCATCATTCCTAGAACCATGTTTTTATTTTTTAATTTACTTCAATTTCTGACTATTTATTGGTGATACAATATATTCTTTATCGTCTTTTTTCATGTAAATACAAACTGACAATATCATTTCTATGGATACAACAATAATCTCATTTCGGTGATAAATCTTTCCGAGTCAAAATTCTTGATATCTCCATTATTTCTTTATTTAATACTTTTTCTTCATTCGGGCGATGCATCTTTCTGAAATTCGAAGCACTTCTGTGGTATCTCATGATTGGAGATGCATCTGTAATTGCATGATGAAGGGATATTTCTGATATGTGCCTCTCTTCGATTGATCAGTTTAATTTTTTAATTCCTCATTGTCGGCCAAAATCTTAGAAAATGAGTGAGATAGACATATTTTCTTCTGATTCTTTTCGATAGAGAATTTACAAAGCTTCAAAAGAGGATTCAGGTGAAATTGCACTATCTCGCTCAGTTTTAGAGAAATTTTGGAAAAACACATGAAAACAAGCCCCATGGGCATTTTCGTAAATTTCAACCCTCATTATTTACTTGATAATGTCTTTACTATTACAAAATCTATCACGAAGAACATTTAATATTATGCCAATACAATTGGCATGAAGCTTCCGAATGGAACTTTTCACTCTTCATTTTTCATAAATTTAAAGTGATATCAGGATGAATACGGTCTTACTTATTTAGCAAAGATTATCTACTTTCTAATGATGAAATGATGAATACTAGTGACCTTAAAAAAAATTGAAAAAAATATGAATTTCTGAAGCAAAAAAAATTTCAGCATTCTTGTAGAAGAATCCTTTAAAAAATCTGAAATTTTTGAGATTGGTGATGGTCATCTAAATTGATCTTTCAAGCTCAACTTGGATATGGTCAGACAAGCAATACCGTGCATATTCGCTCATTGCATGGAATAATTTTTCAAAAATATCTCAGGAGCTGTTCGGTCGATTACGTTGAAATTTAATATCGAAATTCGCACTCATAAAATGTACAAACACACGAAATTTGAAGTCTCTAACTCAAATATTTTTTAAGTTATCGCGATAACCGTGATTTTTCAAAAATCACAGAAAAAAAATATAATAAAAAAAGTAAAATGAGAGCACTGGTCACCCTTGAGGTTTAATGTGCGCCCTATCCGTGGATAGACGCTGCAAATTGATTTTTCGCTAAGAAAACTCGAAAAAACGATTTTTTGATTATTCACTTTTTCTCGAGAACCATTGAACCGATTTAGCTGAAATTAAATAGCAAAGCTGGCACTCATAAGATGTATAAACACACCAAACTTAAAGTCTCTAGCTCCAATATTTTTTAAGTTATCGCAATAACCGCGATTTTTCAAAAATTATAGTAAAAAAAATATTAAAAAAAAATAAAAATCGGAGCCCTGGTCACCCTTGGTGTTTAATGTGCGCCTCATCCGCGCGCATCTCCTCACGGAGGATAGACGCTGTAAATTGATTTTTCGCTGAGAAAAGTCTAAAAAACGATTTTTTGACAATTCGCTTTTTCTCAAGAACCATTGAACCGACTTAGCTGAAATTTTGCAGAGAGCACTGCGCTTACGTAGTGAATATTCCCTCAAAATTTCATATCGATACATGCAGCCGTTTCCGCATAAAGTGATGAAACGTGTCATCACACACATACCCACACACACACACACACATATATACACACAGACATGTAAAAAAAAAATATTTTTTCCGACATTTTAGATCATTTGTAGTCATAATCCGATGAAATCTCAAATTCGAAAAAAATGACGATACAATGCTTTCATTCGGAAGCAAAAATGGGCTTGTTTTGATTCATCTGTTCAATTTTTTTTTCTCATTTCTGACGAATACCTCCGAAAATGAGCGAGATAAAGCGATTTCGCGGTTTTTTCGGAGACAATCTTAAAAGCTACAAAAAAGAGTTTGAACCAAATCGTTTTATCTCGTTTATCTTCCGAGATTTTTGCATGAAGCAAATGAGAAGAAATCGATTCATCCAGCTTCAGTCTTGTTCAAAACAGAGAGAAAAAGGCGCAGGTCCGATAGCTTTCACATCGGTCTTACATCTCTTTTGCCCTAACTCGTTATTACCGCATTGTCTTGTTACTGATTAAAATTCTTTCAATTTTTGCTTCGATCGTTTTCATTAACTTCAATTTTTCCTAAGATAATTGATTGGTAGAAGAAGAAAATCAATATTACGTTAGATATGATGACTGAGAATTTCGCAATCCAAATTTGGAGTTTTGAAAGAACAAATTTTACAAATCTTGACATAGAAACAAAATTTCAAAAATGAAAAAACTTAGAAATTCTGAAGAAATTGAAATTTTTCGAATTATTTCTTTCCGAATTTCCAAGAAAAAAATAAAAATCTTCAAAATCTATTTTGAAAATATTATTTCCACGAGTTATAATATACATTTATCGTTCAATGGTGCCTACCCGAGTCGAAATTTTTGCGACGGATTGGACGAACTTTCAACATATTCCTTTGATCTTTGCGGTTGCCGAACGTACCTTCGCCATATTCTCATGCAAAATCTATTTTTTAACGTCAGAATACATCGAGAAGGCCCGAAAACCTGGACGTCCATCAACGTATTTGAACGTACAGTTGGATGCGGTTGATTCTGACGTGGATTTAACGTACATTTTTTTCGTATTTTAAAAATTCACAAAATTAATGGAGGAGAAAAAGAGGAGAGGGATAAAGATAGGAGAGGGGGAAAGGCACGGTAGAACAGACACGTTTGAATTCTTATATCAACATTATGAAAAAAATTTGAAATTAGTAAAAATATTAAGAATTTATCATTTTTCGTAAGACCAGTGGGAAGTGGGAGAAATTTGGAGTGAAATTCATCTGTCAGAAATGATTTTCTGTCATTGGTAACAAAATTTACTTTCTGGTCAAGATTTAAAGACAAAATTAAAGAAAAAAAAATTTGTGAAATCTCATGAGTTCCATTGGGCGTAGCCTGGAAATTCTGAATGGTGGTGGAAAGTTAGATCATCTGCGAATGATTTATGGAGTTGTCAATTTAAAATATCGATTTTCAAAGTATTTATGAAGAAAAAACAGATTTTCATCAAAATGCTCATAAATACTTCAAGTATAGACATTCTCATATGGTGGATATGGTGAATCCGATAAAACCATATCAAATGATCTCAACTTTCTCACAAGAAACTAAATTTTTCTAAGAATAGAAAGTGGCATATTTTCAAGTAATGAGCCAAAAAATCCGAATTTTCAAAAAACAAAAAAAAATTCTGGGACTTATGGATAACCTAATGTTTTCTCAGGATTTCAATGCTATTATCAGTAGAATCTATCTCCAATGGTTTTATTATCCTGTCCATTTTACCCCAGTTATCCTTAATTGAAATTTGGAATTGAAATGAAATATTAACAAGCAGAAGCGTTATATCCTGTGCGTTATTCGCAAGCCCCACTCCATGTGCGACATTTAATATTTTGCCAATTCGATTGGCAAAATGCTTCCGAATGGAAGTTTTATATAAATTATCCATGAGATTACAATTTATATTTTTCATTGTTCTGAATGCAGTAACGAAATTTGGTTTCACAACAATTGTCATAAGTGGACATTTGCACGAAGTAAATTCGCTTGTAAGGACAAATTTAATGATGGTTCGATCTTTGGTGAACTTTATTTATTCATGTTTACCACAAAAAAAAAATAATTTTTCAATCATAAATGGAAGATCCTACGACAGATCTGAAAAATGAAGTTCGGGTTCCAAATAGGATTTCTATTTTTTCTGAATGTCGTCAGAATGAAAAGGTACCTATCTTGTAGAAAAAATTGTCTACTTTCGAATGGTGGAATAAAAAATAGTAGTGTTCCTAGGGAGAAAGCTAAGAAAAACCGTCATTTTTGAAAAACCTAATTTATCGAACATCCTTACAAGAGACTTCTTCTGAAAAATCTGAAATTCTCACCATTTGTGGGGCTCATTGAGATGAATCTTTTAAGCTGAACTTGGATGTAATCGCTTGGATAGTTTTGGAGATATAACCTCTTTTCATAAAATGGTTTTTGGACAATATCTCAGAAACTACTGGAGCGATTTTGCCCAATTTCAATACCAAACTTTTCACTCATTAGATGCACAAACTGGCGAAATTTGAAGTCTCTAACTCAAATAGTTTTTGAGCTAGCGTGTATAGTAAATTCAGGATAAAAAACACTGTAATTGAAATTATCTGCAAACGAAAAATCTGAGCACAATTTACCCCGAGTGAAAATTATGAGTTTAAATGAGATCTATTTCATCGCTGAGAGTGGGGGCTGTGAATCAATTTTTCGCGGAGAAAAGTCGAAAAAACGATTTTTCGAAAATTTGAATTTTCTCGAAAAGTACTTAACCGATTTCGCTGAAATTTCACTGACAGCAATTTGCACGGGGAGGGAAAGTACTGTTAAATTTTCGGCTCACCAAGTATTACCGTTGCTGAGCAATGAGCCGATATCTGTCACATATACACACACACACATACAGACATTTTTTAAAAATGTCATTTCTCGACGTTTTGGATCATTCTGAGTCATATTCCGATGAAATCTCGAAATCGAAAAAAAACGCGTTTACAATGCTTCCATTCGGAAGCAAAAAAAGGAAAAAATTCGAATTTGAAAGGAAATTTGAGAGTTTGAGGAAAAGTTATCATTTTCTCAAAAGAAATTGGTCAGTACTTGGATGGATGACCGCTTGGAGTATCTCAAGAACTACTGAACTGAATTCTTCTTTTTTTTTATTCACTTCGTTTTTACGTAATTAGGATAACAGTCATGATAGGTTATTTTTAAGCATATAATTTGTGACAATGTTCAAATTCCCCCCCCCCAACGTCAGTCCCTCGGGAGCCGCGTCAAGCGAACGGTGAGGGCCTTTTCGGTCAAGTTCGGTATTGTCAAACGTCAGAAACGACCAATTGAGGGCGACACCCAGTTTGGTCAACTGAGTTGCGCGGCGTCAAGAGACTCACTTCTTCTCGAGACATCAAAAAGGCCTAATACCTTTGTGTTATTTTGTTACTTATATAATTTTCATTATTAAAATAAAGTTATACTTATTGTTTCTGTCAAATATTGTTTGTCAAATTAATTATTACTGTCACATATTATTGTCAAAGAAATATAATTTATAGAAAGGAAGGAAACGGTTGCCGAGGATTAAAGTAAGTAACCTACATATCTTGCTCGTCAATTTGTTCTTTCTCTCTCTAACTTTTCTTCAGGGTCACCAAAGTCGGAATTCACACCCATATAATTAGAGTTTCATTTTTACTTAATTGTCAAACTTAATCAAAGTTGTTGGACTTAAACCGACTGGCGCCCAATTATCTTAATTTAATTATTTTCTTTTGAGCCCCGACAGCTTCGACCCGAGCCGCGTCGGGTGAGATCTTTTGTCATATCTTATTCTCTTTAAATTTATTAAAATAATATTCAATAAAAAAAGATCTTGTCTCAAATTAAGAGAGGAATCTATTAAAAACGTTAATTTGTGGTAAAAACGCGATGCGAGAGGAGGGGCAAGGAGGCTCAATTACGTTCAAGTTACACTCAAGTACATCAAAGTGGTCAACGTAAGTCATCATCATTCAATTGTAAAACGGCAATAACTCCAACTCAATACATCAAAACTACACCAGAGCACCTGCATTCATTTGAGTGCTTCAGCACAAAATCAGCGTAGTTTTGATGTATTTAGAGATATTTTTTACGGTAAAACTCCGTTGGATTGTCACAGAAATTTTGACTCGGGTATACTAGTTTCGACGTCCCTCGACGTATTTCAACGTATAAATTGGATTTGAAACACCACTTTTACGGCGAAATACGTCGAAAAATTTTCAACTTGAGGAGTCTTGAAATTTTGGGACGAAAAGTTTTGACTTGACCTTTATCGTCCAGCCTAATCCTTTAGCTTTTATTGCTTTTTTTGTATTTCCGTAGGACCATTTATTATCGAGATATCGGCAGTTGAATGGAAAAAGACACTTTTGTCTTTGATCAACGATATCTCGTGAACTACAGATCGCACGGCGAACGGATGGTGGGTTTCATGAACTTGAATGACTTTTGTAAATTCTTATGCTGCTTTGGTGGAAAATTTTTTTTCTTCATTTTTGAAATCGGTTTTGAAAGGTATCAAAAAAGGATGTATGCATGATGTATGATGTAGTGTTTGGTGGCCGAAAGGGCATATTGAATATAACTGTTATACGCCCGCCTAATGGCTACCACACTGGTTCCAGGGTTCAAGAAGGTTGGTAAGCCTAGCAAAGCTAAGTAACTGCCCAACCTGATCCCCTGTTACCGTTAGTTTCGAGATACCAGTGGATCCAAAGGCCTCCCATCTCTCTCCTTCTAATCCACTGCATCTCGTCAATAAGTGGTGGACGTTGCCCGCCTCCATCCCACATTTGTCCATAGAACTTCTTGGTGCCGTCAGTGTACAAAACTGGGCACTTCGGCTGAAGGAAGGGTCTATTTCCAGAACCCATTCCTCGCTCCTCGGTCTCACGGCTTCAAAACTCCTGGTGAAAACCCTCGACCCCCCACACACATTGCCGCTCAGCCAGAGTAACTTTTTCATTCCTCCGTCCGAGTCAGTGACGCATGCATGAAGGTCGAGTTCCTCCAGAATCTCATTGGAGAGCCCTTGGCTGCCTTCTTGCCACTAGATGTGGCGACTTCAGGTCCAAGAAGGCCA
The DNA here is from genome assembly GCA_963921955.1 of Aleiodes alternator. Lineage (NCBI taxonomy): Eukaryota > Metazoa > Arthropoda > Insecta > Hymenoptera > Braconidae > Aleiodes > Aleiodes alternator. The sequence goes on from OY998113.1 coordinate 6,046,465, forward strand.
TCAAAGCAAGTATATGTGTGGTTCTCAGAGCCCCATCGCAGGAGTGCGGTTATAAGGCCCCATCACAGGAGTGTGGTTCTCAGAGTCCCACTCACCCTACATTTGCCCATCCTGCCATCTTGCTTCGTATGTCCGGGGAATGAGGTCCACTCCCACAAGCCCGGTTTGTGAGAGTAAGGTCTGGAATACAATGGGGTGCGACCTGGTGCGCCAAGGACATCGTTCGGACACATTGACCCAGAGTTTCATCCACCCTGTGTCACCCCTGTGTCATTCAGCCTTCGGCACGATGGTTTACACCTTTAGCTTGGGGGAGCTGGTCCGCGGTGACGGCCTTCGTTCGACTGTCCGGGCTTTTACCTCCGTCGTCTCCCTTAGTGTACCGTCACTTCGCCAGCATTTCCGGAGGTTCCTTGGCGGGGCCCTGCTGGTGACCGGAGACTGTTCTCAGCTGGTTCCTTCCCAGCTCCTCCTACTAGTGTTGGCTACTCTCCCCTATCCGCCACCTGGGGACGCGCCTCGATCGATAGCTCAACCGCCAGAACTGGACCCCCATTTCGAGGGTCCAGACCGGTGTTTCGAGGACCAAAAAATGATGTTTTTTTAAAAAATCGAGGTGGATTTTTCAAATACTGCTAAAAGTACTGATGTGTTAGTGATTTTTCCGAGCTCAATATGTGCTTAAACTATCTGTGAATTTTGAAGCCGATCGGTTGGACCGTCGGCCTTCCCAAAAGGTCAAAGATATAGCAAAAATTGAAGAAACGCTCTTTTGTTCCTTCAACATCAATTAATGATGATTAAAACCACAGATGTTTTTTTTTTCATTACTTTTCCATGATTCTTTATGTGTAGATGCTGTGAATGTGGTGAGTGAGAGAGAGGGAGTGAGCATGTAAATTCCAACGAGAAATCCATAAGAAAACATGAAAAAATAACGAAAAAAGAAAATCTCCGGTCTTAACCATCATTAATTGATGTTGAAGGAACAAAAGAGCGTTCCTTCAATTTTTGCTACAACTTTGACCTTTTGGGAAGGAAAACGGTCCAGCCAATCGGCTTCCAAATTTACAGGTCGTTGAGGATTATATTGAGCTAGGACAGAACGCTAGAACCTTAGCACTTTTTGCGATGTTTGCAAAATCCACCTCGGTTTTTAAAAACACGTCATTTTCTGGTACTTTTCAAAACCCATTCTAGAAATTGAAAAAAATGTTCATCGACAAAGCAGTATGAGAACTTACAAAACACTCATTCAAGTTTACGAAACCCACCATCCGTTGGCTGTGCCATCTGTAGTTCACGAGATATCGTTGATCAAAGACAAAATTGTCTTTTTCCATTCAACTACCGATATCTCAATAACAAATGGTTGTAAAGAGATACAAAAAAATGCAATCAAAGCTAAAGGATTAGGCTAGACGATAAAGGTCAAGTCAAAAATTTTCGTCTCAAGATTTTAAAACTAGAGACTTCAAGCTTTTGAAATCTTTTCTTTTCGTTCCGATGGTTTTCGCGAAGTTCCACCCGTTTGAAAATCATTCGAAAAAATGAGAAAAATTTCCGTTACCTTAATTTTTCGCTGAGTGTATCAAATTTGAATCCTAGTGATTATAGTTGTAGAATGAGACTATGAATTGAGTCTATAATTCTGGGAAATCGTTTCATTGCGTTCATTTTATTGTATAAAGAAAGCTTTTGAACAAAAAATAGAAAATGAACAATTCCAAAAATGAAATTTTTTTCAATCAATTAAGAAAATGGAAAAAAACGTCGGCCCACTCTGGAATTGTGGAAATCATCACAGGATTGATTGAAGTTTTTTTTTTAATGAAAAAAAAACAAAAATGGTGGACTTGGGGAAAATAACGGTTTTCCTCAAGAAGAGCAAAAATTCCATTTAATTCATCATTTTTTATTTTTTTCACATTTTTGTCTGAAAAGTTCATTTTAAAACAAGAATCTTGAAAGAAAACGTCGCAATAAGCTGATCTTTACGAAAGTTATAGCTATTTGAAAATAAAAGAGCCATTTTTTTGAAAAATTCATAACTTTTTTGGGGCTGGGTGAAAAAATTTGAAAAAATTCTGAAAACCGTTTTTTACAGGGTAGAAACAGATGAATAATTTCCGGCCGAATCGAAAAGAGTCAGGGTCAGAAGTGGTCAATTTGGTAGGGAATACCCCATATACTTCTCAAAGTTATTTTTCTATGAAAAAAAAACTTCATTTTTCGCTTTTTCCGGTGAAACGGTCAGAGTGACGAAAAAAATTAATGAAACCTCGTGACGATTAATATAATTCAATTCCCAATGATTGATATTAATACTAATGTCACCTCAACCCAAGCTTGAACAATAGTTATATTTTGGATGCTAGTTATTTTTTCCAATTATCCGGAAACAACAAACCGGAACTGCACTCTCAGGGAGGTTGAGGAAAGATGATATCTCCACGCTCAGGACTTCCTAGGCACTGGGATAATCTTCACCAACTCTCAATTTGAAGTAAACACTGAATTTTCATTAAGGAGAATATATATAAAAAAAAACAATAGAAAACGAATGGAGCAACAAATCCTCCTTTCGCCGCTCTTTAATTTTTATTCACTCGCCGGGAGCCCCACTACACTCAATCAATCCACACACATCTACGCTCTTCCGCGATCTGAGACCCTTCGTCCTCATCCCCTCCCTCCAAAGACTGAGTTTCTTCCAACTCTTCCTCCCACCCTGGCCTATATAATTCGGATAATCGTCATAACCGTCACAATGCTCCGTTCTTGGATTAGCCCTCCTGGGCGTGATGATAGCAAATATTTAAATTGAACTGAAAATAGATTTCTTCTATATTATGAATATACTTGAAATTAGTCAACTCTCTCACCGAATTTTGGAAAAACTGACTGACAGGTTCCTTGAAGTGGTTGACCTTCAGCTAGGCTAGGTATCGTGAGGGTATTGGAGATCTTGAGAAACGTTGATGTTGCTGGAGATGCTGGATCCTGTTCCGGTTTTTCCACCTGTTTTATATGGATGTCATCTGGTGTATGTCTTAGGTGGTATTTTCCAAGTGGTGGACAATCAGCTCTTGAGCAGCTGGAGAGTCCTCCAATCCTTACTGACCTATTTCATCTGGTTCTGTTCTCAGCTGTTCCACTTCTTCTCTCGGAATCAGCTTTTCTCGTCGTTGGTATTTTTTGAGGCGAGTGACATGATGTCGACTCCCATAATTTCCAGGACCGTGAAGAGGCCTGAGTATTTTGGAACGAATGGACCGAACTTTTGACCAATCATTGCGATTTGAGCCCACACTTTCTTTAGAAACTTCGGCTCCCACTACATATTCAATCTGCGGATGTTTCTTGTCATGATAATATTTCTGTTTTTCAGAAGCTCTTACCGTGAATTCCCTGACTCCAACTCTTAATTTCTCCATGTTTCTCATTCTATCACCTCAATTCCCATCAGCATGCTCTATATCATCTGGTGGAGAATTTCCCTCCTTGGCGAAATTTACTGGTCTCAATTCTCGTTTAAAGCTCAGGAATGCTGGACTCACGTTTCCTAGTGATGAATGTGTAACTGTATTGTAAGCGAATACAATTTCTCTGAGGTGATCGGTCCATTGAGTGTGATCTTGGCACAAATACGTGATCATCAGTGTCTTAATAACTTTATTTGCCCTCTCCACCGGGTTGGCTTGAGGCCAATGTGATGGTGATTTGGTATGCAAAATGTTATATTCCTCACAAAGCTCTCTCACGGTCGCACTTAAGAAGGCGAATGCGTTGTCTGAGTCAAAAATCTCTGAAGTTCCCCAACGATGGATAATTTCCAGTATGAATTCTCTCACCTCTTGAGTGGCGGCTTGTATCACTGGTTCCACTTCAACATACTTTGTGACGATGTCCTGGATGACCAGTAAGAATCTTTGTCCCCGGCGATTTCGTGGATAATATCCTATAACATCAATGGATATTGCTGACCAAGGATCTGGATATGCCCTGAGTCTCACCTTCCTAGCAGGTAACCGTTGCTCGACTTTGATTCTTTGGCACCGTTCATACGTTTTAACATAATCTTTCACATCTTTCTTCATTCCGCCAATAGTAGTACTGTTCTGCCCTCAACACCGACTTGGTGATACCAAAATGACCCGATTGTAGATCGCCGTGTACCTCCCGCAGGATTCTTCCTCGTTCTTGGAGTGGTACCCACCATTTTCATTTGTCTAAGTCTCCCACCGTATTTTCTTTCCACTCATTTGGTTTTGAAATAAATACCTCATCCTCGACCACTCTCATGTCCGGGTAATTCTCTGGATTCTCTCGCATATTGTTAATCAGGGTTTCATATTGAATGTCATCAATTTCTTCGTTCGACTACAACCATGACTCTTCACTGATCTCTCTTCCCTCATCAATTAATTCCTCTGTCTTCAAGTGAATTTTGGATAAGGTGTCTGGAGCTTGATTCTCGTTACCCTCATGGTAAATTATTTTGCACAGCAGGGCTGCTAATTTTATCGACCATCTTGCCAGCCTGCCCGTCAGATTTTTTAGCCACGTCAAACTGCTACGATCCGTCATTACCGTTCACTCATATCCCTCCAGATATTCTCTAAACATGTTATATGCCCAGAGTACGGCAAGACACTCCTTCTCAGTTGTCGTATACCTCCTTTCTGGGCTTTTGAGAGCTCTACTAGCACATAATATCAGGTGTTCCTTTCCATCCTACTGTTGATGTAATACCGCTCCCTTGATGTCATGTCACTTGCATCGGTATAAAGGATAAATGGACGCTTGAAGTTTAGATAGAGTAATACTGGAGTACTTGATAGGTGTTACTTTAATTTCTCAAATGAATCCCACATACGGTTTATGTCATCGTAAATAGCTTTCCTCACCTTGGGAGACGTTGGGTAACATCGTTGTTTAATCGGCTTATTTCCTTGAACATCAATACTGTTTTTCACGAAATGGGTTTCTCCAAATGACTCTGGTCTCTCTTCCACGTAGACTCTCACCAACTCGTGGAGCTGATTCTGTTGATTGACATTCAGCTCCTCGATCCTGTAACAATTCTCATTACTTATTCCCTCGGGTTTCTTGAAGGGATATCATCGTGAACTCCCCTCCAAATTCCATTGTCCTTTTTCCCCATAAATGTTTAACCCAAACCTTCCGATGAAATCCATCCTGAGGACACAAATTTCATCCAGCTTCGGCGTGACCCGCAACTTGATTACCTTGGTTACTTCATCTACGGTGATGGGTAGGGGTACTACTCCTTCCATTTTCATTTCCTCTGCGTTAGCTAGCAAAACTTTTATAGCCGGAGCTTTCGCCATGGGTATTTCTAGCGAGTCTGCTATCTTTGCCCCTATGGAGTTAGTATAGGTTTGATCTACACCAGCATCCACTCAAGCTTCAATTTCTTCACCTCCAATTGAACACTCAATATATAATTTGTACTTCTCAGGTTTTCTCATGAGAATATTTTATTACCTTCACGTCCTCATTCTTTTCTACTAGTTTTGGAGGCAGCATCATATTCTCGACTTGCAGAGGTATCAATTGTAGTTGGCCCTGGCTATCACTGACTTCCCCTGAATCGTTATCAACATGGCTATAACTCTTACGTACTTCAACTGAATCTTGACTTTCACAACTTTTAACTTGACCATGAATTGTCCTGATTGTGACAGGAGTTTTATCAACTTGACTATTATGCCATGACTATTGTCGCCATTAAATTACTCTTCTTGACTTCAACTTTATCCTGATTAGTATTGATCGTAACTTGACCTTGGCTCTTGCTGACTTTATCTTCACCGTTACCCGTTTCGACATTACTTTCTTGGTCTTCAAATTGACCAGGCTCCGTCTGACTGTAACTGGATTTACTTCAACTTTACCTTTATTGCGTTTGACTTGACCTGAACCATCCCTCACCTTGGTTGTGACTGGATCTTGCTCAACTTTACCCTCACTAACATGACTCTTACTGGCTCGAACTTGACTGACTTTTACTGACTCTTCATCCTTTTGATCCTCACTAATCTGTACTTGACTTTTGTGCTGGTCTCTCACCTCATTAATTCCTCCCAGCAAATCTCGAATTACAGGGTCTCTTGGGTGGAAGAGCTCTACTCTGACCCCTTTGAGTGGATCCCTTTCTCTTTTCCCGGACAATATGGACAGGTTCCAATCACGTAACCTTGTGGCTTGCATTTTCGGCAAATCAGCTCGTTCAACCTTGGGCAGTTCTTGATGAAGTGGCCCAGCTCTCCACAGTTGTAACATTCCTTGATTCTCTCAACAACATTATTGGACTCTCTCTTCTTCGTCATTGATCCGGTATTTTTTCAAAACTGCTGGCTGTTCCTGTACTCTCAACTTCTTCCTTCATTTCCGGACTCTTTGCCTCCTGCTTGGGCATTTCATCATTTTGTGTTGTTGGGGTGATCACTTGGATTTCTTTTTTTTTCCACGGGGTTTGTTCCTAGTATCCTTATTCAATCTCTTGCTTGGTCCCCACACGTCACTACTTTGGTTTCTGTTGCTTCTAGAAGGTGACGGCCAATGTCTTGAATGGCCAACGTCCTGAGATTTGCCATTTAGACAACTTCAGGACTCATTTCTGATTTTTTTGTTTTCGATTAAATTTTCTTCCTTTTATTGATTTTTTTCTCCGAATTTTATCTTACGGAGAATGAGACAAATAATTTTTAGAGATAAGAGAGGGAGTCGAAAAATTTAGGAAAGAGACAAAAAAAGGTAATTGAAAGAACCAAAAAAAAATTAACAAGCAGAAGCCTCACTCTCGGTGCGTTATTTGCAAACCCCACTCCTTGTGCGACGTTTAATATTTTGCCAATTCGATTGGCGAAATGCTTCCGAATGGAATTCATCTATGGTGCATCGAATCGCTATTCATGTATCTCATTACTCAAAAAATAACATTATTCTCGCAACAAATACGCACTCATATATTCGTACAAATATTGCTCCAGACTGTATCGATCTGTTCAGAATTCCATCTGCGATACTTGGAATCTACTTGGAACTCGAAATCTCAGCTCAGAATAATCAATTATATCTAATAATATCACATGGTACATAAAAATTCAATATTAGATGAAAATTCAGACACTACAATGGAACAAAAAAATTGATGTTCGAGTTCCAAATAGGATTCCTATTCTTTCTGATTGCCGTCAGAATCAGAAGGTACTCATTTTGTAGGAAAAATTTGTCGACTTTCGAATGGTGGAATAAAAAATAGTACTGTTCCCAGGGAGAAAGCTAAGAAAAATCGTGATTTTTGAGAAAACTAATTTATCGAACACCTTTACAGGAGACTTCTTTTGAAAAATCTGAAATTCTCACCATTTGTAGGGCTCATTGAGATGAATCTTTTAAGCTGAACTTGGATGTAATCGCTTGGATAGTTTTCGAGATATAGCCTCTTTTCATAAAATGGTGTTTGGCCAATATCTCAGAAACTACTGGAGCGATTTTGCCCAATTTCAATGCCAAACTTATTGTTCATTAGATGCACAAACTGACGAAATTTGAAGTCTCTAACTCGAATAGTTTTTGAGCTATCGTGTATAGTAAATTCAGGATAAAAAACACTGTAATTGAAATTATCTATTATGTATTGTAATTTCGATCTGCAAACGAAAAATCTCAGAAAAATTTACCCCGAGTGAAAATTGTGAGTTCAAATGAGAAAGATTTCATCGCTGAGAGTGAGGGCTTTAAATCAATTTTTCGCTTTTCAGATTTTTCAGAAGAAGTCTCTTGTAAAGGTGTTCGATAAATGAGTTTTCTCAAAAATCACGGTTTTTCTTAGCTTTCTCCCTAGGAACAGTACTATTTTTTATTTCACCATTCGAAAGTCGACAATTTTTTCTACAAAATGAGTTTCTACAAAATGACCTTTTCATTCTGACGGCAATCAGAAAGGATAGAAATCCTATTTGGAACCCGAAAGTCAATTTTTGTGTTCCATCGTAGGATGTGAATTTTCATTTAATATTGAATTTTTATGTACCATATGATATTATTACAATTTAATCGATTATTCTGAGCTGAGATCTCGAGTTCTAAGTAGATTCCAAGTATCGCAGATGGAATTCTGAACAGATCGATACAGTCTGGAGCTATATTTGTAGGAATATATGAGTGCGTATTTGTTGCGAGAATAATGTTATTTTTTGAGCAATGAGATACATGAAAAGCGATTCGATTCACCATAGATGAATTCCATCTGGAAGCATGTTGCCAACCGAATTGGCAAAATATCAAATGTCACACAAGAAGTGATGTTTACGAATAACGCACCAAGAGTGAGGCTTCTGTTTGTTTTGTTTTATTCATTTCTTTTTTCTCTTCCCCATGTCTTTTTTTGTATTTTTTAACTCTTTTTTTGCTTCCGAATGGAAGCATTGTAGATGCGATTTTTTTCGATTTCGAGATTTCATCGGAATATGACTCAAATGATCCAAAACGTCGAGAAATGACATTTTTAAAAAATGTCTGTATGTATGTGTGTATGTGTATGTGTGACAGATATCAGCTTATTGCTCAGCAACGGTAATACTTGGTGAGCTGAAAATTCAACACTACTTTCCCTCGCCATGCAAATTGCTGTCAGTAAAATTTGAGCGAAATCGGTTGAGTACTTTTCAAGAAAACTCGAATTTTCGAAAAATCGTTTTTTCAACTTTTCTACGCGAAAAATTGATTCACAGCCCCCACTCTCAGCGATGGAATACATCTCATTTGAACTCACAATTTTCACTCGGGGTAAAATTTGCTCAGATTTTTCGTTTGCAGATAATTTCAATTACAGTGTTTTTCATCCTGAATTTACTATACACGATAGCTCAAAAACTATTTGAGTTAGAGACTTCAAATTTCACCAGTTTGTACATCTAATGAGCGAAAAGTTTGGTATTGAAATTGAGCGAAATCCCTCCAGTAGTTTCTGAGATATTGGCCAAAAACCGTTTTATAAAAAGAGGTTATATCTCGAAAACTATCCAAGCAATAACATCCAAGTTCAGCTTAAAAGATTCATCTCAATGAGCCCCACAAATGGTGAGAATTTCAGATTTTTCAGAAGAAGTCTCTCGTGAGGATGTTCGATAAATTAGTTTTTTTTTAAATCACGGGTTTTCTTAGCTTTCTCCCTAAGAACACTACTATTTTTTATTTCACCATTCGAAAGTAGACAATTTTTTCTACAAGATGAGTACCTTTTCATTCTGATGACAATCAGAAAGAATAGAAACCCTATTTGGAACCCGAACGTCAATTTTTGTGTTCCATCGTAGGATCAGAATTTTCCTCTAATATTGAATTTTTATGTACCATATGATATTATCGCAATTTAATCAATTATTCTGAGCTGCAATTTCGAGTTTCAAGTAGACTCCCCAAGTATTGCAGATGGAATCCTGAACAGATCGATACAGTCTGGAGCAATATTTGTAGGAATTTGTAGGTCCAGGGGTTCCTAGATTTTGTCGGCTGGTACCACCCTGCCCAGCTACTGTCTCTTCTTCTCTGGGTATAGCTCCTTCTTGGGTTGTCGTAGGAGACACAGCTGGTCCTGGTGGTTTCGTCCAGTATGGCATATTCCACCAGCGTGCTGACAGAAATTGTCCGGTTCCGGGTGTTGGTGTTCCGGTATCGGTTCCTCCGAAGGACCAACTTAGGTTATTAGCTCGACCGCTTGGGAAGGGGTAGTCAAATCCTCCCCTTCGAGGCATTTAATTTCCTCTACTTGACTTCCATTTCTTTTTCATCTCTTCACTCAGGTGCATCCCCACTACAGCATTACCCGGTGTCATGGGAGATTTTGTCGCGTTCGCTGGGATAATCGGAGATGTCTCATTCCTAATCTCTTTGTCGGTGATTCTCTAACTGTCATCATTCTCCTCGTGAAACTCCTTCAATCTTTCTCTCAATGCTAAACTCCCTCCCACGATGTCCAATCCCAGACTCGTCAACTCTCTCCTCAATTCATCGTCGGTAAAGTCATTCAGTTTTTCCGAAATTTCTTCACCTCTCGTCATGGCGATTATCTGCTTATGATAACAAGAAAAATAATAATTCTAATCTTGACTCGAATTTCTTACTTGCAACTTCAAATGTTTTATTTTTACTCCTGTACTGAAAATATAAATTAATAACCGAATGTTCTCATTTCATTCAAAATAATAATGTAGAGTACTATTACCTGGACATATGTTTCAAAACAAACTAGAGAGATTGACCGATTTCTCGCTTTTATCCCATTGTTTACATTCATCATCCCGCGGCCTTGATATTCCTGAGCGCCTTTGCCCCACGTTGGGCGCCATTGTGACGAAGAATATAATTCAATTCCCAATAGTTGATATTAATACTAATATCAACTTTAATCCAAGCTGGAACAATAATTATATTTTGAATGCCAGTTATTTTTTCCAATCATCCGGAAACAACAAACCGGAACTGCACTCTCAGGGAGTTTGAGGAGAGACCATATCTCCTCGCTCAGGACTTCCTAGGCACTAGAAAATACTTCACCAACTCTTGATTTAAAGTAAACATTGAATTTTTATTAAGGAGAATATATAATAAAAACAATAGAAAACGAATGGAGCAACAAATCCTCCTTTCGTCGTTCTTTAATTCTTATTCACTCGATGGGAGCTCCACCACACTCAATGAATCCACAAACATCTACGCTCTTCGGCGATCTGAGACCCTTCGTCCTCATCCCCTCCCTTCAAAGACTGAATTTCTTCCAACTCTTGCCCTCACTCTGGCCTATATCATTCGGCTGATCGTTATAACAGTCACAACCTTCCTTGTAGGAAATTTGATTTTCTACAAGAAGATCTCATTCGTTGAAGCGATAAAATCACGGTTCGAAAGATACAGAGGATTCTAGGAGCTAATTTGCCAAATATTGATAAATGAGCTCGTTTTATATTCTTCAAATTACTAGTGTGGTTATACAAATTCGTTTTACCCTCATAAATTTCATTTCGACCATAATATAAGATTTAACATGGAAAAAATTCTTCAAGAGCAAGCTACTAATGAAATTTTCAAAGGGAAGCCATCAATGGAAGGTTGATTTTCCCATTATTAGTCTAGCAATAGATATAAAAATTCTGAATAATATTGATTGACAGTATTTGACTTCATCGACCGTGTATTTATTAGTATTATTTTCGTGACATCACTTCAACGCGCAATTTTGGTCAGATATAGGTAGAGATGTAAAATTACCGTGATTTCTCGGATGTGTCAGGTCAGTCGAAAACTGATGGTTCCCTGACCATTTCTGACTTGACCTGTAATTTCTGTTAGAAACTGACGGTATTTTTTGTTTATGATCAGTAATTCTGTTTTATAATAGAAAATCATCTATATTGTTGAAGACAGAGTGAATTTACCGCGATAAATATCACCAGTTCTAAAGCGCCAATCTCAAGGTGTCTAGCGACACTATGAACGCGATGAATGCACGAACCCCCCCCCCCCCCCCACCTCTCTCTCTCTCTCTCTTAGACCCGCAAGAGTCCAAAAATTAGTTACGAGTGAACTCTCAACAAGACAGGTGTTCTACTTTCACCGTTCAATCAATTTATGGAGTCCAACAATAATTAGAGTGATCAAAAAGTCATGGACACTTAAAGTGACGAATTAAGTGCTATTGTTCATGATTATATCAACTGTTAGAGATTGAACTATTAGTTTAATCAATTCAACTATATCTTTTGTAATTCAACTTTATGAACATGATTGCGTATTTCAACTATAAAAACATATTGTGATCTGCAATTTTATATCTATCAACAATCTGGTTTTTCCCTATTAATAAAAAATGGGCTTTCCATGTGCCTCTTAACTAGTCTTTCAACACCTTATTTCACATGCCTTCTCGCGACCCACAGACCAATCGGGGAAATCCACCCAATTTTAAACATATATAGATGGAAACTGATGGTAATTTTTCATTCCAGTTACTTTTTCGATCATTTTCGTTCAACTTTTCTTTTTTTTTGAGACGCATGAAGTTTCAAAAGGGAAAAAAATGTGGGACATTTCATGACGTATACGAAATACTGAAGAATGAGGTGGTAATTTATCACAAGAGTTCATCAACAAGTTACAGGAGTTTGTCACATGTTCGTCGAAATTTCACGTGAATCCATGAATTTTTCATTTTTGCCTATTAGTTTTTCGTCGATTCTTATTATTTTTTGTGTCACCTAGTGATATGTCCCGCGTTTGATGGGCAAGTTCGGTACTTTTTAGTGAGAATTCCGGTCCGTGTAACAAGGAAAAAAATAAAATTTCAGCTATATAGATGTAACCCGACCAGAAATTTGGTCCGGCGGAAGTTCGGGCATGATATGGCATGCCACATTTGAGCTTCGGTCATGATCCAGCATGCCTTATCTGGTCCTGATGAGGTTTGTGACGCGACTTCCAATAAGACACCGGATAAGGCATGCCGGATCTAGATATGATTTAGTAGTCCGGATCTGGACCTGATTTGGCAAACCGGATCTGGACCTGATTTGGCAGTCCAACTCAGGTCATAATGTGGCATCCCGAGTCAAAATTTTTAATGGCCTTTTTTTTGTAAAATAATGAAAAATTTCGATTCGTCACGCCTTTTTTGAGATCAAAATGCGAGATTTGTCTTTATATACCTACTTCCTGTAGAGGGAGGGGGTGGGGGTAGAACCAATCAGGAGTTTTTAATTGACCAACTGATCAATTAAAAACTCCTGACTGGCTCTACCCCCTCCCTCCCCAGGAAATAGGTATATAAGGACAAACCTTTGACCACGGAGCTCAGAGTCGGAGCTCATAGCCCTGAAGAAGCATACTGCAAGGTTTGCAAAACGTTGGCGTAATGCTGAAACCCAACGTGGCATCCATACGGAATATCAATAATGACGATGGCCGCGAAAGCCCAAAAACTGACATTTAATCTCCATCTTTGCGTGATGATATGAGCTTTGAACTGCTACAACCTGAATAGGTTAGAAGTTTGAATACTCAAGCACTTTAGGCCTTCTCTCAATTTAAGTTCGGATGGAAATTCTCATGAATGAACGCCTATGAGGCATTCCACGCTATTTCACTGGTTTTTTGGGTTCGATTTTTGGATTTTTTTCATTTTTTGACATGTTTCGGAAATGTTCAAGACAAGTCATTCCCCACAAGAAAAAATGAAAAAAATTTTCATTTTTGGAAAAAGGCTGTTTTTTCGGAAAAACTCATATTTTCTCTAGCTTCAAATGCTCATATCTCATTGGATATTGATTATATGAAAAAAGTGAAAGAAAACGTTTATGTGGGGAAAGATCATATAATTGCATTTACATTTTTTCCAATGATCGAAACGCAATTTTTCTATTTTTTATTAACTATTTAAATAAACAAATTGATGGCAATTATCGAATACATGCTCGAAAAAATCTGGAAAAAATATATGTGCAAGATTGATTTATTTCTGATTTTTCTATAAATTTTCGCGATACACTCTACAACCGTTCGCGAGAAATCGATTTTTTTATGTTTTTGCGCGATCCGAGGCCGCTGCTGAAAATCGTGCGCATGCGCGCAACGTTTTAGTGGCCAGTCACGTGATCAACTGGCGCGTAAGTTGAGTGCTCCGTACCGCTCTGACGTTGTGCGCACGGTTCTTGGACAGTGGCCTCGGATCGCCAAAAAACATGAAAAAATCGATTTCTCGCGAACGGTTGGAGAGTGTATCGCGAAAATTTGTAGAAATTTATACATGTATGCGATAATTGCCATCAATTTGTTTATTTAAATAGTTAATAAAAAATAGAAAAATTGCGTTTCGATCATTGGAAAAAATGTAAATGCAATTCTATGATCTTTCCCCACATAAACGTTTTCTTTCACTTTTTTCATATAATTAATATTTAATGAGATATGAGCATTTAAAGCTAGAGAAAACATGAGTTTTTCCGAAAAAACAGCCTTTTTCCAAAAATGAAAATGGTCGTAAAATTTTCAAAAAAAAAATTTTTTGATTTTTTCTTGTGGGGAATGACTTGTCTTGAACATTTCCACGACATATCAAAAAATGAAAAAAATCGAACCCGAAAAAAGAGTGAGATACGTGGAATGCCTCCTATAAATAGCCAAAATCGCGCGTTAAAGTGATGTCACGAAGATAATAATAATAAATACACGGTCAATGAAATCAAATACTGTCAATCAATATTCTTCAAAATTATTATAACCATTCCTACACTAATAGTGGGAAAATCAACCTTGCATTGATGGCTCGCTTTTAAAAATTCAATCAGTAGCTTGCTTTTGAAGAATTTCTTTCATGTTAAATCTTCTATTATAGTCGAAATGGAATTCATGGTAGAGAAATGAATTTATATAACCACATTAGCCATTTGAAGAACATAACAAGCAGGAGCCCCATTACTTGTGCGTAATTTGAGAATCTTACATCTAATATTCTGCCAATGCAATTGGCAGAAAGCTTCCGAATGAATTTTTTAATTTCAAATCTACCATCACTGATCTTATTCATATTAATCACGTCAATTCATGTTCTTTTTGTTAAATATGATATCTCTTTGAATGTTCTGAAGATGATGAGAATCCCCTCGTTTGCTATGAGTAACAAAATTCTTTTTTATTGTCATATTTCTACTTTTTGGAACATCTTGAGTCATATTCCATTCCACCAAAAAAAAAAAAAAAAAAAAAAAAAAAAAAAATGGCATCACTGATCTGTGTTTGGAATGCGAAAACTAAAATAGGCCTCAGAGGGTTAAGTTTGTTCCAAATATAATCAATTGAATAGTTTTCAAGATATAGCTTGCTTTTTCTGATGTTTCTATGCTAATATCTAAAAAACTACTGGACCGATTCCACCCAGTTTCAATACCAACCTTTGTGCTTATCAGATGTATAACCTCACAAAATTTGAGGTCTCTAGCTCAATTATTTATTAAGTTATCGTGGAATCAAGATTTTCACGGAAAATTTATCAAAAGTTTTCTACTGGCTAAAATAAAAATCTGAGCTTCCACCACCCCGGGGGTCAAAGATGCGGCTCTTGGACGCGCATCTTCTCGCGGAGACTGGACGCTGTGATTCCATTTTTCATCGAGAAAAGTCGAAAAAACGATATTTCAACATTTTCATTTTTCTCAAAAACTATCCGGCCGATTTAGCTGAAATTTTTGTGAGAGCTTGGGGCACGCATGACGAACTCATGGTAAAATTTTCAGATCGCTAGCTAACCCCACTTCAGAGTAAAGCGGAAAATGCGTCATCACACACACACACACACACACACACACACACACACACACACACACACACACACACACACACAGACATTTTTTAAAAACGACGGATCTCGACGTTTTGGGTCATTTGCAGTCATATTATGATGAAATCTCAAAATCGAAAAAAATTACGATTACAAAGCTTCCATTCGGAAGCAAAACGAGCTCATTTATCAATTTTTGGCAAATTAGCTTCTGAAATGTCCTTTATCGCTTCAACGTATGAGATCTTTTTTGTAGAGAATTGAATTCCCTGTGAAAAAATTTGTGATGTCTGACACAATTTATCATTTAGAAAAACTTGAATTTACTATTAACTCTACTTCACTGGAACTTTAATTTTGGGCGCCAGTTGGTCCGAATTAACAAAAAATGCCGAATGACCAACCATTCGGCTAGCTTTGATCGCAGGGGGGAAGGAGGACGATACTCCTTGCATCCTAGACGTTACTGGAGTGGATTGAGACAGCAATAAATAACGCAAGTGTTTGAATTACCAACCGGAATACTTTTTTCTACATCAAACAACTTGACTCGACGTTGATTCACAAAATGATTCAACGCTACTATTGATTTTTCTTTTTTTTTTTCTATAAAAAGTTTATTCAAATTAAAGGGGGTACATATTTAGTTGTTTTTAGGGAGGATAACTTAGTGAAAACAACCTTATAATTATTTATTCTGGTGCAGCGGATTGGTGATTTACATCACATTCTCGTCCCTGCGTCTTCTGTGTGTGCTTGTTACTTTGCATATATTTTTTAATTATTTATGCCTTTACATATTTAGAAGAGAAGGGAGAGAAAAAACAAAGAAACAAAAATAATAAGCCCCCTCTTTCAACCTTATTGATATATTGAGTTTTTTTTTTGTTTTTTTTTTTCCCTTTTAACTCTTTGGTTTTTTCCCTCCTTTTCACAAAAATTATTGGGATCTTGAATGTTTATTCTTTGGTATATGTACGCTAGAGTGTCTCAAAAAAATCGAATATTTTTTTTTTCTCGGGGCACATTGAGAAATTGTCGAAGTATCTCTAAAAAAAGATCCTGTAAAAATTTGAGCTCTTAATATTAATATTTAGAGGTGGCGCTTTGTAATTTTCTATTTCCCATTTGAATAACATAGGAAAATGTTCTTTTGAATTTTTGAATTTTGTAACGTGATAACGAGCTACTTCACAAGTAAAACCGAATCAGTCTTTATAGGAAATTGAATGCTCTACAAAAAAGGTCTGATTGACATTTTGCGTAAGTCAAGCTGTTTTAAAGATATCGAGCTTCAAACTTCAAACTGTTTAAAATTACGCTTTGTTTTTTTCTTAAACACAAAAAAAATAATTTATATGTATTAAAAACCCATTATTAGTAACTTGAAATAAAAAATATGCATATGTTTAATGGAATGCATATCCAAAATTCTCAATAATTTGACAAATGCTAATTTCTATTCATTTTTAGCGAAAAATACACCCAGCAAAAAAATTAAGGGAACGGTAAATTTTGTCAGTTTTTTGCTTGATTTTCAAATGGCTGTAACTTCGCCAAAAATGATCGTATCAGAATAAAAAAAAAATCGTTGGAAAGCTTGAAGTCTCTACTCTTGAAATCTTGAGATGAAAATTCTTTATGACCATTAGTTATAACGAGATAGGAGAGTTGAAAGTGGAAAAAATTTTTTTCTTTTTTTTTCATTTTTTCAACTTGTTCCACGGACTTCAAAAAAATTTTCTCGACTTAACCCTTATAAAGATCGTGTAGCCTGGTCTTTCAGCTTCAATTTCTTTTTCTTTTTCTCTACGACCCTTTGTTGCTGAGATATTGTCGATTGAATCAAAAAACACCCTTTTGTCTTTAATCGTCGATATCTCAGGAACTACTGATCGCACAGCGAGCGGATGACGAGATTCGTAAACTTGAATAAATTTCCTGTGAGATTCTTGCACTGCTTGATTGAAAAAAAATTTTCTTCCAATTTTAAAATTGATTCGAAAAAGTACCAAGAAATTGCGTTTTTTTCCTTTTTTGAAAATTGCCCTGCATTTGGCGAATTTTGCGAAAATTGTAAATGTTTCAACGTTTTTCTTTAGTTTAATGTGTGCTGGAACATCCCCTAAATTTTCAAGCCAATCGGTTCGACCGTTTTTCTTCCCGAACGAACAAAGTTTCAGCAAAAATTAAAGGAACACTTTTTTGTGCCCTAAACACCAATTAATGATGATTAGAGCCGAAAAAAAAAAAAATGCACCGCAATGAAAGGCTTTCGAAGCCTTCCCCTTCGATAACACCGCAAAGAGGGAACATGGTTACAGAATAAATTCTACCATTTATTGTGAATAAAACGTGCTCAAACAGCTCGAAAAATTATGTTAAAAAAAAAAGTGTACTCTACACAAAAATGTATCGTAGCAAAGCACGTCTTAAATCAAGACTTTTTCGCATGAATAGAAACTGGTTAAGAAAAAAATGTATACTGCCTTGGTTATTGGGTGATCAAAAATAAAAAAAAAGATGTACACAGGCTTAAATAAATAAACACTTAAAAAAAAAAAAAAAAAAAAAAAAGGGCCGAAAATGTTTTTTCTCCGTTATTTTTCGTGCAAAATTTGTTTAATTCCATCGAAAAATGAGAACAATGAAAAATGAAGAAAAATCAATAAAAAAATCGGAAAAACAATTTTTTTAAACGAAAAAAAATCGAAAAAAAATTGTTTGAAAAAATCTGCTGAGTCACTATCTCTCCAAATCAAATGCGATTCCGGTGTTTTTTTTTTCATTTTTCAAATTTTTTTTCCAAGTTTTCTACTGGTTTTTTGAGAACGAAAATTGATTTTTTCATTGATTTTCAATTTCTAATTTTCCATTGATTAAAAAAAAAATTGAATTTTTTATTGAATAAAAAAAAATTCGAATTTTTTATTGATTAATGAAAAACAAAATTTCAATTTTTTTATTGATTTTTCTTCATTTTTCATTGTTCTCATTTTTCGATGGAATTCAACAAATTTTGCACGAAAAATCACGGAAAAATAACGGAGAAAAAACATTTTCAGCCCTAATCATCATTAATTGGTGTTTAGGGCACAAAAAAGTGTTCCTTTAATTTTTGCTGAAACTTTGTTCGTTCGGGAAAAAAAACGGTCGAACTGATTGGATGAAAATACAGGGGGTGTTCCAGCACAGATTAAACTAAAAAAACGTTGAAACATTTTCAATTTTCGCAAAATTCGCAAAATGCAGGGCAATTTTCAAAAAAGGAAAAAAACGCAATTTTTGGTACTTTTTCGAAATTGAAAATGTTTTTCGAATGTTGAAATTGGAAGAAAATTTTTTTTCAATCAAGCAGTGCAAGAATCTCACAGGAAATTTATTCAAGTTTACAAATCTCGTCATCCGCTCGCTGTGCGATCAGTAGTTCCTGAGATATCGACGATTAAAGACAAAAGGGTGTTTTTTGATTCAATCGACAATATCTCAGCAACAAAGGGTCGTAGGGAAAAAAAAAAGAAATTGAAGCTGAAAGACCAGGCTACACGATCTTTATAAGGGTTAAGTCGAGAAAATTTTTTTGAAGTCCGTGGAACAAGTTGAAAAAATGAAAAAAAAGAAAAAAAATTTCCACTTTCAACTCTCCTATCTCGTTAAAACAAATGGTCATAAAAAATTCTCATCTCAAGATTTCAAGAGTAGAGACTTCAAGCTTTCCAACGATTTTTTTTTTATTCTGATACGATTATTTTTGGCGAAGTTACAGCCATTTGAAAATCAAGCAAAAAACTGACAAAATTTACCGTTCCCTTAATTTTTTTGCTGGGTGTATTTTTCGCTAAAAATGAATAGAAATCAGCATTTGTCAAATTATTGAGAATTTTGGATATGCATTCCATTAAATATATGCATATTTTTTATTTCAAGTTACTAATAATGAGTTTTTAATACATATAAATTATTTTTTTTGTGTTTAAGAAAAAAACAAAGCGTAATTTTAAACAGTTTGAAGTTTGAAGCTCGATATCTTCAAAACAGCTTGACTTATGCAAAATGTCAATCAGACCTTTTTTGTAGAGCATTCAATTTCCTATAAAGACTGATTCGGTTTTACCTGTGAAGTAGCTCGTTATCACGTTACGAAATTCAAAAATTCAAAAGAACATTTTCCTATGTTATTCGAATGGGAAAAAGAAAATTACAAAGCGCCACCTCTAAATATTAATATTAAGAGTTCAAATTTTTACAGGATCTTTTTTTAGAGATACTTCGACGATTTCTCAATGTGCCCCGAGAAAAAAAAAATATTCGATTTTTTTGAGACACTCTAATGTACGCTACTATTGATTAAACGGGCCAGAAGGGGGATGAGAGCGGGTGGATCTGACCTGAAGACGATGAAACTTGATTGGACTCGACGTTGAACTAGCCTTCTGATGTTACGGAACTCTTTGACGATGTTGACTGGACTCGACTTTACAATACTAGACTTAACTCAACTTCACTGCATCTTACTTGACTTCACTCAAATTTTTTTAACGTGACTACGAGAATCAGCGTCTCTTGCCTTCTTCCACAGTTTTCTTCATTTGACTATTACTTCGTTTGGCCACTTCTCGACTCCATGAGACTACAGTTCAATAGCTTCCGTACGAGTAACGCTCTGCGAAGGTGCGAAGCCTACGCAAATTTTTGATGATTTCCCCGCTCCCCTCATCTACCTTTAATACTTCGATGAGGAAGCGATATCCCCCACTCTCAATAACGCGCTTACCGCGTTACGCGAACCTTACGTTGATGAGTTACTGTGTAACTCGTCACAAGGTCTCATTCATTTTTTTCGTCACTTTGACCATTTCATCAAAATATGCGAAAAACAAGGATTTTTCATATAAATATGACTTTGGGGAGTGTATACATGAAAATAAATGAGGTGACATAGAATTACTGAAAGTACTTCGAAAGACCAACTGATTATCTACAAATTGCATCTCCGTTCATTGCAGTGGCGTTACATGCCGCTTAGTTATAGGAAATTGAAGAAAAAATGCTAAATTTCCTATGTATTTTAAATAGAAAAAGTTCAAAATATAAAAAAGTGCTTAGAAGTCAAATTAAGGGCTCAAATTCTTAAGGAATTCTGTTTTCGGTATATAGAACAGTATTCCGCTATGGGAGCAAAAAAAAATGTTGATTCAAAACGAATCACCCTAATATATACCTTCTGGTTTCAAGAATTGTGCTTAATCAAGTTGCAATCAATTTTTCTTATCTTTATTATTGCTCTAAGCTCACAAGATCATTCGTTCAATATAATACCCATGGTTTATTCAATGAGATCATTCGTTCAATATAATACCCATCATTAATTTTTGGTGCAGCCTTCGTGAAATGATCTTCCAACAGGTATGAGTAGATTTAAGAGAGTAGATTACCGGGTTTACTCGCCTTAATCCCATTAGCACTACTCCTATCTAGGGTCCAATTCAGCTATGGACCGTTCCCGTTGAACTCTCCAATTATGAATATTTCTGTGGCCGATATTTAAAAAGAAACTGTGTGTGATCACGCTCATAATTGCATTTAGTCATTCAATTAAAAGTGTCATGTCAAGAAAACAATGAGGATTTTTCCAGAGTGCCCTCCCTTTTATTCAGCGCATTCTTGAACTCAGATGCTATAGATGGAGCAGAATATTGAAAAATCAGTAGCCAAAATGGAAAATCGGATGACTCTTCTTTTGTCATTCATTTCTTCAGAATGTCTCGGAAACTTAACGAAATCGGCAAATTTGTCACAAATCCTTCACTGTCTTCAACTTCTTCACACGACAAGATTAAGTAAAAATTGCGCTATCTCGTATAGTGTCGAGAATCATTTAGAAATTAACCGACAATAAAATACACTCAGTCAATTTAGTAGTGAAAAATGTGACTTTTTCTCTCAGTAATATTTTGGGAAGTTTCGGAAGACGAGGATATAACTAAAGTTGACAGTGCCTACGGATGACTGTAAGAATACAAATAACCCGTTAATACAAATAAACTAATAATGATCAGGATGGCTCAGATCTACAAGAGCGCCGTCTACCTATGCCTGACATAAAGAACATAAGCTAATTTTTGACCTAATATTTTGTACGAATTTATTATCTTCAACTTGACTGACTTCTACTTTTATTCTCAATTCCTCAATTCATTTGAATTTTTTATTGATGAATGAGTTGAATATAGAATTTCTTCCGTGCTCTCGATAAACCTCTGAGAAAGTTTCAGAAGAAAAATGTTTGATGAAATAGAGTTTTTCGGGAATCCGAACGGAATGGAAAAATGTTTAATTTTTGGCCAAAATAGTTGCATAGTCAAAAAATTGTTGTAAATAAATTTTGACATGAGCTGGTCATTTCACTCCTCCCTCAGCTTTTCAATGAAATCATTGATGAAATCTGAACTCAATACTCTCCTGCCTCTTGACCAGTTTTAATCAATATAGGATATTTCAAATGTTCGTTCTACTCCAATCAATGTCCATTTTGTCCCAACTTATTCTATTTTAGTGAGAGATTAAAACCAGAGCTCGTCCAGAGACTTCAATCGAAAAAAATTAAGAGACTTGGTCTTATAAAATTTTATAGATTTTCATGGAAACTTATTTGTATACGATCGTGTACTATGAGATTTCATTTTGTGAGATTCCTACGTTATAAGGCTCCTGCACTTTCACGCAAATGCAAGATTTCTCTACTCTCAATATCTCACAGGAGGGGTATGAAGGGAGTGTATTATTGTCCCTCTCAAGTAATGAATTTCATCTGTGTGAAATTTCCGGACAACACTCAGTGTGCGAGTAACGAAAGACGATGAATTGATTCAAGTTGCCATGGTTGTAAACCAATAAACAAAATTAATCGATTGAAAAGCCTTCGAAAGTAACAATTAACTGTGAGTTGATGAAAAAATAGCTATCACTGATCAACTTGGGTGCAATCTGGGCGGGTGCAGCTGATATACCGGCATTCCGCTCAATGAGAACATTGAGGGCATTGAGGCCCCTGAGAGCTGTGTCCCGATGGGAGGGCATGAGAGTAAGTGGACATGTAAACCATGGGCGCCGATTGAGTGAAATTAAATATATGAATCTTAATGAAATAGATTTGTTTTTGATGGTTTCACAAATTTTCGATCAAATTAATCAATTTATTATATGAAATCCGTTAGTGTTAAAAACATCAATTGGCCATTTATTGATTTGATGATTAATAATTGGTTGATTTTTTTAATGGTCAATTGCTGAAGCTTAATGCTTACGTCTTAACGATTATTGAAGAATGAAATGATTGACTAATTAAATAAATATTGTATCCTGTGGTGTGCTTACTCGTGCTCAGAGGTACAAAGTACTATCTGAAATAAAAGAAATGGCGATATATCTTCTATTGTGTACTTTACAATGTATCAAAGACTGTATATCTTGGAGAGGATGGGCTCAAATGGGACTTGGTTGAGAATAATGAAACGAATTATTCCTATTACCTCATTTTAAAGGAAATACTTCTTCGTGGAGTATCCGGAAATCCAAAAAGGTCAACGAAATTTTAATTAAAACCTTCCCCGAAGATTTTATTCTGCTCCGCAAAAAGGGGCTCATGAAAGATTGCATAAGTTCCACTGATTTCAAGATGTTTTTCAAAAACTGACTATGCATAACGTTTCTTCATTTTACAATTTCGATAATGAATTATCATCTGAAATACCGACTTCTTGAGGGCAGCCGAATTTTTCTTGATGTGTTTAATACACGGGCGTAACATCAATAAATCTTTTTTGTATTGAATGAAAAATCCTCCTTCTGTTCAGAAATTGAAAAATTCAGGGTAGCAAATTTTAAGCTTTTGTTTATATCTGCGGTTCTCATAATTTATTCTATCCTGATCACATTGTTTTTGATTTAATTTCTGATGAATACTTAAGTAAACGTCGTTGTCCTAGAGTGAAAAGGTGTAAATGGTACATATTTTTTATCTCATTACGCCCTTTTCATCCTAGGACGACGATGTAATGAATTTCTCAGAGATCGTTCGTGGATACTATCTCCTTCAATTTGGTTGAAAATCCATTATTGGAAAAGAATTAATCAGTGTAAAATCATCTTCGATTTCATTTGTCGTTAATTGATACACGTAAATTCGAACCGGATATACTCTCAAAATAAAGAAAATTTTAAAGACCCCAAAGCAGAGGAATTTATCATAAAAATGATATTACTGAACGTACGGTTTTCATAGAATCTTACAAAAAATTACCAATCCCATTTTTTCCCATTATTCTCCTATATCTATACATACATATATTTCCTATATCTATATATAAAAAGATCTTTGTCGTACTAGCTATTGCCATGGACGCCTCTTTTCTCATGACAAATTTCTTTGGTGATAAATAATTGTTGTGCAGAGTATGCTTTATATGTAATGTAAAAATTTTATTTATTCTTTTCTGTGTCCCTGAACCGAGCGAAAAAAAATAAAAATGGAAAAAAAATCAAATGAGAACGTTGGTTTGAGTGGTGATCCAACAGGCAGCGTCTATTCTTCAATTAATCTGATTCTAATTAACGAGACTAATGAGATTAAGAGACCTATTCATTTGCTTCGAAAAGAAGAGATTAGGAAATTAGCTCCATTCGATTGTAAAATTAAAAAAAGTCTCGTTTTAGAAACAGAATAAAAGATTATTTCATCTGTTTCAGGATGGAGCTGATATATATTTTTTCTCCAATCTCTTTTTCTTCATTTTTCTTTCCAAGAGTCAAAACGTCCTGTCTTCTTCGTCTTGTAATTCTATTCAAGGGATGGTAGGGCAGAATGGATAGTAGGAGTGAACTGGTTGCAATTTTAATATTTATGTAACGAGAAATGCATGGAAGAAGTGAGAGGATTTGGGTGATAAAATTATTTGTTGTTTCTATAGGGAAACTGAATAGATTTTCAGTGCACCTCTTGTACGAGAACTGATTGTCCGAAACTTTTTAAAAATTCGACTGTTCTGACCAAAAATTGAAGTTGTGACTCTTACTGGCTCCAAGTGACATAGCCTGGAATACCGTAAACCGGATAATAAATGAGTTAATTTTCCATCGATGGGAGTAATTTTGAGTCAATTTCTAGAAGTTTTTTTTGAGTGAAATTCGGTTGAGTGCATCCTACCCCTGCCATCAAAACAAGAATGGTATATAGTGTCGAGTCTACGGAGAATTAATATCCACTTTCATGCTTGATTGAATAAACGATTTCATTTGGTTTATAGTATCAACGGTTCGGATGGGAAGTGACGATTTAAAAGGCAATATCATCATTTAGCCATATTCACGAACCCATTCATACAATGTAATATACATGAGTGGAGAGGAGATATTTTTTGCATATACAATACTACTATCCCCATTTTTCAAGTTTTTGCCCTGTCCATATCTCACGAGAGCGATTCAGAGTTATGTGGACCTTCATGTCCTTGAAACTCACAATTATTAGGGGTGCTTAGTAACATCTTTTAACACAGTAACCTGAAGAAGAATTAACAACTGGAAAAGGTTCAATTATCACCAATACTAATATACTCTCACTCATTCTCTACGAATGAATTCTGATGATCGATTCTCTTAATTTTTGTACTGCGAACAGTCTCCTCTATGATTTAGAGTTCAGTCAAGATCTGAGTTCTTACGATACATCTGAACAAAAAAAAAATTACGCACAAGTGTTTGCGCAAATAATGACTTGATAGCTTTGGACCAGTATACGGGGAGAAAAATCGATGACAATTCATGGTGAAAGTTCCAGGAAAATTACTAGACTGAGTGGTAGCCGTGGGACATAGTGGTCTTAATTTGAAAAAATGCGAAGCCAGTCCGGTAAAATTTGACACTGACGGGTTCCAGTAAAAATTTCAGTCTCATTGAATAAGAATTCAGTTCTTCTGAATGAAAATGTATTAAGACTTTACAGTGATAATTCGAATTTCCGGAATGAAAATTCCGTTCTAATTAGTGAAAATTCTGTTTCATTCAATAAGAGTTCCGGTCCAGGAAATGAAAATTCATCACATTAGCAGTGAAAATCCAGTGTCACAAAATGAAAATTTACTGATGAGACGATGAAATTTGCATATACTATACCTTTTTTTATTATATTGATCATCATAATTATCATTAGTTTTTCATTATTCTTATTCATTTTTTACCCTGAAAATAAATTGATCCTGCATCCATTTTTCAACAATAAAGACTGTAGAAGAGATGATTGTCTTATGAGTGACAATGATCGGAAGAAGATCGGAGTCCTCCGAAAAATTCCCAAGAATAGTTATGTGAATCATAAATCTCATAATATTCTGTGTGCTGATCTAGTAGCAGAGAATCGAATTTTCCTTAATGACAATTATGTCGCTGTTTGATGCAATTAGAAATTAGATTTCATAGAACTGTGCTCTATGGCTGTCACGATCAGGGGGGTGACACTCAATATAAAACGTATACCTGCTTATTTGGCATTGGGGTTACCTAATCCTGCAAATGAGAATAGCTGGGGTAGCCCAGAGTGTCAGGGCCTTGATCACGATGACAGATGCAATATGGAAATTCTTCCAAATTTCCCATAAATCTTTGCGATTCACGATCGAATCCGGAAACACCCGAACAGGATCGATTGACGGACAAGTGCGATGGAAATTACTACTCAGTCCGGTAAAAAGTGATCCGAGGACGAGAAGATTAACATCTTAGTTCCGCAATTTATACGTTTTACACAACAAATTTTGTGAGATACGAGGAGAAATCTTATGAATGTAGGTACAACTATGGAAAAATTACCGACCAATTCAGTATAACTATGCACTCACGCATTTGGTACATATTATGAGAAGTTTCCCATTTCTCCATTCCCATAGGAGGACGTTTCCACTCACAAACCTCTATGTCCCACGATTACCGGGCTGGTGCAGTAATTTCTCATGGATTTTCCTCTCCGTGTAGAAATAACAATTAACATCAACAGTACGAGACAACCACAATGAAGTTTTGTATAAGGAGAATATAGCAGTGCAATCATCAAGCTTAATAGCAGCAAGAGTTTCAAACAATAACATATATCATGATCTAGATGTATAATTGTTAAGCCGTAACTTCTTGCTGGAACATATTTTCAAAAACTTTTATCTCTGTAACTTCTTTTTTCATCAAACTCTCAGTTTTGTGCAAAAATTTCCTCCGCGACGTTCTCAAAGAGTTACCCTCGAAGATCTTCCGGGTCATATCGGCAGGAAGGAAGTTTCCTACCATGGGCTTGTAAACTAGGTCTCTTAAGGAGGTTGGTCACTAAATGCATTCAAATGAACAAATTCTGAAAATTTTTAATGTTATTGTTAAGCATCCCCTACTACTCATGTTAAATTTCCAATTCGTTCTTGAACCTAGTTTGGACGTCAAAAACTACTGAAAATCCCTGATTATTCACAGCCTCTTATGGGCATACCTCGGAGACGGAAGATTGAAAATCCCGTGAATTATAATTGAGATTTGATTGGAAAACTGATCAGTACTTTCCTTGAACGATTAGGAAAAATAATTTACCATTTTTTCGGGGCCTTACAGACTTTTTACAATTGCAACTCATGGTTTTATGCAATTCCTCAATCAAAATTCACGTGTTGAATAACTAACATGGTATCGCTGCGTGACGTAGCTTTGTGTCTGTGAGAGCTCTGTATGTATGTGTGGATAAAGTTTGAAATATATTTCAACGGCAGCGCTGTCAAAGTTCCCGAGCCCATCTCGCAAATCGATTTTCTCTCATTTTCTATGAAACTGATGACATTTGAGGTGATTATTCATTTTCAAAAATTATAAGAGGGAATAAAAAATTTTTTATGATGATTCGCAGCGAGTGAATATCTGATTAGAGGTCAAAACAATGCTGCCTATTTTCGTGTTCAGGAATTGGTATCAGCTTGGGATCCCTATGCTAAAGCATAGGCATTCTCCCTTGCCCGCGCGCCTCGCACAAGTGGTGACCAACCTCCTCAAGACCCTAGATTCGTGAACCGAATTTTGGAAAGCCAATAACACATTTCTTTTTGTATTGTTACCCTCAACTTGTTCACAGTTGCGTGTATGATAGTTCTCTGTTGGCTAGATGATGTGAGGGCTCGGCCAAGGTTGCCAAAGTGCTGCCTTGGATTCATTCTGTATCCATGTATACAGTCGTACTGACCTAAGAGGGATCTTCGGGAATATTTGGCTCCTATTCTATAACATGTGAATGCCACCTTCGGGTCAACTTTGGAAGTTCCCTCTTCGGCTAGTTCGACAATAAGTAAGACCTATATCTATATTCAAGGTGAAGTGGATCATAGCACTTCTACGGAAGACCTTCATACTTTGGTCGGAACAGTCGAGTTTTCTCAAAATTCCGATTGAAATCAATTTCAACAGGGTTTTTCATCAGAAATCGCTCAACATTTTTGATGAAATCATTGAAAGGATTCTATCTCGAATTACTCCATTCAGCTATCCATTTTACCCTATTTCTCTTTAGTCGTTCGACATGTGTATGTATATATATATATATGTGCACCTTTATTTCTAAGGTGCCGATATAGAAAAACGTTGAACGATTCATCTGGTAGCTCGTCTCCAACATAAACACTTGACATGTTAGTCCCATGACGTTCCCATTATGCCTACTGATGAGGACATTACGTATTACGTGGGCCAGTGATTAACATAATATGTGTGTGGAGCATAGGACACACATGTTTCGTACATAATTTGGTAACCAGTTACCAGATCCATGTATACATACATATATATCGTCTACTGATTGTAACTGCTAAATAGTTGTATTCTGTCTTACTTGGAACTTTACCTGTGTACTAATGTTTTTCCATCCTTTATTAATCGACAGAGAGAGCTACTTTCTTAAGCGACTTATTGCGAAAAATCTTTCCATTTTTGACGAATATCGCGGAAGTGAGACAATTTTTGTTGATTTCTGTTTCACCAATTCCAGATTAGATGAATTATCACACCAAATAGATTTCATTGCTGAAGTGATGAAAAGCGATAAATTTTTTATAAAAATCAGTGAAATCTAATTTCAAAAGAAAATATTCCGACAGCTATAACAGATGGAGGACTTTTTTTGTAAAGTTCAGTGTCATCAATAAATGAAGTAATTACAAGAATTCTATGAATTCGTATGAATTAAGAGACATCCAATGAAAAACGGTTTTGGTACACTGAGACAAAAAATAGGGGTAAAAACAATCAAATATGGTGGCAAATGGTCCTTAGCAAATATTTTCTTGAAATTATTCAAAAAATTGTTGAATTTACTGGATTTAGTTAATTCAAATAAATAAACTAGTTGAATTTATTGAATTTAGTTGATTCAAACAGATTAACTTAGTTGAATTGACTAAATTCAGTAAATTCAACGACTGTTTTCAATTAATTCAACAAAATATTTTCTAAGGACCAATGATATCAGTATTTAATTGTTTCTACTATTATTTTTTTGTCAGTCTATACTTTACGGAAATTCGAGGAGTAATCCGGCCAGAAAGATTCAGTGCTATTAGATATCAAAATTTGATTAGACACTCACATCTGATGATATGAAGTTTTATTCCCCCGACTTTTTTTTGTTCCAATCTTCTTTGCTCCAGTGAAAAGGTAAAAAGAAATGAAAGCTAGGTAGCAGGTCCAATGTAATATGTTAGCTATCCTTCATCTGCCTTCCCGGGTAGGAATGGAGGAAGGATTCTAGACTGGTCTAGGCTTGAATCAAGGCTGATGAGCCTTGCTCCAGCCTGGATCTTCAGGCCTGATGCAAGCTCGCTGGAAGCCGGGAATGAGACATTGATCCACGGCTTGAAGCTGAATATTGAATCGAGTCTTGAGAGTCAAGGCTTGATCAAGGATGGACAATCTAGCTTCGAACAGGAGCTTCTCTCAAGATTTGAGATGCAGCCTTCAATTCAACTGTGTATTGTTATTCAATAGTTTGACTGCGTAAAAAAATGGACCATGATCAGTCTCTTATTCTCGGTTGAAATTAATATTTAGGTGAAGCTTGATTAGGTTATTATTTTTTTTTTTTTGAATTTGTAATATATTTTCCCAATTTATTTTGGTTAACATCATCTTTGTTCTTCAGTTTTTTTGATAAAATGTCTAATTTAATTTTCTATTATTCCTTTTGTTTCATTCAATTTTTTTTCAATTTACGATTCCCTGAATTCTCGCTCGATCAGTTGATATTCCATTGATACGCCAAACGCGGTAACTCGCTAGAACTTATAATTTTTAGGATGAAACTTGACTTGGGGACGAGAATCACTACATTGCGCTCCTAACGCTGAGTTGTAGAACTAAGTCTCCTAACTATCCGAAGACTGATCAAGGTAGAATCTAGACTGACCAGCAGCGATTCCCCAGCCTCAGTTTATGCAGCATGTATTAATCGTAAGAAAATTGTGCGAGTAACACTGTTCCTCAGGCTTGGATCAGTCTTCGCGACGACTGTAGAACCGAGACTGAGTCAACCTTGGAATACTTATGTTTGGAGACTTAGTCTCCTTCAAGCACGGAAAAGCACTTGCAGGAGCATTAATGATCAAGGTAGAATACAATAATGATTCCATTTTGGAATCAAGATTGATCGAATATGGATTTCTCAACCTTGACCTATGCAGGCTCTACCAAGCTTGGAGAACCGGTCGGAGGAATATTGATCTTCAGCATTGTATCCTGAGTTCATATGACGAGGTAATCTAGCTTGCTTCAAGCCTGGATGTCCAGCGTTGATAGAGCAAACTAGAACCAAACTGGATTCCTTCGTCAGCCTTGATCTTTTTTACCTGGGTTACTCCTTTTTTGTTTACTAGCGCCGCCGTCGCCCTCGGCGACGCCGTTGATGCCCTTCTCTATTTTTATTTGACAATGTTATTTTCCAATGTCTGTAATTATTTTTTTTGTAATTAACTCTTTATTATTTAAAATAATTCCATCCTTCCATTATTAAGTTGCTAATAACATGAGATTTTATGGTTATTTTAAATGAGAAGTTATTTACTTTGTCTCATGAAAAAATGATTCAAAGAAATGAGTTCCCATAATTTCCACCAGAATTCGCTTTTGTCGATTCGAGTTCGATTTTTTTCATTTTGAGTTCGATTATCTTCAATTCGAGATGAAATCCGCCATGTTCGATTGTCAAATGCCCTTTTTATAACTAGCGCCGTCGGCGGCCGCAAGCAGCCGCCTTCGTTGATTAGTATAGATTTCTATTTTTCATTTCAAGTTTTAACGATTCTTGAAAATAATATTAATAACATAAATATTTAATGATTCCGTTTCGGTGATATCCCCTAAATTTTAATGATAAGTGACCTTGAATGATCATGCATCTCTAGCGCCGCCGTCGCCTTCGGCGACGTCGTTGATCCCCTTTTCGTTTTTTAATTAACAATTTTATTTCTCAATGTCTGTAATTATTTTCTTGTAATTAACTTTAATTATTTAAAATGATTTCATCCTTTAATTATTGAATTGATGATAATATAAAATTCCAAGGTTATTCACTTTTTTCAATGGAAAACTAATTTTAAAAAATTAGTTTCCATAATGTCCACCAAAATTCGCTTCTATCAATTCGAGTTCGACTTTTTCCATTTCGAGTTCGATTATCCTTCAATTCGAGATGAAATCCGCCATTTTCGATTTTAATGCCCTGTCCTTTTTATGAAGGGATAAGATCGAATAGGGAGAATATTTTTCCTACACTGTCAATATTTCTTGAGAGTTTTTGATTCTCTACGCGTAGAATAAGTGTCATGACGATTCTGTCACGATAATTGTTCATGGCCAAATTCCAAGCATTTTTTTCCACATACAAACTCATAATAGACTCTTATGATTTCCCATTATGAGATAATGATATGATACAGTCCCAAGAAGTTACCCTGAAGAACAATCAAGAACCATTCCTGTGATATATTAATTTGCTAGAATATTTACTAGAACTCTCGCAATGACATAGTCCCATAACCGTAGAATTTCCGCTAGCAGAACAGCTAAAACTATTCTTTATGTTTGAAACTTCATTACATTTGTTATTACATGAATCGCGGATCGAAACAGTTTTATAGGAAATTCGAACTTTTTTTTTACGAAAAAAGGAATTGTTACAATATATTTCTTATTAAGAATTGTGTCCATGGAGCAAGTCGTCTTAAATTCTGAATTATGACAAAATAAACTGCCGAGGATGCAACATTAGCATATTCGTAATACTTATAAATAAAAACTATAGCATCGGATCGAGCCAGAATTTTCTAGATCGATTTCGTCTATAGTACACTAGACCAATTAGCTCCAATTGGATCTAATCCAATCAAAAAATCCTCTTCTGGTTTCAACTATCGATTCCCACTCGCTACCATCCTCATACATCCTTAACAGTCCAGTTTAATACTCTGGATAATCATGATTCTAATCAGTATCATAATCTTTCGTATTTTTAGATCATGCATATGAATCGTAATTATTTAAGATCTACTTCTTGTTTCATTTTTGTTATTATTATTATTCCCTTCTTACAACCCCCCCCTTTATTGCGATGCCATGGATCGACTTCTATTACTGGATCGACTTCTATTTCTGTCACAATGACCAGAAAGGCACACTAATTCCCTTGCGCACGTCCCTATCGCTCAGCTTGTACGACTGCACGGGTGGTAAATCGTCACCCATCCTCAGTAGTAGTCCTATACTCACGTGCTTAAGGGGCTATGTCAGTTATCCGTACGGAAAAAATATGTATGCGAACATATATGTGACATATATAGAAATCATACGACATATATGTACGGCAAAAAATATAATAATCGACATATATTCAATATATATTTTCAGGCATATATTTTGCAATGTATCCTTATATGTATGTCCTATGTATGTCCCTGTATGTCCTTTATATGTCACTTATATATCGCATATATGCGCATATATCTGCCATACATTTGGCATATATAAATTCTACATATATAAATTTCCATGCGGGTATCATCAGAGTAAAAATTTTAATCCAATTTTTTTCGGCGCAGAATGAATATTTGAGAAAGAGTGAATTCTTACGTGCTGCATCACAATATTATACAGCATGTAAAATTTCGCTTTCTCTGAAATATTCATTCTATGCAGAGAGAAATTGGATCCAAGATTCTACTCTGATGATAAGCTATATGGCCACTTAACATTCCGCCAATCTGCCGGACTGCACACAGACTGAATAGCCGAACTATCGATCTCCATTGTTCTATTTTCGAAATGAATTCAAGATTTAGAAAAAAACCTGGGGGCTTTATTCCCTACCATCGTGATTATCTATCATATTGGACGTTAATGTCTTGCAAGACTCAAAAATTAATAGGGACATAAACAGAAAGTTATCACCTTCTATAAAATTATCTCATTTTATCACTTCACAAACAATTATTATTATTATTTTATTGAAATTAAATTGAATAGAAAATTAATAGCCACATAGTTTTATTATCTCTTGCTGTTATATTCGTTCTACGTTTCTCGGTCGCAGGTGTCTCTCATTAACTTCGTAGCGTCGTTATGTGGCGCGGGCGGAATTCAAGCCTTCAAAACAATGAGGACCCTAAGGGCCCTAAGGCCACTCAGGGCGATGTCTAGAATGCAGGGGATGCGGGTATGTAGCCCACTAGTCTCAGTTGACCTTATCACTCCACACACATTCATATATTAATATAATTAATATATATATTTTCATTATATTTTTATGACAATAATTTGAAGAACAAGAAACAAGCTGATTGCATCTACCATTATTCACTTCTCCACCGCTTAGTAATATTTTTTTTTCAAATTAATAATTAGTAGAATAGTGTTCTTCCCTTTACTTCAAATTCCAAAAAATTTGATGGAAAACGAACAATATTTATAATGGAAATAATATGAAATATGATTCGGAAAATTAGTTTTGAAATATATAATTAATGTAAATGAATTAATTACTAATTACGATCGATAAACACATGCTTAAATTGGTAAGGTCACTGAGACATTGGGTTTAGAAATATAATGGTCATGCCCATACCCCAGACACTTGTTAAAACCTACATCAACTTAGTTTTTTTAACTGAAAAAAAGAAGATAACGACAATAATAAAGTAATTTATTGAAGCATGCTTGTAAAAAAAATATTCAATCATTAATGATAATAGATTGATTGACATTAGATGCACGTTAATCGTTCCTGTTAAGTGTATTATTTATTAATTTGATTAAAGACGAAAATAGAAAATTCAAAGTTAATAGACACACTCGCTGATTAATGAACTGAAGAAAAGGCACTCGAAAGTCCTCACAGTTTACTTTCATACTATTAAGTTTTTTCTTCAAATTTTTATTCTAAGTTAAACATTACTTTTATCTCATCATGTATGTGCTGTTGGCTTTTGGCATCGGTTGCATGGACTTTCGAGCTTTATACAATATTGATGAAAATAACACTATACCCTCAACACACTTGTCAAATTTTTATTCAGAGATGTTCATTGTCACGGTCATGATTTTTCTGAAAATTGGACTAGCCATTACGTCATTCAGTTGAGGAAATCCAAGTAAATGAATAATTTGGCATTTTTTACCTATCAAATTTTGATATTTAATGAGTTTGAAAAGTACTCTCAAATTGAATATTCTCGAGTCCAATTAACAACTTGACAGTCGATCAAAAAGTATAATTCCGTAACTGGTCTTTGAAGTACATGCAATTACTTCGAAGTGTGTTTGAATATTTTTAAGTACACGTACGTACTTGAAAGTTCCCAGAAAGATTACAAGGGACATACGCCCTGAAGTCTTTGCAATGAATTCGAATGCTTCGAAGAGCACTCAAAACATACCAGAAATACATTGAATTGTTCAGAGTTTATTCAATCATACTGGAATCCATTGAATTATACCACAGTATATTAAAGTACACTTCGAAGTATAATGAAAAACATTCAAATATTGTAGACCACACTTCGGCTTACACTCATCAGAGAAAATGAAATTCAACTTCTAATTGAATTCTTAAAAATGAAATCATTAGTAATAGATCTCTTCTTAAACGAATTACGGAAATATGGTAAATAATCCAACTACTTGAATTTTCTCAAAGAATCAAAATAATCACAATGACACCCTAGTGCTCAGAATTCGCTTATAGATTATAGAATCATTCAACGTTTTTTCAAAATCACTTCAGTTTTATTGGTAACACATTCATTGATTTTTTTAAGGTATATTGAAAAAAGATATTCGAGAACGCACTGAACTCTGTTCTTTGGGGAATAGGCAGGTTAATGGATTTCCAAAATTGTAGCAGTTTCACTGAAAAGTCAGGGAAAAATTTGCTGGAAATGTTATCATACATTAATTTCGAGACAATAGTTGCAAATGATTTTGCTAGTAACTTGATAACTGTCGGACAAAAGTGAATTATTATACAGCGTTTCTCAGTGAAAATTTCCTTGACTCTTCATCTGAACCATTATAGTTTTGGGAAGAATCGAAAGTCATTATCTCTCAGAAGAAATAGTGTTCCTGTGTACTCAATGTTGAATATTGGCATTCGGGTCTTCTCTCCTGTATTGGTTTCCCGATGAGGGAAATGAATGATAGTTTCGAGATACATGAAGAAGCCTTGAATGATGATAATCAACATTAACGAGATTCTTAAATTTACCTTGCAATCTCTTTCATAAAGAGAAAAATCAAATTTTCTGAGCTAACCTTGTGATACCAATAACTGAGTTGATCAGTAGTTCTTAAAATCCGAAAAAAACAGAATAATAATTCAATTAATCTATCTAGGTGGTCGTCAATGCCCTGGTTCAGGCAATCCCATCCATCTTCAATGTACTACTGGTCTGTTTGATATTCTGGTTGATTTTCGCCATCATGGGTGTACAGTTATTTGCCGGAAAATATTTCAAGGTAACACTATTTGAAATATTGTTGTATTTATTCATAAATATCTGAACACCAAGTAGGCCCAGAAGAATTCATCACGAGACCTCTCTCGTAGAGAATTTTATGGACTATCAATGGTATTTCCTCATGAATTCTTTTGAGCGATAATTTCTGAGATATTCTCGAATTGAGGTTGTCTTTCGATGATTGTTGCAACATTTGTAAAAACGTGGTGACTACTTGCACGAGCGACGGGTCCACGGGTGTCCATGAGAGACATGAGAGCGAGAAAGAAAGAGAAGAGCTGAAAAAGAGTCTTTCTAGCTCCCTCTCATGTCTCCCATAGACACCTGTAGAGCCGCGACTCGTGCAAATAGTCATTTCGTTGCAAAAATCATGAACATTCATTCACAAGTACTTTTTGTTCATGTAAGGCTGAGGAGGATTTATTCATAATTTTCATTCATAATTTTTTTGTAGATCATAGAATTCTTCTCAGAAAAATTCTCTTGAAAAATTGTTCTGAATCCTATAGTTTTTGAGATATCTTTGGATTAAACTTTTTCTTCTAATGAAATTTATTATACTACAATCCCTGAAAATTCTTGATTGCAGTGTGTTGACATGAACAAAACTACACTTAGCCACGAGATAATACCAGATAGAAATGCATGTATAGCAGAGAACTATACTTGGGAAAATTCACCAATGAACTTCGATCATGTAGGGAAAGCTTACTTATGTTTATTCCAAGTTGCAACATTCAAAGGCTGGATACAAATAATGAATGATGCCATCGACTCGAGAGACGTGAGTATAATGTCATTCAAAGTTGATAAATCATAATTGATCGAAATAAATTATTTAATACAGATAAACAAACAGCCGATTCGTGAAACAAATATTTACATGTATCTCTATTTTGTGTTCTTCATTATATTCGGATCATTCTTTACTCTAAATCTGTTTATCGGAGTAATCATTGATAATTTCAATGAGCAAAAGAAAAAAGCTGGCGGTTCACTCGAGATGTTCATGACTGAGGATCAGAAGAAATACTACAATGCTATGAAAAAAATGGGCAGTAAAAAACCATTGAAAGCTATACCACGTCCAAGGGTTCGTTAATCTACCTAATAATTCCAATTCAATCTGTGATACAGTAGTGATTCTGTCATTTTGTTATCTTGTCTAATCTGCTTCAATTGGAGGAGCAATTTCCCATTTCACGTCACATCCCATGTAGGGTTTCCCGACATTCACGGGTCGGCCGATGTTCGGGCCAAATTATGTTATACGATTTTGGACAAGTCGATCAAAGGCCAAAGTATGAAACCATATCGGGGCGTGGATATTGGTTCTGCGAATAAGCTCGATATTCTTCCCAACGTCAAGCCCTATATATTGGGATGGTGAGTTAGTATCGTAACTCGATTCTCCATCGAGTACACACAGAAAAAGTCGAGCAGAGAATATGATTTTTCTGTTCATATTATGTGCGCTATGCAGCGCATAAAATATGAACTATTGTGTCTTGCATAAAACATGTGCTATTAGTACAGAATATATGCACTAATTGAGCATATTTTATTTTAAATTTGTGGCGCATAAAATATGCTCATAATGCGCATAATTTATGCGTTTCGGGAATGCATTGAATATGACATTATAAGTATCATAAAATATGTTCGAGGTAAACATAAAATATGATAAAAGATGAATCATATTATACGCTCAATGATTTAATTGCTCGGTTAGCGTTTTATTAACAAACTTACAAGTTAAACAGTGTTTCCATAGATCTCATAATTAATATTAAAAATGATGCCGAAGAGCTGCATACAATTGACCATCCCCGGCCACATGGATATGAGCTGACACTAGTGAATTAAGTTTTTCATGAGATAGAAAAAACCATTCCGCGGTTTCAATCACTTTACGAGCATGATAATAATTTGAGAAAATTGAATTAAATTTTCTCCCTGAGAAGAAAATTTTCTCGTGCATAATAACAATAGATAGAATATTCCCAAATATCGCATCATCTTGTATTCCTAGAATGAAGAGATCCCGAGAATATATTCCTAAAAATATCGTCGTAGTATGCATTGTTCCAAAAGTCGCTTATCTCATGATTGATTCGGTGGTGGAGTTGCAAAACAATTTAAATTCAAAATTCATCTGTAATTTTCTTGATAAACGAAATTGAAGAAGAAAGTAAATGTGGCATGAAATATGTTCCGATTATGCATATTTTAGGCACACGAATTTCACATAAAATATGTGCTATCTGTGCATATTTGATGTACATTAGTACATATTTTATGCTAAGAGTCGTGCACATAAAACATGGATAATTAGAGCATATTTTATGCGAAAATCCAAATCAAATTTTATGAAATGCTCAGTTTATATTCTCTGCTCGGCTTTTTCTGTGGATAGCCGAATATCGGGAACCCTATATCTATCCAAAATTCAGACCGGAGTCCTAACACCCTTATCTACACAACAAATTCAAAACGATATCGCACGTAATTCACGTTACCAAAGTTCGGCTGCTCTACTTTTGACAAAAACATTCCCAACATCCCTCCCCCCCAATTCCGCGATACGAATTCCAATCGATATCAGACTGGAAATTGCCCAATAATTTTTTCCAATCGTTTATTTTTTTAACCATTTTTCATTCTGATTAATTCTCATATTTTTTTATTTTGCAATATAACGATTGAAAAATCACGCCATGATTGATTTTTCTTCAAATATTCTTCTTACTAATGATTAATTCGTGAACTAAATTTGAAAAAATATAAAAATAATGAATAAATGTAAAATAGAGTAGATATAAAAATTGATCAAGAAAAAAATCTTCTCTTTCTGTTATCAACTGATTCGATTATCAACAGAGGAAGAAAAAATACTCAAATAAAACTTTGACTTTTCAAAAATAGAAGAATTTTGTGTCAAAAAAATGAACATTCCACTGTGAGAAATATGTAGTTTTGTTTCTCGGTTCTTACTTCACTTTTGTTATTATATTCCACTCAATAAGGATATGCATATGAACAATATAAATATCGATATGAATTTGAGATCGAATGATTTTTAAATTCATATAGACAGTACAATTCTGTCAAAGTCGAAAAGAGTGATGGTCCAGTCGGCAGCGAGCAAGTTTCATCATCCGACGATCGAGGGTTTAAAACCGCCTGTGGGAACTAAAATTTGTAATTACAAAAATGACTCTGAAATGATTGAAATTGAGATATAGATATTAAAAATATGAAATTACTGAATTCGATAAAAAAAAGATAATTTTCTATTTATTTTATGTTAAAAATTGGTTTTTATATTATTGAGCGTCTGCCGAGTTCAGTATGGGACTCGATGTTGGGCGTATATCGTAAAGCTAAGTCGAAATTCGTGACATCGAAACCCTATATCGGGTCGAAATCGGATGCGGTGCATGCCCTATTTAGTTTTCGATTTCGTGCCGCTGTGACACACCATTATTGGCTC
This sequence comes from Aleiodes alternator, assembly GCA_963921955.1. Lineage (NCBI taxonomy): Eukaryota > Metazoa > Arthropoda > Insecta > Hymenoptera > Braconidae > Aleiodes > Aleiodes alternator. The sequence continues at coordinate 6,085,394 of OY998113.1, forward strand.
GAAGTTCGCACCAATATAGTTCCCCTATATCGAAACTCGGCAATTCAACACTGTCCCGAACTGCGACCGATTCCGGTTTCCCACATGGGATGGAGCATAATAGCGTGCGTGGACGCCCTATCTTTGTTTCATTCCAACCAGAATAGTTCCTCTGATTTTTTCCCTTGAAAAATTTATGATCTTATATCTATGAGGCACTCACTTTCTGGTTGATAATTTTTCTCATTTCTGGATATGTTATGGAAATGCTTGAAAGAAGACATTTCCCACAGGAGAAAAACGAAAAGAAAAACAATTTTGGAAAATTTAAAAGCATTTGAATTTTCGAAAAATGCAGTGAGTGGTCATTTCTCTCCAGCTTTGAATGCTCATATCCCATTAAATATCGGTTGTATGCAAAAAGTGAAGGAATAGTATTCTGTGAGAGAGAGCATAAAATTCCAATAAAATTTTTTCCAATAATGAAAATCCAATATTCATATTTTTAATTAACAATTGAAATAACAAAAATGGCGATAACAGAATGCATGTTGTGAAAAATCTGAAGAATTTCTATGTTGAGATTGATTTATTTTCGATTTTCGTGTAAAGTTTCGTGTAACTTCTTTGGGCTGATGTGCGATATCGCTTTTTCATGTTCTTGTGCGACCGCTGCCGGAGAATCATGCGTCCAATATTCTATTTGTGAATCACGTGATCATAGTCCATACGCCCACTACGATTTCATCCCGCAAATGAGGTCCCCGGGAAAACTTGACTTTTTTAGACTAATTTGGGGTCGTAAATCACGAATCTCTTGATTATCTTTCTCTCCGAGTGGGCCTTCATATTATTATTAACAATTTAATTATTCAAATCATTGTAACGCTTTACTTATGACACTGAGAGAAAAATTGTTCCAGCAAAAGTTGTCCATCTTTTCAAAATGAAGAGACAATGTCTCTTGACTTTTTTCGATTCCTCAATTATTAACAAAGTTATATCAAAGTAACACTCAGAGAAAAATTGTCTAGAAAAAGTTGTTCATTTCTTCAAAATGAAAAAAAAATAGCTCTTCGTAGCGGCACACACACTACATCACAACAACAATAACTCAAGCAAACAAGCTGGAAGCGTGGCCGAGTTGGCTAAAGCCAACTTTTTTTATGTCGGGCTCTCAGGCCACGATCTGGTATCTGCCGCCGATCGGGTATCAATGGAAGTTATTCTTCGATTGAACTTATCTTTTTCGGTTAAGATCCCGTGAATAGTGAATTGTCTTTCTAATTGTGCAAACCATAACGCGGGCTCCTCTTGGCTGAATGGCGGTACGTGGATGTTGACTGTTATTGGTGCCATTGTTGTCGCCACTGTGTTTTGAGTTCTCGTGCCTACCGCATTTTCTTCTTCCCATGTTTTAACTATCGGAGGTGACATTTCTTATTTTATGTGTTTGGTTGGATTCTAATTGGTATTGTATAGATAAAAAAATATTGAAAAAAAAATTGAGAAAAAAGTAATATAAAGAGAATAAAATAAAGGCGTTCAAAATCTTTATTTTGAACTAGCACAGCACAACGTCCTTTTGGTGCTCAGTGATATGCCAGCAAACACTTGAGAAACTGAAAAACACGCTCTGTCTTCGTCGCACTCACTTTATGTTTGAAGAACACGAATGTGTTTGTCACACTCGTATTTAATATAGATTTTTTTTTTAATTGAAAATGCCGTTGATTTTTGAGATTTCCGGTAAAGAAAAAATCGCGGTTTCCCTTCTGATCACGTCGGGGTCACCAATGTAGTGATTGAGGTAATTTGGGAAGCAATTAACAATCACTAACGAATGCAATTAATGTAATATAAATTGGTTTATTATAAACGCGTTTGATGTTTGGGATGTATACAGAGTATTGTCACAAGAACGAAGTGTCTTGGGTGACGAGTTAACTTGTACTGAGTAACGTGTTGAAGAATATCGTTAATCCCCCAATATTCACACAAAAACAATGTATGAATATGTGGAATGCAATAAGTTGAAAAGAGAAGATACAATATTGAAAAGAGACAATGCATCCCTTAATGCGTGCGAGTCTCGTTTTCTCTCCTTGCCGGTCTGTTGTATTGTAGCGGTTGCTACAAAGAGACATTTTTTTCTTCATCTTGAAGAGACCAGAAACTTTAGCATGTACAATTTTTCCCTAAGTGTTATAATTGAAGCGTTATAAAGATATAAACAATTAAATTGTTAATAACAATATGAAGGCCCACGAGGAGGGAAAGATAACCGAGATTTCGTAATCAACGATCCCAAATTAGTCTAAAACAGTCGACTTTTCCTGGGGACCTCATTCGTGAGATAAAATCATAGTGAGCGCATGGACTATCACTAGCGTGTGAGTTGAGTGCTGTCTATGTTGTGCGTATGCGCATGATTCCAGAGCAGCGGCTCTGGATCGAGCAAGAACATAAAAAAAGTGATTTTTCGTGAACGGCCCGAAGAAATCACACAAAACTTCATACACAAATCGAAAATAAATCACTCTTCAACAGAGAAATTTTCGGATTTCTAAGAGCGTGCATTCTGTAATTATCATCAATTTTTCTATTTTGATTGATAATAAAAAAAAATATTGCGTTCCAACCGTTGGAAAAAATTTTAATGAAATTTTCTGCTCTTTCTCCACAGAAAAGTACACCTGCACTTTTTGCATACAGCTCATACACGGAGAGAAATGGAATAGTAATGGTTACTATGTTATAGCAATGGTTACTATATCACATAGTACTGAGTGCTATGCCAACATAGTACACACTACATAGCAATGAGTACTATGAACATAGTAATGATTACTATGTTAACATAGCAATGGTTACTATGTTAACATAGTAACCATTGCTATGTTAACATAGCAACCATTGCTATGTTAACATAGTAACCATTGCTATGTTAACATAGTAACCATTGCTATGTTAACATAGTAACCATTGCTATGTTAACATAGTAACCATTGCTATGTTAACATAGTAACCATTGCTATGTTAACATAGTAACCATTGCTATGTTAACATAGTAACCATTGCTATGTTAACATAGTAACCATTGCTATGTTAACATAGTAATCATTACTGTGTTAAAATAATTCAAATGACTATGTTCATAATACATACACACAGTTAATACCGGATCAGCAGGGAATTTTTTCATTTTTTTGCTATTATCTCAGTAAATGAGCGAGATAAAGCGAAATGGTCATTAATATGGGATCACCAGGAAGTTTCCCCAGTTTTTTGTCAATATTACGGTAAATAAGCGAGATAGAGCGAAATGGGCGTTAATTTGGGATCAGGAGGGAGTTTCTGCACACAGAATGCACTGAGTGTAGAACACGCACAGAAGTGCGTAATCTCTGCATATGTGTGCGTAATTAACATGTGTGCGTACTTCACGTTCTCACAATCGAACGTGATTTACGCACACTCGGTGCGTGATGTCCACACACGGTAAATAAGCGAAATAGACGTTAATATGGGATCAAGAAGGAGTTTTTCCAGTTTTCCTTGATTATCTCGGTGAATAAACAAGATAGAGCGGAATGGACGTTACTATGGGATCAAGAGGGAGTTTTTTAGCTCTTCGTGATTATTTCGGTGAATAAGCGAGATAGAGCGAAATGGACGTTCATATGGTATCAGGAGGGAGATTCTCCAGCTTATCACGATTATCTCGGTGAATAAGCGAGATAGAGCGAAATGAACGTTAATTCTGGAAAAGGAGAGAGTTTTTTCAATTTTTCGCCAATATCTCGATGAATAAGTGAGATAGAGCGGAATGGACATTCAATACCTATTAATATGGGATCACCGGGGAGTTTTTTTAGTTTTTCGCTATTATCTCGGTAAATAAGCGAGATAGAGCGAAATGGGCGTTAATTTGGGATCAGGAGGGAGTTTCTTTAGCTTATCACGATTATCTCGGTGAATAGGCGAGATAGAGTGAAATGGGCGTTGATTCTGGAGAAGGAGGGAGTTTTTCCAATTTATCGTGATTATCTCGGTGAATAAGCGAGATGCGGCGAAATGGACGATAATATGAGATGACCAGAGATTTTTTCCAGTTTTCCGTGATTATCTTGGCGAATAAGCGAGATAGAGCGAAATGGACATTAATATGGGATCACCGGGGAGTCTTGCCAGTTTTTCGTGATTATCTCGGTGAATAAGTGAGATGTAGCGAAATAGACGTTAAAATGGGATCAGGAGATAGTCTCCTCAACTTTCACAATCATTTCTGTAATCAAGCGAGAGAAGGTGAAATGGACGTTAATTTAGTATCAGGAGGGAGTTTTTTCAGTTTTTCGCCACTATATCGGTGAATAAACGAGATAAAGCAAAGTACACATATGGAATTATGAGGAAGTTTTCAGATGAAAAAATATCCTCTTGATCTCAAATTAACGTCCACTCCACTCTATCTCGCTTATTCACCAAGATAATCGCGAAGAAGTGGAGTAACTCCCTGGTGATCTCATATTAACGTTCATTTCGCTGCATCTCGCTTATTCACCGAGATAATCACAAAGAACTGAAAAAACTCCCCGGTGATCCCATATTGATGTCCATTTCGCTCTATCTCACTTATTCACCGAGATGTTAGTGAAAAACTGAAAAACCTCTCTCCTGATTCAATATTGATATATATTTCGCCCTATCTCGCTTATTTACCGAGATGTTAGCGAAAAACTGAAAAAACTCTCTCCTGATTCAATATTGATATCTATTTCGCTCTATCTCGCTTATTCACCGAGATAATCGTAATAAACTGAAGAAACTCCCTCCTGCTCCCATCTTAACGTCCATTTCGCTCCATCTCGTTTATTCATCGAGATAATCACGAAAGACTGGAGAAACTCCCCGATGATCCCATATAAACATCCACTCCACTCTATCTCGCTTATTCACCAAGATAATCGCGAAGAACTGCAGTAACTCCCTGGTGATCTCATATTAACATTCATTTCGCTACGTCTCGCTTATTCACCGAGATAATCACAAAGAACTGAAAAAACTCCCCGGTAATCCCATATTAATGTGCACTTCGCTCTATCTCACTTATTCACCGAGATGTTAGCGAAAAACTGAAAAACCTCTCTCCTGATTCAATATTGATATATATTTCGCCCTATCTCGCTTATTTACCGAGCTGTTAGCGAAAAACTGAAAAACTCTCTCTTGATTCAATATTGATATCTATTTCGCTCTATCTCCCCTATTCACCGAAATAATCGTAATAAACTGAAGAAACTCCTTCCTGCTCCCATATTAATGTCCATTTCGCTCTATCTCTCTTATTTACCGAGATGTTAGCGAAAAACTGAAAAAATCTCTCCTCATTCAATATTGATATATATTTCGCTCTATCTCGCTTATTCACCGAGATAATCACGAAGAGCTGGAAGAACTCCCTCTTGATCCCATATAACGTCCATTTCGCTCTATCTCGCTTATTCACAGAGATAATCACGATAACCTGGAGAAATTTCCTCCTGATCCCATATCAATATCTATTTGGCTCTATCTCGCTTATTTTCCTCTATAATCGGCAAAAACCAGGGGAATCCCCTAGTGATCCCAAATTGACGCCCATTTCGCTCTATCTCGCTTAGTTACCGCAATATTGACAGAAAACTGGAGCAACTCTCTCCTGATCCGGTATTAACTGTGTGTATGTACTATAAACTTAGTAATTTGAATTATTTTAACATAATACTGATTACTATGTTAACATAGTAATGATTGCTATGTTAACATAGTAATGGTTACTATGTTAACATAGTTATGATTACTATGTTAACATAGTAATGGTTGCTATGTTAACATAGTAATGGTTGCTATGTTAACATAGTAATTATTGCTATGTTAACATAGTAATGATTACTATGTTAACATAGTAATGATTACTATGTTAACATAGTAATGATTACTATGTTAACATAGTAATGATTGCTATTTTAACATAGTAATCATTGCTATGTTGGACATAGCAACCATTACTATGTACAACATAGCAATGCTTACCATGTTGAACATAGCAACCATTACTATGTACAACATAGTAATGATTACCATGTTAACATAGCAAGTATCACTATGTGGCCCGACGCGAAAAAACCATTACTATGTTGAACATAGTCATGGTTACTATGTTATTTCTCTCCGTGTATTTGATGAGATACGAGCGGTCGAAGTTGGATGAATACGATTGACCACTGTGTTTTTTTCAGGAAAATTAAATGCTTGTAAATTTCAAAATATTTTTTTGTTTTTCTCGTGTGAGAAATGTCTCCTCCCAAGCATTCTTACAGCATATCCAGAAATGGGGATGAAAAATTATCACCCAGAAAGTGAGTGAAATAGCATGGAAAGCCTCCTATACAATTACAGAATCACTACTATATAAGTGCTCGGAGATAGATATTTTTTTACAGGGACTGTTCCCTAGTTCTGATTTTCTTGAACCCAAAAGGTCCCTATGGAAATTTCTTCTAATTCTAAATTATTCAATAAAAGCTGAGCTTGCTACAAAATTGCATTTCACCACCTTAAATCATTGCTTTTCTTGTGATATCTTGGAACTTGAAAACGAAAAAGATGCTTCTGTAATAATCTTTTTTATAGTTCTGAAAGCTTCCGTCTGAAGGTCGTTAGAAAAACTTCTATCTCCGATACATATCAAGATATTGCCTAAAAATCCTAAATTCCTATCTGAACCACTGAAATTTCGATTAATTAATTCTTTTTCTTTACAGTGGAGACCGCAAGCCATTGTGTTTGAAATAGTGACGGACAAAAAGTTCGATATGATAATAATGTTGTTCATTGGTCTTAATATGCTGACGATGACACTTGATCACTATAAACAAAGTGCTACATTCAGCAATGTGCTTGATTATTTAAACATGATCTTCATTGTGATATTTAGCAGCGAGTGTTTGATGAAGATATTTGCTCTACGCTATCACTACTTCAAGGAGCCATGGAATCTCTTTGATTTTGTTGTTGTTATACTATCAATATTAGGTAATGTAACGTAATGACAGTATCAGTCGTATGACCCCACTGAAACGGACCCCCTTCGAAATTTACATAATCGAGAATCCTGTTTGCTTGAAAAATAACAAAATATCACTATTCTTTCTTTGATTTAGTTTTTTTTTCTTTTCTCACTTTTCAATGACATATTTTTTAGAGTGTTCAGATCGTCATATAAATTTGAAGATGAATTGGAAATTCAATTTTTAAATAGAATGCATGATTACTGGAAAAATGAAGAATTAAAAATATTTTTATGAGAATGTGAAATGGATAACGAAAATTTCGTGGACAATTCGTTCTCCTTTTGCCCAATGAGTAGTTTTCATCTTCCATTAATGATGCAATGATAATGGTTACTTTGGCCCTTAGATAATTTCTTTTCTGAGCACTCAAATAGTTCGGAACTATGAATACACCTTAAGGCAGGATGGAACTTCGAAAAAAGGCTATTTTGGGAATTTCTTGGGATACTATTAACCCTAGACTGGTCCCCCAATGAGAGAACAGCCAGTTCGTCTAAAGAAGAAAAAATAGAAAGTTTCAGGTTCAATGTTATTCCAGCAACTACCTGAACTAGGATGTTCCATGTGCATGCAAAAATGAAGGAATGGCGGCGAGAACAAATAATAGGAGAAAATCGTCTTTTTTTCCACTGTTTTTTGCAACAAAAAATTAGTAAAAATGTAAATTTTAAGATTATACTAGTTCAGGCAGCTGCTGGAGATATATCGTCGATCTAGAAACAAAAGGGCGTAAGTGCCATTTTTTTCACTTTTTTTTTTTAATAACAGAAGGGCGTAATGTTCTTTTTTGCTCTATCGATTGATGCTTGACTTCGCCAATTATTTGGAGCATTTTTTTTCTTAAATATCAAACAAGCGTATCTCCAATTATTAATATGAAAAGGGCGTATCTTCCTCACATACGCCCTTTTGTTATTAATTTCATCCTCAATTTCGCGATCCTGCTATATAATTTATAATAACAAAAGGGTGTATGTTTTGCACATACGCCCTTTTGTTATTAATTTTATTCTCAATTGCGCAATCCTATTACATAATTCATAATAACAGAAGGGCGTATTTTCGATAAATACGCCCTTGTGCTTTTCCTTTTTTCTTAATTCGAACCATTATGCAAAAAATACTTAATGGCAAAAGGGCGCATCTTTTGCACATACGCACACAGAAAACACTGAGCGTAGAACACGCACAGAAGTGCGAAATCTCTGCACATGTGGGCGTCCTTCACGTTCTCCTAATCGAACGTGATTTACGCACACTCGGTGCGTGATCTACGCAGACGGTAACTAAGCGAAATAGACGTGAATATGAGATCAAGAAGGAGTTTTCCCAGTTTTTCGTGATTATTTGGGTAAATAAGCGAGATAGAGCGAAATGGACGTTAATATAGGATCATCGGGAAGTTTTTCCAGTTTTTCGTGATTATCTCGGTGGATAAACGAGAGAGAGAGCGGAATGGACGTTAATATGGGAGCAGAAGGGAGTTTTTCCAGCTCTTCGTGATTATCTCGGTGAATAAGCGAGATAGAGCGAAATGGACATTAATATGGGATTATCGGGGAGTTTTTCCAGTTTTTCGCTATCATCTCGCTAAATAAACGAGATAGAGCGAAATGGACGTTAATTTGGGATCAGGAGGGAGTTTCGCTAGCCTATCACGATTATCTTGGCGAACAAGTGAGATAGAGCGAAATGAACATTAATATGAAAAACCGGAGAAACTTCCCGGTGATCCCATATTAATGTCCATTTCCCTCTATCTCGCTCATTTGCCGAGATGATAGCGAAAAACTGATAAAACTCCCCGATGATCCCATATTAATGTCCATTTCGCTCTATCTCACTTATTCACCGAGCTTCTAGCGAAAAATTGGAAAAATTCTTCCCTGATTCAATATTGATATCTATTTCGCTCTATCCCGCTTAATCACCGGGATAGTCACGAAAAACTGGAAAAACTCCCCGATGATCCCATATAAACGTCCATTTCGCTCTATCTCGTTTATTCACCAAGATAATCACGAAAAACTGAAAAAACTCTCCGGTGATCTCATATTAACGTCCGTTTCGCTTTATCTCGCTTATTTACCGAGATGATGGCGAAAAACTGAAAAAACTCCCCGGTGATCCCATATTAATGCCCATTTCGCTCTATCTCACTTATTCACCGAGATTTTAGCGAAAAACTGAACAAACTCTCTCCTGATTCAATATTGATATCTATTTCGCTCTATCTCGGTTAATCACCGGGATAATCACGAAAAACGGGAAAACTCTCTCCTGATTCAATATTCATACCTATTCCGCTCTATCTCACATATTCACCAAGATAATCACAAAAAACTGGAAAAACTCCTTCTTGATCCCATACACGGAGAGAAAAATATAAGATTCTTAAAAAAATTACCATGCCGCTTCACAAAGGGGATGCAATTACTTCTGAACGGAAAAATTGTCATGCTCCACATCATATTTTTTGCTTTCTATTTCTTAAAAAAAATTACCATTTTACACTTAGCTTTGGATTCAAATATCTCGAAAAGTACTGAAAAGTTATCGAGACATGCTGTGAATGAAATTTAGAGGGAAGATTAACGAATAAAATGAGCGAAATTCCGTTTTTCTACAACTCCTAATTATTAAGATATTAATTTTTTAATGAAAAATTCAGAAGGAACGCTCGAGCGGCCATTTATTTACTATCGAGCCTCGTCCATTGTTTCTGACCTACTCATCAAAAAATTGATATCTCGGAAATTACTGGTCGTAGAAAAACGGCGTTTTGCTTATTTTCTTCGTTAATTTTCTCTCTAAATTTCATTCACAGCATGTCTCGATAAATTTTGCATAGTTTCCGAGATATTTCAATCCAAAGCCAAGTGTGAAATGGCCAATGGCTCATGTACCGAAAACAGCCAAAGGTACCTGACTTGCATCTTCGTCTACCACATTATGAGACTGGCATGGGAAAAATTCTAAAAAAATTTCATAAAAATTCTTAGTAGTCAGTTCTTAGTATGAAAACTTCTAAGGGCCCAATGATTCATCATTTGTCGGATAGACAATTTTTTCTCAACTTACAAAGAAAAAATTATCGGCTAATATTTTTGTAATGCTACATAACAGTTATTGTGATATTTTATCTCAGAAATTCTATTGGTCCTATTACTAATTGCCGGCGCAAAGACATTTTTTCCATTGGTAGACTCATGAAATACCCCCGGGCTGCATTTTGCATCCACATTGTGTTGCTGAGCATCACAATTTTTCATAGAAATTTCTCTCCGTGTATTAACATTTATTTCGTTTATTTATCGTATGTGGACATCACGCACACGTTTGCGTACATCACAGATATTTATTTTTTTAATGAATCACGAGAATTTTTAGATACGTCCTTTTGTTATTAAATCTTGTCGAAATTAATTGAAAATCGTTAGAAATAATTAAAATCAAAAGTGCGTAAGTACCGATGATACGCCCTTTTGCTGTTATTAATTTTCATAACTTTCCAAAAATGAACTGTCATAATTAATAACAAAAGGGCGTATATTTTGCACATACGCCCTTTTGTTATGAAATAAATCAAGGAGATGAAGCAAAAAGAAAAGTTAATAACAAAAAGGCGTATATGCTGCACATACGCCCTATTCCTGCTAGGATTGGCAAATACGCCCTTTTGTTACTCAAATTTTCCAATTCGCTTTTTTCCATCACTGAAGCATGAAAAACATTTTCAGAGGCATTTTGGACATACGCCCTTCTCCCTCTGAAAAGTGGGTTTTTTTGCGCTTACGCCCTTTTGTTTCTAGGTCGATGATATTGAACCTGAACCTTTTCTTTTCCCTTTTTCGGACGGCTCATTATCAAAATTTCAACAGCAGCACTTAAGCCGAGGGCATTATATTAAAATGATATTTTGGGTTATAAAAAGTACATAAAATACATGGAAATTAAAAGAAAAATGTATTTCGAGAGTGTATTCATTGAGCCTCATAAACCTTACACCAATACTTTTATTAATACTTTCATACAAAATTTCAAAAAATAGCCTTTTTTTCAAGTTTCGAAGTAGAATTCTGCTTTATTATTTTGATAAATTATTCATCTTCATTCAGAAAGGATCCTATTCTATTGAAGAGATTGGCACAATGAACCAAAATAAGAAAAAATTATAATTTCAATAGTGAACAGGTGTTTCAATAGTGAACAGGTCATTTACGTTTCAATTGAGTCGCAACGACTGATCGATGTCATTACGTTATGTAGCCTCACATTGATCTTTTATTTATGCTTCGAAAAAAATTCCCCATTCTCTATTTGTCTCTCCTTTTCAAAATGTGGATTGTATCCTCATTATGTTTTTTTTTTTAAAGAAAAAGCATCAAGTTTTTTCCCATAAAAGCGCTTGTAAGTATAATTGCCCGAATAAGAAAAAAAATTCTTCGAAAATTCTATTTAAATAATTATTATTCCAAATTGATGGAATATTGACCCACTGTGATTGGGTAAGAAATACAGATATTTTCTAATCATTATTTAACATTAATACAGACAATCCGTTGAGATTTAGTAACAGTACTAGATAAACGTGCACACCGAACTATGAATAGCAAGATAGTTAACTAGAGGAAGAAAAAAATTTTGAAGAGTTAAAAAGAAAGTATAATGAATTTCCCGGTAGAATCCCAGTGCATGATTAGCTCCCCAGCATCTTGATATTTTTGTAGCTACTTCCTTTTCTTATAATTTAATGCAAAATTGATTAATTGTTTTTAAAAAAATTTTCAATGAACATTTCAGGATTGGTGCTGAGTGACATAATTGAGAAGTACTTTGTATCACCGACATTGCTGAGAGTAGTGAGAGTGGCTAAAGTGGGTCGTGTATTGCGTCTTGTTAAAGGCGCTAAGGGCATAAGAACACTCCTATTTGCTCTTGCGATGTCATTGCCAGCTCTATTCAACATTTGTCTACTACTGTTCCTTGTTATGTTTATATTCGCTATATTTGGAATGTCATTTTTCATGCACGTTAAGGACAAGAGTGGTCTCGATGACGTTTACAATTTTAAAACCTTTGGCCAGTCAATGATACTTCTATTCCAAGTTAGTAATCTTTCGGTATTATTGAATAATTAATAAATTAAACTATAATTTTGTAATTAATTGATTGAAAATGAGTGAAGAGAATTCGAACATGTACACAACAACTGTGTACACAATAGAAGTTATGAAATGGTAATGGTATATTACACACCTAGGCAGGGAAGAAGTTTTCGGAAAGGCGGTAGCGGAAAAAAAAAATTTGCAACCATTTTACATTATTGTTGTTGACACTGAGTAAATTTCCCAATTTTTCATGACCTGCGTCCCCTTTCGAACTTACCGGACCTTTTAAACTTCCCGATAAGGGAAGTTCATGTAATGGCCCCGAGAATGGAAAATCGATTTTTCGATCGATCTTCATGTTTTAAGACGTTCCCAACATTTTTTGATAGTTTTCACGATCATGTCTGTGTGTGTCTGTATGTGACCAATTTTTTGGTTCACGTTTTCTTATTAGTCAATAACGCGATCGAGACGATCGATGTTGCAATCGAAGCATCTCGATATAGATTCGATCTGATTAGTTTTTGATTGAAATCGATACAGTACTTTCTTAGTTTTTTAACAAAAACATTATCAAGCTTTTCTTAATTTCCCAAAAAGTGGAGTCTACCCATGTAGGGTTTCCCGACATCAACAGGGTGGCCGATGTTCGGGCCGAATCAGTTTTATACGATTTTGGGCAAGTCGATCGAAGGCCAAAGTACGAAACAATATCGAGGCGTGGATATTGGTTCCGCGAATAAGCCTGATATTCATCCCGTCAAGCCCTGTATATTGGGATGGTGAGTTAGTATCGTAACTCGATTCTATATCGAGAACCCGAATATCGGGAACCCTATAGCTATCCAAAATTCGGACCGAAGTCGTGACACCCTTATCCGCACAACAAATTCGAAACGATTATCGCATGTAATTCGCGTAACTGAAGCTCGGCTGCTCTACTTTTGACGAAAATATTTCCAGCATCGCTCTCCCCAATTGTGGGTACGGATTCCAATCGATATCAGTCTTGACATTGCCCAATGATTTTTTGCAATCATTTATTCTTTAAAAATTTCTCTATTTAATTAATTTTCATATTTTTTTATTTTCCAACATAACCATTAAAAATCACGCCATAGTTGATTTTCCTTCAATTATTCTTCTCCCTAGTGATTAATTCGTGAACTAAATTGAAGAAATGATAAAAATAATAAATTAATGTAGAATAGAATAGATATAAAAATTGATCAAGAAAAAATCTTCCCTTTCTGCCATCAAATGATTCGATTATCAATAGAGGAAAAAATAATACTTAAATGAAACTTCAATTTTCAAACATAGAAGAATTTCGTGTCAAAAAATGGATATGCCATTACGAGAAATATGTATTATCCTTTTTTCACATAGGATGAATTCCTATTCCATTCACATGGAATAATTCCTATGTTAACATGAAATAATTCCCATGTTGACATAGGAATTATTCTTATGTTATTATATTGCGAAGTCTTGTACTTGATGATTGTAAGGAAGAATAGTAAACGAAGTTAAGTCCCTTTGTAGTGATGTGGTTATTTAAATAAATGCCTCACTAACACTGCAATTAAAATATATAAAATTGCGTTTATTAAATTACGTGATATAATACAAGTCAATAGTGTGGTGATTGAGATGCGTTCTCGTGAACTGCCGATACGCGAGTGTGATTTAATAATCACCATATAAGGATACCCGAAACTCGGAATATCCACACAAAAGGGAATTGAAAAGAATACGCGTTACAATGGTCAAGAGCGAGACAGGTATAAATAATAAGAGATAGAAAATATTATTTCTGCTCTTTGAGTACACGCGTACTGTAGCGGTTGCTACATGGCTCCCTTTGTTGGAAAAAAACGTAGTTTTTTAAGATACTGTAACAGAGAAAAAAAAATTATTGTTGTCTTGTAAATGGGCACGAAAATTTCAGTGCCAAGTAACGTTAAAAAAAATTTTGGTTGTTCCCAGCGAAACTGTTTTCTGGGCTTGAGAGCGTGGTTTTCCCTCTCGTAACAGAAAATTTTTATCGTTTATGTAGTTTTGCAGTAAAAGCAACAATGTCAATCATTCTTAGCCGAATCAATTGACAAAGTTGTTGTTGTTCTTGATGATGATTGTCGTTTTCTGATCTGGCGGAGTGGTTCTCGACGCTGGGATCCGTGACAATGCTAATGTTTGAATGATGATGATTGTCGTTTTCTGATCTGGCGGAGTGGCTCTCGACGCTGGGATCCGTGACAATGCTAATGTTTTAATGCTGATGATTGTCGTTTTCTGATCTGGCGGAGTGGCTCTCGACGCTGGGATCCGTGACAATGTTGATCATTGATGATGATGCAATGGGCAGAGGCGCGTTTGGGCAGTATCCATTGTTTGTAGATGAAAAAAAAAAAAATTTAAACTTAATATAATTAAAATAAAATTTTTTACTGATGGAGTCGTTCTCCATGTTTTCGTCGTGCATGTTTCCACGGGGTATTTATTGTCCTCGTTCCCGGGCACATCACGTGATAAATTTTATTTTGCACTGAAAGAATTAATTTTGAAATAAAATAAAATTTACGCGGTAGAAGCGATTAAGGCTTTTGTTTTGATGCTCGCACAGCACAACGTCTTTTGGGTGCTCAGCAATGTGCTAGCAAAACTTGATAAAAACACACGAAAAATATTTTGTGTCTTTGTCGCGCACTGTAATATTCGAATTAAAATTCAGAATATTATTTGGTGTCTCTCTCGCACTCACTGTGAAATTTTAAACGTCTTTAAATTCTATTATTTTGTTTCGCGTCTGTTGTTGTCGTACGCGGGCGGCACGTTGTCTCTCTCGCACTCGCGGTACTGTATAGCCGCGACAGTTGGGCCAATGTTTTGATGACGTATGTCGCTGGACACGAAAAATAGACGCGCACAGTATTAAATGTAAAATATAATTTTTATTACGCGTTTCAAACGTCTTTAATAAAAACTAATTAGTGCACTTCGTTAATAAAATTGAATGAGGAATGTTTGTCGACTCACTTTTGCACTTGCACACTCGAAAAGGTATAGCAACGGACGCGTGCTTTCGTCTTTTTTATTTGCGTTTACGTGCACGTGGTTGAATAAATTAACGGAAAATTTTTTAAATAATTATTGACACTGTGTAATCACCGATATTGCACTTGATCACGTCGGGGTCACCAATGTAGTGATGTGGTTATGTAAATGAATGCATCACTAACACTGCAATTAAAATATATAAAATTGCGTTTATTAAAGTACGTGATATAATACAAGTCAATAGTGTGGTGATTGAGATGCGTTCTCGTGAACTGCCGATACGCGAGTGTGATTTAATAATCACCATATAAGGATACCCGAAACTCGGAATATCCACACAAAAGGGAATTGAAAAGAATACGCGTTACAATGGTCAAGAGCGAGACAGGTATAAATAATAAGAGATAGAAAATATTATTTCTGCTCTTTGAGTACACGCGTACTGTAGCGGTTGCTACACCTTTTCATTCTGCCTTAGCCACTGATCGCGTCCAGAACTCAAATACACTCATTAACATCATTTCAACCTACTTGTCTTCACATTCTTCCAATAATTGAAAGCCTTCGGCGGGCTTGTTTGATCAAAATTACATGAAGAACTCGCGTTCTCGATGATAGTAAGGAAGAATATTGTAGTCATGCTTGTCATGCTCACATCACAACGTTTCAATGCTTAATTTTTTTCAAATTTAGCCCCCATTTCTACCCATGGTGTCCCCATTTCGCCACTCATTTGCGGTTAACTTCATATTGGTTTGTGTGACGACATGGGAATTACCACACTGTATCGTGAAGATGATAGTAGGGATAGTTCCGGGGTTGATACAGGGTGGAATACTATCATCTTCGAACGAGACTTCTTCATATAATTTTGATCAAACTTCGCCCGCCTTCGGCGGGCTCCACCCAATGGACGATGTGCATGGAGGAAATCGGGGGAAATCTGTTTGCTTTGTTCATGAAGAACTTTTTAAATTGGAGAAACTGTTTTCATTCATGGTTTTCAGCTTTCCTCTGGGAGATATAACAAATAGTATCTCTATATGGGCGATTCCACCAATTCTCGAATAGAATTTCGGCTCCAAATTTTGGGGCGCGACTTTTCAGTCCTCATCGATTAAAACCATTAAAATGAAGAAAATCCTAAATTCTAAACCATTTTGCCTCACTATCGAAGCAGAAATCAATGAATTTTGATTTTTGCATCAAAATTTTCTTTTAAGAATGACATGAATAGCTAAATGAAGAAAAATATACGAAATATAGATTTTCATCGCAAATTTTTTGAATTTTCTGAAAAAAATATCCTTTTTCGTCTTTATCCTTGTTTTCGAGGTGAAAATGCTCTTTGAAAACTTCAAATGCTTGTTTTGAATCGTTCCCCAAATTTTTTTTCAATTTTTTCATTTTTTTCTGAAAATTTGGAAAATTTGCTAGGAACTATATGATTTTTGGCCCCTGCTCGTGAAAACCCCGGCGACTGTAATTAAAAATTTGAAATTTAATGCTTATTAACAACTAACGATAAATGCAAGTTGAAAAGATGAATGTTGCGAAAGACATATGTATATTGATCACATTTTATAATTCTAAATGGAAAACATCAGTTGTCTAAATGTTTTCCATTTAGGATTATAAAATGTGATCAATATACGTATGTCTTTTGCAACATTCATCTTTTCAACTTGCATTTATTGTTAGTACTTAATAAGTATTAAATTGCAAATTTTTAATTACAGTTGCCGTGGTTTTCAAGAACAGGGGCCAAAAATCATATAGTTCCTAGAAAATTTTCCAAATTGTCAGAAAAAAATTTAAAAAATTGATAAAAAAATTGAGGAACAATTCGAAATAAGCATTTGAAGTTTTCAAAAAGCATTTTCACCTCGAAAACAAGGACAAAGGCAGAAAAGGATATTTTTTCAGAAAATTCGGAAAATTTGCGATGAAAATCTATATTTTGTATTTTTTTTGTCATTTAGCTACTCTCGTCATTCTTAAGAGAAAATTCCGATGCAAAAATCGAAATTCATTGATTTCTGCTTCGATAGTGGGGCAAAATGGTTTAGAATTTAGGATTTTCTTCATTTTAATGGTTTTAATCGATGTGGACCAAAAAGTCGCCTTCTAAAATTTGGAGCCGAAATTCTATTCGAGAATTGGTGGAATCTTCCATGTAGTCGGTCACGTATTTTTTAATACGCGATAATTAAATAACTCGTGAAACTCTAAATAAATTTAAATATTCGAAATCCAAATAAATTCAAAACAACGTTAATTGTTGGGTGCCAGGACGACCTTTTGTCCGAAATCAAAAAAATCGAAAGAACGACGACAAAAAAAAATATAATGAATCAGAATTAATTCCCAGGACAATATCCAACTAGTCAGCAACAAAAGGATTTCAAAATCCTCATGACCGCGGAGGCGGCTCGGTTCACTACTTCACCTGTAATTTTATCGAAACAGGAATACAGATTTCGAGATAAAATAAAATCAATTTTTGTTTTATAATCATAATTAGAGCGATATCTCTTTCAACTTCTGCTCTTTGAAAGAAAGAAAAATAGAATCACAATAATGATAAAATCAAAAAAATTTCTTTTTAAACAATGATAAATATTGCCGGTATTATCGAAAAAGTCTCACACAATTAATTCATCATGATTCGATACAATCCAATTTATTAGTAATAAAAAAATTAAAAAAAACATTGAAGAATCAGAACTAATTCAAAAGTCCCGACAAAATTCTCACTAACACAACAAAACGAAAATTAACAACACAATTTAAAATGTCGCAATTTAATAAGATATGGTCAGAAAATTCTGAAGTCAAAATTTGAATTAATTCTGATTTACCGCGAAAAGCATCTTAATGCTTCACAGTTACGTGACGATCGGCGTCCAGTAAAACCACGCCTTTATGATTTTCAGTCCAATGGAATTATAAAAAAAATTAAAAACATAATACGACAACAAGGTGCCGTTAAAAAAAATAAAAAAAAAATAATAATAATGAAATTACAAATACATCGTTAAATAGAAAAAATTGTCAAATTGAAAATTTTAAGACTCCGATCTTCGCACAAAAAAAAGAATAAAATCAGATAAATTAAATCACAATAAATTTAAACAAATTGCCCGAAAATATTTTCCGAAAAAAAAAAATTAATGAATTGACGAGAAACGAGAAATCAAACTAACAAATCGCGTTAATTTAAATTCGCGACACTAAAAAAAATCTAACACGTCACGGGAAATCCAAAAATGGCGGTTACCGGCGTCGCTAACACAAATTGTCCAAAAATTATGCCGAAAATAAATCACATGCTCACCGGAGTTTTCTTGATTTAACCTCAATTAGGTGAAGCCTTGATTTTTTAGAGTTTTCCGCCAATCATGTGGGAGAGTCCAACGGAAAAGTCCTTCCATTGATTTCCGCTATCTGCGTCGACAAGGTTACTATATACCCAGGTTGGGACAATGGCAAGTCGCTGTGCTCAATGGTCATGCGGGTGCGCCAGAATTTGTTAGGAACCGAGCCGAAGTGTCGCCCAAATGAAATGCACCATTCAGGTTACAAATTTAAAATTTTCTCTCCCTGTATGAAATGTTCAATTTGAAGCTTTTCTGTTTTTTCTTTTTAATGGTTCTAATCGGTTGATCATCTGGCCGTCAATCTAAAGCTACAGATGAATTAATTGAACAAATTAAACAAATCAATTGACTGCTATTAGAGGGAAAAACAATTCTGATGCATTTCTTGAGAGTTTTCTCGAGAAATTCTACTGTTTTTGCAATTTTTTTGTAAAATTTGAAACAATCCCATGTTCATTTCCATTTTTCTTTTATTTATATTTTTTTCTTCAATCGAAAGTATTTAAATAAATTCTTTGGATCCTATATTCGCATTCCTCAATGAGTGATGATATGGAACAGATCGAAAATGAAAAAAATTAATCTAAAAATCAGTTTATTTATGGTCATAAAATTAGCAGACATCTGGCAATTTTGTACATTCTTTTGGAGCTATAAATCATTTTAAAAGAAGTATTTTAAAAATTTGCACCTAAGAATTTTTCAATTTTCTACATGTGCTTATTTTTTTCAATTTATCTATTAAGGGGTAACACCACTGTAGAATTTTCAAAAAATCGATTTTTTTCCTTGCTTCAAAATTTATCTTGGGCTTCACAGAATACGGGCAAGAAAAGTTATGACCTGAAACTCATTTTTTCACGTGAAATTTTGAATTTTTCCCGAGGCATTTCTTCAAATTCATGGCCTGAGTCAAAACTTCAATCATGTTATTCTCGAAATATGATTTTTCAAATTGGCACGCAGCATAACTCCAATAATTTTCATTTGAATTTTCCACAGCATCTTGAAAACAATATTTCAAACAGAAATACGTAGGGGATTTTCAAAAAATTGATTTGCCCATTCTTTATTGATAAACTTGGCGATTTTTTGGCCGAAATTTAAATTTTTGCATTCAAATGGTCACCGGTTCCGCAAAAAATAATATTTTTTGAATCCCCTACGTATTTCTGTAGCCATGTATATCTAGACTGAGCTAATTTTTTTTGTTCAATTGAAATTCGCACCAGTTATACGGCCTGCCGCAGAGTGCTTTAAATTCGAGGGGTCTCGCAAGAATGGTTCTTGTGTCGTCATTTTTCGATATTTTTTGATGAATTTTTTCTCTGAAGACTCAAATATACGCTCAATCACTCCCTAAAATATCATTATTTTATTGCCACTTCATCTATAGAAGAAAAATAGCCAAAAACATCTCTTTTTAGAGTTTAACAGTGGTATTAGTCCTTAAAAGACAAAAATGTAAAGATTGGCACATGTCTGCTCTCGTTAGTATCATGTTCAGTTTTGTATTTATCGCTTATTT
Source organism: Aleiodes alternator (assembly GCA_963921955.1). NCBI lineage: Eukaryota > Metazoa > Arthropoda > Insecta > Hymenoptera > Braconidae > Aleiodes > Aleiodes alternator. The sequence goes on from OY998113.1 coordinate 6,105,567, forward strand.
TAGGAGAAGATGAAATAAATGAAGCATGATGGCAGATGCAGTGAAACGTCAAATAATCTTGAGCAAACGTTCTGGTCAATTTCATCCGTATTTATTGTAATTAGAGAAAAATGTCAAGCGAACTTTTTTGGAGAGCCATTCATGAGCTATCCAAAGGTCTCTCGCTAAATTCTTGAAAAACCAATAGTTCTTGAGATATCTATACAATAGATAGAATCATATTTATAGAAAGAGCTAAGACTTCATTCACGAGGATCTCTTAACGTGGAATCGGATGAGACGGGCATATTTTAGTTTTGGTGTTTCATTTTATGAAAATCGTAAGAAAAGCAGCTAAAAGCATAAAAATATGATAATAAAGTTGGCATAGATGAGATAATTTTCAACATTCGCATATAGTTTTTTTTTTAGATAATGGGGGGAGGCCGGGCAAAATGAGATATCATCTTTTGAAATACGCCATATTTGTTTCACCTCTGCTCTGATTAATTCTCAACAAAATTTTACGCGCTCGCGTTTTGCGGTCAACACTGAAGCTTTTCCTCGGAATCTGCACGGTCAGTAACTACGGAAAGCACAGAGTTGAGGGTTGAATCTGAACCACACAGTGGGGGCCCCAGTTACAAATTGGATTAGTTCATTAAAATGAAAACATTTTCCATATAGAAATGGACTGGGAACTGCGAAAAATATGAGGCACCCCCAGTTTCTCCGGTGATAAGTCTAATATTCAAGTACAACAAGCGATCTGAGTTCTCAACTTTTTAATTTTTAGAGCCGAAGTCCTTCAATTGACCTTCTTTGGGCCCTATTCTACAGATCCTCAAGATAAAATATACATTTCACATTGGTTTCCATAAAGAAATAAGCTGGGAAGTGCAAAATTTATAGGGCACCCTCTGTTTTCTCGGGAATTAATCCCATTCTCAAGTACAACGAGCAATCTGTATTGTCACTTGTGATTTTTCGAGCCAAAGTCCTTCAATTCGCCTTCTTTGGAGCCTATTCTACAGATCCCAAACATAAAATAGATATTTCACACTGATTTCCATGAAAAAATAGACTAGGAAGTACAAAATATATGGGGCACCCTCAGTTTCCCCGATGATTAATCCAATATTCACGTTCAACGAGTAATCTGAGTTGTCACTTCTGATTCCCGGAGTCAAAGTTTTTGAATTCAGCTTCTTTGAATCCTACTTTACAGATCCCTATAATAAAATAGACATTTCACATTGATTTCCATGAAGTAATGGACTGGGCAGTGCAAAATATATGGGCCACCCCCTGTTTTCCCGCAGATTAATCCAATATTCAAGTACAACGAGCAATCTGAGTAGTCACTTTTGATTTCCAGAGCCAAAGTTCTTCATTTCACCTTTTTTGGACCCTATTCTATAGACTCCCAGAAGAAGATAGAAATTTCCCATTGATTTCCATATAGTAATGCACTCGGAAGAGCAAAATATATTGGGCACCCCCTGTTTTTCCAGTGATTAATCCAATGTTCAGGTACAACGAGTAATCTGAGTTGTCGCTTTTGATTCTTAGAGCCAAAGTCCTTCATTTCTCCTTCTTTGGGCCCTATTCTGTTAATAATGATAAAACGGCATATTCTGCAGACATGCCCTTTGGTTTTTGATTTTTCCCTCAATTCAGGATTTCGTAAGAAGAATCGATAATAACAAAAAAGCATTTCTGCACTCAATAAGCACTTTTGATTTTATTTTCATGATATAGAGGTGTATCTCCCGTACATAGGTCTTTTCGTCTTCAATCATCTTCTTCGACTATACGAGTATATTTATAGACAAGCCCTTTATTATTACATAATTCCAACGTGAATTAAGAATTTGAAAAAAATTATCAGTAATAAAACACCGTCACCGATACGTCTTTTTGTTAATATCTCATTTTAAAAGATATAGGACAATTGATGAAATTGCTAACAATGTGCGAGATTGATTAAGCCAAATATATTTAATTCACAGAACTATACAATAAACTACACAATAATAAATTATAAAGAACAATAATGGAGTAATATTGTAATAATTTATGATTATTTATTTATTTATTTATTAAACAACCCAACAGCCGAGGCCTGATGAATTCAAGGCCTGATTACACAGAGAAAAATGTTTTCTTAATTTAAGTGAGAAAACTCACTTGATTTAAGTGAGTTTTACTTTCTTAAATTAAGTGAGAACAAGTCACTTGATTTAAGTGAGAAAACTCACTTGATTTAAGTGAGTTTTACTTTCTTAAATTAAGTGAGAAAAGTCACTTGATTTGAGTGAAAAGAGTCACTTAATTCAAGTGAGTTTTACTTTCTTAAATTAAGAAAGAAAAAGTCACTTGATTCAAGTGAGAAAACTCACTTAAATCAAGTGAGTTTTCTCACTTAAATCAAGTGACTTTTTCTCACTTAATTTAAGAAAGTAAAACTCACTTAAATCAAGTGACTTTTCTCACTTAATTTAAGAAAGTAGAACTCACTTAAATCAAGTGAGTTTTCTCACTTAAATTAAGAAAGCATTTTTCTCTGTGTGTATAGTAAAAACATTCACAAACATGGCAATTAATTTTTATGTATTTTTTTCTAGAATAAAAGAAAGGAAAAATGATTGAAATTATAATTTGAATTATTTCATACATACCGCTCATTGCAAGAGAAGTGAGGCGTCCATGAAAACACAGCTTACGCTGTGCTCCGTTCGCTATTGGCTCTCCCGTTTCTCCCCTAGATTGAGCACAGCGACAGAATTTAACACGGGGACATGCATTGTCCCAACCTGGGTATATAGTAACCTTGTGCGTCGATACTCCATCTCAGCAGTTCCTTGTTATCCTTGTCCATCTGCTAGCGCCTCCTTCCAACTCGGAGAGAAACTCCGACAAACGCGGCAATTCAAGGCGAAACATTCAAAAGAAAACGGATTAAGGAGGAACATCAGCTGAAATGAAAACTGTCAGATCACTCTGATTTTTTTTTTTCAATAAACTTCAATGTGTTTTAGAATTTGTGTAGAAATTAGAGAAAGATCAAAAAGCTCAATTTTTTAAAATGAATTTTTGAAAATTTTCAATTTAACATACGATCTAATGGCACTGTAACTTGAATTAAAAAAAAAATATATTTAGAGTGGTGATAAGTTTTTGAAAAAAATTCACGCGATGTTCTGTACTATCAATTTTCATTTTCGCGTTTTCTGAATAAAATTAATAAGCTGAATTTCGAGAATTCAATTAAAAACTGCCATCAAAACACAAGTTTTCACTCAATACGACAGCCATTTGCAAAAACGTGGCAGCGCTGCACTCTGACGACAGTACGAGGAGTGGGGGCTCGGAAGCGCGCACTATTTCAAATAATTTAATTTAAGTACCTCCAGTTTTTTTTTTATAATTTGGGGAGGGGAATGAAAAATAAGCTATTTAACACAATATTCGTGACGGTAAAGAAGAAAAATAATTTTGCGTATGAAAGTACAGAGGATAGGGCATGAAAAAATGCAACTTTATTCCTTAAAAAAGCCTTATTTCGCGCGCAATGATACTGGTAACATAATTTTCCTGTTTATCAGCTCGTTGCCACTCCTAGAACTGCGAGACAACGTTGCCACGTTTTCCATGAATTTTTGAAATTATGAAAAATTATTATTTTCGGGTAAAAAAAATAAAAAACATATGAGGATGATATTATTTGAGAGTTTGAAAACCGAAAAAAAACATTTTTCATAATTTCTTGAAATGAGTCGAAAGTTTTACTACATGAAATTTTAGTTATTTAGGGTTGGTGGAGAGCGTCGGAACCTTTGATGTTTCTCCACTCCCCCATACCCCGCAGAGGTCTGGTGTTCCTCCTTAATTAAGAAAAAAATATTCTTTCTCGTTTCTCGGGACCTTCTGTCTTGATGCTTCCTCAAAAAATGAACATTCACCGCCATGATATCGGTCTAAAAAAGAAAAAAAAAACATTTGTAACAACCAAAAATATGGCGTTACAAGGCATAGGATCTTTTCTATACAGCATTAAATTCTCTACAAAAAAGTCAGTGGTGGTATTTCTCTACTCTTAATTGCCTAAAAGTTAGAAGTGTTGGAAAATGAGTCATTCCAAAACGGAGCATTTTGCGACACCTTCTAATGTTCCTAACTTTTAGTCAGAAAAAGATAGCAAAATATCCCCTGACTTTTCTCGTAGACAATTCAATACTCTACAAATAGGTTCTTTGATCTTATCTTCATGTGTTCCCATTTCCCAGAAAAAAGCTGGAAACGGTAAAAAAAATTGGCAATCTTCAACATTTTTTATAAACAAAACCAATAATTTTCCCCCAATTTTCTCCATGCACATTGTTCATTGGGTTCCAAGCCTCCAAGTGATATTTTTCGGAGGGTTTTGACGCATTTCAAGTAAATATCCGCGGGTTTCACAAATTTACCGAACCTTTGGTAAATGTGTATAATAGAGCCCAAATAAACATTAATTAATTTAATTTGAAAAATAGGCTCAGGAAGGGAGGTGGCGAATAGTGATGTAATATATCTTGGTCAGAGATTTGAAGGGAAATATAGGAACTCGCAATAGCTCAGTTGGTAGAGCACCTGACATATTTTTTACATTCGCTGAGTATAGATATTATTCGAAATTACAAAAATGAATTATAAACCACATAAAAAGTTATGTATATTGTTTTTTTATGAATGATGTTAGGAAAATGAATTACTTCTCTTTCCTTGCATCAACGCTTCCCGAGTCAAAAAATAAGTCGTCGTAAAATGTAGTTTTGACTGCTTCGAGTGTCATTTCTTTTGTTCTCCAACCTTTTTCCATGTCTTCATTTGATGTTTTTCAACATCAAAGACATCAACAATTTGGAGGGAGTCAAAAAACTTCAATTTGACGGTCGCCATCGGCGTTTTACCTTTTCCTGCACCATCATACGACACTAAAATGAAGATTCGAAACGACAAACGGACAGAAACTTCATAAGTAGTCGAATTGGTGTTACAGGTCTTCAAAAAATTTTGACCCCCGTCGAGTACGGACGGTCACGGGTATAATAATAATGAAAATTTTATGGTCCCCCTGAAATTCTCAAGAGAAAGATGGGGCTATCATTTTGTCAGGCTAAGTTTTCCTTCATTTAGGAACTTCGAAAATTATCAAACTCAATTCGATATTGAAAAATTTTAGTATTTGTTGAAATTAAAAAATTTTTATCATGCTGTAGGCTCGACATTTTTGATGCATTTTCAGAGGATGAATTTGATGAAATATCAAGTGAAGAAAATTTGTTTGAAAATGTCAATTTTTTTAATCGATTGATATTTTATGCGTTTCTCAGATACCAAACCCGCAATGGTCAAAGGGCTGCCAGTGTGCCGTACTGGGTACAGCTATACTGTGGTCCTTTTTCCATCAGGTATGTCCCATTTTTATGACGAGGGGGTGATAAAACAAAATATACCGAAAAGTACGAAGGTTCGAGGTATTTTCCCGCTATTTTTGGGAAATTAAAAGACCAGAGGCGTCGAAAATTCAGTCTTAAACCAGCCCTTGTAAGGAGTGCATCGTTCAAGGCAGTCGAAGTGAATTTATGTGTAAAGTGTTGTGCTGTTTAGTTCGCCGTAATTTCTGCATTAATTTTCTGGATAGTGAAAAACAAAAGTGATATTCTGCCTGTTAATTTCATTCGAGACAAAATTCCTTCTATTAGCTCTTAAGACGCTATTACCATGGACCCAGTTACCGGACATACCCCAGTTTACGGAGGTAGTGGCAAGATATACTAATAATCAATATTTTAGTGAGAAAAGCAGATTTTCAATACTTGCAAAGTGTCAAAATAAAAAACGATTGAATTGTTCGATTCACTGGAATGAAATCTTTTATCATTTCAATAACTTCATTCTCACTGTCCAGATACTAGTGCCATTCCCTCAACTTTTCGATAACTAGTGCTTCCATCATATCTTTAAAATATGTAAAATATAATTCATATGATGTATTAGATATATTTACGTGTTTAGACATATGATATGTTAGATGCATGGACGTATACATAATATTTTCATCATTCTTCATTGAAATAGCCTGCCTTTAGTGATCTGTATATGTATACTTTTCCCAATTCGAGCGTAAATAAATGAACCAGATTTTTAATTTTCAAATGAGTGTTTTTAATCGTGCAAAAAAATGGGGAAATCCCCATTTTTATACCTATAATCCCAGCCTTCCTCAAGCCATAAAAGGATTAGAGAGAGATAGACATATCCTCCAAGGGTCATAAAAATGAAACTATCCAACGTCAACTCGAAGTCAAAAGTCGTCCTACCCTCATTAAATATTGAAGTCGAACGAAGATTTTTGATGGTATGAGTCGTCGTTTTTGAGTAACGACGATACAAAACGATATTCTAACACCGAATGATTTCAATACTTTTATGACTTCTAGCGAAATGAGCATCGTTTAACTTCACGTTGATGTTGGAAATCTTTAAAATACCTCCGAAAACGAGGACTCTTTTGCTGTCAAAACTACATCTTATGAAGGCTTATTTTTCGACTCGGGTTCATATTGTTAAAAAGTGGAAGTTCGAGAGATGTTTGTATCCATCAACTTCACTAATTATAACTTATAATATTAATGATTATAGTTTTTTCTACACTGTTTTCTACTGTACACATCGCGTGAGTTGTGCCAAAAGCTCGTATACGCACTTTTTTGGATTTTTTTATAAATTTTGGGCCAAAAGGTCGTATAAACACTCATTTAGGGAATAGCGAATCTCCACGTTTCAGACGATTCTGAATCATCCTAGATGATCCCTGAATGAGGTTTTTTTACGACCTTCTGGTTCAAAATCGGACAAGTTGAACCAAAAAGTCGTATAAACACTCATTTAGGAAATAGCAAACTGGGAGAAAAAACAGAAACTGATGTTTCTGAGAATCCCTCTCTTTGAAAAAAAAATGAGATAATTCGGAAGAGCCAAGAATTTGAATTATTCCGCAAAGGTTGATGAGAAAGAAAAGAAATGAATACGATTAGATGGAAGATTATTCGGTTGGAAAAATCAGAAACTTGGCCTTTTCGCGTCCGAATTCGAATTAAAATCATTGATGGAAATCCAAAAGGCCAAGTTTCTGATTTTTCCTACCGAATAATCTTCCATCTAATCGTATTCATTTCTTTTCTTTCTCATCGACCTTCGCGGAATAATTCAAATTCTTGGCTTTTCCGAATTATCTTATTTTTTTTTCAAAGAGAGGGATTCTCAGAAACATGTACTTGGCCACATTTTTTTTACAGAAACATCAGTTTCTGTTTTTTCTCCCAATTTACTATTTCCTAAATGAGTGTTTATACGACCTTTTGGTTCAACTTGTGTGATTCTAAACCAAAAAGTCGTAAAGAAAACCTCATTCAGGGATCATCTAGGATGATTCAGAATCGTCTGGAACGTGGAGATTTACTATTCCCTAAATGAGTGTTTGTACGACCTTTTGGCTCAAAATTTATAAAAAATCCGATAAAGTGCGTGTACCTTCTGGCACAACTCACGCCAAATATTTCAAATATTATTTAAAATCATCATATTTTATTGTGGCATTCAATTTGGAAAGTAAATGACGTTGACATGAACGCTTCAACACATTCTAGTAGCTTGAAGTGAGGCTGAGATAACGTACGTTGCATTCCTGCTACGAGTTAGCTTGGCCCAAGCTGGAACTGCCATTTAAAAGCAAGCTTGGGTGCACAGTTCTGAGCAGCCCTGCGGCAAGGTTACCCAAACATGTTTATAGCTAACCTTACTGCGCACGGAGGAACCATGGTTGCACCAAGCTTGCGTTTCGCAACATTGCGCTATCTGCGTCGCGCCAATGTTGAACCTCGCAGATGCCAGATACATTTCTACCTGGGTACCTATGCTTGACATAGCTATAATCACCATTTTTTTATAGGAAATATTCTTATGTTCACATGGGAATAATTCCTATGTTATAATAGGAATTATTCCAATGTTAACATAGGAAAAATTCTCATAATATACAGGAAATATACCTATAAAAAATGGGTAGTTATCCTTATTAACTTCCCGAAAAGGGAAGCTTATGTAATGACCCCGAAAATGGAAAATCGATTTTTCGATCGATCTCCATGTTTTGAGACCTCCCCAACATTTTTTGATGGTTTTTACGATCATGTCTGTGTGTGTGTGTGTGTGTGTAGTATGTGACCAATTTTTTCGTTCACGTTTTCTCGTAAATCAATAAAGCGATCGAGATGATCGATGCTGCAATCGAAGCATCTCGATATAAATTCAATCTGATTAGTTTTTGATTGAAATCGATACAGTACTTCCTTAGTTTTTTAAGAGGGATATTATTAAATTTTTCTTAACTTCCCTGAATGTGAAGTCTATGCATTGCCCCTGAAAAGGAAAAATTGATTTTTTTATTGATTTCCATATTTTGAGATCTCCCCAACATTTTTTGATAGTTTCCACGATTATGTCTATTGTTATCTATCGTTTATATCATTCATCATTTTTTCTGATAGTAAGTGAGAGAAATCATTGGGAAGTTCTTAGTGCGGCTTGAAGGCACACTCATCACTATACATTCTCACTACTTCCTTCTAATCAGCAGTAAGGCACTCTTCCATTCGCGAGGGAGCGTAGCGAGTGAGCAGCTACGCACTCCTTTATTCGCGAGCGACTAACTGCCCGAGCAGAAATTTGGTCCGGCATGCCGAAGTTCCTCTGTGCCCAATCCGGGCTGAACTACGGTAGACCGGATACGGCATGTCCAATCCCGTCTAGATTTAGACCAATGAATGTTTGCCATGGCTGATCCACAATTGCGGTTCATCTACGGCAAAAAGCCTAAGGTCCAGATCATGACTTGATTTCAATTAGTAGGAGAAGAAAATCAAAATTGAGATGAATATTGATGGTCAAGAATTTTTGAGTCCAAATTAGAAATTTTGGGAAGAAAACGTTCCTAAAAGCTTGTCGGAAAAACAAAATTTCTAAAAAAATCTTAATTTCAAAAATCTAAAAAAATGGGTAATTCTGAGAAAATTGAAAATTTACGAATTTTTTCTTTCCCAATCCTCCAAAGAAGAAAGAAAAATCATCTTCAAAATTTCACGATGAACAGAAAAGGGTGTTAAAAGTATCACGATGACTTGCTCATCACGAAATTTGCAGAATAATTAATGATGGCCCTTCTTGCATAACCGTTCATTTGCCCGACTCTTCCCTATATAATCATTCTATTTCAATAAAGAATATGTAGAAGAAATCCTATTAATTGCAGACAAAGTACTGTAAAATATAGTCAGGATCCAAGTGTTATATGATAAAAATTGTTTGACAAATGCAGAACAATCATAATAATGATTATTATTATAATAATAACAACTCGTTTTTAATCGGAAAATATTTATTTAGTGGAAAAAGCGGTAATTCACCAGTTTCATTCTGCCAAATATTACAAAATTTTTCAATAATTTTACCAAGTTTTTTGAATTAAATTGATGTGTCTTGATGTACACTCTAAAAAAAATATACTAGTGACAAGTATAAAAAGTACTTGTCACGAGTACTTTTTTGTACTTATCACAAGTACTTCTTTATACCTGTGACAAGTACTGTCTCGTACTCGTCACAAGTGCTTTTTTATACTTGTCTTGACTTTCCGAAGGCATGACTAGAACTAATAAAACACATTTGTAGCCTGTACGGTTGCGTCAATAATTATTATCGGAGTTTATTTAATAGGAAATTGCCCACTGGAATGCGAAATACTGTAGCTTTTAGGAGAAAAAAATCGTTGACAATAAAGAAGAGCAAAATCATTTTTTTATTTTTCGGTAAAACTAATCCGAGATGAACAAAATTTAGCTTACGGTAGAATCCCAGAGTAGGAATGAGTTCGTTGAGCATCTAGAATTATGTATTTTTTATTGATCGAACAATATTATAACAATGGGGAATTCTTAAAAAAAAAAAAAAAAAATTATTCAAGCAGATTTTTTTCATTTTATGTAATGAATAACAAATTTTAATGAATTTTTAATACTAATTTGAGTCACCCTATCTAGTAATTCACTGCTACCAACCGTACGCTCATATGGCGCGCATTCTAACCTTTCATTTGAATGTGAGCCAAGGCGCATTGCCATGATAGATATATGAGTACTCCCATTGTATATATTTCACCATGAATCAATTGCGGGCCAGTCGTGGACGATTTGTAAAAAAAACAAAACTTCAGCAAGTCGAAAAAGGCGTTCAGAATTTGCATTCTTATAATACGAAAAGAGCTCGGGCTGAAACTGATGAGACAGAAAAAACATGCTGTGTTGAAGGCTCACGAGTAATGGACATTGCTTTTGTGGCTGATCAAATGACATGCTTCTCAGCTTCATTGAAAAAGAGCAAAAATTTGGTTTGGCATCAATCTTCCAAATCCGGTGTGATTGTTGTTGGGAGGTTCATCAAACCATTTGAACTCTCGTTCAAAATCAGTTCTTTAAAAAAAATATATATAAAAAATAATAACATCGTTGGCGGGTTACATTGTAACATTATGAGAAAAAAAATGATAAAAAATAATAACAATAAAATCATTCTTTAGTGCTCCCGAAATTTCATAATTCTCTTACAATAATTCAACGACTGCATTGCTTCTACAGGTATAAATATAACCTATTTTGTGTGACGTGCTCCATGTTCTACGTTTTTTTTTTATTTGTTCTATGTTCATTCCCGATATTTGTTCAATCACTAATTCTCGCTGCTTTATTAATCCTTTTTTCCTTCAAAATTGACATTTCAAATATTTTCATACATTTTTTATTAATTATTTATGTTTTTTGACACGAGCATTAGCCTAGGAAGAAAAAATCTCTAGGGCAGCACGTGCACACTGTAAACAGAGAGAGAGAGCCACCGACATCTGAGTGAGATAGTCGCGTGGTTATTTATTATAAAAAATCATTAAAAAAGAACGGCACGGCAAAAACTATTTTTTTTTGATCAATTAATAAAGCTTAAAATTAATTCTTTCCCCTGAGAAGTTTTTTTTTATAGGTGAACTGTGCCGTTTCCGAGCAAATAGCCCACTTCCGGTCATATTCGGGCACTTTGCTATTCCATCAATGTAATTTTAAGCAACTTTGATAATTAATATCTAATAAACTACACGGCTAGGGTGACTCAAATTGCACAGAAAAATGAAAAAAATATGATCTTTAAGAATAAGTGAAAAAAAAACGGGGGTCAACTGTGACCGAGATCTCTGGGAAACTACCTTAATACACACAGAAAACACTGAGCGTGGAACACGCACAGAAGTGCGTAATCTCTGCACATGTGGGCGTACTTCACGTGCTCACAATCGAACGTGATTTACGACACTCGGTGCTTGATAGACACATACGTGTGCGTGATCTACGCACTGTGTGTGTGCGATCTACGCACACGTGCGCGTGATGTCCACACACGGTAAATAAGCGGAATAGACGTTAATATGGGATCGAAAAGGAGTTTTTCCAGTTTGTCGTGATTATCTTGGTGAATAAACGAGATAGAGCGAAATGGACATGAATTTGGGATCAGGCAGTAGTTTTCCAGCTTATCACAATTATCTCGGTGAATAAGCGAGATAGAGCCAAATGGATGTCAATATTGAATCAGGAGGGAGTTTTTTCAGCTTGTCACTAAAATCTCGGTGAATAAGTGAGATAGAATGAAATGGACGTTGATATGGGATCACCGGAAAGTTTTTTCCGTTTTTCGCTATCATCCCGGTGAATGAGTGAGATAGGGCGAAATGGACATTTATATGGGATCACCGGGGAGTTTTTTCAGATTTTCGCTATCATCTCAGTAAATAAGCGAGATAGAGCAAAATGGACGTTAATATGGGATCACCGGGGAGTTCTTCCAGATTTTCGTGATTATCTCATATCAACGTCTATTTCGTTTATTACCGTGTGCGTACATCACGCACACGTGTGCGCAGATTACGCACACCTGAGCGCAGATCACGCACTTGTGTGCGTACATCACGCACTCGTGTGCGTAAATCACGTTTGATTATGAGAACGTGAAGTACGCCCCCATGTGCAGAGATTAGGCACTTCTGTGCGTGTTCTACGCTGAGTATTTTCTGTGTGTACTCATTTTGTAGAAAAAATTGTCTACTTTCGAACGGTGGAATAAAAAATAGTACTGTTCCTAGGAAGAGAGCTGAGAAAAATCGTGATTTTTGAAAAAACTAATTTATCGAACACCTTTACAAGAGACTTCTTCTGAAGAATCTGAAATTCTCACCATTTGTGGGGCTCATTGAGATGAATCTTTTAAGCTGAACTTGGATGTAATCGCTTGGATAGTTTTCAAGATATAACCTCTTTTCATAAAATGGTTTTTGGCCAATATCTCAAAAACTACTGGAGCGATTTCGCCCAATTCCAATACCAAACTTTTCGTTCATTAGATGCACAAACTCACGAAATTTAAAGTCCCTAACTCAAATAGTTTTTGAGCTATCGTGTATAGTAAATTCAGAATAAAAAACACTGTAATTGAAATTATCTGCAAACGGTAAATCTCAGCACAATTTACCCCGAGTGAAATTGTGAGTCTAAATGAGAAGTATTTCATCGCTGAGAGTGGGGGCTGTAAATCAATCTTTCGCGCAGAAAAATCGAAAAAACGATTTTTCGAAAATTTGAGTTTTCTCGAAAAGTACTCAACCGATTTCGCTCAAATTTCATTGACAGCAATTTGCATAGGCAGGGAAAGTACTGTCAAATTTTCAGCTCACCAAGTATTACCGTTGCGGAGCAATGAGCTGATATCTGTCACACATACACATACACACACACACATACATACAGACATTTTTTAAAAATGTCATTTCTAGGCGTTTTGGATCATTCTGAGTCATATTCCGATGAAATCTCGAAATCGAAAAAAATCACGTTTACAATGCTTCCATTCGGAAGCAAAAAAATATAAATATTAATCAAAGAGAAATTAAAAAAAAAAATAAACGATTGTGAAAAATTATTGGGCAATTTCAAGACTGATATCGATTGGAATTCGTACCGCGGAATTGGGGGGAGCGATGTTGGAAACATTTTCGTCAGAAGTAGAGCAGCCGAACTTCGGTTACGCGAATTACGTGCAATAATCGTTTCGAATTTGTTGTGGGGATAAGAGGGTCATGAACTCGGTTCGAATTTTGGATAGCTATAGGGTTCTCGATATTCGGCTACTCGATATAGAATCGAGTTACGATACTGACTCACCATCCCAATATACAGGGCTTGACGTTGGGAAGAATATCGGGCTTACTCGTGGAACCAATATTCAAGCCCCGGTATCGTTTCGTACTTTGGCCTTTGATCGACTTGCCCAAAATCGTATAAAACAATTTGGCCTGAACACTGGCCACCCCGTGGATGTCGGGAAACCTTACATAGGACACACGGGGTCAAAATAACCCCACTCCATTTTCTGAGTGCTACATCTCAAAAACTATACATTCTTTCCGAATTTATGTTATAAAGTTTTTTGTAGATGAAACAATGTACTGTCGAATGCAATCATCATTGGTTTGATTCAACTATTTTTTGATGGTGAAAAAATCAATCGAAATTGGACCTCTTTTCTAAAGTCGGCTGATTTGAATAAAAAAGCTTATAAGCGTCGGAGCTGAGTATTTCAAATATTTTCATTCGTTTCATCATATTCTAGGGCAAAAAAAAATTCGGGGTTAAGATAACCCCGAGGGTTAAGAAAATTTCACCAGAATTCGGAACCTCTTGTTAATTTCTACTTTTTTGTGTATTCTTTATTTTCAAATTCGTTGTAATATTGACTGAAAAAAGTCAATTTTTATCTCTATCTTCACCGTTCCCCCCGATTTTCTGTAATTAGCGAACTCCCTGGATCGTACATTACACTTTTTGATATTTCAATTAAAATTTAGACTTCATTGTCCGTATCCAAATTTCTAAGAATATATCTGTTGAATCATTGGATATTGCGGTCGAACGAAATGAGAAATAGTTACGATGATCCATCATTATCATTATCAGGAGAAGCCAATGGGTGGAAAATGAGTAACTCAAGTATTCGCAGTGCAGGATCGGCATTACCATCTGAACAGGGTTACATACACGGATATATTCCTTCCTGAAGAACGCTTCCTTTTTTTTTCTTAGTAAAAAAGTCCTCGATGATAAGGTCTAAGAGTGATGGTTTGGAGAAGATCTCTATTCTGATCTTTGTGGTAATATTCACATGCTGTTCTTCTGCGATAATATTCCCTTCCGGAGAATCTCCATTTTTCTCCGAGAGAACGTTTTTTTCATCTCGTTTTAACTTTCGTTTTCGTTCTTGAGAAGTTCTCGATCTATGACTAGTTAGTTCTCGATGAGGTGACAGTAATAAGTACCTGAAATGCTTGTGACAAATATCTGAGGTACTAATATTGAGTACGTGAGATATTGATAATGAGGACCTGAGGTGCTTGTCCCAAACATCTAACGGTGCTAGCACTGAAGGGCTTCCATTTATGATATGATTGCTTGAGAACCAATCGGATGGAAATTTTGGAAAAGCAATAAATAATCAGGACGACATTAGGCCCGTCTTGTATGAATTGCAAATCAATGTTAACAATCGCCCCAACGCAACGAAACCAAGTATAACGAGTTTTCTTTTCTTAAGTATGAAGGAATATCATTGAGATCCTTAGGTGTGTTAATACTATTATACTGAAATAAAAATGTAGGAATAATGATGCGGGATGAAAGCGTTTAGGGATAGTTCTGATTGGGCGAATTGATATCTTCAATATCTTATAAATACTCAGTTTTTCGAGGATTATCTGAACGAATTCTCCATTATTTCCAGAAAAATTCGAGAATTTGTTGAATTTTAAAAGTCAAAATTTGAATTAATTCTGATTCACACGACAAGTACCTTAAGACTTGATAGTCGCATGGACGATCGCCATCCTTTAAAATGCACCTTTATAATTGCCAGCGATAACTCGAAATAATAAAAAAAAACATAATAATAAAAAAAAAAAATTAGACGAAACAATCGCCGTTATCGAAGAAAAAATAATAAAAATAATCAAAATTGTCGTCTAAAATTTATCGCTGAAAATTAAATTAAATGCCGACCAATTTTAATAAAAAAATTATTTAAATCACAATTTCTCAATTAATTTTCCCGACAATCATTTTCCGAAAATAAAAAAAAATAATTAGCGAGAAACGAGAAACATTAAACCATTTGCGTTTATTTAATTTCGCGAATAATACAAAAAAAAACTATCACGCCACGGAAAATCCCAAAATGGCGGTTACCGGCGTAACGACGCTAATAAAAAAAAATGTCCGAAAACTATGCCGTATTTTCTATGATGATCTCTTAATTAATTTTTATCATAATCAATTAATATCGAATTAATTATCATTTTCCAGACGTCCTTGATTTCCTTAATTTTCCGCCAATCAGAGTAGAGAGTCCAACGGAAAACTCCTCCCATCGATTTCCAATTTCTGCGTCGATAACTTCCTGGAGCAGCTCTCTGTGATTCTCGTCCGTCAACAAGCGCCTCCTTCCGGTATGAAGGAAAACTCCGGCAAACGCGGGAATATTCAAGGCGGAAAATTCAAAAATAAACGAATTAATTAAATCAAAATATTCTTTCTCGTTTCTCGGGACCTTCCGTCTTGGTGATTTCAATAAAATAAACATTCACCGCGATACCGGTCTAATAACAAAACAAATATTTGTAACGGCAAAAATATGGCGTTACAACATATATATTGACCTTCTAATTTCTATTATATCTTGAGAATTTTCAATGAAATGCGGATATAAAAAACAAGATACAGAAGATTGAAGGAGGATAGGCGTATAAAAAATGTGCTTCGAGGTAGCAGCATAGATATCGTTTATTGCCGAACAATAAGAGGACTGCTCTGCTGAATATTTTCCCTAAACTGTCTTTTCGGAGGAGAAATGGAGAAACTCATTCTTGTAAAATCATTAATAACGTTCGATTTGAAGTGGTGTAACTTCAGAGGGCTTTTATTTTTTGCATTACGATATTAGAATTGGAGATATTCCTGAAAAAACTACGAAATTTCAGATACTCACATTGCGATTGATATTCTCCCCTAAAGAGCACAGAAATTCCTCTATCTCTTCACTATTTAATGATAAAATAAATGTAAATACATGTAATTACATTCTTTCTTATGTTTTCCATGGTTAATGTAGATGTCAACATCAGCTGGTTGGGATGGCGTACTCGATGGCATTATAAACGAGGAGGATTGCCAAGAGCCAAACAATGAAGTTGGTTATCCTGGTAATTGTGGCTCTTCAACAATTGGAATTGCATACTTGCTATCGTATCTCGTCATCAGCTTCCTTATCGTCATCAACATGTATATCGCAGTGATATTGGAAAATTATTCACAAGCGACCGAAGATGTGCAGGAGGGATTGACCGATGATGATTACGATATGTATTATGAAATATGGCAGCAATTTGATCCAGATGGTACACAGTATATTAGATACGACCAACTCTCGGACTTTTTGGATGTACTCGAGCCACCGTTACAAATACATAAACCGAATAAGTACAAGATCGTGTCGATGGATATCCCCATATGTAAGGGTGACCTTATGTTTTGTGTGGATATCCTCGATGCTCTCACTAAAGACTTTTTCGCCAGAAAGGGTAATCCAATTGAAGAGAGTGGAGAGTTGGCCGAAGTACAAACTAGACCTGGTGAAGTTGGTTATGAGCCAGTATCGTCCACACTGTGGCGTCAGCGTGAAGAGTATTGCGCTAGATTGATACAGAATGCATGGCGCAAACACAAGCAGCTACGTCTAGGTGGACAGAGCGAAGAGAGCGATGATCCTGATACTGATCCACGTGTTGTTAGGCAAACAGCTGTTTTAGTTGAATCAGATGGATTTATAACTAAGAATGGACATCGTGTTGTAATACATAGTCGGTCACCAAGTGTAACATCACGCACTGCAGATGTCTGATCTCAGCTCGAAACTCAAACGACGTGTCATTTGAAGAAATCATAATTACTTGGGAGAATAGAAGGGAGGAAGAGGATTTGGAACATATAGAAAATAAGTGCAGCCGCTTTTTTAAAAATGAGAAATAATTAATAAGATTTATTGATAATTAATTGATTAATAATGAATGGAAAAATCATCAAGCTCATCGCCGCTCTCTATTTGTATCTCTGATCGCCACTCGGAAACTTTCATTGACTCTTTGCTGAAATTCCCGCGCCCCGTTTTGAATATCGTGTGCTAATTACTAATCAACAGCCTTATAGTTTTATGAAACGATATTCAAAAAAGTACATGAAAGAATTACTAATATATAAATGAATGAAAGATGAATAATTGAAAAAGTCATTTCTCCAACGAGTTGCCTTCTCCAAGAACAAAACATATTTTTAAAAATCGGACTGCATTAAATAATTACAAATCATTCAAAATGAATTTAAAAATAACTCAATGAAACGTCGTTTGAAAGGTTTCGATTGATTGAAAGAAAAACAAAGACTCTCACCTTGAGACTCGTCCAATTAATATAGTAATAATTAATTCATTAACAACAATCGAGTACGTCTCGACGCCGGCCCACGAGATGTTCAGAAAAACCGTCATCCCCATCACCACTCCCTTCTCCCCATTGTTCTCACTTGCTTTGAATGCTCCGAATACTCTGGAAAAAACTCCTCTTTTTCATTGTTCAAATTTGAGGAAGGAAAAAAAGAGAACGGCATTTTTCGTGCAAAAATAAAATCTTCAATTGGATTGTCGGATTTGCTTCCCCTAAATAATTGAATTCGACAATCAGTAAAACCGCAGGAATAATTAATTGATGAATTAATCATAATGTGTTTATGAGGGTGATCAACACAGTGTCCAATCAATGAAAAGCAAAAGAATGAAAAACTTCATCTCATCGTTTTCATCATTGGAAAGTTATGGAAAATTATATTAATGTGAACAGAAGAATTCCCCCGACGTTGGAATCGATCGAAGTATAGACATATTCACACATACACCGATACAACACACAATCACACCAAGGGATGAAAAAATTAATGACTAAATTATGATAATGGAGAAATTAATTGAACAAACTCGTTCCACCGCATCATCGCATATTGGCTGAATTTGTGAAAAAAAATTCTGATTTG
The DNA here is from genome assembly GCA_963921955.1 of Aleiodes alternator. NCBI lineage: Eukaryota > Metazoa > Arthropoda > Insecta > Hymenoptera > Braconidae > Aleiodes > Aleiodes alternator. The sequence goes on from OY998113.1 coordinate 6,123,872, forward strand.
TTTTTCTTTCCTCTGTCTCTCTCGCTCTCTCTCTCTCCCTTTATCTCTCTAGATATCTATCTCTCTTTGAAATAATTGTAAAGAACGCGAAGGATAATTCAGCCACTTTGTCAAATTATTATTATTATTATTTCATGTATTTTTTGATCATGTATATATATATATTTTTTGCTATCGCACAAAGAAGATAATGTCCACGATTTACTTTGATTGATTGAATAAATGCATTCACTTAATTAGGTGCGGAAATGGGCCTTTACCGTACGTCTAGCGCGCTGTAAAAACCCATTTACCCACAGAATGAAGTGAAACTATGCACAATACACGTCGAGTAGGGCATTTTTGATGATTGTGATTACATCAGTGACCTTCGCGTCGGAATATAAACCTCACAATCGTCAAGATAGCCCACCCACGACGTGTAACGTAATATACTATTTCTTTATAATTATCCTTTTAAGCATCGGCTGCACATCACTTAAAATTATAAATAAAATTATAAATATATAAATATCAAATTATAAATAAATGTAATGTAGCTTTTTTTATCCGAGTAAATGAGCGACTGCATCACGGAACATTAACAAAATCAATTAATTTTCATTTGATATGAATGGAAATGAGAAAGATACAGATGAACTCCGAATAATGGAAAATAAGTGAGCATTGTGATTGTCATTACGAGTATCTTTACAAGCACACACTGAAATCATGATAATTGAAATTTAGAAGCAAAAATTGAATCGGATTTTTTGTCAGTATTTAAATGAAAAAAAAATTAATAATTGGAAGAAAGAGACAGTGAGCGCAATTTCAATGGTCAACATTGGCATTTTTACGTTAAAGTAACGAAAATCCAACTTTTTTAATCGTGAATAATGTACATGTGAGTGTCAAATGTGCGCATGTGACAAATCAGTTTTTCCAGGAAAATTCCTCAATTGTTCATACATTCGTCGATGCACATTTATCGGCTACGCTTCATGCTTTATCTATCAATTTATTATATTTAACACTCACTTATTTTGTTCTTTATTGAGAAAAAACGAGTGGCAATTCTCTTTGCCTTTTCCCCACAAGGCACAGAGAGCTGATCACTTGATAAATTCCTTTAATTAAATAACGAATATCAATAAATATGGCATTTGTGAAGGAAAATTAATAAAATTACGTGGTTGACGGTGAGAATGCCCATTTTCAATTGAAATATGATATTTGTGTATATTGTTAATCTTTACTTCGATGAGGTGGTGAGAATGTGTGCAGTGATTGATTTATTAAGTGGTGAAATGAGTATGTGGAATTAGTCAGCATTAATTTGATAGGATCTCCATTATGAGTAGATTTCCGACGACGTACCTCCATACCCCAAGTAGGAATTCAGGTCATTATCAAGGCTGACCGAGCCTTTACACAAGGCTGGCTGAACCTCAAATCAGCCTCGAAATCAAGCCTTGGTAAGGCCCTGAGGAACCTCAAAATGATAACACAGTTTGAGCCCTGAATGACAGACCCTTCAATGGCCTGGTTTGCAGGCTCATTTCAAGTCTTTAATAATATAGTTTTAAGATTCAAAAAATTCTGAATTCCAGGCTCTTCCTAAGGTTTCTTCAGGGTTTAAATCAGGTCATTATTTGGAGGGTGTCTAAGGTCTGTATTCGAGGCTCACTACCGTCATTTAAGGATTACGAAGAAGTGCCTGGTTTGAGCCTTTTGTGAGACCTCGTCGGACCTCAGGTCAGCCCCATTAGTTTTTGAGAATAAATTTAAATACATATTTTTATGTTGATTAACGTCAACAGTTTTTATTCACTTCAAGTGGAGTTATAGCATAAACTTTGAATTTGAATCCACGAACTCATAAACTTTCAAATCAAATGTATGAATGTAGTTATAGATAAAATGTTGAAAAAGAATTTTAAAAAAATGAAGACGAGTGAAAAACTACTACCCCTTTTTCTTGGAAATCGAAATCAAGTATATTTTGTCTCATTGAGGCTCAAATGAGCTTCTCTTGAGTCTGATTGTAGTGAGCCTGGCAGGAGAGACGTTTGAGCTAAATACCGACGAGTCTATTTTTACTCAGATTAGTATCAGGCTCTTCCGAGTCTCGTTATGAACAACCTCATTCAGTTGAGACTGATTCGAGCCTCTTTTGAGGTTGCTCTTGCACAGCATCAGTGACATAGTCTACTACTAGCCTATTTTTGAGCCTAGTCTGACGGGAGTAGGCTGGTTTGAGCCTCATTTGATTGTAGCCTCACTGAGTCAGGCCTGTATAAGGCTCGAAAATGGTTTCAGCCATGAATAATTCCTACCTGGGACCTTGTTCGTAGAGAATTCAATTTAATCGTTTTACTACTTGATGAATCAGAGGGAATTTAATCTGAGAGGAAATAAGTGCTTGTCAATGGCGTGGTTCGTTGAGGAAAAAAACAATGATTTGAATGCCATTCAGGATTGTTTGATGATGAGATAATAATTGAGGATAAACGACGTACGATGTACGTATTTCATTTACGCTCACGCAAGACAAGAATGAACCCCTATTGAAAAGGAGCAAATTATAGTTATTTCTGATGTCCGTCGAATAGCCTCATATAGATATAAAATTTTCAATTCTTAGCTTTAGCTCGTTCACGCGGAATAATCGAAAGAATAAAATTTATAAGTGAATAAATATATTTAATTGAAAATCGTGTGGTCGTGCGCGTAAATGAATTAGGTAGTTTGCGTCTTAAATAAATGTTTTGGCAGTGAATAGAAATAACGTGATGCGCTTTATCTACACGAAAAGGATGGACGAAGCATATAAATAAAGCTGCAAAAATGAGAAAAAGGCAAAAATGTTCATTACTTTAAGCTATAGAAGCTCAAACCATAACGACGGAAAATCAATGGAATTTGAATAAAAGAAAATGATTGTAAATTGATTGTACAAGAAATGGAGGAAACTTTGAAAAGATAGGGAGAAAAAGAATGAAATGGATAAATTACCAGTATGTAATGTCACGCCTGCTTTGTCAAGATTTTCTAGAATTTTCATCAGCATTCATAAATTGAAGGAAAGCAATATTGATGCGAAATTATATTAATTTGAGTTTTTTTCTAGGAAAAATGGAATTCATGATTTTCTGATGTTTCCGTTATTTTATCAGGGAGTTGGATAAATTTTCATAGGAAAATGATACAATACAACCAATTTTGGAAGTCCACTTATCGGACTAATGCAATAAACAGAAATGAGCTGTTAAATTTTTTATCAGACATTTTCTTCATTCTGGAATCCCAACGACCAGATTTGAGATATCCGTCAGCATCTATCTTACAAAATAATTTACGTTAACAATATCTCTTGTATTATTGGTCTCACATTCGAATTGTATTGTATAATTTGCAGCTGAAATTCCCTTGGTTTTCTAGTGAGATCACCAAAATTTTCGAAATCCATTAAGGAGGAACTGCAGCAACTCGGAAAATACAAGGAAACGTGACAGAGTCCTGAAAATTGCTAAATAAGTTCACTGGATGATTAAAAATATGTACTAATTTTTTGGAATTGAGTGACCGTAGGATAAGGGAGGAAATGAATTTTAAAGTTGAACTTTTTACATGAAGTCATGTGGGTGATGGATAATTGTAGCACAACCACGTTATTACCGACTGGTCGGATATCTAGTATTTTCACGAAATTGACCGACCGCCTATATAACCCTACATAAAAAGTTCAACTTTGATATTTATTCTCTCCCTTATTCTACGGTCACTCAAATCCAAAAAATTAGTACATATTTTTAATCACCCAGTGAACTTATTTAGAAATTCTCAGGACTCTGTCACATTTCCTTTGTTTCGGGTGAGTTGCTGCAGTTCGTCCTCAACTTCATTTTTTATCATGGAAAAAGTCAGCCCTTCTTTCCTGTATTTTTGAATGACCAGAAAAATCTTCATCAACAGGATTTTTTGTTGCGGAAGCAAGAAAAATTATCATCGAAATTACGTTGAGGTCGATGCCTTGATTGCGAAGTGCTAGGAGAAAGTGAAATTTACTGAAAAATTGAAGCTTTCAAAATTTCTGTAATATGTGCAAATAATTCCGTCGTTTTCCATTTATATATGTTCCTGAAATGTACAGTTGAAAAAAAAGGATCAATCAAATTGATTACAACAACAACGCAAACTGCATGAAAAGTGGATTTTTTTGTGAATTACGAATCATCCAGAGAAAAACTTCCCCCTCTCTCCTCCCCAGAAAGAAAAGGGATGACTTCTTAGTTCACACAGAAGCTCACTCAATTGCAATAAACGTAAACACGGAGAAGAATAAAGTAAACAGGCAAATCTTCAAAAAGAAATAGCCAGAATTAATAATAATCATAATTAAATTTTATCAAATTTATAAATTAATTTTGATTCGATTAGAAAAATATGCTATGAAAAACACGTGGTTAATTGGAGGCTTCACATCTGCGAAATTTCTACAGAATGAGGAGTTAACGTAGGAAAATATTGAAGTATTTTTGTTTTTCAATAAATTTGTAAGAACTTCCCCAAGAAAAAATCTAAAAAATTTGAATATTTCCGTATTTTTCCACGAGTTTTGAAAGAAGGGAAAAGAAGAATTGGCGAATGAAAATTTATGCAGAAAATGATTCATATAATTACGTTGATAACATCAAATATTTATCTAAACCGGTAGTAGCGAAAATGGGGAGAGTATGTAACAGAGTTTGATCAAACTTAAGATAAACTAATTTGCTTGAAAAAAAGGAGAGCTATGATTTTTTTCTGTTTTTCTATTGATATTCATATATTAGTCTTTGCATATCGAGAAAAATAATCCATGAAACACAAATCAACGTAATTCTCCGTGAACGATGCTGCCGTTATTCATAAGTTATCATTGTCACACACAAGTGTTTGGAGGAGGAAAAATATGAGAAAAAAAAATTAAATAGATAAAAGTGTGAAGCGAGAAATCGATAGTTAATGAAGAGCGATGAATGGGTTTAGTGGAAAAACGGGGCTGAAGTTTTCTTATTTCTATCTTGAAAGACAATTCAATTAGTCTCACGAAATACTGAGACACTGAGGCTTCATTATTGATGATTGAGAAATAATTATGTAATGAAGTGGAAAAACAAGATTTTGCATTCTTTAGTTGATCACAGGTCTTTCAAAATATCTGGAAAATTACCGAAGACAGAGGAATTTTTCCAGAAGACTTTAGTGTAAAAAAACCATAAAAAGGATTCTTATGGAATTTTCCTATCTCTCATAGATCCTAAGATATTTTACGGTTTTGATTAATTATTGAAAAATTTGACTTGGAAGTAAAGTTCTTTGAATTTATCTCCGGAAAAAAGAAAAATAGAGAAATTTTTTCAAACATGTAACTTTTTTGTCGCGCTGATTTCTCCCAATAAAGAAGTAATGATGAAGTTTTTTCAATCTTTTGTCTGAAATGACTCAGTAGGAATTTAACTTCAAAATCCCGTTTTTCACAATTATCCCGGAATTTAAGAAGAATGGAGAAACTTTCGCAGGAATCATTCTCATCTGGGAAAATCAGAGCTGCAAAGATCTATAGAAGAAATTTCACGATCTCCCTTGGCTACCAAGATATTTTGAAAAAATTGCGAAGCACTGACTTTTTTCCCAATTCAACAAATGAACATTCTTAAATCTTTAATTGCAATCATAAGATAATAACCGAAAATCATAGAAAAACCTAATTGTGTACTGAAGCAAAAATGGGCCAGTAATTGATAAGCAACTGCCATTGGTCAAGCTGAGGATCCAATTTATGAAGCAAAGAAAAAAAACTAATTGGAAATAAAAACGAATTCTACTACAAGAGAAATTGGGAAATAATTGTCACATCCAGAATAAATTTGGGTACGAATGAAGCAAAACTCATGCATTGTAAAATAGTTTCAAAATAACGACTGGGATTTTTCCCGTCGCTGAATAAAAATTCACTAATCTTAAAAAAAGAATGAAGATTACAAAAATTTAAAAAAAATCGCAGAAATTAAGTATGAGTTATTTGCACAATATTATAAATGATTACTACGTTTACTACGATTAAAGAAACTAAATTTTAAGTGATAAATGCAAAGATAAAGAATATTGTTAAATAATTAATACAAGAACGAAAAAAAAATTGAACAACAACAATAAATTGAAGGATTAGCGAAGTTGGAGTATTGAAAAATTGAGAAATAAACTGAAAGAAAAAAAAATTGATGAAGATAAATGAACGATTCATTTGTTATTAATTAGTTTAACAATCCGTATATTAGTTACTGTAATTACGTAATTCCTACGATTAATATAGTTACAATAAACAAGTTGTTACCGCTTTGTTATACACGATATAATTAATATACAATAAGATAAAGAAAAAAAGATTATGAAGTAAGCCGATGGATCGTTGATTTCTTTATTTTCTAATCTATTTGAATTCTTTATTAGTATGCAAACGTGAAAAAAGCATAGAAACTCATAAAAATTTACCACACATGTCAGAATATTTCTTTTGTTTTTTTGTTTGCTGCAGAACTAAAACATCTCTTTCCATAAACGAAAGATTAAATAAAATGAGAAAAAACTGAATAAATTCAAGGAAGGAAAATAATTAATGGAGGACGAATTATAATTGAGAGGGATCGGATTAGTTGGATTCACGTGGCCGAACGGATATACGCATTTTACATGAAAATATTTTAAATAAATGAACAAAATTGAAATTGATGCTACTGTTGGTTTTTATTTAGACTCAATTTTTGGCATTTAATTTTTTTTAATTTTCATTATTATTTCATAACTGTTAACATCTTTTCCTGCTGTTTCTTTCTGATGGTATTGAGAAACATTCATTCATGGATTACTCAACGTGTCTGTACTGCTGCCTCTTTGCGCGCAGCATCCTGGAGCAATTGCGTATCAACCTCGTCGCCTGGTAGCTGAACGTATCGAACTACAGATCCACGGATGAAGCAATTCTTCACTGATAACTACAAAAAATTCAAAGATTCGTTGAAAATTTCAACTTTTGATTCATTTCAATGTGCTCTTTTTAAGTTCGAGCTATCTCATGAGTAGTGATGGCCGATCCTAAGAAAAAATCGATCCCTAAAGAAGCGATCTCGAAGAGAATCCATTCGTGAAAATCGATTTTTCGAAAAAAAATCGGAAAAGAATCGATGAAACGATTTTTTTCCAAATAAAACGAAAGAATTCCATTCCTTTCTGGACTTTTTAAAATTGCTCAGATAAGCCGCGATTTTTTTGGGAGCATATACGAAAAAAACATCTGAAAATTGTTATTTCCAGAGCATTTACTTAAAACTCTCGCATCGGTCAAAATTCTCCTAATAAGATCGGTTATTTCGGGAAACTTGTCAATTTTTTATTCTTTCATTGTACAAATGAATTCATCCCTAAATATACATAATTGACTGGAAAATGGATTATTCCAACTTCACTTCAGTAATAATTTTGATTGATGCTTGAAGCGACTTGAAATTAATAATCATAGCATATTTGTTAGTTAAGAAAATATTCAGCACTTCAATATAATACTACAACTAGCAGTCATCTGATAATTTTCAATTTTTTTTCAGAGTTTTGATTTTACCGACCGTGTATAGATTATTTTTGAATTTTCGTGACATCACTTTTTGCGGCAATTTCAATTTTTTTCCTTTTTTACAAATAAATCATTTTTGAAAAAATGAAAAATATGCAAATGTTGAAAATTTGAAAAACTATAAGTGCAAATATTCGAAATGCGCAAGCGATCGCGCACTGTAGAGCAACCGATTTTCAACCGAGTTTCGAAAATGTAGCTTCCGACCATGTAGTAATTGGTGCAAAACTATGAAAACTGTACTTCCTATATTTTCTTTCTCTCTCTTATTCACTTGGAACGCTATCGAGTGAGTAAACATTGCGTGATTCGAATAAGACACTCTAAGCACTGACTAGGGCAGTATCGGCGGTACTACGGTACCTTATTCGGAATTAATACGGTCAGAGTTCAGTCTGTATTCCGTATTCATACGGTTTATCCGTGCAGTTTTTATACGGTATTTATACTGTTGTAATACGCTTTTTGTACTCGATATATGCAGGATTTTTTCTTATCGACCGTTTAAATATAGCATGTGTTTGATATCAACGTAGTATTAATCTAGCATTTATCCAGTGTTTATACGAGATTTATTCAGCGCTTATACGGGATCAATTACTTAGAGTTGAGAATTCGAATAAATTCAATAATCACAAAAATGTATGAAAAGTGGCATCAATTGGGCCGATGGCATTAATTGGGCCATTGACGGTAAACAGTACATATTCGGAATATATTCTTTATATATAAGAAATATTTACGATATACATATGCTAATTATTCAGCTTTTATCTGGTATTTAATTAGATTACAGTCAGTATATATACTGTATATCAACGGAGAAAATTGCGATTAAAAACTGCACGGATAAACGGATTTTATCGGGAGTAAATGAGGCATTTATACGGCATTTATGCTTATACGGTATTTATCGGGCATTTATACGGTCTTCTCGAGACCGCGAGGGTAGTTAACAAATATGCTATGATTATTTGTTTGAAGTCACTCCAAGCATCAATTAAAATTATTACTGGAGTGAAGTTGAAATCATCCATTCTCCAGTCAATTATGTATATGTAGTTACGGATTTATTTGTACAGTGAACGGATGAGAAATTAACGAATTTCCCCCACACATCATATTTCCTACCATTATTATCCTTTGAATACTTTTTTCCCAAAATTGTTTTTGATTTTGTCTTCCACGATTCGATTGCCTCAAAAAAAATCCGAAAATTGATTATCGTACCGTTCGAGAATTGACAAAAAAAGATCAATTATCGAAGAAAAAAAATTGATCTCCAAAGAATCGATTCAGAATCGGCCATCACCACTCATGAGAATTGAGAGGACTGATGGATGCAATTTTTTAGTTGAGCAACAGAATTAGATGAGATAATTTCATTCCGTTATATTTTTTGGATGATTTCGATGAATACGTAGAGAAGAATCAGAACACAAATAAAGCTATTGAGGAAATGTCGCTATCTCAATTCTTTTCCACGACAATGAGAGTACACTTAGATTTTAAGACAAATTAGAAAAGTTAATTTCATTTTGTAAGGCCCAGTAAACGGAGGCAAAATTATCGCTAATTCTGTGTTAGCTTAATTTAATTTTGCGCCTCAAATCACTAATCACCCATTAACTTTATTAGAGATTAAAGTTAACAGAAGTGAAAATATCAGTTTTACCATGCATTTCGTTATAATTCTTAACCCTGATCGCTACCATTTTTGTTCTCTCTCAATGACGTTAATCCGCTGTTAACAATATACACCTCAAAGTCAGAATTAAGCTAACACGGAATCAGCGCTAATTTTTCCTCCGTTTACTGGGCCTAAGATTTCCTCCGCACCATTTGAGGAAATAATTGAGATAGCAGAGTTTCCTTAATAATCGTTTCTCTAGCGCTGATTTCGGCCTACAAAAAATAATAATGAAATTAATTAAATCCTATGGATTTGGAGATATTTCATAAGAACTAATTCATAGACTGAGAATGTTTGATTAGTTTTATTTTTTTACGTCACTACTTGAATTAAAAAAATGATCTTTTATTACGAACCATGTGTGGATATTTATCAGGATCAGTTACACTTATGTCAGTCAACTTTATATTGAGATATTGATCCACGGAATGCAGTGTACCACAAATACTGTAGAAGTAATTATAAAACAGAAGTTTAGCATTTTCTATAATTAAAACAAGTTTATGACATTAAGAGACAAATGAATGAATTCTGCGTTATATTGAACAGTACCTTAAATCATTTTTCAATTCAACCACCACATCTTTCCCAATCAGGGACTTGAAGAACGAATAAAACAACTGGAAAACAAATAAATTATCAATATTTCATCGGTTTTTAGGTTATTTCTAGAGAAAGTTATTTTTTTTCATTCACCATTATCTTATACACTTAAAAATAAATTAAAAGACTTTTGGATCTACTCATCCAGTGTTGACCGTTTTGTTTTTATTAAATTAACATTTTATGGTTCGTAAGAATCAGCAAAAATATAAAGCTGGAACGGTGCGGTTTTTTTCAACAAAAATGCCCAACGCGCGAACTCGTTGTGTTGTTCTCGCGTAGTCCGGGATGTGTTCGAGCAGGGAACTTTCGCCGTCTGTTACAGGGTTACTAGATTACACAGGTTGAGACCAAAGTTACTAGATTACCCAGGTTATAAAAGACAACCCACATGTTTCAATGTAGAAGCTGTCGCTGGTCGAATTGTTATAGGCGTTGGAAATAGGCTTTAGCGATGAAGGCAGTACTGGCGCAATGAATGTTTAAATTCGAATGCGGGGAGCAAAGAGGAACGAAGCGGCAACAGATAGGTAATTATAAAGACTTTGTTATTGATAATAAGAAATATTCGAATGAAAAATGTAAAATGTAAATTTATTGGAAACAAAAAAATTAAATTGATATTTTTCCATTCAATTTTCATCTGCTTAGGTGAGATGAGTGTCATCGATTTATGGGATTTTGAGGAGAAATTATCGATTTTTGAGATATTTACATTGAAAAAAAGTTTTTTTTCAAAAAGACATAAATTTCTCAACAACCGATGACTGTTTTCCGACCACACAAATCGATGGTAAGCGATCTCATCTTTCATTTGAGAACGACCGCAGATAGCTACAGTCAATAGAACCGAAAATATCTCGAAGAAATCGGTATTTTCCGAAACCATAAAAAAATGAAATTTTGGAGAAGCTGAAAAATAAATTGTGGCACATGTTTCCGACCTGAAATTTCCTCAGCTTTTCAATGATATCCTCCAGAAAATTCCATTTCCCTCTGGTTCACTGAAATCCCAATTGTACCCCACCCAACATTATCAGCTGTGATTTTTCCAATTAATCAATAATTAATTATCAATTATCAATTATCATATCATTATCAATAATCAATTTATCAGAAATTAATAATTCACTAGGAGCTGGTGGATACCCAATACACACAGAATCAAACTTGGAAATTGGAGGAAGTGCGCTCCTCCTTTCGTTTTCCCTCCCTTCTGGAAGAATTTAAGGCAAAAACGCGATAAATAAGGGGTAAAACGGGAGAAATCCATTTTTCCAGATAATTTTCTGTGAATATTTTGGAAACTAATAGGCATACGGTTCTGTCATCCTCACCCTTTTATGTAGTTTTCAAAATTCTCTATAAAATCATTTCATGGCGAAAAGGGCGTATCTTCATTATTTTCCGAAATATTGTTAAAAAATCGATGATAAAAAATGTATTTTTACTTCCGAATGGAAGCATTGTAAACGTCGGATTTTTGGATTTCGAGTTTTTATCGGAATAGGACTACAAATAATGCGAAACGTCAAAAAATAATATTTTTTAAGCATGTGTGTGTGTGTGTGTGTGTGTGTATGTGTGTGTGTGTGGTTGTGTCTGAGTATATTGAGCGCTTTCAAAATTTAATAGCATTTTTCCTTTGTGTGCAAAACGTTGTCAGCAAAATTTCAGCGGAATCTGTAGAATAGATTCCGAAAAAAATAAAATTTTCAAAAAACCGTTTTTTTGAATTTTCTCGATGAAAAATTAATTCGTAGTCTCCACTCTGGGCTATGGTACTCATCTCATTAAAACTTACATTCTTCACTCGGAGTAAATTTTTCTCTGATTTTGCGTTTTGGAAATTATTTCAATTTTAGTGATCTTCAGATCAGAGTTTAGCGGCATGATAACTCGACAAGTATCTGAGCTACATACTCCACATTTTTTCAGTTTGTATATCTGATGAAGGTACAGTTTGGAATTGTATCCAGGCGAAATTCGTTCAGTCATTTCTGAGATATTTCCAAAAACTGACTTTTCTTTAAGGCGAATTTCTTAAAAACTACTGGACTGATTTACACCAGCTTGTACTCCAAAAATTCGTTATAATGAAGAGAATGAACTCTCTAGATCCTCAATTTATTGGTCACGTATTCCTTTTTATTATGAAAAAAATTAACTTTTTAAGAAAAAATCATGAATTTCAATTTTTCTCCATTTTTTCTGAAAATACATATAATTTTTATTTCATGATAATCAAATATATACTTCTCCGCACAAAATGAGATCATTTTCATCCTGATATAATGATTAGAACCTTGAGAAGTTCAATTGATTAATAATAATACTTTTTCTGTACACTGGAACGAAAGTGAGACATTCGGCTCTCGCTGCGCGCGGACGTAAGCTCACTTCTGTCCCAGTGTACAGAAAAATAGCATACACACCTCAGGCAGTAAGTGAGAAAGCCTCAGAGCACATGTTTGTTGACCTCGGTTTTCCCTCGGCCGATTACCAACAAAATAACAATTACATGTGCTCTGAGACATTTCTTACATTACTGCCCTAGGCATGTAATATACTATTTTGTATATGAAAAATACCAATTCAAAGCAGGATCGAATCAATAGAAGTCACAATGCTCGAATAAGACCTCGATAGTTCCATTTAGAAGCATACTGCCAAATGTATTGGCGGAATATTAAATCTGAGAATTCAAATAACACACGAGGGGTGAACGCCTGCTTGTTGATTTGTTTTTCTGAAATACCTCAGAAAATGATGGAGATATGCTGTTTTCACCTGAATCATTATTTGTAAACGGAGAGAAAATTATAAGAATTTTTCTTAATGATTTTTTAAAAAATTACCATGCCGCTTCACAAACGGGATCAATTTGCTTCTGAACGGAAAGATTGTCATGCTCCACATCATAATTTTTGCTTTCGATTTCTTAAAAAAAATAGCCATTTTACATTATACATGCTTTGGATTGAAATATCTCGAAATATCTTGAAATATCTTGAACCTTATATCTGTTCAAAAATGGGTATTTTTTTTCAACTATATAAATTGATAAGCCATGAGATCACCTTCCATTAGAGGCCAGCCTCAGATTGATACAACTACACTGAGAGAAATTTTTGAACTCTGGAACTATAAATTTTGAGTTGAAAAAGACCTCGACTATGAAAATATGTACGCTGTAGCTATTAGGTGGTTACTAAAAATTATTGTGCTACCAATCAAATACCGGAATTCACTTGAACGCTAACGAATAGCTCTACTCCCTAAATTCTTATTGCTTAGTTTACTATGATAATCGATAGGTATACGCCCCATTCTCCCTCGTGGTCAACTTATCCTCCACTGATTTTCTGTGAACGATTTTGTGAAAAAAAATCAAAAAATATTAATTTATTCATCTTTTCGGGGAATTTCTTCAGCTATTTCCCATTCGTCCAACCTACCTACCCTATTTCTCATTCAACCAACCCACCAAGTACATTTAATTAATTCTTAAACGCTAGAAAAAACGCAATGTCTAACGCATCGAGGGGGATTCGAACCTAAGCTTGTCGGAACGCGAAACCAGACATGCTACCGATTGAGCCACACATTACTCTAGAAATAGTCATTTTTGATCTCGCTCATGTAGGGCCAAATTTCTCGTGATGGGAAAACAACGAATGTTGAAAAGTTACGATAGCAAAATATTTAGTGAAACAGAATTTGTAGAGGTGGATTTGGGTAACTGGACTCTTACATTCATGTTGCATGTCCCAACTAAGTATAGTTGTTCACCGTTGTGTATATGACAATAAAATCTGTGCGAAATAGTAAAAAGTAGAGTTCGATTAGACCTCGGCTACATAATTTTGTTAAATTTACCATCGAGAATTCCCTCCGAGTACCAATTGAGTATAGTTACCCTAAATTTTAAGGATTTTCATCTGATTATGGGTAGGATGACTAAATATATAGTTGAATTTGACCTCGACAATATAATTTTTGTTGAGATTACCATCGAGAATTCTCTCAGTGTAATGGAAGATATCCCCAAAAAGTGGAAACGGAAAAATTTTCGTCCTCAGACCTTGCCGAAAAAAATCAATTGTTGCACATAACAATTGATTCAATTGATTCATCGGGAATTCCCTCATTTTTTCAGAGGAATCATGAGAACAATCTATCTCAACTATTTCCCCTGATTTCGAGTGATTTTCATCATATAGAATATCGAAAATAATTTATAAAAAATGATGTACAGGCTATTAATTACTTTGGGAAGAGAGAACGGGAGTCTATCACGAAAAATAACTGAGCGTTGCCCAAATTTCAACTGCAATAAATTGCGTGTGTCAAACATTCCCGTTATCGGGAAGAATCACTCGAAAAAAAACTCCTATAATACCAGCTATTATTAAGAAAATACTTGATAGATATTTGTAAGAGATAATGTCAGTGCCATGAATTTTTCTTTCATTTATTAAACTTTGGCATATACCGTCAATGACCCAGTTAAGACACCAAGAGACCTATTCTGCTGCATATCTTTCATAGAAAAATTATATCTTATCATAAATTCAAATGAGATTTTTCCTCGAAAGAATTCAGGGTCCGGACTAACATTTACATTAATTATTTTCCTGAATTAATGATAAAAATTATCTAATTTATATTTTTGAAAATATTTTGTCCATGACCCGATTCATGCCACTATGGCCCGATTTCTGCCATAGAGGGTCCCAATAATTACCATCAATTAATTTCCATCACTGGTCGTTATTTTTGAATTATTCGTCAATTTATATGAAAGTCCAATGATTTTGCTAACAATCAATACAATTTTCGATTTATTAAATACTTAAATTTTCTCAATATCACACATTAAACTGATGAGGTAGTCCAACCCCACATGAAGAGCTTTAGGGCTTAATTTTGCTGAGCACGCTAGTCGCATTTAACGGATTAATTTTAGAAATATATCTAGTAGAGAAATATCGAATATTTTGATTGTCCGGTGGCCTTAGAATTTTTTTCTAGCCACTGTTATCAATTACTTAGAGTTGAGAATTCGAATAAGTTCAATAATCACGAAAATGTATGAAAAGTGGCATTAATTGGGCCATTGACGGTACATTCTTTCCCACGAATAAGAATGATTCGACAGTAATTGTGGCTCAATATCGCAAATTTGATATGTTAGATCACTATGAAAGAAATTCATATTACAATGCACATTGACAGAGGATTCCATACTTAAATGCACGGAATTTATTTTATATTTTCAATTCAATTTATAAGCCTCTGTACATTTCTTTCAATTTTCTCATTTTCTTCATTATAAAACCGATTACTTCGCGTATCATATACAGAAAAAGCTGTTCGTTTTTTTAAAATAATTTACTACTCATCGATTTTCTAACTAAAAATATCTATAATTTATTATCAATTTTCGTTAATTATCTGGAATCTATAAATTACCAAAATATTCCCCAGCCACTGGTATATAAATAAAACAAAACTAACAATTTAACAACATTTCTATTTTTGTTTTCAATTTCAATCATTCATATAGATATGTAAATAATCGGAAATTTCCACCAAGGTTCCTAGCAATTACATTTTCTTTTTTATACATTATTAATTGACGAATGCGCAAATTTTTCTTTCGGAGACTTGGACAGAGTATTTCAAAGATTCAAAATTATAGGTTTAAAATTTACCTTTAGCTGAAGGCAATTTTCATGAAGCCAGCGACAATCCGACCAGCGACAGCGGCTTGAGGTCAGGCGACCCGAATTACAATATCCCTAGCATTCAGTGATTTTAACTTGAAATCCCTAGAATGTACAATTTTGAGTTGTCTGATACGTGATAATTGTTAAAAGGCATAGGAACATACTTGAATGAAGTGAGGGAACATCAAAAATATTTCAAACCGAATCATATTCTTGAAAGAAATGTAAATCTATAAAAGTTTTGTAATAAAGATATCAATAACTACCAATTGCATCTATTTTATTATCTCTCACTCCAAATATCTTCCAATTATAAGAAATTGTACAGTGAGGAAATATTTGATTTTGAAAACGAAAACCGTTCAAAACGTGTCAATGTCGGTCAAAGGAATCTTCAACCTAGTAGGATATGAAGTAATGACAGTTTAAGGATGTATTCAAGGAACGGATTCCCGATTCCATATAGCATAAACGTGAAAAAAAAAAAAATTCAACCGATTTTGTAGTTCTGATAATAGTGGCTATCCCAATTCTTTCAACTCAATGAATTTATTGTAAAAATTAATTAAAAACGTGCGTACAGTTGCTAAATTTAAATCGAAATATAATGAGGAAATAGCCTCCAAGTCTCAGAGAATCCTTATTTATAAAAGCAATGAATGATCTTTCATTCAGTCTTTTCGATATTATAAGAGCATCTATAAAGAGAATTACCAATATAGATAAGCAAGTACTTATATTTTTTTAGGATTTACTTCTCATGCTCTTCAAGGAAAACGAATAAGTACGTGGAAAATTTAATTGCGAGTTGGCAAATGTCCGAAATAGCAGTCAACAGTTATTGGATAGACATGTGCATAAGTGTATGGTGAGACTCGTTTTTTCCGTCATTATTCATGTAAAATGTCCTCATAATTAGTGCTCAGGAAAATGAGAATGCCTTGTTAACTGAATGTATTGTTATGTATGGCTAGAGTCGAGAGAAAGTGGAATTGTCCGAAAAATGGCGGCGTTCATGAGCTGGTAGGTAACTACCTTACCAGCTCACGATTGCCTACTTTATCGACAGCTGGTCCTGATAGTTAGGGGTTTGATACTGGTATTAGACCCAGAAATGAAATGATCACCATGAATTTGAAAAGAAAAATAGAAAGATCAATTTTATAGAAAGAATACTAGAGGGATAATTTGCTTTAACTCCTAAATATTATTTCAAAAAAGCTTTTTCTCATGATGAACGATTATTTTTTATTCGAATGGTGAATTTTACAATTTGAAGTAATAAATAAATTATAAACTATCAATTGCTTCTTTATTTATCCTCACAAACTTAAAACTGTATATTTAGAATAGGATTATGAGCAAATTTCGACAAATAATTTTAATTTCATAGTAAAAATCGAATGTCCATCATTCTTATATTGTAAATAAATAGGGGAAAGTAGAGTAAAATGGACACAAGGGGTGAAACGAACACGTGCTAATTTTGAGATTTTAGAGTATGAAAATCCCTTGAAATCGATGGAAATATTGGAGGAAGGTTGTTTCTGATGATTCCATTGGAGAGCTGAGGGTATTTCTCATGTAAATCATACGTTAAAAATTACATTGACATTAATTAGACGAGTTAGCCGGAAAAAATTGAAAATAATACAATACTGAAATTTTGTGGACTAATAAAAAATTTTCGAATTTTTTAAGAACGTAATCTGGATGAACTACGAGGGCTGGATCATCATTCTCGTCTTCTTGCGTTTGCTCTAGTTGCCCGGTTGTCAAGTGAATGACAATTTGATCCTGAAATGAAAAAAATTGAGTAGAATCAATCAATTATATAATTCTTAGTTTACAGGTAAATTATTTTTGTTGAATATCTTTGAGGCAAGTGGGCTTAGAAGAATTTAGCAAGAGTAAATCTACTTGTTCAGGAGATCCCATTAAAAAACCACAAAAAAATCCATGCATTACAGAATTTAATATTTCCGACAATTTTTGTCAATCTTTCCAAAACGAGTGAATTTAGAAGAATTTCTTTTAGAAAACCTTCTTTGCAGATAATTGAATTCTCTACGGAAGAAAGCCTACCCAACATTTTCCTCTGAATCAACCCATTTTCAAGACATTCTAGAAAACAAAATCATTCCAAATCCCCAATAAAATCCTAAAAATGAATAAATCCCCCAAAAAATTAATTTTATTCTACAAAAATCTCAAAAACGATCAAGTTTCCGAGAATCCCCCGAAAGCTTTGTTCATGACTACTCATGGGCAAAGTGGTTTAGAAAAATTTGTCAAGAGACTTTTTTTGTAGAGAATTCAATTTTCCACAAAAAAGGTATCTACAAAAATTTCGGTAATTGGATACTATAGCTCTGCCAACCGAAAATTGGTGTTTTCAATGTTTTATTTCAAATTTTTTTCTTCCGCCTTGCTTGTTGCGCCTATTCTAGGTTCGCATCAAGTTCGGTTTCGAGTACATGTCATTTTTTTAATTTTTTGCAAAATAATTTGGGTTGTCGATTTCGAGCTAAAAAACTTGAATTAATTCATTGTGTTTAACAACTCAATGAATACAATATTCAAACGTTAATAAATTTTATTTCATAGTAATTTGGATTCAAAATAATAAATTCAATAGAGTAAAGTTTGATGTTTTGATTGAGCATGAGGTGGGAGGCGGGGTGAGAGGTGAGACAGGTACGAAACTGTCCATTTCTTCCTGACAAAGACAGTTGGTGTGAAAACACAATGATAAACAGAGACCAATGGTCTTGAGAAAATGGTAAATTTGGTAATTCAACCAAATGAGCCTTTTCTAGACCAGTATCATTCGGGTCTTCTGTGGTGAAACACCAAAACTGTGTGTTTTGTTTTAAGAGCTAGTTGCCACCACTGCATCTTGTTTTTTTTTGGAAAATCCAGTTTTTCAGATGAGTATTTTGAAGTTTCATTTAATCCGTATTAAATTTATTGAGGTTTTTTTTCGTCCTTTTTTTCTGTTTTCGTTTCTATTTTTGATTGATACTTCAAATTGAAATTGTTCCACGTGAAGTGTACAAATTATTGACAAAAGAAGGAAAAGGTATAATTTAAAAAGCACTATGTGCATGAAGTACTTGTTTCCGTGTAATATAAAAAATTAAATTTTTATGCCCAATGAAGGTGGGCGGAGGTTGTTGTCAATATATTCTTCATCTAAAATCCCGAGTGTCGTTTATAGGATGGGTCGTGATAGGTTCCTTTTCGAGGCCTATGCACCACTACGTCCTCGTCGTGGCCTTGGGTTACGCCAAACGTGGTGATAATCTCAATTTTCATTTATTGTTTTTTTTTGGTTTAATTGGTTAGTGACTTCCAAAAAAAGTTAGTTGTTTTAGGTAAAAATTTAATTAGGATTGTGTCTGCTCGCCTTGAAATCTTGCTACTGATCTCTGCTACATCAAAACACATCAATACGATTCAAAAAAATTGGTAAAATAATTCAAATTTTTCAATATTTTGGCAGAGTGAAAGTAGCCAATTACCAAAATTTCTCTATCTCGGTCAGTTTCCGAGATATTCTTAAAAAACTGATAAAATCATAAAAATGATTATTCAAAGAATGTCAAAATTTTCTTTAGACTGAAAGGAAATGTTTGAACCTCCGATTCAACTCACCTATACAGCAGAATGGAACTGCCTTGACCCACCTTGGGTGCTTTCAAGTTCTCCGAAGCCTGGACTTCATGTAGTCCATGTTTTTCAAGAATAGCAGAATTCTGAATTCTCACTGCTAGCCAAAGTCCAAGATTGAGAATAAGTGGAAAATCTGCAGGTATTCCAATAGCTGCGAAAATAACGGCCACTGTTCTTCCAGGTGTTGCTCGTGGTACTGATGTTCCGAAACCTTCAATCCAAATAATCTCTTTGTTAATTAAAATAAACAGAAAAATTACATGGACTCTTATTTTATTCAATAAAAAAGTTTTAGAAAAGACAAATCTACTTGACTTGTGATCATTCTTGATGGAATATCACAAAAAATAAATGAGATAGCAAGATTCTTGTAGAGACTTTGATTGTGGAAAATTTCAAGAGCTACAAAAAAGGATTCCATGGAAATTTCGCTATCTCGCTTGGTTTCCGAGATATTTTTTGGAAACGACATAAAAAGGTAAAAAAAAGGACAAGTCGATTTTTTTTTATTTTTTTAAAGAATCTATCCGAAACTAAGCGAGATAGCACAATTTTGGTAGAAACCTTTTTTTTGAACAGACTGAAGGCTACAAAAAAGGTTTTCATTTAAAAATTCGCTATCAAATTTATTTTCCGAGATATTCTTCAGAAACGAGACGATAGAAGAGATAAAATAGGTTTTTTTGTTATTTTTCCAGAAATTCTTGAAAATTGAACGAGATAGCTAAATTTGTATAGAGATCTTTCTTGTAAAAAATTTCAAGAGCTCCAAAAAAGGTTTTCTACAAAAATCTCACTATCTCATTTATTTTCCGAGATATTGCAAAAAAAAGAATTAGTAAAAGAGATGAAACACGATTTTTTTGTTATTTGTTCTCAAATATTCCGGAAACTGAGCGAGATAGGGCTATTTCACCCCAATCCTTTTTTGGAGCTCTAAAAACTCTCTTTCTGCCCTCTGCTCGGAAGCGGCGAAGTTGTCACTTTCCGGCTTCGTCGAGCAGAAAAATAGTATACATACCTAGGCCATTAAAGTAAAAAGCCTCAGAGCACATGCTTTTTGACCTCGGCTTCACCTCGACCAACAATTACATATGCTCTGAGACATTTCTTACTTCACTGGCCTAGGTACATCATATACCAAAAAAGCCATATCTCCCTAAATTTCTGGAATATTAAATGAAGAATTAAAAAAAAGAAAAATTTTTTTTATTAAGAAAAAAAAATTTAATAAATTTCTTATACCCAAAGTAGTCAGAAGAGAAATAACAAGAATAATGCATCGCGGAAATGTCCAGAGCTGTCCATTATCATAACTTTTACCATAACTGGAGCTAATAGCAGCCAAGAGTAGTTTCTCATGTTTCTCAACATATTGTCTAACTTTATTGCTCCAAAGTGGCTCCGTTTTTTCTTCTTCTTCTGCTCTCAATTGTCTCAATTCCGTTGCTAAACCAACGGCGAGGTCTCTGCATATTTTTGAGCTCATAAACTCGTTTTCATTTTCTCGGGCCTTCGGTCGCGTAGAACGAAACGGCTCCAACAAGGGCCCAAAAGGTCAGAAGCCCTGCAAGTCCTGTAAAAAAAGCAAAAAAATGAGAAAAATGAAAAAATTTGTGTAAAAAGGAGAAATTGATTTTTTTTTTATTTTCAACCAAAAGTATCTCGGAGAGTAAGGGTGATAGGGCGATTCTGCGCTGAGCTGAGTTTGTAGAGAATTTTGACCACTACAAAAAATGAGTTGCGTAACATTACGCTATCTCGTTTAGTTTCCGAGATACTCTCCGAAAACGATTGACAAAAAAATTGATTTTTCACCTTTTGCATTTTCACTATTTTTTGAAAATTGTTTCGTACCAAATCGACAGAGTCTTCTCAAAAATCAAAGGAGTCTACATATGGGCCCCTCGCCCATATGTATCTGCACTCCAGTTGATTTGACGACCGGAATGCCTTTCGATTATCCTCGTCTTTCAACTGGAGAGAAAGCTCCTCTGATAACGTTCTTGAGTCGTAGGACATGGACGTACCGAAGGTCAAAAGGTCATCTTTAATTAATTTTTGAAGTGAAACTTCTTTTGGCAGGGTACCAACTTTTCTCGAGCGTGTACCGAAACCGTCAAGTTTTGAGGGGAACTCAATAGTCGAGGAGTGGGGGTAAAGGAGAAGTCTTGCGTTGTTGGCGGGGGAAGCTAGAGCGGGGGCGAGACTGCAGGCTCTATAGGCACGGTAGTCGGGTAGTGGGAGAAGCGAGGTGACGCTGCAGTGTATTGTCGTACTAACGAAAGCATCAACACACGAGGCGTGCCGAAGCCAACATTTTTTGAGTATACTCGAAGTCTAAGTGAGATAGGGTGATTTTGCCTGAATCCTTTTTTTTCTAGAAGATTTCAAAAGCTAAAAAAAAGATTGAAGCAAAGGGCGTATCTCTATTAGATTTCGATATATTCTCAAGAAAAAACCATTGAAACAATTCCTCTATT
The DNA here is from genome assembly GCA_963921955.1 of Aleiodes alternator. Classification (NCBI taxonomy): domain Eukaryota; kingdom Metazoa; phylum Arthropoda; class Insecta; order Hymenoptera; family Braconidae; genus Aleiodes; species Aleiodes alternator. The sequence continues at coordinate 6,145,712 of OY998113.1, forward strand.
CATAAATCTATTTTTGGTCGTAGGACTTCGATAAATATCTGGGAAACTGAGTAAGATGATGCAATTTTTGTAGGAATTCTTCTTGTAGTTTTTAAAATTCTCTACAAAAAATGTCATGAGGAAAATTCCGTTATCTCGCTCAGTTTCCAAGATATTTTCGAACAAAATGATGTCAAAAACAAAAGAATATGAAGTTTGTAGCCAAATTGATTTATAAGTAATTTTTTTCGAATATCCCGGAATTTAGCCAAGATAGAGCAATTTTGCATGAATCCTTCTTTATAGAGAGTTTTGAAAGCTACAAGAAAGGATTGAAGCAAAACCGCTCTATCTCGATCGATTTCCGGTGTATTCACAAAAAACTGATTTCAAAAAATCTAGTTGTCTGAACACTTTATAATCGTAAAAATAAAGATAATTTGTTAGTTAGCAGATAACCAAAATCCTATAGACAGGTACTCAAATTCTCAAAGTGTTGTGTTCATTACACAGCTAAATGTGCTGGTCTGTGCTTTTTGCCATTTTCCTTTGAGATTAACCTCGTATCCTCACTTTTCTCAATTATTATCACTTGTTCATAAAAAAAAATCCGAATAATTTACCGCTATCTATACATAATGAGCAAGAAGTTTCACTTCTGTCGCGTGGGTTCCACGCACCCTCTTTTTTTATTAAAAAATTTCTAATAAATCATTCTTGAAATATGATTTTTCTTTCAATTTTTCCAATATTTTTTTTTTCATTCCAATAAATTATTTGTGGAATATCGATTCTGTTATTTTCAAGAAAATTTCCAATGAATAATTCTTGAAATATCGATCTCTTCCAATTTTTTTGACAGAGGAAGGTGGGATGAAATGCATACTCCGATTGAACGGTTCAAGATTGAAATTCTCTAATGGTTCCATTGAAAAGCTGAAATTTTAGGCGAAAAATTTGTGTTAAATTTTTTTCTTCTCAATTTTTGAACAAATTTTACTTTTTTTGGTCAAGTTTTGAAGCGGCTTCCTTTTTGAAAATCGAAAAAAAATTACTTTTTCGGCGATATCTCCGATCTTGTTGGTCGTAGCGGCCTGGGGTTTATCTCAAATGAAAGGTGAGCTAATTTCTCATTTAAATTAAAAAAAAAAATAGTTCTTTCCTTTTTTTTCCTTCAAATATCTCGGAAAGTAAGCGAGATAGAGCGATTCTGCTCAAAGAAGCTTCTCTAGCTCTTGGAATTATCTACAAAAGAGGATTCGGGCGAAATCGCTTAATCTCGCTTAATTTCTGAAATATTTGAGGAAAACCAAGAGACTTTAGTAGTAAAATTAAATAACTCAATGTTTTGTTTTTCGTTTTTTGTGAATTTCTCGGAAACTAAGTGAGATAGAGCAGTTCTGTCCTAGAGGTATTTTTTTATCCCTTGAAATTCTCTATAAACGAGGGTTCAGGGTTTCCGAGGGTTTCCGAGGGTTTCCGAGAAATTAAAAAAGAAAAATGACAGAAAAACCGAATTTGCCTTTTTTTTCTTCTCACTGCCCGTGAAAAACGGAATTAGATCTACCTAGATCTAAGTAGATCTAAAAAATGAGAAACCGGAGATCTATCTAGATCTACCGAGATCTCTGGAGATCTAAACAGATCAATGGAGATCTCGCCTATGAGATCTATTGAGATCTACTGAGATCTACGAAGATCTAAGTTGATCTAACTTGTTATATCTCTTCAGATCTCCATAGATCCATAAAGACGCAAATCAACGTGACAAAAAGGGATAAGTGAATTCCAATAGATCTACGGATATCAACAGAGATCTACGGATATCAACGGAGATCTACATGTATCTACTTAGATCTACTCAGATCTCTATTGATCTACTTAGATCTAGTAGAATTTAAGGAAATGGAGATCCATCTAGATCTACCGAGATCTCTGGAGATCTAAACAGGTCGGTGGAGATCTATCCTATGAGATCTATTGAGATCTACTGAGATCTACGGAGATCTAAGCTGATCTAACTTGTTATATCTCTTTAGATCTCCATAGATCCACGAAGACGCAACTCAGCGTGACAAAAATGGATAAGTGAATTCCAATAGATCTACGGATATCAACGGAGATCTACATGGATCTACTTAGATCTACTCAGATCTCTATTGATCTACTTAGATCTAGTAGAATTTAAGGAAATGGAAATCTATCTAGATGTATGTAAATTCACGTAGGTCTACGTAGATCTAAACAGGTAAAAAGGTATTTCTCCTAGCAGATCTACTGAAATCTAAAGAGATCTAACAAATTAGATCCATTCAGATCTCAGTAGATCTACGTGAGTCTACGTAGATCTGAACAAGTCAGATTGTATCTTTTTCGTGAGATCTACTGAGATTCTGTTAGATCTAAGGAGCTCTCCAAAGATCTACATGAAACATGTTCAATTTTTGTAATAATATTTTTCATAGGTTGACATGTACATATTCTATGAGAGGTTAAATAATATCGTACGTTCCTTCTCATATACTCAACGACTCCGAAAACTTACGATCAAACTACTTCAACTTCACTCCGATTAGTCCAAAAAAAATAGGCGAAGATGAAATTATGAGGATTGAAAATTGGTAACAAATATAAAATAGGCCGATGGCTCAGATAGAAGAGTTCAAGTGATAGCATCTGAAGGGTCCCGGGTTCGATCCCACCCGAATGCCACTTTTTTTTATTTTTTCCTCCCTCAAAATTCCAATTATGTATAGAAAATGGGCCTGTATAATCAGTTGAACTTAAATGAGGCTATTTTTAGAAAAATATTATACATAATTTTTTTCTCGGGTATCAAAAGAGATCTGAAGTGATCTATCTATATCTCCGTAGATCTTCTTAGATCTATGTATATCTCCGTAGATCTCCTTAGATCTATCTATATCTCCCTAGATCTCCTTAGATCTATCCCAAAATTTAGATCTCGGTAGATCTAAATCTGTTTTTCCCGGGTGTTTCTGTTATTAATTTTTCAAAAATATCCCAGAAACTAAGCCGGATAGAACGATTTAGGTTGGATCCATTTTTTGAGAGAATTTCAAAAGCTACAAAAGCTTCTCATGGTCTATCTCGCTTACTTTCCGAGATATTTGAGGGAAAAGAGAAGAATAATTACTGTGAAATGCTGTTCGACGTTTTTTTATCATTGCATTGCAGTCAACACAGAGAAATGTCCCCAGAACGAGTTCTGGATGAACTGGATGTATTCTGGATGAGTCCTGATGTACGAATGAGTGTACTGATTTTGCTGTCGGCAAAAAAGGACGTTTATCCATTACTTTCCATTACTTTTCGTAATATTTCTGAAAAACTTCATATTCTCAATGATTTATAGTATATCGTCGATCTAGAAACAAAAGTGCGTAAGTGCCATTTTTTTCACTTTTTTTTTTAAATAACAGAAGGGCGTAATTTTTTTTTGCTCTATCGATTAATGCTCGACTTCACCGATTATTTGGAGCACTTTTTTCTTGAATAACAAACAGGCGTATCCCCAATTATTAATATAAAAAGGGCGTATCTTCCTCACATACGCCTTTTTGTTATTAATTTCATCCTCAATTTCGCGATTCTGATAGATAATTTAGAATAACAAAAGGGCGTATTTTCAATAAATACGCCCTTTTGCTTTTATTTTTTTTTCTATTCGAACCATTATGCAGAAAATACTGAATGGCAAAAGGGCGTATCTTTTGCACATACGCACACAGAAAACACTGAGCGTAGAACACGCACAGAAGTGCGTAATCTCTGCACATGTGAGCGTCCTTCACTTTCTCACAATCGAACGTGATGTACGCACACTCGGTGCATGATGTATGCACACGAGTGCGTGATGTACGCATACGTGTGCGTGATGTCCACACACGGTAAATAAGCGAAATAGACGTGAATATGTGATCAAGAAGGAGTTTTTCCAGTTTCTCGTGATTATCTTGGTGAATAAGTGAGATAGAGCGAAATGGACATTAATATGGGATCACCGGGGAGTTATTTCAGTTTTTCGCTATCATCTCGGTAAATAAGCGAGTTGGAGCGAAATGGACGTTAATATAGGATCATCGGGAAGTTTTTCCAGTTTTTTGTGATTATCTTGGCGAATGAGCGAGATAGAGCGAAATGGACACTGATATGGGATCACCGGGGAGTTTTTCCAGTTTATCGCTATTATCTCGGTTAATGAGCGAGATGGAGCGAAATGGACGTGAATATGGGATCAGGAGGTAGTCTCCTCAACTTCCACAATAATCTCTGTCATTAAGCAAGAAAACGTGAAATGGACGTTAATTTAGTATCAGGAGGGAGTTTTTTCAGTTTTTTTCGACTATATCGGTGAATAAACGAGATAGAACGAAGTACACATATGGAATTATGAGGAAATTTTCAGATGAAATAATATCCTTCTGATCCCAAATTAACGTCCACTCCATTATATCTCGCTTATTCACCAAGATAATCACGAAAAACTGGAGAAACTCCCTGGTGATCTCATATCAAAGTCCATTTCGCCGCATCTCGCTTATTCACTGAGATAATCACAAAAAACTGAAAAAACTTCCCGGTGATCCCATATTAACGTCCATTTCCCTCTATCTCACTCATTTGCCGAGATGATAGCGAAAAACTGATCAAACTCCCCGATGCACTCATATTAATGTCCATTTCGCTCTATCTCACTTATTCACCGAGCTTTTAGCGAAAAATTGGACAAACTCTTCCCTGATTCAATATTCATATCTATTTCGCTCTATCTCGCTTAATCACCCGGATAATCACGAAAAACTGGAAAAACTCCCCGATGATCCCATATTAACGTCCATTTCGCTGATTCAATATTGATACCTATTTCGCAGAAATTGGACAGCATTCTCCCATAAGAGAACATGGTGAGAGTATCCCTCGCGGCGCGACTGAAGAACGCTGGTAAAATAGCACGACCGCTGACGGGTTAAAAATATTTTTCCAAATGGATTTTATTCCAGAATCGGTTTTCTAAAAGAGTATCTCGGAAGCTAAGAGAGATGGAGCAATTTTATCTGAATCCTTTTTTGGAGGTCTTGAAATTCTCTACAAAAAAGGATTGAAGCAAAATTTTTCCAGTACACTGATGGCAAAATTCTGTGGGAATATTTTTTTTACTTAAATAATGCAGATACGGCATTTTGATTCTTATATTTTTTTGTATCTCTTAAAAATCTGTATGTGCCCAGGTGGAAATATGCTTGACATATTTTGACAAAAAATGTCAAATTCTGATCAAATTTGACAAATTTTGAGAAAAAATCCGTCATAATTTGACCTATTTTCACAGAATCTACCATAAAATGTCATAATTTGACTGTTTTTGTTAAAATATGATGATTTTTGAGTATCAATTGGAACAGTATGTCATATTTTGTCAAATTTTCTCAGAAAAATTTCTGTCATAATTTGACAAATTATGACAGAATATGTCATACTTTGATTGTATTGTGTGGCAGACAACTCTGAGCCATTTGACATATTCTGACAAAAACGTCCAAAAAATGTGAAAATAAGACAGAAAATGGCAAATTGTGTCATGACATGTGACTTTTTAACATGTAATGACATAATATTTCTAAAAGTGTCTATTGAATTTGTCATTTTCAGTCAAAAAATGTCAAATTCTGTCCGAATTATCATATGACATATTCTGACCAAGCTTAACAGAAAAATTATGCCAGAATTTAACATAATTAATCATAAATTCTCATTTTTTAACGAAAAATGTCAAATTCTGTCAAAATTATTATATGACAAATTTTAACTGAATCTTAGAGAGAACTCATGTCAGAATTTGACATAATAGCTCATAAACTGTCATTATCGGACAAATTTCGACATGTTCCTTCGGGATTTGTGTCATTCCTTGAATTATCCAAATATACTATAAGATGTCATGTCATAATATGTCGTACACCTTGATGAAGAATAAGGGATTGGACATGGCATTGCATGACACAAGTAGGAAAGCCAACACAAACGGGTACTATTCTTTTATGCCGTATGGGAACGACCCATACGGATAATATCGAAAATGCGGTAATCTTGTTGAGCATTATCTTTGCCCGACCAGATTCACGAAGAAAACTGCCTCGCCCGTTTGAATTTATGACTTCTCAAACGATAGCGGGCTTAGGGACTAGTTTTCTACAATGCGCACTCTAGCGGCGCCTTCGGAACTACCAGTTTCACTCATTTTCTGAAAAATTGTGACATATTTTGTCATATTTCCCCATTTTATGACTACGAAAATTATGACAGATTATGTTCGAAAGGGTATGATATTTTTCACGAAGATATTTTTCACATTTGATGACAAATCAGAATATGTCAAGGAATGTCAAGGAGCAGTCATAAATTTTTTCGAACAAATGTCATTGTTTGACATATGTTCGACAAAAAATGTTAAATTTTCCAAATTAATTTAATTCTTGGTCGATGAGAAAATCTGACATATCGGTTATTATTGGTCAGAAAACAAATGAAATTTCCTATTGTGATATGTCAAAAAATGAAATATAATGACAACACTTGGCATTATTCTCTGCAATTGTCATATTTTATGATTTCTGTCACATTATGACATTTTTTGTCAAATTATGACATCCACATTTTCTCTAAAATATTTGTCCGAATTGATCATAATATGGCTAATTATGAAATATTTAAATTTGTTATAATATGTCTTAATATGACATATTTTGTCATATTCTTACACTTCATGTCCCTTAAAAATATGACAAATAATGTCTGAAAATTTATAACATATTTCATAAAAAAATGTCATCGATTATCAGAATTTGTCAATTTATGACAAATCAAAATATGTCATAAAATATCAAAAGACAGTCCCAAATTTTTTCAAACTAATGACATTTTTTGACATGTGTTTAACAGAAAATGTCAATTTCTAACAATTTATGTCATTTTTGATCAATGAGCAAATCTCACATAGTCGGTCATAATCGGTCAAATAAGAAATTGACAAAATATGAGATGATATGTCAAAAAATGTTAAATTCATATAAAATAAGGAATTGTTTCTATCATTTGTCTTTTTTTCTTATTTTATGAAAAAAATTGATATTTTTTGTCAAATTATGACATCCACATATTCTCTAAAATACTTGTTCGAATTGATCATAATATAGCTAATTATGACATTTTTAAATTTGTTATAATATGACTTCCTATGACATATTTTGTCCTATTTTTACACTTCATGTTCCATAAAAATATGACAAATAATGTCTGAAAATTTATAACATATTTCACGAAAAAATGTCATTAATTATCAGAATTTGTCAATTTATGACACATCAAAATATGTCATAAAATATCAAAAAACAGTTTCAAATTTTTTAGAAAAAATGACATTTTGTGACATATGTTTAACAAAAAATGTCAATTTCTAACGATTTATGTCATATTCGATCGATGACCAAATCTAACATATTTGGTCATTATTGGTCAGAAAAAAAATGACATTTTTTGTCATAGTATGTCAAAAAAGGAAATATTATGTCAAAATTCATCATCACCCTGATTATTTGTCATATTTTGCCATTTTTCGTTACATTATGACATTTTTTGTCAAAATATGTCAAGCATATTTCCACCTGGGTGAAAGGTTCAGTGTGAAAAAAAACGAATCTCCGATGGCTTACGACGCATTCAATGGAGAATGAATTTAAAAAAAAAGATCTTTCCTGTGTTTTTTTCTTCAAATATCTCGGAAAGTAAACGAGATAGAGCACTCAGTTTCCGAGGAAAAAAAAATGATGAAAAAGTTTAGTTGACAAAAAATGAAAATAGATTTTTTTCTTTTATTTCTTGAAAATATCTCGGAAACTAATGGAGATACTCCCTTTTTATTCTTGCCTTTCCTGGAAGCTCATGAAATTTTATAGGGTAAAATAAAAAAGGGCGTATCTCCATTAGATTCGGATATTTTTAATGGAGAATTGAAGGAAAAATTAAATTTTTCCTGTCTTTTTCATGATTATAAAAAAAACAAATATCACGAAAACTAAGCGAGAGAGAGAGAGAGAGAGAGAGTGATTCTGCCTTAATCCTTCTTTCTAGTTTTTCGAATTAATTTCCAAGATATTAAAAAAAAAACAAATTAAAAACATTCAGTAGTAAAAAAATAAAAAGAATAAATCGTTTTTTTCTGTATCATTTTTTCGAATATATCATGGAAAATAATGGAGGTACGCCCTTGTCATTCTTGCCCTTTTTTGTAGCTCTCGAAATTCTCTAGAAAAAGGTACAGGGTAAAAAGGGCGTATCTCTATTAGTTTTGGATATTCTTAATGGAAAATAATAAAATTAGTTTTCTCCTTTTTTTTTTCATTAGTTTTTTTCCAAATATCTCGGAAATTAAGTGAGATAGAGATTGGAATTCTCTCCAAAAAAGGATTAGTGCAATCGCCCTATCTCGCTTAGTGACCGAGATACTAAAAAAAACTGATGACAAAATGAAATTAATTTGTCTGAAAACTTAAGATTTGTGATTGACCTCATTCAAAAGCTATAAAAAAAGGAGTGCCATTCTTATTACACTATTCCACCATAAAAATTCATTCATCAAAATAATACGTTTTTTCTCTTTTCTTTTTTTACCTTGAGAATTATGTAACTTACGGAAAATTCATTGCCCCCTTATTATTTACCCAGCATTGAAAAAAACTCGATAAAATGTTATTGATCTCAAACACGTGGAAATTTTAATCTTGAATTTTCCGAAAAATCGAATATCATTGAACTATGGATAATAATAAATATTTGAACAATTTGTGTTGCTGAAAAGCGTCTTTAATTAATGATTTAGTTGGAATTTTCGAGGCCAGGAAGAAAACTTTGACAAAACTTCGGTTAATTAAAATGTGAAAATTTCATTTTGAAAAAAATAGAAAACAAAAAGAAAAAAATCTTTTTACCGTAGTGGCTCCAGTTTCTGACAGTGTCGCAGTAACTGACATTTTTTGTAAATTTCTCAGTTATATTTAAGTGTATAATATATTGTTTAATATTCAATTGCTGGACTCGTTTAGCGCAACAAATACGTATTTAATATAATTAAATTACATTAGATAAGCGAATAGTTGTTACCTTTAATTTATTCAGTCAGAAACTAGCTTTAAGGAGGAACATCAGCTTTTGAAAAGGGCTTAGAGTGGGGGTAAACTTCAAAGGAGCCGACACTCCGCTGCAACTTCTAAAAAACAAAATATGAAAAAATAATCTCCTAATAATCTAATCTCAAATATTTTTAATCCATTTCACTCGATACTTTATACATATCGTATCGCACCTGAGTCAAATTTTTTTGTTAATAATTAACAATTAATCAACTTTATTTTATGCCAATTAGTCGAAGCGACTTGGCAAGCGCGCAAAGCATATTTTTGCAGTTGGTAGCGTTTCTGTCGATAAAATCGCATTTTTACCGACAGTACATCACTAATATTAGTGACAGAAACGTGCGTGATAGGTTAAGTGATCGAGTTGGAGAATAATCAATTGCATAATTGTCATTTTATATTTTCAACTATGAGTAATCCCGAGTGTTCTGAAAACTTGCGATATAAAGGGAGATTCATTACTAGAAAACAATTGGGACGAAGAATATCTCAACAGGTTGCTTGAAAAACTTCAAAGAGGAAGAATACAGACGATAACCCGACTGGAAGACACAAGAGACGTAAATGGGCAGAAGAAGAAGAGGACGATGCACCAGGAGTAGTGGGACATCGCATTGTGGATCTTAATTTGTTGGGTGATGAGCTTGAGTGCAAAGTATGTAACAAGACATTGTCATTAAAAAATATTGAGAGAGAGTTACCACGTGGATTGGGATCATATCTATACATTAAATGTATCGATTGTCTGTTAGTCAAACGAGTGGCAATCACCAAGTGTCTAAAGCCAAGAGAAGATAAAGAAAAGCAGTATTTCGAGATCAATTTGAAGGCTGCAGTCGGTAAATATTGATACTCCCAAGCTCCAAATTCCAAAAATGATGTTTCAAATTTAAAGTCTAGTTTATATGTTTTTATAGGTTGTATACATGCTGGAATAGGTAATCAAGCATTGAATAAAATCTTGACATGCTTAGGGATGCCCATGCTGTCTTCCAATACCCATAAATTTTATGAAGAGATGACTGGACCCGTGATACAGACTATTGCAAAAGAGAGTTGTGATAAAGCAGCGAAAATTGAGAGAGAATTAACTATAAAAAATAAGGAGAAAATCGAAAAAATGGTGTAAGCATGTGGACATGAGAAACCTCTTGATAATCTATTTCTGCTCTATCCTTTTTTCACTGTTCTCTACTTCTCTACATTCTACTTTATCTTCATCATGAATCAGAAAAAAATCAATTCCGATCAATTATTCGATTTTTTTTGTTATATTGGTTTTTCTCATGGAATTTTGTTTTTTACTCGAGATAGAATGATATTTACTGAGACGATCATTTTTGTTTTCGTTTGTTGAAGTAACTTTACATCCATTTTTCATTTTTTTATTTTTTTAAATCTTCTCCAATTACGTTTTTTTGTAATTGAGTCGATATTTTCTGTTCATATCACGATGGATTACCTCAATTTCTGAGAATTCCATTTTTTACATTATTACTAAATCCTTTACTTTCACGACTCAAATTTTTATTATTTTCCAAATGTCGGTGAATGTGTCTAGACACCACTTCGATTTATTCACATAAGGAACTTCGTCGCTATAATCATTGTTGTCAAAGCGATAAATGAAAAAAAAAATTGAATAAAAATACCTTGAAAATATGTAGGCTCTTAGATTCTTTCTTATAAAAACTTTTACCCCTCTCATCATAATCTTCATCGTTAATAATGAACAGTAACTGTTCAGTGGTAAGTGTTGGTGGATTTTTTGAATTCATAGGCCTTCTGATGTACGACAGAATTTCATTATTCCGAGTGAAGAATCTCCGATGCCCTCAGAAGCAAATACAGAAGAGTTGAGTTCCGATGAAGAGAGTACAGAAGAGTTAAGTTTAGATGAAGAGAATACAGGTAAATGATAGGGAATTTGCCTGAATTTGCTCATTTTTGGTAGGTAATATCATCCATTGTCCTATCTAGAACCAGGTATAGGAGCATCCCCTGAGTCTGCTGCACCATCTGAATCGTCTTCTGCAGAATGGAGTCAGCCGGACGAAACAATCAAGAAACCTTCGGCTCGTTGGAAAAACTATTCATGTGCAGCAACTGCAGACATGGCATTCATTGTACGAGTTATGCTTTCCTTTGATACTGCTTGGTCTAAAAGGGGGAATGGGAAGAATTACGACAGTTTAAACGGTTACGCTTCCTTCAGTGGCACACAGAGTGGATTGATAATCGATTATGGGACAGAAAATCGAGTCTGTCGAAAATGTCTGTCAGGAAATCCTAAATGTAATCATCGTTGTGTTCAGAAGTATACCGGAAGTGCTAAAGCAATCGAAGCATGCCTAGCTGTTAAATTAGCCACGAAGAGTGATATTTTGATGAAGAACAATTCGGAATTGGGAATATTTTGTGGAGACGAAGATTCTTCAGCCATCGCCAAGATCAGAGCTGCTTCTAAGCACCCAGTAGTGAAGCTGTCTGATAGAAACCGTCTTGCAAGAGGAATAAAGAAACTGTTCTATGATATTCCAAAGGCAAAGGATCCTGAGGGAGAAATCAATAAGATTAGTATAGAATATCTAGATAAATGCTTCAATTACGCCATGGCACAAAACCACGGAGATGAAGAAGGATTGTCTGCTGCTCTGAGAAGCATTCCTGGCCATGCTTTTAACAAGCATGAGAACTGTGGAGATTGGTGTGGATACAGCAAAAATCCAGAGGATTATTCCCACAGGACCATAGGCGAGGGTCTTCAAAGTCCAGTTTTGTTTGTAGAGCTTGAACGTATTTTCAACAAACTTGCTGATGATGCAGGAAAATATGCTCACACTGCGTCCAGCCAATGCAATGAGAGTTTAAATGCTGCAATAGCGCGAAAAGCGCCAAAGGCCAATTGTTATAGTTTGAGTGAGTCCATGGATTTTCGAGTTGCAGCAGCTGTTGCTGAAAAGAATGAAGGTCAAGAATATATAATACAGATATTTGAGAGACTTCAATTGTCTGTTGACGTAAATTTACGCAAATATATTGACTATACAGAGGAAATAGCAATACGTAAAGCGAACACAGCGTGTACTCGAGAATCCAAGGCAGATCGTATTGAGAAGAGGAAAAAAAGAAATGCTTTAAAATACAAAAATGAGAAATCTGAGGGCCCAACGTATTGTTCACGAATGGCATTATTGAATACACCAACAATCAACCAGCCAATGCACCCATCTGAGAATGATGAAACAGTTGATATGGCCAACGACAACTACCAGGTGATATTTTTTGATTTGGAGACTTCCGGACTGGGTGCAAGCTGTGACATATTGCAAATTGCAGCCAGTACAGGACTTAGGCAATTTAATATGTACGTGAAACCTTCAAAACCGATTGATGCTAGAGCAACAGAAGTACATGGGCTGACAAATGTATCTGGAGATTTGTACTTACACGGAGTGCCTGTACAATCTTCTAATTTACGTGACGTTCTCATTAAATTTATTGCTTACTTGGAAGAATTTGGGAAATTATGTATTTTAGTAGCCCATAATCTATCATTCGATGGCCCTCGATTATTACGAGCAATAAAAAGGTTGTCACTTTTAAATGAATTCGAATCAACTGTCGCTGGTTTTTCTTGTTCACTGCAAGGCTATCGTATGAAACACAAAGGAAAAAAATTTATGAAGAATGACTTATCTTTATCTGTGTTGGCTCATCCATTCATTAATGTCAATGAATCCGATACTCATAATGCATCTTACGATGTTTATATGTTGAGGTATTTTGCGTTCAATGTTTTTACTGTAGACGATTTTCTTTCACAGATCATCACTGTGCCCAATGCTATTGAGAAGTACGATGCCAATAAGAAAGTTAAAGAGCTCTTGAACTCACTTTCGCCTTTGTCCAAAATAATTCCAAATTCTTTGAGGCAAAAAATGTCCAAAAGTGGCATTGGAATCGAGGAACTGAGGAAAGCCTTTGATAGTGACGAGAAGTCAGGGGTAATTCAATTATTAAAGGCTGAAATGAAATATAAACCTCGATCAATTGATCTTGACACCATTTGTGAACGCATTATCGAACAATTGAGAAACGAGCCGAGGAATAAGAGTGATTAAAGTTTAAGAATTTTACCGGTGCTAAAAGGCTAACGTGAATAGAAAAAAAGTCCAAAGAATTCTCCAGTGCTAGATTTTTAAGTATAATAATAAGTTCAAATCTATTTTAGTATCTCGGGCAATATCCTATCAATATTTGAATAATAAAAAGTTTATAATAACAAAAAAAAAAGTTTATAAATTTTCTATTCCCAAATAAATAAATTTTTTCTATTTCATGAACAGTTATTAATCCTCTACAAAAATTCAATTCCATGGAGATTAATAACTGAGATTGAGGAACGACAAAAAAAATCTATTTGCCGTTTTGAATCGCCGCGCCGCAAGCGCAGTGCGCTCCCGTCAAGCCGTTGCCAAATCTCACGTTCATTTCACACGACCACGCCCACATTACACGTTTTTTAGCATGTTTTTATTAATTACTCGGAGTATCGCCGGCCAATGTCCAGCAAACTCCGAATATATACACTTCAATGATTAATTTACAAACTGTAATTTTTTTTGTATTTTTCTAAGCGTTTTCAGTCTCAGTATTTCGACTCTGAAAATCAATGCATTTAAGCCCATGTAAAACACGATTTTCAATATTTTTTTTCTCAAAATCGATGCGGTCAATCATTCTCAAAATTTAAGGATATATTCTTGATTAGTTCAAGAACATATCCCCAAATTTTGGTGTGTGTGTAACCGTTTTTAATTTTATGCCAAAAGCTGATGTTCCTCCTTAAAGTGTCAGAAAACGGAGCCGCTAAAAAAATCAAACACATTTTTTTTGGTTTAAATCAATCCACTTACGTTCGTCGAGCCTTGATCGCCCATTCCATATCATAACGACGTATCCACTAGTGATATCGTAACTATAATCACACACCAATTTTTCACAATCAATAAACCGTAATAAACACCTCCAATCACATTAAACATGCGTTTTTGGAATGCAGAAAAACGACCCACGAAGCTCCTACGATGTACGGCTGTACCTGGTGGCAGCTTCGCAGCCAATAAACATGTTACTGCCATCTATCATCTGAGGAAGAGAACCTAATGGCTTTATTTTCTGCCGGTAATAAAGATATCTTGTGAGTCGATAAAACAGTTTCGGATAAATCCAACTTCGGCAGTAAAATTTTTACTCTGATAATTAATCTCGATTCTTTTCTCGAAGAATCAATTATATCAGTAATCTTCTCTGAAATGAGTAGATCAATGTTACATTCTAATATACTTTCGGTTCAATACTAAATATGTGAAATCTTACATACATAGCATACGATTCTGTAGAGGAGGCTTATGACATTTGCCTCTTGCTCCTTTCCAAATATATCAAATGAATCTAAATATCGAAATAACATAGCTAGAACTAGAAATATTCAACTGTTGTTCGGAATAGCTTATAATTCTCTAGACATTGAATTGTAATATTCTGAAGCTGTTAATTTTCGTATTTTATCCGTATAAATCCTCCATAATTTCTAAAAAACAAACGTGTTCCACAAAAAAAAGTTCTGTTACTTATTGGGGAATACTTTGCGCATTATGGTATAAAAAACATATTGAATTTCACAGAATCTATCAATGAATTATATTCAGCAAACAAAAAATACGGTGAACTTTTTTCACTGTCATTATGCATTTTACATATACTAGTATGTATCTTTTTTCCTCCTCAAGACCTAACATCCATTCCCGCAAGTCCGAGTATTGTGATATCGTGAACTAAGAGCAATAATTTTTATTGAGAATTATATAGGGAAGCCTATTCAAATTCTGACACTATTATTCTTCGTTATAATACATGGACTTAAAATTAGTATGGGTAATAAAATGCGCATTCTCTGGAAACTCTTTTCAAATTTTCAAGAATAAATACAATTAATTGAGGGAAAAAAACTCTATTAGAGGCAACAGAAATTTATAGTTTCATGAATTTGATTATTTATTGCGGTCTATAATCAATTCAGTTATACAAAGATACATGCAACATATTTGAAAATCTGTAATGCAATGACTAGGGACTTTATTTCGCGGCATATTGGTACTTCAAAAGAACCTAATTCGGGTCGCCTGACCTCAAGCCGCGACAGCTCAGTTGTCTTAAGGCCTTCGCACACGAATTTCCGTAGAATATAGTCGTAAGACGTAACTTAAGGCCTTCGCACACGAATTCCTTAAGACCTTCGCACACGAATTTCCGTAGAACATAGTCGTAAGACGTAACTTAAGCCTAACAGCCAATCAGGAGAACGCTATAGATTTCACCATTCGAACGGAATGAGAAATGAGTGGTAACTTCAACATAAGAAGAATTCCGTAGAGTTAAAATTCTTACGGACACAAATTTATGGATTTGCGCGAGCTGCGTTTGGAAAGAATGCGGACCATCTAGATTTCGTGTATACTTCATGATTGTATCCGTATTCTTAATTTGCACCATTTTTAAAAGTATTTGTTCTATTTTGATAGAAAAAATATTGATATGAAAGACATTGAATAATGTTGACGGCGATTACCGTCAATGACCCAATTAATGCCACCAAGAGACCTATTCTGCCACATATTTTTCATAGAAAAATTATATTTTATCATAAATTCAAATTTGATTTCTCCTCGCAAGAATTTAGGGTCTGGACTACCATTTACATCAATTATTTTCCTGGATTAGTGATAAAGATGATTTAATTTATATTTTTGAAAATATTTTGCCCATCGCCCGATTCATGCCACCATAGCCCGATTTCTGCCATAGAGGGTCCCAATAATTGCCATCAATTAATTTCCATCGCTGGTCGTTATTTTTAAATTATTCGTCAATTTATATGAAAGTCCAATGATTTTGCTAACAATCAATACAATTTTCGATATATTAAATACTCCAATATTCTCAATATCACACATTGATCTGATGAGGCACTCTAAACCCACATGAAGAGCTTTAGGGCTTTATTTTGCTGAGCTCTCTGGTCGCATTTAACGAATTAATTTTAGAAATATATCTAGTAGAGAAATATCGGATATTTTGATTGTTCGGTGTCCTCAGAATTTTTTTCTAGCCACTGTTATCAATTACTTAGAGTTGAGAATTCGAATAAGTTCAATAATCACGAGAATGTATGAAAAGTGGCATTAATCGGGCCGATGGCATTAATTGGGCCATTGACGGTAATGTTATTGAAAATTTTCAATGCATGCTTTCTCACTTTTCCCACATCATGCTGAAAATGACCTAGGAAAAATATAAAAGGTAA
The DNA here is from genome assembly GCA_963921955.1 of Aleiodes alternator. NCBI lineage: Eukaryota > Metazoa > Arthropoda > Insecta > Hymenoptera > Braconidae > Aleiodes > Aleiodes alternator. The sequence goes on from OY998113.1 coordinate 6,162,272, forward strand.
TTATAATAATTAAATTCACCCCTTCACCACTCTTTTGGGATTTTTCAATTAGAGATAATTGAAATATAGATCGGAACCAATTTTATTTAGAAAAAATTAAGCTGGGAGGCGAGTGAAGAATTCAAACTTCTCTTTATTGGACTACTGAGCTGATTGGAGAATACATATTCGGCTCCAAAATGATCCAAACTTTCAATTGTTTATTGATCAATTTTTTCATTCTGTATCTGCAAATGCGGTCCTGCGAAATCACGCTCGTTAGTTCCCTGTAACCCAAAAAATCCTTCAAATATTTGATCTCACTATTAACAATAACATATCCGGGAAAAAATGTTCAGATCTGATTAAATTGAGAATTCATACGAATGATATTACAAAAATCACATAATCATCGATTTTCCTCCAAGTATTTCTCCTTTTAATGATTAATTCGTGCAATGGACGAAAAAAGTAATAAAAATAAGTAACGAATATGAAATAGAATACATATGAAAATTGATTAAAATTGATGTTGGAAAGGGAAATTTCCTCAAGATTGAAAATAAATTCTTAGCGAGACGTTTTAAGTTACTCGAGCAGGCATTTGATATCGAGGAGCAGTTCAGAAGAGCTGCTAATTTGAATCTAACCCAGGATCCAAATCATCCGGCAATGAGTCTGAATGCGGAATTTGCTGAAGTCGAGTATCGAGCTGAATGACATCAGCACTTGAGCGAAGAAAGTCTGGCTGGTAATTAGCCGACTAATACAGTGCTACACAAAAGTATTGAATCAACTTGAAGAATCATAGTCAGATATAAAATCTGATGTGTGACGTTTACTAGTAATACCGACACGTTTACCATCCGTTGCACAACGATTACAAATGTCAAACAGATCAATTCTGAGTAGATTAGCAGTAACAGCACCTAGTAATACACAAAACGAATATGCTGCATTATTTGCTGAACAATTTCTGCCTGGTTCTCCTGGAGAACAACTGCAGGCAATATTTGCTGGTGCAGCGAATTTTGGAAACTTCAGGCCAGTATTCAGTAGCAGGACAGCCACCACAAGGTTCTCCATTATTTAATTCATTTATTTATTATCATGGACAATTTTTATCAATGTATTAATTTTTTTCCTTTCCATAAAATATTCAACCTGAACAAGGAAATGCTAAAGAGACACTGACACAGGGTATCAGGAGATGCGATAGTATCTCTCGACAAGTACGAGCCCAATCTCTGCCAGGCAAAGGCTATCGCACTCCTACACTGAGGGAAAAAAATATTTTCTGGGAATAGAAATAATTTTGAGAGAAAACTTCTCTTTTATTACTCAGGAAAAAATGTTCAGATCTGATCAGATCAAATTAGATCTGGTCAGAGCGTGCCAATTTTCAGATCTGATCAGATCTGAGGAACTCAAATCTAATTAGATCTGATCAGATCTAATTTGATCTGATCAGATCTGAATATTTTTTCCTGGGTAGATTTGAATTTAATTGGGAGAAATGAATACCTATTTCTCTGAATATTAATGTCTTTCAATTCGCAACTATACAAGATCATTACTCGCTTTTTGTCATTAAACTTTACAAACTGATGATGATAAATAACCAATTATTTGCCCAAATCACCCTCCTGCATTGATTCAATCTTGATTATATTTGCCATCAATATTTTCCCATGAAATTTGTATCAAGTAATAATGTATTTGTACGAAATATGGAATCTTAGTCAAAACATCGCCCAGTTTGGCTCAAACTGGAATGTATTTTTCGCCAACTACTCACTAAGAAGTTTCCCTCATTGATGTAAAAGTATCAAACTCATTCTGAATAGGTAGAAGGATTCGTCCAAAACTTAAATTGTTAAAGCGAAGAAAATCCACTGGCAAATAAATTCTTGATTGACCTGAACTATATAATATGTCTTGTAAATATTTTTTTCCCTCAGTGTATACGGCCGAATAGGATTAAACAAATTTCAATAATTTTTTGTATAGCCAAAATTTCATCTCGCGAGACCATTTTCCGGTAACATATGCATATGACCGTTATCTTCAGATTTAACTACAAAAAAATTTGAAAAACGCTATATTTTCTAATTAATTGAAAACGTTGGCTACAATGAGAATTCGAACTGAAGGTATACGTTACACGAAGGCAGACCAGTAAACATCAGACGTGATTGGCTTCAAATGGAAATATCTTGAATACTATTTAAAATTCTGTTGGGAATAGAGTTTATACATTCGCACTTGATACAATTTGGGGCGACACCATTGGGGCAAGAGCGAACTAGGTGTTCCCTCGTGAGGACGCTCACTCGACAAAAGACCGTTGTATAGAACTGTTGTATTTTATATAAATAAATCATAATTAAAATTATTCCTGGTCATTCCTCTAAATGTACAACTTGGCAAATAACAACATGGTAGCAGATTATGGTTATTATTATTATTATTATTATTTTTATTAAAGAAATTAAGTGTGAAACGAGAAATTTGGAAAATTTGTGAAAGAGAAAATTCGAGAACACGTGGTGAAGTGGAACGTTGAAAGAAAAAAAATGGCCGGTAATGACACAAATGATGTAAGAATTCCAATATTCGATGGATTCGATTATTCCAGTTGGAAAACAAGACTTTTTGCATTTTTGAGAATGAAAGGGTGTAAAGTAGTAGTTGAAAGAGAAATGATAAGTTCCAGAGCGGCTACTGAAGGACAGGCTGCAGTCACAGGAGATAACGCTACTCAGTGGGAAGAGAAAGATGGAAAAGCAGTGAATTATATTTTTGGTTCAATTTCAAATAAACAATTAGAATACGTGAAACATCTTACATCAGCGTACGATATGATAAGAAAATTTGATCAGATGTATTTAAAAGAGTCGACAGCATTACAAATAATACAGAGAAATAATTTGGAAAGAATTAAATTAGAAGATTTTTCAACAGCTGAAAACTTCTTTAATGAGTTCGAGAAAGCAGTGAATGAGTTGAAAGAAGCAGGAGCAACTGTTAATGATCAAGAGATGTTAAATTACATGTTAAAGGCTCTTCCATCAGAATTTAGTCATATTGGTGATCTGATCGATGTGTTACCTCAAGAAGAACGAACAGTCGAGTATTTAAAGAGTAAAATAAAAATGAAATACATGCAAGAGAGAAAAGATACAAAGAAAAGTGACGAAAATTTTGTGAACTCGAGTGCGTTTAACACACATGCAAGACCCACACCAACGTGCTACAGTTGCGGTAAGCCTGGGCACATACAAAGAAATTGTGGCAGTACAAATGAACGAGGCAGAGGGCGACAAAATCGAGGATCGTCGAGAGGTAGAGGTAACGACTACCAAAGAGGAAGAAGCAGCTATAGAGGAAATGGTCATCCACGAGGCTCAAACAATTTCAGAGGTGGATATAGAGGGAGCTATCGAGGAGGTGGAAATCCAACACTGAATCAACAAGAGTCATCAAATTTTGCAAATGCATTTTTAACTGAGGTAAATAAAACAGAGGTAAATAAAACAGAGGTAACAAATGAGAAAGACAAAGATGAAATGAAAATTGAATGGATTTTAGATAGTGGGTGCACAGACCACATAATTAATGACGAGAAAGTTTTCGATAAATGTATAATTTTAAATGAACCAATTGATGTAAAATTAGGAGATGGTCGTGTTATGAAGGCTACTAAAATTGGTCAAATAAATGCAGTATTTAAAGTCGATGCAAGCGAGTTTCAAGTAACATTAAATAATGTCTTTTACGTTCGAGAAATGAAACAAAATTTATTGAGTTATGCTAAAGTCACTGTTAAAAATACAATAATTTCATATGAAGATATTTCTGAAATTTATAATCCATTGGAACAAATGATTGCAATTGCACGAAAAGTAAATAATATTTATAAAATGACGAGTTATATCAGAAAATCTGTAGAAGCGAGACAAGTAAATAGTAGTCAATTATCTGGTAACAATAATGAGAAAATGACAGAAAAAGAGAAATGGCACCGTACATTGGGTCATGTAAATTTTAATTATTTAAATACTATTTGCAAAAATAAATTATTGGATGGATTGCCTAAAAATTTAGAAAATGAAGAAATGAAATGTGCGACATGTATTGAGTCCAAAATGCATAATTTACCTTTTGAAAATAACAGAAAACAAGCTACAGAAATTTTAGAAATTGTTCATACAGATTTAAATGGACCACATCAGACTGTTGGAAACTGTGGTGAGAGATATTTTTTATCATTTGTAGATGATCGAAGTAAATTGGCCAAAGTATTTTGTATTAAATCCAAAGATGAAGTATATAAGTGTATAGTTGAGTACGTAAATTTAGTTGAAAATTTAACTGGCAAAAGAGTCAAAAATTTGAGATGTGATAATGGAACAGAGTATATCAACAAAGAAGTATTTAATTTTGCAAGAGAAAAAGGAATCAGTATTATGCCATGTCCACCGTACGTGCATGAGCTAAATGGAGTGGCTGAGAGGTTCAATAGAACAATAATGGATTCAGCTAGATGTTTGTTAAAAGAAGCAAAAGTAAATGTAAGATTTTGGCCAGAAGTTGTTAAAGCCGCGACGTATTTAAAGAACAGAACACTTGCAAACACAATTGAAATTAAAACTCCTTATGAGATATTTTTTAATGAAAAACCAAACGCAAAATATCTACGTTTGTATGGAAGCCGAGTTTTTGTTAGAACACCTGAGTCACAAAGAAAATCTAAATGGGATGATAAAGCTAAATTGGGAGTATTATTGGGATATACAGAAGTCGGGTATCGTGTATTAATTAATAACAAAATCATCGTAGCAAGACATGTTGATGTAGTTGATAATGAGATTAAATATGTTGGCTTTAATAGTAATTCGAGTAATGAAATGATGAATGAGCTTGATAATGAAAATTCAATAAATGAAGTTAACGATGAGAGTAAAAATGAATCAGACTATGAATCCGCTGAGTCAGTGACAGAAAATAAAGAAGAAGTTGAAGAAAAGATTCCAGTGAGGAAGTCTTCAAGAGAAAGAAAGCCAAATAAAAAATATACCGATGATTATGTAGCATATTGTATTTACGTAAATTATTGTAATGTTAATGATCCTAATACGTTTGAAGAGGCGATTGAGAGTGATGAATCCGAGAATTGGCAAAAGGCAATGGATAAAGAAATATATTGTATTGAAAAAAATGAAACATGGACTCTAGTTGATAAACCAAAAGATAAAAAAGTTATTGATGTTAAATGGATTTACAAAAAGAAATCAGAAGACGTTTATAAAGCTAGACTAGTAGTTAGAGGTTATCAACAGAAAGAACAAATTGAAAATACTTATTCACCAGTAGCAAAAATGGAAACATTGAAAATATTATTATCTTATTGTTGTCAGAATAAATTGAAAATTGAACAAATGGACGTAGAGACAGCTTTCCTAAATGGAATAATTACATCAGAAGTATACGTAAATCAACCCTTGGGTTATCAAGATGGTACAGACAAAGTTTACAAGCTGTGCAAGGCACTTTATGGATTGAAAGAGAGTCCTAGATCTTGGTATGAGTGTTTTCATGAGTTTATGAATGAGTTAAAATTCGAAAGAAGTAAACATGATTATTGTCTCTATGTGAAGAATGATGTAAAAGATCCTGTGTATATAATTATTTTCGTTGATGATTTGTTAATCTGCTGTAAAGACATTTCAAAGGTACATGAAGTGAAATCAAAACTGTCAAAGCGTTTTAGTATGAAAGATATGGGCCAAGTGAGTAATTATATTGGTATTGACATTAAGTATGATCTCGAAAATAATGTAATGACCTTGAGTCAAGAGAATTATATAAATTCATTAGCTAAGAAATATGATTTGGAAAATGCTAAACTGTATAAAACACCAATGGAAACAAATTTGAGACTTGAGCCAGCTGACGAGTTAAATGAACAAGTAAAATATCGTAATTTAATTGGAGAGTTATTATATATTAGCACTGGTACAAGACCAGATATTGCATTCAGTGTAAACTATTTGAGTAGATTTCAAAGCTGTTATAATGAGATACATTTTAAGTATGCAATGAGAATTTTAAAATATTTGTATTTGACTAAAAATCTGAAATTAACGTACATGATATTAAAAGGAACAGATGTATTAGATTGTTTGGTAGATTCGGATTGGGCTGGTGATATAGTTGACAGAAAATCTACTTCAGGGTATTTAATAAGGCTGTATGGTCATGTAATTCATTGGAAATCGCGTAAACAAAAGTCTGTCACTAAGTCGTCTACTGAAGCTGAGTACGTAGCATTGTCAGAAGCATTAACAGAAGTTACTTTCATAAAAGGATTGTTAAATGAAGTATTTAAGATTAAATTTGATGAACCAATTAAGATTTATGAAGATAATTCAGGTGCAGTATCGATTGCAAAAAGCGGTAATCTTTCGAAAAAGTCAAAGTACATAGAAGTACAGTACCATGATGTTCATGATAATTATGAAAAAGGAAATATTAATATCGTAAAAATCGATACTGAAGAAAATGTTGCAGATATTTTAACTAAGTCATTGTGTAAGCCGAAGTTTGTAAAGTTAAGACAAGAATTGAGATTGAAATAAAAACTGATAGAAAGAAAAAGATTGATCAAGTGCTAATGTAAAGAGGCGTGTTGGGAATAGAGTTTATACATTCGCACTTGATACAATTTGGGGCGACACCATTGGGGCAAGAGCGAACTAGGTGTTCCCTCGTGAGGACGCTCACTCGACAAAAGACCGTTGTATAGAACTGTTGTATTTTATATAAATAAATCATAATTAAAATTATTCCTGGTCATTCCTCTAAATGTACAACTTGGCAAATAACAACAAATTCATCGAGACATACTGCGAATAAAATTTAGGGGATGAATCAACGAATAAAATAAGCAAAACCCCGTTCTTCTACGATTTGTAGTTTCTGAGATATTAATTTTTTGCTGAAAAGTTTAACAATAACATGCGAAATTTTCCATTAAAAAAATCATATTTCAGAAACTAAGAGTCGTAGGGAAACGAGGTTTTGCTCATTCTGTTCCTTAATTTTTTCTCTCAATTTTATTTGCGCATGTCTCCATAAATTCCTAATAGTTTTCGAGGCATTTTGATTTAAAGTCAAGTTGATCAGCACGCGTCTAGATTCGATTCAATCCATCTCTATCACATTGCCCATTGATAAATAGAGAAAAGAGTGGAATGGTTGAAAAAAAACGTCGACAAGTACGCGCTACGATTCATTTGAAAAAAAAAAAAATACAAAATCAGAATAGTAGGAGTCCGTAGATGTCCTTCTAACGTGCAAGTTGAAGTTCCATCGGATCAAGAATTGTACACTACTTTTTCAAATTGATCAATCATCTTATCATTCGGATAGTAGATGAAATTGGCATTGCATAATGAATTTGAACAATTGAATAGTAAAGAAATTAAACAAAAGAAATGTACTTGGTGTACCAAGTGAAAATACAGATTAAAAGTAATTTTACACAAATTTAAAATTTCAAATGGATAAATTTTGATGTACCAAGTGAAAATACCGATTAAAGGTATACCAAGTACGTGTCTTTTGTTTAATCTCTTTACTATTCAATTTTTCAAGTTCATTGTACAATGCTTATTTCATCTACTATCCGAATAATAAGATGATGAGTTGATTTGAAAAAGTAATGCGCAACTCTTCAGCCGATGGGACTTCAACTTGCGCGCTAGAACGAGATCTACGTACTTGTACTATTCCGATTTCGTATTTTTTGTTTTGAACAAAATGGGGGCGATTACCTGGCGATGTTTTTTTTAAACGCACTGGCGTTTTTTTCAGCCGTCTAATCTACAATTACCCGCTTGAGTTTAAAATTCTGAAAGATTTGACTTGATCCATTGAGGTGTTTAGCTTTGAAGTGTTTAGCAATATTTTATGCATGGCAAATCCTGCAAATTTGGCGGAGAAAGAAACGAAATTCTACGTGCTAGCGAATTTTTGTCACTGCTCAATAAAGTTGTTCACTTAGCGGCGTTAACAAAAACTCGCTAAACGCACTCGAGCAATGTAGCAGCAATTCAGACACATCTCAGACAAAAAATCACGGGGGTGAATGACTCATCAGCCGATTACAGTCATTAGGTCGCTTATGGTGACCAGTCTAGGGTCAATCAGTGGATTTCTAGATAAAAAATCATTACAAAAAACTGAAACAGTTATGAGAGATTTTCCAAATAAACAAACTCTTAAAAAAAAGAAGAGTTCCAACATGGAAGACGAGTTCGAACATGAAAAATCAATTACACAATAATCGGCGCATATCCTTCAGTTGTGTTGGCTATTTCAATATTATTTTATATAAATCATAGATAAGTTTTTTCCTATGATGGGGTATTGTTGATTGAATTGGGATAATCCTAATCTTATGAATTTCATAATTAAATTGTGAAATAAGTCAGAAAATTCATTGAGTTTGGGGTTTGGGGGAAAAATTTAAAGACACCTTGGTAGTGAATTTGCGGGCCATGAAAGAGGGCTCGCGGTAAACATTTGTAAATGCCGTTATAGTGATATTTTGAAAATGAAGGATGAATCCCGAATTTATTCTCTTTCATCCCCTTCATATGGAATTATTGATCTCTAATTTTCGGGCTATGATTTTTGAAGAATTTGATGAAGAAAAATCTGATGAAAGAAAATATGAAAAAGGCTGACCCGCTCAAAACATCCATTGAAACACATATTTTTGTTAAACTCTCGGACAAAAAGTCTCTTTTAAAAGAAACACCCGATGAAGAGATATGATCTATTGGAACATATATTATTGTTAAACTCTTGGGGAAGAAGTCGCTATTGAAAAAAAGCAGTTCTTGTTCAGAAATTGAAGAGGAGAAAACTATTTAAGCTATTTTTTGAACATCTTTTCGGAATTTTCAAGTGATTTCTGCATACCCCTGAACTTTTGACGGCGATGGAGATTGAACCGCTACAGCTGAAGTCGTACTGGCCAATGAAGTAACCTCGGAAATATTCGGCTTCAGTAGTATAGCTATGGGGGTTCTAATCCACCAATGACCTTGAAAATGAGTCATTACCCGTAGAGGTCATCGGTGGGTTAGAACCTGTGGGGGGAGGGGGTGAAGAGGGGGTAAGGGGGAACATTCTAGAATGTTTTATGGGGGAGAGGGGAGGGGTATGAGGACAGCGGAGAGGGGCGTGGCGGAGCAAGAGGGAGATGGAACATTCCAGAATGTTCTAAGGGGACATGCTGAGTGTGGAGAGGATGTAGAGGAGGGGATGGAACATTCTCGAATGTTTTATGGGGACGTGTAGGGGTGGAAAGGGGGTAAGTGGGGGAAGGAGGCTAGGAAGTTACTCCAGAGGGGTTAGAACGTTCCACGAGGGGTAAGCGGAACTTTCTTTCTAAGAATTGTTTTTCTTGGCGGATTAATGAGTAAGTCAGAGGCTCATATGAAAAACTTTATGGAAGATGATACCTTCATTTGAGGACTTTTTCTCACCCTGAGTTTGAGACGTTTAAGAAAATAATAGAGGAATAGGTGGGGCTTTTTTTTTGAAAAAAATTCATATCAATTAGGAAAAATAATGATTATTTTTTTATTTCTTTCAATAATCATGTTACATAATTTTCTAGTAAAAAATCCTCTTAATCCTGTTCGTTTCACAAATCTGTAAATACTCTACAAACAAAGCAATTTTTGATCATTGGGTAAACCTGACGGTCATCAGTGTGATCTGGATTAGGCTGGTAGTGATCATAGCATCTACGACAATTGGCGATATCTTTATCTTCTCGATAGGCTTCAGGCAATTTTTCCCATACATCCTCAATGCAACCTGATGCAAACATAAGGAGGAACTCCTTCGGAAAAAATGAAATATCCTGAGCGGTCATTTTCTTGATACTTTTCAGCTTGCAAAAGAGTCTCAGAGATTTGTCAAGGCTCGGAATGCAGTTGCAGAAGTACCACTTTTTCAGACGTCTCACATTATTAGCAGCACACGCGAATGTCATTGGTTCTTCCTCATGATGATGACATTGGGAGGTAGTCAATTGACTGAGTTTCGGACAATCCAAGTCTTCGAGATTGATTACTGGCTTGGAATTTTCAATTATTTCCTTCAGCCACTTCTTCTTTTGTAGACCTTTCACATAAATGGAAGACACATTCTTCAACATACGCTGAACGACATCTTTCACATAAACGTAGGGTGTAACACCACTTTCCCACGAAATTCCGTGGAAATTCTCAAACAACCAATTGTTGAGGTATTTATATTTGGCTGGCAATTGATCCCAGGGATATGGTGGCTCAAAAAGAACGCACTCAAATCGATCGTATGCATTGTCACTCGTTTGAATATTGACAATAGCCAACTCCTTCACCACAAATGTGTTTGATTCACCTCTGAAACCTTGGACGTCTAGAATGATCTCCATTGTTGCGATTCTCGCAATTAAAAATTCGGAATGAAACTGAGCTCCCTCAACGAAATTTTCACACTTTTATACCCTATCGCTGATTCATTGGTCAACATCCCCATTACATTTCTCAAGGGCATTGTCCAGGAATTTATTGCATCATCAATCTATTGCGCATCAGATTCTTCATAATTTTGATTCGCATGGAAGAACTCTCAGTCTTCATGATGGATCAGTTAAGTCCAGACGAAGTGAAATTCCTGTGCTCTGTATCACCGTTCCTCTGTGATTACGATGAAATTGTTATTAAGCACTATGGTGAAAATCCACCAGAGAAAGCCTGGACATTTCTCCAAGATTGCCTGGACTTGATGGAAAATTTCAAAACGATTCATCAGCGTAGAAATGAGAATTCTGGAATACAAATTTCTGCAGATCAGGAGCCTCTCAAAAAACGACGACGGATACGGCAACGTTTCAGGAAGAGGAAACGAGTCAAGAAAATCGATTGTGAATAAATAACTCACATGATGTACATTATAATGGAAAAATATATTTTTAAAAAAATAAGTACATTAATTTCTAAATCATTCTTTTTACATTTCCACTGATTGGATTATATTCTACTATTCGATCATGTAAAATTAAACAGTAAGCGGCTGTGTTAGCAGGGAAATTCTCTGCTGACTCAAATTCCAGACGAATATCGACTGGTCCTGATTTCAGATATTCATTCTGTTTTGAGCAATCTATAACAATGAGTGGTGCATATTTCAAAAAATCAACCTTATTTAACAATGGTTCAGGTTCTTTACCGTAGTAAGATGCTTGAAAGTTCGTATACATATCATACAACAGTGCATACTGATTATGGGGAATATCGAGATTTAAATTTCCATAAAGATAGCTTTGCGAATTCAAAAACAGTTTTATATCACGAATCTTGCAGTGGTCGAATTGGCTGGAATTCTTAGTTGTATCGTTTTTACGATCTGTCTGGAATCCAACCACAACATATCGTGGCTTTTCCAGCTGAGTGGAGCACTTAACAACCCAAACATGTTTTGATGTAGCTGGTAATAGTGGATATTCGTACAGTTCCCATGCTCGGAAACTCATTGGTATTGGAGCATCTTTAGAAATATAATTGAGTAGATTGATTTTCCTTGAATCGGAAACTCGGATGTAAGGTATCATCCACTCCATCTTTGTTATGGCTATCTTGTATCCTTCTGCTGCTGCTCCTTCTGCTGGAGTCTGAATGATGGCATTGGCATCTGAATTACCTCTTGTTAGGATTAATTCATGTTTAGCGTTAACGATGATCCGTTGATAATCTTCAGCAAATCCCAACAGCATACTCAAAGGAATAGAAAAATCAAAGTAGCCATCATCATCGGTAAGCCCATCTTCAAGCTTCCAGCCTGCATTCTCCATGAGTGGAGTATGATTTGGACTTTGAGAAATGAAGTTTTTCATGAGTGTGGTGAGACCAACATTTTTACATCGATCGATTTCCACAGCATTCAGTTCATAGCGTATCATCGGTAAGCCCATCTTCAAGCTTCCAGCCTGCATTCTCCATGAGTGAAGTATGATTTGGACTTTGAGAAATGAAGTTTTTCATGAGTGTGGCGAGACCAACATTTTTACATCGATCGATTTCCACAGCATTCAGTTCATAGCGTATGTCCTCAAATAAGTGGAGAATTGCGCAATTAACGACTTTCGTATGCGTCACATTGGTTCCATTAGCTTTTGTTAGGCGTCCATGAATGTGAAGTGTACTCTTACTGGGAAGTAAGCACAGATCCTGACGCTGCACGCTGATTCGAATTTCATCATTGTTATTAAAAGTAGCTGAAGCAAATGGCTGATGCGCATGAACTTCATAGTGCGCGATGGACTCATCAAAGACGATGGCTTTTTGAATTTTCAATATTTCTTCCATGGTTTCTTACAGTTGCTGATACAACAACAGAAACAGAATTGAATTTTATCTTTTAAGTTGTTTTTTTTCTTTCTTGAAGTCTGAATCCTAGACTCTTCAGGAACTTGATGTTCTGAGGTGTTAGTCCCTTGAGACGTTTTGGATGACTGACTCGTTTCAGACATGGTGATTCGCTTTTATAATCACCTCCAGATCTCGTATGGAACACAATACCCATACTAGGATTTTATGTGTAGTCTGACTGTTATGACTTCTCAAGTTGACCGTCCTGATCGACAATTTTTAGCTGCACGTGATCTATGGCTCGTACGGAAACTGGCAGGTAAATGACATGTGACGGAACTTCCATGATCTTATATCCTGGTGGAACACTAGGAAAAAATTCATGTATAGTGTGCACTCGCTGACCATTGATATAGGCTCCCATCGTTATATTACATTCCACTCTCAACGAGTTAATTTTGAGAATAGTCACTGGAACATCGGATTCATGCAGAACATGTGGTTCAAGGATTCGGCGGGCAAATCCCAATAGTCCACCAATAGAATCCTCCTTTTCAAAGTCTATCGCTAGATTACATTTAATTTCACTCTTTAGGGTATTATTGTTTGGTCGCAAAATAATAGAGATGTCATACGCAGCCAGTTTCTCAATTAAAAAAGCTTCAATGTCTTCTATTTCGTAGCTCCCTGTGGGTATCGTGATGACTTTATCTCCCACATAGAATTTGTTGCTTCCAACGTCAATATTGAGAATTGAATTGAACGTTAGCCGCTCCACAAGTCCAAGAGTATAGTCTTTATGCGGTGACAACTCAATAGGGGGAAAGTAGTGAGCTTCCAGCACTGATGATCGGCCGGAGAGTATTAATGTGAACGAATCGTTCGGCACAATGTAACTGATATTTGAATTAGTATACATAGCTATTTTATAATGATTCATCAGCAAGGAACTTCAAACACAAATGGCCACACACCACCGTGTCGTAGTCTTGAAACTGATCGTGATTATATTTGATAGTGCTACCAGCACCGAAATAATGAATCAATTCTGGAGGTGGTTGAAGATTACCAAAACTATCGAAATAAATGATTTCATTGTTTCGTTTTTTATAGGCAACCCAGTGTGTACCGGGTCCACTCGCATCATCCAGATTAACAATAGCTGATTCATATTTGTGTGGACCATTTTTGGGTAACTCATTTCACATGAAAACTCCTCGAAAATGAGAAATGTTCATAGCACGTGCATACTTCATCAGGTCAACATCTGTAAGGGCTCGGTGTGGTAGCTTTATGCGTTTTTTAAATGAAGTCCCAATCCTTCTTTATAGGGCTTCATGTAGAGACCTCCACCCATAGCAATGGACTCCATTGTTTGGTTGTGACGTTTACTGTCCTGAAGAGCTTGTTTAGCAGCATTTGCATCATTCACAGCTTTGGCAATGCCTGCAGCGCCACCTGCCAGTGCTCCTGTTGCACTTAGTCCTGCGAAGAGAGGTATGAGGAAAGGTACTACACCACCGATCTTTGCGGGAACAGGAAGAATACGTGGTGCTCTCACATTCTTGCGCCCACCAGCATTTTTCACTCCTGCTCGAGCACCTTTCAGAGCTGATTTGATAGCGTCCGCTCCTGGTCGCATTGAACTTTTGGCAGCTCGTATGATTGTTCTCAATGGAACTTTCTTCTTGACACCTTTGCCACGTTTTTTCTTCTTTCGGCTCACTTTTTTCCTGATTCCCATGCCTAGAAATGTTTTGGCTTTCATGGTGTTTGCTACGCCCCAAGCGGCTGCTTTCTCAGGAAGACTTGCGTCCTTTGCAAAAATACGTTTCAAGGCTTTCTTCTGGAGATTTTTATCAGCCACGTGTCTCGCAGCTAGGTTATCTTTGGTCTTCGAATAAGCTATATCGTGTTCTTTGCAAGCTGCGTCGAGGGGATTGATTCCTGGATCACCACGAGCTAGGCGTTCTTGCAGTTTCGTTCCCGGCCCACAATACTGATAGCCCGGTATATGTAATTCAATAGGCAATTTATTGATGAGACTGTTAACAAGACCTTTCCCTCGACGTTCTCCTTTCTTGCGCATGCACTTCTTCATGTTCTCGGAACAACTGATTCGAAATCGTATAAATAGCAGGTATTTATAGTTCCAGTGTCAGTCGAGGGTTACGTTCAGTGGAGTGCGAGTCAGTGTACTCGACTCTTTCTGCTTTCAAATCAAAGGCAATGATCTCCTCGATTTCTTCTGAAAAGTGATAGTGAATGATTATCGTGAGAACTCTCGAGAAATTTCATTAATGCTACTTACAAATTTTTCCTGAACAATTGGAAAGTATTGACGTATTGCTGTTTTCGATGAAGATACAGTCGCAGTCAATGATAGCAACAACAATGAACAACAATAGCAACAACAACAAGAACGTGAACTGTTTGCTGCTCCCCTGTGAAAAAAATGAAATTTCTCTCTCTATGACGGTTTCTTCATGGAAAGGAGTGACAAAATATATTAGTGTTACTCACAATTTCTTTGGAAAGTATCGGCTTATTGTTGAGGATTGAAGAATTTTTTCCTTGATGAAGCTGCTCTTGATGTCGTCAGGATGAAGATGATGACATGCTGACGACGATGATAATAATAACAACAACAACAACACTATCAACATGAGCCCGTCGCTACTGCCCCCTATGGAAAAGCTCCTTCAGAAATGCTTTTTCTTGGGAACTGACAAGAAACAGATCAGCATTACTTACATGGAGACTGATAGATATTGACTGTCTTCTAGTTGTTGACGATGTCCAATGATGATGGTCACTGAATATGATAGGCCCCTCAGTACTGACGGTAATGATGATCCTACAAGGACGATTATCGAAGGACTGACATCGTAGAGTATAAATGCGTGGTATTTATAGCTCCAGAATCAGTCATGGCTGTGAACTTTAAGAAACAAAGTATCCATCTACCAATCATGAATTTTGATGGAGTGGTGCCACGCAAGAATAAGAAAACAAAGAAACGTCACGGACCTCTATTACCTAGTAGTGTTCGTGCAGTCATTTGCGGACCCTCCAATTGCGGAAAGACGAACGCTCTACTGGCTCTCTTAGTTCATCCGAATGGCCTGAGATTTGAAAAAGTCTATGTGTACTCAAAATTTCTAAATCAACCAAAATATCAATTCTTGAAGAGTTTGCTCGATTCCATCGATGGCATTGGATACTTTCCCTTCAGTGAGCATGATGAAGTCATTAAACCGGAAGATGCGAGACCAAATTCCATCATGGTGTTTGATGATGTGGCTTGTGAAAAACAAGACAATATGCGAGCATTCTTCTGCATGGGACAACACAGAGATGTGGATAGTTTCTATCTTTGTCAGACATACGCTCATATACCCAAACATTTGGTGCGTGATAATACAAATCTTCTGATACTCTTCCGTCAAGATGAGATGAACTTGACTCTCATTTACGATGATCATGTGAACACAGATATGCCACTTACACTCTTCAAAGATTTTTGTTCAAAATGTTGGACTGAGGATAAATACAGTTTCCTTGTAATCGATAAAGATCGAGATCTCAATGATGGTCGCTATAGGAAAGGCTTCGACTGTTTCATAAATCCCACTTAACTAGTGAGGCATACGGTAGTTGTATTGTGAATTTGAAAGAAACAACATGCAGACAGAAAGTTTCAAGAAAGAGACAGGTGCATTATATCATATTGCTCAAGCGAGCAATGCGATTCGACGAAAACATAAAATGATTAAGCTGAACAAGGACAGCATGGAGCAAACGGTACGGGACGTTTTGAAACCCGTGGTCGATCCTCTGGAAAAATTGGCCAATGCAGAGAAACCAGAAAAAAGAAAGAAAATCTCGAGTGACACTCACTCTGAGATGTATGACACCGCATTCGAGGATGATGATTTCCAATCCATCAAGTCATCCTCATCAACTAAGAGAGAATTTAATGATTCATCAGCTACTCTCAATGATTCATCAGCTAAAGAAGATACGATTGATGAATCGTCTAAACTCATGTTTACATCGAGTCCATCGACTTCTAGGAAAGATGATTCAAACTCGCTCCTAGAAAGATATCTCCAACGATTGAAGAGACCAAATCCACGAGTCGATTTGGACATAGAGTTTGGGGTACGACCATCAATAAAAGGTCCTAAAATCGGAGATTCCTTCGTGTATTTTGGTGAGAATTCTACAATGACTCTGAAGGATCATACGTACTCACTCACCCCAGGTCTCATTGAACTCATCTTTTCCAAATCACCTCAGATGGAATATGTGACACAGAGTGATAAAGATACATATGCGCAAATTTTACGCAGCACCAATGCACACAGAATGTACTATTGTGTTGGCAATCGTGTTCGCAGTAATAATTCTAAAAAATATAAAGAAATTATTAAAACCGTTCTTGCATCGCCCACGAAAAAGACTGGAAAAGCTCTCCCACAATACATGAATGTGACTCATAATAATGTAAACTATGTGCATTGGGATGATCCAAATGAGCTTGTGGATCGGTTGAGATTATTGATGGCATCGCAAACAGCAGGAAATCTCAGCCACACCAATGAAATAATGTCGTTGATTGAGGAACTGCGAGAAGCCAATATTATTTATTGAGTCTCATAATGGAGAAAAGTATCAGTTTAATCATGAGTGTCGATGTGTTTGGACGTCAGTTGGGAAATAAGAAGAATCAGATTGTTGGTATTCGAGGTCCCCCTGGTGAGGGATTCAAAACCACTTCTGATGGACATTATGACATAGATAAGCGACGCTTATGCAATCTAGCGGATCCTGTTGAGTCAAATGACGCCGTGTCCATGGGAGTCACTCGAACTCTGATACAACAAGAGACTCAACTCATCTATAATATAACTACTTCAATGAGAACCAATATTGACGAAGGAATCGATGGTTCAATCTCTCGATTCTCAGTTCCATGAGGCTATAAAACAACAAAAATCCAGCATTGATACAGTACAAGAACTCGCTACAAAGAACTCCGAGTTCATTTCTTATCTGGATGAGAAACGGAAAACATTGGAAGAGTCAAGGAGAATCATTGTGGACGATACGAACTTGATGATCAAGAGTCTTGAATCCATCATATCTGAACAATTGAAGAGTTTCGAGGAGTCAATCAGCACGGGGCAGGAATTAGCCCTTCAAAATTCGGAAATAATTGCTCAAATTGATAAGCGAGTGTCTGCATTGGAATATGAAAGACAAAAAAGCAACAGTAGTGGAGGAACTTCATAGACCTGCTCGTCGAAATTATCTACGTCGCCATGTTGATATGCGGGGAATAGATGAGACTTGGCAAGCAGATTTGGTAGATATGATTGCATACGCACGAGACAACAAAGGTTTCAAATATCTACTCACAATTATAGATATTTTCTCGAAATTTGCCTGGACAGTTCCAATCAAGACGAAAAACGGAAAAGATGTAATAAATGCCATGAAATTTGTCCTGAAAAAGGGACGCATTCCTCGCAAACTACATGTGGATCGGGGCAAGGAATTCTACAATGATGAATTTAAGACGCTTATGAAGCAATATGGAATCACCATGCACTCAACTTTCAGTAATCTGAAAACATCGATTTGTGAACGTTTCAATCGCACATTGAAGGAAAAGATGTGGAAACAATTCAGTTTACGAGGCTCATACAAGTGGATTGATATTGTAGACTCTCTAGTGCTCACTTATAATAATACAAAGCCTCGCACTATCCATATGAAACCCATTGAAGTGACAGCTGACAATGAAAAGTATCTTCTGCCACATGTTTACGGTAAATTCGAAGTGAATCGCACATCAACCATTAAATTCAATGTTGGTGATCATGTACGAATCAGTAAATTCAAGAATGTATTCGAAAAAGGCTATACACCAAACTGGACCACAGAGGTATTCACTGTCAGTGAAGTCTTGAATACCAATCCCGTTACATATAAGCTGTTGGATTACGAGCAACGACCAATTGAAGGTGGATTCTATCAAGAGGAACTCACCAAAGTTAAAGATCCAGATTATTATCTCGTTGAGAAAGTCATAAGGAAGAAAGGAGACAAGATACTTGTCAAGTGGTTGGGTTTTGATTCATCTCACAATAGTTGGATAAATAAAGATCAAATATAAATCATGTTAAGTTTCAAATTTTTCATTGACTATAGATAATAAATTTTTTAAACCAATTTACAAGTTTTCATTACTCCTATGATAACCATATGGTACAGTATCTATTAAATTACTCAAAATGATTCTTTTATCATCATAAGCACTCAAAGCTAATTTTTTTTGACGTACAGAATGTACTTTATGATTCTTACTTCTAATTAAATATTGAAATTTTTTGAGATTTTCATGCTCAAAGAGACAGTTCTTATAATCATCAAATTTGATAGTCTTCAATGTTGAGCCTTTCACACCTTTAGCTCGCTTCTTCACCTTCTCCTCTCCATGAATCCTAAAAGTGTACAATTTAGCACGCAAGCCAATAAATTCACTCATTACTTCACCGTTGCACTCATCTTTCATTAGACCTAACACTTTTTTATTTTTCAGAGGAATGCCATACGGATTATTTACAGGATAATCTGATGTATCAAACTTCTCAATATCGCGTTTAATACATTCATAAATATTGGGAACACGAAATTCATATAAAAGACTGTCTGTATAGAGCAATTTGGCTCGATCCTGAAAAGTGGGCTTGATATAATCATAATGAAAATTATAAATGAATATTTTTGAAAGATCGAGAATGGAAAATCCCACATAGATGGGCTTATTGAAGAAAATTTCATTACGATCCAATTGAATTATCACTAAATCCTCGTCTTCATCAAAGATTGTACAGCTGTGGAAGTTTGGTTGAGCAATGAGAGCTTGAGCTCCATATCTTCCATCCCATCTTGTAATCAGTCTCACATCCTTTTGCTTCCTTACATTCTCGATGGTCTTTCCGAAAACTGCATTATTCATTAACTTGGTGAAGTTTTTCTCAAACTCATTGTGAGACTGTTTTCGTAGTTCTGTATTTAGATCGATGTATGGTTTTAGCCAAGCAGCCTGTTTGAATTTCAGAACACGATGAATTTCTATCAATTTCATTCCGAGTTTCAAACACTGTTTCAAATTTTGATAATGTATCACATAGTTTTTCTTGGGTAACAATGTAGTGGCTAATTTTGAAATTTTTTTGTTGGGCGGTATGAAATGCTCAGGGCAAAGCGGTGAGTCCTTGTGTAATTCATGGAGTTCTTCAGGATACTCCAGATCGACTTCCAAGATGTATCCCACTTCAGAACCATCAGGAATACTCTCAACATCAATGCTCAGTAGGTCTATCCACTCGAATGACCCATAAGGTAAGTATTGAGACATTGCCGCTCCATAGAGATTATTTACATCAAAGTACATGAGATATGTACTTTCTTTCCTTGGATCATATGACGTTCCCATGTACTCATTATTAGCACAAGCATATCGATTGGAGCATTGCGCTACTCCTCCATGAACAAATGCATATCAATGTCTGTGAGGAGTTCCAGCTGTACACCTGTGCATTTGAGCATTGCATCAAATGTTAATCCTGGAGCTGTAAAGTAGTGTAGAGGATCAAGCTTATAGACAGAGGAGCAATTACGTCTGAAATTTTCGAAGATATCTGCCAAAAGTAAGACATCCGTCTGTAGATAGAGATCCGAATATTCTCCCAATGATTTGATGTTGAAAGTATCCCAAACATTCTGAGCATGGTCATAGTCTTCCTCAGAAATGTTTTCATCGTTCAATCTTGAGTAAAAGTCCCTTTTCGCTGGTAAATGATCTTCATCCAGTTTATCCCAAGTGTCCACGTATTCATAGGGAAATACTCCTTTTCTAGTCAACAATTCGAATTTCTCCAAGTCCTCATCACAGGATTTCCAAGTTATTCGCTTATCTGCATTATTCAAGTCTTTCGCCAATTTCTCCAGACTACTCGCCATGAACCTGAACGAATCGATGAATCGTAGATTAACTTGGGTGCCTTCTACTTTCTTCGTAAACGATATATATTTCTCCTTGTTCAGTGGGAGCAGCTTTATGGAGCCAGGATATTTCTTAGCTAAAGCCTTAATGAAGAAATGTGCATCGTAACCGGATAAGTTATGAAACACTACTGGAATAGTACGGGAGCTTTGGTAATTCACATCGCACTGGGGATGAGCAGGACCGCGATACTTGCCAGTGAAATGACAATGATCACGATGCTTCACTTCAGTTACTGTGAATGGTTTCTCACAAATGTGGCACACTTGTGCTGTTCGGTATTCATAGTCCTGTTGAGGTGTCAGAGGATGCATTGGTATATTCGTATTTAGGCATTCATCCACTTTACATGCTATCCTCTGTAATTCATCGATGGACCAATCGATGCAATCAGCTCTACGATGCATCTTGTATTCTGATCGATTTTCATCGAAATCACAGTGTACATAAAATCCAGCACTGTCCGGAATATGCTTCTGATACAGAGTTCCATGTTCAAGTTCATCATCATCATCTTCAGTTTCATCTCCAATTTTCTCTAGAATGCATTCCAAGTCAGCGTAAATGACGAACGGTACCATCTCCTTGAATTTGTAGTTTTTGAAGGTGAGAATATTATTTTTCTCAGTTGGTAATTTCATCCTACATTCATTAATGTTGTAACAATCATTCTGATGTCTCTCAAATGAATCTTCATTGGAGAAATGCCCGGAACAGCGATCACAGAACCACATGGCATTCTTATGATTTGAAACTTGGGATCTAACTAAACGTGATGAATTTCGAATCCATGCAAAGTGATAGACTGGCTGTGACTCTGGCTCTGAGTGTACATTTGTACAAAATAAAAGAAGATGAATCGTTGGCCATTCTGATCCACTTTTGCTCAAGTAATAAGGAACAATATCATCATTTTGAATCCCATAGACATTGATTGAGAGGCCATTCAAACGCTCGAATTTTGAAACATCTTTTATTTTCATTGGGAATTCAAATCCCTCATAGTTGAGTGTCGCTCCATCAGGTAAAGTAGCCCGAGAGTAATGTGGGTATTAGCGTATACGTTCAGCATGTACATTAGTCGGGTGAAGAGCGGCTGTAATTGCCCATAGAAAACCGAATTCATCGTCATTCTCAATATTAACTACAGCTCTCTTCGATTGAATACGTCTTGGGAGTGGAATGAAAGTGTTCATCCCCGCTACCAGAGGAACGTATCTATTAATGTTAATCACAAGATTGACAACTTCAATGAGCGTCCAACCAGAATCTTTTTCCTGGAAATCTCCTACTTTTTCGACTAGGCGCTCAAACAAATGCTCGTCAAACCATTCTTTGATATTCGTCGTTGGTAGAATGATCTGATTGCGCGTGTTGAAAAATTTCGTCTCTTCTATTGGTTCCCCATTTTTCATCACTCGAAACTTGCAAGCGAGTACACCATTCACCTTCAGATTTCCCTCTCGTTGCAAGGCATTTTTGAGACGAATAGCTGTAAGTGATTTAGCATCTTGCAGGAAGGATCGGAGATCTTTGTCACGGAGGTTGACTACGGCACCAGTTCGAATCCTTCCACCAAAAGCACTTTCCATGTCTTTCCACAAGACTCTGTCCTTGACTTTTCGCGAAGAAGGTGTCGCAAGTGCTCCTCCTCGCTTCCTCTGTTTGAATTTCTCACAAAAAGCATGAATCAGCGAAACAGTAGTTTGTAAACGTATTCTGTCACCTGTAGTCAAATTCTCTAGTTTTTCGAGGAGCTTTCCATAAAGTTTGATGTAGTGATTACACCACCTAATCCACTGATCAGCCTCTAGAGGCACGGCATCTTTCTCTGCCTGCTCGAATATTTTCAGCACCCTCAAGCACGTTTTCGTGTCCATATTGCACTCTTAATTCAATAAAAGTCGTCTCAAGGAAAATGCAAACAATACCAACAAAAACTTGAAAAGCATCCTTGAAATCCATTAAATAATAGTCTAATTCCAGAAACTTCACTTTCTTGTGTTGGTGTCTAAGGATACTTATCCATGGGGTTAGACTTGAAAATGATCGCAAGGGCTGTCTTTTCCTCTATTTATACGCGTAAATTTCAGAAGAGTAAACAGGTTCAAGGTGACACAAACAATCTTTGAATCTAGTTCATTCCACGCAGAAATCAGAAATGCGTTGATGAAAGCGATGCGCTTTCTTTTATGTAACCGAAAACGATCAAATTACAGCACTCTTTGATACAACCGAAAATGCTTCAATTACAGAATATTTCTCAGAACTGTTTACAAATCAACGATGTTAGTTTTCGAGGGATGATTGATTTATTAGTTTTGCGAGAAGGATCAAATTACATCGCTCTTTGATATGACCGAAAATTGTTCGAATTGATTACAACTAACAATGTTCTTGAGCAAACGTTTTCATTAGAACATTCCAGAACCTTCGACAGTTCTCAGAATTGTTTGTTAGCGAATGGTTTATTAGTTTTGATGATGTCCTTAGAACATTCTCGAAGGTAAGTAGGGCGCTATATAAGAGCAACAGCTCAGAATTCATGCTCAATCTACAGTGTGCTCTGATCTGAGATATCAAGAATCAAGCAAAGATTGTTAAAGTGAATTTAGTAGAAAACGTAAGTTATAAGTGTTTTGATAAATTCAAATTTTTGAACATTTCACGTTTTTTGAAAGAATAATAATTTGTTTGATTTTCCTCATTTCGATAGATGGCTGGAGAACGTTCTGGACAATTGGATTGTACCAATATCAACAAAATTGGTCGCATGCACGACTTCTTGCCAACCGTGAAACTGCAAGATTTGGAAATTCAGAAAACATATAAAGTGAATAATTTCAAAATTGTCAATAACGTTGGGGAAAAAAAGTAACGGCAGAATTGGACGAAAGCTTCACTGTATTTTTACCGCAACGAATTTCCTCATTCGTGTCAGATTCGCAGGCAGAGTTTGATGCTTTCGAATCTTCTGCTATTCAGGGCATTTTGTGGATGCGTTTCCTTGGAGGTCGGTTCAACAGCTGCGAGTTCTTTACTGATCGTGAGAATGCAGAACAGTGAAATTGATATTTTACTTCTTTTTCAATAACTATTGTCAAAAAGGACTATAACTATTCAATAAAAAAATGATTTTATATTGAATATTCTTTGTCTTTGTTATTTCTAAGAATTTCCTTTTCTGATTCCAGCTCTTTTTCTCAATTTTTAAGGTAATGTATGCAGTAGACTCTCAAATAAGTTCCGCTCAGTAAAGTTCCGCTCTCGTTAAAGATCCCCAGATTTTTCCGTTAAAGTTCCTCGCTGGCTCCCCCACTCTGTTTCTTTGGCGGACCAATCAAATTGAGGTTAAATGCTCGGCATTTTGAATGAGGTTATGTGCACAAGATGTAGTCTAGAATTATACATTCTGCGCATCTAGCTGCGCCTAGGAGAGTGTGCCACGACGCAATTAACTGCGCAGGGGAGACTAATCTACGTGAAAGTGGGGAACGGAACTTTAACGAGCGGTCTGGAACGGACAGGGGAACTTATTTGAAAGTTTACTGTATTTGCCTTGTTCAAAATTGGTCTTATCTTCCAATTTGTCTTGTTTAAGAGTTGGCTACATGGAAAGAAATTCTCATCAAAAAGTACCGAACTTTCCCATCAAACGCTGAACATTTCACAGGTGCACAAAAGAAAGTGATAAGAATCGACGAAAAACTAAGAAGCACAGATGAAAAAATTCATGAATTCACACTAAATTTTGACGAATATGGTTCGGTAATTTTTGAGGCGTTTAACAGCGCCATATTTAATGTACAGATATGACTTTTTGATGTACTCCTGTTACTTTTTTGATGAATTTCTGTGAAAAATTACCACCTAATACTTGAATATTTTTGTATACATTACGGAATGTCCCACGATTACAGAATGTTCATTAATTTTTAGCAGGACCTTTCGGTACTTTTTACTGAAAATATTTTTCCGTTCACAATTGTCCTCCACACACTGTCTTGTGAATTCTCTCTCACAAAGGCAATTGTCCACTGTTTTTCTATCGACAGTTATCCTCAATAATAGTAATGAAATTTTTTTTCGATAGACAAATAATAATAATAATTACCTGCAATAGATGTCACACACAATATATGTATATTTCAAATATTGAAAAAGAATCGTGGTGAATTTCTTTTTTGTTGGATAGAAAGATTTTGCTCATGGTTATTTCATTTATAAAAATGTGAAAAAGCCTCATTGGGGGGATAATCAGAGTAGCAAATAACAGAAGTGTGTGTGTGTGTGTGTGTGTGTGTGTGTGTGTGTGTGTGTGTGCGTTTCTATTTTTTATTTTTCAGGATAAATATAAAATATATGCATATATAATATAATAAGTATGAACATATAGAATATTTTTTTTCCAATCTCTAAGTATAGAAATGAAACTATAACGCTCAAAAAAATTCAATGAAATTTCAATAATAATTTCGTTGAGAGTTTTTAATGATGAAATCAATCATTAATGATTGTTAAAACATCTAACTCTTATCGCTTTTCGAAATACTCTCTCTAAGAATTATGAAAATTTCATTGCATTTTCCTCCAAATCTTCTTAGGAATATTTTTTTCTAGTTTGCAACAAGCAAATGAGAAAATAAAAAATCAGAAAAAATTTCACGAGATTTTTGAAAATCTTTTTTGATGGAAAGCTGATGAAAAAATATGAGTTTTCATGTATTTTCTTTCTGGTTTCCCTTCAAAAAATCTCTAAAAAATCTTTTGGAATTTCAACGACTCTTTTTACACAATCATATTTCAAGATAATAATGAAATGAGTTTTCATAATATTAATCATTATTTTGAAATAATAATAGAAATGAGTTTCATGATTTTACAATAATAATAAAGTGAGTTTTCATGATTCTAAAAAAAGTGCATCGATAATAATAACAAAAGAATCAATTATTAAAGTTCTTTTGGGAAGTGAATCAGTAATTATAAAAAATCAGAGAAATTTCATAGAATTTTTTAGAGGACTCATTAATTAGAAAAATTGATTAAAATCTTTTTTTCATCAGTTATATATATTAACAAGTTCTCTGAAAAAAATGTATGAAATATTCATTGTTGTTTTTTAACAAGATATTATAGTGGAGTTATATTTGATAATGGTAGAGTACTTCCATAATTTTGGAAAAAGTGAATCAAAAAAAAATTTAAGAAAGTCAAGAGATTTTCAGAGAATTTATTAAAATGAAAACTGATGAAAAATATCTATGAAATTTTTCTTCCATTTTTCCATTTAAAAAAATTCTCTGAAAATCTCTTGACTTTCTTAAATTTATCATGAACTCATTTGATGATAATAGTCAAGTAATATTTGATAATTGTAAAATTCTTCCATAATTTTTCTAGAAGTGAATGGATAATAATAAAAAATCAAGAGGAATTTCAAGGATTTTCATCGAACTTTTTGATGAAAAACTGTTCAAAAATATCAACGAGATTTCATCTTTTTCCTCTCTATCGATTTCCCCATTGGAAATTCCATGAAAATCCTTGAAATTCCTCTTGATTTTTTTTTCTATTATTATCGATAATCGTATTTCCCCCTCAATGAAACCATTTTTTTTGTTTTCACGTCGTCGTCGTTTTTTGAGTTTCTCCTCATATTTAGAAGGAATGGTGGGAATACGTGGCTGAGCTTCGGATCCATGGTGAATCTGGTCCATCTGGAAAAATCAAAAAAATAATTAGATTAATAAATCAATTAGTTCATCAATTTCCATTGATTACTTTATCAATTAATTTAATTGCTTAACTGTACTATTATAATTTTTTTTTATTCTCACAACTTATGGGATGAAATTGATTCATAAATTGATCAATAAAATCATTAATAATAAATCAATAAGTTAATCAATTTATGAATCAATTTCATCCCATAAGTTGTGAGAATAAAAAAATTATAATATTACATTTAATCAATTAAATTAATTGATAAAGTAATCAATGGATTGATGATGAATTGGTCAACTTATTAATGATTCATAATAATAACAATCATTTACCGAAATTTGGTCTTTCCACTTTCTCAAAAATGGTGACTCCATTAAGGACCTTCTTTTTTGTAAATATTCCTCCGATCTCTGCGTAAGTATTCCGTGCATCACTACCCTCACGAATAGCGATGTTTGTCAAAAGCTCAATGACCGGAAGAGGAGCTTCCATCAACCACTCACGAGGAACCATCACCGAGTTACTTATAAAAATGTAGCCGTCGCGGAATGCATCCATTTTGCTGGAAAAACGATCTGAAAAAAATCAAAAAAAGAATCAGTTTTTCAAAGTAATACACACACACACACACTTCAATAAAAAATCACATTATGAATTTCTCTCTTATAATTCACAAATTAACACAGATATATATATATATATATAAATTGTTGTTCGCCACTGGTCATTTCATCTGGAGAACACATGTACCGAAAATTCCAAAATTTTGGTCTAGTCATAAAAATGGTCATGGACACAAAAAAAGGGTGAAGGGTAGATACAGAGTAATTGAACGAGATGCATACTCGTTGAAAAAAAGTACATAGCCGAGTCGCAAACACATGGGAACTGATAGACAACCTTTCTGTGAGTTATCAAAAAATTTATGACAGTGACCATAAATCTTGGGTTGAAAACTTGACAGTATCCCAAGCACTGGTTTTTCAATTGTGACTGAGAAAAGACCGAAAATGTTGAAAAAAGATTCCAATAAAAATTGTAAAGTAAAAATCCTACCCTTGCTCGAACTGAGCCAATTTCGCTCTAGCTCTTGCGGTTCAGCCTCGAGAGCCGTCAGAAGTTCAGGGGTATGCAGAAATCACTTGCGAATTCCGAGAAGATATTTAAAAAATGGCTTAAATAGTTTTCACCTCTTCAATGTTCTGAAACAGAACCAGTTTCTTTTAAAAGAGACTTTTTCTCCAAGAGTTTAACAAAAATATGTGTTCCAATGGATGTTTTGAGCGGGTCAGCCTTTTTCACATTTTCTTTCATCAGATTTTTCTTCATCAAATTTTTCAAAAATCATAGCCCGAAAATTAGAGATCAATAATTCCATAAGAAAGGGATGAAAGAGAATAAATTCAGGATTTGTCCTTCATTTTCAAAATATCACTATAACGGCATTTATAAATGTTTACCGCGAGCCCTCTTTCATGGCCCGCAAATTCACTACCAAGGTGTCTTTAAATTTTACCCCAAACTCAATAAATTTTCTGACTTATTTCACAATTTAATTATGAAATTCATAAGATTAGGATTATCCCAATTCAATCAACAAAACCCCATCATAGGAAAAAACTTATCTATGATTTATATAAAATAATATTGAAATAGCCAACACATGTGAAGGATATGCGTCGATTATTGTGTAATTGATTTTTCATGTTCGAACTCGTCTTCCATGTTAGAACTCTTCTTTTTTTTAAGAGTTTGTTTATTTGGAAAATCTCTCATAACTGTTTCAGTTTTTTGTAATGATTTTTTATCTAGAAAACCATTGATTGACCCTAGACTGGTCACCATAAGCGACCTAATGACTGTAATCGGCTGATGAGTGATTCACCCCCGTGATTTTTTGTCTGAGATGCGCCTGAATTCCTGCTGCACTGCCCAAGTGCGTTTAGCGAGTTTTTGTTAACGCCGTTAAGTGAACAACTTTATTGAGCAGTGACAACAATTCGCTAGCACATAGAATTTCGTTTCTTTCTCCGCCAAATTTGCAGGATTTGCCGTGCATAAAATATTGCTAAACACTTCAAAGCTAAACACTTCAATGGATCAAGTCAAATCTTTCATAATTTTAAACTCAAGCGGGTAATTGTAGATTAGACAGCTGAAAGAAACGCCAGTGCGTTCAAAAAAACATCAGCAGGTACGCGTCCCCATTTTATTCAAAACAAAAAATACGAAATCGGAATAGTACAAGTACGTAGTTCTCGTTCTAGCGCGCAAGTTGAAGTCCCATCGGCTGAAGAGTTGTGCATTACTTTTTCAAATCAACTCATCATCTTATTATTCGGATAGTAGATGAAATGAGCATTGTACAATGAACTTGAAAAATTGAATAGTAAAAACATTAAACAAAAGACACGTACTTGGTGTACCTTTAATCGGTATTTTCACTTGGTACACCAAAATTTATCCACTTGAAATTTTAAATTTGTGTAAAATTACTTTTAATCTGTATTTTCACTTGGTACACCAAGTACATTTCTTTTGTTTAATTTCTTTACTATTTAATTGTTCAAATTCATTATACAATGCCAATTTCATCTATTATCCGCATGATAAGATGATTAATTAATTTGAAAAAGTAGTGTACAATTCTTCATCCGATGGGACTTCAACTTGCACGTTAGAAGGACATCTACGGACTCCTACTATCCTGATTTTGTATTTTTTTTTTTTTCAATTAAATCGGAGCGCGTACTCGTCGACGTTTTTTTTAACGCACAGGCGTTTTTTTCCAACCATTCCACTCTTTTCTTTATTTATCAATGGGCAATGTGATAGAGATGGATTGAATCGAATCTAGACGCGTGCTGATCAACTTGACTTTAAATCAAAATGTCTCGAAAACTATTAGGAATTTATGGAACCATGCGCAAATAAAATTGAGAGAAAAAAATTAAGGAACAGAATGAGCAAAACCTCGTTTCCCTACGACTCTTAGTTTCTAAAATATGACTTTTTCAATGGAAAATTTGAAAATGACGCGTGAGGCTCTAGTTATTCGTTTTTAGGTCTCGCATGTTATTGTTAAACTTTTCAGTAAAAAATTAATGTCTCAGAAACTACAAATCGTAGAAGAACGGGGTTTTGCTTATTCTATTCGTTGATTCATCCCCTAAATTTTATTCGCAGTATGTCTCGATGAATTTGAAATAGTATTCAAGATATTTCCATTTGAAGCCAATCACGTCTGATGTTTACTGGTCTGCCTTCGTGTAACGCGTACTTTCATTTCGAATTCTCATTGTAGCCAACGTTTTCAATCAATTAGAAAATATAGCTTTTTCAAATTTTTTTGTAGTTAAATCTGAAGATAACGGTCATATGCATATGTTACCGGAAAATGGTCTCGCGAGATGAAATTTTGGCTATACAAAAAATTATTGAAATTTGTTGAATCCTATTCGGCTGTATACACTGAGGGAAAAAAATATTTACTAGACATATTATACAGTTTAGGTCCAAAGTGGTTATTTGCACGATCCGTGAATTCGCGCTCATCCTAGACCGTGCACTCACGGAAAAAACTAGGGAATTTTAAGTTGGTAGCACTGCTCCAGTTACCGTGCAAACCCGGGTTTTCACGGTAAAGGTACGGCCACATGCAGGCGTTTTTGACGCTGACGCCAGCCACCCACTACGTTACCAAACTCACCTCTTCCAAGCTGTCTGAAGAGTAGATGGGTCTCTTCTACGAGAATACGGAGGTTTCCGTGAAAACACGAAATTCCCCGTGAAAAAACGGAACTCTACGTGAAGACACGAGATTTTCCGTGAAAATACGAGATTTCCTGAAGATGTATTATTTTTCCCGTATATAATCGTTTTCTTGTTAGCGCAGGCTACAGTTCTTGAACTGGAGGATAGGATACAGTTGAATAGGTGAACATTCATATATTATTATTGATTATCAACACATTATTCTTTATTTTCGTAAATAATACAATGTTGAAGCATACATGAGGTGGATTTATTTAAGAATAATGAACAGGAAAAGAATCATTCCTGGTTTATCTTTTGATAACTGATATTATGTTTCCATTACTGCTCCTGGACACACCAAATTGAATCTCATCGTTGAAAAATCATCCGAAATATTAAAATATCACCAAAGGAATCCAATCAACTCTTATTGGAACATATTCATTCCATGGCAATCAGGGCAGAACCAAAGAGACATAGAATCTGGTTCATCGGTTAAATTTACACATGTATTGTGATATCGATCGAGACATTGATCACAAATGATGGAAAAAGTCATGGCCTCATTCCGCGTTTTTTTGCACAGTCGACAGATCCAACGTTCTGTGGATTTTTTATCTTGCATTCGTTGCCCAGCAACTATTTCATTCAGTTTCTTGAATGTGAACTGCTGAAGATACTCTTTGATCATTCCTATATCAACGCCTTCATCTCTGAGTGTGTAAGGTAGTCGATCGAAGTTAATATCAGTTTTCTTTATCTTATATTTTCCTAGTAACGCTTTTTTAGCAATCTCTTCACCAACCAATTTTCGTAACAACAATTTTTTTTTGGAATTGATCTTGAGCTCATAGAAACCAGTGGGATAATTCTCCTGTTCCAACTCTTCCTCGCCATTGTCTCCCTCGCTGTCTTTTTCCTTGCAATCTCTCTCAACGCTTGATTTCGGTGGTAATCCAATTGCACCATTTCGGCGACATGACTTTCGAATTACCACCGGCATTTTGATTGCATCAAGTCTTTGTACTGTTGAATGACAATCTTGGTTTGAGCTCTTTGGACTTTCGCTGCCAGTAGCCATGGATAGATCAACTGATTCATTTCTGAAACTGGATGACTGATCGCTGTATTCAGCGTCCGCTAACACTGGCGATTCATTCTCAATATCGTGCTTAGTATTAGAAGATGATTGTTTAAATTTCGCCACACGATCTGCTAAATAGAGCGAATCATCACTCCTTTCTTCAGGTACAATACCAGGTGCCACGAGAAATGATACTTGAGACTTCTTATGCTTCTGGAAATTAATCAATAAAAGGACATAATAAGTTTCAATTTCTAAGAGCAGAAATTAACAGCGATAGATCAAAACCAGTCAAGTCTTTCATTGTTGAGGAATATCTCGAAAACTGAACGAGATAGCATGATTTTACTGAAGTTAATGGAGAATTGCAGTAGTTGAAAGAAATTTTTTAAATTCTTTCGCACCATTTCACTCAATTTCCAAGATATTCTTCGAAAGCTGAAGGTAAAATGAAGACCCATCCATCCTTGGCTCAACAGCACTGAGATAAATAACTTAATGAAGAGTTCGGTGAAGGAACGAAGAACCGTGTTTTCACGTGATAATCCGCGTCTTCACGTGATAATCCGTGTTTTCCCGGGCAACTACGTACTCTCACGGAAAAATACGCAATTCCACGGAAAATTACGTATATTTACGATGAGACACTAGCAGGCATAATCATCGATATATAAACACGAAAGATGAATTTTTGAACGATTAAAACCTCATCAGGATCTCGTGCTTTACTATCCGAAAAACAAATTCTTATGTAACTTATATAAGTAAAAAAGGATGGATAAAGAATTCACGAAATATAAGGCATGCCGTAACCCGGGAAAAATCGATATATATGCCCATATATGTCCATATATGATCATATATGTTCATGCGCGGTCAATTTCCATATATGACCATATACGAACATATACGGCCATATATGTCCGTATATGGTCATGTATGGTTATCCCGGGAAAAAATTGTCATACATGTCCATACATGATCATATATGAGCATATATGGACATATATGTCGATTTTTTCCCGTGTATGGCAGTCCCATACATGATCATATATGGGCATATATGATCATATATGGGTATGTATGCCGATATTTTCCCGCAATATATCATCAAAATGTTCTAATATATGAACATAATACATCAGTATTAATTCCCTTGATCACTCAATTCCTCATTAGTAACGAATTTGAATTAAAAAAAAAAAAAAAAAAAAAAATCCAGCAGGGATCGAACCCGGGACCGTCACATGATGAGTCCATCATCCTACCAACTTCGCTATTCGCATTTCACATACTTCCCGGGAAAAAATCGACATATATGCCCATATATGTCCATATATGATCATATATGTTCATGCGCGGTCAATTTCCATATATGACCATATACGAACATATATGGCCATATATGTCCATATATGGTCATGTATGGTTGTCCCGGGAGAAAATTGTCATACATGTCCATACATGATCATATATGAGCATATATGGACATATATGTCGATTTTTTCCCGGGTATGGCAGTCCCATATATGATCATATATGGGCATATATTATCATATAGGGGCATATATGATCATATATGGGTATTTATGTCGATATTTTCTCGGAATATATCATCAAAATGTTCTAATATATGAACATAATATATCAGTATTGATTCCCTTGATCACTCAATTCCCCATTAATAACGAATTTGAATTGAAAAAAAAAAAAAAAAAAAAACTTCCAGCTGGGATCGAACCCGGGACCGTCACATGTGAGTCCATCATCCTACCACCTTCGCTATTCGCATTTCACATACTTAATGGATGAATTTTAATCCTGATATAGTGATCAATGTCTTTCGGACTTAGAAAAAGTGAATTCAATTGAATTATTTCAATCATTGTAAATAATTTAGTGATACCAAAAAAACTGATTTTCGAATGCTGGCAGAATTTTAAGTTCTCAAAGTAAGCGGTAAACAACTAAAAGAATGTGCATTTAACATTAATTATTCAAATTTATCATTTTCACATTCTTATCTGGATTGAGTGAGCATTTTTTCATATGTTTCATATATGCACATATATGTTCATATATGTTCATATACGTTCCATATATGCCCATATATGTTCATATATGTCCATATGTGTTTCATATATGCCCATAGCTGCTCAGTTTCCACAGGATCATACGACCATATATGACCATGTAAGCCCATATATGTCCATATATGTCTCATATATGCCCATATATGTTCATATATGTTCCATATATGCCCATATATGCTCCTATATGTCCATATGTGTCTCATATATGCCCATACCTATTCGGTTCCCACAGGAGCATACGACCCTATATGCCCATGTATGCCCATACATGTCCATATATGTCCATACATGCTCATATATGTTTCATGTATGTCCATATATGCCCATATATGCCCATAGCTGTCTGATTTCTCGGAGAAACGTATGAGCATATATGTCCATATATGTTCATGTATGTACATATATGTACATATATGTCACATTTATGTTCATATATGTCCCATATATGCACATATATGTTCATATATGACGATTTTTTCCCGGGTTGTTGGATGAATTTTAATCCTGATATAGTGATCAATGTCTTTCGGACTTAGAAAAAATGAGTTCAATTGAATTATTTCAATCATTGTAAATAATTTAGTGATACCGAAAAAACTGATTTTCGAATGCTGGCAGAATTTTAAATTCTCAAAGTAAGCGGTAAACAACTAAGAGAACGTGCATTTACCATTAATTATTCAAATTTATCATTTCCACGTTCTTATATGGATTAAGTGCGCATTTTCTCATATATTTCATATATGCACATATATGTTCATATATGTCCATATGTGTTTCATATATGCCCATACCTGCTCAGTTTCCACAGGATCATACGACCATATATGACCATGTAAGCCCATATATGTCCATATATGTCTCATATATGCCCATATATGTTCATATATGTTCCATACATGCCCATATATGCTCCTATATGTCCATATGTGTCTCATATATGCCCAGACCTACTCGGTTCCCACAGGATCATACGACCCTACATGTCCATGTATGCCCATACATGTCCATATATGTCCATGCATGCTCATATATGTTTCATGTATGTCCATATATGCCCATATATGCCCATAGCTGTCTGATTTCTCGGAGAAACGTGTGAGCATATATGTCCATATATGTTCATGTATGTACATATATGTGACATACATGTACATATATGTCACATTTATGTTCATATATGTCCCATATATGTACATATATGTTCATATATGACGATTTTTTCCCGGGAAGCTGTGATAAACTCATTTTTATCTGTATTGACAGCAAAGTAGTCCGTTCGATAGACGAATAATTCGAAACTAATGAGTTTACTAAAAAGAATCACCAGAATTATTCCGTAATGGAAAGATAAAATACGATAATTCAATTTTTCTCGTCATTCAGTTCCATAGAAATATTTTTTTCGTTTATCCGAATCCTCTGCACAAAAAAGTTCCGTGAGAATTTACTTCGGTTCACTTTTTTCTAAATAATACAATTTTTTCACCTTGCGTACTGAATAGAGTGTCTCAAAAAAATCGAATATTTTTTTTTTCTCGGGGCACATTGAGAAATTGTCGAAGTATCTCTAAAAAAAGATCCTGTAAAAATTTGAGCTCTTAATATTAATATTTAGAGGTGGCGCTTTGTAATTTTCTATTTCCCATTTGAATAACATAGGAAAATGTTCTTTTGAATTTTTGAATTTTGTAACGTGATAACGAGCTACTTCACAGGTAAAACCGAATCAGTCTTTATAGGAAATTGAATGCTCTACAAAAAAGGTCTGATTGACATTTTGCGTAAGTCAAGCTGTTTTAAAGATATCGAGCTTCAAACTTCAAACTGTTTAAAATTACGCTTTGTTTTTTTCTTAAACACAAAAAAAATAATTTATATGTATTAAAAACCCATTATTAGTAACTTGAAATAAAAAATATGCATATGTTTAATGGAATGCATATCCAAAATTCTCAATAATTTGACAAATGCTAATTTCTATTCATTTTTAGCGAAAAATACACCCAGCAAAAAAATTAAGGGAACGGTAAATTTTGTCAGTTTTTTGCTTGATTTTCAAATGGCTGTAACTTCGCCAAAAATGATCGTATCAGAATAAAAAAAAATCGTTGGAAAGCTTGAAGTCTCTACTCTTGAAATCTTGAGATGAAAATTCTTTATGACCATTAGTTATAACGAGATAGGAGAGTTGAAAGTGGAAAAATTTTTTTTCTTTTTTTTTCATTTTTTCAACTTGTTCCACGGACTTCAAAAAAATTTTCTCGACTTAACCCTTATAAAGATCGTGTAGCCTGGTCTTTCAGCTTCAATTTCTTTTTTTTTTCTCTACGACCCTTTGTTGCTGAGATATTGTCGATTGAATCAAAAAACACTCTTTTGTCTTTAATCGTCGATATCTCAGGAACTACTGATCGCACAGCGAGCGGATGACGAGATTCGTAAACTTGAATAAATTTCCTGTGAGATTCTTGCACTGCTTGATTGAAAAAAAATTTTCTTCCAATTTTAAAATTGGTTCGAAAAAGTACCAAGAAATTGCGTTTTTTTCCTTTTTTGAAAATTGCCCTGCATTTGGCGAATTTTGCGAAAATTGTAAATGTTTCAACGTTTTTCTTTAGTTTAATGTGTGCTGGAACATCCCCTAAATTTTCAAGCCAATCGGTTCGACCGTTTTTTTTCCCGAACGAACAAAGTTTCAGCAAAAATTAAAGGAACACTTTTTTGTGCCCTAAACACCAATTAATGATGATTAGGGCCGAAAAAAAAAAAAAAATGCACCGCAATGAAAGGCTTTCGAAGCCTTCCCCTTCGATAACACCGCAAAGAGGGAACATGGTTACAGAATAAATTCTACCATTTATTGTGAATAAAACGTGCTCAAACAGCTCGAAAAATTATGTTAAAAAAAAAAGTGTACTCTACACAAAAATGTATCGTAGCAAAGCACGTCTTAAATCAAGACTTTTTCGCATGAATAGAAACTGGTTAAGAAAAAAATGTATACTGCCTTGGTTATTGGGTGATCAAAAATAAAAAAAAAGATGTACACAGGCTTAAATAAATAAACACTTAAAAAAAAAAAAAAAAAAAAAAGGCCGAAAATGTTTTTTCTCCGTTATTTTTCCGTGATTTTTCGTGCAAAATTTGTTTAATTCCATCGAAAAATGAGAACAATGAAAAATGAAGAAAAATCAATAAAAAAATCGGAAAAACAATTTTTTTAAACGAAAAAAAATCGAAAAAAAATTGTTTGAAAAAATCTGCTGAGTCACTATCTCTCCAAATCAAATGCGATTCCGGTGTTTTTTTTTTCATTTTTCAAATTTTTTTTCCAAGTTTTCTACTGGTTTTTTGAGAACGAAAATTGATTTTTTCATTGATTTTCAATTTCTAATTTTCCATTGATTAAAAAAAAATTGAATTTTTTATTGAATAAAAAAAAATTCGAATTTTTTATTGATTAATGAAAAACAAAATTTCAATTTTTTTATTGATTTTTCTTCATTTTTCATTGTTCTCATTTTTCGATGGAATTCAACAAATTTTGCACGAAAAATCACGGAAAAATAACGGAGAAAAAACATTTTCAGCCCTAATCATCATTAATTGGTGTTTAGGGCACAAAAAAGTGTTCCTTTAATTTTTGCTGAAACTTTGTTCGTTCGGGAAAAAAAACGGTCGAACTGATTGGATGAAAATACAGGGGGTGTTCCAGCACAGATTAAACTAAAGAAAAACGTTGAAACATTTTCAATTTTCGCAAAATTCGCAAAATGCAGGGCAATTTTCAAAAAAGGAAAAAAACGCAATTTTTTGGTACTTTTTCCAATGTTGAAATTGGAAGAAAATTTTTTTTCAATCAAGCAGTGCAAGAATCTCACAGGAAATTTATTCAAGTTTACAAATCTCGTCATCCGCTCGCTGTGCGATCAGTAGTTCCTGAGATATCGACGATTAAAGACAAAAGGGTGTTTTTTGATTCAATCGACAATATCTCAGCAACAAAGGGTCGTAGGGAAAAAAAAAAGAAATTGAAGCTGAAAGACCAGGCTACACGATCTTTATAAGGGTTAAGTCGAGAAAATTTTTTTGAAGTCCGTGGAACAAGTTGAAAAAATGAAAAAAAAGAAAAAAAATTTTTCCACTTTCAACTCTCCTATCTCGTTAAAACAAATGGTCATAAAAAATTCTCATCTCAAGATTTCAAGAGTAGAGACTTCAAGCTTTCCAACGATTTTTTTTTTATTCTGATACGATTATTTTTGGCGAAGTTACAGCCATTTGAAAATCAAGCAAAAAACTGACAAAATTTACCGTTCCCTTAATTTTTTTGCTGGGTGTATTTTTCGCTAAAAATGAATAGAAATCAGCATTTGTCAAATTATTGAGAATTTTGGATATGCATTCCATTAAATATATGCATATTTTTTATTTCAAGTTACTAATAATGAGTTTTTAATACATATAAATTATTTTTTTTGTGTTGAAGAAAAAAACAAAGCGTAATTTTAAACAGTTTGAAGTTTGAAGCTCGATATCTTCAAAACAGCTTGACTTATGCAAAATGTCAATCAGACCTTTTTTGTAGAGCATTCAATTTCCTATGAAGACTGATTCGCTTTTACCTGTGAAGTAGCTCGTTATCACGTTACGAAATTCAAAAATTCAAAAGAACATTTTCCTATGTTATTCGAATGGGAAATAGAAAATTACAAAGCGCCACCTCTAAATATTAATATTAAGAGCTCAAATTTTTACAGGATCTTTTTTTAGAGATACTTCGACGATTTCTCAATGTGCCCCGAGAAAAAAAAAATATTCGATTTTTTTGAGACACTCTAGTACTGAAGAATGCTGAGGTGAAGATTCCATGGTCCCAAGTGTCCTAGATGGACTTTTCTCAGTATCAATTGAATTCTCCTCGGCGGCAACTGAGCTCTCATTTGCATCATCTTCAATCTACATCAAAAGATTAATTAAATAAAATCTCATCTATCATAATCTATAAGGAATTATGGATGTTACCTTGCATTCGTGGTTTAAATTCAATTTTGTTATCACCAGCAGCTTAGTGATTTTGTCGTATCTTAGAGAGATCTCAGACGGACATCTTTCATTTTCGGGCCTGTAAAGAATAAATCATTTTTAGCATTCAAGTATCATGAAAATCTACTGTGTTTCACAAATTTTGCTTCTTACTTCATGCTGATTTTGTATTTACAAATATAATCTATCTCAGAATATTTGAAAACATTTTTTTTGTGTAGTTCTTCATTTTTTTTTTCTTTGTTGTTGTTTGTGGCTCGTACTTTGAAGCGACGGGAGTTACTGATGGAATATTTCGTGTTATTTTCATAATTGTATTTGTCCAAGCATCGAGTAAACTTTTTGAAGTCCTGGAATCCAGCATGACGCTCTAATGTCATAGCTCGTTCTTTTTTTGTGCGATTCTCCATGGGTGCTGTAATATTTCCTCAGTTCGAATGAGGGAAGCCTGTTCGATTATGAAATTATTTCATCATTTAATTTTATTAATGTGTCGAAAAAATGGACTTTATTGATATTTAGCAGAAGAAATTTTTTCAAAAATGTTCGATGTGGTTGAAATCGAATGGACGGAAACAATAACGATTAATCCACTTACCTCTAACTCTTCTGCTAGCACAATGGCTTTCGTGGAATGTTCCGGCGATGAAAGTGCCGCGTGAATATAAACAAATGTGCTATTTGTTAGTAACGGAAATTGTATAAAAAATATGGTTTCATACAATAAGGATTTTCCATGAAACGCCATCTG
This sequence comes from Aleiodes alternator, assembly GCA_963921955.1. Lineage (NCBI taxonomy): Eukaryota > Metazoa > Arthropoda > Insecta > Hymenoptera > Braconidae > Aleiodes > Aleiodes alternator. The sequence continues at coordinate 6,201,228 of OY998113.1, forward strand.
CATTTTCACTTACGAAATAATTTGGCATCACTCTGATCGGCTCTGATTCGTCTCGCTATTGAGAATGGCCAATGAGAAATAATGTTTCGAAAGATCTTCACGGTCAATACTGTGATGGGAATACCACGCGTAGTGATTCGACATCCTTATAGGTGGATCATATAGTCGTCCCGGCCAAAGGATTCTCGGAAATATTCGGTGCCGATTCTACAAATGTAAATTTCAGCTTTGGGTCGACTTCGCAGGATCCTCCTTTGGATGGGATGATTACACTAAGAATCACTTTTTGGGCGCGCAAGCGGATTGAAGCTACATCGAGACATTAAATAATTCTTTCACTTGTCCCGAGGACATAGGAGGAGGCAAAACGTGTTTAAAAATATGAGAGCGGAGTAATTGTGGTTTTGTGCAGTTGTTTATTCTTTTAAAGTGTGGAAATTGAATGAATATGGAGGTGAAAAAATGCTTCAGTTCGAAAGAAAAGTGGAAAAAGCATCTGGGTAATTTTCAGGATACAACATACACGCAATTCAAAATAAATCACTCAAGGACACTAAGACAAATCGGGTCCAAAAATGAAAATAAAGAGCTTTATTGGTCCAATGTTCATTACATCTGCAAATTTGGAGAAAAATCTCGCAAAAACGATAAACCCTCTAAAAGAAACACAAGGTATGATATTTTGAAATTTTAATGAATTCCACGTATCTATGTTTTCTCCATCAGACTATTCGGAAAATATTTTGAGTTGCAGAATCGGCCATTGTGATCCCTCCCAAATCAGAGTGAACAGGTTTAGAAGTGACCACAATGGCTAATTTTTCAATTAAAAATATTCCAAATAATGATCGGAGAAAAAACTTGAATATTCAAAAAAAAATCCCATTGTTGAGATTAAAACGGAATATTTTCATTGCATATCTTCTAGCTCGTGCAGAGTAGGCTGCAATACATTTATCAAGCTTCATATTTCAAAAGATGGACAATCATTGGAAATCTACGATCTCAATTTGAATCACTCAAATCATGAGATAAATGAGGCAAGTGCAAAAATTCTACTTATTTATGGAAGGAATTATTATTATCTAGAGAACATTCAACTCATAATATGATCTTGTTATAATTAGTCACTACTGATCCAATCACGATGCAAATGTGATTGATAGTTTTACTAGTTCGAATTATTGGAATACATTCATGAGAAGTACCGCGCATTCCCAGAAAGCTCCGTTTCATCACGGAAAGTACCGTGAATTCACGAAAAATATCGTGAATGTACGGAAAGTTCCATGTTTTACCGGATAAGTCCGATTTCTCACGACTCCGTTTCATCACGGAAAGTACCGTGAATTCAAGAGGAGTATCGTGAATTTACGGAAAGTTCCGTGTTTTACCGGGAAAGTCCGATCTCTCACGATTTGAAGTTTGAACTTAACTCATATCTTGTAATTTCATATACATACATTTGAATTGCAGAAACTTTATAAACAAATTCCTGAAAATAGGAATAAGCGGTTAACATCTGAAGCTGGAGAAAAAGTGGACGAGCTTTTAAAAATGAAGTGTAACAAAAAATTATTACAAGACAAAATCAGGAACGAGTATGGCATAAACATAACTTTCAGAGATCTATCGAACAGACGAAACAAGTTGAAGAATAAAAAAATCAATTCTTCACTAGCACAAGCTATTGCATTACTTCATACTGAAGGTATAATTATGAAAAATATATGCCAAATGTTAATAAGATGACTAAAAAAATCAATTAAACTGGTTTCAGATGCGGATGTAGATCTTTTAACTGAATCTGATAATGGCAATGACCAAAAATTCAAAGGACTGTTCTTCACAACCCCAGATATGAGGAAATCAATGGAAGCATGGCCAGAAATTGTTTTCCTAGACGGAACATACAAACTTGTGGATACAAATCTCACTTTAATGATTTTCATGGTCGAGGATTCCAATGCAAATTCTGAAATTGTTAGTGTGGCCTTATTAGTACATGAAGATCGGCCTAGCTTTGAATGGTTAATGGAGACTTTCAGCGATCATCACGAAAATTCATGTAAAAATATTGAGTGCTTCATGACTGATAAAGATTTATTAGAAAGGGACGTAATTAAGATGGTTTTTCCACACGTTTCTGCATATATTTGTTTGTTTCATACACTGAGAATCTTCAAACGGGTATTGAGTGGTGATAAACATGAAATGACCAAAGACATCAGAACACAATGTTTAGAATTGCTGGAAAAAATGGCAAAGAGTTATTCAGAGAATGATTATGAGAATCATTATGCAGATTTCTTGCCAATAGCCCCACAATCATTAGCGTTATATTTCTATAAAAATTGGCACTCCATCAGAGGGGAATGGACACGATACAGTATGAAGAATGGAAACTTGAATAATGATACGAATAACAGATTGGAGTCAATTAATGGAAAAATTAAACAGGTTGTTGGGAAGAATAGTATTCTTGGTCAATTTTTCATTGATTTTTTCGTATGGCTGAAATCACATAATGCTGAAAACCATTATAAAGCATCATTAAACTTTCAAAAAGCCCAGCGTTATCGAAAAGAAGTAGAGATTTGTGAAAAGAAATACAGTAAATATCTGACTCGAGGTGCTATGAAGTTGTTGGTGGATCAGTTTGGGAAATCGAAAAAAGTCGAAGTAGATAAACTCAAAGATCGAAAAATCGATGCTTCTGACAAGCTTGTTCGTGTAAATTTTGTTCATCAGCTTTGTTACCATGCCGTCATATAATTGCTATCAGGAGAACACAGAAATTACCAATATTTTCCGAGGGGATTTGTGGTAATCGATGGACAAAGGAATATCTGAGACTGAATCATCGTTTATTCCGCCCTGCTAGTGATAGTAATCGCCAGAAGAAGCTTCGAACAACGATACTCAAGCCAATGGATATCAAAACGGAAATCACTCCATTATTAAATAATTTACTACATCTTGGAAGTCTATCGTGCGGTGTAACGTTTGATCACAGAATGCAATTGTTGAAAGACATTATTCGAAATTGTAGAGAGGGGTTAAATTTTGAATTACAAGTTGTGACTGATCTTAGAGATAAACCTTCTCAACACAATATGAAAAAGAGTAAATCTGCAGAAACGGTTCCAGAAAAGAGGAAAAAATTGCGACCTATTATTGATGATCTCCAGAAAGAATTGATGATTATGGGAGTAAGCTATGATGGAAGAGTCATCGAATTGAAGAAATTGGAAACACATTGGCGAGAAATGACGGAAATGAAATTACATGAGAAGAAAGAGAGTACAGTGCTGGAGGAAGAATGTGCTTCAAGAATGAGGGATTTATCAATTAACAAAGGTGGGTCGGAGGATATTGAGAGAATTAAAATGGTGAAGCCAATCAAAATTCGTGGTCGTCCTAAACAAAGTGAAAAAACAACAGTAAAATATACGAAGAAAAAAAGTAATAATCCAATTAAGAAGAAATAATATGACTTTCCGGCAGAATGTTACAGAGATATTCATCCCTGGATGTATTAATTGAACGATTATAACAAATATAAGATTGAATTTTTTACAATTTTTCAAACCTTTATACATTATTTTTCATTTGCTATTTTGATTTAGCTCATCCTAAACCTCTCCATCCTTACGATGTAGATAAATGATGAATCATTATGCGTAAGACTGTATTTCGCCCTCTTGTTGAAGATGCATACCGTACGCACCCAGTACAGACTAATTTCATTTAGAAAAATTATAGTTATGGTAATTCTTGTGTTGACACGGAGATAGGCGTGTTTTCACGGAAATGTCCGCGTTTTCACGGAAATATACGTGTTTTCACAGAAATGTTCGTGTTTTAACGGACACAGTGGTACCACCCAAAATTCCCTAGTTTCCTCCGTGAATTCACGGTTCGGGTTCCGTGAATTCACGGGCGCCGAACCGTGTTTTCACGGGTCGTGCAAATAACCTCGTCCGTTTGCTTCTTTTTTTGAGTGTTTTAAGAGGTTTTAAAATCAAATTTTCTTCAAAAAAAAGTTAATTGTAATAAAAACAAGGGGGGTTCCTATTTTTCTCGAAAGGGATTTTTGAGAAAATTGATGAAAATACGTTTTTTTAGATTTGCTCCTTTTTTTGGAGAGTTTTGAGAGCTTTATAATTAAAAAAAGGGTCTTCCGGTTTTTTTAAAGGGAATTCAATGAAAATACGGGGATTTGAGGAAATTGATGGTAATACGTTTTTTTTGGGTTTGCCCTTTTTTTTGAGAGTTTTTTCAAAAAAGGTTAATTGTAATTAAAAGAAAAAGGAATTTCCTATTTTTTTGATTTTTTTGAAAGAGATACGCCTTCTTTAGGTTTGCCCCTGTTTTTTAAAGAGTATTGAGAGCCCTAAGAAGAGAATTTGTCTTAAAAAAAGGTTAATTGTAATAAAAAAAAGGGGATTTCCTATTTTTTTAAGGGAATAAATGAAGTAAGGGGATATTTGAGGAAATTGATGAAAATAGGTTTTGTTTGGGCTTCAAGGGCTCCGACCCCCTTCGATGATTACTCAGCAATTAATATAGTCAATATATACATATAATAATAATAATAATGAACGTTAAATGATATTATCATTGAATTGAAAAATACCTCATGTCTACGTTTTTCATCACCCAAGAGTATCCAGATCGCCTCTTGGAGAGCCTTGGAATATTTGACCACTTCAGCAGCCTCTTGTTTACTCTCTGTCAGCACCAGGAAACTGAGGAATTCAGCCAATTGCTTTGTCACTGCATATTTCTGAAAAACACAAAAATCACAAATCAACAACTTGAAAAATTGAGAAGTAATTTTTTCTAATTCTTTCAACCAAAATCTGTGTAACCTCCTCCTCCTCCTCCTTCTCTTGTTCATGGATTAACAAATATTTTCAGAAACAATAACATCAATCTGGTCTTTCCAATTATCTTTAAGAGTTCTTGAAATGAACAATTGAAATGATTTCGCCTTTTTGTTTTCTCTGCGTTTTTCATTAGAAATAATCAATTTCAATAATTGTAGAGATAATGGATGAGACTTAATTCATGCACTTTGTTGAAATAATCGTAAAACTATGCGGCAGACATGATTTTTTTTTTTTCTTATTTCCGTCAAAGATTCTTCAGATTTGTGCAAAATTGCTATTTCAATAATTCAAGAAGTAATGGATTAGACTTAATTCATTCATTACAGAGTTGTTGATTTTACCAACCGTGAATAGATTATTTTGACCAAAATTGCCTCAATTCATTTATGGTCCGGTTACGTATTGATCTGCGCGATCATACGTATTTTTCAACAATAATTAAGTATCGAGGATCATTCAGTTGAGAATGCCCACAATTCCAATGTCTGGACCGATTTGCCCTGAAAGAGGTCCATGATACACGAAAATACAAGAAAAAGTAAAAAGTCTGAAAAGTCCATCAACAAAGTATATTAACAAATCACGCAAAGCGAACAAAACTGTCATGAACAAGTAAAGTATTATCAAAAATGTTTAAATACCAATTTTCAATGAAATCCATTCAATAGAAACAGAAATATTCATGTTTAAAGGCCAACGGAAAAGTATTGACCGTGCCGGCCTTCAGCGACCTTCACTGAGTAGGTGCGCGCAGTCACACGCTGTGGACAAAACTCCCCCCACCAGTGACTCCCATAACTCTATGTCAAACTTTTCAAAAATCATAACTCTTTTGAATATTGAGATTAAGAAACAATTCCGATGCTAAAATTCGTTAAATAATCTAATCTGTCGATTTCAGATGAAAAACCATCAAAAATTTAATTTGCAACATAATTTGTTATAAACAATTTATGTAAAAACTAATCGTAAAAATACGAAAATGGACGTAAAATGTAGTTGACAATGAGATATTGGAGTATACTGAAAATCAACTCTTAATATTAATAACTAACCGAGATGTAAATTTTATAACATATATACACACATACATTCAAATTTATCATTTCTGAACTTTCAAAAATTCATATCTTTCAAAATTATGATGATTAAGAAACCAAATTAACACTAAAATTAATGAAAAAATACAAGCTCCACGATACGCTGAGAAAATTTGACAAAAGTTAATTGTGACGTGGTTTTTTTCCACGCCACCTGTATTTTAACTGAGAAAAATTCGTGACTAGAGAGAGAGAGAATTTCGCTTGATTCCGGTAAAGTAATTAAACGGGTATCTCTATAAAAATCTCCAGGTCATGAGGGTACACTGACTAAGGTTATCTGAAAATCCTCCAAGTCAAAAGGAAAAACTGACTATGGCTATCTTGGGTATATTGACCATAAAACCTCCAAGTCACGAGGAAAAACTGACTTACGGTTCTCTCAAGCGGGTATTATAACGATCCCTTAAGGATTCTGTTAAATACAGCCCATAAAATACGTCCACTCCCGCGAAAAAAAAAAGAGTAATAGTACCGCCACTTCATTATTGATAGATTTTCCGCAGGGCAGTACCTATTGGCTATCTTGTGGTGGAAGAGAGGGCCCGGAAGCACCATGGTTAATTGACCAAAATAACGTGTTTCCTAGGAGCTTCCGGACCACCCTCTTGGCCGTCCTCAGGGGTGAGTGCAGAGGACGATTTGAAAGGAGTCGCGCTCCAGGTATGTGGGAATGATCAGGCCCTCGGATGGAAGGTCTGGAGGCAGGGAATAACCCATCCTGCCAAAGGAATTGCCAAAATTGGGTTTACGTTATCGCCGAGGTGAGTCTGCTCATTCCCCAGGAGACGTGCCTCTCTGATGGCGGCTATCCACCATAAGAAAGGGAAAACCATCTCCCCAAACAGGCTCAAAAATAATAAGCCAAAAAGTATCTCCCACAACCTATTTTTCCCAACAATTTCCCCACATAATAATAAATTTTTATATTCCTGTAGAGCCACCATAGTTCCCGACAAGACCTCTCAAAACCACCCCCTATTAGTCCTCTACCGATTACAAAATTATCCCGTTAAAATTTCCCTATTTTTGTAAAAGAAATTATAAAAGATAAAAAGGGGAGAATTCAAGGGTATTTGAATTCTCCCACTCGAATAAATGCACATGAGTGCGGCATTACTACCTTCGAGTGGCGCGAGGGCGCCGCACAACGCACCTGGCCCCACCGCTCCACTCAACGCAACTCACTCCCCTCCCCTCGAAGAGTCAGTTCGAGTAGAGTGGCGAGACAGTGAACATCTCTCGTGATCCGCTACGTTCATTATTTGTGTGTCGCGAGAAAAAGTCTCCCCAAAAACCCCAAGTATTCCCCAAAAAGTGCCTAAGCCCCGTGGGAATAATGGTGAGTCCCTTTTATCAATTTATTTTCGCGAAGTGTGAATAATTACATCGATTTAAACACCGCGAATAAAAGTTTACGATGAGACGCTACACGTGGTTGTAGCGTCCCTTTTATCTCCTTCGTTTTCTCTATTTTCTCGTGGCCGGTTACCTCAAAAATTAATGAGGCCACTGAGAAAATAAGTAAAGCAATTTCGCGAATGTTTTTTTCCGTAATTTTCGCGATTTTCAGGACTTTTAAGGATTTTCCAAGGACAAGGAAAAGGCGAGGAGAAATGACGCCACGCACCTCGTGGTGCCTCAAATTTTATTAGAATTTTCCCCGGCTCTCTTTATCTCTCCTGGCCGGTTTTCTTTAATTAATTAAAGGCCAGTGAGGAGATAATGGGGAAAATCAATAAATGAAACATGTTTTAGGACTTTTATTTCAGGATTTTGGGGCATATTAAGCGGTCAAAACAATGCATCAATGGGTTGATGCAATGCCGCTAAGCACGTGCTCCCCAACGCTTGGGTGGAGCCGGCTATCTCTTTCTCTCTCGCACACACTCAGTCGCGTATGGCTATCCCACTCACACGCATAGCTGTTGGAAATTATTAATTTCGCAGCTATCGCTGGCTCTCTCGCACTCGTACATGTTTCCGAATATTATTTCTACCTGAAATAAAGCAAGCATTCATGTAAATACGCTGTTGAGTTATTTCTCCTTTCGATTCGGAAAAATAATTCCAGCCGGATTTCTAGGAATTTTCGAATGCCTTTCTTTACAGGCATCGATGTCTCTTTTTCGTTCTGTGCCGTTTTCTCTTCCTTTTTCCTTCACACCCAATTCTGTGCGAAGACAGTTGGGTTACGCTCACAACCGGCGACTCAGCGACTTCCCTAGGCTAGGGGAAACTCCCTAGGAACCGACTAGGGAGAGATTTAGGCGCGCTTTCAAGAGCATCGGCCTTGAAGCATTCTCTCTCGATTAATGCAGAGGGAAAGTATCTTTTATTATGAACTCTTTCGATAGACTTTCAGAGTTTGGGTTACCTTTTGGGATGTTTGCATTAATTGTTGTGCAATGAATAATTCCCACTACCTATCAAGGAATTAGGGTATTCCTGGTCATTTTCGGTTCCCTCACAACATTTTTAAGGAAATGCCGCCTAATTCGAAAAGATGATGGGATTAATCGTCCCGCCGGTTATCTTTTCCGCCAGTTCATAGGAACGTAAGGGCGTATGAGTCTTTCGCCATGGCGCATGTGTTAATTAATGGAATTCCTTAAAAATAATTATTAATTAACATTGGCGAGTATCTTCTAGGGAATTCCGCCTAATCTAACTGATGGATAATTATCTAAAAATGATCTTTACCAGATTTTGAGGCACGTTTATATCTTTTATTATATTTTTCTCATTATTGGCAATTTCAGGTCCAAATTGATAAAATTAAGTAATTCTCTCGTTTTCTACGATTATATTCTCTCTCTCTCTCGCTCGATTTAAGACTCTAAGTACTTTTTGGATTCGTCAACCTCTCTAAGGGATTTATCGATTAATTCGACCCTTTTACTGTCGTTAAGGGATTTTGAGTCGATCTTTTAGACGTTTCTTAATAAAAAGCGCTCCTCGCAATTTTCCCTAGTAGCATTGGCTACTTTTACGATAACGAAGGAAGTAATGTACTAAGTAATGTATAACTGAAAGTTTTGTATGATTTTCTGATTCTTGGATGCAATAGCGGAACACGTAAGGATATTATTGACTCGAATTCTTTATTTCTCAATCCCTAACCCCAAACTCTCGTCCTATGGTTCGGATCTCTTCTTCGGATTTTATCGGTATTTTATGTTATTTTTGGCGACTTCTGAGTGTGCCCTAGACCTACGCCCTCTCTCCACGAAACTGAACTAGCCTAGCACAAGCCGCAACCCCGTTTTCCGACACTCTTTTCTCTGGCGTTTCCTCAATCCCCTCGGGAGTTTACCGTTACCGTTACGGTAATTTTACCGTGGTCTGGTTAGATAGGTCCAGCAGTATCAAAATCTATCTGGCGCCCATATCTAGTTCTATTTTGAGCTACTCTCGAGGCGGATTCGGGGACGATATTTTGAGCCGTATCGGGTTTTACAGCCACGCTGGGGGAAGGGGAGGATGTGTCAAGGGGGCCGAAGGTGAAGGTTAAGATATTTGCCAAAATTTATGGTATCGTACGTATGGAAAAAAAGGAGAACAACGCAAATATTTCAATTCCTCACATAATATTTATAATAATTTGTTATAAACAATTAATATAGAGGTGTAAAAATGGCTTCATCGGTCTTGCTCAAAATTAGTCATTTATTTAAAATGAGAAACAAATCCCAACGTTTCGACCTCATTCTGAGATCCTCATCAGGGGGTTGAAATACACTGAAAATTAATATTAACAATTAGGTCCTTGTGATAAAAATTGGAAAATTACAATTGTTATTGTTATTAGCAAGGAAGCTCTTTACTATTTTTATAATAAATAACAATAAAAAACTAGAATTCGACTGGTACAGGAAACCAACTTGGTCTGGCCGTTTACTCAATTACAATTCTATTCACCCGATGTCCCAAAAAATAGCTATTGTTTACGACTTAGTAGATAGAATTCTTAATTTATCAGAAAAGAAATTCCACAAGAAAAACCTCTTATTTGCTGAGGAAATATTAGCTCTCAATAACTACCCTAATGATTTCATAAAAGAGTATATTAGAAAAAGAATAACTCATAGAGAAAATAACACAAATGATAACAGCCAAGTTATTAATAACATGGAAAAAACAGACTTGAAGGATTTTATTGTCTTACCTTTCTCCAAAATTTTCACACAAAAAATCAAAAGACTTTTCAAGAAATTCAATGTAAATATCATCTCTAAAGTACAAAATAAACTCAAAAAAATTTTTGGGAACACAAAAGATAATATCGATAATAATGAAAAATCAGGTATTGTTTATGAAATATCATGTTTAGATTGCAATAAGATTTATATTGGCCAAACTGGAAAACATGTCTCAGAGAGATTATACAGACATAAATATACTCTTAATCACAATATCCAAGGTACAGCATTAACTGATCATGCAAAAGAAAATGGTCATAATTTTGATTTTGACAACACAAAAATTCTATGTTTGGAAGATGATAAAAACAAAAGGGAAATACTTGAGATGATTCACATTAGAAAAAATCTAATTAAAACTGTTAATTTCAAAACCGACACCATAAAACTACCGAGATGTTACACCAACATTATAAACAATACAAAAACAAAAAGAAAAGAAAATTAGATAATCTCCAAAACTAGTAATATAAAAAAAAGGTTTCTTAACATTATTAAAAAATAACAGTTTTTAACAGAAAAAAACTCAACAACATTACAGTTTCATCTCTCGTAGAAAAAAATGAAAAATAGACTTTATAATATTTACTTAAAATGTAATTTGAATTAAAAAAAAAAAAAGCGCGAACATGAGCGACATCTACTATCATCTCTATGAAACTTCCAAAGATTATCGACGAATTTATATAGATATATTAATTTATTGATTACCGTTACACAAACATAACCTATACACAATGAACAACAGGTAATTGCTCTAAGATAATTTATTTATTTATGAAAATTGTATGTAACTTTAAAGGTACGGCCACATGCAGGCGTTTGTGACGCTGGCGTCAGCGTCAAATGGGGTCACGTGACACTATTTTGAATTTACCGCTGCTTAAAAAGATTTAGCGATAAGTTGCCGCGTCAAACAGCAGCGTCAACATGGCTGCTCACACAGTACAAATGCCATGAACGAAAGGTAACCTCTTAACATCGTTTTGGAGCAGATACGAAAATTCAAATATTATATTGTGAGCAGGAAAATAACATCACTTCTATATTTTTTCTATGAGTGTAGTGCTTATGTACAAAAAGTAATGTCGTTCAATTATAAATATCAAAAGTGGATTTATGATTATCAGCAGTATTTACACAAAGTGCAAATTCAAAAAATTAGGCGAAAAAGAATCTTAGCAGCATTACTAATAAATGAGGTATTGTGGCGCAAAAGAAGAAGGGAGGCCAGTAGAAGAAAACTCTGGGTTCATCTATTATTCAAGCTGCGTACAGAACATGGCTTTTTTGAAGCAGTTTTCCCCACACTATCCTCGTATCCTGACAAGTTTGAGAATTATCTACGCATGTCCACAACTCAATTCGAAGAACTGCTATGTTTAGTTGGCCCTCTCATAACAAAGCAGAACATTGTAAGAGAGCCAATTTCTGCTGCTGCACGACTTCTAATTAGCCTCCGGTAAGATTGAATTTTTCAACTTGTTTTTGAGCAATGACTCTATATTGAATATTTCATTTGTCAACAGATATTTAGCCACTGGTGACTGTTTCTCATCAATCTCCTACCACTATCTTGTTGGAAAATCTACAACTGCAATCATAATTGCCGAAACGTGCAGAGCTCTTTGGAGTTGTCTGAGAGAAGAAGTCTTACCATATCCATTAGCTAGGTCGGATTGGCTTAGAATAGCTAATGAATTCGAGGAAAAATGGCAGTTTCAGCATTGCATAGTTCTGGTATAGAAACTAAATATATTTAATAATGACATGATAACTAGAAGGTTTTAACATTAATTCTTATCATTTTTACAGTGTCCTGATAATGATGGCTCTACTTATTATAATTATAAAAATCATCACAGCATTGTCTTGCTTGCTGCATGTGATGCTAATTATTCATTCACGTTGGTTGACATTGGCGCTTACGGCGACGCAGTGATGGTGGCATTTTCCGAGATTCAGACATGGGCCGCAAGTTTGAGAGGAAAAAGATGAGTCTACCAAATCCAAAAAAATTGGCTGCTGATGGAATGCCTCTACCATATGTACTCGTTGGTGATGAAGCCTTCCAACTAACAGATCACTTACTCCGGCCATATCCTGGTAGAAGTGGTTTGAATCAGGAAAAAAATATTTTCAATTATCGTCTGAGCCGAGCTCGAAGAATGATTGAAAATACCTTTGGCATCATGGTGAGTCAATGGAGGGTAATGAAGAGACCAATGGAAGGTACGGTGCAGAATATTACCGATGCAATCCAAGCCATTGTATGTCTTCACAATTGGCTTCGTAAACGAGATGTGGATAATACCTACATTCCAGCTGACATCAATAACGAAGAATCACTTACTGGCATAAGCGAACAACTTCGGGGAGAGGTTGAACAGAACTCAGCTCTAAAGGACGGAAGATTTCGTGGAACAAATAATAGCAGTCGTATTGCTGTCACTATTAGGAATGAGTTTTGCGATTTCTTTAATGCAGAAGGAGCCGTTCCATGGCAATACAATCGCATTTAAAATCTCTCTCTTCAGTTTCTTTTATTATCTTCTTTCAAATTTGGAACTAATTTTCAAGTATTGCAGTAAATAATGTAGAAGATACGCCTTTCAATGAAGATACGCCCTTTTCACTCTGATGCACTTTCGCAGCCTTTGAAACGTGGAACAGAGAAGGATTAGAATGAAAAGGGCGTATGTCCATTGAATAATGAGATTTTCCCAAGATAAAAATGAGTAAACTTAAAACTATTCTGCTCTCTATTATTATTTTATAGATTAATTTTTCATTACTGATAATTTGAATGAAATATTGCAATTAGTTATTTCATGGATTAATTTTTCATTACTGATAATTCGAATGGAGTTTTACAATTATACTTTCTAGAATTAAGCAATTTTATGTCAATATAACTTCTACACTTGAATAAAATTGGAATAAAATAATGAATGCTTAATTATTCCCGTTGCAAGTTTCACCATCTGTTTGTTTTCATAAAAAGAATTAAAAAAGAATAGTTGCTTGAAAATTTCAGTAATTAGGAAGAACGAAAGGGCAAAAGTGAATCCAAAATATCTACAAGAATATTTTTTTATTAAACTATGAAACTTTTCATATATCAATCCAGCAATATATTTTTTTAAGACTATACATTACACATATTCCACTAGAGAAAGTTACAAAGTTTTATGAATATGTAACTCGAATCCTTTGGATCATAATATTACACTATAAATGAATAACGCACTTTTTTGGTATAAACACATGAGTTTTTCAAACAATAAATAGCGAAAGATGAAAAAAAAAATTTAGTTGAAGAAAAATAGCATCAAACACGCAGAAGTTAAGAATCCATGCCATATTGCTGATATCTTTGGTCCACAATATTCAAAATTTCAATTATCGTTACCATCAGTTGTGCGGGTGTCAACCGCTTCATATAAGTAGCTACTCCAACTAGAAGACCATCGACGTCATCCATTTGTGGGGCTGGAGGTGGCGTAGAAACTGATTCGTCTCTACACATTGAATCGGCAATGCGGTTCAGGACCTCCAGTGACTCATCACCTCGACTGCCACGTCCTTTTGAAGTGAAACTTCTTTTGGGAGGGTACCAACTTTTTTCTCGCGTCACGAAACGAGTGTAAGGCTTTGAGGGGAAGGTGATAGTAGAGTAGTGGGGAGAAGGAGAAATGTTTGCTGCTGCCGTCGGGTCGCTCTCCAGGTGGTGGGGGAAGCCTGTGTTTTTTATTTTTTCTTTTCAATACACGGAGAGAAAAATATGGGAATTTATTTAAATGATTTTTTAAAAAATTACGGGAAATTGACATTCAAAGGAGGAGTTGTCATGGAACACGACCGAAAAATATCCATTCTCCACCTCATAATTTTTGCTTTTTATTTCTTGAAAAATTGCCATTTTACACTCGGCTTTAGATTGAAATATCTCGAAAACTACTCAAAAGTTATTGAGACATGCTGTGAATGAAATTTAGAGAGAAGATTAACGAATAAAATAAGCAAACCTCCGTTTTTTTACGACTCGTAGTTATTAAGATATCGATTTTCGAAAAAAAAAATCAGAAAGGACGTCCAAGCGCTTATTTATTTACTATCGGGCCTCATCCATTGCTTCTGAACTACACATTCAAAAAATGATATCTTGGAAACTACTGGTCAAAGAAAAACAGCGTTCTGCTTATTTTGTTCGTCAATCTTCCCTTTAAATTTCATTCACAGCATGTCTCGATAAATTTTGCATAGTTTTCGAGATATTTTAATCCAAAGCCAAGTGTAAAATGACCAATGGCTCATGTATAAGAAGTTTCACTTCTGTCGCGTGGGTTCCACGCACCCTCTTTTTTTTTATTTGGTGTGGCCCCTGATTAATTCCAAAATCAATTAGAATGATACATTATTAATAACAATAATATCTATTCAATTGAAAATGTTTTTCTGCATTAAGGCGCCTCGAGGGTATATATGGGGCATTCCATGCCAACTCATCCTACCAATTGCCTTTGCATCTCCGATTTGGCTGAAACTTGGGCATCTTTTTGTGTACTTCGAAAGAGGTTTCTGTGATTTTTTTCAATTTTTTTATCCAGCCACTTCGCAGATATGGATTTTTTAAAATTTCGGGTTTTTTTTTTTCAAATAGCCGTAATTTTATGACAAATTGTCCAAAATGGGTCTTTTTTTTTTTGAAAATTCGTGTTTTTTGATGAATTTTCTGAAAATTTCATGCAAAAAATTATTCATGATCATTCTGATCAGTTTTTATTTATTTCAAAGTTAAAACATGAATTTTAAAACTGTTTGTATCCTTCGATTTTTTTAAAAAAATTCTCATAAATACTACTTCTAAAAACACAAATTTTAAGCCTAGTCCGGTAATGGGATAATGATGGAATATAATTTTTTTTTAATTTTAAAGTAATAAATTCCTTTTTTTTGTGTTTTTTCTACTGTTAATGTATTATCGACGTATTTTCCGATGAAAGGTGGGAAAAGCTCATACATGGAAATAATTGACAATTAAAGTAAAAATTCAAATTTTCGGGGTAAATTGTATCAATAACCTGAGAATTTTGTTTTTCACGGTTGAATATTTCACAAGAATATGTTGTGATTGAACATGAAATCAATTTCATTGTGAGAATTCCATCTGTTTTTGGTACAACGCAATGATACTTTTGTGTACCTGTGATCGTTTTAGCTCAAGAATAACGTACATTCAAACTTTCTGCTGTTCTTTCATATTTGGCAGTACTTGAATATCATATTTCAATTTTTGGCAAGTTATTTGGCTGCATGGCCCATTCATACAACTCTCGGGCGTTTGAAATTTGTTTATCAAATGGCAACTGAAGACTAGCTCTGGCTGTAGCTCTTTTTAATATACCTCCTACACCATCACAAGGTCCTTTTCCATGGTAGCTTGCGGAAAAATGCCATTCAGCGGATATTCCAAAATCTTCATGGTGATAATATAAATTAACAAAATTTTGGAAGTTCTTGAACCGTTGCGGAGCTCCATCAGAAAAGTAGTAGATCTTTACAGCAGTATCAGACAAAGATTTCATCAAATCAGTAACAGTTTTCAAAAAAACGTGAATTGCAGTAGAATGCGTGCAACACTCAGATATAATCGCTAAACTTTTGTGCAATAATTCGCCATTTTTTTTATAATAAATAACCACAGTAAATATGGTCGCCTGATCATTGTTCCAGTGGAATCCTAGTACTGCATTTTGGATAACGAACTTGTAGTTCTCAGCAAAATCATAAACAACAAGAAATTCATCGGGTCCAAGAGACTATTTAAGAGATTTCATGAATCTTGCTTGTGATTTTGCAATAAAAGCATGAGGCAAAAATTCTTCAATTTTATTGCAGGATTCGCTGATAAACTCTGATGAGATTGCCGTTAAAGTTTCAAGGGCTGTCCACGGTTTCGAAATCCAATATTGATATGTCAGTTCATCAATATCATTTGTTTCAAAAATCTCATTCAAAAAATTTTCAGGTTATTAATACAATTTACCTCAAAAATGTGAATTCTAACTTTAAGTGTCAATTATTTCCATGTATAAGGGTTTTTCCACATTTCATCTGAAAATACGTCGATAATACATTAACAGTAAAAACAACACAAAAAAAAGGAATTTATTACTTTAAAATTCAAAAAAAATTATATCCCATCATTATCCCATTACCGGACAAGGCTTAAAATTTGTGTTTTTAGGAGTAGTATTCATGAGAATTTAAAAAAAAAAATCGAAGGATACAAACAGTTTTAAATTTCATGTTTTAACTTTGAAATGAATAAAAACCGATCAGAATGATCAAGAATAATTTTTTCCATGAAATTTTCAGAAAATTCATCAAAAAACACGAATTTTCAAAAAAAAAAAGACCCATTTTGGACAATTTGTCATAAAGTTACGGCTATTTGAAAAAAAAAAACCCGAAATTTTAAAAAATTCATATCTCCGAAGTGGCTTGATAAAAAAAATCAAAAAAAATCACAGAAACCTCTTTCGAAGGATACAAAAAGATGCCCAAGTTTCAGCCAAATCGGAGATGCAAAGGCAATTGGTAGGATGAGTTGGCATGGAATGCCCCATATATAGATATACAAATGCATGGGAAACTTTGCGCCATTCCCATGTCGTAACAAATTATTGAAAAAATATAAAACTTACATGACAATTATTCTTATTTTTTTCTGAACCGGCTAATACACACTTCTCGCGAAAAAACGTCCGTAGTCGAAAGTAATGATAATTTGAACTTATGAGGCGCGGTGACAGCTGGCGGCCATGATGTTTTTCATTTTTTTTCTTAAAGATTTTGTATGCAGAACAATCGATAAATGAGACATCGTCAGTTCATATTCGTGCAAGAAAGCGCAAAAGTTCGAAAAACAGGTAGGTCAATATATGAAATAAAATGAAAAATTTCCCCATATCCTTCATCCATAATTTCATCCATTTATTACATGAGTGAATGAAATGTTTCCATTTCAGATGAATCATTTTTGAAAAATTCAATGGTGGAGCCAACAGAAACTGAATGGGAGCATTTTTTAAAATTAATAATCTAGGATTTGGACGGAATATTTTTTCAAATAAGGATAAACGGCAGAGTAGCCCAGTCTTTTCCACTATTTTCTTCATTTTTTTTTCAATTTTTTCCTTGCCTTGAAGCATTCCCCTCTCATCAGCAATGATTTCCATCGTTGCCTGAGAGAGCAGAAGACAAGGGAACAGTTGAAAATTCTTTCTTGGAAATGGGAAAGAGGCCTGGACTCTCTGCCATTCTTTTCAAAAAAAATTTTCAACTCATTCCCTCAACTTCATCATTTCCCGCTCTTCAGGAATGATTTTCATCGTTGCCGAAAAGAAGGAAATGCCTCGAAGCAAGGAAATAATTGAAAAACAAAATGAAGAAAATAGTAAAAAAAGGCCGGGCCATTCTGCCGTTCTTCCTTATTTGAGAAAATTATCCGTCCAAATCTTAGATTATCAATTTTAAAAAATGCTCCCATTCAGTTTCTGTTGGCTCCACCATGGAATTTTTCAAAAATGATTCATCTGAAATGAAAAAATTTCATTCCCTCATATAATAAATAGATGAAATTATGAATGAAAGATATGAGGACATTTTTCATTTTATTTCATAAATTTACCTACCTGTTTTTTAACTTTTGCGCTTCTTTGTACGAATATGAACTGACGATGTCTCATTTATCGATTGTTCTGCATACAGAATCATCGAAAAAAAAAGAAAAACATCATGGCTGCCAGCTATCACCGCGCTTCAAAAGTTCAAATTATTATTACTTTCGACTACGGACGTTTTTTCGCAAGAAATGTGTATTAGCCGGTTCAGAAAAAAATAAAAATAATTTCCATGTAAGTTTTATATTCTTTCAATAATTTGTTACGACATGGGAATGGCGCAAAGTTTCCCACGCATTTGTATATCTATATATATACCCTCGAGGCGCCTTAAATTCTGAGTACCTGGTGGTTGGTTGCCTCCTTCATTGATTTCATCATGTTGGTGTGAAACGGAAGCTACCTCGCATTCCTCCTGCTCATCTTCTTGATCATTAGGAGTTTGATTGCTAGAGTAGTTGACATTACTCCGAGTTCTAAAGTGAATAGGAATGACGACATTTCAACAATTCATTAAATGCTAATAGGGAACGCGCATTTAGACTTTAACGCTGCCTAGTGGCCAAAGTTACGAGTTTTCAGGAAAATTTATATATGGCTCATACTTGGTAGTCATAGTATTTCCATTTTCAATCAAAATTAATAAATCGATATAAAAATTATTTAAAATGTCTCCATCAAGAGTGAAATGTTGTATTCGAGGCTGTTCAAATATTCCGGGTCGTAATATTGCAGGTGATCCAAGAGTGAAGTTTTATTGTTTTCCTGAGAGTACACTCAATACTGAATATATCACACTGAAACGTAAACAATGGATAAATGCTGTAAAAAATTACGTGTAAGTAGACAGAATAATAATTAATTCAAGGAAAGTGTAGATCAGAATATCCTGAGATCAACATAAATTAATGCAGAATTGATGAACTTTAAATAAAACAAGAGTTGATAATTATGCACTTCACAGCGTCTATGTTTTCGTTCTTTCCAGTAAAAATCCTGACGATTGGGAACCAGCAAGAGATACACGGATTTGCAGTGCTCATTTCATAGACAATAAAAAATCAGGAAATCCGGCTCACCCATCGTATTTACCAAGAATTTTTCCGGGCCGAGATAATTTGAATAAATCTACTCAATCATTACAACGATTTAAACGATTACAGCAACGTCGAGAAAAGAAAACAAACAACAACAACAACAACAACAGCAATAGCAATGACAACAATAATAATAATAATAATGATAATAATAATAATGTATTTGACATTGAAATTGAGCAAGGCAGCGAAGATTCAATTCACATCGAGGCACAGCATCATGCAGAAGCTTATGATTTCAATTCTCTTTTTGAAGTGGCATGCCGGAGCATAGCTTGTCAAACTGAAGTACAAGTGAATCTATCAATGAAAAAAATGCTGGACAAACAATGTGAAGTAAACCTACAACCTGTGAGGAAAAATGTAAACGATATTGGTCGTGATGTAATCAATTACGATTTTTTGAATATACAATGTCAAGGTTTCCATGGAATAACTTCGATTACGAATGATGAATCTTTGAGCAGTTTGGCTGGTGTTTCCTTTGCAAACTTTTATATTCTTTTGAATATGCTTCCTGACTGCAAAGTCCGCAAAATGAATAAAAAAAACAAGTTGCTAATTACTCTAATGAAATTAAAAACCGGTCTCACGTTCACAGCACTGGCTGCATTGTTCATGATCCATCGTTTTACTGCCCAGCGAGTTTTTACAAATAATTTGCAACAGCTCCACACTTTGCTTGGAAAATTCATTTTCTGGCCTCCCAAAACTGTTGTTCAAGCAGGTTTACCAGGAGCATTTAAACGCCATTATCCGGAAACGAGAGTTATAATTGATTGTACTGAAGTACACACTGAAGTTCCACCTGCGGTGAAT
Organism: Aleiodes alternator; assembly: GCA_963921955.1. Classification (NCBI taxonomy): domain Eukaryota; kingdom Metazoa; phylum Arthropoda; class Insecta; order Hymenoptera; family Braconidae; genus Aleiodes; species Aleiodes alternator. Next base: position 6,221,029 of record OY998113.1, read on the forward strand.
CAAAGAGTCTTAGCATATTCCGATTATAAACACCATCATACGGCTAAAGTTATGGTGGGGTGTACTCCAAGTGGATTGATCAATTTTGTGTCTCCCTGTTATACAGGTCGTTCTAGTGATTGCTTCATAACTAACCACTGTGGTATACTAAATTTGATAGAACCTGGAGATGTTGTGTTGGCTGATAGAGGTTTTCCACAGATTAAAATTCAGGTCGAAAAGAAGAATGCAATTTTAGTCATGCCTCCATTTGATTATGGTGCACAATTCACACCTGAGGAAGTTCAAGAAACATATAACATCGCATCTGTAAGAATACACATCGAACGAATCAACCAAAGGATTAAACAGTTTAAAATTTTAGGAAAAGTTCCAGTCACATTATTTCCCTATATGAATCACATTGTTCGTGTCATCTGTTGTCTGGTTAATCTTGAAAATCCAATAATCAAACAATAAGTAAATAATATACATCTGTGTTGAAATAAAAGCGGAAAAAGTCATAACTGTACATACTGAAGGTTCAAATAAATGAAGAAATTTGGTATTATTTGGTCTTTATTGCTATTACAAAGTATATTCTTCTGTTCATTCTGAATGAAACATACGAATGCTCTCTTGCTTATATTAGTTATGTTATTTGTTCATCTTTAGTTTTATACATTTGTCAGCATTAACTTGATAATATATTCGAATATTTTTTACTCTTAAACATACAAATACTTTTTCACTCGTATCAGTTACAATATTAATTAACTTTTGGCTTTCTATATATTTTTCAGTATTAACTTGAAAACATACTTCAATACTTTTTTCTCAACTTAACACTATTTATTATTAGATTCGAACAATCTTTGGAGGTAATCATTGAAGTAAAAATTTTCTAAATGAGGTACAAGCTTACTCAGTAGTTCATTATCACGCTTGAATGGTATGGTAAGACTGCCTTTGGCGAATAAATGTACAAATCACAGAATGCAATATTTGTCACATACATTTGCAATTGAAGCTGTATATAAATTGAATGATTGCGACTTAGCTGAAAGCCGTTCTCATCCAATTTGATATACTTAACATTTACTTTATGTGACTCGTTGTCGTAGACTGGTTTATCTCTGCATGAGTATGGACATTTGATCTCAACGAGACATTTATCCCAAACGTTTGTTCCATAAACAAGGACACCATCTGGAGAACATGCCAGCCATGGTTGACAAATATTAACAATGAGACCTACTTTAATAACATCAACTCCTGGTTGCAATAATTTTTTATATTCCTGAAGCGCAAGTTCTCCATGTTTTTTACCGTATGACATTGCAGAAGTTTCAATTTGTTCAGGGTTCAGTAAATTATTTATAATCTTATCCTTATTAAAACGATTTCCCTTTATTTTGTGAGCGTTACTTGCTGTTATCCTCAGTCTTCGTTCCTGGAACCAGGTAGCGTTTTTGGATTGGTCAAGAGTATTTATGCAGATTGATAAAGCATGCTCAATGCTGCAACATACATTATTTGCATAAAAGTCAGAGGATTCCTCGGGAAGAAATTCTTTTTGGGTGTATAAAATATTCCCATACTGAAGCAGAAATATTTCCAATGCCACTTTCGTTGCCTTCTCTTCAGCCATACGTTTCTCTGTCAACTGGATCATCTCGACCAATGACTCCGCCGCCATGATCTCCACTTCATCTCTTTCCATCAATTGTAACGTCTTGTATAGAATAGATCCAGAGGCAGATTCTCCCAAAGTTTTCGTCGAAACTTCAAAAGGTACTAGGTTTGTTGATATTTCGGATGATTCTGGCAGAGGGAATACACTTGACCACGTGGCACCTTTGTCATATCCTAATAACTGGCGATGTGAAGATTTTCCCCAGGCTTGAGATTGGCTAGTTTTTGAGTGGTCTGATTCAGGCGAATTGACATAATGTGCAACAGCAAATACATGTTTACATTTGCCTGAGAGACCGGCTTTGCACGTACACGTAGCATGGTTAACATGTCTATTTCTGTCAAGCTAAAATTTGCAATCCCGGAAATTAGTGTCTACTTTTCAAAAATAATTATATTTATACTTTTATTTATACTTACTATTATTTTTACGGAATAAACATTAGATACACTCGTTTGAGCTACCACAGTACCAGTGATTAATGCTGGATTGTTTTCGTCTTGTATTTCTGAAACGTTCAATACATGCCCCGATTTGAATAATTTCTGCCCTTTTGTATCATTTTGACCGCGAATCAGATGATCACATACAATCGGACAGAATCCAAATTGAATTATTTTCTTCATTTTCCCAAAATATCTTAATAATTTATTGCACTACTGTTTCCTGAAAAGTTAGAAAACTTGACGACAGAGAGCATCAGAATCGGCAGTGGTGCTGCCTCTACAGTTAACGCGCGTTCCCTATTACTTCATAAAATATTGAGAATTGGATCATTAAAATAGTAACATACGTCTGGATAAGGCAGACATCCCGCAAGAATGACATTTGGTCATAGAATTTCCATTTTTCCTTCGGTGTAGCACGTCCAGAACCACTCGGGTATTGCTCTGCCTTAATTATTTTCTTATAGGCATCCTTCAAATTTTTGAACTTTGTTTTGCAACAGCTACGCTTATTTTTCCTATTTAGAAAAAAAAATAAGGAAAACATTGATATTTCCAGCGAACAGTCATTCGTATTTTATTATTGGACACAGGATAGTCCTTTTGCATATGAGGAGTAATTAGCTATAGGGGAAGGTCGGGTAAAATGGACACTAATTGAACGATTCGAGATTGAAATTTCCTAATAATTCCATTAAAAAACTGAGGAAATTTTAGGTAGAAAACATGTGTTCAGTTTTGGTAAAAATTTACTTTTTCGGTCAAGTTTTGAAGGGGTTTTCCTTTTGAAAATGGGAAAAATTCACTATTTCAACTATATCTCCGGTTTTATTGGTCACAGTGAATTGGGGTTGATCTCAAATGAAAAGTAAACTTATTTCCCATCGATTTATGGGGTTCAAAATTTTTGAAAATCAATGTTTCCGAAACTTTACAGCCCATTTCCTGAAAATCAGTTTTTGCTCTATAAGTACTTGTAAATTTGATCGTTTTTCCTTTTCAACCACATAAATCGATGGGAAATAAGCTAACCTTTCATTCAACATCAACCCCAGATCGCTACGACCAATAGAACCAGAGATAATCCCTAAAAAATTAAATTTTTCAAAAGTAGAAGGGTTTCACCTTCAAATCTTGACCAAAAAACTGAAATTTTGAAAAATTAAAAAAAAAATTCCGACATATTATTTCAATGGATAATTTCTTCAGCATGCTAATGAATTCATCAGAAAAAAATCTATCTCTAATATTCCCATCCATTTCGAATAAATTTTATAATATAAAATATCAAAACCAACCCGTTTCCGTTCCATCCCTTGTGTTCATTCTACTCCACCTTCCCCTACGTTAAAAATAGTTGTGTTAAAAAAGCAGCTAAAATTACCGACTGATCTGAATTACCGCGGGATCAGGAGGTCAATCAAAATGAGATACTTATCAATATCGACACCAGGGGTAATTTGGGGGATCACACCGGCGTGGTCCCACAAATAGTTCTACTCGTCGCGTGGAAATCATCGACTCAAGTTCTCTCGTCGCGTGGAACTCAACGAGTCAAGTTCTACCAACGGTAGCCGCCAACGGGCGAGCCTTGGCGTGTGAAACTCATCAAGTGAAGATCATCATGATCTTCATACTTATCAAGCCACTATCGCGGAATTGACGCCTAGTCGATAGATAATAGGAAAGGTTCGATAGAACCGGTCAAACCGCTGAGTTGAGGATCGAGTGAGTGATCGGCATAACGGTTTAATAACGATTTACGCCCGGTATTAAATGCAGTGTGCAGAGTGAAATTAATCATGAGAAAATAGAGACAATTATCGAACAGACAATAAATCATAGAGACAATTATCACCAAGAGACAATATCTAGAATCAGTGCGGTCAAAGTATCAAAGAGTGTATTCTAGTCAAATCATTAAAGAGTTTATATATTTTTATATAATTCACGTGTCCCGTATCATTGTGAAAATCCACTTAAAATCCCTCCACTGAGAAATATCCTAATCCTACAAAAGAGTAAGTCATCCCAAAATATACAGTCCACTACAAGGAGAAAATCATCGAGGAAGCCACGGCGAGTTGCATCGGGTTTCCTCCCGTAAAGGTCAGGGCAAGAAAATTGCCATGATTTTTAACAAGTTGTATTTACATTAAAGACTTTTAAAAACTCTTCATCCTGCTCACCATTAAGTGCTGTTGAGACTTCTCCCCATAGCTTGGCTATAACTTCCCTACTCCTCTCCTGGATTGGAAGAGTAAAATTTCACAATGGAAGTCTCCTCTGCACTTCAAGAATGAGAAGCTCAATGTCGAGGTCATCTAGCTTCTCACAATGTTCAGCAGGACGCTTTCGCTTTGTGGCCGGTAATGGCACTGCGTTTGCAGTACTCGTGGAAGATTCTGAAATAATAATTATAAAAGAAATAATAATAATAATAATACTGAATGATTGTAATTGCTTACTCACGTTTGTTAGGGCAAACATTTTTTGTTCCTCTTGCTGAATGTATTTCGTCCTCAACAAAAATGAAACTTCCATCATCCATCTGGCTTCGACGAATTATCTTTCCATCATCTTGAAAAAGTATTGAATAACTCATTACAAATCTATAGAGAATGAGACTAAAGTAATCCTTACCTGTCACCGGATAGAAATAGTAATTTTCGTCGATATGATGGCAACTGTACCCTTCTAAACACTCATGGTCTACGTAATCTTCGCCAATAGTTTCACGCACTCCACAAGTATAGACAATGCGGTAAAACTTCAAAAAAGAAGAAAATTAATTTTTGACATGTAATTTCCAATAACTTGTGAAAAAAGTAAGGTTATAATTATACAAGCATACATTTCACTTTCGATAACATAAAATTATTGGATGAAGAGAAAAAAACATGGTCTAAACTTGTATTTTCATTATTCAATTGAAAATTTTTCATATTTACCTCTTCTGAACTCATTATTTTTGCCAATTTATCACATAAGTCACAACATTACACGTACTTTCAATGACCATTAATTTTCATCGCTTTTTCTGCAGCGATAAAGTTCAACATTGTTGAACTTTTTACTTCGTGACGCTAAATTTCTCATGAGTGGCGGGAAATTCAAAAAAGTGTCACGTGACCCCGGTTGACGCTGACGCCAGCGTCAAAAACGCTTGCATGTGGCCGTACCTTAATATAAACGGCATTTTTGATAAAAAAATTCCAATTTTCACTTTTACGAAATAAATTCTCATATAGAATAATAATTAAAATATTTAGAATTGAAAGACCAAAAATATAAATAATGACATTAGTAATACACCGAGCAAAAAAATTAAGGGAACGGTAAATTTTGTCAGTTTTTTGCTTGATTTTCAAATGGCTGCAACTTCGCCAAAAATGATCGTATCAGAATAAAAAAAAATCGTTGAAAAGCTTGAAGTCTCTACTCTTGAAATCTTGAGATGAAAATTTTTTATGACCATTTGTTATAACGAGATAGGAGAGTTGAAAGTGGAAATTTTTTTTTCTTTTTTTTTCATTTTTTTAACTTGTTCCACGGACTTCAAAAAAATTTTCTCGACTTAACCTTTATGAGAATCGTGTAGCCTGGTCTTTCAGCTTCAATTTCTTTTTTCTTTTTTCCCTTACGACCCTTTGTTGCTGAGATATTGTCGATTGAATTAAAAAACACCCTTTTGTCTTTAATCGTCGATACCTCAGGAACTACTTATCGCACAGCGAGCGGATGATGAGATTCATAAACTTGAATAAATTTCCCGTGAGATTCTTGCACTGTTTGATTGAAAAAAAATTTTCTTCCAATTTTAAAATTGGTTCGAAAAAGTACCAAAAAATTGCGTTTTTTTCCTTTTTTGAAAATTGCCCTGCATTTGCGAATTTTGCGAAAATTGAAAATGTTTCAACGTTTTTCTTTAGTTTAATGTGTGCTGGAACACCCCCTAAATTATCAAGCCAATCGGTTCGACCGTTTTCTTTCCCGAACGAACAAAGTTTCAGCAAAAATTAAAGGAACACTTTTTTGTGCCCTAAACACCAATTAATGATGATTAGGGCCGAAATTGTTTTTTCTCCGTTATTTTACTGTGATTTTTCGTGCAAAATTTATCGAATTCCATCGAAAAATGAGAAAAATGAAAAATGAAGAAAAATCAATAAAAAAATCAAAAAAACAATTTTTTTAAACGAAAAAAAATCGCAAAAAAAATTGTTTGAAAAAATCTGCTGAGTCACTATCTCTCCAAATCAAATGCGATTCCGGTGTTTTTTTTTTAATTTTTCAAATTTTTTTCCAAGTTTCCTACTGGTTTTTTGAGAACAAAAATTGATTTTTCCATTGATTTCCAAAAGAAGAGAAAATTTCTAATTTTCCATTGATCAAAAAAAAAAAATTGAATTTTTTATTGATAAAAAAAAAAAAATTGAATTTTTTATTGATTAAAAAAAAAAATTCGAATTTTTTATTGATTAATGAAAAACAAAATTTCAATTTTTTTATTGTTTTTTTGTTTTTTTTTCATTGTTCTCATTTTTCGATGAAATTCAACAAATTTTGCACAAAAAATCACGGAAAAATAATGGAGAGAAAACATTTTCAGCCCTAATCATCATTAATTGGTGTTTACGCACAAAAAAGTGTTCCTTTAATTTTTGCTGAAACTTTGGTCGTTCGGGAAAAAAAATGGTCGAACCGATTGGCTTGAAAATTTAGAGGGTGTTCCAGCACACATTAAACTAAAGAAAAACGTTGAAACATTTTCAATTTTCGCAAAATTTGCACAATGCAGGGCAATTTTCAAAAAAGGAAAAAAACTCAATTTTTTGGTACTTTTTCGAACCAATTTTAAAATTGGAAGAAAATTTCTTTTCAATCAAACAGTGCAAGAATCTCACAGGAAATTTATTCAAGTCTACGAATCTCATCATCCGCTCGCTGTGCGATCAGTAGTTCCTGAGATATCGACGATTAAAGACAAAAGGGTGTGTTTGGGTTTTGATGATTTACCTTAGATGTTGTAGCCGAAAATTGATGTTCTAAGTGGACTGTATTTTTTAATAGATAAAATGCCCCCAAAATAGCACCGACGCTGGTCTGAAATTGGGACAGGTATCGATAGAATAAAGAAGCCGGATTTATATAAAAATAGATTTAATTTGCACTGTTGTTCGTTGGATAAAATACATATGATAATTAATATTGATATGAACCGTGCCGTTAATTAATGGATCAAGTAACCGATTGATAATTGACCAAACCGAGACAATAGATAAAAAGCCGTTGATTCACACGCGTTTACATCGTGATTAGCCGTAAGATAGTGCCCATGCACACCGTTTGATGGATGAAAAACGAGTCTCTCTGGTGAGAAGTGAGCCCTCACAGTACAGCCAAATAGCACTGCTGGCCCACGCGAAGATTGACGAGTTGACTCGATGTCACTCGATCCGTCTGATAGCAAACCCTCAGACTTTTATGCAAAAGTCTGAACATACCACCCGCCTCGTCATCTGACGAAACTAATTCGATGATGATAATGATGCCTCTGATTCCGTTGATGGATACATTCCGGATCTCTTCCAGGTAAGCTGTCGACCGAATACTTGAATGGAGATGTGATTAACCTGTAACATTTAATAGATGATTAAATGACTCGATATCACCTAGCCTTTGATAACGTTTGCAACCGTTATCGCTCCCGTTGATTTTATCATGTCCCATGATGATTGCGCCAAGGTTTTTTGATGATGCCGCTTCTTCTTGATATTTGATGAAGTCTCTTTTGGATATTAAGCCTTCATGATTGCTTGATGAATAATTCCCGAGTTCATCCGTCGATTATTTTTGGATGCTGTTGATAGTTGATTGTGTTGATGAATTTGCCGCCCGCCGAGACCGAATGTGCCATTTCCTTTTCTTTGTGATGATTGATACCTATTTTATGAAATAGGAAGCCGCCTGCCATGCAGAATCCCTGCTAGTTTTTTGATGATCTCCTTCGATTCTTCTGCTTTCTCCGCCTGTGGTCTAGCTTCTTCTAGAGCCAACATGGATGATTCTGAGTGGAAGCCGTGTGAGATTCCTCTTCGATGTGTGTGTCCTTCATGAATTCTTCGCACTCTAGCTCTCCTGGGTTCAAGAGCCGTGTCCGTGATGTGTTTGGATTTTTGCTTCCTCTTGGCACCGTGATTTCCGTTCCATGTCCAACAGCTGATCTGTACTGGACTCTCATGCGGCCGCTAGAGAGAACCGTGTATCGTATTGATGCAGCTGATGGCCCATAGATGTTCCATCCGAAGATGGTTAGCTGCGCAGCTATTTTTTCCGCCGATGCCTATTGATACCGCCCCGGTGTAGGCATAATTCCCAGATCCGATGATGTCGTCCCTTTGCCTTGATTTTGAGGAAGTTGCTATTTGATAATTTGAGTCCTTTAGATGTGTCAATGGATTTTAACGCACAACGATTGATGGGAGTTGTGCTGTTAATCCAGACAGTAAGTGAGCTTGGATTCTCACTTCCTGCCTTAGATTATGAGGAGACTGCAGTATCACTTCTGCTGCCCCTCTGGATGTAATGGATGTCTTGCCACCGATGCCGATGATGTTGCTATTGATGCCGTTGCCATGGATATTGTCGTGGGATTGACAATTGCCGCTGTTGTGGATGATGTATTCGCCGCCGCGCTTCGCCTTCCGATGCCACACGAATGAAGTCGTAAATTTCATCGTGTGGATCCGGAAGCAGCTGAGCCGATGTCCGATGAAAATTAGCTGATAACCTGGAACCGTTGATGAAGGATAGCCAGCTGTTAGACCAGCTTGGCCTTGAAGAACCACCGTAGATGAAGAATAGCCAGCTGTATGAACAACTTGGCCTTGAAGAATCGTCGATGATGATGATATAGTCCGTTACCGATTACATTGCCCTGAATGTGGCAACTGATGATGATGCAATCAATATTGCTGTTGCCTCCGTATGGATAATAATTTGATTGTCCATGCTATTTGATAAACCTGTGAAGAAAGAGAGGGGGAAACCGATTGAGTAGCCGTTTGATAAATTGGTTGATAATTGTCAACAGGCATACTCAACTTAAATTTGGTTGATCCCCCGCTGAGTCGGATGTTTGATTCGTTGATGAAAAATATCTCCGCCGCCGATGATGGAATTTTGGAGCATGAACCGTTGATAAATTTTGAATGAACCGATGATAAATAATTGATACTGGAACATGAATGTGGCAAACGATGTCGATGTAATTCACATTGCCGCTCCGTATTGATAATCGTTCTCTTCCTTTTGTTTGATAAGAGCTTGTCCTGGTCTTCGATACGTTTCCCCTTCTCCTGCATGGCTCACCGATAGCCACTTGCTTGTAAATTGAAGGAGTGGGGATGGATCGCGCTTGATGCCGTAGATACGATATACTGCCGGGTCCGAAGATTATCGATGAATGCCGTGAAGATCCGATAGTGATGTGAGAGAGATAGATACACACACTAGATAGAGTCCTCGCGAAGAGATACGGAATTGTCCAAACCGCACTTCGGATTTCACACTGTGTGCACGTGATTTTAAACCGAATACACCGATGTAAACAAACCGAATGTTTATGATACCGCACAGTTTGTCCCTTTTGGCTCAAATTAAGACAAATAATTTTTCTGAATAAATGATGAAATAAAATTCTAGAATATTCGATGCCTGTTGCTAACCAAAACCGAAGCTGATGACGTCACTAGATTATTCTAGAAGCGTCTATTGGATTTTAACCGAACTTTTTATCCGCACTTTATGTTCACAGCACAACTTTTTTTATGCACAACACTTTTCTTTGGATAAGTTTACCGCGATACCTGCCCAACTCAATTGATAAAGTTAATTAGATTAATTGTTTTTAACCGATTTTCCTCACTAGCACTGAAACCACACCGCGTGGTATTTTATGCACTTGATTTTTTAGATAAATTCCGAGCCGGCCGATCCGGCTCGAAGGACCAATGTCCTTCGATGGATGATTTTTTAGATTAATTACGAGCCAGCCTATCCGGCTCGAAGGACCAATGTTTGGGTTTTGATGATTTACCTTAGATGTTGTAGCCGAAAATTGATGTTCTAAGTGGACTGTATTTTTTAATAGATAAAATGCCCCCAAAATAGCACCGACGCTGGTCTGAAATTGGGACAGGTATCGATAGAATAAAGAAGCCGGATTTATATAAAAATAGATTTAATTTGCACTGTTGTTCGTTGGATAAAATACATATGATAATTAATATTGATATGAACCGTGCCGTTAATTAATGGATCAAGTAACCGATTGATAATTGACCGAACCGAGACACTAGATAAAAAGCCGTTGATTCACACGCGTTTACATCGTGATTAGCCGTAAGATAGTGCCCATGCACACCGTTTGATGGATGAAAAACGAGTCTCTCTGGTGAGAAGTGAGCCCTCACAGTACAGCCAAATAGCACTGCTGGCCCACGCGAAGATTGACGAGTTGACTCGATGTCACTCGATCCGTCTGATAGCAAACCCTCAGACTTTTATGCAAAAGTCTGAACAGGGTGTTTTTTGATTCAATCGACAATATCTCAGCAACAAAAGGTCGTAGGGAAAAAACAAATTGAAGCTGAAAGACCAGGCTACACAATCCTCATAAGGGTTAAGTCGAGAAAATTTTTTTGAAGTCCGTCGAACAAGTTGAAAAAATGAAAAAAAAAGAAAAAAAAATTTCCACTTTCAACTCTCCTATCTCGTTATAACAAATGGTCATAAAAAATTTTCATCTCAAGATTTGAAGAGTAGAGACTTCAAGCTTTTCAAAGATTTTGTTTTATTCTGATACGATCATTTTTGGCGAAGTTACAGCCATTTGAAAATCAAGCAAAAAACTGACAAAATTTACCGTTCCCTTAATTTTTTTGCTGGGTGTATATAAAAATAGTAAAGAGCTTCCTTGCTAATAACAATAACAATTGTAATTTTCCAATTTTTATCGCAAGGACCTAATTGTTAATATTAATTTTCAGTGTATTTTAACCCCCTGATGAGGATCTCAGAATGAGATCGAAACGTTGGGATTTGTATATTTTCTCATTTTAAATAAATGACTAATTTTGAGCAAGACCGATGAAGCCATTTTTACACCTCTAAATTATGAGATTACGGTCATAAAAGAATAAAATTGAACAATTAATACGAAAAATCATTAGAGAATTATCAAAACCTATAGAATACAAAGATGATCACATCAAGAGGATATAACCTCCAGAAATAGAAATGCAAAGAACAATAGCAACAAAGTTATTCAATATTCATATTTATTCACATATATATAGATATACTAAACACGTGGCAAAATTCAAAAATCAATAGCTTTTAGGATAATCAATATTATGGAACGAATTTCATTTGTAAAATCATTAAATAATTCATACTAAAATTTCATGAAAGAAAATCAACGGAAAACCAAAATTTTTTTCAGGCTTTAATTAACAATTGAATAACAACAAAAGTTATTAACTTAGGAAGATGGAACCAAGTTTGAAAAATACATAAAAATAGTCTCTCCCAGATGCAATGGAGCTCATATTTTTAAAGCAATTATTTCATAAGTTATTAACAATTAGAACTTTCAAGGTCATCCAACTTCAAATAGAAATAACTCCGGAACCATAAAAGATAGAGGAACGAATCCGACGCTAAAAATCATTAAATTCGACGGCCTTCCAAATGCATTATAGAACGATTCCAAATATTGTTAATTAACAAGGTTATTAACAATCAAATGTTTATAAAAAAATGATAAAAAACTTTTGATACTAAAATTTGTTCATTTAGCCGAAAATAAGCTCAAATATAGAAAATCGTCAATTTATCCCACTTCTAAGTGGATTTGACAAAATTTGTTTGTAAGGTACACATCAGGATGCAAAAACGGAGTCATTTCCGATGAGTGAAAAATCAACTTGAAAAATGTCTAAAATCATATAAAACAATATATTAATATGTCGAAAATAAGGTTATATATAAGAAAACAACAATATTGTATTTTTAATGTAATAATCTTCATTGTAAAACTACTATATCATAAGATACATATATATAAGCCTCAGCGCATGGACAGGCTACAGCACAAGCGGAGAAGAAAGGCGCTCCCCACCAGCTCAGTCACCACCAGCCACCTAGTTGCGCCAGAAACTCACAGCGCATCCCCACTTATTGTACTCCCACCCTACCGGCTCAAGCCGCCGAACTGTCCATATACCTAGATGCGCGAGGCTCAGTCAGTCAGTTCATCGCTCAGCTTCAACTGGTAAAGACCTCCTCCTTCGGACGCGGTCACGGTAACTCACTCGGGACTTAGAATAATTTTACTCAGTTTGGACTTAGAATATTTTCAGTGAATCGGGACTTAGAATATTTTCGTTCGATCGACACTTAGAATTTTTTTATTATTAGAGTTTTATTTTCGAATCAACTTTAATTTATTTCGATTTCAATTATCAAGTGAATCGTTCTCTCGCAACCGCATTAAACCGAAATGAATAATTTTGCCTCTTTATTCTGAGATCTGACGAAGCCTCGCGTTACTAGTTTTGAATTAATTATTTGAATAAATTTAAAGTTATTTTACGGAAACCGAGTTTCTTTTAATTAATCAATTATTTTCTCCTTTTCAGAGCCTTAAAAATTTAACCTGGTCAACACCGCAGATAACGGTGCGGTTGACTACTCTCAATTAACCTCAATCACCTACATATATTACCCGGTCAACACCGCAGATAACGGTGTGGTTGATCACTCTATCCTTACAATAGAAATAGAAACAATACATAAAACTCGCTTTCTACCATTAAATTAGAATCAAATCGTCTATGTACACCTTTATCCGTCAGAATCTCATGATAGAATCGAAGGCAGAATTTTAAATCAAATAGTGACCATTTTGTGAATTCATATTATTCTTTATTATAATGAAGGTGAAATCAAGGCAAATAAATACAGTGACATAAAAGTAAACACAAGAATTCGGATTAATTAAGAAAACAGTAAAGAACAAACATCGTGCAGTGACTATACTACTTGAGGATTACGAGAAGAGAATCAACGTGCCCTGCACATCAGTAACACGGTGAGTAGCGAAATTTTCTGAGTCTCTAGCCCCGGAAGTCGATTGATATTCCAAAAAGTAGAGAAACTTTAACGTAAATGGGAATTAATCGGGAGTGAATTATATTTTGGGGATTTTTCTCGGAATAAATCATCTCGAGTCAATTCTTATACGTAACAGTCCATGCTATCTGCACAATGCACGCAAAAGTCATGCAAAGTATAATATACCAAAAATATGATTAAAATTTAATTTTTCTTTTTTTTTTTTTTTTTTTTTTTACAAATTATGCCAAAATGAAGGTTTGGCGGTGAAATTTACATGGTATTCATTGTGTAAATATACATTTAATGCATTAAGTATAAAAAAATATTATTTTACGAATTATGCCAAAATGAAGGTTTGGCGGTGAAATTTACATGATATTCATTATGTAAATATACATTTAATGTATTAAGTATAAAAAAATATTTTTGAATTATTGTTGAGAAAAAAAAATGACTATTTCATCTCAAATTTTGAAATTCTTGAGAAATCTTGATTTTTTCTATGCGATATATCGTATTATATGCACATTAACTCATATTGATCAAGAAACATCTTTATTTCACAATTCTGTTAAAGATGTCTCTTAGTCTCTCTCTCTCTCTCTTTCTGTGTGAGCTGATTATAAGTGACCTGTACTCAAATGTTGTTGTAACATGCAGTGAATATTTATTTAAAATAATTGTTATGGGGGAGTTGAGAGTCTGAGAGCTAAAGTTTATTTTAATACTATAATTATGGACATAACTGTGCTAATCCATTTGATATCAGATAAAATGTTTTTGGCGTTCATTTTAACCTCAAATTGATTGGTTTGTGGGGACGTTGGACATAGTAATTAATTTGGGCATCAATTGAGAGACCTGTAAATTTAAACTCCTTATTGAGTGACTCAAGAGTGATTGTTAAGTGTCTTCTACTCTTTAACTTAAAAAAAAAAAAAAAAAAAAAAATTATTATTTATTTCTATTTTCTGATATTCTACTTTTTTTTTTTTTTTTTTTTTTTTTTTTTTTTTTTTGGGTCATTGACTATATATAATTTTATGTGATGATAAAGTAGATCAATGAATCTTGAAATAATCAGCGAGTGACACCTGTCGTAATTCTGGATATCTTCAAAATAAGAAATCAGAAGTGACAATTATCGACTGAACTGTTATTGTATCTTGAAATCAGCTGGATTTTGTTTTGTTTTTTTTTTACCTGACGTGTCTGCATCTCTTTTTCTTGAATGGGACTGTTTGAGTTCAATTCCTATCTCTAATTACCGCAGTAACTAGATTGGTCTAAACAATGGCAAATACAGGGGATGGCAAAGAGCCTTCTATCTCCGATGTTTTTAAATTAATTAAGGATCAGGGTAATATTCTTCTGGGTATACAAGCGGAGCTTGTGAAATCTTCTCACAACATCGAACAACACCAAAAGCGACTGTCTTCTGCGGAGGTGAAAATATCAGATAACATGCAAGCAATCGAAGTTGTTGAACAGGAGAACAAACAGATGCGTGAAGATGTCGATCTTGCTTTCATACAATTAGAAATTACCAAACAAAAACAACTGAAAAATTTCCTGGAAATTAATGGTATTCCTATTGAATCTAACGAGAAAGTAATTGATATTGTGAAAAATTTATTCAAATTGATTGGACTTGAAGTGGATGACAGAGAATTCTGCGCTTGTTTCCGTGCAGGCAAATCTACTAGACAAACGAATGATGGAGAAACTGTCTATCCACCAATAATTGTTGAATTGGTACGAGAAATTACTAAAGTGAATATTTTCCAGAAGATTAAGAGTAGAGGGAAAGCTCTTACAACGATGGAGCTTGGGATGATGGCTGTGGCCGAGAGAACAATCTTTGTTAATGAGCGATTGACTCCCTACATGAAGGAGATTTTTCTTGAGGGTCGTAGGGCGAAAAAGTCCGGGTTTTTGAAATACCTATGGATTAAAAACAGCCTTATTCATGGTCGAGTGAACGATGATTCACCGGTGCTTAACTTTCTGCGCCTGGATGATGTAAGTGCGTTGACTGATGGTGTTGATGACGATGCTGAGGAAAGTTCTGATGATACTGGGGTTAATACGGAGGAGAAAATGGTGATTGCTGATGAATTGAGTAAAAAAACTGCATCATCTCTGAGTGACAATATGAAGAAAAAGAGGAAACGTAAAGTGGATGCATCTTCTGGATCTGAAGAGCAGCATTTAGAAAAAAAACGTGTTACCAGGGCTCAGGGAAGAGTGCCTGTCAACAGGAAGCTATAACAAACAGTGATAACGCATGTATTAAGTTCAAATGGATTGATAATTATAAAACAATGATGAAATGGACGATTTAAAAAAAAAAAAAAAAAAAAAAAAAAAAAAAAAAAAAAGACAGAAGAAATAAATAAAAAAATGAAATAAGTAGATAAATAAATAAACCAAAAATTGGAATAATAAAATGGATTAGTAATATGATTAATGAATTAATTTGAATAAAATGGACTAGTTACTTAGAATATTGTAAACGAATGATAAAATGGATGGATAAATGAAAGTTACATACTCATAAAAAGAATCTAATTAAATAATACATAAATAACAACTTGTTTTGTACCGATAAAATTATGTAATTTTTTTTTATTTTTCCCTTAGGGGATTTTGTATCTCAGGGAATATAATAAAATGCTTTTCTCTCTCTCTCTCTCTCTCTCTCTTTCTCTCTCACCGCTACACCTTCACAGTAGCAAATTTCTAAAATGACTATTTCACCTGAAATTTCGAAATTCTTGAAGAAAAAAAAAATATTTTCCGAGTAAGTCCAACTTTTTCATCGAAAAGCTAGCTTCTTTCTCCTTCACCGACCTCCCTTCGGTTTTAGCGTTAAACATAATATTTTCCGAGTAAATCCAACTTTTTCATCGAAAAGCTAGCTTTTTTCTCCTTCACCGACCTCCCTTCGATTTTATAACCTTCATGTATAACCTTCATTTTGGCATAATTCGTAAAATAATATTTTTTTATACTTAATACATTAAATGTATATGAATTAAATGAATATCATGTAAATTTGACCGCCAAACCTTCATTTTGGCATAATTCTAGTCCAAAGTCTTTTTTATGATAATTCAGATTCACAAAATTGTTATAATTTTTAAATCGTTGAGGCGCTTCATCGGAGAAGTGAAAAACTTTCGCAGCATCTTTGAATAGTGTTTCGATAAAGTTAGTCGTAGTCCTAGTGAATTCATGAACAGCAACTACGTCGTGAGATAAGCAATCTGATATTATAACTACACTTTTGTGAATGAGTAGATTAGTTTCTTTGTAGCAAATTTAGTAATGGTCACCTCGCTGAAAACGCGTGTTTGAGTGTTTGGTTAATACTTCCCATAAGTTTGTTGGAAACAAGTGCTAACATAAATATTGATAGTAATCCACGCTGTTGTTGGGACCTGAGGAGTGATTTGTGATAATTATCTTGGTTTTTCCTGCACGCATTGTTTTTTTTTAGGTTGTTGCTCTAAAATCTGAAATTGTTTAACCTCACTTATCACTAACTTGGTGACAATGTCGATAGAGAAACTTCTGCGGTAGCAGTGTTATCGACCGGACTCGTTTCTACCTGAGGTGACACCTGTTGTCGATGAAATCAGTTTGGTGCAAAGTGTTATCGATAGGTTTTGTTATTAATCGATTGCATGTCAATCTCCTCGCAGTTGTCAGTGTTTCAACTCCCGGTGGCTGACTCGTCCTCTTCAAAATTAACAATGCCATGCTATAAATGTAGAAAACAAATCACGGGTGAGCCCATCACCTGTGAAGCTTGTTCAGCAGAATACCATCCGGCTTGTGCAAATAGCAGTGGTCCTATGGAGGGAGGAAAATTTAATCGATGCTGTGGATCTCAAATGACAGCTCTGTCAAAAGACACTGTGAGTGAATTTATCTCAGCAATCAGAGAAGAATTTAATCCTAAACTGTCTGAAATAAATAAAAACGTAAAAGGTATCAAGAAGGATATCTCTGCAATGCGTGAGGAAATAACAGCTGTCACGAAAGATGTAGCTAAACTCAAGAGTGATGTAACGATGCTCGAAGGTAACACACAGACGTTAACGAATGACATGGTAAAACTTAAGAGAGACTTGTCTGATGCCCACACCAATATTACTAGAACGTGTTTAATGGAGATTGAGGATAGAGTACAAAGAAAACGAAATCTTGTAATTTTCGGTTGTGTTGAACTTAATGATAATAATCCTGCGAAAAGGAGAGATAAAGACACAAAAATAATTAAGGACCTCCTGACAACATTATCACAGGATGCGATTAGTCCCATTACACACTTTCGAGTAGGAAAATTTACCGGGGCTTCGACAAAACCAAGACCTCTAAAGATTATCGTTGGAGATGCTGATATAGTCATCTCGCTAACACGTGAATTTATCGTACAGAAGACTCGAAACCAGTTACCTCTGGCTTTCACACAAATAGCTTTGTAATCGGACCAGACAGTTGCTCAACGCCAAGAGTACAGCAAGGTGTGCAGCGAGCTCAAGCAGAGATCCCGCTCTGGAGAGACGGGACTGAAGATAGTTACTCGGAGTGGCTATCCGACAATTATTGGAAAACCAGAGACCTCAATGAAACAATCTACCCGGAGCCGAATACCATCGACGAGATAATCGACAGTAAACAACTGACATCAAACTCGTCAAGTCAACGTTGTATAAAATTAAAGTTGTATCATCAAAATGTAAATAGTATTATAAGGAAGAGCGGTATGATATTATTAAACTCGTCGTCGGACAGTTTTGACATTATAACATTAACTGAAACTTGGCTATCTGATAAGCAATATTCTAATGAATACTTTAATCAAAAGCTCTATAATGTGTACAGATGTGATAGGACACTACGTCATAAGAAACGTGGAGGTGGTGTTCTGGCGGCTGTAACAACGTCCTTAACGTCTTACTCGGTGACTCTAGCTAGCATTAAAGAAAATTTCCCTGACATTGATTGCGTTGCCGTTTCGGTGAAATCGAGAGCGGCATCGACATTAATTATTACAATATATATTCCACCAGAACTTCATTCAAATACATACGTGGCATTTCTGGAGGCATTGGGTGAGTTTTTAGTACTGAGAGAAGAAAGTATCATATTGTTGGGTGACTTTAATGCTCCCAAAATGAGGATGACTTGGGAGAACCCCAACGCTGAAAAGACACCCGACCCGAAGGCGACTGCCCTCATTCAATTAGCTGCATTCTTGAACTTACATCAGGGAAATGCTATTGTAAACTGTAATAATAGATTTTTAGATCTTGTCTTTACCTCATTGCCGTGTGAATTAGCACTATCAGATAACCCGTTGGTATTGCCAGTTAGCCAGCACCCCCCTCGGGATATCGTTGTTACAATCAAGGTATTCAAGAGCAAACATTGCCAAGTATTGCAGGCAATTATAGAGAGTGTGATATTAATGATTGTATGAAAAAATTCACCAGATTGACTGGACTAACGTATACGAATATTGTGATGTAAACCTGATGTGCACTATATTCTATGAGAAGTATGAGGTAATTAATTCTGTAACTGATGTGATAAAACCAAAGGTCAATGCATATCCTCCGTGGTTCACTAGAGACATAATCCGGGACTTGAAACAAAAATCAATTGTTCATAAGCGGTACAAAGCATCGGGCTCTATAACAGCTTACAACCAATTTGCGAACATGAGAACCAAGGTAAAAAATGATATTAAAAGTTCACATGAACGATACCTACGGAACATTGAAGAGAGATTGATTAATGAGCCAGCCAAGTTCTGGGAATATGTCAATAGTATACGCAGTAGTAATACGATAGATGTCGCAATGATAATTAGTAACGAAGTGGTTACAAGTAAACAAGTGATTGCTATGGAGTTTGCAACAGCTTTTAGTAGCGTATACGAGAGACCTACTCTCGTATGTGCTGAAAATATTAAGGGGAAAAAATTTGGTGATAGTCTGTGCTTCTCTTAGAATTTGGTTGAGTCGAACTTAAATTCACTTAAGGCCAAACAAACGGCGGGTATTGATCTAATCCCGAGTTTTATAGCTAAAGACTGCAGACGGGCTTTCACTGAACCACTTTCCAAAATATTTAATAAATGTCTAACTCAAGGTATTTATCCGACCATTTGGAAAACCGCTAAGATCATCCCTGTACATAAATCAGGGCCAAAAACTGATATTGGGAATTACCGCCCGATTTCAATCCTGTGCAATTTTTCAAAGGTCTTCGAGAGATGTATATATGTGATGTTAGAGAAAGCATTCAGGATAGAACTTGCGCCTGAGCAGCATGGCTTTACGAGCATGAGATCCACTGATAGCCACTTAACAACTATTGCACAGTACTTGAATGATGCTATGATGAACGACCATCAAGTAGATGTAATATATACTGATTTCTCGAAGGCGTTTGATAAATTGAACATAACGTTTCTGCTGCAGAGATTGAAGGACATTGGCATAGGTGATCAGCTGGTGAAGCTGCTCCAATCATATCTCACTGATAGACAGAGTATAGTATCATATCTGGGGTCTGACGCAGAACCTTTTTCGCCCTCATCTGAAGTGCCACAGGGTTCTAACTTGGGCCCTCTCTTATTCAACAATTTTATCAATAGTATTGGTAATGATCTAACATGTGAACACTTATTGTATGCGGATGATGCCAAATTGTTCAGCGTGATCGAGTCGTGGGAGGACTGTGCCAGGCTCCAGGGCAATCTCAATGCGTTCGTTGATTGGTGTGATGTGAATGGTTTGCCGATAAACGCCTCTAAATGTCATTGTCTATCGTATCGCCGATCAAGGACCCATATTGAATATGAGTGTAAATTGATGAACATGAGTTTAAAGAATATGCCACTTTGTACTGATCTTGGGGTAGCGTTTGATTATAGATTAACTTATTACAGTCATATTGATGCAATTATAATGGCAGCTAAAAGGACACTAGGTTTCATTTTCAGAACCTGTAAGAATTTCCACAACATACGTGCACTTGAGCTGCTGTACAATAGCCCAGTAGTGTCAAAACTATCATACTGTTCACTGGTCTGGTCTCCTTACTATTCAAAATATATAGGTCAAATTGAGAAAATACAAAAGAGATTTCTAAAGTACTTGGTCTGGAAAGTAGATAATGTTTACCCAGAAAGAAGAGGTTGTGACTATAAAGAGTTATGTTCCAGATTTAAGTGCTTATCCCTTGAGCAGGGAAGATCGTTATCGGGTATGATCTTCATAATTAAATTATTGAGAGGCGCCATTGACTGCTCTTCGTTGCTCAATCGGATACCGATTCACGTTAATGCTATTAACATGAGGCATAGTAGTACTTTTTATCTGCCAATGGCAGGGAGCAATTTAGCAATATGTTCTCCGATCTCGAGGGCATGCAAAGACCTTAATCTAGCTCTTAGTAGATGTTAAAAATCGATATTTTCACCGATAGCATGTGTTCCATTAAAACTCAATTGAGGAAAGTTGTAATAGAAATGTATTAATTGATACTCATGACGGTTTGTAAAACTAATGTGACCTGTAATTGGCCTTGGCTGTTGGTCATGCATAAATAAAATAAAAATAAAATAAAATAAATCACGACTGGATAAACTGTTGCCCGATTGTTATTTCAATGAAATCCAGACGCCGCATTCTGAATAACGGAGGCATAATTTTCCGCAAAATCGCAGATCACAATTTACTCATTTTCTTTTAAAGATTCTTTTAACGATCTCAAATAGTTTGCTTCTTCTTGAGCAATATGATGATGTGGTAAAAGATCGGTTATATTCTCACAAAAATTGTCAACAAAATCAGTTGAGTTTTTCACAAATGTCTCCAAGCTTGTAAGAGGCTCCGAAATCCAATATTTGTAAGTTATTTCATCAACTCCATTTTGATCAAGTACATCCAACAGTAAATCTTTCAAAGTTTGTACTCCTGGGCACTCATCACATTTGGAAAAATAATATTCAGAAGTTGGTTGCTGACACATAATTATTTTAAAGCAATCACAATAAAGCTTTACTGGTGTTGCTAATTAGCTTGTTAAAGTTGCTCAATTACACCGTGCAATAAAAGATCATGATTATTCTTCGACAAAAATTTTATTAATGAACACTCACCTAACATCATCAGCTTGACGTTTTGATGCATACAACAAACGCAAATAGTGTGAGTTCCGCTAGAACCTGCAAGTACGTAGCGTTGAGGACGTAATGACGCAAATTCAGAGAGACCAACGCGATAACCAGGATGTCGTTGTTTAAAAAGTTCATATAATTCGCGCAAGTTGGAGAGAATAAGTCGTTTCTGGGTATGTTCACGTCTTCCCTCATCATTTCGAATGGAAAGACAATCTTTCATCCCAGGCATATCGTACTGATTTCGTCATCAACATAGAATTCCAAAATTTGAGATTTGATATCACTCGATAATGGGCGACCTAGAAATTAAAAAATTCAACTTATCTTCACTGAATGAGAAATCAATAAGTGGTTTTCATCTGGGAAACTTCGTTAACAACCTAACTTCGCAATTGGTGTTGAAAGAATCCCTTTCTCTTCACGGAGATTTCTAGCTAAAGATGCCATGTATCTTGAAGAGCCCATTAGGTCACATATTCGGGATATACCTCACGTTTCAGGAAGAAGTGTGAGGATCTGAATTTTTTTAGATCGTGTTATATTATTATCGATAAATTTCATTTTCAATTTTTCAATCATCTCCAAGAAGTCCTTCGAATTACTTGCATCGTCAGTGTCTTTCGATATTCCTAAAGACGTACTCAAATCATGATATACTTTTACACTCTGTTTAGCAAATAAGATTGATTATCAATTTGTTTTTTAACAATTGGAGAAACTCCCCTGTGTGTAGGTGCGGCTACGACAATGAAGACCTGAATCACGTTCTCTGGCAGTGTCCCCGATATGATTTAGAGAGAAACTCCATGATCTTAGATCTTATAGACAGCCAAATGTATCCCCCATATAACGTTGAAGAGATTCTATATACATTAAAGCCTCAAATTCTCAATAGCATAACGGAGTTCTTGAAAAAATGCAAAATAAAAATATGAAAAGGAAAAAAAACCAAAAAAAAATGTCAATAGTCACGTGCAGATAACCTTGTATTATATTGTCAAATATCTTTTCTGTAACACTTTATTATACTATATTATATTATAAACATAAAATGTACATAACATGTATAAATGTACATAATTAACAAAATGAACTGTACAGTTCAAATGCATTAAATAAAAAAAAAAAAAAAAAAAAACAATTGGAGATTGATTCAATAATGCCATTGCATCATTAACTACAGGCAACACAGTTTCTAAGCTCAATAGAGACAGACTACTAGTTTGTGAGGTTAGCTGTTCATCTGCATCTCCTAATTGTGAATAGTAATGGGACTAATCATTTATTTCAATTTGAAAAATTGTTTTGATGAAATTAAAAAAAATTGAAAATTCTCAACAATGTTTAATTGATCTTACCAGACGTCGTTGCTGAAATTGATGAAAGAGTCCTCTGAGTGACAGCATCTTCGACTTCACTTTCAACTTCATCATCATTAGCAACAGGAGCAGTCTTTATTGAGTCCAATTCCTTTCTACACGACGTGCACAGAAAGTCATTACTTAAATTATGTGAATTTCGTTGAGTAACAGAAGCACGTCGGAGACTTTTCTTCACTCTATGATTCTCCAATTGTAACGGATTACAGCACAAATTATACATCCCGAAATTCGACATCGTACAAATTTTCACAATGAATTGTTTTCTTTCAAAGAATGAATATTGGAAATCCACAGATATTTCTTTGGAAGAAATTATTGTAGGCTAGGAGACACTGTAAATACGGGAATGAAAACAACACTCCTATTCTTATCCTGATATGGGGTTGGGGACACGAGTGATACTCAGCCGCTAGGTTATCCAACGCAATTTTCACTACCGACCGTAATCTAAGGCTGCAATTGATTTTGGAAAGCGCCAACTTTTAAACGCACATATGAACTGGACACTTTCAAAATTAGTTATGTCCTTCAGAAATCGATTTTGAAGGGATGGAATGAGAATTGACACATAATCATATGTTGTAATATATTTAGCTGAAAATTAACGGTCATAATTATGGAAATTTAGATCATAAAAATTGGAAAATTCGAAAAAAATAGATCCCATTATTATCCCATCATCAGGCTAGGCTCAGAAGTTGCGGAATGAGTGACAATTTTTCAGGAAAAATTTGCAAGAAAATCGATCAGTACGTGTTTTTCAGAAATTGACATTTTGTACTAAAAACTTCAAAATTTTATAAAAATACAGTCTCAAAAATTTTTTTGACTTTTTATTTGCAAACTGTTTTCGAAAACACAAATTAAAAAAAAAAACGTCCTAATCGGACCATTTTTCGCAAAGTTATGGGCATTTTTAGAAAAAGTATCGTTTTTTTGGAAAATTGATTTCTCAGAAACGGCTTTACAGAAAAAAATGAAAAAATTCAGGGAGGCCTCTTTCAACTGATACTATAATATGAGAAATTATGAAAAATATTCGAGATGCAAATGTTCGAAATTGAGTAGGGCAATTTCGAGAGGAATCGTCAATCATCGGTGGTTTGACTGGTGCCACCATGAGAGCGATAAGACAACTAATTACCCCCCCCCCCCCTCTCTTGGACCCACTGCGATCAAAGAGTTAGTTGCCCATAAGACACTCAACGGAAACGTCGGTGATCTTGAAGACTCAATTCCAATGGTAGAATTGAGACGGTTACTCAACAGTCCTTCAACTATGGTGTATTTCAATTATTAGAACATTCAACTATTAGTGCTATCAACGAAGTGTTAATCAACGTACTTAATATATTGTGATCTTGTATATTTAACATCATTTGACCACTGGTTTTTCCCCATTAATAATAGGGTTTTCCACGTGCTGTAACTTATGTGCACTCAACAAATCATTCTCCCTCGCCTTTTCACCATCCACATTTCGTCCACTTTCAAGTATCTGAATTTTCGAACAGCAAAAGCCAAATGGTGTCCGATTTGGCATGGAATGCCCCATATACTAAACACATGGCAAAATTCAAAAATCAATAACTTTTTGGATAATCAATATTAAGGAACGCATTTCATTTGTAAAATCATTACATAATTCATACTAAAAGTTCATGAAAGAAAATCAAAGAAAAACCAAAATTTATGTAAAACGATTTTCAGGCTTTAATTAACAATTGAATAACAACGAAAGTTATTGACTTAGAAAGATGGAACCAAGTTTGGAAAATACATAAAAATAGTCTCTTCCAGACGCAATTAAGTTCATATTTTTAAAGCAATTATTTTACAAGTTATTGACAATTAGCACTTTAAAGGTCATCCAACTTTAAATAGAAATAACTCCAAAACTATAACAGTTAGAAGAATGAATCCAACGCTAAAACTCACTCAATTTGACGGCCTTTCAAATGCATTATAGAACGATTCCCAATATTGTTAATTAACAAAGTTATTAACAATCAAATGTTTATAGAAAAATGATAAAAACCTTTTGATACTAAAATTTGTTCATTTAGCCAAAAATAAGCTCAAATATAGAAAATCGTTAATTTGTCCCACTTCTAAGTGGATTTTACAAAATTTGTTCATAAGGTACACATCAGGATACGAAAAGGAAGCCATTTCCGATGAGTGAAAAATCAACTTGAAAAATGTTGGAAATCATACACCCAGCAAAAAAATTAAGGGAACGGTAAATTTTGTCAGTTTTTTGCTTGATTTTCAAATGGCTGTAACTTCGCCAAAACTGATCGTATCAGAATTTTAAAAAAATCGTTGGAAAGCTTGAAGTCTCTACTCTTGAAATCTTGAGATGAAAATTTTTTATGACCATTTGTTATAGCGAGATAGGAGAGTTGAAAGTGGAAAATTTTTTTTTCTTTTTTTTCCATTTTTTCAACTTGTTCCACGGACTTCAAAAAAATTTTCTCGACTTAACCCTTATAAGGATCGTGTAGCCTGGTCTTTCAGCTGCAATTTCTTTTTTTTTGTTTTTTTCCCTACGACCCTTTGTTGCTGAGATATTGTCCATTGAATCAAAAAACACCCTTTTGTCTTTAATCGTCGATATCTCAGGAACTACTGATCGCACAGCCAGCGGATGATGAGATTCGTAAACTTGAATAAATTTCCTGTGAGATTCTTGTACTGTTTGATTGAAAAAAAATTTTCTTCCAATTTTAAAATTGGTTCGAAAAAGTACCAAAAAATTGCGTTTTTTTCCTTTTTGAAAATTGCCCTGCATTTTGCGAATTTTGCGAAAATTGAAAATGTTTCAACGTTTTTCTTTAGTTTAATGTGTGCTGGAACAGGCCCTAGATTTTCAAGCCAATCGGTTCGACCGTTTTCTTTTCCCGAACGAACAAAGTTTCAGCAAAAATTAAAGGAACACTTTTTTGTGCCCTAAACACCAATTAATGATGATTAGGGCCGAAAATGTTTTTTCTCCGTTATTTTTCCGTGATTTTTCGTGCAAAATTTGTTGAATTCCATTGAAAAATGAGAACGATGAAAAATGAAGAAAAATGAATAAAAAAATCAAAAAAACAATTTTTTTAAACGAAAAAAAATCGAAAAAAAATTGTTTGAAAAAATCTGCTGAGTCACTGTCTCTCCAAATCAAATGCGATTCCGGTGATTTTTTTTTCATTTTTCAAATTTTTTTCCGAGTTTTCTACTGGTTTTTTGTGAACAAAAATTGATTTTTCCATCTACTTTCAAAAGAAGAGAAAATTTCTAATTTTCCATTTGTGACAGGAGATGTCATTTTCATACGAACTTTACCTTACCGTCGGAGTAAATCGCCCGAGGCTCCTCGGGAATCTCAAAATAATTCAAATTGTCGAAATTGCGCGCCTTGATTTTCGTTGGACAAAATTAAGGGCCAATGATATAGCTGTCGATTTGGGCTCGAGTGACCCGCTCGCGCGATGCCAATGCGAGGCAAAGACACTCTGCGCCGAGCTCTCATGTGAAGAGCATCTTTTGATTGAATTTGTATTTGTGATCATTTTAATTGTATTTTGTCTCTTTTGGAATTATACTTTTGTCAAATTAACAGAGTCGATCCCCGAGAAGCCCGAATTGGGAATAAAATTGAATCAATTGAATAACGTGAGTAATCTATTATTTATCCATATCTCTTGTAATTTTCCTTTTCGTTCTCTCCATTATTTTGGGTCTTCCAACTTCTCACTCCCTGAGGTCAAATATACGTTGTTGTTTCTCGTTAAAACAACTGGCGCCCAAAAGGTAAATTATTAAATAAGAATTGTCGTTGAAGTAATTAATGAAAATTAGTTAAATTTCTTGAGCCCCGACAGCTCTGACCCAAGCCGCGTCGGGTGAGAGGCTTTTGTCGATTAAATGGTAAAATAAGTCGACAGAATATTAATAAAAACTGTGAAATAAAAAAGCCTGTCTCAATTGGCGCCCAACGTGGGGCACAGTTGGTATTTTTTGTGAAAAATAAGAAAATTTGTGAATGATAAAAGTTAAAAGAAAAATTGTAAATTTTTGAAATGAATATTTGTAGAGAGATTAATTCTGAAAATTGAAGAAAATTCTAGAATTTGAGTTTAATTGTATTGAAAAGAGAAAATCGATTGAAATTATAAGCGTGGTTTAATGAGTCAGAAAGAGAGAGAGAGTGCCGCGTGGATTTGGTGATCACGCGTACACAAAGTCAAGTTGTTTATGTTTTGTCTCGAAGAGTCAGGGACTTTAGCTGCCTTTATATTTTATCTCTCTTTCTCTCTCATTGTGTTTCATTTGAAAAGAATTAAGAGATATTGATTTTTGAAAGAATATAATGTGTAAATGTGAATTATTGACTAATTCGACAAGCGTATGGAAAAGAAATTATTCTCGGGGAAAAATCGACGAAATGAAATAAAATTTAAATTTATGGGAATATTTTGCGTGCGTGTAATTGTCCGTCTGTTGTCATTGCCCGCATCGTAATTTATTGGAATTATTTGTCGATTTGAAGATTGTCCGTCTGTTGTCAGTCTTTGTATCGTAAATAATTTATTTAATTGTCGTTAATTTATTGATTCGGTATTGAAATTCGTGTACACTGTAGGAATGAAAACGCGATTATCGAGAGTAAAAAATTTAGAGTTAAAGCTCGAGGAAATCCAGTTAAAAACGGAAATGGTTTTACAGTTAATAATCGGCCAGAGTCAATATGGAAAAATGTTGGACAGGAATTGCCAACAATCGAGAAACGCGGATAAGGTAAATCCGCTGGGAAACCTTGATAATGGGAAATGTAATCGAGATAATTTGGGATCAGGAGTTGGGGCCCAACTGCCTGAAAATAATGAGAATCGTGATGCGTTTCAGCGAGTTCATCCGGGGGATGGGATTCGGGTGACGCAGGGAACAGGGCAAATGCCAAACGAGACGAATCGAAGTGCATTTGCTCCTGTAAAGGGAAATCGGGGCGGAACGTCTGGACTCCAAACCGATGAATATGCGAATACAATTAGGGCATCTCATGAAAGAGAGTTGTATTCGGATAATTTTAATAATCTAGTGAATTGCGAGGGAAGTGATTCACTAGAGCTCCATAGAATCAAGGTGGCAGGTAGTCCACCAAACATTGAAAACATTGTAACGGAAGTGATGGAAATTCCACTTCAAGAAAATTATAGATTTAATGAATTAATATCCCAAGACCCTCCAGTTGACGAGGTCAGGGGATTGTCGAGAGTAGAACAAATGTCACACGTGGTTGTCGAAAGTGCATTTGTTCCTGTTTTGGAAAATCGGGGAGGAACGTCTGGACTCCGAACCGGTAGACCAACGAGTGTAGATAATGCGTTAATTGATAAAGAAATACATTCAAACAATTTCAATAATTTTGTAAATAATCCGGAAGATAATCCATCAAGTTTACATGAGATTAAAATTTTATTTAGAACACCAAACGGTCAAGAAAAAATTATGAAGAAATTCGTGTCTGACGAAGAGTATCCGGGATTAATCGGAGATGATCGAGATTCAAATCAAGTCGAGGGTGATATTAACGCGAATAATCGAGCAAACGTTTTCAACCCAACTATTCAATACAATAATCGATTATTAATACAGTCAAATCCACAACAATTGCCATCATTAGGTCAACAAGAAAATGTAGATTCAAATGAAATGCGATCCATCATCTCGTTACCGTTTTCCGCGATACAATCGAAAACAATAGTGAGACGAGAGAGTCTTTCAGTGCAAGAATACGAACGGAATTCAACGGATTATTGTGAGTTAGATGAATTAAAAGTCGGAAAAGGTGAAACACTCGCGGAATTCACCTATCGAGCTCGTTTTCTCTTCGAGCGAATGTCAAGACCACCATCATTCAAAAAACAAATTGACCAAATCATCAAAATATATAATCCGCGAATTACTTTTGAAATTTTGAGACTGAGAATAAACGATTACGATGATTTTCTCCATTTTGCTCATATAAGAAACGATCTTTATGAACAATTTGCGGATCGAGAAAAGGGAATATTCGTAGATAATAGAGTCGATTTGAATCGTATCGGGGGCAAAGTAGTCCGAGAGGATAATGAATTGAATGGAGAAATAAGCGATGATCCTTACGACAACACGCCAATAGATCTAAACGCGATTAAAGTCAAAATTCAAAACGCAATCTCGCGAGCGACGAATAACACTGAGTCTTCAGAGAATAAAAATACACCGCTAGGTAACACACCTGTACCAAAAGATGAGGTTAATAAAAAATATTTTGATAAATCAAAGTACGTGTCAAAGTTTTTCTGTTACAATTGTGATGGAATGAAACATATCTTGCGCTTTCATACTGCCAACTGGCAGGAGACATGTTACATTTGTCGAAAACATGGACGAGTTAATAAAAATTGCCCTATGGTTTCCAGAAACTGGAAAAAGAGGAAAAAATAATAATAATCTACGTTCAATGACTGTCGAATTGGTTAAGAATAATAATAATAAATGAAAAAAAAACAAGTAGGAATCATTGTATTGGCAATTCAAATATATCGCGATGTAGCTCGGGAACAGATTGAAAATTACAGGTCGAAACCACAACAGCTGTCAAGGACAAAGATGTCTACGTCATCAGAGAACCCTGCAACAATACCGAAGTCGAGCAAAGAACCTCTTTATTAAAATGATATGGGATCTTCGGACGCAATCGCAGGGATTTAACACGATGACTAATTCCCTGAAACGATAATGGAGGATTTAAAGTGAACTCCCTCTCAACAAAGAGCCACTGAATCGACTGGAGTTATCTCTAAACATAAAATGTCTCCCGAGTATCTCCACCGAATCGCAGAAAATACTTGACGAAATACAAAATCAGCCACAACCAAAGCTTCAGCCGAGTTACTCCATTCACACTCAAGCTAATATTGACAAGGAGAATTGACTGCGTCGATGCATTGCCAGTGCTGATCACCGAACAGAAAAATCTGCGTTTTTCTCCAAAGAAAAAATTCACAACGATCCAAACTGATGATCCAAAAGCATTGCTAGTACCATCCGGCAGTGAAACCAGTTCCTTGGTCAGAACTACCATCTTTTGATGAATTCTTGGAGGAGTTGGACGTCATCAAAAAGTAAAAAAAAAAAAAAAAAAAAAAAAAGGCAATTTATTCAAGGACCCAAGTTTCAACTGATAATTCAAGGGCATGGCTCGCCTCATCAGTAGTGGTAAAACTGGCATCTTCATCAAAATCACCGTCGTCTGATGAAGTTTCGTTCTGGTCCCATAAAGGATTATTCAAGGGAATAATCAATTCAAAGGAAGAATAAAATACCAATGGATTATTCTATACAAGCTGTCGAATCACCAACAAAACTGAATTGACGTAATTAATCATAGAAAGGGCTAAGATCCTCAATGAAAATATGGACAATTGAGAAAGTCGATCGGGATACACAGATTTACTTCTTCAAGTCGAGAAGCAGCACGTAATGATGTATGGATTGTTGATTCGAGACACTACTTCTGAACGTATGAGTTCCTATACTGTCCAGGATTTTGCTACATCTGGAGAGTCGAAAACCTGAGAATTGTGAAGAGATGTGCTGAATATTCCAGGGATCTGTCGCTTTTTCTTGCTTGGAATATTCAGACCGTTATACAAGATACCAGCCCAAGGGTGCCAACTGCTATTCAACTCTTTAAAGAAAAACGCAAATTGATTGGGTGAGCACCATACAAGCCATCCACTTATCGATATCTTGATGACATCATGAATAATCGTTTAGAGCTCGACGACGGCAAAGAATGCACGGTTCTAGTTCCAGCCAATTACAAAAAGAGCAGCACATGAATGATTTGACGAAGATTCTCCGAACGTATTACGGAAATTTCATTTGTTATTTTCATTATTATGTTTTTTTATAGTTACTGGCTACATCTTTTCTTTCGTTTCTTTTCACGTTCATTTCATAATCAATATTATCATTTTCAGTTTGAGTCGACTTTGATACAGTTATTTTTGATAGAAGGAAAATAAGATTAATAACAGTCGGAATTATAATATAATAAGATTCATATTAAGTAAGCCCAATTCGTCCATACCCCAAAAGAGAATGAAAATGAAAATACTAATCTTGCATAAATTTTCCTTTGTTGTGTTTGTTTTTTCTAATGTTTTTAGGAATTAAAAAAAAAAAAAAAAAAAAAAATATATATATATATATATATAGAATTTGTGCAAGAGACGGGATGGAATATGGATAAACAAGGGCAATTGTCCACCGACGTTAAGGTCAAAAGGGGGGGTCTGTGACAGGAGATGTCATTTTCATACGAACTTTACCTTACCGTCGGAGTAAATCGCCCGAGGCTCCTCGGGAATCTCAAAATAATTCAAATTGTCGAAATTGCGCGCCTTGATTTTCGTTGGACAAAATTAAGGGCCAATGATATAGCTGTCGATTTGGGCTCGAGTGACCCGCTCGCGCGATGCCAATGCGAGGCAAAGACACTCTGCGCCGAGCTCTCATGTGAAGAGCATCTTTTGATTGAATTTGTATTTGTGATCATTTTAATTGTATTTTGTCTCTTTTGGAATTATACTTTTGTCAAATTAACAGAGTCGATCCCCGAGAAGCCCGAATTGGGAATAAAATTGAATCAATTGAATAACGTGAGTAATCTATTATTTATCCATATCTCTTGTAATTTTCCTTTTCATTCTCTCCATTATTTTGGGTCTTCCAACTTCTCACTCCCTGAGGTCAAATATACGTTGTTGTTTCTCGTTAAAACAACTGGCGCCCAAAAGGTAAATTATTAAATAAGAATTGTCGTTGAAGTAATTAATGAAAATTAGTTAAATTTCTTGAGCCCCGACAGCTCTGACCCAAGCCGCGTCGGGTGAGAGGCTTTTGTCGATTAAATGGTAAAATTAGTCGACAGAATATTAATAAAAACTGTGAAATAAAAAAGCCTGTCTCACATTGATTTAAAAAAAAAATTGAATTTTTTATTGATTAAAAAAAAAATCGAATTTTTTATTGATTAATGAAAAACAAAATTTCAATTTTTTTATTGTTTTTTTGTTTTTTTCATTGTTCTCATTTTTCGATGAAATTCGACAAATTTTGCACAAAAAATCAAGGAAAAATAATGGAGAAAAAACATTTTCGGCCCTAATCATCATTAATTGGTGTTTACGCACAAAAAAGTGTTCCTTTAATTTTTGATGAAACTTTGTTCGTTCGGGAAAAAAAAACGGTCGAACCGATTGGCTTGAAAATTTAGGGGGTGTTCCAGCACACATTAAACTAAAGAAAATCGTTGAAACATTTTCAATTCTCGCAAAATTCGCAAAATGCAGAGCAATTTTCAAAAAAGGAAAAAAACGCAATTTTTTGGTACTTTTTCGAACCAATTTTAAAATTGGAAGAAAATTTTTTTTCAATCAAGCAGTGCAACAATCTCACAGGAAATTTATTCAAGTTTACGAATTTCATCATCCGCTCGCTGTGCGATCAGTAGTTCCTGAGATATCGACGATTAAAGACAAAAGGGTGTTTTTTGATTCAATCGACAATATCTCAGCAACAAAGGGTCGTAGGGAAAAAAAAAAAAAAGAAATTGAAGCTGAAACATCAGGCTACACGATCCTTATAAGTATTAAGTCGAGAAAATTTTTTTGAAGTCCGTGGAACAAGTTGAAAAAATGAAAAAAAAAGAAAAAAAAATTTTCCACTTTCAACTCTCCTATCTCGTTATAACAAATGGTCATAAAAAATTTTCATCTCAAGATTTCAAGAGTAGAGACTTCAAGCTTTCCAACGATTTTTTTTTTATTCTGATACGATGATTTTTGGCAAAGTGACAGCCATTTGAAAATCAAGCAGAAAACTGACGAAATTTACCGTTCCCTTAATTTTTTTGCTGGGTGTATAAAACAAAATAGAAATATGTCAAAAATGAGATTATATATAAGAAAACAACAATATTGTATTTTAAATGTAATAATCTTTATTGTAAAACTACTATATCATAAGATACATATATGGTTATGGCTATTTGCACCCTACATTTCAAAACAATTCCAGAAAAAATTGGATAGTCCTGCACCGGGAGTCGAACCCAGGATCTTCCGATGTCGTGTCGGGCGCTCTACCGATTGAGCTATCCAGTTCTATACCAAATTTCCATTCGAATTGCCTTGATAAGTCGCTCACTCAGTATATACCCCCACCTCTTCCCATCATGCAGTAATTTAAATTAAATTTTAATCATATTTTTGGTATATTATACTTTGCGAGACTTTTGCGTGCAGTGAGCAAATAGCGTCAACCTTTGGTATATTATACTTTGCGTGACGTTTACGTGCAGTGTGCAAATAGCGTCAACCTACATATATATAAGCCTCAGCGCATGGACAAGCTACAGCACAAGGGTAGAAGAAAGGCGCTCCCCACCAGCTCAATCACCACCAGCCACCTAGTTGCGCCAGAGACTCACAGCGCATCCCCACTTATTGCACTCCCACCCTACCGGCTCAAGCCGCCGAACTGTCCATATACCTAGACGCGCGAGGCTCAGTCAGTCAGTTCATCGCTCAACTTCAACTGGTAAAGACCTCCTCCTCCGGACGCGGTCGCGGTAACTGTCTCGGGACTTAGAATAATTTTACTTAGTTTGGACTTAGAATATTTTCGTTCGGTCGACACTTAGAAAATTTTTAGTGAATCGGGACTTAGAATATTTTCCACAATCGACACTTAGGATCTTTATACTCAATCGGGACTTAGAAGATTTTTACACAATCGACACTTAGAATCTTTTTACTCAATCGGAACTTAGAATATTTTTATTGAATCACAACTTAGAAATTTTTTATTATTAGAGTTTTTTTTATTTTCGAATCAACTTTAATTCATTCCGATTTCAATTATCAAGTAAATCGTTCTCTCGCAACCGCATTAAACCGAAACGAATAATTTTGCCTCTTTATTCTGAGATCTGACGAAGCCTCGCGTTACTAGTTTTGAATCAATAATTTGAATAAATTTAAAATTATTTTACGGAAACCGAGTTTCATTATATTACTTAATAATTTTCTCCTCTTCAGAGCCTTAAAATTTAACCTGGTCAACACCGCTGTTAACGGTGCGGTTGACTACTCATTCCTTAATTAAACTATTCCAACATAAGATTATTACCTGGTCAACACCGCAGATAACGATGCGGTTGACTATTCTACAACCTGGTCAACATCGCAGATAACGGTGCGGCTGACCATTCTATTCCCTATTTTACAACCCGATCAAAACCGCAGATAACGGTGCGGTTGATCACTCTATCCTTACAATAGAAATAGAAACAATATATAAAATTCGCTTTCTACCATTAAATTAGAATCAAATTGTCTATGTACACCTATATCCGTCAAAATCTCATGATAGAGTCGAAGGCAGAATTTTAAACCAAATAGTGACCATTTTTGTGAATTCATATTCTTTATTTATAGTGAAGGTCAAATCAAGGCAAATAAATACAGTGACATATAAGTGAACTGTTGGATATGAGTGGGAGTTAGGTGGTGAGAAAAACACACGAATTTGTATTTAAGTGAATATATATTTATTCACGGTATGAGGCCCTACACTGGACAGGAGAGGGAACCACCGTAGACGTATATTTTCAACACTCCCTCCCGGATACGGCTGAGTTTCCCGCCAGCAGTTCCTCATCCTGGTCCTCATCAGCAATTCCGAGCTAATTTCTCCTCAAGTCTCATCTCTCCTGCAGTATTAGTTACATCTCATCTAAGCTCGTCTCTTTATTTCGCACCTATTCAATTCGACACAAATAAAAAAACCAAATTAATATTTATTATCCAGAATCTTTTCTACTAGATTTTTATGCAACTCGAAAGATAATGGTTTAGTGAATATATCGGCCAACTGATCTTTTGATCTGATCCAGTTAATATTAATTAGTTTATTTTTAACACATTCTTTAATATAGTGCTCTCTTATTTCCACCATATGTCTGAGTTTATTTCCTCCACTCGTTTCTGTACTAGCTATCGCTGCTCCATTGTCACACCACAGTGTCATAGGAAGTAACGGATCAGCCAGTATCAATTTCAGCGAATTATGCAGAGAAACCATCTCTTGACCTGCTTCACTCATCGCAACATATTCCGCCTGACAAGTAGACAGCGCTACATAAGGCTGCTTATGGGTGCGCCAGTTTATTGCATCTCCGAATAATTTTATCAAAAAGCCACAAGTTGTTTGTGAATTTTTGCAATCTCCTAAACTCGCGTCTGAATATCCTTGAACATCATTCAATTCACTAGTGTATCTCAGACCCAATGATTTCGTTCCCCTCAGGTATCTGAACACTCGCTTTACCATCTTCCAATCAGCTTCTGTTGGATTCAATTGGTGTCGACTAAGCACATTCACTGAATACGATATGTCTGGCCTGGTTGCACCAGCCAGGTACAGCAAACTACCTACTGCCTCTCGATATGGTACATTCGCCTTTGTCTTTGTTTCATCCAATATCATATCATTACATTCAGCTTCTCTCAGTCTCCTTTCTCGATTATTAACTTGGAGAGTATTCATTGGAGACTTTTGAGGATTCGACTCGTCAAAACCGAATCTTTTCAATATTTTATCAATGTATTTTTCCTGAGTTAATTCAATGATTCTCTTTTCCTTGTTACGTTTAATTGTCAAACTCAGAAACTCTCTTGGCTCTCCTATGATTTTCATCTCAAACTCTTTACTCAAATTAGTTTTGACTTCATTCAGCTTCTTCGAATCATTGCTGGCCATCAGTATGTCATCTACATACAAAATCAAAATCAAGAATTTGTCTCGTTCCCTCCATGTAAACAAACATGGCTCTAGATCAGAATTTTTCAACCCCATTTTCAGTGCAGCTCCGGTAAATCTTTGATTCCAACGTTTTGGACTGATTCTCAACCCATAAAGAGCTCGGTTCAATTTGCATACGGAATTCTTCCTTTCATTCTTCGTATGAGAAGTACCCTCTGGGATTTCCATGTACAGTTCCTCATCTAGAATACCATTTAGGAACGCTGTTTTTACGTCTAGTTGGCACTTCCAAGTTGTATTTATTAATTATCGTTATGACAACTCTTAAAAAAGGTAATCTTGTCACTGGAGCGTATGTCTCGCTCAATTTATAAACGTTTAGATCTTTGCACCCACGAATAACCAATCTTGCTTGGAATTTCACATCTCCAGTTGGTTCCAATTTGCGTTTAAACACCCATCTAGAATCAATCACGTTAATCTTTTTACCATCACTTGTCTCAGTTGGTCGTTCAATTATTGTCCAAACGTCATTAATTTTCATTGATTTTAGTTCTTCGTCAATACCTAGTTTCCAAGAATTTGCTTGTTTTGATTGCATTGCCTCTTTATAATTAGATGGATCTGAATTAATCTCAGCCAATAGTGCATGAAAGACCTCATCATTCAGATGAATCATTTCATCACTCCTCTGTTCAACCTTTCGCTCATCTATTCTATTTATAATTGACGAGAAAAGTACCTTAGCCTTTAGAGCATCATCAATGTTAAGGCTAGAAAAACTGCAGTCATTTACAGGCTCATCTGTCATAGTAGACTCTTCATGATCTATTATTGTCTCATCTACCTTCAATTTTCTTGGTCTTCCTCTCCGACGTCTGCTCTCTCCCTCCGTTTTTGAGACATCATCAGTACTTTCTTTCTCCCCCTCAAACTCTACAAACCACTTTTCTTTGTCAATTATTTCTTCTACTTGAGAGAAATCTTTAATATTACTCTTCTTATACTTGTCCCCGTAAACTAATTTTTCATTGAACCTCACGTCTCTGCTTTCATAGTATTTTCCGTTCTCCGGCTTCAAAAATTGATATCCCATAGGAGTATATCCTACGAGAATTACTTGACTACCCACAGCTCGAAATTTCGGACCTATCTTCCTTTGTACCTTCATATATGCCAAACATCCAAACCTTTTAATCTGATTCACGTCAAAACTATGATCAGGAGCAAATCTTTTTAAAGGTGTAATCATACTGTTCGATTTATGCGGAGTACGATTAAAAGCATACACGGACGCCGTCAGTGCCAAATCCCATAAATTCTCGGGTATTTGAGAGTCAAACATGTAACATCTGACTTTCTTTTGAATGGTCTGATTGAACCTTTCAGACACTCCGTTCTGCTCCGGTGTATCCGGACATGCCAACTGTAATTCTGCATTTAGTTTATTGAGCACTTCGATTGTATGACCTCCAGTGAACTCTGTACCCTGATCAGATCGCAAGTAGCAAACTTTTGCATCGTAACCCAATAAGTTACGTCCGCTTCTCACAAACATTTCAAGACATCTTCCAGTTTCTCCTTTGGTTTTCATTGGATATGCCATGGCCAATCTAGAGTAATCATCTATGAACACTGAAATATATCTATATCCCTTGGGATAGGATGCTGGAGATATTGGACCCATGACATCCGAGTGGATGATTTGTAATTGTTTTGTAGCCCGTCTTCGCACCGAATTAAAAGGCAATTTATTAAATTTTGAAAGTCGACATACTTCACAGTCAAGAATTGATTTGTCAAAAATTGCTCTACTTAATTCTTTGTTCTCTCGGAATTTTAATTGTAATTCTTTCAAATAATTAATCGACGCATGTCCGAACCTGACATGCCATAGCATGGCGTTGTTATTATCAGTGAACTGTTTCGCTTTCTCAGGGAATACTAGATCGTTATTTACCACCTCCTCCACCGGTAGTTCGTCCACATTGCGGAATTCTCGATCCCATATTGTAACATCAAAATTTGATTGTTCATATATAGTTTTTCTCTTATTAATGTTCATATCCTTTTCAACATGTTCATCTAGTGTTATATCCTCGTCGATATCCATTTTCTCAATTCTCATATCATCTGATTCTACTCTCTCTTCAGTACTAACTATCTGATCTCTTGTATCTTCTACTATCATGTCTTCTACATTCTTGTTTCGTAGATCATTTTCAGCTGCATTTGATGTCTCCAGTGCCCTTGCTTTTGCAGTTACACTACGTGTCATGTATCTCTTCTCAATGGATTTCTCCTCAGCTAAATTTGCTATTATTTTTCTATTTAATACTTTCGATACACTCTCGTTACGCGAATTACTCTTATTAATCTCCAATTCAATGGCCCAGAATGGTCTTTCATAAACTCCTGATATGAACATTTCTTTGGACACTGGATCAAAGATATTTATTCTCTCATTATCTAAATAAATAGCCAGCCCCATCTCTGCAAATTTTCTCAGTGACAATAAATTTTCTTTGAGTGCCTCAGCCAGTATGACTTTATCCACTTCAACTGTCTGCCCTCTATCTGTTCTGATCTCTACAGTTCCCACTCCCTCCGTTTTCAAATCTGCTGATTGATTTTTGTTGGCACATTTGATCACGTTACAACTCGACTCATCCAGTCTTTTAAATATAATTTTTGTATTTGGAATATGCTCGGTTGCTCCCGAGTCTGCTAAAAACTTTGTAATGAACGAATCGTTGTTCGCATTTTCCGCATCAATATATAATAATTCAGTATTCATCGAATCATTATCGATAATCGCCGAAGTTATTAGATTGCTTGTCAATATTGAATTTATGATCTCACCTTTATTATTGTCTCCCTGTGTCTTCTTCTCTGCATTTTTCTCCTTTCTATCTTTGTCATCAGATTTCTCAGTGCGATTGCTCGC
The DNA here is from genome assembly GCA_963921955.1 of Aleiodes alternator. Lineage (NCBI taxonomy): Eukaryota > Metazoa > Arthropoda > Insecta > Hymenoptera > Braconidae > Aleiodes > Aleiodes alternator. Next base: position 6,259,736 of record OY998113.1, read on the forward strand.
GTTGCGATAGTTTATTCTGCCACCTCTGCCTCTGAATCCCCTGTAGCCACCAAATCTGCCTCTTTTTGCATGGTTCTGTTGTTGAGTTCCTTCTTCAAATCTTCTTTTCATCCCTCGTCTCATACCTCTACCGCGAGGATGATTTCCTCTTGAAGTACTTGGAGGTACATTGCTTTCTGGACATTCAGGAGCTCTGTGGCCGAATTTCTTGCAGTAATAACATTTAACTCCTCTACCTTTATTGGGACAATTTCTAGCAATATGGCCATTGTCACCACATCCATAACATCTTTCATTTTCAACGTTCGCCATGTTGGCTGTTCTCATCTCAATTTCATTTCCACCATCTCCTTTCTTTTCAGCTTCATCCTGCATTACAAATTGCTTTAATCCTTCGTATGTTATATTTTTACCGTTTGATGACTTATATATGTAATTTAGTTGTTGTACTGCAGGCAGAGCGATTTTACGGCATTGTAAAATGCATCTCTCTTCTCATCATCCGACAGAGGAGTAGCTCCAGGAGTATTTTCATATGACCTAATTAGATCTTCAAATTTCTCACAGAAATCCACTGCTGTACATTTACCAATCACATATCTCATACCATACAATTGTTGTCTAACGTAAGATGACGTTACATTCACCTCACATTTTTTTATTTCTTTAAGGGCCTTCAGTATTTCAATTGGATCTTGTAATTTTATTACTTTGGTATGATATTTTGGCTCAATATGATTAATTATTATATCGCGGACTCTGTGCTTCTGTTCTGTAATTTGATCATTATCAAAATCATGACTCACTTGCTCATCTATAATGTGTAGTAATTTACATATTCTCAACTCTGAAGTGAGGTAGTCATAAAAATATTCAAACTTTACATCACTCCTCAGTTTGTAATCTCCTTTTGTTCCTCTATTTCCATCTCCCATTTGTAATGTAACGGTATTTTCTAATCTCTTAATTAAAGCTGCAGTCTCTTCCTCTGGAGTTTTCTTTAAACTGTTGATATATTCTTTAACTATATTAGATATTTCTTCTTTGAATCGTGATTTATCAATTTGTACAATCTCTGCATCAGGACTGTTCCGTACCCCATCAATTCCGCTCTTCTCAACTGCTTCATTATTATCTAACAGTTTATCAGCCATTCTATGAAATAGCTGAATCTGTGTCTCCTGATTAGTTTTAAATGTACCCATTAGCTCACTTATCCCTTCTCTCTCTTGCCTCTCTTTTCTATTTTCAATCATCTCATCTCTCACTGTATGCAAAATTACTGCATTTGTTTCGCATAACTTTTTCATGGACTCTATCACCTCATCCATTCTCTTTTTTTGTTTCCCAAGTCTCTCCAGAACTGAGCGGTTACTCCCGTCCTGATCGATATTTGACCTTTTTGTCAATGCTTGTAACATTTGAGGATCGATTTGTGTCCTCTCATCTTGTTGTATTACTGATTTTTCGGCCGCTTCAACTGTTTCTCCGGTTCCAGCTTCACTCTTCTCCGTCTCGTCAATTTTTCCTTTCTCACTCATCACTCCTCTTCTAGTTCCATCTCTCTCGTCTCCATTCTCTCCTCTCTCATCAACAACAGTTGAGCAGACCTCTGAGGATGTTTCTGGCATTATTGCTGGTTGATCATTTAATATTTGCTCTCGGTACCATTTTATTAGCTCTTCCCAATGGTCCTCAATTGTGTCTTTGTCTGTATGAACAATTCAATAGTTATATTTAATTTACTTATTGATATGCCATGAAACTATGTCCCGAAACCAGTTGACTGGACAACAAGTATGGCTGGTCTCAAGACGGAACAATCACATGAGGATCCGAACGCAAGATCTCTCATGTAAACATCCCAGCTGATCAGATCATATAGTACTGAACGCAAGCACACACTCACCGATCAACACCTCAGAATTAATTGATATTTCAATTGATTTTCTTAGTGCAACTTTCCTTATTATTAGGTGTTATATGTTCACCAGTGAACACACATGCAATTTATCTTCATTTATTTACTTATTTCAGAACTGATTAACTCACCTGTTTCATACTCCGCTCCTACTTCTGCAATTCTCATCAAAACTCGTTGTTCAACAATCTCAATGTTAACAACTTGATTTTTATGATTTTGGTACAAACCATATCTTTCTCTTAAGAATTTTCAAAAACTCATCAAATTTTTGTCAGCTGTAATTAAAACAGAATTCATCTGAATGGACAATTCCTATCAATTTCATGAAATTTTTATTTATTCTCGTCTTAATTCAATCGATTCTCCCAACTATTAGTTTCATCATTGTATTCAAATAACTTCAGAATTGTCTCATCTTTTCCCAACATGTACACACACCCATGAGCGCGAACGGAGCGAGCCGATTGTTTGTAAACACTTTCTCGATCTCTCTCCCTCTCTTGTATCTTTACTAGGCTGCAGCCGCTCGTCTCCGCTCACCCTGCACGCATGCATGACAATGCCGGCCGGCTTTTTCTCTCTATACCACGTGCTTTAATACGTTACTCCGATTTCTTTGCATGTATTTACTCATCTCTATCTCATCAAAACCCATGCCACATTTCTCATTCTCTAAGTTAAGTCAATTATGAAATCTCACCACATGTATTTCTTTTTATATCACTTAGAGAATATACAACATACTCACCCAACTCGCTATCCTTCTCTTGACTCTTTTGTTTTTCGGCATTATCCATCTTTCGCCTCTTTTCAACTTATCAACACCTCACTAATTTTCCTTTTCTTTTATTTTTACTCAATATGACTTCTTTTCCTTTTTCTCACAATAGAAACGTTTTTGTTATTAAATCAACTGTGGCCCATAACCTGTTGGATATGAGTGGGAGTTAGGTGGTGAGAAAAACACACGAATTTGTATTTAAGTGAATATATATTTATTAGCTCCGGAAAACACGTGCGACTCTGTCGAGCGCTAGATATAAAGTAAAGTAAAGTAGACAAGATGGCGTCGTGCCGGTATGAGGCCCTACACTGGACAATAGAGGGAACCACCGTAGACGTATATTTTCAACATGAACAAAAGAATTCGGATTAATTAAGAAAGCAGTAGAGATCATACTTTCGTTCAGTGACCATAATTGAGGATTACGAGAAGAGAATCAACGTACCCTGCACATCAGTAACACGGTGAGTAACGAAATTTTCTGACTCTCGAGCCCCGGAAGTCGATCGATATTCCAAAAAGTAGAGAAACTTTAACGTAAATGGGAATTAATCGGGAGTGAATTATATTTTGGGGATTTTTTCGGAATAAATCATCTCGAGTCAATTCTTATACGTAACACTATCCATGAAGAACCAAATGGACAATTTGTTCTAGAAGAACAGCAGTTGCCACCAAGTACTCGTGAAGATGAAGGTACTGAACAAAATGCTGAAGAACATGGAGAAAGCAGAGAAATAATTGAAAAAGCTGGAATGAATCAGAACTAGAGATGTGAAAAGGTAACGATACCAGTAATTTTACGGTAATTTTACGGTTTCAATACCGTAATTTACCGAACGTCAGTAAATAACAAAAATGGTAAAAACACTGATTTTCAAAGTAAATTACCGTAATTATCATTTTTAGAGACATAACGGTAAATTTACATCTATATAGATGAATTACGGAATTAATTTTTTAAATCAATTCGCAGCCTTTCTGATCATCATTTGTATTACTTTTATCATAGTCAGTGACAGCCAATGAAAAATTATAAAATTGTTGTTATTATCATTAATGTTCCTAACATATTATTTTAAATATTGATGTATGGAAATATGATTATCCTGAGGAGGCAAAAATGAATAAATCGGGTAACTGTTCTCATTGAATGATTGACAAAATTAAATAATTGTCCTTTTAAAAAATTTAATAAAAAAAAAAAAACAATTTCAGTACTAACTCTCATATAATTGACTACTTGAAAAGTAATTCTTTGAGTATGGAATTTTTTTTGAATCGTCTATATAGATGGAAATTACAGTAAAGCACGGTATCGTTACATCAAAAAATTTTGACGGTAATTTTACATCAAAACAAGTAGTTTTTTCCAATTACGTCACAATACGGTAACATTACGGTATTTTTACCGTAATTTTACTGCAACAAGAATTACTGGTAATTTTACATCTCTAATCAGAACAATGAGTAGCAAATCGAAATGAAGAGAACGCGGGGAAGACCTAAACTAATAAAGAGTGGAGGAGTTGGAAGACCAAGAAAAGAATATCAAATGAAGATAATCGAAGAATTCGATCATTTCGGCGGTCTAGCAGAAATCTCCGTTGAAGAAGCTCTGAGAGGAACTGATTCTGACGAATGGTTACAAGCCATGACTTCTGAAATGAAGTCAATCATGAAAAATGATACATGGACCATCGTTGATCGACCAGAAAATGAAAAAATATTTAGCAATAGAATAATACTCCGAAATAAATATCATGCTGATGGAACAATAGAGAAGAGAAAGGCTAGAATTGTGGCAAAAGGATTCTCACAGCGTCCAGGCATGGATTTTGATGAAAATTTTGCCCCAGTCACTAGGATGAGTTCAATACGTATAGTCATTGCCTTGGCAACTGAATTTAACATGAAAATTAGAAAATTAGATGCGGCGACAGCATATTTGAATGGAGTTATTGAAGAAAAAATATTAATGGAACTGCCAGAATATTCCGAAGGAATATTGGAAAAAATAATTTCAATGGAACCAAAGAACGATATGAAAAGAAAAGCCGAGGAAATTTTAGAAGAAATTCGTCTAGGAGATAAAGTTTGTCTAATGAGAAAGGCATTACATGGCTTACGACAGGCTGGACGGCAGTGGTACATTGAATTATCTGAAAAACTGAAGAACTTCAAATTACTTCCATCCAAATATGAGCCTTGTGTATACTATGCTGGACGAGGGGAAGATATATTCATAGTGATAATCTATGTAGATGACGTTCTGATCGCTTCAAAGAATGAAGAAAAAATAGAGAGATTCGAAAATTATTCATTAAATCATTCTGAACTGAAAATACTTGGGGAAGTGAAGTATTGTCTTGGCGTGGAATTCACAAGAACTGAAGATCAATGGTGCATGGATCAGAAAGGATACATAACTGACATACTGAAGAAATTCAACATGATAGAAGCTAATCCAGTGATCACTCCAGTTGTTATGAATGTTAAACTGAAGAAAAACCAAGCAGAAAATTCTACACAAGATGATATATCATACCAAGAATTAATTGGATCCCTCATGTATCTTGCAGTCTGCACCAGACCAGATATTGCATATGTCACCAGTTACCTAAGCCAGTTCAACACATGCTACAACACCAGTCATTGGAATGCAGCGAAACGTGTATTGAGATACCTCAACGGTACGAAAGAACTCGGACTTTGTTTCAAGAAGAGATCGAAGCCATTGATTGGATATGTTGATGCAGATTGGACAAATTGTATTGATGATCGTCGCTCCTACACTGGTTATGTTTTTATGTTAGCGAATTCTCCAGTATCGTGGGAATCAAGGAAACAGAGAACAGTAGCGCTGTCTTCAACTGAAGCAGAATACATGGCACTATCTGAAGCAACGAAAAAAGCCTTGCACATCAAAAGATTCTTGAGGGAATTGGATTTCAACTCATTGGCAAGAACAAAATTGTTGTGTGATAACAACGGAGCACTCAAATTGGGCAAGAATCCGGTTTTTCATAGCCGAACTGAACATATTGACACAAGACATCATTTTGTTCGCGAAGCTCTCCAAGAAGATGAAGAATTGGAGATTGATCATATCCCAACCGCTGATATGACAGCAGATATCCTGACAAAAGGTTTACCAGGATCAAAACATCGAAAGTGTTTGGAACTATTGGGTTTATCATCATGTAGATCATCTTGAGGGGAAGAGAGTTGAGCATAGCAACCAATAAATATATGCTCTTATCAACAAAATGAACTACGGTTTCTATAAACATTCCCTTGACAATTTTCTCTAGCTGTCATTACGGAATAAGCGTTCTAAGAGAACAGATCTCCCTGTCATAATCATTTCAGTGTGGATTAAGTCTGGCTTAACATATTCTTCGTTTTCAATTTAAATTTACGAAAAGAAATTAAATAAGATAAATTTTTAGAAGATTTTGAATCGATGTTTCTCGAGACACCCGTTATTTTTTTATTCTTTATTTTTTATTGAAATTTACAAAAAGGAATTAAATAAAATAAATTTTTATAAGATTTCAAATTGGTGATTCTCGAGACAACCGTTATTTTTTTTATTCTTTATTTTTGATTTAAATTCACAAGAGAAAATAAATAAAATAAATTTTTATAAAATTTCAAATTGGTGTTTCTCGAGACACCCGTTATCCTTTATTCGCTTCCAATTTCTAGGTTTTTCTATTATTTTTCGATCGAATCGTTAAAAGTAAAATAATAAAAATTTTTGGAGTGAAGCCGATGGATTGGTTCTATTTTTATTTATCAGTTTTTTTATGTTTTTTTCCATTCAAAAATTAAGAGTAAAATAATGTAAAGTTTCGGAGTGAATCCGATGGATTTGTTCTATTTTCATTTTTCAGGTCTTTATATTAATTTTCCCATTCAAATTCAAGAATAAAACAATGGAAACTCTCGGAGTGAATCCGATGGATTTGTTCTATTTTCATTTTTCAGGTCTTTATATTAATTTTCCCATTCAAATTCAAGAATAAAATAATAGAAACTCTCGGAGTAAATCCGATGGATTCGTTCTATTGTTATTTCTCAGAATTTTACATTATTTTCCCTTTCAAAAATTAAAAATAAAATAATGAAATTTTCCGGAGTGAATCCGACGAATTTGTTCTATTATTATTTTCCAGGTTTTTATATTAATTTTTCTATTCAAAATTCAAGAATGAAATAATGGAAATTTTCGGAGTGAATCCGACGGATCTGTTCTGTTTTTATTATTCAGGTTTTTATATTACTAGGCTGTTGCGCGCGCTTCGCGCACGTATTGCTTGTCTTGCGGGTGAAATAAGTCATGTATTTTTTTTTTTCGTTACAAAAATTACGAAAATGAAAATTCAAATGAGCTACAAATTCTCATGAATTCTATAATTTTCCGCATGGATTTCAATTAGTGAAATCTTACCTTCATCATCTTCTTGAGCTTCTGATTCCAATTAGTAAAATCTTACCTGTACCCTAGCGGTATTGGTAACACCGTGAAAACGCGGTGTAAACACAGTGTTTTTACGGTGTTAACACCCTTTCAGTGTTCACACCGTATAACGACGGCGTAACTACGGTGTATACACAGTGTTTTTTGTGCAGTTTCAACACTCAATTTACACTGTGTATATGCGGTCTTTCGAGGGTGTTTTTACGATGGTTCCACCGTGTTTCAACGGTGTTTTAACGGTGTTCCTAGAACTCAGAAAACTAGAATTTCTTAATCTTTGCCATTTTCTCCCATTTCCCAATTCGTACATGATATCGAAAATGGTAAATTTACATAATTAATGATAGATGTATATTTTGTTATCAGTATTCCGCTCGATTTCAAGGTTTAAAGTTTGTGAAATATTCGAGATTCAACTTCTTTTTTAATATTCAATTAAATTATACGTGATAATTAATTAAATATCATGGGAAATTGGAAGATTATGAATACGATACTGAAATATGGTCAATTTACGACGTTTCACTTATAATTCAACCTTCTTCAGGCTCTTGATTTTCTTAGTATTTCATCAAGAGAATGTCAAGAGCTTGAAGAAGCTTAAAGTATAAGCGAAACGTAGCGAATTGACAATATTTTAGTATTGTATTCATAACCTTTCAATCTCCCATCATATTTGATTAATTACTACATACGTGGAAATGAATTCGATTATCAAATTGTGATAATTGAATCACTCTTGAACAAATTCTATTGAATTTGATCTGTCTGAGGAAAATAGAACGCGAAAGACATATGGGGAACAAAACTTATATTAGATTGCAATTATATCCTAATGGCGCAGACGGTAGGGTCACAGTCTGATAATCTAAAGGTAGTAGGTTCGATCCCCAGTGGATGTAATTTTTTTTTCTTGTATTATTCGTATAAATTTATTATTAATAAGGAATTTGGGAGTAGAAAAAATTCATTTTTATGGAAACATTTCACTAGTTGGCATAATAATAGTGAACAAAGATTGGTGAGTAACGATCAAAACACCGTGAAAATACGGTGGAACCACCGTAAAAACACCGTTGAAACACCGTATATACCCTGTGTGAATTGAGTGTCAAAACTGCACAAAGAACACCGTGTTTACACTGTATTTACACTGTGTTTACACTGTACTTACACCGTGTTTATACCGGGTTTACACCGTGTGACCAATACCGCTAGGGTATCTTTATCTTCTTGAGATTCTAATCATAAAAAATGAATATGAGTGATTTAACCGTTTTTGTGCGAAATACTACAAAAATCTATCGATTTCTTGTGAAATAATTTTGATACGTTTCTGAAACTATGTACTACTACTATTAGTCTTCAGTTAGTAGGTCTGATCAGCTGATTCTTCATTCTCTTGATAATCTCATTATAAAAATTAACTATTCGGAATTGAATGATTGAGTAGTGAAATTGGTTTGTTAGAAATGATTTACAATCAGGATTCCATCAAAGCGAATTTACCAATTTTGGAATGATGCGGAAAGACTGCATGGAAAGGCTGCGGAATCACTGGCACTAATTCATGACATACATTCTACACTAGAGTGTCTCAAAAAAATCGAATATTTTTTTTTTCTCGGGGCACATTGAGAAATTGTCGAAGTATCTCTAAAAAAAGATCCTGTAAAAATTTGAGCTCTTAATATTAATATTTAGAGGTGGCCCTTTGTAATTTTCTATTTCCCATTTGAATAACATAGGAAAATGTTCTTTTGAATTTTTGAATTTTGTAACGTGATAACGAGCTACTTCACAGGTAAAACCGAATCAGTCTTTATAGGAAATTGAATGCTCTACAAAAAAGGTCTGATTGACATTTTGCGTAAGTCAAGCTGTTTTAAAGATATCGAGCTTCAAACTTCAAACTGTTTAAAATTACGCTTTGTTTTTTTCTTAAACACAAAAAAAATAATTTATATGTATTAAAAACCCATTATTAGTAACTTGAAATAAAAAATATGCATATGTTTAATGGAATGCATATCCAAAATTCTCAATAATTTGACAAATGCTAATTTCTATTCATTTTTAGCGAAAAATACACCCAGCAAAAAAATTAAGGGAACGGTAAATTTTGTCAGTTTTTTGCTTGATTTTCAAATGGCTGTAACTTCGCCAAAAATGATCGTATCAGAATAAAAAAAAAATCGTTGGAAAGCTTGAAGTCTCTACTCTTGAAATCTTGAGATGAAAATTCTTTATGACCATTAGTTATAACGAGATAGGAGAGTTGAAAGTGGAAAAATTTTTTTTCTTTTTTTTTCATTTTTTCAACCTGTTCCACGGACTTCAAAAAAATTTTCTCGACTTAACCCTTATAAAGATCGTGTAGCCTGGTCTTTCAGCTTCAATTTCTTTTTTTTTTTCTCTACGACCCTTTGTTGCTGAGATATTGTCGATTGAATCAAAAAACACCCTTTTGTCTTTAATCGTCGATATCTCAGGAACTACTGATCGCACAGCGAGCGGATGACGAGATTCGTAAACTTGAATAAATTTCCTGTGAGATTCTTGCACTGCTTGATTGAAAAAAAATTTTCTTCCAATTTTAAAATTGGTTCGAAAAAGTACCAAGAAATTGCGTTTTTTTCCTTTTTTGAAAATTGCCCTGCATTTGGCGAATTTTGCGAAAATTGTAAATGTTTCAACGTTTTTCTTTAGTTTAATGTGTGCTGGAACATCCCCTAAATTTTCAAGCCAATCAGTTCGACCGTTTTTTTTCCCGAACGAACAAAGTTTCAGCAAAAATTAAAGGAACACTTTTTTGTGCCCTAAACACCAATTAATGATGATTAGGGCCGAAAAAAAAAAAAAAAAATGCACCGCAATGAAAGGCTTTCGAAGCCTTCCCCTTCGATAACACCGCAAAGAGGGAACATGGTTACAGAATAAATTCTACCATTTATTGTGAATAAAACGTGCTCAAACAGCTCGAAAAATTATGTTAAAAAAAAAAGTGTACTCTACACAAAAATGTATCGTAGCAAAGCACGTCTTAAATCAAGACTTTTTCGCATGAATAGAAACTGGTTAAGAAAAAAATGTATACTGCCTTGGTTATTGGGTGATCAAAAATAAAAAAAAAGATGTACACAGGCTTAAATAAATAAACACTTAAAAAAAAAAAAAAAAAAAGGGCCGAAAATGTTTTTTCTCCGTTATTTTTCCGTGATTTTTCGTGCAAAATTTGTTGAATTCCATCGAAAAATGAGAACAATGAAAAATGAAGAAAAATCAATAAAAAAATCGGAAAAACAATTTTTTTAAACGAAAAAAAATCGAAAAAAAATTGTTTGAAAAAATCTGCTGAGTCACTATCTCTCCAAATCAAATGCGATTCCGGTGTTTTTTTTTTCATTTTTCAAATTTTTTTTCCAAGTTTTCTACTGGTTTTTTGAGAACGAAAATTGATTTTTTCATTGATTTTCAATTTCTAATTTTCCATTGATTAAAAAAAAATTGAATTTTTTATTGAATAAAAAAAAATTCGAATTTTTTATTGATTAATGAAAAACAAAATTTCAATTTTTTTATTGATTTTTCTTCATTTTTCATTGTTCTCATTTTTCGATGGAATTCAACAAATTTTGCACGAAAAATCACGGAAAAATAACGGAGAAAAAACATTTTCAGCCCTAATCATCATTAATTGGTGTTTAGGGCACAAAAAAGTGTTCCTTTAATTTTTGCTGAAACTTTGTTCGTTCGGGAAAAAAAACGGTCGAACTGATTGGATGAAAATACAGGGGGTGTTCCAGCACAGATTAAACTAACGAAAAACGTTGAAACATTTTCAATTTTCGCAAAATTCGCAAAATGCAGGGCAATTTTCAAAAAAGGAAAAAAACGCAATTTTTTGGTACTTTTTCGAACCAATGTTGAAATTGGAAGAAAATTTTTTTTCAATCAAGCAGTGCAAGAATCTCACAGGAAATTTATTCAAGTTTACAAATCTCGTCATCCGCTCGCTGTGCGATCAGTAGTTCCTGAGATATCGACGATTAAAGACAAAAGGGTGTTTTTTGATTCAATTGACAATATCTCAGCAAGAAAGGGTCGTAGGGAAAAAAAAAAGAAATTGAAGCTGAAAGACCAGGCTACACGATCTTTATAAGGGTTAAGTCGAGAAAATTTTTTTGAAGTCCGTGGAACAAGTTGAAAAAATGAAAAAAAAGAAAAAAAATTTTTCCACTTTCAACTCTCCTATCTCGTTAAAACAAATGGTCATAAAAAATTCTCATCTCAAGATTTCAAGAGTAGAGACTTCAAGCTTTCCAACGATTTTTTTTTTATTCTGATACGATTATTTTTGGCGAAGTTACAGCCATTTGAAAATCAAGCAAAAAACTGACAAAATTTACCGTTCCCTTAATTATTTTGCTGGGTGTATTTTTCGCTAAAAATGAATAGAAATCAGCATTTGTCAAATTATTGAGAATTTTGGATATGCATTCCATTAAATATATGCATATTTTTTATTTCAAGTTACTAATAATGAGTTTTTAATACATATAAATTATTTTTTTTGTGTTGAAGAAAAAAACAAAGCGTAATTTTAAACAGTTTGAAGTTTGAAGCTCGATATCTTCAAAACAGCTTGACTTATGCAAAATGTCAATCAGACCTTTTTTGTAGAGCATTCAATTTCCTATAAAGACTGATTCGGTTTTACCTGTGAAGTAGCTCGTTATCACGTTACGAAATTCAAAAATTCAAAAGAACATTTTCCTATGTTATTCGAATGGGAAATAGAAAATTACAAAGCGCCACCTCTAAATATTAATATTAAGAGCTCAAATTTTTACAGGATTTTTTTTTAGAGATACTTCGACGATTTCTCAATGTGCCCCGAGAAAAAAAAAATATTCGATTTTTTTGAGACACTCTAATGTTAATATATCTTTCAGTCTAACACCAGTGTGAAGATTCAACCTCGCATCGATAAAACGATGGGTCAAATTGCATCGTACAGAGGTATATATTAGATAACTGCGTTAATTGTATACTGGGGAAGAAAAAGGGATGAAAATTCTCAAATATTTGTTCCATTGTTCATTAGCAAATACTTCTTTTTCTAATCAAAGTAGTAATTGAATTGATTGAATTCTGGTCATTTAAACAGTCGATCTGTTTGAGTGAACGAAATTTGGTTAGCAATTTTTTTTATAATTTAAAAAAATATTTACTAAGAATCAATGCAACAAATATTTGATAGTTCTTGCCAATCTTCTCTTCTCAGTATGGACTTGATTTTTTATTTCTATATGATTATAACGATTTCAGATGGTGGAGCGATGGCTGCTCGCATAAAGAATGCTCTTTTGTTTATGATCACAAAGGATGATCTACCATTATCTAGTACAGAGAAAGAAGGAATGAATTATTTATTGTCTATCCTTGCTCTAAATTATAAAATACCGAAGAAGAAGGCCATGACGATTGCTCTTGAACAAAAATATGATATTTTACAAAATTTTGTGAAGCAAAAATTGACAAAAGCCAAGTATGTCACTCTTACAGCAGACATTTTCACAGAAACAATGTTAACTCGAGGCTTCTTAGGAATAACAGCTCATTTCCTAGATGGTTCCAAATTAACATCAATTAATCTAGCTGCTGAAGAATTAAGTGAGAGTCGAACAGCAGAGTATCTCTCAGGGATTTTTGAAAAAACTCTTACGTTTTGGGGCTTGCAGAAAGAAAAAATTACTGCAGTAGTGACTGATGGTGGTGGCAATATGAAAAAATCGGTAAAGGATACATTCGGGCCACAAAAACATATGGAGTGTTTTGCCCATAAATTGAATTTAACTGTTAGAAGTGTCATTGACAGCAGTGAAGAATTTCAGTTACTGATAGCTAAAGTGAAGGATATCGTAAAATTTTTCAAACAATCTACAACAGCAGCTGATGAGCTACGTAAAGCTCAACGTGATGAACAAGACTGTCGTCTCATCCAGGACGTTAGCACACGCTGGAATACGACTTATTACATGCTGTCTCGTTTTTTGAAATTAGTTGATGTAGTTGGTTCAATTTTATTGAAGATTCGTACATCACCATCATTGCTAACAGCGGAAGAAATTGTGAAAGTAAAAGATGCTGTGGAACTATTGAAACCAGCAGAGAGACTCACAGCTGAATTCAGTGGCGAAAAATATGCCAGGAGCAGCAAAGTGATACCAGCCCTTTACTGTCTGCAAGAAACTATTTCTGAAATCAAAAGCGATACAGCACTCGGAAAAAATTTGACAACTGCCATGCTGAAGGAATTGGACAAGCAATTTCCTAGAGTGGATCAACAGTTTCATCTTGCCACTGCAACTTTGTTGGATCCTCGATACAAAAAAATGTATTTTCTATGTCCTACAGGTTACAGAAACCTACTGAGAGCAGTTGATCGTCAGCTATTGTCCAATCGTTCCACTCCCAAAGAACCTGAAGACTTGAGCCCTGAGAAGCCAAATGATACTGATGATGTTTGGAGACATCATCGTAACAGAATAAAGAGACAAAAAACCCAGCAGGAAGAGTCGTCTACTGAAACCACAAATGTTGATCTCAGGCAATATTTGAAAAAAGAAAATTTATTGGTTGCTGATCCTATTAGCTATTGGTTAAATCAGAAAGAGAATTGTCCTGAATTAGCTGAAGTAGCTTTGAAGTACTTATCAACGGTGGCTACTTCAGTGCCGTGTGAAAGGCTTTTCTCATTGGCGTCAAACATTGTTACCGAAAATCGGAATCGTTTGAGTTCAACGCATATTTCAATGCTTCTTTTCCTGAAGTCTCTTAGCTTCGACGAGTGGCACATAGATTGTTGATCAATCTTCTTTTATTACTATTAAGAAACGATCTCGTTCAAATTTTTATAATATATATTATTATAGGAAGAATTTTTATGAGCTTTTATATATTCTAACCAAAGTTGACAGGTGAATTCTGCTTCCACTTACGAGAAATTATTAAACGTAAATATTTTTTCATGTGTTCAAATAATTTCTCTATTTCATGTAAAGAGTACTGAATAATAAAGATTGTGAATTGAATGTCCTAGCCTTGTATGCAAATTCATTTTACAGAAAAAATCCTTCCATAGAATTTCTATAGTCTAAGTATTCATGAAAAAAATACTCAGCTTCAATAACTATAAATAATCTATATTTTTATAATTATATGGACCTGAGAGAATGTAAGAAAGAATCGTCTAGAAGCCATTTAATCATTCGATTTTTGCATTTTCGAAATTTTGATTTCTTACAATTTCAAAAGCTAAAGAATCGAGAAAAAAATCGATCTGGCAAGAATCGATTTTTTCGTTGTCGATTCAATTCAGAATCGATAAGTGGCAGTCCAATCCAATCCAATCCACCAGATCGATTTTTTCGTGTGAATCGAAAAACCCTAATTACTTAATAATATTCTCCTTTTCAGAGCCTTAAAATTTAACCTGGTCAACACCGGAGTTAACGGTGCGGTTGACTACTCTCATTTACCCTCAATCACCCATATACTACCTGGTCAACACCGCAGATAACGGTGCGGCTGACCATTCTATTCCTTTTTTTATTACCCGATAACACCGCAGATAACGGTGCGGTTGATCACTCTATCCTTCTAATCAAAATAGAAAAATACATAAAACTCGTTTTCTACCATTAAGATAAAATCAAATCGTCCATATGCGCATCCATCCGTCAGAATCTCATAATAGAGTCGAAGGCAGAATTTTGAATCAAACAGTGATAATTTAGTGAATCCATATTATTCTTTATTATAGTGAAGGTGAAATCAAGGCAAATAAATACAGTGACGTAAAATTCAACAAAAGAATTCGGATTAATTAAGAAAGCATTAAAGAACAAACATCGTGCAGTGACTATACTACTTGAGGATTACGAGAAGAAAATGAACGTGCCTTGGACATTAATAACACGGTGAGTAACGAAATTTTCTGACTCTCTAGCCCCGGAAGTCGATTGATATTCCAAAAAGTAGAGAATCTTTAACGTAAATGGGAATTAATCGGGAGTGAATTATATTTTGGGGATTTTTCTCGGAATAAATCATCTCAAGTCAATTCTTATACGTAACACTGGGTGTTTTCTCTGGAGCTCGTGTTGATGCCTGGTCTGATTTTGTCAGACTGTACCCAACACCTGTATGCAACATGAATCATCTTATTACTCTTTTATACAAGTGAATATCAGTATAAAGTCAACATAAAAGTTATCGGAGCCACACGATCAATATGTCAAGTTAATTTTTAAATCGAAAAATATGATAAACATGATTATAATTCGTAATAGTATTTTTCATTCTCACCTTTTTCATTCTCACCAGTTCCTTTTTCAACTGCGTAGATTGACGTTGCTGTCGTTTCCACGGATTTTTGACAGTTGATCGAATGCAATGCTTCCCAGTAATTTTATTCGTTTTATTTGCTGATGCAGTGGCGGTTTCGGCTCCTATGGTACTAGCGAGTGATGCTCTTGGGTTGCTGGATTCTTCAGCTTCTGTCTCTGTTGATATCTGTTTGACATATGAAGAACTCTCGGTGATATACCTGATTTGAAAGTTTTATAAAGTTAGAATGTAATAGAAAACTTAAGGAGTGATAATAATTCTATTGTTTGTTGAAATATTCAATTCCTAGTTTGATTTTGGGTTATTGCAGAATATTCCATTATCCTTTTGTGAAAAATATTTTGCGAGATTTCATACAATTTCGAGATACAAAATCAGATACCCCTAACGCCTAAATTCCATTGGGTGATCGGAACCACAAGCTGCGCGAGATTATTCAAAACATCTTCTCGAACGATAGAAAGACAATCAGAGCTACGCTATTGCGGCATTTTTAAGGTTTAACCTAACGTAACCGCAGATAAACGAAAACCAAATGTTTTTTATCGGAATATTGCCATAATATGTAACATTTATCCTAATTAACGAAAACCAACATCTATGATTTAAGAGAAAGAAACTTTTGTCTTGAGTTATAAAAAATGATGAGGCATGGCACCATGCATTAATGCTGGTTAGGGTCGAATCACGATTCTTTCTCTCTTGGCCAATGTTATATATTCTTGTCAACTCCAGGATGGGTATTGATACTCAACCGATTATTAGCATAGCATTAAAGCTTCCCCTGACTTTTTCGATACATTCATTGTGATAAACACTGATGCCATGACTTATTTTTGCTGAAAAACATACTATTTTCTATATTACAATGTCGAAATATATTTACCACATTTTGAAGGATTTTTTTTTTTGGGGAGCTACTTCCTGCAAAGATATAGGTCCAGTCTTGAAGAATCCGTGCGTCTTAGATCTTATTACATTTTTTTCCAATGTCGGCGTTCTGAAAAGATTTTCACTCTCTCCGATGGAGCTTGGTTGATCTATTCGAGAATAAAAATGGCAAACATATTAATCATTTGATTATAGGCGATATGAGCAGATTCAGTAGTTTCTCGCCAAGTACGCTGGTACAAGACCCAAAGATACGTCCCCGGAAAATTACTGTTCCTGAACTCTGTTTTTTTCCTCCAAGTTATGACCAGGGTCCGGAGCTTGGTATGAGTGAGTATTATCGGCCTAGCTGATACCTTGGTTATGGAAGTGAATAAATAATAAAAACTGTCAAATTTCATACAAAATCTGCATTTACATTTGTACTATTTAAAATTCAATTTATGAACGATATGAGCGAAAAAAAGTGTTCCGGTCTGATGGAATATAATGGAGTGAGTCAAGACCAAGGGAATAGGTATTTATAGCCTGAATGTAGACTTATTCATAATTGGGAAAATACTTTAGGGATGAGAGAAAAACAAGCAGAAGCGTTATATCCTGTGCGTTATTCGCAAGCCCCACTCCTTGTGTGACATTTAATATTTTGCCAATTCGATTGGCAAAATGCTTCCGAATGGAATTTTTATATAAATTATCCATAAGATTACAATTTATATTTTTCATTATTTTAAATGCAGTAACGAAATTTGGTTTCACAACAATTGTCCTAAGTGGACATTTGCGCGAAGTAAATTCGCTTGTAAGGACAAATTTAATGATGGTTCGATCTTTGGTGAATTTTATTTATTCATGTTTACCACAAAAAAAAAACAATTTTTCAATCATGAATGGAAGATCCTACGACAGATCTGAAAAATTGAAGTTCGGGTTACAAATAGGATTTCTATTTTTTCTGAATGTCGTCAGAATTGAACCTATCTTGTAGAAACAATTGTCTACTTTCAAATGGTGAAATGAAAAATAGTAGTGTTTCTAGGGAGAAAGCTAAGAAAAACCGTGAATTTAAAAAAAACTAATTTATCGAACATCCTTACAAGAGACTTCTTCTGAAAAATCTGAAATTCTCACCATTTGTGGGGCTCATTGAGATGAATCTTTTAAGCTGAACTTGGATGTAATCGCTTGGATAGTTTTGGAGATATAACCTCTTTTCATAAAATGGTTTTTGGACAATATCTCAGAAACTACTGGAGCGATTTCGCCCAATTTCAATACTAAACTTTTCACTCATTAGATGCACAAACTGGCGAAATTTGAAGTCTCTAACTCGAATAGTTTTTGAGCTAGCGTGTGTAGTAAATTCAGGATAAAAAGCACTGTAATTGAAATTATCTACAAACGAAAAATCTGAGCAAAATTTACCCCGAGTGAAAATTGTGAGTTCAAATGAGATCTATTTCATCGCTGAGAGTGGGGGCTGTGAATCAATTTTTCGCGGAGAAAAGTGGAAAAAACGATTTTTCGAAAATTTGAATTATCTCGAAAAGTACTCAACCGATTTCGCTGAAATTTCACTGACAGCAATTTGCATGGGGAGGGAAAGTACTGTGAAATTTTTGGCTCACCGAGTATTACCGTTGATGAGCAATGAGCCGAGATCTGTCACACATACGCACACACCCACACACACACACACACACACACACACACACACACACACACACACACATACAGACATTTTTCAAAAATGTCATTTCTCGACGTTTTGGATCATTCTGAGTCATATTCCGATGAAATCTCGAAATCGAAAAAAATCGCGTTTACAATGCTTCCATTCGGAAGCAAAACAAGCAGGAGTTACACCCTTTGTGCGTTATTTGCAAACCCCACTCTTTGTGTGACATTCAATATTTGCCAATTCGATTGGCAAAATGCTTCCGAATGGGATTTTCCTCATAATCAATCGAATCTCTATAAAAATGAATATCTTTTCAATTGCTCAAAAAATAACATTACTCTCGCAAGAAATCCGCACTTATAGATCCCTACAAATCTCAGCTCAGAATAATCGATTAAATTGCAATAATATCATATGGTACATAAAAATTCAATATTAGATGAAAATTCAGATCCTATGAAGGAACACAAAAATTGACGTTCGGGTTCCAAATAGGATTTCTATTGTTTTTGATTGTCGTCAGGATGAAATGGTAGTCATTTTGTAGAAAAAATTGTCTACTTTCGAATGGTGAAATAAAAAATAGTAGTGTTCTTAGGGAAAAAGCTAAGAAAAACTGTGATTTTTGAAAAAACTAATCTATCGAACATCCTTACAAGAGACTTTTTCTGAAAAATCTGAAATTATCACCATTTGTGGCGCTCATTGAGATGAATCTTTCAAGCTGTACTTGGATGTAATCGCTTGAATAGTTTTCGAGATATAACCTCTTTTCATAAAATGGTTTTTGGCCAATATCTCAGAAACTACTGGAGCGATTTCGCCCAATTTCAATACCAAACTTTTCGCTCCTTAGATGCACAAACTGGCGAAATTTGAAGTCTTTAACTCAAATAGTTTTTGAGCTATCGTGTATAGTAAATTCAGGATGAAAAACACTGTAATTGAAATTATCTGCAAACGAAAAATCTGAGCAAAATTTACCCCGAGTGAAAACTGTGAGTTCAAATGAGATGTATTTCATCGCTGGGTGTGGGGACTGTGAATCAATTTCTCGCGAGAAAAGTCGAAAAAACGATTTTTCAAAAATTTGAGTTTTCTCGAAAAGTACTAAACCGATTTCGCTCAAATTTCACTGACAGCAATTTGCATGGGGAGGGAAAGTACTGTTAAATTTTCAGCTCACTAAGTATTACCGTTGCTGAGCAATGAGCTGGTATCTGTCACACATACACACACACACACCCACACACACACACACATACAGACATTTTTTTAAAATGTCATTTCTCGACGTTTTGAATCATTCTGAGTCATATTCCGACAAAATCTCGAAATCGAAAAAAATCGCGTTTACAATGCTTCCATTCGGAAGCAAAAGACATAATTGAGATTTCATGAAAATCTCCCCATTATGTCTTCTCTCCAGATCTCTCGAGAGAATTTCGAAGAAGACTTGAAAAAAATTCCAATAAGACTTGGAGAAAGTTTACGAGAAAAACTCAAAGAAGAGTTGAATAAGACATGGGGGAATATAAAAAATACTTGGGAAAGATCTGGAGAAGGTTCAAACAGTCTTTGGGTCCCATGGAAAAATACATAATGAAGAGATTTTCATTCAATCTCAATTATGTTTTTCTTCCTCTCATCCCTAAAATATTTTTCCAATTACGAAAAAGTCAAATTGAGGCTATAAATAGCTTTTTTCTTGGTCTTGGCTCACTTTATTATAATAAAGTGAGCCAAGTCATACCTGAACACTTTTTTCACGCACAGTACTGATTTCATCGTTCATAAATTGAATTTTAAGCAGTATAAATGTAACTGATGAATTTTCATGAAATTCGATATTTTCTATTATTTATTTACTCCTGTAACCCAGGTATCAGTTCAGCTGATAATATTTTCAGTTACATCAAGTTCCGGGCTGGTTATGAGTGTACATCGGATGAGAAATAGAAAAAATGTAACAAGTTGATTGAGAATAATCTATTTAGGATTCATTGGTTTTTGAAGAATATCTCGCAAAATAAGCGAGGTAGCACGCTTTCACCAAATCTTTTTTTTTTTAGCTTCTAAAATTCTCCACAGAATAAACTTTCCGCAAATTTTATGCCTATTTTGTGATCATCCTTCCATGTAGGGAGTTTTAATAGTTATGGATGAAGTTTCGGATGAAAAAGCATTTTTTTATTAGTTTTCGTGATATTCTCAACAGAAAGAGCGAAAAAATCAACTTTTACTGAAATAAAGACAAAATTTTTTTCTTGCTGTTCATTTTTTCCAAAGACCTGGAAAACTGAGGAAGATACGTCTTCTTTGCCTGAATCCTTCTTTGTAGCTGTTGAAATACTCTACAAAGGAAGTCCCGAGCAAAAAGGACGTATCTCCAAAGGACGTATTTAACTCGCATTAAGTATGTGTAATTCAAATCAACATGTACAACCAAATGATTCTTTGCTTAAATAGAAGAAAAAAAAAATTAACATGTACGACTCAAAATATTTGATGCGTAACTCGATTTAAACATGTGTAACTTGAAATATTTGATGTGTAACTCGAATTGAACATGTGTAACGCGTATTAAATATGTGTAACTTGAAATATTCATTGGCACACGGCCAACTCTACCGCAGATATCTGTCCGCTGGACATGTCTACCGGGAGATATCTGTTCATTTTTATTCAATTTGTATTAAGTTACTAATACTCAAAATGAATCTGGACAACTCTACCGGGTCGTGTCTCCGTACAGACATCCCTCCATTCGTATATATCTCAGAAGCTACGCATCGTTGAATGGAGGGAAGTGTGTGCGGAGACACGACCCGGTAGAGTTGTCCACATTCATTTTGAGTATTAGTAAATTAATACAAATTGAATAAAAATGAACAGATGTCTGTCGGTGGAGATGTCTATGAGAAGACATGTATGCTGGTAGAGTTGTCGAAACAGTTGGAAAAATATAATAAAAATAAATTAAAATAAATTAATTCTGGACAAATGTCCTTGAAATATTCATTGTGTAACGCAAATTGAACCTATAAAACTCGAATTCAATAGGTGTAACTGAAAATATTTACTTAGAAACTCAAATTACACATGTGGAACTCGAAATATTTAATGTGTAACTGAGATTACTGCACGTGTAATTGAATCTCTAAAGTGTGTAAAAATATTCTGTGCTTGTGTTGTTGGCTATTGTGCTTCATTTTATGTGTATAAATCAGATAGGTGTATTTTGGGAGCATTCGTTTGTGTTTTACAGTGTGTGCAGAATACGTTTGTGCAAGTGTATTCGGCGACTGTGCTACTCGATACATGTGTGAAATAATGTGTGCCAAACATGCATGTGCAGATCTGCTAATGTGGCGGTGTGCAAGTATGCCTTTTTCCGAAAAATTTCAATCTATCATTGCATTTTCTCGATAGAATGGTGTTTACCAAAAAATAGTATGTTACACTACAATGGCAGAAAGTTTAACATTCCTGCACTGCAAAAGCTAGTGTCAATATAACAACTTTAAAAAAAATCGTTTCGCAGGTCTTATTTTTTCTTTGAAAAAATCATTGTAAAAGTTTTCATATGACTTACAGTTTTTGAGATTTTCACTGAAATTGAGTTAAAACAACCTGGCTTGAGTTTGTGTTGGAAAAAAATTAGATCTACAAAAAAAGTTACTAAAAAAATTACAAATAATTCAGAAAAATTGATAAATACTCACGAGATGAGTAATTTCAACTATTAATTCAAATTATATTGAATTTATTGTGAAAAATGGTTGAATAATATTTTTTTCTTATCTTACAAATCTTTTTATTTCAATGTTTTTTATTTCACTGTAAGTAACTTCTTATCAATTCTTTGAAGGAAACTGGCGTGTAAGTTCCGAGCAAATGCATTTTTAGTATGGACAGTATATGGGGCATTCTCTGGATTCCCGGACAAGATTTTTTTCAATAATCTGTTTTCCAGCCAATTTTTTTTAGTGAGTTAGGCTTCTTGAAAGTCCGCCTCAGAATTTTTTTCAGAATTTTTAAAGCAACGGTTATTGCGGTAGGGTTCAAATTTTATTTTAAGCAATATTAATTAATGATTCTTTATTGAGTTCGGAATTGAAAAATTGAAAATCATAGAAAAATCGTATTTTTTCCATTTTGGGGAAATTCCAATCGTATTTTTTCCATTTTGGGGAAATTGGAATCTTTGATAATTTTTTTGAGTCACTTGGACACTTTCATTTTTCGTGACTTTTTTTGTATGTAAATTTACACTCTGAAAATACTACAAAAAAAAATTCACAGTGGAGAAGTCAAATTTCCGCTTGCAATTAATTATTTGGTTGAGTTAATGACGTCATTTGCTTTATTAATGTGCAATTTTTATTGCAAAATTTTTTCATTTAAAACATTTGTCAGTCTCATAGGCATATGTTTATTGTATCTGGTGCATATCACATAAACAACGAAAACTTAATAAAATGTTGAAGAATATTTATGAACAAATTCATTTTCTAGTTTTCTCATTTTCATTCTGTTGTCGAAGCTTTGGATATGATTCAAAATTTCCAGCAAAGAAATAATTACTCAGACGTGGATGTAAATGATTACAATCAACTAGTCACATTGCCATTATCACACAAAATCATTATTTCACCTCAGAAAACATTGTACTACAGAAACTACGCGTTAATGTACCTATATACGTCGTTCACTTACCCCAATAATTGATGTACGGTGGAAATTTCGATCCTCCACTCTAAATTTTTTTTTGTAGCTTGTATAGAGTGTAAATATACATACAAAAAAAGTTACTTAAAATAAAAGTATCCAACTGATTTGAAAAAATTATCAAAGTTTTCAATTCTCTTAAAATAGGGAAAGACATGATCAAAAAATGTTGAAAAAACTCTCATGAAAAAGTTGAGAAAAAATACGATTTTTTTATGATTTTTAATTCTTTTATCCCCAACTCAACAAAAAATTATTGAGTAATATGGCTTAAAATCAATTTCCAACTCCAATGCACTAACCCTTGCTCCGAAAATTCTGAGAAAATTCTTGAGATTGACTTTCAACTAGCTAAACAAAATAGGCTGAAAAAAGAAATGTTGAAAAAAGTCTTGTCCGGAAATGCAGAGAATGCCCCATATAGCAAATCAAATCGAAATTTACCGAAATTTTCCGAAAGTGACTCGTCATTGACTATCGAAGAATATTTATGAGCAACGAATAGAAACGCGGGAATTGAGACAACCTTATGAAATATCAATTAAATAATGGAGGCAATTCATAGTTAAT
Source organism: Aleiodes alternator (assembly GCA_963921955.1). NCBI lineage: Eukaryota > Metazoa > Arthropoda > Insecta > Hymenoptera > Braconidae > Aleiodes > Aleiodes alternator. Next base: position 6,283,218 of record OY998113.1, read on the forward strand.
TAGTAAATTAGTAAGACGTTATTATTTTTTTGAAAATTTTCAATCAATCATTTCATTCTCTCAAAAGAATTGTGTTTACCTACCAAAGAAATGTTTTGTTCTCAGTGTCAGAACTTACCTCACTAATTTCTCTACGAAGCTCCTCTCTTCCTTCTTCTTCCAAGGTCTTTTTTCCTCTATCAATTGAGATTGCTCCAGGAATTGATCGAGGAGAGTATTTTCGTGACGAATTGTCGGCTCATCGTCGGAGGAAGTGAAGGAAATTTTCGGATTCGTCCCTTCGTCGCTGTCTGAAAGAGAGCTCACCTCAAAAATTCTTGTAGAAGATGGTGACATTTGCGCATCTCTTTGGAAACTTGTGGAGATATTCCTTTGCGGCTCTTGTGATGTCCTTGTAGTGGTCTTTTCTTTAACCGAGGTTGTCGATCTTTCGAAATGTCGAATCGTTTCTCGAAATGTCTGTTTTACTTTCCTGACGAGCAATTTTGGCTGGTGGACTACATGTTGCTTCGCTTTTGGTTCGTTTAGAACTTGATCTTAGATTTTTCTCTCTTGGAGACAGTTGACTTGATTCGACTCTATTTAATGTAGCAGTTTGTGTTCTTTTGCTGTCGGGTTCAGTTTCTCTTGGGAGCCGTACATCTAATCTGCAATAAGAGATTTGTTAATTTCGCTGATAAAATATTTTCAATATTTAACAAAGGGAGTCGCTATGCCCCCGCCCAATTTTTACCTTTCGATTGTCGTGATTTGGTCTATATCTACTAACTCGTCAGACATTGTGTATAGCTTATGCTTTCCCAAATTTCTCTGAACTTTCATTACAGTTGACTGCGGCGGCTGCCTAGGCGAAAAGATGTAACTGTTCAATTTTGTAACGTAATTGATGAACTCCAGCGAAGAATTCAAACCTTTAGTGCATCTCAATAACAAATTAACGATTCTTCCTTGGCTATTTGGTCTATATTTCAGTTTCATCCAAGCAACAAGGTCCTCCATAGGGTAATAGAGAACCTCTATTACTTCAAAAGGTCCTTCATATTGATCCGTCAATTTACCTTTCTGAGGTTCTTTCAATAAAAAAACTTTACAACCAATTCCAATTTCTTGTGGATTGATATGAGCATCATAGTGAGAATCGAAGTACTCTATAGTACTCTTTCGATTTTTTTTTTTTTTTTTTTTAGCATAATGTAAATTATGGGGTGCTACTGATTGCACATCTGTCAGTCGCGTGAAGAGTTGCCTTAGATAATCTGAATAGGTGGGTTCTCTTAACGCATACTATCAAGATTGGATGAATTTGATTGTGAGAGAATTGTTTATAAATGATTTTCTAGACGCTCTATGGATTCTATATGGTTATTTTCAGATGGATGGATACTATGGGAATCATTTTGACCTGTATCAGAAGGATCAGGCTGAATGTTTTGTTCATGTCTATGGCTATCTTCTCTCTGCTCTTCTTCTATTCTTTGCCAGATGGTTGTGTCAGGACTTGTTGAACCATGTTCATGAATTATGGTGTTAGGATATAAGTTTTCTTGAGTTTCATCTACTTTATTTGTTGTTTCGAAGTCTTCTAATGATTCCTGCGAAATTTCGGATTCATTGTTAATATTTTCGTCAGTCTGATTGTTACTTTCGTTGTTCTGAGTGTTCGTAGAATCAATTATTTCTTCAGTTTCGAAAAATCTAAGCCTTTGTCTTGGTGAAGTTATGCTCTCATTACTTGAATCGCTTCCAATTCTTATTCTCTTCTTGAATCTATTGCGTTCCGGACTACTATCCTCTTCTAACATGAATAATTTTTTTATGTCTATAGCGTGAACGTCTGCACTAATAAGTTCTCCTATTTCTGTTTTAGACAACTCTTCAGGCGCAATGTTACGAGATAATGCATCAGCGTTTGCGTTTACCAAGCCCGGCTTATAAACGACCCTATAGTCAAAATCCTGCATATTTAATCGCCATCTAACTACTCTTGAATTTGGAGAAGAAATCGAATTGAGCCATGTTAATGGTCTATGATCTGTGACTAAGGTGAATTTTCTCCCATATATGTATGGGCGAAAACATTGAACTGAATATATAATAGCTAACATTTCTTTCTCGATAGTGGAGTGATTTCTTCTGGCTTTATTCAATACTCTAGATATGTAAGCGATAGGAAGATCCTTACCAATGTCACCTTGACTGAGGATTCCGGCTATGCCGACATTACTTGCGTCTGTGGTTATTATGAACTCTTTAGTGAAATCTGGGTACTGTAAGATGGGAGATTCGCACAGAATATCTCTCAACTCAGTAAAAGCTTGATTCTGATCATCACCCCAATTGAATTTAACGTCTTCATGTAAGAGAATAGTCAGTGGTTTTAAAATTTTTGCGTATTTAGGAATGAAACGTCTGTAGCATTCTGTCAGTCCAAGAAATTGTCGAATGTTCTTCTGATTAGTGGGTCTAGGAAAATTTTTAACAGCTTCTAATTTTTTTGGATCAGGTTGAACACCATCAGTTGATATAATATGACCTAAATAATTGATAGATTTGCAAAGAAAATGACATTTATCAGGCTCGAGTTGTAATCCTGCTTTTCTAAGTCTTTCTGATAATCTGCTAAATTTTTCTACGTGTTCTTCTAATGTTTCGGAATATAATACTATGTCATCCATGTAAACAAAAATTTCTTTTCCTTGAAGTCCTATTAAAACTTTATCCATCATTCGTTGGAATGTTGGTGTAGCATTTTTAAGCCCAAATGGCATTCTAGTAAATTCATAATGTTGATACGGAGTTGAAAAGGCTGTTTTGTGAATATCATCTGGATGAATAGGTATTTGATGAAATCCGCTTGCTAAATCGAAAGTAGAAAAATATTTTTCGTTTCCTAATTGATCTAAAATTTCGCTAATGTTGGGGAGTGGATATGCATCCCCTATAGTCTTTTCGTTTAGGCTTCTGTAGTCTATTACCATTCTCATTCGTTTGTTCCCCTGTGAATCTTCCTTTTTTGGAACGACCCACATAGGTGAGCTGTATGGAGATTCAGAAGGGCGTATTATTCCCCTTTCTTCTAATGCCGCGCATTGCTTTAAAATTTCGTCTTTATGTTTTGGAGGAAATCGGTATTGTCTTTTAAAAACTGGAGCGTCATCTACTGTATTAATTCGGTGAAAAATAGAATTTGTACAACCGAGGGGTTCATCTTTCAATACGAACAGGTCCTGGTTATTTTCAATAAGATTATTTAGTACTTGTCTTTCTTCGATTGAAATTTCGTCGGTATGAATTGATTCTTTTATGATATTAGCTCTTTCTGGGCTCAATTTGTCAGCTCTGATTGTGTTGATATTAGTTGTATTTGTGAATGAATAGCATTGTAATGGTTCCGATGATAAATGATTGATTGTTGCCGCGTTTGGGCTTTGATCAAGTATATAATTAATTCTAGTGACCTTAGAGTTTTTCTCGTAAGGTAAAAGAAAGTTGGAGTCTACGTTCGACTGCCTATTAAGTAGTGCCTCGTTAGTGAGTTCTTTGTGTATTAAGTTTTTATTGGTATCATCGGAAATATTTTGTGCATTCTCATCATCATTTTCAGTTTTCGCGTTGAGCCAGCTGCATTGACCCATTTTGACAATTGGTGTTGGGATATGAATATCCTGATCTGACTTGTTGTGAGCTCGAATATAAGTATAACCTCCGAAATTTGCTCCTAACCTCCAGTTAAAGTAATTTCTTCTGAAATGTGGAAATCTGGTATAATACCGGCCTTTAGTGAATCTTGGGTTAATCTAATTAGAAAGGTGCGAGTAGAGTGTTTTGATACTAGTTGATGTTCGTCATAATGAATTTCAATGACTACGTCTTTGAATGAAAAAGTTCGATGTTCATAAGAAAGTGTTGCTTTATATTGATCGAAAAAGTTGGCACCGATTATCCCTCCATAAATAATAGGAAAGTCATCTTTTACTACGTGAAATTTTACAGGATAATTACGAATTCGAAGGACTGTACTTCCTATTATAGCCGTGCGGCTGTCTGTAATTCCTGTTAAATAAATTATATCGCTATGATCGATAATTTGATTTGAATTTAATGTCTTCGATTTTATCAAATTTACTTAGGCTCCACTGTCTATCATTATCATAGTGGAAGTACATAATTCGTTTGAGTTGAGAGTAAAAGATGGGATTTTAGATTCTTGTAAATTTATTGACGCGACGTTGACGGGTTTGGTTGCAGTGGTTGCTGATTCATTTGGGCACTCTGTTGTGCTTGTCTCGGGTGATTGTTCAACGGGATTTCGCTCGTTGCATTCCCCAGGGACCCATTGGAATTCACCTCGGGGCAAGATTCGTTTTTTGATGCAATGATAGACTCTCTTTTCGACCAAATGTTACGTAAATTTCGGCATTCACTTAGGTCGTGACCCCGACGGCGACCGTATTCACAAAATTTATTTGGATCATAATCAGCTGAAGTACTTCGGCCTGTTGGCTGATTAGGATTATCATTCGAATTAATTTGATTATTATTACCGTTGTGAGCGTATTGACGATTGTTATTATAGTTGGAATTTCCGAAATTCTGATTTGGGATGGAATTCTGATTATGATTACCTCGGGAAAAATTGCGATTATTTGGATTAAAGATCCTATTAGCATTGCCCCCATTAAAATAATTTCTTGGGTAATTATTCCGATAGGGATTATGAGGGTGATTATTATTGTTGTTTCGATTCTGATAATTAGAATTATTTGAACTACATTGCAAATTTCGAGGAATATTTTCTGGGACTTGAGAATTTCCGTTATGATTATTAGGGTTGCTTTGTGATTGGGAATTCGAGACATTAGAACTGTTAGTGCCTTGCGGTGGCTGACGCTTTTTCGAACGATTAAAGTTACTTGATTCTGAATTTTCAAAGTTTTGAGGAAACTCTAATGTTTGGGCGATTCCAATAAATCTAGCAGAATCACCAAATCTTTGTAGATCTAGTTGAGCAGTTTTATAGACTTCAGTGGCAGCCTTATAAGCTTGAGATAATGTATTGTGAGGCTTAGCTAGACATTGAATTCTCAGAGTAGGCGGTATCCATTCATGAATGAATTAATAGCATCATTTTCTATTCTTAGTGCATCTAATTGGGTGAAACCTGGTCTTTCGCGAATTTCAGCGTTAATAATATCAAGATAAAGTGTTTGAAAACGATTTACATAGCTAGCAACATGCTCATTAGCCTCTATCATTATGCCTTGCAGAGCAGCTTTGTATTGGTTAGCAGTACACAATGGATCGAAGAGAACACGCAATTTAGACTCTAGATCAGAAATCGATAGATATTCCATATTTTCTACAGCAATTCTAGCTATTCCCTCAAATTTTGAACGTAATAATGCCAAAAATATTGGCATTGCCTGATCACTCATCATAGCACAAGCCCTCTCACGAATTATAATAAATTGAGAAACCGACATATTGTTTCCATTAAATTTGGCACATAATATAAAGCGTCTTTAACTGAAATATGAGGTATGTGACACTCTGTACGAGGGATTCTGAAATTTTCTGGACCGCTATATTCGTCGCGGTTCACATTAGCATCTGGCATTCGTTTAACGTTATTTAACTCATCTCTTATTTTTGTGATTTCAGATGTTAGGACCCTCATCATTTCCTCAACCGAATTAGGCGTTTGTCTAGGATCTCCTGACTGTGGATTACTAGTGTTTGGCGAATCGTGACATTCTTGATTTTCATCGCGTGGTGGACTATTTGAATTTTTATGAGTGTTACTTTGCAATTCACAGTCTTGATTGTGGACTGTGTGATTCTTGGATAAGTTTAGCTTGTTCGTCTATAAGTTTTAATTTTTCCGCCAATTGTTCATTAAGAATTCGCGCTTCTTCGAGAGTTGGAGAGTCCATGATGGAGTTTCAAAATGAAAATAAATTGAGAAAACAAATAAAAATAAAATAATATAAAAAACAATTATATGTACTTGAATTGTTTCAAGATTCAAGAGAAATGAATTTTAAAAAAATTGAATTCAAACTGATTTTATGTAGTTAAGTTAATTGAGAAAAGAAAAAAAATTAAATGAATTTATGTGTAAAATGTGTAATTGAAGTAATACAAGAAATTAGAAAAATGAAATTAATTTAATGTTCATGGTACAACTAACGCCTCCAGGTGATATGTAATTATTGAATATTCATAAGTAAAAACTTTCAAATCAAGTAAAATGAAAAATTCAAGAATAAGTCACAATGAAGATTTGAGTATATTGAAATTTTTCAATTGGAGCGAATGTAATGAGCACTTATTTGAGACGTTTGTAATGAAACTTTCATTTACCTCGCATTGAGCATTATTTTGTTATGCAAAAATTGCTAATGTGTGGTTAATTTAATCGTAAAAAAAAAATTGAAAACTAAAATCGTAGCGGTAACACGATTAGAACGACATTTCTGATAACCGCACACTTAGCACCATTTTGTTATACAAAATTGCTGAAGTGTGGCAAATTTAATTGCAGTGAAAAAAAAAATAAAAAATGTTCAACAACGAAAATCGTGGCGATAACACGGTTAGAACGATACTCTTTAGTACCCCACACTTAGCACCATTTTGTTATACAAAATTGCAAAAGTGTGGCAAACTAATTTGTAGAAAAAAAAACTTGATAGTGTGAAAAAAAACAAGAGTGAAACGGATTTCCTAATTACCCCACACTTAGCACCATTTTGTTACGTATAAGAATTGACTCGAGATGATTTCTTCCGAGAAAAATCCCCAAAATATAATTCACTTCCGATTAATTCCCATTTACGTTGAAGTTTCTCTACTTTTTGGAATATCAATCGACTTCCGGGGCTAGAGAGTCAGAAAATTTCGTTACTCATCGTGTTACTGATGTCCAGAGCACGTTGGTCTTCCTTTCGCAATCTTTAGGTGGTATAGTCACTGCACGATGTTTGTTCTTTAATGCCTTCTTAATTAATCCGAATTCCTGTGTTCACTTTGATGTCACTGTATTTATTTGCCTTGATTTCACCTTCACTATAATAATTATTTGAATAAATTTAAAGTTAATTTACGGAAACCGAGTTTCTTTTAATTAATCAATTATTTTCTCCTTTTCAGAGCCTTAAAAATTTAACCTGGTCAACACCGCAGTTAACGGTGCGGTTGACTACTCATTCCTAAATTAAACTATTCCAACCTAAGATTATTACCTGGTCAACACCGCAGATAACGGTGCGGTTGACTACTCTTTCCTCTCTCAACCTATTCGGCCTCAAATATTACCTGGTCAACACCGCAGATAACGGTGCGGTTGACCATTCGATAAAAACCCGATCAACACCTCAGATAACGGTGCGGTTGATCACTCTCTTCTTTTAACCCAAATAGAATAAAATATATGAAACTCGTTTTTCCTGATTAGAATAAAATCAAATCGTCTATATAAATATGTCAGGTCGTCAGCGTCTCATGATAGAGTCGAAGGTGAAATTTTAAATTAAAGTGTGATCATTTTTCGTGAATTTATAATTATTATAAATCCATATAATTATATGGATAGTGATATATATAGTGAAGGTGAAATCAAGGCAAATAAATACAGTGACATCAAAGTGAACACAAGAATTCGGATCAATTAAGAAGGCATTAAAGAACAAACATCGTGCAGTGACTATACTACCTGTGACGGAATCGAGTTCTTGTCACACAGCTCTGGTGCTGGAGAAGAGTCCCACATTGGGATGTAACTGAATTTTCAGAAATGATGGCAAATGAAGGTTGCTGGAGGTGGTTCTGGCAACAGTGCTGGCTCTGGTCTCTGGAACGGTCCCAGGACTGGCCCGGGACTAGTTTGTGACGGAATCGAGTTCTTGTCACACAGCTCTGGTGCTGGAGAAGAGTCCCACATTGGGATGTAACTGAATTTTCAGAAATGATGGCAAATGAAGGTTGCTGGAGGTGGTTCTGGCAACAGTGCTGGCTCTGGTCTCCGGAACGGTCCCAGGACTGGCCCGGGACTAGTTTGTGACGGAATCGAGTTCTTGTCACACAGCTCTGGTGCTGGAGAAGAGTCCCCCATTGGGATGTAACTGAATTTTTTTTTTTTTTTTTCGCAAAGATTGCGAAAGGAAGACCAACGTGCTCTGGACATCAGTAACACGGTGAGTAACGAAATTTTCTGACTCTCTAGCCCCGGAAGTCGATTGATATTCCAAAAAGTAGAGAAACTTCAACGTAAATGGGAATTAATCGGGAGTGAATTATATTTTGGGGATTTTTTTCGGAAGAAATCATCTCGAGTCAATTCTTATACGTAACATGGTAAAGCACTGTAATCATGAAGCAAAAAAAAAATTAAAACACGAAACAATATTTAAAAAAAAAAAAACTACAAAACAACTTTTTCATAAAAAAAAAATAAAACAAAAGACAAGAAAAAAAAAGAACAATAACCTCTCAGCGAGAAGTCTTAAACAAAAGACTTAACGTAACGCGATTAAATCATTAAAAGAAAAAAAAATGAATAATTGAAAAAATCGGAGTTTTTTTTCAGTTTCAAATTCAATTTTTGAACAGTTATTATTACTATCGTGATTACAATCGTGAACCAGCTGCGTTGTTGGCTGTTATACTATCACATGATTTAGTATCATGGACCATTCGACAGAAAAATAATTAGTGAGGTGTCCATCTATTGAACCGATTTTGGTGCTGTCCATCTATTGGGTGAGTTCCGCTACTTCAAGGAACTTCAAGGAATTGCAAGGAACTTCAAGGGATTTCAAGGGAATTCATAATATTTTAAAGACTTCACAAAAATGTTATAAATTTCCAAATTATGTTTCGACCTCGAAAAAAAACTATAATGAAAGAGAACACTGAAATTATTCTTCATCGTAGGGTATTTCAGAGTGAGATGGCCACCTTTTTTCAGAGGCGCATACTGCTCATATAGCAATGTTATTTAAATTGCAAAAAATTGTATTTAAGGTACGCTGGTGGAAAATTTTTCACATTAATAATAAAACGCTACTATTACATTATTAAAAAAGTAGCAATTGTTCATCTCACCCATAGTATTCGGGTGAAATGACCACTTTCAGTTTATTCTGAGTAAAGTGGTTCTACAAAAATTTGTTACTGACATGTTTTTTAGCGAATTGAATTTTCTACAAAAAATGTCCTATGATGAATTTCGGTCAAATCACTCGGTAACGAGATCCTCACCAACCACTCTACTAAGAATAAACTGAAAGCGGCCATCTCTCCCGTTTCGCGTGAAAATATTGAACCCAGTATTGTGTAAATAAAAAATAAAAATTTTAAGAAATAAACCAGTGTAGTGTGTTCGGAAAGTCTTCAATCGACAAGACTCTTAGTTGGAAACGTAGAAAAAAATGTTGTTCACTAGAAGCTGTTGTTGCGAAGAGTGCAGAAAAATTTTATGGGGCTCCAACATTGGCAGCTGTCAGCTTAAGGGCTTTGTTGACAGGAGAATTTAGTTCTACATATTCTACATGAGTGGTCATAATTGACCATGAAAAAAAAGTAGATTTTTCCCCGGGTGGCCATCTCACCCGGAATTACCTTATGCTCCTTAATTTAATTTTTCTTCAATATTTTTTTAATGAATCCGGAAGGTTATGCAAACTCCAACTTAACTCCAACTTGACGGGCAATGGAACCCTATTAAAAACGCTGAAAAGAAATTCCATTTAGTTTTGTACGGCATAATTAATTTCTAAAAATTTAAAGTCTTAGATTATAAATAACATTATTGGTAATGACCTGAGACTTTAAGTTTTTAGAAATTAATTACGATGTACAAAATTAATTAGAATCCTTTTTCAGCGCTTTTGATAGGGTTCCATTGCCCGTTAAGAAGTGAGTAACGTAAAATTTGGAATAAAAATGAACGATAATTATTGAATTTTCAGATGGAATATGAAAATTATGTTGAGAAGAACAGTTACTTCAGCTAGGGACTTTGAAGTTCATCCTTGTTTTTATAATGATGGCTAATGACATTTTAACAATGATTTTTCATGTTTTTTTAAATGATTTTTCATGAATTTTCATATTTTAGAATTTTTCAGAATTTTTTCCTAATTTTTACGACTTTTAAAACGTAAACAATACGAAAATAAAACGGTAGGTTAGTCATACTATGAAATTTGCCAAAATTCTCTTCACACCTTGATCTAAAACAAGAAAAAAATCCGTAAAAACCTAAAAAAAAAATTACTCTTAACATCACCTTGAACTTTTAACGTTATCCAATGAACTACAAAGTTTTTTTATAAACAAAAACTACAGACTTTCAGGATGAAAGTGGAAAACACAACGAAATTACTATGTCTCACCTGTTCCAACCCTTCAGTTCCTTTTCCTCCTCCTGGCCGTACGCACTTTCTCAAAATTTTGGGAAAGAAATAGTCACACTTCTGACCTCAAAAATGCCGAAAAAAAGCAAATTCTCCAAAAATTGAAAAAAAAATTTCTGGTATATGTTTCTCGACGAAAATTTCCTCAGCTTTCCGATGGAATCATTGAAAAGATCCGTCTCCAATATTTTCATTCATTTAAAGTTTTTTTCATATTATATGCATAAAAACTTAAATGTGTCCATTTTACCCCTTATGTTTTGTATTACCTCACTTTTTCCTAGTGAATGTCTGTAGGAAATTTCCTGCGATTGGATATTGAAATTTTCTAGTGAAGAGAGAAATATTTATGAGCGTTGTGCTTTTTGTGCTCATCCTTCTCACTTCACCAGTGTCCATGAAAAATATCCCAATATCATAAAGAGTTACAGACATTCGCGAAAGTGGTGATGAAGGGCTACCAAGACTCTGTGGACTGTGTGAAGGGCTTCTATTGGAGGTTTCATGAACTTGGACACCACTGCTGTTTTTAAGAGTTCCTGCACAATCTAGCCCGTCACTGGGATGCTTCGGATTTGTACTGTACTTGGATTCTAATTAACTCCTGCCTCGGTTCCTATTGTCCTCTAGCAGTCCGGCTCTGGATCTTCTGCCTTATTTTCTCAACATTATCAGTTTGGGGGTCTCAAATGGGATTAATTTTATCAGGGTTACCAGCTAACTGTGGATAATCTTTGATGATCATCAATCAGCAATTGAGTCAGGAGCACATCGCTGTTAACATTGATTGCAGGATCAGAAACAGCTAATACTGATTGTGCCCATGACTTCTCTGTTATCTGAGGGCACTGGATCTCCTTCTTTTGCTCTTCAATGTGATATGATAGTTAAGACTAGCAAATACCTCCACTTTCTCCGTCATCTTGGGAAATAACTTTGTTGCATGAACTGTGAGTGGTGTCAATCTCAGCTAGAAATTCTGCACTATATGAGAATATTTGATTGGATTGAAGACGAGGGAGACACTGTTACCGGAACTTGAAGAGGAACGCTTAGCATGATATTTTTCGAATTCTTCGTCCCAACGTGAATCCATTAGGAGCCTGTGGTCCCTGAGGAAGCTTACATGCACCGCGAGTAGTGTTGATACCTTTCAAAGGATGAGCGAGTGCTGAAGATGATGTGGAGATTATTCTCTCAGCTCTCGAACTAAGTCTATGTCTTGAATTTGATTCAGTATCTTCTGGATATTGTTTTGGGTGTTGGAACGGCTTCAGAAATCAATGCAGGTGCAAGTCGATTGATATGCGATACGAGTGCTCGGAGGAGGATGCGGAATGATCGGGCTTGATTGTGAAAGCGTCCTTTCAAGTCTTTGTTGCGATCGTTTCATGTCATTTTAATAAGGTTTTGGTGGTGTTGATGGTGGTGTATAGAGAGAAAAGCACTGGCGTATCAATGCGGTGAGTTTCTGAGAATGCTGGAGATTTCCCATCAACATAGGATTTTGCAACACCTAGAGTGTGTTCTAGGTTGGTTGCGACTCTCTCTCTCTCTCTCTTCCTGCGTATGCGTGTAGATTTTATAGCAAATTTACTTGGTACATTTGCCAAGAACCTCTTTCAGCGTTTCTGCACTCGATCAGTAGGAGTTGAGCGAGGGATTCCGCACTGATACACCGGAACACTCGTGCTTTTCCAAGACGGTCATTTGCGGTGAAACAGTTGTTGGAGTCCACGCAGTGGGAGTTAAACAGTAAGAAGCGGTGGCGTTCTGACCCAGGTTTTGGCGGCCAAATGAAGAATGCTACCGTTTTGCAACGGTATCTATGAGCAAAACGTCATCTGCTCCTAGATAATTATCTCCAGTTGGATTAAGCAATTTCGAAGCCGAGTATTACTTATCACCTTCAATGAGGATATCATCTAGGAGTCTGCTTGTGATGTTCCCATTGCCTACTGTAAATGCTGCGATACAAAATGAGGCAATAGCTGTACATTGGGTATTAGCTGTGGCTGGGAAACGTTTCTTATCCCGTTGATGAAACGAAGCAGACTGGTGGAGCAAAACTTTTTCCACACCTGTTCGTAATTCATTACCCGCTGACAGCTCCTTGATTGGGAATCTGCGTTGGATCTGGGTAATCAGGATCATTAATTATTCAATCGTTCATTCACTTGTAGCAGGAGAAATATTAATCATGCGGCAACATGATGATTGGACTAGAATACTTACAGTGTTTGCCTTCATTTGTTCAGGGTCTTGACCTCCATTGTCAGTTTCATCAGTTGGCGCTGAGAATTTCAACTGAGATGATACAAGTTCTTCCATCATTCTCCACCTGAACTCTGGCATATCATCAGCACTGAAATTGAACGCTGCATTCCTTGATAAATATTCAGCATAAGTACATGCAAAAACCCCGCAGTCAACAATATTGTTCTGTCGAGGAATATTCTGGAATGAATGGAAAATGCGGATTATATAGAAATGTAGTCATGAGTTAGTTACGAAAATGAAAAGTACGTACAGAGGCATGAATCATAGTCCACTCGGAGATATTAAGCTGCTGACCTATTTTGGCCTCATGTTCAGACTGTAGCTATTGAAATATTTTCTACGCAGAAAGATTTTTTTTTCATGGAAATCATTTATATTATTTATTGCGTATTTCTCTCATTCGAACAGTATAAGCAACTTACATTCATAAAATGTAAAAATCATACATAAAATGTGATTGAATACTGTTTAGTATCAACTCTGCACAAGCACCAATGGTTAATTATATGTACTGGGATTACTATCTGTTTGTCGAATATATTGTCCTGCAATTAAATAATGTTACTTTATAAGTCATCAGAAGGGTCTTTTGACGATTGTGTGGCCCATATCACGATGCAAATCCAAGTGATGTAATCATAATCGTCAGAAATTCCCTCTCCGACGGGTAACGTACATAGTTTCGCTCCACGCACCATAAAACCCCCTTTTTGCACATAATCAAGTAATACACGGTAATTACTAATTAATCAGATTTCCGGGTGGCATTGCAACTTAAAATCCACAATCGCAAGAAGTGTGACGTAAAATTTCGTAAAAAACATTAATGAAAATCATTATATTTCACTCGCTTTATAATCACGATTGACAGGATCAATTCTAGACTTCATCAATAATTGAGAGATTTCTATGCGGAAAAATTCCGATGGAAATGTTTGCTTTCACCATTCAATGAAAAGGTAGAGGAGTAAGATCAAGTTCGGAATTGTATGTACTGTGACAACCAAACGATGATGTTCGGGACAACCTATCAAAAGACGAACTTTATCTATTACAGAAATCTTCTGGAGAGAGGATCTAGGAACATCTTCGAAGGGATGGCAATCTCAAGAATGTATTATGAGCGAAATAGGATCCCTATGACCTGAACTATGGATTTATTGTATTCGTTTTCTTACATTTTTGGTCCACCTTTTCACCGCTTGATAAGGATCAACGAGTGATGAATCAAGCCTATCGGGCTTTTCCATCAGATAGGTATTGTACGAGAACCATGAACTTCTACTTCGCTGAGCAATGAGACCAAGATACTTGTTGATGATCTAGAGGCGAGAAACAAGGACTTTATGATTTTTCCACCCTTAGAAACCGCAAACATTGTTGGAAACTTTAATACTTACACGATCATTGAGCCACTCCAATGGCAACAGTCTCCTAATGTCTTCGACAAACAGATCTTCAATATTTCCAGAAATTAATGTATCTGAGGGCTTCGCCAACCAGGCCTATATTGCACAAGGAAAAACAAGATGAGACCAACCAGGATCTTTGTTTTCTCCTAATATTCTAGACTATTGATTATTCACGAATTTTAACATACATTTTTAGTGCACAGAGAAATAGATTTTATTTTTTGAGAAATGACGACTTTTCCAAGTATTTGTAAAAATGAAAGAACATACATAAGAATATTTTCTCATGTAGTAAAAATTACTGTGACGCTTGGGATGGATCAATGAAGAGCCTTCTAATGTTCTTCACTTTCTTGAATACTGAACAAAAACAATTTTCTTCTGAACTAAACGTTTAGCCAAATGATTCTGATCATGAAAAAATGAAAATTCATTGTGGAGCGCAGCGAATTTCTCATAGGAGTATCAGTCTAGGATTAAACTATCTAGATCAGATATAGGATTGCTGTCCTTGCTAAGGAGCTCCTTAAACGGTTTTACGTACATACCTTTACCATAGGAGAAACAGGTGTGTTCATATAGGGATCACAATCCTATTTCAAAAGATTAGACTGTTCAGAAGATGGATTCGGAGAAGTTGAGTTAGCATCACCATTATCTGCTGATGGTAATTGTTTTTCTGGATTGGAGAAAGACTGTGAATGATTGTCGGCTGAATACTCTTCTTGTTCCGGTAGCTCTTCATCCCAATCGCTGGTAGTTTGAAACTATAGAATAATTTTGAATACATGTAAAAAACAAAAGTATGTGATCTGGTACAGATCGTATTGTACGCAACTTATGTGCAATTGGTCATGAACAATATCCAAGAAATTTGGAATTAACATTACTCATGTTCACATCTCGTATGGATAAAAGCTCATGCTCAAAAATATCACACTAATGCTGATTACAAGTCTCTTACCCTTGGTTTATTAAAAACAGCTGCTTCGCTGTCATCAATATCCATGGAGCCATGTAATGATTTGGGTCTTTGATGATCTGTCTCACTGCTGATCGGTGTGTCCCCTGCTAATGGTGATGCTAGCTCGTCATCACTTTGTTCTTCATTGAGAGCCTGACAATTAATATAGATTAGAAGAAGTGAGGAGGCTGTACATTAAATTTCATCACTATATTTCCGTAAATTGAGGATACTATTGGACATATAAATCAAACCGTTCAACATAGGATTTTTGCTATTATTCTATTGCAAAGCCGAGCTGATTTTCGACGGTAGACATGATAGAATTTCATTTCACGAATTTAATTCGATTTGCCGAAAATTGAATTGTGAGTTCTCCTGAATATCATGATTCTACAGCTTTTGTGAGATTGATCAGCTTTCATTTAAAATAGCGCACGAATTTCCTTACGAGATAACATTGATCTAATGTACACTGATGAACTTCCGCGAGAGCTTTCTGCACAGAGAGAGAATGAGCTTAAAGAATTCATTTCAATGAGCTTAAAATTGAATAAAATCTTATAGCTACTATGAAAATCTGAGAGGTCAAGTTCACCGCCAATAATCGCTTTACCCTACCATGTTACTCGATTCTCAGTATCCATTAAGTACCTGCGAGGCTCCAAATAATGACTTCCGGACCGGTCCCATGTCAGCACCTTGAAGTAATTCATCGGGAAAATTACGAGGAAATTCATCGGATAATTCATCGACCCTGAACTGATGTCATCAGCAGCGAATATCCTGCACCCGTCATCCCCATCGGGTAAATTCTCAGCAACTATCTCTCTCTCGTAATCTTCCAGAATACGTTTCTCTACTTTTTCGCAACACTTCCTCCATATATCCGGAGTGATCGTCGCAAGTGCTTGTTCCCAGATAAGGTTTGTCCATTCTTTTGAAGAATTTCCTCCCTCACCGACATGAGCATCGAAATAGCGTTTAGCGAGACCCCAAACTAACTCGATGGGATTGTAGAAGTAATGATAAGAGGGTAAACGTAGAATTTCGTGTGGAGTAGTAGAAGATACTAATTCGTCAATTTCAAATTTTGGAGGAGGTTTGAGAACAGTACATAAAGCAGACAGTTGTGTCTTCAGCATCTTTGGGTCACAAGTAATGCCGTGATTATTGAATAGTCAGGCTATCAACTCCGATTTTCTCCAACTTGTCGTTGGTCGTTTCACTACCTATAATAGAAATTCACACAGGGCTTAAACATCGAGCAGACGAGAATGATGACATATTTAAGATACAAATCACAAGAGTATTACATTCAAGGAGCTCTACTTGAAAGTCCAAAGAGCATGCGACAAATATTACTGTTCTGAGATATGACAAATACACACTCACCTAATATTACTCTCCGAGCTGATAATGTATCTAATTCATGAAACTGAATTCTAGACAAGTTTTGTTAGATTTAGGAACATATTTGTTAGTCACATTGTATAGATTAAGAATGGATTAATGTACTTGAAAGAATCGCGTGAAACGGCTAGCGATCAAGGCGATTCAATTCCAAGATTTTCGATTCTCTCATGTACGTACGAAAATTGTATAGTTTAATTTAATGATGTTATTTTTCAATAATTGGAAGATTTCATATTAGTAGATGGACAAATATATCAGGTTAATTACAATTGCTGAACAGTTATTACTTACTAATGATTAGTTCCACAAAGTTGTACACTGTACTGTAAGCTTTTATTACGAGCCATACATCGAGGGCTTAAAAGCAGAAGGTCGTATGGGGCAAAATGGCCATTCCTTCGGCAGAAGGTCGTATGTCCTACACATACGACCTTCTGCCTTCAGAGAAGTATCAAATAATTCCATTGAAATGCTGAGAAAATTTTAGGTGGAAAACACGTGTCGAAGTTTTTTTTTCTCAATTTTAGCAAAACTTCACTTTTTTGGCCGAGTTTTGAAGGGGTTTCTCTTCTGTAAATTGAGAAAATTCACTTTTCCGGTGATATCTCCGGTTCTGTTAGTCGCACCGATTTGGGGTTGGTCTCAAATGAAAAGTGAGCTCATGTCCCTTTAATTTATGTGGTTTAAACTTTTTTTAGAACAATTTTTCAAATGCTTATTGGTCATTTTCTGAAAATCAGTTTTTGCCCTATAAGTTTTTGAAAAATTGATAATTTTTCTTCTTCAAACACACGAATTCATAGGAAATGAGCTCATATTTCATTCAAGAACTGCCTCAGGTCGCTACGCTCAATAGAACCAGAGATATTTCCGAAAACCTGAATTTTTTCAAAAACCGAATCATGACAAAAAAATGCAATTTTTGAAAAATTAAAAAAAAACCTTCTTACATATGATTTCCATCTGAAATTTCCTCACTTTCCAATGGAACCATCAGAAACAATCTATCTCCAATATTAACATCTATTTCGAGCAAATTTCGTAGTATAAAATAAATATAGTATAAAAGGTCGTATATGCATGAAATTCTCAAGAAAAAAGTATTCTTAGGGAAAAAATCTTAAAGGCACGACTTTCTCTATTCATTCCCTACATTTTTTTCGCATAATTTTTTTTCTCTTTTTTCCAGACAGAAGGTCGTATTCGCCAAATCACGATAAAAGTGGTTGTCTGCTAATCCGAAACACTCAAATCGTGGAGAAACAAAAAAAATGAAAAACAGGTGGACATACGACCTTATCATGTTTTTCAGGACGTGGACCGATTTTTGGCCCATACGACCTTGTGCTTTTAGACCCTCGATGGACATTCAGCGAAAAAATTGAGGGAGCAGAAATTTTTCACATTTTTCTAGTGATTTCCAAAAGGGTGTAGTTACACCCTTTTGTAACCCTCTTGGTGTAGTTACACCATTTTGCCAAAATGAAGGTTTGGCGGTGAAATTTACATGATATTCATTGTGTAAATATACATTTAATGTATTAAGTATAAAAAAATATTATTTTCCGACATATGCCAAAATGAAGGTTCGGCGGTGAAATTTATATGATATTCATTGTGTAAATATACATTTAATGTATTAAGTATAAAAAAATATTATTATTTTTTTTTTCAAAATTCAGTGTAAAGGGTTACCGAAAAGGGTTTGTGTCTGATCATTCTTCGCAAAGTCTTGCGAACAATGATCAGACCCAGAAAAACAAATTCATAAGCTTAAAGTCTCCAGTTTTGGAGTCTCAAAATTATTTTCTTTTGCATCATTCATGGCACAAAAAATATTTTCACTTTTGAAAACATTCGCAGAATTCAGCTCAATTTTTGAAGAAAATTGAAAGACTTTTCTTGTGTACTTTTTGAAACCGATTTGTAAAATGAAAAGAAAATTCGTTTAACACACCATCCCGTGAGCCTCATTAAACCGACCATCCATTCGCTGTACGATCTGCAGTTCATGAAATATCCATGATCAAAGTCAAAAAAGTTTGTTTTCATTCAATTTTCGCATTGTGATAATTCCAAAACAAACGGTAGTACAGAAAAAGAAAGTAAAGCTACGAAGACTTCGTAGACTGGCTAGGCGGCCCGGGCGAGAGTTTGATGGAGAATTTCTTTTCCCTTGAAAGGCTTTAAGCTTTAGGAATCATTTTTTTCTCGATCCGATCAGTTTTCGCAAAATCACTTCCCATTGAAAATTACTATAGCAAAAATGGGAAGAATTTCTGCTCCCTTAATTTTTCTGCTAAGTGTATCATTGGTGAATTATAGTATTATTATCTATGTAAGCATCATAATATGAATATTCCATCATTATGCCTTTACTTAGGCACCTGTCTGGAATGATACGGCGCATTGTCAATATTAATAACGAAGGGATGTTTGAAATTCGGTAGAAGTTGAGATTGCATCCAGTGAAAGAAAACATCTCCATCCATATCATGGTGATAATCTTCACCTGCTTTTGGTTTCTGTTTGCTGGGGAAGAACAAACCGGCAACCTCCACGAATCCCTCTTTACCCCCAGAGTGGACAATGATGTATCGCACTCCGGTCTGGAGACTTCTCGCAGAACAGCTCTCCTTCGACTCATCTTTCCAGTCCTTTGTTTTCCCAGGTCCATATTTGAACGTCCACGTTTCATCTTGCCACACGAACTGTTTTTTCCCTGCATCCAGAATTTCTTTGTACCGTCTCGAAAAGTGATGTCGACGTGACGTTATGTATGCTTCTCTAATCACATACTGATGCCCATTTCGAGTTATATAACTGAATCCTAGATCATGGAGAACTCTTCTCAAAGTTTCTCGTTTTCCTTTGAAATTGACGCCTTGTTCTCTAGTAAATTTGATAAAAGAAAATGTTGAACTCTCCCGCATTTCAGTAAGCCGTAGCGCTCTCTGTTTTCAGCGAAGGAGATAATCTTTAGAAGAAGACCTGAAGTGTACAGTGAATCTGAATTTTTTTAGAGTGAACGTTTCTGAGAAGAAATTTTGTTTATGAAGTTGAAAATAGAAAAAGATTGAGTATTTTTATATTTATCTTGAAAATTTTTTCTTCGAAATCTATACTCGAGGACAAAATGCCCATGCACATATTCGGAGGATTCCAAGGATATGAAAGTATTCTTTGAGGAGACCGAGACGACATTAGACTGTTTGGAGCGAAGAAACTCGAATGAATTTTCTTTCTGCAATGAACGAGCTCCCATTAATGAGCTAGTGAACTAGCACAATGGTCAAAGATCCATAATGACGATACATGTACTCCTGCTCACTTTCTTCGTGAGATGAATGGCTGCTAGTGTACGCGCAATGCATTTATGAAGAAGAGAAAAGAGTTAACAAATGATTTAGCAAATAGGTTTGCAGTGTGCTTGAAAATACAAACTGATAAAGTAAAGAAAAATTGCGGAGCTAATCACAAGAATTGTCAGATTGTTATAAATCCAAGTGTACAACTGTCATTTCAAAATGCAAATTCCAATCCGTATATATCAGGGTGTCATGAAGTGAACACTATTGAAACTTTTACCATTACACTGATGAGCTTCATCGACAGGAGTCCAACCGTTTCATACATGCTCCTTTAGTAAATGAGTCATTAGGGGAGCTTAAGTAGAGGAAAAGTTATAAGATTCGTTGCGCCAAACAAGACCTTGGGAGGAACTCTGTGCGTTTTGAGTTTGGTCAGAGTTGTGCACGCTGTACAGCTTCTTAGCGCTTATGGTCTAAGGAACTGAATAGTGTTTGCAAGCCTGACCAGTACATAAAACATGCAGAATTCTTCCTTTCCACTCTCCCGAAAAATGCTTACAGTTTTGGAGAATCCCGTATAGATGTGCTGATGTTTCGATGATTAACTTCAGCAAATGCTGGGAATATTCACGACTAATAATTACAGAATAATGATTAGAATTTCAATGTACCTTATTATAGAGAATATCCTGAAATGTCACCAATTGTCCTAATAAAGCAAGAGAAAGGATGTATAAGATAGAGTATAGATGACAAAAAGATGAAGAAATTATTTGCATGGCACGTACGTCGTGAAGCACAATCATACACAATCCGACGAATTTCATTTTTGACAGCTTCATCAACGTCTCGGTTAACCCTAGCACGTGGTCTTTCTTTGCCTGGTGTTAAAAAGTACAAGCCCCATCCCCTTTCCATACAACTTCTGTGACCTTCCCGACAGTAACATGAAGAGCGTCTGCTGTTCGTAATTTATTAGAGAGAGGATGGAAAAGCAGAAACTAACTGTGGAATGATATATGAGAATGAATCGTTAACAATTCCACACCCTCCCTAATGAGTTTCATGAAAATATAATTCACCAGATACACCGAATTATTGGTCTAGAATTAGCCTTGGTTAGTTTTTGGCAAATGTCATTGTTACAATCCCATCAATTTTATAGTTCAGATGAATAATTCGAACTTGAATCATCCTCATTCAAACAATCACCTAAGAAAATATATATGTATCAGAAACTACTAGTCGTGGAAGACAGAGTTTCGCTTACTTTATTCGCTAATTTTTCTACAAGTTTCATTCTCAGGATGTCTTAATGAAGTTTGTATAGTTTCTCGAGATATTTCAATCTGGAGTCTAGTGTAATATGGTTAATGAAAATGGACCATGAAAAGATCTCGTCTTTAGGCTCGTCACGTACCGAAAACAGTCGAAGGAATCGACTATGCCTCTCCCTGTACCACGTTATCAGCGCGACATGGGGAAAACTCAGAAGGAAACGTGTGAAGATTCTGAGTGACTGCCTAAAATTTCTCAGGACCAGGAAAATTTGTAATTGGATTATCGAGTTCTGTCTATTCAATAGGTCTACCACATTTTCAAGAAAAGTACCACAATTTTACGGCCTTAAGACCCTAACTTTTCTCCTCTCATCTTCCAACATTCATTGGGATCCACGTACGACAGGTGGACACTCATCCAAACAGTAATCATAGACTTGGTTACCTAACCCAGTAGATCCGTGGAACCATACACTGAGAAAAAAATACTGGTGAAAATAACCAAATATTGAAGCAAAAAAATAGTTAAATTTACAGAATTTTGTCTATTTAAACCGATTAACTGTTTGGATGAACAAAATTCGGTAAACTCGACTATTTTTTTAATTATTTAAAAAAAATGTTTGCTAGTGTTGCGTATAAGAATTGACTCGAGATGATTTATTCCGAGAGAAATCCCCAAAATATAATCCACTCCCGATTAATTCCCGTTTACGTTGAAGTTTCTCTACTTTTTGGAATATCAATCGACTTCCGGGGCTAGAGAGTCAGAAAATGTCGTTACTCACCGTGTTACTCTTTTCCAGGTCACGTTGATTCTCTTCTCGTAATCCTCAAGTAGTATAGTCACTGCACGATGTTTCTTCTTTATTGTTTTCTTAATTAATCCGAATTCTTTTGTTCACTTTTATGTCACTGTATTTATTTGCCTTGATTTTACCTTCACTATAATAATTATATGGATATAAATTCACGAAAAATGATCACACTTTAATTTAAAATTTCACGTTCGACTCTATCATGAGATGCTGACGAATTGACATATTTATATAGACGATTTGATTTTATTCTAATCAGGGAAAACGAGTTTCATATATTTTATTCTATTTGGGTTAAAAGGAGAGAGTGATCAACCGCACCGTTATCTGCGGTGTTGATCGGGTTTTTATCGAATGGTCAACCGTACCGTTATCTGCGGTGTTGACCAGGTAATATTTAAGGCCGAATAGGTTGAGGGAGGAAAGAGTAGTCAACCGCACCGTTATCTGCGGTGTTGACCAGGTAATATTTAAGGCCGAATAGGTTGAGTGAGGATAGAGTAGTCAGCCGCACCGTTATCTGCGGTGTTGACCAGGTAATAATCTTAGGTTGGAATAGTTTAATTTAGGAATGAGTAGTCAACCGCACCGTTAACTGCGGTGTTGACCAGGTTAAATTTTTAAGGCTCTGAAAAGGAGAAAATAATTGATTAATTAAAAGAAACTTGGTTTCCGTAAAATAACTTTAAATTTATTCAATTAATTAATTCAAAACTAGTACCGCGAGGCTTCGTCAGATCTCAGAATAAAGAGGCAAAATTATTCGTTTCGGTTTGATGCGGTTGCGAGAAAACGATTCACTTAATAATTGAAATCGAAATAAATTAAAGTTGATTCGAAAGTAAAAACTCTAATAATAAAAAAATTCTAAGTTGTGATTCAATAAAAATATTCTAAGTTCCGATTGACAGAAAAATTCTAAGTTCCGATTGAGTAAAAAGATTCTAAGTGTCGATTGTGTAAAAATATTCTAAGTCCCGATTCACTGAAAATATTCTAAGTCCAAACTGAGTAAAATTATTCTAAGTCCCGAGTGAGTCACCGCGACCGCGTCCGGAGGAGGACGTCTTTACCAGTTGAA
Organism: Aleiodes alternator; assembly: GCA_963921955.1. Taxonomy (NCBI): domain Eukaryota; kingdom Metazoa; phylum Arthropoda; class Insecta; order Hymenoptera; family Braconidae; genus Aleiodes; species Aleiodes alternator. The sequence goes on from OY998113.1 coordinate 6,306,198, forward strand.
GTTGAGCGATGAACTGACTGACTGAGCCTCGCGCATCTAGGTACATTAGGCTGGCCCAAAAAATAAAAACTTTTGATTTTTGCCGTTGCAATGTCTGAAACGGTTAGGTTATCGGGTAAGAAAACGGTGTGAATTTTTTCGAATTTTTCACAATGTTTTTTGAGACAGCATAAACGATTGAAAGTTTCACAAAAATATTTGACCCACTGGCAGTTCATGATTATGAGGTGTGGTGGAAAGTCAAATAATTTTATGGTGGCCCTGTGCCAGGTAGCCAGAGTTTGGGATTGGAGTAGGGATATTTTCCTGGAACGACCCAAAAACCTATCTCATTCCCCCACCTGAGTACCTGAGGCAAAGTCATGAAGAATATTTTCTGTAAACGGAAAATCTGTGATATGAGTATAAAAAAAATGAAGAAAAAGCTACAAAAATTGATCAGGACAGAAATACGCTATCTCGCTTGATCTCTGCAATATTGAAGGAAGAACGAGAAGAATCAAACCATTTTGTTCCACCTCGTCAGCAATATGATTTTTTCATCACTTCTTCCAAATATCTTGATGAATAATGGAGATACGCTTTTTTTGTTCTGATTCTTTATTGTAAAGATTTTTAAGAGTAACAAGAAAACATCCAAGCAAAACCAATAACCAAAATTGTAGTGAAAAGTTGAAATCGCGATTTTTTTTACATTTTTTTCAAGAATATTTTGGAAACTTAACGAGATAAAGAGAGATTTAACTTGAGATTTTACATGAGTTTTTTTGTAGGAGATTTCAAGAGCTACAACTACGGATTCAACTGTAATCGCTCTATCTAGCTTGGACGAGAAAAATGGATTTGTTTCTTGCTTTTACTGCTGAGTTAAACTTATCCATTCGTCATTTTTTCCCTCAAATATTTCAATAATTGATAGGAATAAACCTTTCTTGTCCTGATCTCTTTTTGTAGAATATTTCATTTGCTCTAAGAATGAAGAGAAACAAAATGGCTCTATATCGCTTGCTTTCCGAAATATTCTCAAAAAACGTTTTGAGCTTCAAAAAAATCAGAATAAAAATAAAAAATAGTCGGTCACCGGTGAAATAAGCACGAAAAAAATTGAAAAATATTGAATTTCGAGGTTAAGAGGAATGTTGGACAAATGAATAAATAGTAGAAGTCAATTTTCACATTTATTTTCTAAAATCGCGACGTTTCGCCTCCGATTAGAAGTTTTTCAGGCTCTTTAGATAAATATAAATTGTTATTATGAGATCCCCCCCGGACCGCACCCGGGCAGCAGTCTATCCCCACTCCAGTAGCGCCCCACCATCGTGATCGAACCTCCTTAAGGATAACTCAATTGTAAATAAGAGAAAATATGCAGTTACTGGGCTCAAGGCCCCTCCTCTTTTTTATTCCCGATCAATTTAGGATTTTTTGAAACAAAAATGAGACAACCGTTTCCGAGTTGAGAAACTCTCGGTAATCTTCTACATTCAATTGATATTTAATTGCACATTTTGTTCATGAGTGCAATAAATATATCATTTGGGGGAAAAATTATGTCGATGATTTGCAGTTTTCAACGCGGATCACGACAAAAAAAAATCGTTTGATCAGTACTCGAGTAATTAATTTTTTTTATCCTCAGCTTGCGCTCGAACCTAGGTTGCTCTGGTTCATCTTTCTTCTTTTTAGTCCGCGTGCTATTCTGGAACGGTTGGAGATAGATTTTTTTTTGATAGTTCTATGAAGAGCTGAAGGAGAATATGAAGTTTTCGTCACTTTTGGGTGCTAAAATCCTTTCATTTTTTAAAAAATTCATTTTTTTCATCAATGACGTTTCATTGATCATCTGAGATTCACGAAGATTCATTTCCCTATGACAGTCTCGCAAAGCCTCTAAGAGACTGTCGGAGATCGCAAAATTTGATCCCGGGAAATTAAGCGATTTTAATCACTCAAAATTCGTTGGAATGGTAAAAAAGTGTAGAATCTAATGATATAAATTTCTAATTAAAATTATGAAAAAACTTTTATTATTAAAAAAAAAAAATAGAAACCTGGAAAATTATTGATTGCCATAAAAGGCTTAGACCTTTTCGGAGAAAAGGTCAGGACACTGACCACCCGTCTCCGTTACAGTATATGGCGCCCCTATAAACACACTAAGCAATCCCTACACCTGACACTAGTGAAAAATTCAAAAACTTTCTTATGCTTTTTTCATTAACTTAAAATGGAGGAAAATAGTTCTTTCTTGGTACGATTACTGTAAGATAATGAAATACTCACTCAACGAAATTTGAAAGTCATTAGTCAATTTTGAAAGACCTTTAGGCCCTCTCAAAAACTAGTAATTTAGGCGAAAATCAGACTTTTTAATTTAGCAACAAATGGTCTGAAAATTTTTTAAAAATATTGTTTCCATTCTTTGGCAATTTGTGATCAGTTACCCAAAAAAGATTAATATTAATATGATCCATTCCCATAGAAAAAAAGGAATTGTGTTTTATCACCTCATGCATGTATAATTCCTCATAAGGAATTTGGAAGGCTTATGCAGCCATAAAAAACTTTTTGAAAAATTTGAAAAAATTCACATCGTCATTTGATCTAATAAGTAATTGATTTAAGATTTTGCAGCGACAAAATTCGAAAACTTTTATTTTTCGGCCAGCCTAAGGTACATGGACAATTCGGCGGCTTGAGCCGGTAGGGTGGGAGTACAATAAGTGGGGATGCGCTGTGAGTTTCTGGCGCAACTAGGTGGCTGTTGGTGACTGAACTGGTGGAGAGCGCCTTTCTTCTACCCTTGTGCTGTAGCCTGTCCATGCGCTGAGGCTTATATATGTATCTTATGATATAGTAGTTTTACAATAAAGATTATTACATTAAAAATACAATATTGTTGTTTTCTTATACATAACCTTATTTTTGATATAATAATATATTGTTTTATATGATTTTAAATCATTTTAAAGTTGATTTTTCACTCTTCGGAAATGGCTTCCTTTTTACATCCTGATGTGTACCTTATAAACAGATTTTGTCAAATCCACTTAGAAGTGGGATAAATTGACGATTTTCTATATTTGAGCTTATTTTCGGCTAAATGAACAAATTTTAGTATCAAAAGTTTTTTATCATTTTTTTATAAACATTTGATTGTTAATAACTTTGTTAATTAACAATATTGGGAATCGTTCTATAATGCATTTTGAAAGGCTGTCGAATTTAATGATTTTTAGCTTTGGATTCATTTTTCTAACTTTTATAGTTTAGGAGTTATTTCTATTTAAAATTGGATGACCAGTGCTAATCGTTAATAACTCATGAAATAATTGCTTTAAAAATATGAACTCAATTGCGTCTGGAAGCGACTATTTTTATGTATTTTTCAAACTTGGTTTCATCTTCCTGAGTTAATAACTTTTGTTGTTATTCAATTGTTAATTAAAGTCCAGAAATGGTTTTACATAAATTTTGGTTTTTCTTAAATTTTCTTTTATGAACTTTTAGTTTGAATTATTTAGTGATTTTTCAGATGGACATTATTCCTTAATATTGATTATCCTAAAAGTTATTGATTTTTGAATTTTGCCACGTGTTTAGTATATCTATATATATGTGAATAAATTTGAATATTGAATAACTTTGTTGCTATTGGTTTTTTCATTTCCAATTCTCGAGGTTATATTCTTCTGATGTGATTATCTTTGTATTCTATAGGTTTTGATGATTCTCTAATGATTTTTCAAAAGTTTGACATAGAGTTATGGGAGTCACTGGTGGGGGAAGTTTTGTCCGCAACATGTGACTGCGCTCACCTACTCAGGTGAAGGTCGCTGAAGGCCGGCACAGTCAATACTTTTCCGTTGGCCTTTAAACATGAATATTCCTGTTTCTATTGAATGGATTTTGTTGCAAATTGGTATTTAAACATTTTTTATAATACTTTACTTGTTTATGACAGTTTTGTTCGTTTTGCATGATTTGTTAATATACTTTGTTGATGGACTTTTCGGATTTTTCAATGAATTTTGATGGTTTTCTTTCTGATTTTGTTGACTTCTAACTTTTAGTGTACTTTCGTGTATTATTGACCTCTTTTAAGGTGAATTGGTCCAAATATGGGAATTGTGACCATTTTCAACTGAATTATTAGTTATTTTTGATTATTATTGGAAACTACGTATGATCACGCAGATCAATACGTAACACTAGGAACCAGTGGACTCAATATTTGATTGTTTTTACCACTACTTGTGTTCTCAGTATGCAGACGGAACAGCTAAGCTATCGGTTCGAGAGGTGAAGTTATTTTTATCAATATCTGTCATTCTATTTTGACCACTTTTCTGGGAATAAGTTCTTTTTTTAGATCATTGGGAAAACCCATTCAGGTTTTTACAACTATTGGAATGGGTGGGAAATAAACTCCGTTTGTCTTTGAGCCGAGCTCAAGCTGCCAAGACCAATAGAATCGCAAATAGACATTCGGCATGAAACGGCCGTAGAATGGGGAGATTCTCAATTAGCATTTTCCTCAGAACATTGAGTCTCATAGCGCTGTACGTGACCAGTTTGCGAGAGTCTACTGTTATTATGAATAATAGCCTTCAATGCGTACCTGACTTGCTCTATAGGAAACAACGGGCCGGTTAGCTCTCTCTCTGCCGCAAAAATAGCATTGAGTCGATCGATAGCTGCCTGATATTGTCTGTTCAGTGGCCTCCCCCGATTACCGACTGTCTGACGATTCCAACTCGTCAGTCAGGGAGCTTTTTTTGGAGTCGTATCATCTCTTCTGTACCACCTGAGCTTTCTGAATTGAAAAATAAATGGTACATGATGCATGTGATGCTCTGTGAAATTATGAACATCAAATTATTGAATTAACCGCTCACAATGCTGTTGATATTATGTATGCACAATTTGTCCTACTGGCGGAATATTTATGATACTATGCTAATCATTTGCATGCGTCAAATTCCCACTATTAATACTAACGTCCATGAGATGGCTTGTAAGACGAAATGGCATTCACAAGTCGGATCGACAAAATTGTTAGATTTTGAAAAATTGAAAATCCATGGATCAAAATACAATTCAAATCCATATATATAATTCAAGACTCTTCCCAACATCTCAAGTTCAGATATTCGTAAGTTTTTCTATGAGCAATATCGTCTACCTTAGAAAAATTTTATTCCACAGAATCAGTATAATTTCACGGATTACTGATATCGTCACTTCAGAAACAAAGTGGTGGAGAACTATTCTTTCAATTATTTTTTTGACAAACTGATTTTTTGTACCTAGGGAGTGAAAAACGACACTTTTAACCGAGCGAAGCAAGGAAAAAATGTTATATGTATCGTAGAAATGAAGAAGTCAACTGCGACAATGAATTGGCACCATCGCTTCGCTCGGGTGGCCACCTTTGTCGAAATTATCTTCCTTACTTCCTAGGTACATAATATACTATTTCTGAAGAAATCCAAATCTCCTCAATCTCCTCAAATATATAAAAAAAATCAGTTAGAACCGCTTGAACTAATGGAAGATAATAATATCAAACAATCCTGACAAAATTAAAGAGGAAATCGTAGTGAATTCACAACGATTTTTCCTTGAATTTCTTTATACTATCCGTGAGGTTTGAATGTTGATTGACCGACTACTACTTAAGTAGTGGAGCTTGGATGTACCCCTACGCCTACGGCGAAGGGAATGAGTAATATTTAAATTTAAATTTGAATTTGCAATATAGAAACTAGTACAACATAATAATGAATGAATTATAATGAGGCTTTACTTAAATGAAAGAACTAGGATGTTTCTTGACGGATGTCTCATACTCATATGAAAAGCACAATTTCACCTAGCCCAAAATAATATATCTATATTCATTTTCGTGGAAAATTCTTCACTCTTCTTGAATATGATCATGAAAATTAGCCCATATTAATATTTACAGGGATATTATCTTGAAGCAGATTTCAAACTGGCCCAATTTAAATTAGTCAGGTCTATTTAGAAGCAGAATCATCTCAGATTTTCGAAAATGCTCAGTAATTCCCTCATAAGTCATGATAAATAATTCTCATTGCCCGTGTCTCAAGGAGGATTCTCCTAGCTCAAATAAGGACCAACACGTGCGAAAGCGCCCAGAATTTCTTATTAAGGGGTTTCAGAGGGTAAAAAAAGTTTTATTTTCTCGATTTTTCTTTCGTATAAAAAAGAAATCAATTCATCCCATTTTCAGATATGCCATGAAACTATATCTAAACCATCTTTCCTGAATTTTTCATTGAAAAATTCCTAAAATTCTCTCGTTGCGAGTAAATTTCCGGAGACCCATCTAAAAACAGTAGTTTTGCGGTGGACAGGGTAACTTAAAAGCTCTTCATCTGAAATGGAAAAATAGAATTTTTTCGATTAGTGAATTAATTTAGCTAGTACCTGAACGAAGGATTTTTGAAAAAATCAAAATTGCAATTTTTGGTAGAGCTGTGAACAAGAAAGTACGATTTCAGATCAAATTTCGCTCATGTATGGTTCTTGTAAAATAACTTGGAATTGTAAAAAAGAGATCCTTCATTGAGGTACTAGCCAATAGTATCGAGAAGTTGTGTGCAAACTTCAAGAGGATACGTGCATGCGTTTTCGAAAAAACGTGTCCAACGACTCCAGAAACATAGTTTTGAGAAAAATGCGATTGAAGTTTTGAGTAGGGATAAACTGGAGAAAGGATTTTTCTTTCAAGTTATATGGAATCGTTGGTTCCAGTGCCACAAAGGAGAAGTCCTGCTGCAGCCGCGATATCCAGAGGGTCTTTTTGCTGTTGCCTCAGTTGGATTCGGGCTTCTTGCCTTCGATTCTCAACGAAATTGAGCAGAGGCGATCTCTAGGTCGAATAGTTTCTCTCTGATTGACTTGGAATTTTAGGACAATATTCTTGACAGATTGAAGAATGAGAAAATAAACTTAAAAAAAATTGATTTTTTGACATTTTGAAACCCATACAACCCTTGAATACAGATAGAGGAAATTTTCATTTTTCGATTTTTTTATTTTGAGTTACAAATAATGTATAGGATTAGTCTTTCATGATTTTTGGTCAGAAACAAAAATGTCAGGAAAAAAAAATCCTATCTCTATCAAATAGCAAACTTTCCAGGCTTCCGTCTAACGCAGCAGCAAAACATACGAATAATTAATATGCAGGTGGAAAGATCTAGTTCTTCACTACTTATAAAATGTTAAAATAAAAATCAAATAAATTGTTTGATTCAGTCAATTGAAATTTTATCATTTTAATAATTTAATCCTCACTTGTCCGAGAACCAGTGCCATTACCTTAACTGTCCGGGAACTGGTACCTTCGTGAAGAATGGTATGTCATCCTTTCGTGGAAGGCAAGATATTAAGAGAATCGCGAGCCGATTGAGCGGAAAAATTTCAGCTCAATCGGCTCAATATTTCCTGAGAAAAATCGAATTTTCGAAAGTTTTCGAATTTTCGAATTTTCGATACACACTGATAAATTGCACATTTAAACACCAGGAGGTTGAGTGGCCTGATTTTTTATTTATCCAGTATATCAACTTTGACGGAGTTTTTTCGAAAAATATGGCTAGCCCGATAACTTCCAACATATTTGAGCTAAGACTCTGAATTTTGAGGGTCTCTACATGTTATGGGTGCAAAGGTTCGTTTTGAATCCGGGCGAAATCGATCGAGGCTTCTGGAGATATTCCAGAAAAGAATCTTAAATTGAAAAAGGCTCCATCTCATAAAACTACTAGACCAATCCCCCCCAAGTTCAACTTCGAAAATTAATTCAGATAGCTCAACGAATGCTGAAAATATCAGATCTTATCAGCAGATTCTTTTATAAAAGTATTCAAAAAAGTGTTTTTTTCACAAATTTCTACTTTTTTCGATTTTTAGTTTCAGTTGAGTTTTATCGTATGATTATAGTTCTCGCACAGTATGGATTTTGGTTCCATCAAATGGGATTATTTGAGTGAAAAAGATTATATTTAGGCCAGTAATCCAAATGTATAACATGCGCACGCCTTATTAAGAGCCTCATCTAAGAAATCCATCCCGATAAAAGGACGGATTGTTAGATCCGAAAATCCATGACTGATCTTTGGCCGAATACCACGAACTTGAAGTTAGATTGAATTGATCGAAGGAAATACCTGATTTTCATGTCGAATTCGGAAAAAAACTTATATCAAGTTAATAAAAGTAACCGTCAAGTAAACACATTCAATATAAGAAAAATGAAAGCTCGTAACACTCATAAAACTTATGAAACACACGGGCTCCGATCGAAAACGATCAGATTGTTTTTCGGAGTAGAAGGATTATTTTGTTTGGGTTGAGTTGAACGGTGGTAATGCGCACGCGCTGACGAAGTTCTGTGGAGGCCCGCTGAAGAAGTCCTGCGGAGGCGTGCTGAAGAGCCGCGAAGGATTTCAAATGATTTTGGAATTCAGGCGAATTCAAAAGAAAGGGAAATTCATCTGAAGAAATAGAAGTGTTAATTTATTTATTCAGGTTGTTCTTTATTTACATTTTTCAAATTCCTTTACATATTTTTTTATACGAATTTATTGATTTATTCGAATCAATGTATTTAAATTCTTCAACACATTATATTTTATTAATACCAACAAAAGTTTGTATGAATAAAATCCCGGAAACGATGCTCGTCATCAAAATAAACATAACTTCTATTATATCTTCGTCTTAGTAACAAATAGGCGTAAGTGCCATTTTGTCCATTTCTTTATTTAAAAAAACAAAGTGGAGTATATTTTTCTTTTGCTTGGAGGCGCTGTTTTGGGCTCTCTACACAATAATGGAGAAAGAATAAATAATGATAACAAATAGGTGTAAGTGCCATGATTCAAATAAAAAAAAAAATTTTCATTGGAAAGATGAGAAAATTTCCCATGAAAATCACATATCAGATTTTTTTTTGAATTCTTCAAATATTCCATTTTTTTCTCAACATTTGAAGGCGAAAGCCTTCTGTTTTTGAAAAATTCCAGTTTTTCGCAAATCTCTCGGTCTATCGATCGTAGCGACCCGGGGCTAATTTTAAATGAAAGATGAACTTATTTCCCATGAATTTATGAGACATAATGAGGAAAATATTAATTTTCCCGAGTACTTATGAGATAAAAACTAATTTTCAGAGAATGACCTATAAATATTTAAAAAATTCATTTGAAAAAAATTTAGACTACACAAATTGATGGGAAATGACCTCACCTTTCATTTGAGATCAACAGGTCGCTACGACCAACAGAACCCAAGATATCGCCGAAAAAGTGATTTTTTCGATTTTCAAAAGGGAAACCCCATTAAAACTTAGCCGAAAAAAACAAAGTTCTCAGAAAATTGAGAAGAGACAATTCTGTTACATGTTCCGGGCTGAAAATTCCCTCAGTTTTCCAATGCAATCATTAGAAAATTTTAGCAGATTTCCTACTTATTGAAAAATTCAATTTCTTACGCTCAAGCATTTATAACATTCGAAAATATGGAGATAATAAAACATAAACCACAAATTTCCCTGACTAAGATTAAAATTCCCCGACTCTCCCCTGACTATTCCAGAAATTTTAGATTCCCCAACTTTTCCAGGTCAATCGCCACCCTGATTTCGCATATCAAGAATAAGAATACTCTTCTTCTTCTTCTTTTTTAGACTATGCTGCGCATAGTTGGCCTCTAGCCCTCTGGGGCTATTTTATCTAATAAATAAATATACTCAATAGCAGATAAATCTGTTCATTATTCAAATTCCCGCCATCTGTGGACTGGTCAGAACGTGGAAAATGCAAGTAGACTCAGTCGGTATCCAATACTTTACATCGGAATCTTCCTTACCATCCGTTCTTTGTTAATTTGCCACACATTTCAGGATTGGCGGAGGGATACTCCGGGTCTCACTGCGCAAGCGTCAATGGTGGGGGAAGCAACTCCTGAATATTCCCGAAGGCGTTGATTTGGCTGGGAGGACTATATATGGACAGTTCGGCGGCTTGAGCCGGTAGGGTGGGAGTACAACAAGTGGGGATGCGCTATGAGTTTCTGGCGCAACTAGGTGGCTGGTGGTGACTGAGCTGGTGGGGAGTGCCTCTCTTCTACCTTGTGCTGTAGCTCGTCCATGCGCTGAGGCTTATATATATGTATCTTATGATATAGTAGTTTTACAATAAAGATTATTACATTAAAGATACAATATTGTTGTTTTCTCATATATAACCTTATTTTTGACATATTTATATTTTGTTTTATATGATTTCCAACATTTTTCAAGTTGACTTTTCACTCATCGGAAATGGCTCCCTTTAGTATCCTGATGTGTACCTTATAAACAAATTTTGTCAAATACACTTAAAAGTGGGATGAATTGACGATTTTCTATATTTGAGCTTATTTTCGGCTAAATGAACAAATTTTAGTATTAAAAGTTTTCTATCATTTTTTTTATAAACATTTGATTGTTAATAACTTTGTTAATTAACAATATTGGGAATCGTTCTATAATGCATTCGAAAGGCCGTCGATATTTAGTGATTTTTAACGTTGGATTCATTTTTCTAACTTTTATAGTTTCGGAGTTATTTCTATTTAAAGTTGGATGACCTTGAAAGTGCTAATTGTTAATAACTTGTAAAATAATTGCTTCAAAAATATAAACTCAATTGCGTCTGGAAGAGACTATTTTTATGTATTTTTCAAACTTTGTTCCATGTTCCTGAGTTAATAACTTTTGTTGTTATTCAATTGTTAATTAAAGCCTGAAAATTGTTTTACATAAATTTTGGTTTTCCTTTGATTTTCTTTCATGAACTTTTAGTATGAATTATTTAATGATTCTATAAATGAAATTCGTTCGTTAATATTGATTATCCTAAAAGTTATTAATTTTTGAATTTTGCCATGTATTTAGCATATCTATGTATGTGAATAAATTTGAATATTGAATAACTTTGTTGCTATTGGTTTTCTCATTTCTAATTCTGGAGGTTGTATTCTCCTAATGTGATTATCTTTGTATTCTATAGGTTTTGATAATTCTCTAATGATTTTTCATATAAATTGTTTATAATAAATTATTATAAATATCATCTTTTGTCAAATTTTCTTTACGTATTGTATAGCTTGTATTTTGTCATTAATTTCAGTGCTAATTTGGTTTCTTAATCATCATAATTTTTAAAGATATGAATTTTTGAAAGTTCAGAAATAATAAGTTTGAATGTATGTGTGTTTACATGTTATAAAATTTATATCTCGGTTAATTATTAATATTGAGAATTGATTTTCAGTATACTCCATTTATACTCCATTCGGTTACTCCTAAATTTTACGTCCATTTTCGTATTTTTACGATTAGTTTTTGCATAAATTGATTATAACAATTTATGTTGCAAATTAATTTTTTGATGTTTTTTCATCTGAAATCGCTAGTCTAGATTACTTAACGAATTTTAACATCGGAATTATTCCTTAATCTCAATATTCGAAAGAGTTATGATTTTTGAAAAGTTTGACATAGAGTTATGGGAGTCACTGATGGGGGAAGTTTCGTCCGCAGCGTGTGACTGCGCGCTCCTACTCAGTGAAGGTCGCTGAAGGCCGGGACGGTCAATACTTTTCCGTTGGCCGTTAAACATGAATATTTCTATTTCCATTGAATGGATTTCATTGCAAATTGGTATTTAAACATTTTTGATAATACTTTACTTGTTTATGACAGTTTTGTTCGTTTTGCGAGATTTGTTAATATACTTTGCTGATGGACTTTTCAAAGTTTTTGATGAATTTGATTATTTTCTGTTTGACTTTGCTGACTTTTTACGTTTTCTTGTAATTTCGTGTATCATGGACCTCTTTCAGGGCAAATCGGTCCAGACATTGGAATTTCGGGCATTCTCAACTGAATGACCCTTGATACTTAATTATTGTTGAAAAATACGTATGATCGCGCAGATCAATACGTAACGAAGAATACTTTTTTTTGTGGGGAAAGAGCAGATAATTGCATTGAAATTCGTGTAAGAATTGTAATGCAATTTTCCTATTTTCTTATTTATTGAAATAAACAAATTAATGATAATTATTCCCACGCATGGTTGAAAATCTGAAAAATCTATGTTGAAGACTGATTTATTCCCGATTTTCCTGTGAATTTTTGTGATTATTTCAGACCGTTCGCGAGAAATCGCTTTTTTATATTCTTGCGCAATCCGAGGCTAGTGCCGAAGAACCAGGCACATGCGCATGACGTTCCAATTGCGAATCACGTGGTCATTGGCGCGTAAGTTGAGTGTCAGTGATCATGTGATTCGCAACTGGAACGTCATGTGCATGGTTTTTCAGGCAGTAGTCTCGGACTGCGCAAAACATAAAAAAGCGATTTCTCGCGAACGGTCTGATGAAATATCACAAAAATTTACAGGAAAATCGGGAATGAATCAATTTTCAACATTGATTTTTGCAGATTTTTAATCATTCGAGGGGACTATCACCATCAATTTGTTTATTCCCAATAGTTGATGAAAAATGAGAAAATCGCATTTCAATTTTCGGTCGAATTCCAATGCAATTTTATACTTTTTCCTCACAAAAAAGCGAAGTATTCCTTCTTCGTGTGAAGTATTGCTTCTTTCATTATTTAATATTCAATGAGATTCGACAATTCAAAGCTGGGGAGAAATGAGCATCCAGAAGGTTTCTTCTCAACTGAAAAAGGTCGTTAATTTCAGCACTAAACAAAAATGAGTTTCTGAAGAGAAATTACTTTTCTTAGTTATTCCATGAAATATATGGCGTGAAACGCCTCATATGTTGGTGTAATTGATTAAAAAAAAAGGACAGCAGGGGGAGGGCCAATACCTCCAAAAGGGGTTCAGGGCAGAGCCACTCTATCTCGCTTGTTTACCAAGATCTTCCTGAATAGCTTCCATTCAGAAGTAAAAATGCCGAAAAAATGGACTTATTTCGGTGTAGTTATTTTATTTTCTGAATGTTTCAATGGCCGTGGCTATCCGTAGAATCACTAACAAAGCGCAGATCTAATGTGTTGCAATAAACACACAATAAGTAGACTTACTTTATCTTGTACGAATTGTACGAATATCTATGGCCTTTCCGATTTTTACCGGATATCTTTGAAGCTAAACGAGGTAAGGTGATTTTCATTGACGAAAAGCGTTATTTACTGGTCATTCCATATTTTTGACCTTTTAACTTATGATGAACACTGAATTCCGGCGCGGAAATTGTTCAAACCCAAGAAATCACGGTTCTACATCAAAAAAGGAGACCATTCTACTTCCAAACGCTGCATTTAGCTTCTTAGTTTTACATGTATTTTTATGTGCTGCCAGAAACGTCTCAATTCCAGAATGGGACCTAATTTAAAAACGGAAAGGAAGTAGAAATAAATTGATTTAATCAGAAGGATTTTTAAGATCCAGTAAATTGTATAGTTACCTGCAATGTTTGATGTGTCTTTCTTCTGCACAATGGTATCTCTTTTTTGACGAGTCTTCATCCCTATTGTATTTTCCTGATCACTTCGCATAGTCACATTGTTCTTCACTGAAATTCTTGATAGAACTTTAGGTTTTTTAGCAGCTCGTAGCATATTTTGTGAGGATTTTTCAGCACACCACTGCGTTATGACTCTGAGACCTACGTTGCACTACTGTCTCAGGTTTCGAAAAAGAACCTTCGAATTTTCACTCCCCACTCTTCAGATTGTCAGCATGTGCTCGAAGTAAGCAACCACTCGTAGTGTAAAAGACTCTGTCGTAGGAGGGGAGTTTTATTGAGGGTCGTAAAATGGAATATTCACTCTGTTCATTTCATGCCAATAGAATCTTGCTTTCCGAAATATAGATTCACATTTTCATGTATTGAAGAGTGAAGATTACACTATTCTGAATATATATGAATTGCTACACTCCGCGGATTGAACTACGGAAGTCAAAGTGACATTAAATAAAGGAAGAAGAAATGAATAGGATGATTTAGGGCGAATTTAATAATTGCGTAAAGATTAAATGAGTTTGATCATTTGTATATATTTCAAGCAGAGAAAATTTCCTAGGAGTTCATATTGTTTCACCAATTTTGAATAGAATGAAAAACTGATTCGTGAAAATTAACCGTTGTTTTGGAAAAAGAAGGAAGCAATTGGGGAAAAACCACCTAGGCTACCACCGATTTATTCATAGGAGAGGAGTGAAAGGGAAGGGGAATGGTGAAGAAAGAGGACGACCCTATGGTCGAATGAGACAGGGCCTACCAGAATGGAACCTTTTTCGCAATTCAGGTATAAGTAGCGTATCGTAATAAAAAAAATTATTCTAGAGGTTAAGGAAGCAATTTTTACCTCTTTTTCGAGTTTAGGAGAAATTGGGTGATGATTTTGAAAATATCTCGAGAACAGCTTAGCGAGGTTTTAGAACTGCTTTCGCAGTGAATATTTCGCTCTACATAAAATGACTCTTGGGAACATTCGATAAACCCAACAGTTTCGGAGCTATTCGTGGAAACAGTGAGGAAAGATGACTGATTCCTAGTTTGATAGTGTTACGTATTGATCTGCGTGATCATACGTAGTTTCCAATAATAATCAAAAATAACTAATATTTCAGTTGAAAATGGTCGAAATTCCCATATTTGGACCAATTCACCTTAAAAGAGGTCAATAATACACGAAAGTGGACTAAAAGTTAAAAGTCAACAAAATCAGAAAGAAAACCATCAAAATTCATTGAAAAATCTGAAAAGTCGATTAACAAAGTCCATTAATAAATTAAGGAAAACGGACAAAATTGTCATAAACAGGTAAAATATCATCAGAAATGATTAAATACCAATTTGCAACAAATTCCTGTCAATAGAAACAAAGATATTAATATTTAAAGGGCAACGAAAAAGTATTGACCGCGCCGGCCTTCAGACACACGCAGCGGACTAAACTTCCCCCACCAGGGACTCACGTAATTCTATGTTAAACTTTTGAAAAATCATAACTCTTTAAAATATAAGGATTAAGGAATAATTCCAATTGCAAAATTCATTAAATAATTAAGACTATCAATTCCAGAAGAAAAACAATTGAATAATCAATTTGCAACATAATTTGTTATAAACAATAGTGAGTCCCTTAACATGGCACCAAGCCGATTTTGACCCGTTCAACCCTTAGATCAGTCCCAAATGATTGAAAAAAAAGTGTGCAAAACCTCAGCTCTTAATTTCAATTACACACCGTGCCTTTAAACATGAAATTTTTAACATTGAAAAATCATGTAAAATTTCCAATATTCCCGATTTTTTAAAATTTCCCGATTTTTTAAAATTTCCTCAGTGACTAAAAATATGAAATCTGTTTGAAACCATTGAGTATCAGCCTCACACTGAAATCTCTTGAATTTCAACCCTAAATTCGATCTCAGGAGTAAAAACAATGGTCAAAAGTTTATTGATTGGTTTTATTAGCCCTTTTTCATAAACGATCATGTACATAAATTTTGAATCCTTCTACAAAAAATCTCGCATCGCAGTCTCTTTTTTTGCATCTGGAAATTGTTTCCTGTGTTCAGACACAAGTTGAAGGATGTATTGCTTCTGGGTCTCGTTGTTAGTCAGAATGTTATTATATTCGTCGATCAGTCGTACCGCCCGCTCTGCAGGATCATTCACTACTTTCAATTTCGCGACTATCCCCAAACCATGCTGAAATGATTCATCTTGGCTCCACTCTGAAGGATCGATTTTAAGGAATTGAGTGTCGATTCCAAATCTATCAAAAAACATGAGACAGTGAGGAGTGATGAAATGGTCCAAGTCTTTGTTCAAGAGATTAGCCACTTCCTTGTGGTTTAGTTCGAGTCGTTTAGGGCAACTCTCCTTCATTTCATCATCCACTGAGTCATCCACATTCACTTCCGTAGCCATTCTCCTTTTCAAATCAATCGGCAAACCCTCGTCGAAAAATGCCATGGCAATAGCTTCGGGACTGAGATACCACAAATGGTTGATGAATTTGTTCACAGTAACTTTTGATATTTGTGGATCAACTGATTCAAAATCGTGAAGTTTTTTGATGAACTGCAAATCATGGTTTGGAGCTTGTGGTGCAAGAGGACATGTGAACCATGCTTGAACATATATCATCACGATGAAAATATAAATTTCTCTAATCCCCTTTTCTTCTTTTGCAGTCAACTTGAAGCAGTCTCTGAATAAATAGATCTTGAGACAATATAGAGCCTTTGCCATCCATCGAGCATCATGGATACCTCCTGGGCTTCTAAATTTTACGTCAGAGGGTGAGACAACACCGAGGAATATGAGCGTCAAGTCCAACAATTCTTTATAATCGTCTCGTGGCTGCGCAACTGTCTGAGTTTTTTTTACAAAATACTGAATACTTTGAACGTGCTCTTGTAGTATATTCTTTACAGCATCAGTCTACATCCCACATTTATATTTCGATTGGTCAATTTTGCTCCAATGCCCTTTGAATCTCTTGAAAATTTGTACATCTGGACCACTTGACGCTGGCATTTTAACATCAAAAGCTGTTTTTAGCACCAATTCGAAAATATGATGTCGACAAGGTAAATATAAAAGATCTTTTCTCAATATCCGTTCAAGAAGAGTTGCAGCACCTTTAACAGTTCCTAGATTGGCAGCAGTTGTATCACAACACAATGCCTTAATAGATTCAGAAATACCCGAATCTTCCAGAACTTCGTGTATTGCTGTTGCTTGAGCTTCTCCTGTGCCACTATCCAATTCTGGGATCCCCAAGAGTTTTTCTGTATTCGTTATAACAACAGGTAGTCTATCAAGAACTTGGTGCTTCAATAAATTAGGCAGTAACTTTCCGTCCCACTGAAGGACCACTGCCTTCAATTCGATTTCCTGAAATACTTTCTTTATATTTTCTGCTTTTGCTTCACGCAATCGTTCTCTGTATCGGCTGATCGCTGTTTTGTTGATAATTAAAGTAGATACATCATGATTGAGGCGATGAGCGATCGTGGCAATCAAGTGTACGGCTTGTCTGTCTGATATTTTGCATCGATCCAACACTGCGACGAGCTTTTCATCGAAAATATTAATCGTTCCTCTTGATTTTTTGGGAGCTGATGGTCCAGGCTGAGATAAATTCTCGGGCAACCATTCATTTTCATCGTTATCAAGTGAAACATTAGAATACGTACCAAGACTCTTTTGACTACAACTCACCGTGCCATCACTACTTGAAGCCAATTCAGCAGTTTCATCTGCAATGAAATGATCATGATGATTTCGTCTCATTAGCTGGAAAGGGGTTATAGCGAATTCATAAGGACAATGTGTAATGAAATGATTACCTACTCCATCATATATACCCATCATATATATATTATATTATACTATGAATACGTCCAATTTTATATTAATTCGAAGGTAAATATAGTAACTCGCAATAGCTCAGCGGTAGAGCACCTGACATGTAATCAGAGGGTCGTGGGTTCAAATCCTGCTTGCGCATTACATATTTTTTCCGAAATTTGATTTTCTAAATGAAATTTATTAATAAAAATTAATTTATTAATAAATTTAATTGTTTAATGGCGTCATATAGCCATTAAACTGGCTATATGACGCCATTCAAGCGTCAGGCTTTTCAAAAAAAAAAAATCTAATTTTTATATTACACGGAAACAAGTACTTCTTGCACATTGTGCTTTTTTAAATGTACCTTTTCCTTTGTTTGTCAATAATTTGTACACTTCGCGTGGAACAATTTCAATTTGAAATGTCAATGAAAAATAGAAACGAGAAAAGAAAAAAGACGAAAAAAAACCTCAATAAATTTAATACGGATTAAATGAAAACTTCAAAATATGATAAATATAATACGTTTACATATGCTCTTTCGTCTTCCAGTTTCTCCAAGCGTCTCTTTCGCAACTCTTCCTGCTCTGAACGAATTCTTTCCTCTTCTTCATATATCCGTTCAATATTTGATATATAACCGATTCGCTCAGGTTTTCTCTGATTCACCAAAAACTCTCTTCGTACTTCATCAATTTTTTCAGAAACATTAGCGTGAGCAATATCAAAAAGAGTCTTCAGCTCCGATGTGAAAGCTTCTTCTTTTGGTTTATTGAAGGCTTTGCCACGATTCTTTTGCAGTTATCTCCAGGTTTGATACAGAGATTCCAATTTTTCAATACAGTGAATTGGTTGTTTCGTAGGTAATCGTGCTTTATGCCAAAAAATCGTGACTTCATTAATGACCAATGTCGCACTTTCTCGCAACGTCATCTGATTCAATTCTCGAAGATAGAAGAAGAAGAGAACTTTCAGTACTTGTAGTCTGATGGTAATTTATTCCCAACTATCTGTGGGTCGATATCTCCAATCAGAAAAATATTCTGACGTAGTCTTGGAGCCGAGGACATCATGAAATAAGTTAGAATCCAATGAACTCATGAAAATGGATATCAAGTGTCGAAGAATAATGGTCTCAATTACTCTGTCCATTCACAGTTGTTAGTTATAAGAAAATCTATTCGAGGTTAGAGTACCAACTCATATGTTTGCAGATGTCAATAATATAGAGAGGCTACCTTGCCGAGCGGATGAATCTAATCCGACAAATTTGAATTTTAATTTCACGATGTTGAGTTCAGACACAGGAAAATATATCGCTACTCATTTAGCACAAATAATTGAGAATTTATCTCAGAATTGAGTGAATTTGAGAAAAAATCTCATGAAACTTTTTTATGCTTGAGAAAATTTCCTATGAAACTAATCCATAGCATTTCGCTATAGAAAGAGTCGTCAACAACATAATGATTAATAAGATTGATTCCTCATGTTTCAAATTTCGTACTCTTGAAATGAAATTTGGACCTGAAGTCTGGGAGACTCACTTGTCGGGTCAAGGCTCAATGGAATCACGCAGATTTAAGTTTTTCAGAGCCATTTAAAAGATTGACCAAGAAAAAACGAAAATGTGCAGAGTTTTCAATGGATTTTCGTAGCCAAAAACATCATGCTTGAAGGCACGGTACGTAATTAAAATGAAGGGCTGAAGTTTTGCGCACTTTTTTTTTTTATTATTTCGAACTCATCTAGGGGTTGAACACGCCCGAATTCGCTTGGTGCTGTGCTAAGGGACACACTAATAAACAATTTATCAAAATTTAATTGTAAAAATATAAAACTGGACTGGAAATGTAATTCACCATTACATATTGACGAATACTGAAAATCAACTCTTAATAGTAATAATTAACCGAGATATAAATTTTATAACATATATACACACATCCATTCAAACTTATTATTTCTGAACTGTCAAAAATTCATATCTTTCAAAATTATGAAGATTAAGAAACCAAAATAGCACCAAAATTCATGGAAAAATACAAGCTACACAATGTGCTAAGAAAATTGAACAATAGTTAATATTTACCCTAATTTGTTATAAACAATTTATACGAAAAACGATTAGAAGATGACAAAAACAAATAAAATAAAAAGATGATGGCATCAGAAGAATATAATAACCAAAACCAAAATAACAAATAACAACAGAGTTATTCAACATTCAAATTTATTCACATATATATAGATATACAAAATACATGGCAAATATTCAAAAATCAATAACTTTCATAATAATCAATATTAAGGAACGAATTTCATTTGTAAAATCATTAAATAATTCATACTAAAAGTTAATGAAAGAAAATCAGAGGAAAACCGAAATTTATGCAAAACAATTTTCAGGTTTTAATTAACAATTGAATAACAACAACAGTTATTAACTTAGGAAGATGGAACCAAGTTTGAAAAATACATAAAAATAGTCTCTTCCAAACGCAATTGAGTTTATATTTTTAAAGCAATTATTTTACAAGTTATTAACAATTTGCACTTTCAAGGTCATCCAACTTTAAATAGAAATAACTCCGAAACTATAAAAGTTAGAAAAATGAATCCAACGCTAAAAATCACTAAATTCGACGGCCTTTCAAATGGATTATAGCACGATTCCCAATATTGTTAATTAACAAAGTTATTAACAAGCAAATGTTTATAAAAAAAATGATAAAAAACTTTTGGTACTAAAATTTGTTCATTTAGCCGAAAATAAGCTCAAATATAGAAAATCATCAATTTATCCCACTTCTAAGTGGATTTGACAAAATTTGTTTATAAGGTACACATCAGGATGCAAAGAGGAAGTCATTTCCGATGAGTGGAAAATCAACTTGAAAAATGTTTAAAATCATAAAAAACAATATATTCATATGTCAAAAATAAGGTTATATATAAGAAAACAACAATATTGTACTTTTAATGTAATAATCTTTATTGTAAAACTGCTATATCATAAGATACATATATATAAGCCTCAGCGCATGGACAGGCTACAGCACAAGGGTAGAAGAAAGGCGCTCTCCACCAGATCAGTCACCACCAGCCACCTAGTTGCGCCAAAAACTCACAGCGCATCCCCACTTATTGTACTCCCACCCTACCGGCTCAAGCCGCCGAATTGTCCATGTACCTAGATGCGCGAGGCTCAGTCAGTCAGTTCATCGCTCAACTTCAACTGGTAAAGACCTCCTCCTCCGGACGCGGTCGCGGTGACTCACTCGGGACTTAGAATAATTTTACTCAGTTTGGACTTAGAATATTGTCAGTGAATCGGGACTTAGAATATTTTCGTTCGATCGACACTTAGAAAATTTTTAGTGAATCGGGACTTAGAATATTTTTACACAATCAACATTTAGAATCTTTTTACTCAATCGGAACTTAGAATTTTTCTGTCAATCGGAACTCAGAATATTTTTATTGAATCACAACTTAGAATTTTTTTATTATTAGAGTTTTTATTTTTGAATCAACTTTAATTTATTTCAATTTCAATTATCAAGTGAATCGTTCCCTCGCAACCGCATTAAACCGAAACGAATAATTTTGCCTCTTTATTCTGAGATCTGACGAAGCCTCGCGCTATTAGTTTTGAATTAATTATTTGGATAAATTTAAAGTTATTTTACGGAAAACGAGTTTCTTTTAATTAATCAATTATTTTCTCCTTTTCAGAGCCTTAAAAATTTTACCTGGTCAACACCGCAGTTAACGGTGCGGTTGACTACTCTATCCTCACTCAACCTATTCGGCCTTAAATATTACCTGGTCAACACCGCAGATAACGGTGCGGTTGACTACTCTTTCCTCCCTCAACCTATTCGGCCTTAAATATTACCTGGTCAACACCGCAGATAACAGTGCGGTTGACTATTCAATAAAAATCTGGTCAACACCGCAGATAACGGTGCGTTTGATCACTCTCCCCTTTTAACCCAAATAGAATAAAATATATGAAACTCGGTTTCCCTGATTAGAATAAAATCAAATCGTCTATATAAATATGTACACCTTTATCCGTCAGAATCTCACGATAGAGTCGAAGGCAGAATTTTAAATCAAACAGTAACCTTTTTGTGAATTCATATTCTTTATTTATAGTGAAGGTGAAATCAAGGCAAATAAATACAGTGACATGAAAGTGAACAAAAGAATTCGGATTAATTAAGAAAGCATTAAAGAACAAACATCGTGCAGTGACTATACTACTTAAAGATTACGAAAGGAAAACCAACGTGCTCTGGACATCAGTAACGTGTACACGATGAGTAACGAAATTTTCTGACTCTCTAGCCCCGGAAGTCGATTAATATTCCAAAAAGTAGAGAAACTTTAACGTAAATGGGAATTAATCGGGAGTGAATTATATTTTGGGGATTTCTCTCGGAATAAATCATCTCGAATCAATTCTTATACGTAACGATAGAGCTTTGCAAGTGCTTTTTTTAGGCCTGTTTTTCTACCGAAAATAGGACGGAAGTGTGCAACTGTGCAGCTCAATACCCAAGATGTAATGAGTAAAATTCACGCCCATAACGATAAATCTGTACTGATATCAATATTGATTTCAGTGAAAAAACGACAGGAACAAAGAGACCGTACTCGCAGATACCATGCTACACATAAGCGATATGAGAAGAGGCACGATAATGGTTCTGCTGATACACATTACGGCCAATAATGTCAACAACCAGATATGTCCCAGGAAGAATTAAATTTGGTCAAAAGGCACTTCCTCGAAACGTTACACCAACAGCAAGAGAACAGGAGCGAAATTGAAGCAAACACCAAAATGCAGAGAGATTCGAATGAATGGTTCTATTATAGAAAGAATCATTTAGCAGCATCAAATTTCGGAGATATTTGTGAAATGAAGGAAGACACATCATGTGCCAATAACGTGAAAAAGATCCTGTATGGGAGCAGATTTGTTACCAAATCAATATTATATGGGCAGGAAAATGAAAGCGAAGCAGTGAAGTTATTAGCTGAACTATTAAAAAGATGAATAATCCCAGCGGATTATTCATCGATGAAAAGATTGCCCATTTAGCTGCTACCCCTGAAGGTTTAATTGGGAACGATGGGATTGCAGAAGTCAAATGTCTCTGGTCAGTGAGGGACAGTAATTTGCATGGATGCCCTGATGAAGAATACGCAAATTGGGAACATTTTTGCCCCTAATAATTTAAATGAATTGAATACGTCTCATAAGTACTATTACCAGGTACAAGGTCAATTACATATCACACGAAGAGAGTGCTGCATGTTCGGTGTTATGACAAATGTAGACTTTAAATACATTAAAGTAGACAGAGACGATGATTTTTGGAATCGTGAAATGGTTTTATAAAGAGTGCCTTCTTCTTGAAATAATTAACTCGAGAATAAACCGTGGCATGTCTATTGATGATCCACCAGACATTCTCGAAGCAAAGGAACGTAAAGCTGCAGAAAAAATGCGAAAAAATGCCGAGAAAGAGAAGAAAGCTACCAAAAAGATGGGAATGGGGACTCAGAACTGGAACGAACATGAATTACTAACAAAACCTCAATCAGAACGAATACCTACAGAAAAAAATTATGTAATATCTTCTGACGACTACCAAAGAAATAATGGAAGAATCTTACATAATACTCAAATGGCAACTGATGTAGCAACGGAGAGAGTCCAGTTCGTTCATATAAACGATGATGGGGAATTTCATACACAGGAGAATTTGATGCTATTATTCCTATGTCTATAGATGCTATAAACAGAGATCAAGTGATATTAAATGTTCGAAGGGGACAAAATCTCTTACTCAGTGACTCCATCGATTTATTTCTGTATGTTATAAAAAGGACAACTAATTTAACAATATTCTTCACCTCCTACTACACATATCCTCAATATATCAAGCCCTCAACTACGCAGAAAGACATTCAAATCATTGGTGGACATACAACTAATCATTGGATCTGTATATATTTTAATGATACTACAGTCAAAGTATATGATAGTATGAATTCCCTACAGTTATCTGAAGAGGATGAACATTATATCAGTCTCCGCCACCCTCACGTAAACGACGTAGAAATAATCCAGGTGACGCAACAGCCAGATGCCACTAGTTGTGGTGTTTATGCGTCTGCATTTGCCATGGCTATAGCACTAGGTGAAGATCCCGGACTCATCGATTTTTCTACTGATGTTGCTGATATGCGAGAGCATTTTATTAGTATCATTGAGAATGATGATCTTAGACCGTTTCCCGAGAATCCATATCCAAACGTGTAAACTCCGTCAAACCATAGATTACGGACTGAACACTCAGTTTATGGATATGATATAAGTATGTTTATTGTGAAAATGATGGATTGAATACTATGATGTCAATCATGTTAAGTCTCAATGTTCTAGTCCCTTCCCATATTTGAATTGAGAATTTGAAGAGATGCTGAAGTCGTTACGCGTTCAAATTCACTGTGAATAATGATTTTCTACTGTATTCGGTTTTTAATTGTGTCTATATAATAAGAAATATATATGATTAGCATTCGAAGGGATTGTTGAATTTCCATTATACTCCGTCTATTCAACTATTAAGTTTATCCGAAAAGAAATATAAACGTGATTGACTTATACCTGTTATTGTCAGCACAAAATTCGGTATTTTGTCTACGTGTATTACTTTGATCACTTATCCTCAGCCTATTCCTTAAACATATTAATATGTGAAAGAAAACGCTCGATATTCCAAATCTATGATATCGTGGTCCTAGAATGAAAAGGGCGTAACAAGATAAAAATTCGTGTACCATTCACGCTTTTTTCACTCTAGGTCGGTGATATATTTTGAAATAACAGATCATAAATTCATTATTATTATGATACTCAATATTCATGATTACTCTCGTGATGAGAGGAACTTTCACAGCTCCTACGCATACGCGCAATCGCCAATTCGCACAGTTACAGTTCCACGTTATCTATATTTTTCAAGATATCAATTTAATATTATCTTCTCCCTTATTCTAATCAATGATATTGCGAATGTCTTCAATTTAATCTCAAAATTATTTGGTACATTAGTTTAACACTGAATTAACATTGCACTTCAGAATTACATGCCCGCCATTTTTATTAACTCTACACTCTACAGCTATAGTACAGACACGGGTCGAATAGGAAAGTATCCGAATCGTGCCGAACGCATCCGAATCTGCGGAATAATCTTACTTACTTTACTCTCGTGATAAGGAAAATTTCCAGAGCTGAAAAAAATATTTATAAAAAAAATTCACGAAGCTCAACAAAATTTCCATCATAATCTAAAAGAGCGTTAAATTTTGAATAGCTAAAAATATCGAGTAGCTATTTCATTTGGAATTTCGAAATTATCACCAGTTTAGTGTCAGCGTGAGAGAATCTCTCATACGAAGAGTTGAAAACGATAAAACTTCTACTTCAAAATCTCATATTTTTACTGTATATCTCCTGTCATAAATCCTCCCTTTTGGAACCTTGTGGCTCGGAATCCATTCTGTATTTCTCAAGATATAATTAATTTTCAAAATCATTTTAGAAATGAATTTCTCGAAAACTTCTTCATCGATTTCGTCCAAATTGATTCATTACATTTGATGTCATATTTTCTAACTGGGCGAATTTATTGAGATTTTTTTAATGCTCACTTTTCAATTTTATCGGTTTTTATAATTTTTCATGAAAAATATTGTTCCCTCAATAACAATTAAAATAATAAAGATAGAAACGTCAAATTAGATTCATATATCTATCGTCTGAGGCTTACAGCTTGGCATTGTTACTGCATCATATTGATGGAATTTGTTTTGAAATATGGATTATTTTCAACACTAAATTATACGCTTGCACCTCGAGGCCCAGAAATGGTCGGAAATGTGAAACCAATATTTTTTCGATGCCAGTGTCATCTAGCGGAGTTTTCCGAGCTCGTTTCTTCAGGGATATTTAACTTTCTGTGTGCCTTGTTATCCTCATTGTCTGAAAATTGTAATTCTATGAAACTTGCCGTCAGGAAAAAGCTCGTTTCAAATTGATTGATGCAATGACTCATAATCGAATCCGTCAACTAATTGTGAAACTTCGGGATCCATAGTGAAATAAATGAAAAATTCATGTTTTACTAATTACAGATCCCCGTGGTAAACAAATCTGCAAATTTTTTTGTGGAAATTTAGCACAAAAGTGCTTCACCTTCTAGATGATGATATCTAGTCAGATAATGTGAATTATCTTCATCTTCCGTTCAGTAGATCGGAGAAAAACAGCATTCAAAAAAAATGTCGATAACTAGAGGGAAAACAGGGGTTCCATTTCGTCTTAAGAATCCAGTTTTTCGACTGAAAAACTGCGTTTTTAGTCCACACCGACGTTCTTCAGCTTCTCCCGTCGATATAATGATTTTTTTCGTAAATTTCCAGTTTGTCGAGTAAAAAGATCTTTTCGCCAGAACCAACCTTTCTCCGGCTTATTTCTTTGCAATAATAATTTTTTTTCGTAAAAATCCAGTTTTTCGACTGACAAACTGCTTCTCCGCTTACACTCACCTCCCTCCGGCTTATTTCTTTGGAATAATGATTGTTCCATAAAAATCCAGTTTTTCGACTGAAAAATGCATTTTCGCCTGCACCGAACTCTCTTCGACTTTTTTGTTAAAATGATGATTTTCCTCTTAAGAATCCAGTTTTTCGACTGAAAAACTGCTTTTCGCCCACACCGACGTTCTTCAGCTTCTTCCGTCGAAATAATGATTTTTTCATGATTATTTTTTCAATCCCAATTTCGACCAATAGGAGCACGGGATTTGACATCACGTGGTGTGTATCATTTCGATAATTTTTGGTAATACCACGGCTGTTGCTAAGCAGCAAACAAACGTTTTTAAACAAATTCCAACCCACTTTATCCCACGAAAATGTCAAATCCGTGCACCCTCTCGCCAAAATTGGAATCAAAAAAACAATCCCCCGAATACCCCTCGTGCTTGAAAATGAATTGGGTATTTCCCTCAAGTGTACCCGCTCAGCAACGTGTGCGTTCAGTTTGTCACAAAATCCCTCGCACGGGATTTTGTTACTGCCAAACTTCACGCACGTGTTGCTGAGCAACAAAACTTTCGTGAAATACCCGCTAATTTTCAAGCACTCGGGGTATTGCAAGTGTAAATTCAGTTTTTCGACGGGCTGCTCTTTTACTTACATCAACCTACGGCGTTTCCCGTTAGAATAATGACTGCTCTCGTAAAAATCCAGTTTTTCGACTGAAAAATGCTTTTTCGACCGCACCGACCTCTCTTCGACTTTTCTGTGGGAAAGATGATTATCCTCTTGAGAATCCAGTTTTTCAACTGAAAAACTGCTTTTTCGCCCACACCGACTTCCTCCAGCTTCTTCCATCGAAATAAAGATTTTTTTCCGTAAATTCCTAGTTTGTCGACTAAAAACGTCTTTTCACCTAAACCAACCTTCCTCCGGCTTATTTCTTGGTAATAATGATTTTTTCTTCGTAAAAATCCAGTTTTTCGACTGAAAAACTGCTTCTCCGCTTACACTCACCTCCCTCCGGCTCATTTCTTTGGAATAATGATTTTTCCAAAAAAATCCAGTTTGTCAACTGAAAAACTATTAGTCGTCCACACCGACGTTCTTCAGCTTCGTCCGTCGAAATAATGATATTTTTCGTAAATTTCTAGTTCGTCGACTGAAAACATCGTTGCACCTGAACCAACCTTTCTCCAGCTTATTCATTTGTAATAATAATTTTTTTTCGTACAAATCCAGTTTTTCGACTGAAAAACTGCTCTTCTGCCTACACCAACCTTCCCTCGGCTTTTCCCGTTGAAATTATGACTTTCCTTTCTCCAGTCTTATCCGTCGAAATGATTATTTTTTTCGTAAATTTCCAGATTGTCGACTGAAAACAATCTTTTCACCTAAATTAACCTTTCTCAGGCTAATTTCTTTGAAATAATGTTTTTTTTCGTGAAAATCCAGTTTTTCGAGTGAAGAACTGCTTCGTCAATTACATCAACTTCCCTCCGGGTTTTCCATTAGAATAATGATTGCTCTGGCAAAAAACCAGTTTTTCGTCTGAAAACTACTCTTCCACCTACAGTCAACTTCCTTCGGCTTTTCTGTCGAAATTATCATTTTCCTCACTGAAATCTAGTTTTTTGACTGAAAGACTGATTTTTCGCCTAGACCGATCATTCTTCTTCTTTTTACGTTGAAATCATGATTGTTCTCGTGAAAATCCAGTTTTTCGACTGAAAAACTGCTTTTTCACCTGCACCGACCTTTCTCCAGCTTTTTCTGTTGAACTAATGATCTTATCCGTGATTTTCCAGCTTGTCGAATGAAAAACTGCTTTTTTCCTACACCAACCTTCCTCCGGCTCATTTTTTTGGAATAATGATTTTTTTCTGAAAATCCAGTTTTTCTACTGAAAAACGTTTATTCGCCTGCAGCGAACTCTCTCTGACTTTCCTGTTAAAATGATGATGTTCTTCTTAAAAATCCAGTTTTTCGACTGAAAAACTGCTTTTTCGTCCACACAGACGTTCTTCAGCTTCTTTCGTCAAAATAATGATTTTTTTCGTAAATTTCCAGTTTGTCGACTAAAAACATCTTTCCGCCTGAACCAACCTTTCTCCGGCTTATTTCTTTGTGATAATGATTTTTTTTTATTGTTCTCGTGAAAGTCCAGTTTTTCGACTGGAAAACTGCTTTTTCACCAGCACCGACCTTTCTCCAGCTTTTTTCGTTGAACTAATGATATTATTTGTGATTTTCCAGCTTGTCGAATGAAAAACTGCTTTTCGCCTACACCAACCTTCCTCCGGCTCATTTCTTTGGAATAATGATTTTTTTCTGAAAATCCAGTTTTTCGACGGAAAAACTGCTCTTTTACTTGCGTCAACCTCCCTCCGGCTTTTCCCGTTAGAATAATGATTGCTCTCGTAAAAATCCAGCTTTTCGACTGAAAAACTGCTTTTTCGTCCACACAGACGTACTTCAGCTTTTTTCGTCAAAATAATGATTTTTTTCGTAAATTTCCAGTTTGTCGACTAAAAACATCTTTTCCCCTGAACCAACCTTTCTCCGGCTTATTTCTTTGTAATAATGATTTTTTTCTCGTGAAAATCCCGTTCTTCGAATAAAAAACTGCTCTTCCGCCTACACCAACCTTCCCTCGGCTTTTCCCGTTGAAATTATGATTTTCCTTTCTCCAGCCTTCTCTGTCGAAAAGATTTTTTCTTCGTAAATTTCCAGTTTGTCCATTGTGTTTTCGAGTGAAGAACTGCTATGCCAATTACATCAACCTTCTTCCGGCTTTTCTATTGAAATTATCATCTTCCTCACTGGAATTCAGTTTTTTGACTGAAAGACTGACTTTTCGCCTGCACCGACTATTCTTCCCCTTTTTACGTAGAAATCATGATTTTTCTCGGGAAAATCCAGTTTTTCGACTGAAAAAATGCTTTTTCATACCTAGGACACGAAAAAACGACTTTCTAACCTCGCTTCGCTCGGTTAGAAACGTCGTTTCTTCGTGTCCTCGGTATAAAAAATAGTATTTGCACCTCGGCCGTGAAAAAGTCAATTGCGAAAAACATTTGCTACCCTCGCTTCGCTCGGGAAGCAAATTTTTTTCGCATTTGACTTTTTTTCGGCCTAGGTACAAAATATATTATTTCACCTGCACCGACCTCCTGACGGGTTTTCCTGTTAGAATGATGATTTTTCTCGTATAAATCCAGTTTTTTGACTGAAGACCTACTCTCTCGCCTGCACCGACCTTTCTCCAGCTTTTTCCATTGAACTAATGATCTTATTCGTGAATTTTCAGCTTGTCGACTGAAAAAAGGCTTTCCGCCTACGCCACCCTTCCTCCGGCTTATTCGTTAAAAATAATGATTCTTCTCGATAAAATCCAGTCTTTCGACTGAGAAACAGCTTCTACGCTGACATAAACCTTCCTTCGATTTTTCTCCTTCCGAATAATGATTGCTCTCGTAAAAATCCAGTTTTTCGATTGAAAAATGCTTTTTCGCCTACACCGACCTCTCTTCGATTTTTCTGTTAAAATGATGATTTTCCTCTTAAGACTCCAGTTTTTCGACTGAAAAACTGCTTTTTCGCCCACACCGACTTTCTCCAGCTTCTTCCATCAAAATAATGATTTTTTTCGTAAATTTCCAGTTTGTCGATTAAAAACATCTTTTTGCCTACAACAACTTTTTTCCGGCTTATTTCTTTGAAAAAATGATTTTGTTCGTAAATTCCCAGTTCGTCGACCGAAAAACATCTTTTCGCCTGAACCAACCTTCCTCCGGCTTATTTCTTTGGAATAATGATTTTTTCATGAAAATCCAGGTTGTCGACTAAAAATCAGCTTTCGCCTACCCCAACCTTCTTCCGGCTCATTTCTTTGGAATAATGATTTTTTCATGAAAATCCAGTTTTTCGGCGGAAAAACTGCTCTTTTACTTACATCAACCTCCCTCCGGCTTTTTCCGTTAGAAATGATTGCTCTCGTGAAAATCCAGTTTTTCGACTGAATAATGATTTTTTGCCTGCACCGAACTCTTTCCAACTTTTCTGTTAAAATGATGATTTTCCTATCAAGAAAACAATAAAAAAAAAATATAAACTGACGTCAACGTACTGACTCCGTGACTCACTTGACGTACTGACTCAGTGACTCACTTGACTCGGGGGGCAATTCCCTTGCGAGTTCTCACCGCCGGCCATCCCTCGGCATATGCAAATACTATAAACTGACGTTGACGTACTGACTCAGTGACTCACATGACTCGGGGGGCAATCCCCTTGCGAGGTCTTACCGCCGAGCATCCCTCGGCATACGCAAATAATATAAACTGACGTTGACGTACTGACTCAGTGACTCACTTGACTCGTGGAAAAAAAAAAAAAAAAAAAAATATTTTCCGAGTAAATCCAACTTTTTCATCGAAAAGCTAACTTTTTTCTCCTTCACCGACCTCTCTTCGGTTTTAGCGTTGAAAATAATATTTTCCGAGTAAATCCAACTTTTTCATCGAAAAGCTAACTTTTTTCTCCTTCACCGACCTCCCTTCGGTTTTAGCGTTGAAAATAATATTTTCCGAGTAAATCCAACTTTTTCATCGAAAAGCTAACTTTTTTCTCCTTCACCGACCTCCCTTCGGTTTTAGCGTTGAAAATAATATTTTCCGAGTAAATCCAACTATTTCATCATATATTTCTACTGAAAAACTGCTTTTTCGCCCACACCGACTTTGCTCAGCTTCTTCCATCGAAATAATGATTTTGTTCGTAAATTTCCAGTTTGTCGACTGAAATTATCTTTTCGCCTACACCAACCTTTTTTCCGGCTTATTTCTTTGAAGTCATGATTTTTTTCGTAAATTCCCAGTTCGTCGACCGAAAAACATCTTTTCGCCTGAACCAACCTTCCGCCGGCTTATTTCTTTGGAATAATGATTTTTTGATTAAAATCCAGTTGTTCGACGGAAAAACTGCTCTTTCACTTACATCAACCTCCTTCCCTCCGGCTTTTTCCGTTAGAATGATGATTGCTCTCGTAAAATTCCAGTTTTTCTACTGAAAAATGCTTTTTCGCCTGCACCGAACTCTCTTCGATTTTTCTGTTAAAGTGATGATTTCCCTCTTAAAAATCCAGTTTTTCGACTGAAAAACTGCTTTTTCGCCCACACCGACGTTATTCAGCTTCTTCCGTCGAAATAATGATTTTTTCCAGTTTGTCGACTAGAGACATCTTTTCGCCTGAACCAACCTTCGTCCGGCTTATTTCTTTGGAATAATGATTGCTCTCATACAAATCCAGTTGTTCGACTGAAACACTGCTCTTCCGCCTACACCAACCTTCCCTCGGCTTTTCCCGCTGAAATGATGATTTTCCTTTCTCCAAACTTTTCCGTCGAAATGATAATTATTCTCGTGAATTTCCAGTTTGTCGAGTAAAAACATCTTTTCGCCTACACCAACCTTTTTCCGGCTTATTTCTTTATAGTAATGATTTCTTTCCTTATATTCCCAGTTCGTCAACCGAAAAACATCTTTTCGCCTGAACCAAACTCCTTCCGGCTTATTTCTTTGGAATAATGATGTTTTCATGAAAATCCAGTTTGTCGACTGAAAAACTGCTTTTCGCCTACACCAACCTTCCTCCGGCTCATTTCTTTGGAATAATGAGTTTTTCATGAAAATCCAGTTTTTCGACGGAGTAACTGCTCTATTACTTACATTAATCACCCTCCGACTTTTTCCGTTAGAATAATGATTGCTCTCGTAAAAATCTAGCTTTTCGACTGAAAAACTGCTTTTTTGCCCACACCGACGTTCTTCAGCTTCTTCCGTCAAAATAATGATTTTCGTAAATAAAAAAAAGCATGGCCTTTTGTCGTGTCACCGGAAAACGCTATGCTTACATAATATATACATGTGTATATATATATATATATATATCGTAACGTGATATTTCATCGCGTTACTTTATTGTCGTCTGGGCGCGTTAATTGTTTGAAATTAAAAGCGTCCAAAACGTGAATCAAATACTTTTGTCAATGAGAGATAACCTATTATTAATTTTCTATTCTAATAAAATTTTGTATGATTCTTTTATTATTAATTGTACCGCTCATCGGCGATATTTCCCGTGATGAGAGGAAGATGGCAGCACTGCACGGACGAATAATTCAGCGATATAAAGGGGCCAGAATTTTCAATTGAACAAAAGTCATTGAATAACTCTTTATCGGATGAAGAGACGAGAGGGAAGACTGGAGCAGGTTCCAGCAGTAATTGTAGATATCAACAAGAAGATGGATATCTTCTTGTTGATATCCCTCCAATATCAGTTTTGGAGTTTTCGTCTTCTTTCATCGTTGGAAGTTGGAATTCAAATTTTGATGATCAAAGGTCACCGGTTGACATCACGAGCGTCATCCAATCAGAGCCCTCCACGTTGGAGTTTTTCGTGCCGACCGGCGTCTTCACCTAACGAGAACAACATGGCGTGATTCTCGTTTTGGACGCGTGTTCGTTTAGTTGGTTAAATTTTGTAATTGATAATTACTGAGCTGAAGACTCAAAAATTAATTTGGAAAATAAATTGGATTCGTTCAGGAAGTCTGGCTGAACATTTTGAAATATAAATTATTGTTGTTAAAGGGGTAATTATCGTCTGGTGAGCGAAATAAGAAAACTATTAATTTTTGTGTCAAAGGAAAATTTTCGTTGAGTCAATTTTCTTTTGTAAATTTTTTTGTTTGTCGTATTGTAACGATTTTAAGTTTGTTTCCGAGATTAGACAATTATGTCAAGAAAATTTTCTTTGATTGAAATATTAAAATTTTCGTTTATAAAGACAATCTCTCGTTGACAATTAGAATAATTTTTTTTTATTTTATTTGAAATTATAATTTCGTTGGAAATTATCTTTTTTTTTCTCGTTACCGAATATAACCAAATATTATTTTTTTTATTTTATTTTTCTTTTGAATTAATTATCATAATTTTTTGTATTCATTCCTGAAAAGAAAAAAAAAGGGAAGGAATTTTTTCTTGATTTTTGTAATTTTTTTCATTTTTCTATTTTCATGTAATGTAATTTTATTGGGTCAATGTTTTTGGGAAATCAGGGACAGCGTCGTATCGTCCCCTAGAGAATTTTCTAGTGATTTTATTATAGTGACTTTATTGTATTTGGCGGGATATCACTAGATTCCATTGGAATTCAAATTTCGTGTAACCGATTGTAATTTTAATTTCATTTACGATAACTTAATTAATAACTTTTCAATTATTAATTAATTTCTGATTTTTTATAAAATAACCAAATTTTATTAAAACGTCTCGTTGTAGCAACCGCTACAGTACGCGTGTACTTGAAGAGCACAAATAATATCTTCTATCGCATATTATTTATACCTGTCTCGCTCTTGACCATTGTAACGCTATTCTTTTCAATTTCCTTTTGTGTGGATATTCCGAGTTTCGGGTATCCTTATATGGTGATTATTAAAACACACTCGCATATCGGCAGTTCACGAGAGCGCCTCTCAATCATATTGGTGACCCCGACGTGATCAAGTGCAATATCGGTGATTACACAGTGTCAAATAATTATTTAGAAATTTTCCGTTAATTTATTCAGCCACGTGCACGTAAACGCAAAGAAAAAGACGAAAGCACGCGTCCGTTGCTATACCGTTTCGAGTGTGCAAGTGGAAAAGTGAGTTGACAAAAATTTCTCAATCAATTTTATTAACGAAGTGCACTAATTAGTTTTTATTAAAGACGTTTGAAACGCGTAATAAAAATTATATTTCACATACTGTGCGCGTCTATTTTTCGTGTCCAGCGACATACGTCATCAAAACATTGGCCCAACTGTCGTGGCTATACAGTACCGTGAGTGCGAGACAGACAACGTGCCGCCCGCGTACGACAACAACAGACGCGAAACAAAATAATCGAATTTAAAGGAGTTTAAAATTTCACCGTGAGTGCGAGAGAGACACCAAATAATATTCTATTTTAATTCGAATATTACAGTGCGTGCGACAAAGACACACAATATTTTCCGTGTGTTTTTACCAAGTTTTGCTAGCACATTGCTGAGCACCCAAAAGACGTTGTGCCGTGCGAGCATCAAAACAAAAGCCTTCATCGCTTCTATCGATTAAATTTTATTTTATTTCAAAATTAATTCTTTCAGTGCAAAATAAAATTTATCACGTGATGAGCCCGGGAACAAGGACAATAAGTACCCCGTGGAAACACGTACGACAAAAACATGGAGAACGACTCCATCAGTAAAAAATTTTTTATTTTAATTATATTAAGTTTAAATGTTTTTTCATCATCATTTAAACAATCAGCATTAAAGCACGAAGCAATGGATACAGCCCAAACGCGCCTCTGCCCATTGCATCATCATCATTAATGATGAACATTGTCAAGGATCCCAGCGTCGAGAACCACTCCGCCAGATCAGAAAACGACAAGTTCATCATTAAGTCATCAGCATCATTAATGCATCAGCATTGTCACGGATCCCAGCGTCGAGAACCACTCCGCCAGATCAGAAAACGACAATCATCAGCATTAAGACATCAACATTGTCACGGATCCCAGCGTCGAGAACCACTCCACCAGATCAGAAAACGACGGATTACATCATTCAAACATCAGCATTGTCACGGATCCCAGCGTCGAGAACCACTCTCCGCCAGATCAGAAAACGACAATCATCATCAAGAACAACAACAACTTTGTCAGTGATTCGGCCAAGAATGATTGACATTGTTGCTTTTACAGAAAAATTACAAAACAACAAAAATTTTCCGTTACGAGAAGGAAAACCACGCTCTCAAGCCCAGAAAACAGTTTCGCTGGGAACACCAAAAATTTTTTTAACGTCACTTGGCACTCAAATTTTCGTGCCCATTTGCAAGACAAAAGTAAGTTTTTTTCTCAACAAAGGGAGCCATGTAGCAACCGCTACAGTACGCGTGTACTTGAAGAGCACAAATAATATCTTCTATCGCATATTATTTATACCTGTCTTGCTCTTGGCCATTGTAACGCGTATTCTTTTCAATTTCCTTTTGTGTGGATATTCCGAGTTTCGGGTATCCTTATATGGTGATTATTAAAACACACTCGCGTATCGGCAGTTCACGAGAACGCATCTCAATCACCACACTATTGACTTGTATTATATCACGTAATTTAATAAACGCAATTTTATATATTTTAATTGCAGTGTTAGTGATTCATTCATTTAATTAACCACATCACTACATCGTGACATATAAATAAGTAATATCGTGCTGTCCACTATTGAATTGTTTATTTAATTTTCTTTATTATTATTTTTTTTTCAAGAAAGCAATTTTATTTTATTAAATTTAAATTTTGGATTTGCCTAAACATTTTGTGTTTGAATGATTTATTTTTTTTTATTATGTCCTTATTTCAACCCACAACAGCGACCCATGGGGTGGACGTTGAGTTAGTCGAGCAAAATAAGGAAGTATTCCGTTTTGTTAATAATCGTTTGATTAATTGAATTGATAACCGATTTTTGTTGGATAACTTTAGGTTATCCTGGAGCCCATTTATTTCGTTTCGTAGGGATTTATTTTCAGGCGTGTCTAATTGTCGGGTTTACCGGTAGGCCCGAGAATTACGTCACAGCTTTTGGCGCCCAGCGTGGGGCCCGTTAAAAATTAACGGGTGAAAATTTTTTATTAGAATTTTCTTTTGTTCGGGGCCTTTTGGAAATTAGTATTCGAAATATTTCATTTGTGTTTTGAGAATTATTTATAAACTGAAGTTTTGATGATCATTTTTATTGTTTGGTAACGACGACAAACTGTTTGGTAATAAGTTTAATTGCTTGGTAATTGATTGTCGTTGTGTAAAACGATTGGTAGTCATTTGTTAATAGCGTTTCAGTAACTCTTTCTTGAATTTTGTTCATTATTTTAAATTTTAGTCACGCTTGACTACAAGATTATCGTGTTGCACATGTTTTGATAATAATGATCCAAATTTCAAATTGTATCAACGAGAGATTAATTTAATTGATTGTGATTTTGATTATTTGTTTTTTTTATCGTTATTGATTCCATTGTTCTGTTTGGATTTCTCTATTTTGTAATTTGAATTAAAATGTCTGAAGACAATGGTCAGAGTGGTGAGAATGGCAGAATATTGCAGATGGACCTTCTGAAAAGTTAGGATTGATACAGTTACGGGTTATCTTGCAAGGGATAGGTGGTAGTGATCAGGGAACAATTGAAGTTTTGCGTGATCGTTTGGTTCGTGCTACTCGTAGACACGCGTTTCCAAATACAACGTAGACGGAGGAGGACAATGCGACACCGATGCGGAGGCCGATACCGCCAGTATTTCCGTTTAGTTTCTCTGCGCCTACACCAGTCATTAATGTTAGTACAAACGGTACAACTGCTACAGCGACTACTGTGACTTTTACAGGATCGTACACTGCTCCAACTGTAACGACTGCAAGTTCCTCGCGAAATCCATCGGGTCAAGGCGGATTACCTCAGACTGTCAATAACGACACATTAAATCAAAATACATTTAATCAAAACGTTCGAGCAAGTCGTCCAACAAGTACTCCGGGAGGAACAGTACCTGTTCAACCAGTAGATAATCGAGTTCACATTACCGCGAGTGAGACTCTTAATATAAATTGCGCTTATCGTTTACAGTCAGTTGATGGGGAAATGAAATTAATACCGATTCCTGCATCCGAGTTTGTGAGTAATCGCGATAATGTTCAAGAAGAGAATCGAAGAATGAGAGATGAGAATGCTCGATTGGATTTGAGTGCGTGTGAACGAGTTAAATCATGGAAACTTTACTTTTCGGGTACGCCGGAAGAGAGTGTAGAAGATTTTTTGAGGAGAGTCGATGTTTGTCGTGAAGCTTGTCATATGGGACATGAAGAGTTATTTCGATTAATGCCGATGATGCTAAGAGAAATAGCGTATATCTGGTGGAATGGTCGTCGCGATCGTATTCACAGTTCTGAAGAGTTTAGAAGAGCTTTTATACATCGATTTTCTAATTGCGAGGTCCAGCAAAGTCGTTCGATTCGTGATATCGTGATACGAACTCAAGGAGAGTGAGAACGAGGATACGATTTTATTGACAATGTTCGAGTCATGTGGAGAGAGACACAAGCCGAGAATTTTAATGAAGCAGCTTGGTTAGATATGACTTTAAGTAATTTACGTCCGGAATATCGTACAGTGATTTCTCGTCGTGATTTCACCACTTTTGATGAATTGCAAAATTTGATACAAGATTTTGATAGACGAAGAAATCTTCCGAAAGTAGCAAAACCTCCACCAGCTTGTGATACTTGTTATCCATTGTTCGCGTATAAAGCTGAACGTTATTTGAAGAAGAAAGGTCATGTTGATTCGGGCAAGATTTTTGAGAATTGCCCCGTACAGGTTTCGTCTGTGATGAATGGTGAGTCGAGTAAATCAGGAGGAAAGTGGAAGAAGAAAAAACAAAATGAGAAGGACAAAGGGAGTTAGACATTTGTTCCAAATTAAGTTTCGGCTGTGAATTCAGTTTCGTCAGTTCCATCAGGTAGCGCTGGTGCCGTTTCAGTTGTGAGAGGTGTTTGTTACAATTGTTCAAAACCTGGTCACAGGAAACGTGATTGTACTGCACCAGCTTAGGAAGGTATTTTCTGTTTTGGTTGTGGTACAAAAGGAGTTCGGCTTCCTGCTTGTAAACGGTGCAAGAAGTCTAATAATAAAGGTAATTCGGAAAACTCTCAACCGAGACAGTAACTAACCCGGTACCGTCTCGAGTTGTTAGGGTTGAAGAAGGTCAGGTTGCGCAACCGGAGGTTATCGAAAATATTGACAACGTAGGAAATCATCTGGAGGTTACGAATCATGCACAAATTCCATCAAGTTCGAATGATCAAAATGTTAACTGAGTCTGATCAACTTGGAGTTGATGTTGAGGTTTCGTTATTGAGTTCGAAGATCAATTCTCGTATTTATTTGCCGCTTACCTTCGGATCGGTAAGTTTTATCGTTTTATTTGATCCAGGTGCAAATCAATCTTGTGTTCGTAGCGTTCCGAAGGATTGGATTGATAAGTTGAATTTACAAGTCAATTGGACAAATGTTCCTTCTGTTTCGTTGGCTAATGGTTGTCGAGAAACTGTTCATGGTAAAGTAGTGATTCCGATTAATATCAAAGGTATGGTACAAGATGTTGAGTTTCTCGTTATGCCTGGTTTGAAGCATAGTGTTCTGCTTGGAGTAGACGTATTCCGAGCGTTCGAGTTGGGTTTCGAGAGTCACAGTAATGAATGGTGGATACATGAACAGGGTGTTAAATATCCGATTGAGTCACGTGATTGTTGTGCACCAGTGGAGATTTCGGGCTTGCAGGAAACTTCAGAAGAAGAGCGAGTTTGAATTGAAGAGATGGTTAGTCGTTTGCGTTTTCGCCAGTCTGGAACTAGACAGTTCACTGCATTTGCTGTACATAAGATGAAAATTCCTGATGAGAGTCCTCCTATAAGGCTTCCAGCTTATTCAGTTTCGCCTCCAGTTTTGTCGGAGATGCAGAAACAATGTGATGAGTTACTTGCCGCTGGTATTATTGAAAAGTCCAATAGTCCATGGCGTAATCCAGAGGTGATGGTGAGGCAAAAGGATCAATATCGCATGTGTATTGATTTTCGTAAATTAAATAAGATTACGATTAAGGATGCATACTTGATCGCTAATCTTACTGGTATATTGGACAAGTTACGTTCCGCGAAAGTCATTACTACTTTGGATTTGAAGAAAGCTTATCATCAAGTAGCGTTGGATCCACTTTGTCGTGAAATGACTGCGTTTTATGTTCCGAATCGTGGATTGTTTCAATTCGTTGGTATGCCGTTTGATTTAACGAATGCACCAGCTACGTTTCAGCGTCTGATTGATCAGGTGATTACTCCTGACCTGGAACCATACGCTTTTGCCTACTTGGATGATGTCATCATTGTTACCGAAACGCAAGAGGAACATATGGAAATTTTGGAGAAGGTTTTGTTACGTCTACAAGAAGCAAAGTTAGAAATTAATCCGGATAAATGTGTCTTCTGTAGTTCTTCTGTCAAGTTTCCTGGGTTTATCGTTGATGCAGATGGTCTGCATGTCGATCCCGATAAAGTTTCTCCTGTCGTAGGGTATTCTGTTCCGAGGAATTTAAGGTAATTAAGGCTTTTCTCACGTATGGCTGCGTGATATCGCAGATTTGTTGATAATTTCTCGACCATAGCCGAACCTTTGGCCAGACTTATGCGTAAGAAGGTCGAATGGTGTTGGTCTGAGGAGCAGCAGCGCGCTTTTGATCAGTTGAAAACTGAATTATCGACTGCTCCTGTTTTGTCGTGTCCGGATTTCAATGCTCCATTTGAGTTGCATACGGATGCGAGTGCTTATGGTCTAGGTGCTGTTCTAATGCAGAAAATCGACGGTGTCGATTATGTTGTTGGTTATGCCAGCAGGACAATGAACAGTGCTGAGAGGAATTATACCGTGACCGAGAAGGAATGTTTGGCTGTCGTTTGGGCAATCGAACATTTTCGCCGTTATATCGAAGGTTTTCATTGTACTGTGGTTACCGACCATAGTAGCTTAAGATGGTTGCATAATTTGAAGGTCCTAAAGGTCGTCTGAGTCGTTGGGCTCTGGATCTTCAAAATTATGATTATGATGTCGTTCATCATCAGGGTATCGAACATCGTGTACCGGATGTTCTTTTGCGCATTATGAAGACGATTGTCTTGAAAATGAGGTTTTGGAACTTTTCGTTCAGGATACCGAACATGTTGCGAATGAGAATCCTGTTGGTGGTGTTGATGTCGTTTGGTACAACCGTCGAAAGAAGGCAGTTGGTGAGAATTCCGGTAAATGGAAAGGATGGAAGGTTGAGGATGATCAATTGTATCGTTTCAAGGCTGATCCTTTTCTCTCGGTTATCGCAGAAGATCTGGATGCTTGGAAGTTGGTTCTTCCTCCAGATGCTCGTACAGCAATTATTTCTGAGAATCATATTCCACCTGTTGCGGGTCATTTGGGTATTGAAAAGACTCGTCCTCGTGTCGCTTTGTCGTTCTATTGGCCAGGGATGACAAACGATGTTGAAGAGTTTGTACGTGGATGTGAGATTTGTCAAACTTGTAAAGTTCCTCAGAATAAACCTGCTGGTTTGATGGGACAACGTATTGTTCAAGTTCCGTGGGCTTTCGTAGCGATGGACATTATGGGTCCATTTCCTCCGTCCAATAAAGGTTATCATTATTTGCTTGTTTGTCAAGATATCTTCTTGAAGATGATTGAATTAGCACCATTGAAGAAGGCAGATGGTCCAAGTATCTTGAAATGTTTCGAAGATATGGTGATCCATCGTTATGGTACACCTTCAGTTTTGTTGACTGATAATAGTACTGAGTTTGCTAATAAGAAGACTCAAGAGTTAGCGAGTCATTTTTCTATCGAGCATATAACGTCTCCAATTTATCACGCGCAGGCGAATCCTGTCGAGCGCGTTAATCGTATTTTGAAGAGTATGATTATTTGTTACGTTGGACAAGATCATCGGGAGTGGGATGTTCATCTATCCGAGTTTCGTTTCGCTTACAATTCGGCTTATCAAAGTTCGTTGAATATGTCGCCGGCATTCTTAAATTATGGACGTCAGCCTCGGCCTTCGTTATTCTTTAAGACAATGCAAGAGGAGGAGATTACGGTTGCTGACATTAACACCAAGGCGTGGTCGAAACGTATGGAACGTATGGCGGAACTTTACGATTTAGTCCATGAGAATTTGAATAAAGCCTTCGAGGTACAATCGAAATATTACAATACACATCATCGACAAGTCCATTGTAACGTTGGTGATCGTGTGAGACGTAAGATCCGACAGTTCCGACAGTATCTAACGCGGCGAAAGGACAAGCGGCGAAACTTTTTCGGAAGTATTCGACTGAAGTCTATCGTGTTTCTCGTGTCATTTCACCTTTAGTTTATGGAATTGTAAATGAGCAAGGTGTCGTAGTCGGACGTCATCACGTAAAAGATCTAATTGAAGTTAGAAATAAAGAAAATGTAACTCAAAATTTTGATGATGACGAATAAATTTGTTTATCAGTCGAATGTATTATTCTGGTTTCATTCGAGACTTGGTTATTGTCTCGCGACAAATTTGAGTCTTTCAACTAAGTCAAGTTTGTGATATTCTTGGTTATCGTCGAGTGACGAATTTATCATTAACGTTCATTAGATTCAGTCTTGCGACGGATTTTCTTTTTTTTAGTCCCGTGACTTCTTCATTTCCAAAAGCACGAATTACTACCGATATATGATCGATTGTTTTTTTTTAATTTCAAGTATTATTATTTTTTTTATTTTATTGTTTTCTGAGTCAGATATTGTTGAAGACAGTATTATCTTTTTTATTGTTGCTGTTTGGAGAGTTCTGTCAGAGAATATTTTGTACTAAAGACTGAACAATGGAATCGAAACGTTTATTTATTGTGTCCTAGTATTTTGTGAATGCACATTGGAGGTTCTAAAGACTGTCCTCATAAGGACCAACTTTCAAATTATTATTGTGAATACGTACATACGAATCTCCCCATACATACGCAAATATAGGTCAACTATTTTAATACTGGTATTTATGAGGACTGACAAATATATTCAGTGGTAGTTGTGAGGCCGATTGATGTATACAGATACCCGCACACAGCCTGGCACTCCTGAGGATCTGAAAATTCATCAATAGTTGCATGTCGCGCCTTATAGTGATGCTTTCCATGATTTTTCTATATTTTATAGGCACTTCATTTGCGTGTAGGGATACACAAAATCAATGGCGTATTGGAACACATGCCCATATCATATACGCAAATACGCTATAGATTCTGTATAGGAAGTTTCTAGGGAAATATTCTATAGAAACTTCCTCTACGTTCTTCTTCACACGTAATAGCATAGGAAAATTCGTTTGGGAAGAGATTCTCTAAGGAATCTGATGCTTCTGGAACTCATTGACAAATTGCTTTCTATCCAGAAAGAGAGCTCTCCACTCAATTTCTGAATTTTCACCTGAATCAATAAGTTTAATCATGATTGGTACATAATATTGCCTTTATACTTTGTCCTCATAAATACTACATCATACGAGATATTGTCCTCAGAACTACCAGAATGCACATTGGAGGTTATAAAAACTGTCCTCATAAGTACCAGCTTTTGAATTATTGTTGTGAATACGTACATACAGATTGCCGCGTACATAGGCATCTATAGGTCAACTATTTTAAGACTGGTACTTATGAGGACTAACAAATACAATCAGTGGTGATTCTGAGGCCAATCGAAGTATACACATTCCCACGCACAGCCTGGCACTTCTCAGGACCTGAAATTGTATCAACAGAGGCATATTGTGCCTGATAATGATGCTCTTCATAATTTTCGTGTATTAAAGACCCACCACGACCCATCTCTTCGTATAGGAATTATTCTTATAGACACTTAATTTGCGTGCAGGGAACACAAAATCCATGGCATATTAGAAATACTACATTAAACAAGATATTGTCCTCAGAACTACCAGAATGCAAATTGAAGGTTATAAAAACTGCCCTCATAAGTGCCAACTTTTTAATTATTATAGTGAATACGTATATACGGATCGCCGCGTACATAGGCATATATAGGTCAA
The DNA here is from genome assembly GCA_963921955.1 of Aleiodes alternator. Taxonomy (NCBI): domain Eukaryota; kingdom Metazoa; phylum Arthropoda; class Insecta; order Hymenoptera; family Braconidae; genus Aleiodes; species Aleiodes alternator. The sequence goes on from OY998113.1 coordinate 6,349,044, forward strand.
TTATTTCAATACTGGTACTTATGAGGACTGACAAATATATCCAGTGGTGGTTCCGAGGCCAATTGATGTATACAGATTCCTACACACAGCTCGGCACTCCTGAGGACCTGAAATTTCACCAACAGAAGCATGTTGCACCTGATAATGATGCTTCCCATAATTTTTGCGGATTGAAACCCACGAAATTTCCCTCGTATAGAAATTATCCTTAGAGAAACTCAATTCACTCATAGAACCCACGAAATTCCCATCATATATGAATAATTCTCATAGATCCTTAATTTGTATGTAGAGAAACACAAAATCCATGGCGTATTAGAAAAATATCCCCAGTTCATAAATGCCAAAGCTCTAAGATTCTCTATAGGAAAATCCTATGGAAATATTCCATGGAAACTTCCTATACGCTTTATTCATACGCGACAACATAGAAAAATTCGTTTGGGAGAGAGATTCTTTGAAGAATCTGATGCTTCTGAGGCTCATTAAGAAATGACATTTTATCCAGGAAGAATGTTCTCTATTCAATTTCTGAGATTTCGACTAAATCACATGTTCAATGATTGTTCGTACATAATATTGTCTCTATACGCTTTTCATACTTTATTCTCATAAATATTACATTATACAAGATATTGTCCTCATAATTACCAGAATGCATATTTGAAGTTATGAAGACTGTCCTCATAAGGACCAACTTTTGAATTATTATTGTGAATACGTACATACGGATCTCCGCATACATAGGTATATATATAGGTCAACTATTTCAATACTGGTACTTATGAAGACTGATAAATATATTCAGTGGTAGTTTTGAGGCCAATCGATGGTTACAGATTCCCACATACAGCCTGGCAATTCTGAGGACTTGAAATTTCATCAACGAAGGCATGTTGCGCATCCACGAAATTCCATTTCGTATAGGAATTATTCATGTAGGCCCTCAATCTGCATAAGAGAATCAATTGAATTGTTTCCGTATAGAAATCATTCTTAGAGAAACTCATTCAACACATAGAACCCACAAAATTCCCATCGTATAGAAAATATTTTTATGGACACTTTATTTGCGTGTAGGGGCACACAAACTTCATAGCGTATAAGAAAATATCCCCATATCATATCCGCGAAGCTATAAGATTGACTATAGGGAATTCCTATGTCTCTTCAAAAATGTGTCATAACATTATCTCCAGACGCTTCTCAGACTCTGTCCCCATAAGTACACATTATACGAGATATTGTCCTTATAGCCACTAGAATACACATTGGAGGTTATACAGACTGTCCTCATTGAAGTGATTCGGAACATTACATGTTGTGACAGTATGAAATCGTTCTAACCGTGATGACATCTCACCTTGTTGACAGAGCAGCTTCGGGCTGCTATTTGTGTATACCATGGAATCAATGAAGACATTCTTCTGGAAAAATTCTCAAGGTAAGTCATTTAAAGTGCAGCATAACGACGTCAAGAATTTCCAATTATTAATATCAATAACCGATGTATAGTAATTCAAAATTTTCAGTTTCCAGAGATTCGATTAAAACGGATTTTCAAAAAATAGACATATCTCAAAGAGTACTGATCGGATTTTCTTCAAACAAAGCGTAAAAAGTAGAATTCATCACTTGGAAGTTTTCCACAATATACGCAATTGTTCTATAGAACCATCTTACTGTAATGGAAACTTTTATGCACATACAGGCATACACACACATACACACACATATATATAGACATATACACACACACACAGACATGTGCTGAAACTTTCATTTTCTCTCTTTCTAGCCCATTTTAAGCATCTTCTACTGAAAAAATTATAACTGATAATTCTGATGACTACATACCTTTCATTGGGAGGCAGAAACGCAGTTCGTGTTTCCTGTTCCATTTCTCTATTTCAATATTCATCCTTTGCACGTAGAATTCTCTGGATTATGAAAGGAGATGAGACTCATTGTAATCTCCTTTATAGCAAGATATTCCATGGAATCTTCGTGAAGGATGGAAAGAGGTGTAATTGGATATGATTCAGAGGATGATTGAGGAAATGCTTTTTGTCATATGATATTCTTCGTAATAATTTTTAGTCCTCACAAGAACCCATTAACCAAATATTCACATATATGAACAACAAGTCCCCACAAGTACCTCATTATGAAATCATGAATCTATTGTTGAATATACAACAATCCTGAACAATCATCAATAGAATCATCGGTCTATTACATATTAGTTTCTATTATTTTGTCAATATCCATTGCATGAAACTTTTGCCAGGCGATGAAATTTTCGATTATTCCCATCTTTATATGGGAAGATGGAGTGATTTTATTTGCTTGATATGATGAAGTTTGAGACAACCTAACTGGGAATGTCATATGATTTTCGAGGAAAATCTTGAATGAATCTTCTTGCATCATTTCCAATCTTGGAAAGCTTTAATGTGAAAAATATATCCAGATATAAAGTGGATCGACAAAACACAGTTCGCATTTTCTTGTTCATTGCTCTCTTCATCTTTTGCACTTGAAATTCTCAGGATTATGGGAAGAAATAGAGACCCATCGGTATTGTTTTGGCAGCGAGATATTCAATAAAATCTTTG